>CM060909.1:258768521-260173521 GCA_030737875.1 Allium sativum | reverse complement strand
GAGGACAGCGAAAAACTTCTAAAAGGAGGACCGTATTTTACTAATGGTAAACTGATTATTCTGAAAAGATGGAACAAGAAAATCATTCTTGATAAAGATTTGCTAAGTACTATGCCAATATGGATAAAACTTCCAGAACTGAACTTGAGATTATGGGATAAGGAAATATTCAGTGCAATAGCAAGTTTAGTGGGAGTGCCTATCAAGATGGATGAACAAACGGCTAAAGAAACACGACTTAGCTATGCGAGAATTCTAGTGGAGATTAAGGCTGATGCAGAGCTACCTAAAGAGGCTTCTATCTACATGCACGATGGAGAGATTATTTCTCAGAAAATAATATATGAATCGATTCCAGATCGTTGCAAGATCTGCAGCTGTTTCGGGCACTCTATAGAGGACTGTGTTCATAACAAAGAGATCTCTAACATCGATACAGATCTTGATCCGAATCCAGTTATTAACACCCAAGAAGTTTATTCGGAGATTATCCCTAAGGCTATTCCTGGTTCTGATATCACATGTTGCATTAATGACGATAATATGAATTTGGATGTATTAGAGTTTAATATTTCTGAAGCAGGTAACTCTGCATCTATTCTTCCAAGTTTTGGGTCTGCAGATCCCATTATGGATGTGCAGACTTCTTCTCCCCTAAACAAAACTGAAGGGTTTGCAACACCATCAGTTTTGACAGAGCCTTCAATTGCAATTGATAACCTTAATAATATCAAAGAAGTGGGCTTAGCAACACAGGTCATTGAATCCCCCACCCACATGGAGGATTCAAGTTATATTACAATTTCTGATAAATCAAAAAGCTCAAAGTTAAAATTGGGAAGCTGTGCTGATCTTCTTGCTGCTGATCCGATCTACACTGATAGCTCTCTGGTTTCTGAAGGACTTGCGCCTAGGAGAGCTTCTTCAATCACTGAAGCAGACATTCAAAAGGCCATTATCAATACTGTCTCTTCACCTAAACCTGCAATGCCAGTTAGAAAAAGAAAAAAAACCAGAACTAGAAGTCTTTCAGATATAACGCTAGCAGAAGACACTGAAGATATCACTGATATGGAATTTCGAAAGAAATACATAGAGAAAAACAGTAAGTGGGACAAACAAATTAAAGCCACAGATAGCAAAAGCTTCAAGAAAAGTGGCAAGCAATTAGACATTAAAGTGGACTGCAACAAAAACAGTGGCTCACTGTAAGTGCAGAGTATCCTTGGTTACGTATCCTTTTATACTATTTTATTTTTTAATGGATATAATAGCCTGGAATATTAGGGGACTAAATTCCCCAGAAAGGCAATTAGATCTTTCAGACTTTATGCTCAAGTATAAACCATCTATTATGGGTATCCTTGAACATAAGCTCAGTGATCAGAAACTTTCTGAGTTTCATGACAGAAGATTTTCTAGCTGGAATATTATTAACAATAATTCAATGGGAGGAAATGGTAGGATAATAGTATTACATAATCCTACTACTTGGTCTCTCATCAATTATTTTATTGACTTTCAGTATATTCATTACATTTTCAAAAATAAGGGGGGTTGTCTCTTAAAATTACCTTCATTTATGCATCTAATTTCGAGACTGACTGAAACACTTTATGGAACTGCATTGAGCAATTTAATATTGCTATTGACAGCCCATGGATTTTGATGGGGGATTTCAACACTGTGTTTCATAATTCAGAAAAAGGTGGTTATCCCTTACCTTTTAATAAGTTGGAAAAGATTAATAATTTTATATTAAAAACTGGTTTAATAGAACCCCCAATTCAAGGAAATAAATACACTTGGAAATCAGGTGAATTCAGAAATATTCACTGTAAGTTAGACATGGTTTTATTTAACCAGTTTTTCATTAATCTTTTTCCTAATGTGCAGTGTTGTACTCTACCTCAAAATTCTAGTGACCACACTCCTATTCTTGTTACCATTCCATTAGCCTCAAGGGGTAACAATAGTAGCCCCTTCAGATTTATTAATGGTTGGGTACAAGATGACACTTATAGGGAAATTACTTGTAATACTTTTACTAATAATTTGTATGGCACAGCACAATACAAATTTAATAAATCTTTGCAGATAGTTAAAGGCAAACTTAAGTCCTGGAATATCAGTAGAAAACAGAATGATATTAAAAAAATCAGAAGTGAGTGTGAGAAGTTGCAGGATGACCTTGACGATAACTGCTCAGACAATCTTTTAGCTGAATCATTTTACAATGCTCAGGCCAATCTAGTTAAAGCTCTGCATATTAACCCAATTAATCTTAGGCAAAAGACCAAGGTTGATTGGTTAACTAATGGTGATGAAGCTAGTAAATTTTTTTATGCTAGAATGTCTAATAGGAAAAATAGGAATAAGATTGGGAAAATTATTGACAGGAATGGTAAAGTAATTAATGAAGCCTCCCATATTGAAAAGGAGGCATTGAATTACTTCTATTCCTTATATAACACCTCCCAATATCACAATAATTTTCCCAGCATTGTTCTTAAATATACTGTTAATTCTAACAGTTCAGATATTTTACTTGCTCCCATCAGAGTTGAAGATGTTAAAAATGTTATTTTTAATGCTAACATTGATAAAAGTCCTGGGCTTGATGGGTTTGGAGCTATGTTTTATAAAACACATTGGGCTGAGATGCATAATTTGTTATATGATTCTATAGTTGAATTTTTTAATTCAGGGTCTTTATTGAAAAACACCAACCACACTTATATTACTCTTATTCCCAAAGCGGAATCCCCCCTTGGGTTGGATGACTACAAGCCTATAGCCTGTTGCAATTTCATTTATAAAATTATCTCCACTATTCTTTGTAACAGGTTAAAGCATTTCCTTAAATTTTTAATCTCTGAAAATCAGAGTGCATTCATTCCAGGGAGACTTATCTCTGAAAATACCTTACTTGCTCATGAACTCATAAGGGATTTTAATAGGAAGAACAAGAACCTTATGTGTATTAAAATTGATTTACATAAGGCTTTTGATAAAATAAATAGAGATTTCATCATTTATATGCTCATGCAAATGGGTTTTAATGAGAAACTCTGTGCTTTAATTAAAGAATGCATCACTAGTGTAACATATTCTGTTATGGTCAATGGTTCCCCTAAAGGTTTTATTCATAGCAATAGAAGAATTAGACAGGGGGATCCACTGTCCCCTTATCTTTTCTCAATTGTTATGGAATATTTTTCATTGCAAATGGAAACAGGATTAATAAGGGGAAACATTAATCCTATTAGCAGGAAAATTCCACACATTACACATCTTTATGCAGATGATATGCTTCTTTTTTTAAAAGCTGACAGGATTAATTCTATCACTATTAAGAGAATTCTTTTTAATATGGAAAATTATGCTGGCCTCTCTGTTAATATTGACAAAAGTAAGATTTATTTTAGCAAAGAGGCCAAGTTTAAGGAAGACATTCTTAAAATATTGAATTTTAAAGAGGGTTCTCTTCCTGTTAAATATCTTGGCCTTCCACTTAGCATCAATCAAGTTAAAGACAGGGACTGTACTAGACTGATTGACATTATTCATAATAAACTAGATGGCTGGTCTAGTAAATTCCTCTCATTAGCTGGTAGAGTGGAACTTGCACACACAGTCATCACTGCAGTTATTATGTACTGGGTCCAAACTCACAGTATTCCCATCAGTGTTATTAAAAAATAGAAAAGCTTGGTGCTAACTTCATTTGGAGAGGTAAACATCATAAAATTGCATGGGATAAGGTGTGTAAACCCAAAATTTATTGTGGGTTAGGACTCAGAAGCATTAAAGACCTGACTGATGTTTGTAAGTTTAAACTTTTTTGGAAATTTTTAGATGGTAAGTCTCTATGGGCCAGGTGGATGAAAGCTAGATATCTTCAAAATAAAAATTTCTGGATTACCAGAAAGGAAAATCATCATTCATTCATGTGGAAGAATATTCTTGATTACATAAGTAGAGGTAAAAAAATTATTGAGAGAAAACCGACTGATGGTAGTCAAACCAATATTTGGTTTGACCCCTAGATTCATGGTAATTCGCTTGTTGACTTACTTGGCTGGAATAATTTATATTTACTAGGTGGTGTTTCTGATAAAGTTCAAAATATTATTTTAAATAACAATTGGAACTTTCAAAACAGTTCAGCTGCATCCATTTTTAAAAATGCTGTTCAAAAGATTAGTATTGATAAGAGTAGACCAAGGGATACATGGGAATGGAAATTTTGCTTAAACGGTAAATTTTCATTCAAAAAAACAAGGGAGTTTCTTAGGGGAGAAGAAACAGAAGTGGATTGGCACAAGGTGATTTGGTGCAAATCTAATTGTCCTAAAATGGCCCATTGTACTTATTTTGCTTTACAAAATAAACTACCAACCAGAGACAGGTGTTGCAAATGGAACCCTAATTCTGACAAGCATTGTTTATTTTGCAAATATGATATAGAGAGCTCCAACCATTTGTTTTTTGACTGCCCTTTCTCCCATTTCATTTGGTTTAATATTAAATGTTCTTTAGGGTTTAATAATTCAATTCCTACTCTAGATATTAGGAGTAGTATAGATTATATTTTGAAACTTTTGAAACCCAAGTCCTTTTTATTTAAGAAAGCTTGCATTATGTTAACAGCAGTTGTCTTCTACATTTGGAAAGAAAGGAATCAGAGACTTCACACTAACAAAGTTTCTAGTAGTTCCCAACTTTTGAGCTGTATTTTATCTGACTGTCAGGTTATTATGAAAAAAATTAGTTTGCACAGGCATGACAACGTCCACAATCAATCTAAAAAAGATGCTAGCTTAGATAATCAAGTTGAGGATTTCATACTCAATTGCAAGTTCAGCAATAAAAGGCATACACTCCATGTTACTGGCAGCAAATATCAAGACGGGGCTACTGGCATCCTTCCTGGAGGCAGATCCACCCATCTCTACAATAATAGTAACTGCAAGGGAAGTATACAGAATTATTACTCAAAATACAATTTTATAAGCTATAATTGGAATAGTAATCTGGGTCACTTACCTATTGTAGAGCGTAGGGGTCAAATACTAGCCAACAGAGATCCAAGTAGCCTGGAAAGGATTGATGGAAGTCTCACAGTTAATCCTTGTGGTTTTCCTGATACTAATTCAGGTTATAGAGATACAGAAGATCTCTCTGGCGTCGTTCCTGGTGGCAGATATCCCAATCTTTATAACAACCTGATTACAAAGGGAAGTAAACAGGATAGTTATAATAACAGTGTGTGTTTTGTTTAAAAAATGGTTTCTGACGTAAATAACTTACATGCTACAGAGAAGGGGATTCATAGCCAGACCAGCAGTGATCCAGATACTTCTACCTCTCTAAATAAGAAAGATGGAAATCAATCGTATCAGTTTCTAACTAGAACATGCAGAAATCATTACAAAAGCGAGCTTAATGGTCAGATTTATCACTTATCTTGCTGGAGTAAGGGAGAAAGCAGTGGATCTAGAGAAGTGAAGGAAGCTCGAAGCTCAAAGAGACACAAAAGGGAAAACGATAGCATTATTTGCACCAGAGACTTCAGATCTGACGATAGGGAGGAGATTGAAGCTAAAACTTGGAATAGAAACGTCTACTTGAAACCTCGCACCTCAGTGGAGACCAACAAGTGTGAAGACGATGTATGGAACCCACCATGACGATCTGCTTTGCCATTCTTATGGGCGATTTACCCTTTCCGTCCGCCATTTTTTTGTTTTTCTGAGAGGCAGCTAGGGTTAGGGATTAGTGAGGAGGAGTGTTGTTATATTTCGTGATGTATCAGGTTGTTTTACCCGATTGGCTGTTAGGCCTTGGGCCAATTATTTTTTTATCTCATTCAAAAAAAAAAGTTTCCTTGAACCTTTAACAACATAAATGATGTTAATATCTAATGCCACAGAGTATTTAACTTCAACTCTTACTCATTTACAGCCTCAACAATACATAAATCAACGTCTTAGTCATACTTGAACTTATCGCACAATGATATCAAGCAATTTGACAGCAGTTGAGCTGAGCGGATTAAAAACTAAACGATACATGAATCTATATTCAAATGAAAACTCATTTAAACCTGAGCGCCGTTTAACATTCTAAAACAAAATAAAAATACCTGAACGAGGCCAAGCATTGCCAATACGAGGCGGAGGCGATTGCGATGCGAGGCAGAGGCGGGGCACTATCAATATAAGGCAGAGGCGGAACGTTCCCGATACGAAGCAGTGGATAAGCGTTCTCACACGAGGAGGCCGCGACAACCCTAGAAAGAAATGAGAAATAACAAGAAGGGGGAAGCGTGAACCGGTAGAAATGGGTTTAGTAAATAATAAATGATAAGTTGTCGTTTTTGTCCCTCTTAGTTTAGCCAATTTACAGGATTAATATAACTATTAACGATAATATCTGTTGTAATACATTGTTAATGGAAATAACAGTTGTTACCATATAACTGTGGTAACGTAAAGAAAAAGATGTGTTGCAAAATAGGAATTTTAGTGTTGTGTGAGGTATAAATAATAAGTTATTATTATTATTTATTTTGAAATTTTTTGAAATTTTAAATTTTCTAAAATTTTAACTTAAAAAATAGTTTTTTATTTTTGTGTCTGATGAAAATTTCAAATTTTGTTTTTAAAATAAATTTAAAAAATTAAAAGTTTAATTATGAAATATTAAACAATTCATATTTAATAACAATATGATTATAAAATATTGATAATAAATATTACGTATTAATTATTAAATATTGTTTGCATTGGATGTTCCATGACTTTTAGAAGAAGTAGGCGTTTTTGGGTTAGGGAGCGCGATGTCGGTGAGAGAGGAGTTGGTGAAGTGAAAGAGGAATGGTGTTTTTGAAGTGCATGATATTAAAACCCAAATTATATCTCAACACTAAAGGTATAAAAATTGTACTTCACCAATGCGGTAAGGAGTAACAAGGAGCCACAATCGTAAATGCAAGTAAAAAGACAACGATTTTTATAGTGGTTCGATCTTAGGAAAGATCTACATCCATTTTGAGAGAAACTTTCATTATAACATGCACATTTACAAGTTTTGAATATTCTCTCATTACATAGATTTTCATCCTCACACACTCTTCTCTTGTTCAAAAAGCCAAAAGAATTAGAGAAATCCTCTAGGTATAGCAACTTGGGTGGTAAATCTATGAGCTTTTAGGTAGATTTCCATGATTTGATGGAGAATTTCATGTTTGAACTTCGATTGGAGGTGTTAGAAGATGTAGAAATCACTTGGAATTGCTAGGAAATGGTTGGACAGCCCTTCAGGGTCATAAAAATCGATCCCTAAAAGTAGTGAAGTCATAGCCTATTTATAGGAGTAGTTGGAGTGAAGTGGTGAGCTGAAATGTGTATATATAGGTTTTGGGTCGGCCCTAAAGTTATTTACAGAAATGCCACTGGCCTACTTTACAACCGTGCACAGTTGTCACATTTCGTCCCGATCGACCAGGGCTTCCGTCTCAACCGACCAGGATATTAGGAGATGAGGCCGACCAAGGTATTTGGAGATGAGGCCGATCCATTGCTCCTAGGACAAGGCCGACCCACCTTCAACCGTTCAGACCGACCCATTGCTTCTTAAACCAGACCGACTCGCTGCTAAGAAGTTAAGGCTGACCCATTATTTTTTAGACGAGACCAATCCACTTCTGAGGATTCAAGACTGACCCGTATCCTTTGATTTATTTGATCCATCTTTGCACATGTGATTTTATGGGATAACATAATACTGTTGGAACTAGATTAACCCTAGAGGGGGGGGTGAATAGGGTTTATCACAGTTTATAACCGAATTAAAAATCTAACGGGATATATAATAATAAACATATCACAGAATATAGCAAAAACAGAAATGCAGAAAATAAATCACACACAAATATACCCAGCTTCGGCAAAACCCTGCCTACTGTTGCATTCCTAAGGTTTCTACTAGGTGATAGAACAGATCCCGCATACAAGACCATGTACACTCGCAAACCCTGCTCCTATTCTAACCCTACGCTCAAAACCCTAGACTGACCGATATCCATTCGACCAGATTCCCCTGTTTACGACCCCGTAACCAATAACCCAGATTTTACAGACTCTGTCAACTGTCAGTCAACACCCTGACCGATTCTCCTAGATTTTATAAAATTCTAGAAAATGTTTGAGACGGTTTAAAAAAAACAGAATAGAAAATACAAAACATACAAAACAATAAAAACCCTAGGAGATAAAGATTAAAGGGTCATCCCCTTTCCACTCTTCAAAGAATTAGGCCGACCCTTTTTTATTTGTTAAGCCCGATCCTTTTGTCTCTAAAAATGGCGGTTGGAAGAAAAACCTAGGGTTTTCTCAAATCTGCTCCAAATCAATCTCGTCCTCAAATTGAATTGCTTTGGGGTAAACTCTGAAGTTCGAATTCACTGGTTTGCTCGTCGATTGATTATGTTTGGGTTTCTGATCGAAACAAGTGAGTTTTCTGAAATTTCTTGCTTTGAATCTCTTGAATTGATTTTGTGAGTTTTTAATCCAAATAGCAAGCGATGTAATTGGTGTTAAATAGGATTATATAATCCCACAACATGCTCTGATTTCACGTAAAATGACTTCGATCTGATTTTCTCTGATTTTGCGTGGCTTTCCCTTTTTGAATTCTCGGCTTTGAATGTAATTTGGAAGGAATTCATTATGGTTTCTAGTCCCTGATTTGAATTGATGAAATATTGTATATTTCCCTTAAAAAAATTCCTTGCCTGATCTCAGGAATTAAAGCCATGTCCCACAGTGAATGAATTTGAAAATGTTGAAATGAATTCTTGCCAATTTTGACTTTAAAACGGCTTTGATATGATTGAATCTGTGCATCCATATTTCTGGAAACAATTCTTGCTATATATTTTGATTCCTGAACTTTTTGAAACTGCCGAGATTTCTTTGTCTAAAACTGGAAACAAAAAGAAATTGTTTTCTTGCTCCTTTCATAATTGATAAACATTGCCGAGAATGATTGATGGATTTCAGGCCAAATTCTTTTTTGGATATCTTGCCAAAAATTGACAGAAATTACTGGAATTTGTTTAACACCTTGCACAAAGGTGTTTGCACTGATTTGTTAAAAAAACTGCCTTTGCTCATCTGTCTTGATGTATTTGCTGTTCTTGAACATTTTGTTCAATGTTGACCATGCTCAAACATTTCTGTACCCATACTAGTGTTTGTGCCATGTACACAGTTCACCTACTTGATCCATTCATGTATGATCATTGTTGTTCTTAGTCACTACTCTGTTGAACCATGACTGCCTTGTCCTCAATGATTCTGCATGTTTCTTTACATCCCCTTACTTGCACCCCTTCATGTTTGAACTGTTGTGCTCGAAATTACTTGCATTGTGTATGTATACCATGTAGTTACTTCAACAGTACATGCTGTGTACATGGACACAACGCATTACATTTTATACTGCTGCTATGAATCTTTGTAGCTGCCATATGCTTGCTTCATAAAAATATTATGCTGCATTGTCCATCATGCTCCTGAAATCGGCTGAGTTGTTGCACCATACACCATGTGTCTCACCATTGTTGTTGTTGCAATATATTTGTTGAGTGTCTTCACTTGATTTTGTTTCTCGACCCTATTTGTTTTGGCATGCTGCTGTATTCATGTTGCCATATATTCGTGTACACTTTACTATGCTGGACCATGTACACCTGTTCATACTTCTTGTACATCCTAATGCCATGCTTCATGTTTGAGCCTATATGCTCACTGTTTGTCTTGTATATGCAGATGAAGCTTTCCTGATTTTGACTTATAAACTATTGCACTTGAACATAACCATGTTGAATTGTTGTGTTGTGATACTCCACTATTAGCTTGCTGTTGTGTTCATTTTTAAGGCTGTTCCATCTTAAAAGCTAATCCGATGTAGTTGATCATTCACCTTTGTGCACATGCACCATTGTGTATATGTTTTGATCTTGCGTATTGATGCACCATCTGTTTATCACCATGATTTTGAACTATGCTACCATGATCATGCACTTGCACTTCAAACTTGTGCATGACTGCCATTTTGACCATGAATTTTGCTATTGCTGAATTTATTAACTTGCTCGGCTACTTGCTGACTGTGTACACCACTTGATCATGCCATATTGTGCTCCA
This sequence comes from Allium sativum, assembly GCA_030737875.1. Taxonomy (NCBI): domain Eukaryota; kingdom Viridiplantae; phylum Streptophyta; class Magnoliopsida; order Asparagales; family Amaryllidaceae; genus Allium; species Allium sativum. Next base: position 260,163,304 of record CM060909.1, on the reverse strand, counting down.
CTGTATTTCCATCTGAGTTGAGCTGCCATGACCTTTTTTACTTGCATGATTTTGTGTTGCCTCGACCATTTGTGTGCTGAAACATTGTCTGCCTCTTTTTGGTTGAACTTACGATTGTTTGTACTTGACATTTGTGCTGTGTCGAGCTTGGTCCATGTGACTTCTCCACAGTTGTATACACTGATTGGCGAGGCAGTGCGCATGTGTATTAATACACGTGTGTATTTGCAACCATCAGAAAATTTCCTGTCCCTGTACATATACAAACTGTCTGCCTGGACACATATAAATTAGATCAAGTCATGAAAAATGATGAGAAACACACCAGAAAACTGAGGCAAATAAAATTTTATAAATAAAATAATATTTGCTAGAGTATGAAATTATTTCTGTTCAAGATTACTGTGTGTGTTCCTGTTTTATTTGACAGGTAAGCTGAAGATGACTGGACTGACAGTGAAGTGCTGTGAAGACTGAAGCTTGAAGACAGAAGATGAAGACAACAAGCAGTGTATAACTGTATGTGAGTGTAAATCTGAATGGAAGCTGCCTGTAGTGTATATGAGAATGTTGTACTGATATTTGTAATAAACAAATTTGAATGAAATAAAATATTATTTCGTTTTCTTTAAACAAATTTGTCTATCATATTCAGTTTATTTACAAGTACAAATATTTTGTGAATGTATACAAATAGTGGAGTCGTATAATTTGTACTGTTTGAATGTTGAAATATAATATTATACTTAAATAAAATACTGTTTGAACATATGAAATTCTATATAGTCATATTCTATTTAAATATAAATATTATATTCATGTCTTTGATGTTACATAACAGTACAATAACAAACACATTTAATAGTTAAATATATTTGTTTGTTATCATCAAACAAAAATCATATAGTTGAGTATACAACTGCGTTATATACAACAAATACCCCTCGGAGTTTATAATTTTTCATTTGTGAAAAATCATAGACTTCGAATTAAATATTTTAAATACACTATACTTTGTTGGATCTTCCATGTGGCGTTACAGGTTCTAAATATGGGTCAGTCATTTTTGGTTTAAATGCAATAGGTGCCTTTATCTTGACAAGCTGGTCGGCGCAATTGCACTGGAGCGGGTCGGCCCAAATGCGAACAGTCACCGTATAAATCCTTTTGGACCATTGCTCATTGCCACTTCTAATCCATTTCGGTTGAAAGCTTACATAATGGCGGTCAAAGGCTTTTGAAGGAAATTCAACCGACAATCTTCAATTCTTCTTTCTTCCAATCGAATCCATTATCTCGCACACAATCAGATCGAGTCAACCTCTCCAGATTGAAATCGTCCAAATCAAAAATTCTCCAACATCGTCGATCCTAATCAAGTCTTATGATACCCAAATTCGACTATCACAGGTATGGATTCTTTGTGAAATTTGTATTTGAACCTGACAATCCTTGTGTTTGGGTTCAAATTGGATTGATATTGGACCGATGTGATTATTTGAGTATATTGGAGTTTTTGGATTATAATTTCTTGGATTTTAGAATAACTTGAAGTGGGATGGGAGTTGATTTAAACGGGTGTGAGGTTGTATGCAGTAAACCCGAATTGTAAAGAACCCATAGAACTTCGATTTTGTAATGATGCGCTTGATGTGTTTGTCGAAATGCTTGAATCATTGTAACTGTGTAAATAACTCACATTCGCACATTCAATTTATCGTTGTATTAATCATGCTTTCACATTGTTCGTGTTACATACTTGCTGTGTTGATTGTATTTGCTATGAGAAAACACTGTATTTTGGTTGCCACTGACCCGTTTGGGTCGGTCAAGTTCAATACCATTCATCAAGGCCGACCAACATGATTTTGTTTAAAACGCACCAAGGCGTACCAGTTTAAGGCTGACCAGGACATGTTTGTTTGGGACCGACTCATGTAAGTTTGCTTGAGGCCGACCAAAACTCGTCAGTCTGGTAACGACCAGTGTTACTTAGTTTGGGATCGACCACTTATTAATTTGGTCTAGACCCACTCAGAATTAATTCAAACCGACACACCACGAGTTGGTCACGACTAATTCCCTTCGCCTTATGTTTATTGGATGTGCTTTTTCTGCAATGTTCCTTTGTCCTATAATCTATTTTTCAAGTACAGCTATTTGTGTAGAAATGGATACCAGACAATAGTCTCGTCAACATAATAAGGAAGCGTCAAAGTCCACACAGGCTGGTACTTCTGCCCAATTGGATAATGTGGATGTAACTAATACTTCTGGATCAAACATCAGTCCAGAATTCCCTACGCGGGGACCTCTTGCTGGGGTTCTTGATGAGAGAAAACAATCCCAACTTTCTGAGCGTTCATACAAGAGTATATGTGCTCAGTTCAGATTTTTAGAAACTGAGGCCAAACTGCCTAAGGAGAATGAATTTGCAGATTCTCCACCTCCTAGGTACATTGCGGTTAACCGACGTATGCTAACAATGGGAGGCATACCTCCTTTTAATCCAATCCTGGAAATGATCCTCAAACGTTTAGCAATTGCCCCCATGCAATTATACCCCAATGGCTATGCCATTCTAACCAGTCTTTATGTACTCTTCATGAGGGTTAAGCAACGTGCTCCTACATTTCGAGATATTTGCTCCTTGTATGTCTTTAAAAAGAGACAAGATATGCAAACAATTTTTTTGTTGAAGGAAAATATCCAAGGCTCATAACTGATCTACAAGAGAGCGCTAAGGGATTCTCAGATCATTACTGGTTCGTACGGTGTCCTGATAGCTTTTACGGAAGGTGCATGGAAGGATGTGAAAACATATTACCGCATATCCCTTTATCTTTTTTTTCATTTAAGTTCCGGGTATTGAATCCCTTCTTTACTTTGCATAAATTCCATCTTCTGATCCAAATGACACTGCTGGACAAGAGTTATTCGATACTTTGAATACCGTTGTCGAAGGAGAAAAAAAGTAGAAGATTTTTTATTATAGAACAATTCCTTCACTAATATCATCTACTTGACCCTTCCCGAAACCTTATGTTAGATATGACCTTTAAGAGAGAGATTGCCAAAAAAATCCCCAACTAAGAAAACCTCTTTAAAGAAATGCTCGGATATTGCGGGCAGTAGCAAAACGCCTTCTGAACACAAATTGACCTCCATTAGAGAAGGGGAGTCTGGACATCACAAGGATAAAAGTGAACAGGTTGAGAGATATGACAGAGAGGGCAACGGTTTAGAATCTGCCCATGACACTGAACATGCCGGGGAGGGTAAAATCTCAGTGGAGATTGATCCAAATATTGAAATGATGGACGAGGACCCTTTTGTTCAAAATGCAACAGAGGAAGGTTCCATAGGTACCTTTGACAATCTGAGTGATCTTAATTCAGCTAAGTATCTTAGCCAAGGTGATACTGTTACCCAACCTCTCGATTCTCAAAACACAATTATAGTGGCTACTATAATGGAGGCTCCAGCTTCTGAGCCAGGAAGGTTGCTGAAATCTCTAGGAATTTCCTTAGAACCAAATAGGAAAACTGGTTTGTTAATACCAGCGCTTTAGAAAATATATCTAATATGCACATATTTTATAATTCCTCTACAGTTTTCACAATTTGCCCCAGTACTTTGTAATTTAAGTACTAAAAATTCGCTTTTACCTTATTTCAGGTTCAGACAAGCATGGAAAACATTTGTCAGACTTTAGAAAGAAGAGTAAATCATACAACCTAAAGCATTTGTTATAATCTGACCCTTCGCGACCGCCGCATCATTCCAAGAAGCCTTACCCTCCTCTTCCTCTAAAATCTTCTCACAAGCCTTTCGGAATTGGAATTAACTGACGAGCAAAGGCAGAAGATTCGTGAGGAAGAAGATAAGGAAAGAATAAGACGTGCTTGGCCTAGGAAAGACTCTTCTGATGAAGAGGGTCGCGGGGAGAAACGAAGGAAAGACAATCAATGGAAGGATGGATCACACAAGCGCCCTCGATTGGAGAAGCATCCTATTATACCCCGATCGGTTCCATCTTCTAGTCCCCCTGGTCCTTCTGCTGAAATACACTCAATCGTTCATAAGCCTCGTTACGAACCTGAACCAGCAAACTCTCCTCTCTCCGAACGATTCTAGGGTTGGAATCTGAAAGGGATACTTTTTGATAATGGTGCAAACCCAACTGATGCTGATAACATAATTGATGAAGTAGATGTCGTGACAAGGCAAACGCATACCTAGCTCGACGCTGCTAAGAGCCAACTTGACACAAAGCTATGTATGGTCAGGGACAGTGCAAGGAGAGAGCTGCACAGATGGAATAAATTTGGTGATGATCTCCAAAAGTGTAATGACATTAATCTTACTAAGATTGCAGCTTTGAAAAGTGACAAAGCCAAGTGGGAGGAAGTCTTGGATTCTCGAGACGCTATCATTGCCTCCCTTACTAAAAAAATTGCAGAACTAGAGGGACTGGGTACCGAGAATAAGAGACTCAGGGAAGAACTTGAAGTTGCTAAGCAAAAAGAAAAGGAAGCCTTAACTACCAAACACAATGCTGAGGTTACGTTACATTATCTGTGTCAAAGGAGTTTTCTTAACAGTACCGGGACGAAGCTGTCCAACTTAGTGAAACCATCAATTCCTTAAAAGCTTCCAATCATACACTAACATCTAAAGTCGAATCTCTTGAGAAGGATAAGAAAGCTGCTGACGAAACTCATAAGAAGGCTATGGGAGAGGCTGATGCCGACATATTTCGATTTTATGTTTTCAACGTCATGAGCCATGGGAGTTTACACTACTTAGGGGACTGCTTTCCAACTACCTTGGCACTCGTCTGGGAACAAGTTCTTGAAATTAATGGTGGCGATCGTGGCAAAGAAGACCTCATTAATGATATTTTAGATGATAGGTCCAAGAAAGCTCTAGTTGAGGGGAAAACCCGGTTAGAGGATGATAGTGTTGGTGCTTCTAGAGAGAAATTTCAGAATCAAACCAATATTGATCCTCCCGTCGATCCTGCAATTATTGAAGCTTCTAGTTTACAGGTTCATGTGACTGCTCCTGTTACTTTAACAGAGAAAGATGTAGGAACTAAAGAGCACATTGTTACAGAGAACATTACAGAGGAACATGATGGAGACGACGATGGTAACGATGAAAACATAGGCAACCGGAGAATTGAGCAAAGAGATGCCCAGGAAAATCTTCTAGACGCGGGTAAAATCGCAATTGACTATACTTTGTCATACTTAGAATCCATTTTTGATTCATGTGGGTCAATTGCCTCTTATGCTCATTGCTTCCATAACTCGATTAGCGGATGATAGGGCTGGTGCTTCCGGAGAGAAAGTTCGGAACCAAACGAATATTGATCCTCCCGTCGATCCTGCAATTATTGAAGCTTCTAGTTTATAGGTTCACGTGACTGCTCCTGTTATTTTAACAGAGAAAGATGTAGGCACGAAAGAGCACATTGTTACAGAGAACATTACAGAGGAACATGATGGAGACGACGATGGTGACGATGAAAATATAAGCAACTGGAGAATTGAGCAAAGAGATGCCCAAGAAAATCTTCTAGATGCAGGTAAAATCGCAACTGACTATACCGTGTCATACTTAGAATCTATTTTTGATTCACGTGGGTCAATTGCCTCTTATGCTCATTGCTTCCATAATTTGGGTTTAATTTCACCTTTACCTTCTCCTACCATAGGCAAGGCAATGACACTCGAAGCTGCTATAACTGACTTACCCCTGAAGACAATTCCCCTTGCTTTCGTTATCACTCCCCCTCCCCCTAGTGACATATCCTTACTTGTGATTACAGCTCCCGGATGACAGGATGCCAAAATCGGTGCAGTTTCTGACTTAGAGGATATCGATTATACTCTTAGCAATGATCCTGAGGCCACAGAAATAGATGAAAGCTCCGAATATGCTGCCAAGGGTAAGGGAAAGAAAGTTGCCAAATCCACATCATCTACGAAGCGTCAGAATAAGAAGAAGCGTGCTACTCAGAATATGGAAGCTATTACTTTGTCTTCTCAAGAAAATCCAAGTGATGTGGCAGAGACTCCTCCTCCTCCTCTTAACAAACCAATTTTAAGGTCAAGTGATAAGAAGAAGTAATGCTTGGTACAGCTTATTTTGCTTCTCGACTATGCTTTTTTATATGTTGTATTCAGATCGATTGTGTATGCAGGTGTCGGTCCCCACTTACTGCTTTACGTTACTCTATGTCTGAAACTTCTTTATTAGATTCATGACTTTGTGACTTGACTTGTGATTCTGCTATCTGGTTCTGTGTACTGTACTTAAGCTCTTACTTTTAGCTTTGTTGTATCTTCTTGTTTCGCATTCCACACATGTTTTCTTTTCATGTTTACAGCAAAAATTTTATGCTACAAGTCATTTGTTATTGCAATGTTTGGTATTATAATGACCTAGTAACACATTTTTGTAAATTAGTTTTATGCTATAAGTCGTTTATCTTACCAATTTTACTGAATTTCCTTGATTCTGACTAGGGTGATTTTTAAGACTCCTTTTGTATGAATAGTCGCCTTTGTGCTTATCACAGTATCGAAGTTTTCGGGTTTGCCTTAGCCATTTCATGGTTCAACTTTGTTGGTTAGAGTAATCCCTGTAGGTGTCAAACCTTCAGTATAAAGTCGTGATGAACTTATGGTATGTTTATGTGAGCATTATTAAATTTCCTTAATGCAGTGTTAATGCTCCCATACCAAAATTCGTCACAAACTTAAGTTTAGGCATGTCATTTATGATTGATTATATTTGGAATCCCCTGGCCATGTGTTTTTGCCATTCCTTGGCTTACCCATGACCCAAGGGTTCCTGGTCTAGTCGATCAAGCTCGTACCTTTTAGTAAAGAGAAATCTTTGTTAGTGTGCCCCTGCTTGAGATGTCTTGTATTTTATCATGTTCAATCACGTTTCTCGCCAACCTGGTAGTCCAGGCCCTTTGGAAATCAGATTTGAACATGTGCCCCAGGGGAGGTCTTGGTTTTCGTGCCTTCATAGAGGTCTTTTGTAAACCCATTATTCATTGTGGCTAAATGATTAAGCCACTTGTAAAATTTGTAGGGTGGCTTCGAAAAGGTCTTTGGGTTTGTCATTCACCGAATTTGGAAGATCTGGCTTATGGTTAGATGCCCCGAAGGGGTCTTTTGAATCTGTCAGTAACTGGATTTGGAAGATCCAACATTTGATCGGACACCCCTAAAGAGGTCTTTTGAATCCCAGGGTTTGTCGTAACTGGGCCAAGTATTAATGGCACTGACGATCGACTGGGTACCCCTCAGGGAGGTCTTTGGTTTAGAAGCCTAATGTTTGTCATAATCGGGTCATGTAATAACGACACTGACGATTAACTGGGTGCTCTTTGGGGAGGTCTTTGGTTTAGAGTCGCATCGTTTCACAGGGCGGACGCTAGTCCGTTTATCGGTTTTATCGTGATTTGTTAGGACTAGGGTCCTGGACCTTTCAATTAAGAAAGTTCCCCCCTTCGGCGAAACTTACAACTTCGCTTGTAGTTTGAGCTTTGCATCATTTGACTATTCAGTTTGTGGTGTCCCTTATTTGCAATGTTGTGCTTCGCACCTTTGTATTGGTTGTGAATGATGTTTTATAGCACTGAGCAATGGGTGTTTGAGCTATCCCAAATGGTATGTGCTGTAATGGCCACCAGGCTTTACTAGGTTGTGGATGCGTTGATGCTCGTTTATGAGACCTACAATCAAAATCGAATTTTAGCAACTTGTAAACAAGAGTTTGCAAATGTATGATTTAGGCAAGTAAAGTAGTTTCTTTCATTAATATGTACAAAGCTTTATACAACGCTGCATGGTATTTACAATGCATGATGTTTACAACTTGCAACATGAAAGAATTACTAAACGAAGTAATGACAAAGACGTATGTTATTCCATGCTCTCGGAAGTTGGATCCCATCTGTCGTTTTCAACTCGACGTGCAATCTGAGAATTTTTGGCTTATCACATACGGCCCCTTACTAGTTGGGTGCAAACACTTTGGTTCCTTTCATGGTTCTTTGTAGAACAAGGTCCCCAACTTGGAACGTTCTCCTGTTTTACTTTGGCATTAAAGTGACGAGCTATCCTTCTCTGATGTGTAATGATCCTGAGTTCTGCTTCTTTCCTTTTCTCTTTAAGCAAATCGAGTGCTTCGAGCTACAGCTTCTCATTCTCTTCTTGATTGAAGTGGATTCTTCGGTGAGTGGGAAATTCCATTCCACTGGGATCGTAGCCTCGGATCCAAATGCAAGTGAGCATAGAGTATGCCGAGTTGCAGTTTTATGAGTTATACGATACGCCCATAGTGCAAGAGGGAGCTCGTCTACTCAACCACCTTTAGCCTTTTCTAGACGCTTCTTGATAGTTGACTTCAAAATTTTGTTGATTGCTTCAAGTTGCCTGTTGGCCTGCGGATGAGCAACAGCTGCAAAACTCTTCTTAATCTTGCATTTAGCACAGAAATATAGGAATTCACTACTCTGGAATTGAGTTCCATTATCAGTGATTATCTTCTAAGGTACCCCCAACCTGTAGATTATGTTCTTCAAGACAAAGTTCATAACCTCTTTTGAAGTAGTAGTAGCTAGTGGTTCAGCTTCGGCCCATTTAGTGAAGTAGTCCACGACAACGATTGCATATTCCATGCTTGACTTAGCTGTAAGCAATGCTCCAATCAAATCTATGCCCCGGACGGAAAGTGGCCATAGACTAACCATCTGAGTCAATTCTGTAGGAGGTTCTCTTGGAATCTTGGAAAATCTTTTGGCATCTATCACATTTCTCAGCATAGGTCATTGCATCCAGGTTCATATCAAGCCAAAAGTAGCCACATCGCATAATTTTCTTGGCCAGTGTTTGACTGCCTGTGTGACCTCCGCATTCCCCTTTATGTAGTTCTACCAAGATTGCTCTGGACTCCTCCTTGGTTACACATCACAGTAGTGGCATGGAGAATCCTCGCCTATATAACCTTCCATCTTAGATAAGGTATAATGGAGTTGTGTGCAGTATTTTCCTTCGCTTTCTCGGCATTTCTGGAAGTGTTCTACTAAGGATGTATTCTTTGATTGGGGTCATCCAGGATATAGGCTCTTCAATCGTCTCCATGATCCAATCGTTATCCACTTCCTAAATAGTAGGGGTTGGAAGGACTTCGACAGGTATTAGACCCAGCAACTGCGCATCTGAGGAACTGGCGTATTTAGCGATAGAATCTCCCTTTGAATTTTCTTCCCTAGGAACATGAGATATAGTGTAGTCTTCAAGGTAGTTGAGAAGTTCCAAAGATTTGGTAAGATATGTAGGAAGGTTTCCGACTTTGGTTTGGAATTCTTTTCGGGCCTGACACACTACCAGCTGAGAATCACTAAAAATTTGCAGGGTTTTCAGATTCGGCTCTTTTGCTAGTTTCAGCCCTGTTATAAATGCTTCATATTTGACCTCATTATTGGTCGATGGGAATTCCAATCTTAAGGCATAACATAGAGAATGGCCATCTGGAGTTTCTAGAACAATTCCGGCTCCTGAGCAATAATCATTTCTGGATCCATCGATGTACTGCTTCCAACTAGCCACCGTCTCTTCTCCCCTATCCATGAACTCGGCAATGACATCCGCTAAAGCCTACCCGTTTATAGCTCTTCGAGGGTGATAAGTGATGTCATATTGATTGAGCTCTATGTTCCACTTCAATAACCATCCCGAAGTTTCTGGGCGAAAGAGAACTTTTCTTAGCGGTTGATCGGTAAGAACCTTTATAGGATGGGATTGGAAATATGGTCTTAGCTTCTTTGAGGCAATAAGCAGGCAATAAGCAAAAAATACGCAAGTTTTTCCAACTTTGGACAGTTCAGTTCTGCCCCCAACAAGCCTTTTACTGATGTAATAAACTAGCCATTGGAACTTGGCATCCTCCCGGACAAGTGCATCACTTATGGCATGAGACGAGACAGCTAAATACAGTAACAACTTCTTTCCACGGGTTTAGAGAGCATTGGTGGCAACTTTATGTGCTTAATCAATTCTTCAAAGGCCTTTTGGCACTCAAGAGTCCATTGGAAATCTTTCTTTCCTTTCTTTAAAGCATCAAAGAGCGGAATGCATCGATCCGTTGCCTTAAAGATAAATCGATTAAGTGCAGCAACTTTCCCATTTAAGCTTTGAATCTCTTTCTTCATCCTTGGAGCACGCATTTCTCGTAAGGCTGTGACTTGGGAAGGAATTGCTTCAATACCCCGGGCAATGACTATGAACCCGAGAAATTTTCCTGATGAGACTCCAAATGAGCATTTAAGCGGATTTAGCTTCATCCCATACTTTCTGAGGATATGAAACATTTCTGCCAGATTCTCCAAATGATCATTGGATTTCTTTGACTTTACCAACATTACCATCTACATAGACTTCCATTGTATTCCCGATTTGAGATTTGAACATGGAATTCACAAGGCGTCGGTATGTCGCTCCTGCATTTTTTAGTCCAAACGACATAACTTTATAGCAATACAAACCTCTATCTATTACAAAACTTGTGTTCTCTTCATATGGCTTATGCATCATAATCTGATTGTATCCGGAGTGGGCGTCCATATAAGATAGCAATTCATGCCCCGCTGTTGCATCAACAAGTTGATCAATATTGGAAACTGGGAAACTGTCTTTTGGACACGCTTTGTTGAGGTCTGAATAGCCTATGCATACCCTCTATTTGCCGTTGGACTTTTTAACAAGTATTGGATTGGAAACCGAATTGGGATATATAGATTCTCGTATAAAGTTATTCTTGAATAAATTATCTACTTCTTCTTTTAATCTTTCAAGCCCTTGAATTCGTCTTTTTTGTTTTACTGGAGTTAAACTTGGATTAATATTCAGCTTATGCACAATTACATCAGGTGATATTCTACACATATCGGAATGTGTCCAAGCGAAAACATCTAAATTTGCTTTCAAAAACAAAGTTAACTCTTTCTGCAATTTTAGGCCCAACTGAGAACCTATTTTCAGGACTCTATTAGGATCTTTATCGTGGACTGGTATAGAAATTGTGGCTTCAGCTAGCACCACTCTGTTTTCCCCCACACTGGCTTTCCTGGGATCAATTTCCTTCTGAGCTCCGCTGTGCTCGCTAGGGGTGAGCATTGTTTAGTTTAAACCGAACTAACCAACCGAACCGAATCAATTTGGTTAGTTCGGTGTGATTGTCTTTGCTATTTGGTTGTATTTGGTTTTTATTTTTAGATGAATTTGGTTTACGGATTGGTTTTGGATTTCAAGTGATAAAATTCGGTTTAACCGTTATAGCTGAAGTATGTGTTCCACGAATGTTTTGGCATTTTCATTTTCAACCTTCATTATTACATGTACATGACTTGACATACCTTTTTGTTTTCTAAGCCAAAAGTGACTTTTTAATTTATTGAAGATGAAGAATTCGAAGCACTCTCTTCAGTATTCACAATTAATGGAAGCAGTATATCCCATTCGGCCATTCCCATCTTTTATTTGTTGTTATTTTTCTCATCCTTCCCTCAGACTCAATCCATGAGTATTCAATTTTCTATTAGCAGTTTAACACAAAAAATACATAAACTAGTATTTCGATTTGGGTTTGCAATGAACTCTGTATATCAGTACTATGCCAGCACCCTTGTGATCTAGAGGCACTTTACTCTTCTCATTCAAGATCAAAATATTTCGAGTTGGGTTAGATTTTTTTTATACTTTGAAAATGAGTTTGAATCACTGCAAGTTATTTTTAAGACTTTTATCTTCAGCGCTTATCGCATGCTTGCAGCACTGCTACTTCTTGGATTGGCAAATTCTGAACAGGTAAATAATATTGTATTTGTATCTTCTAATTTATGTTTTTCTATACTTAGCATTGCTTCCTCTTCTTCCTAAAATTGCTTGTCCAACATTTGAATCTCTCCATGTGATAATTTAGAAAACATTGGCTAATAAAGAGGGAATTTTTCCACCATTACACGAACCAACAAAAATGAGAACTAGAAAAGATCAATAATTGCCTTTTAATTTGAAGCATAAGTATACTTTATATTTAAGTTTTCTTTGCATATAGCATGTAGCAGTCAATTTTTATATAATTTGACCTCTCATATTTTGTTGTAATGGGTCAAATGCTGCTTATGAATGCTATGCTGCCACAGATTGAAGTTTTTCCTCTTTCAGGATATGATTTTTATTGTAACTCTGTTTTGGTTGCTTTGCAGTATCCAATATTGTGTGCATGCAAGGATTTTAAGAGTTTAGCTATTTTGAAGGATTTATTTGGGTTATAAGTGCCTGTGCATTGTGTTAATTATAGGAAACTCAAGTAAGGAATATAGGATTAAATTATATATAGGAAATATTCCAATTGAATACTCATAAAATGTGATATTTTGATGTTGTGCGTGATTTATGTTCAGTGCATGTATGCTCTGCTGATATGTGTTTTGGTTAACTGTGATGTTAACTATTTTGCATTAGTATGAATGTGCTTTAAGCATATATCTATGCAGAATGAGTGTTTTGGTATTGTCTTTTATTATATTTGTAAGGCCTATAGTTGCCTATGCAAAATGAATGTGTTTTGGGTTATAAATACACGTTAATATGAATCTGATTAATATATTTGGTCATTGAAAAATGAATGTGTTTTGGTATTGTTTTCTATTGAATTATAAGGCTTGTAGCTATAGCTGAATATTAATCAACTTTTGTTAAAGCATGTTGGCATTCTGTTTATTTGTTTTACATGTAAGCTAAATTGTATTTAATTACTTGGAACAAAATAACTGAACTAATCAACCGAACTGAAACCATTTTAGTTTGGTTTGGTTTAAGTTCGGTTTCAATTCTAATTGGATTGGTTTGGTTTGGTTAAAATATTATTTAGTTTTAATTTGGTTTTGGAAAATTTATGTAAAACTGAACTGAACTGACTATTTACTCACCCTAGTGCTCGTCAATGTGAGGGCCCCGCCCTAATTGCTATAAGGAGGGTCACGAATGAGGAGCGGAGGCTCCACATCCTTCTTCACTTCCTTCTTCCTAGCTTCGACAAGTTCTGCCATATAACACTCCCTTGCCACCTATTGGTCGCCTTTAATCACGCCAACTCCATTTTCGATGGGGAATTTCATACTCAGGCACCATGAAGCCATTGTTATCCTAAAGGCTGCGAAGGTTGGTCTTCCAAGGAAGGCATTACATGCCGAAAGCTCATCGACTATGAGAAAACTTGTTTTATAGCAACATTTTGCTTTCCTTCTCCGAGTTCGATGAGCAGGTTTATGATGCCAATTGGTTGAGTGGGTTGCCTTGTGAACCCATGGATCTTATTCTGACAAGCTCTCATATCGTCCATGGAAAGGTTCATCCTATTGAATGCATTAATGAAAAGGACATTGACAGATGCCACACTGTCAACCAAGACTCTCCCGACTATGGCTGGAACAAAACCGATGGTAATCACCATTGGATCTACTGTTGGTGTTAGCAATCAGTCCGAGTCTCTTTCCTTGAACACAATATCATCCCATGGAGTTTTTGGCATCTTTGTCGGAAAGGTTTCATTCATGACCATGAGTTCTTCTTCCCTCGGAAAGTTCTTCATTTCATTAGTATATTTCACAATGTCCACCCAACTTCTTTTCGGCTGGGTGAGGCCCACCTAAAATGGTATTGATGATCAGTCTTGGAATGACATCAACCGGTGTGTTCTCATTCTGTCTAGGCTGCCCCGTAGATGTCCCTTTTCCTTGAGTAGTTTGAGTATTGTGTGGGTTCTTTGTGTATTGCTGAAGTTTGTTTTTCCTTATTAGTTCTTCATTTAAGTCTTTAAGATGCTTGCATTCGTTCGTGTTATGGCCTGGTTGGTTGTAAACCTACAGAACCTGCCTGACTTTATTGCAGCTTCACTGACCATTGTTTGCTTTGGAGTTGGATACTCCTCAGTGTCTTTAGTTGCCATGAAGATATTTTCTATGGTGTCATTTAAAGGAGTCAATTCTGAACTTTTAAAGAAACAGGATTTCTTATTGGCTCGATTATCTTTTCCATCACAACCCCTTTTCTGACCACCAGGATTCTTCTAGATGCCTTCTGCATTATTATTTTTCTTCTCAGGCTGTGTGCTGCTTTCAGGAACATCCATAGCATAGGTTGGATCTTCATCCACACCTATATGTTCCTCAACTTTGTCGAAGAGCTCCTCAAGCGTACTTGGTTTCTTCTTCTTGATCCATCGTCCAAGCTTAGTCTTTTTGTTTATAGCTCCCTTCAAAGCCATTAAAACCAAACGAGGCTCATAATTTCCAACCTTGGCCACAATAGTGTTGAAGCAAGTAAGAAAAGCCTTGCCAGGTTCTCCTGGCCTTTGCTCAAGTTCATTCAACTCTATGACATCCCGTACCTTTGTAGCTTGGAGTCTGAACTGCTCTCTGAATAGCTTGGCCAAAGTAGCAAAGTCATCCACAGATTTAGGTGGTAGCTTTGTGAACCAAAGTGATGCCACCACTTCAAGGTAAGTTGGAAAGTATAGGCATTTCAACTCGTCTATGGCGCGTGCTCCGTCCATATGTTGGTCATATTTGAACAGGAACACGTTGGGATCACTAGTCCCATTATATGCTTGCACCGTTGGAGGTTTGAACTTATTTGGGTATGGAGCCATTTTGATCCTCTCCGTGAGTGGGGTTTTGGCTGGAGCAAATCCCTAATCCTTCTCATCATCTTTTTTAGGCTTTTCTCCATAATCTTGTGAACCATTTCCGATACGTGCTCCTCTTCATTGAGCCGGTCCACGGGGAGGACGCCATCATCCTTACCAGATGTTTACTTAAGCAAACCGTCACGGTTCAGATTCCGGAGCCCTGGGCCTCCCGCTTGGAGAGGTGCCTCTTTGGTGGCTCTAAGCGCTTGTCGAGAGGTTGCTTTAACTCCTAGATAGAATTTTCTCGATTTGGACTTGAAGAGGAAGATCACACATTTTTTGCATGATCTGTCTGAGCATATTTAGCATGAGCGGTATTCATGGTAACTTTTGCCATAGCGGCTTGCATGGAAAACATAGACTTAAGCTTCTTTAGTATGACAATGTTTGCAATATCCATTTGACTTGTTAAACCCGCAACATCTTCATCCAACTCTCTTCTCATTACAGCCGTTCCAGCCTTAGAAGTTTCACTAACTTCGAATTGGTTGGTAAGGGGAGTAGTTTCGTTGTTAGCGGCGTTGTCGATCTCTTCGACAGTTTTACTAGCAGTCTTCCTTGATGGTTTACCCATGATTTCGGACAAGGACTTGAATTTGAGAGAAAGTTCGTCGATTGGCCTAGATTGTTGTCTTGTAGGATCTATGATAGGAGTAGGCTTAGAACCTCAATGCATGGCCTTAAACCTTGTGATCGAGTGTGAGATGAAGGTGCGAATGTGGCCCCACGGTGGGCGCCAAATGTTAAAACTTAAATTAGATCTCAACACAAAAGGTACAAAAATTGTACTTCACCAATGTGGTAAGGAATTAAAAGGAGACACAATCGTAAATGCAAGTAAAAAGACAACGATTTTTATAGTGGTTCGATCTTAGGAAAGATCTACATCCACTTTGAGAGAAACTTTCATTATCACATGCACATTTACAAGGTTTGAATATTCTCTCATTACATAGATTTTCATCCTCACACACTCTTCTCTTGATTTAGTTCAAAAAGCCAAAAGAAGTAGAGAAATCCTCTAGGTATAGCAACTTGGGTGGTAAATCTATGATTCACCAAGCTTTTAGGTAGATTTCCATGATTTGATGGAGAATTCCACGTTTGATCTTCGATTGGAGGTGTTGGAAGATGTAGAAATCACTTAGAATTGCTAGGAAATGGTTGGACATCCCTTTGGGGTCATAAAATTTGATCCTTAAAAGTAGGAAAGCCATGGCCTATTTATAGGAGTAGTTGGAGTGAAGTGGTGAGCTGAAATGTATAAATGCAGGTTTTGGGTCGACCTTAAAGTTATTTACAGAAATGCCACTGGCCTACTTTACAACCATGCACATTTGTCACATTTTGTCCCGACCGACCAGAGTATTGGACCTGACCGACCAGGCACTGCACCATAGATGGCATATCACAACGAAAATCCATGGTGTTGCTAGCTACAATGTTGCCATTACAATGTTGTTTTTGTCAATTGCAACGCATGCTTAAATGTGTTGCAGTAGCCGCGTGAATAAAATTATCAATCCGCGTCAACACGATCCAACGATCCAGGTTAGCGATCCGCATGAAATAATGTTTAGTCCAGATTAGCAATCCGCACGTGAAATAATGTTTACGGCGGGAAGCAAAAACAAAGGGGGGAAACTAACAAAATATTGAATGTTTCAATTGAAATTTAACAAAATACTCCGCCGCTCAACCTCTCAAACACTCACTCTTAGGTTCAATTAGGGCTAAAAGTTAAAGTTTACAAGCTAAATTAGGGTTCGAGTAGGGCAGGTTTGAGTTCAAGTTCAATTAGGGCTTTGCTGTTTCAATTAGGTCTTCAATTGGTGTTCCTTTAGGTTTCAGATTTCAGTTAGGGCTTCGATTTAATCTGCTGCCTCAGGTATCACTCAATGTATATTTCATTTTTTTTCTAATTTAGTAGTGGTGTTGCGTAATGTACTGCTTTACTTGTGCCTAATTTACTGCTTTAAGGTATCACTCAATGAACAAAGAGAAAAAAACTATGGGCAGAACTTCCTAAGTTCAGTGAAGGGTACAACAGTTGAGTGAAACTTTTTATTCGAAATACTTTTTCTAGATTTGTGGTAGGTGATGAAATGGCATGCCCTTGCAAAAAGTGTCATAATCGCAAGTGGCATTGTCAAGAAGTAGTCTACAATCATCTGATCTAGAAAGGTCCATCTGAATTGTAGATGAAATGGAATTGTGAAGTTTCCGGTTTAGATCCTGAAAGGAGAGATAACGATATGGATTGTGAAGTTGGAATAAATTTTGGAGATAATCTCGATGAGATGTTGTAACAACCCGGGTTTTCAGAACCAATTTAAAATTTTTATTTTAGCTAATTTAATGGATTTTAAATAGTGAAAATTACGCTTACATCCCTATTATCTTTTGAAATATAGCGCACGTCCCCCCCAAAGTTTGATTACAAACCCGGTCGCTCTTTTTAGCTGCCATCCAAACTTTTTTTCTCCCTTCCGCCTATTTTGTGTCCACTTACGTGTTTTGCCTTTTTTGACCCAAAATAAAAGGCGCTCTAAGGTTAAAAAGAAAAATTCTTAATTCTGGAAATGTCCCCACGAGTCCATGGAAAAAAACAAAAAAAAGTTGCATACTTCTGTGCAACTATTAGCTATATAGTATATATGTATGCATATATTCTTTCAGCATTTTCTGTTGAAAATCTGGACCAATATATGCATATATGTATGCAACTATTAGCAAATAACTGCATACATGTATGCATACAAAGTTGAACTGAGATTCATGTGTTACGAAAAGTTGCATACATGAATGCAACTATTCTGTATATATGCATGCAGGTATGCAACAAATTTAAAAGGGATGACGGCTTCTGAATATGCACATGAATGCATGCATGCATTCTGTATAAGAGCATAAATGTGTGCAGCAATGTCCGAAAACGGCGAATGCTTGAAAAAACAGACCAAATTTGAATATGCATAAAAGGATGTGTATAATGCTATTTAGCTGCATACATGTATGCGTTTATATTGCAGTTGGACGCAACCCTGAAATATAAGCATGAATGTATGAACTATGTACGAATAGGTGCATCTTTTGATGTAAAAACTTGTTGTTTCGCTGTTTTTGTGTTATTTTGGGTTTTGATGTGGTTTTTAATTATTTTAACGCATGAATTTTTTGGCGTGTATGTTTTTTATTTAATAATGATTTTTCATGATCTTTCTATATTTTTTTTATATTTTTTTTCATGATTTTACGAAAAATAGGGACCTAATTTACATGAAAAGTTAGACCTGATGTGAGCCCAATTTTGAAACTTAATAGGGACCTGTGCCAAACATACTCTTGTGAATATTTAAAATTATTTATTTTAAATAATAACAACTAAAAATTTATTTAAATCAAAGTTAGAACGTATAAATTTATTTTAATTATAAAACGAGCTTGAAATGGCGTGGTAGTTTGAAAATTCGATTTTAAATTTCAATTGAATATATAGAATTCAATATAAATCAGAATTGGATGAAACAAGAAATGTTAGAATCTATTTAGCTATATCTTTCTAACGAATGTAAGAAACTGAGATTTCACTTTATAAATTAAAGGTTATGTCTAGTTTAAAATTTAAAATAGTCGCCATGGAATATATATATTAATTATATAAAGCCCTTAAAAATAGCCATTTTGCAAACAACCTCTGTTTTCAACGAAACCACTTTTGTTGGATCCGGAATGTCAAATTATTTCTATATTCCAATTTTCATAATTTTTGGAATCAATATGAGAGCGCAATGAATTTAAATGTGTTTGGTAATTTCAGTCTGAATTTGACTGACTGGAAAATGGTCATTTTTCAAACGGTCTCCAAATTTGATGAAATTAGTTTTGTTAGGACCGTATAGTCAAAACATAAATAGATTTATTTTTCTGTAATTTTTGAAGTCAGTATGTGGCCTCGGTAAATTAAAATGTACGTTTAAAATTAAATATGTTGATTTACATTTTAAGAGACTGATCGAACAGTCGAATTGGCTTACGAAACATATCCCATTGTGTCCAGAATGGGGGTATTTAGCTAGGGATGACACTCATTGGGTTCGATTTGGAGCTCAGATGTCAATTCACTATTTTTGGAAGTAAATAAAATATAAATATATATAGTCAAACAAGGGTCAAACCCTAATTATTTTCGAACCGCGGTCAAACTTGAAAAACCGCCGCTCTCCAGTGAAACGGCGGATTTTCTTCAAATCCATTCCTCCGATTATTTGAAAATCCGATCGATGAAATTAAAAATCTTCTAAATCCAAACTCAACAGCTACGTGAGCTCTCCATCATGAACGACGGTGATCTTCTCTGGTGGCTTGTATTCGCCGGAATCTCGCCCAAAACAGTCATCGTTCGAGTACCAATTGTCGGCCAAAGGCACAACCGCGACGAACGCCGCTTTAGGCGGGGGAGAGGGAGGTACAATGCCTCGCGTGGCGGTCTTCGATCAACGTCTGATCATCAGAATTGGTGGTGGCAGGCAATTTTCAATTTCGACCTCGGGTCCAAGCAGAAACGAATTAACAGTGAGCTTATTTTTTAAATGTAATTAGTTTAATTAATTTAGTAATTAAGCAATAATTAAATTTTAAATTAAAAAGCATTGTTTTAAAAATGTGATTTTTATATATATAGTGTTATGATAAAGAATGTGATATATATATATATATATATAGTATTATGATAAAAATGTGATTTTTATATATATAGTGTTATGATGAAAATGTGATTTTTATATATATAGTGTTATGATGAAAATATGATTTATACATATAGTGTTATGATAAAAATTTGTATTATATATATGGCTTTGAATAGAAATATTATTTTTAACATAAATAGCGTTGTTAAAAAAATGTGATTTTTAATATAAACTTCATGAAACAGATTGCGTTGGAATCACGGTGAAGAACACAATGCGCTGGAAATAAATCCAAATCCAAACCATCCAATAAAGAATGTCGGAGTAGATCCCAAGGTGAGAACACCTTCTCACTCAAATTATTTTACAGTTAAATATATCTTAGGTTGCAGACGGGGCTTAGTAGCTCCTGACACTATTTATTGTATAAACCATAGTTGTTTGTTTGGATTGTATTGTATAAAATAGTCAAGTGCTGAAATAAATATTTTATCGTTAAAAATATATTTTTTAACACATATATGAACGACATAAAATTCTCCTAAAATGAAAATAAATATTCATTTGCAAATCAGACGATTTGTTTATGTACACTCATTTAACTGACATGGATTGGAACGATAAAATTTTACACATCACCCAACTGTACAAGTAAAATCAGTGTTTGTTGATTGAAACCCCACACGGGTATTGGGATGATATTTGACATACACTAATCCCAATTGTTTAGTTGTATGTCAATCGATTGGTTGACAGACTGTTGTAAGCGTTAATTATTTATATTTAATGCTTATGCATGTAATGCACTCCGGATGATGGATGATTGTGTATCATTATTGTTGTGTACATGTGTTGCATGTAATCCATATAAATAACATTATACGACAATTGACTGGGTCTGATTCTAATTTAGGAATAATGGATATTTTAAAATAACGAATATTTTAAAATAATATTCAGTAAAGGATTAAAATGTGAATTTGATGTCCGATTTTGGATGAACATGGAAACATTGAAACATGTGAAGCCGTATTGATTAGATATGCGCTATTTTGGCGCGAACGATTTTTATATCAATTTTATTCGTTTTTATAATAAATATCGAAAAGAAAATGATTTCAAAATATAATATTTTGAAAATATTATCATTTATATATATTAGTGATATGGAATATTCAATTTTTATTTAAAATTGAAACAAAAGTGGGAATCGTTTTTAAAACGAATTTATAAAATACGTTTTGAACGAAATATATATATATATATATATATATATATATATATATATATATATATTAACGGCTTAAGTAGAACACGCCGCACTGCGACCGTTCGCGAATTTCAACCATTGACTTCGAATTGACATTACGAGAGATCCGACTGTCGGATTTTCCTAAAAGCGGAACCGTTGGGTTCGTATCGAAAAGAGGTTTCCAATGAATATAAGAGATTTGAAATCTAACGGTTGGATTTGGAATTACCAAATCAAATTTGGAAAAGGTCGCTATGGATACAGTTCGGTGGCCGTTATTGGAAACCGACTGTATTGGCCTTAATAAAATTATTAAAAATATGGAAAATTTGTGTAAAATCATAATAAACGATTTGGATGAAAAATTCCATATTTGAAAAGATAAAAATATATTTTTATCCACATGAACTAGTTATTAACTAGAAAGATAATCCAACGTTGTTAAATAAATAAATTGGATTTGAGAATGGTTTTAATCTAACCAGAATTTTCCAATGTATGAATTGGAATGGAGTTGAATAAAAATCATCTTCAGGAGATTTCGATATTGGATTCCGTGACTATATGGATATTATGGAGAAATTTGGAAGATATATATGTATCCTTATTCCCCATACGATATATGTTGGTTTCAGAATTTGACATTGAATGTAAGCCGATATAATTTCTGTTTAAAGCCTTGTATTTAATATCAAATTGGATGTTGGGTTTGTCGTGAATGGTGTCTTCAGTAACATTGTTCTTAAACCCCGTGTGAAAAGAATAAATCTTTTAATTAAGATTATTAGAGTTTCAAATTATATTTAGTGATTGGAATAAAATGGAATGTGAATTGGGTTTATTGTAAACTGTGTTTTTAACGACATTCGTTCTTTAACCCGATTAACAGTGAAATGTGATTTGGAATATATAAATCTTTTGTTAAGATTTAATGGAAATTTTCCAAAGTAAAGTTTTTCAATTTAATATATTAAATTGGAATTGAATGGAATTCGATTTAGTGATAATCGAAGTGAGCTTCTGTGGAGGAAGACTGGTACTATATATGGAATTTAAAAGGCTTGGCCGTTATTCCATTTATATTATTAGTCGGATACGGAAATTGACATCGATTATATATTGATCTGTTTTCCATGAAGATTCCATGGTGATTTTGGGTTTATCGTGAAATGTGTTTTAAATGACATTGGCTCTTTAACCCAGTTAAAGACAGGGTTGCATGGCTAACATTGTATTTCGAACTATATTGTTGATCTTTGCTAAATATATATCGTTTGGTGGTGGTGAATTTATTTTCTTTCTTAACACCCTTCTCTGAGACGTATGAGCTTAGAGGTTATATATCGACAGAAATCAATGGTACGGTGTAGATTATCAATGTGACATGTTTGATTTCCCAAAGTTAAATCATCATTAATAATGATTTCTGGGAAGATTAAAACTAAGTGGAGTTTTAATGAATCTTTAATTAGATCAAAATAATAATGTGATAATTTAAATTATCAAATTTGGGAAATGATCGATAATGGAGTACCACCAGTTTAACTCTAGGCAATATATAAATCTTTAATTAGATTTGAACGGGAAATGGTAATTAATTTTACCGATAACACCGTGGTGTTAGATATGGAGTATTAGCAGTTTTGCTCCATGGGATGAATAGGTTGGGACTGAGAAATTAAACAAATGATTACTTCGGTATGGTTCGCTAATCCCGGCTAGTTTGGAAAACCTTAATTTGGTTTAGAATTATGAAAAGGTAAATGAATCTTTTGGAAATTGATATCCAAAGGAAGATTTAAGAATAAAATTAAAAGAATTTATCTTTGATAAAATTAATGGGAACCTTTCCCTAAAGTTGTGAAAATTTGAATAAAAGAATATTTTGGATTGGAATGAGGCGTATGATGTGTTTTTAAAGAACTTGATTATTGATTATAAAATACGCGGGTTATTCGGAAAGTCTAGGTTTATACCCATTCTGAATAACTGATTTGACGATAAGTCGACGATGAAGACAGTGGTTGAAGACCGGTGATCTTCACATCGTTTGGATGATTAATGATGTCTTGATTGGGCTGTACACCCAGGACAAGGTAATAAGTGGTGATCATCCATACGTACTTGGAGATCGACCAGATATGCGACGACCTCTCTCCTATATTGGACATATGGGACGAGGAATAAGGTGCCTCCGGTTTCGTTTAGACCCAGAAAAGACTTGTAAATGGATGTGTGTCTGACATTGGTTTCGTTATGTATTATTTTTCCGCTGCTATGTAATGTTTTTTAATCTCTGATATTTTTCTGATGTATAATATTTATTCATACTCTGTTATATTCTTGTACTCTAATGCAATTGTTGTAATAAGCAATGAAATGTTCTTATGTTTATGTTCTGATTTGTCGTGTTCTCAACTCAATCCGGGCTTTCCCTTACGGGCGAGTTTAGGTCGTTTCAGTCGTGGTATCAGAGCTTTGATTTACAAAGCTCTAGAACAAGACATATTAGAACCGAACGAAAGAATTCATCAGAGATTTGATTAGTAATATCCAATGAGAATGACTCGTTAAAGATGAGATTACTAGTATCCTAGAATGAGTTTCAAAGAGTGTTATTTTTAATATAAAAATGAAAACAAATTTTGTTTTGAAAATTTAAACCTTATTATACGTATGTGAGTATTTTATTTTAAATTGATTTAGATTATCGGGTATATGAAGATTTTGATTATACGTATGATCCACGTGTATACGAAGCCTCAAATATACTGGATAGATATAGATTTGCAATCTGGTCACCCGAAGATGGTTCTGATGATTGGTATACCATCATCATCATTTATGTTCGAGTTTCGAAAGTGGGATATCTATATATTTCCAATTGACTGGTGTGAAAACCAAAACTTAGTTAGAGTTCATTGTTGTGATTGGGCACTAAAAATATGATTTTTAAGTATATATAGAAAGATATATGTTTGAAAATTTAATCAACTAATTGATTGCTGATTGTGTTGTATGATTACTAGTTCAACTAATTAAAAATATTGGAAGGATAAAACCAATAAGAAAATGAAAGTTAATTTAGCCAAATTGAATCAAAATATTGAACTGAATTGAAAATTGATTGAAATTGGATACATATGCATATATATGCATAAATTGGTCACAACATGGAAGCTAAGAAGAGGGATAAAATTGTATGCCCGACAAATAGGTACATGTTTACTATAATTCTTGGGGTTTAATGATTTATGAGCCGATTGGCCTTTTCTTTTTCTTCTGGATTGATGAGGGCCCTATGAGGCAAGTTGTGTTTTACCGATCAGCCCGTACAAAGAAGGTTACGGCGAATTAAAGACAATGAGAGTTGAAGAATTAAAGGCAATGAAAGTTGAGTTGGTTTATTAAACAACTTTCAGCTCCGTTCCTTTTCGAGGACGAAAAGATTTTAAGTGGGGGAGATTGTAACAACCGGATTTTTTGAACCAATTTAAAAATTTTATTTTTGCTAATTTAATAAATTTTGAATATTTAAAATGATTTATTTTAAATAATAACAACTAAAATTTATTTAAATCAAAGTCAGAACGTATAAATTTATTTTAATTGTATAACGAGCCTAAATGGCGCGGTAGTTTGAAAATTCGATTTTAAATTTCAATTGAATATATATAGTTCAATGTAAATCAGAATTGGAAGAAACAAGAAATGTCTGAATCTGTTTAGCAATATGTTCTTAACGAATGTAAGAAACTAAGATTTCACTTTAGAAATTAAAAGTTATGTACAGTTTAAAATTTAAAATAGTCTCTATGGAATATTTATATATATTTTAATTGTATGAAGCCCTTAAAAATAGCCATTGTGCAAAAAACCTCCGTTTTTGATGAAACCACTTTTATTAGATCCAGAATGTCAAATTATTGCTATATTCCAATTTTCATAATTTTTGGAATTAATATTAGAGCGCAGTGAATTTAAATGTGTTTGGTAATTTCAGTTTGAATTTGATCGACTGGAAAATGGCCATTTTTCAAACGGTCTCCGAATTCATTGAAATTAGTTTTGTTAGGACCGTATCGTCAAAACATCGATAGATTTATTTTTCTGTAATTTTTGGAGTTAGTATGTGGCCCCGGTAAATTAAATTTACGTTTAAAATTCAATATACTGATTTATATTTTAATTCTAATGGAGACTGTTGTATATAACAGTGTTGTATACACAATTGTATGATTTTTGTTTGATGATGAAAACCAAATACATTTGTTATAAATGTGTTTGTTACTGTATTGTTCCATATATACACAGGAATATAATATTCATATTTAAATAGAATACAACTAAACACGAATTCAAACAGTCAACAGTATTTTATTTAAATATAATATTTTATTTTGAAAATTTTTGAACAGTACAAATTTATAACTCCAACTATTTGTACACTTCACTGATAATTTTCATTTTAATACATTTCAGTAAATAACTCCTCACTACAACACTCAACACTCAATTGTACATTTTTCATCTATACATACATTTACTGTTACATTTACATTCACTGATACTACACTGTCTTCTATCTTTAGTCTTCACTGCACAGTCAGTCCAGTCTTCATGCATACCTGTCGCATGAAACAGAAAACACATAACTGCAATAGGAATAATACTGAATACTTACGAATGTAAAATTTATTTTTAAAATTTTATTTTCCTCAAAATTTCAATGTGGTTCTCATCATTTTTCATGACTTGATCTGATATGTGAATGTAGCACGCGCACGATATATGTATACGCACACTTGGGTATGTATATATACATATATTATAGTGCAGGGATAGGAAAATCTATCCTGGATGGCTGCATATACACATGTGCATAAAAATACACGTGTGCACTGCCTCGCCAATCCAGTTTGCAACTGAGGAGCAGCCACGTGGACCAACTCGGCTCAGTGCAACGGACGAGCATCGAAAGCAAAACATATATACATACACATATATATACGCATACGTGTATATATACGTATATGTACACGTGCAAAGTCACACATGCAAGCTCAAGTGAACATTGTATCTCAAACAACTACATGGTGCAACAGTATGGGTCTTACATGCACACATGTGTATGTGCACGAATTCAGGTTCACTGAAACAAGAATAAATGGTGGATCAGCAGTATAATGGTCAAGCACAAAGATTGGAGCAACAACATGAACATATATACAATCAGTCCAGAATGGCAAAGACAAGCAAAACATCTATTCTTTGGGGAGTCAAACATGTTTCAGCATTTCAATGGACAAATAGTCGAGCAGCTAATTTCAAATGAATGGGACTTGAAGCATCAGTTCAAGCATGGTCAAAATGATACATGTACAACAAATATAAGTGGTGTAGATGCTAGCATGTTAATGCATGACAGTATGTGTACCGAATGTAAGGATGTGTACATCAACAAGTTCTAGAGACAATGCAGTTTTTCATGTTACATGCATGCAAGAAGAGTGAAGGAAGCATGAATTAGCAAGGGGATCAAAGAAAGTTTCAGCCAACATAAATACTCATGTTTATGATTCATAGCTACAGGCATGGTCAAACTTAGTGGTAACTCAACAAAACTAGTCTGTTTCAAGTTCTTGTTTGACTAGCTAAATTTACAACATGATTCAGCAACAATATGAGTGCATCAGGAACAACATGGATTGCAAATATAAGTGTAACAGCCGGAAAAGTCCCGATCCTGATCATTGACAGAAATACACATCATGTATCACATATCAACTAATCAAGCACCGGAAATTAACATTAATAGAAAGAAGTTAGAGGGTGAGAAATAGAAAGAAAGAAAGTTAGAATAAAAGAAAAAAGAAGAACAAAATCCGAGTATCACGAATCTCACAGCGGAACGAAATAAAATATATTATATAATAGTACTTGAAATACAGACTGGTACTTATACTTACATATATCATCAGAGTACAATTCATATACAATACAGCGGAAATAACTTTATATATCAAACGTTGAAACTTCCTGCTCCAAGCTTCTTCAAGTGAATCTGTAAAATCCTGAACTACTTGACTGCCCGTACAAATTTGGGCACCCAAGAGTTTAGGGAAAACATAGAAAAATAAACTCTAGGTCAGTCAAGGGACTGGTGTGAGTAAACGATTTAAAACAGATTGATTTTAAAGTTCAAAATCTTTTCGAAAGAAAGGATAATCGTAAGACCAAATCCACACATAAATACGGACGGTTTTTACCTTAAGATAACCCAAAACATTTTTGAAATCATATACATCATCTGTTATCATGATAGTGCCTAAATACAAATAAATATCAATCTAACGGAATTCTTACATCTCACGTTTCACATATATAGTATACAATCAAAACCGCGGGTGCTTATTGGATAATGGATTCCAAACTATGACAAGGTATGGAACCACCTGCCGATAGTGTATCTCTAGAGGGGAAAACACTGGGTTCAACAAGAACGTCTTGCAACCCGACCCACACATGACCGACTACTCATTTCGCTTGAGTGTATCGAATGTATATCACCAACAGTTGGGATCAACAACCGTTTCCCGAAAGGGACAACATCTATAGATTAAAGAAGCAAAAGGAATTTCTCTAGATAGGTGATTATACACCCTAATGGGAGCGACCCACAAAGCCATATTGCCTGTCTGATTTTTGTCATTCCCCAGTTATGAGGCTTGAGGTTAGAATTTCCTCTAGAACATCTAGTCACCATTTACTTTGAATGCCACATTGTCAGATCCGTCAAATCACTAATTGACGTCCACAAATATACTCTGGGTTTAAAAGAAGGGCCATTCATTGCCACTACTCGATATATTTTTAAAGACCAACGTATGTGGGTTTTAGGAAATACTCAGTCAGACAATCGTCCATACAAGTCATTCAGGGATAGGATGAACTGAAGACACTCTCCTACTGCATCCAATATAGGAATCACCCCATGGGTCAGTAGCGAATAGTCCTTGCAAATCCAAAAATTTCAATCACGACAGAATCACAAGTTACAATAACTCTGGCGGCCACCAGAGAATTTAACAAGTAGTTCTTCCGCTCATGAAGATCTACGGTCTTCAAATTCTTTAAATCGTATAATCGTCCCTGCAAGTTAGTTTACGTAAAGCTGGTTCGAAGCGGTTTTGGGGTCCAGTCCCCATCCCGATCTCTTCGAACTGACGTGTAGGGAATATGTGATAGTCGGTGTTTTAACTATCAACTTAAACAATGTGATCAAGTAAAACGTTATTCAAATTACTTCAGATAATGTCCATTCAAATAAATCTATCTTCTAATTTCGGAATAGAATTAGCACATGACGATTGAAATATAATACAATATGCAATGTTTTAATTTAAACTAGTTCGATTGATCACTTCATAATATGAACAATAGTTGTTCATCACTTAATAACAATCAACAATATTTGATGTTTTAATTCCAAACTTAATAATAGTTTGAAACAAATAATCTCATTAGCAACAAATTTTACATCATATTTATTTCCTTTTCTTTGAAATTTATACATCAATTTTATTTAGAAATTTATTTCATTTCCAATAGATTATGTATATACATATATACAAATTGGGATTTCGATCACGACGATGTCTAATTTGTAATCACGCAAACATTCAACAGCTTTACGATCCATCCTTCTTATTATTTATTTTATCTTTTATTAAAACATATTTTCTTAATATTTATTTTGTTAAATAACATGGATTACCTAGGCCCATTTCAGTCTAATGTTTCATGTACATACCTTGATTTATCTTGCCATTTCCCGTAATTTATTTAGGCGAACTTCCACTATTTTTTATATACACTTAAATTTTAAAAGAACTAAATATTTTAATAATGACATTACATATATAATTAACTTCAGGCCCGAAGCTCGATAACATACATGGCACAGTAACCCGTTTCTTATACCACTATTTCTTGTTTGTTTAAATATATATATAATGAGCAACTTAAAAATTTAAAACCCAATACATATTATCTTCTAGAATTATTCCTTGGCCCAAAAGCCCAATATCTCGGCCCACTCCCTCTTGAATTTTGTTTCAACTGTTCCTTCTCTCTTCTTTATTTTCTCTTTTGATTTCCTTCTGTTGTTTCTTGTCTTCCACCGTATCAATATGTCGTGTGCACATGCACAAACCACTCCACCGCCATCACGACCCTCCGACCATCGTCGCAAATCCCAAAACCCTCCCCAAGTTCATCTCCATTATCACAATCCGCCATTTTCTATTGTGTACAGAATTCGAAGTCACACCTGATGTTCTAAAATGATATGCCTCCACCAACCGCCTCGTACTGCCATCCTACAACTCCAATCCTTACCAGAATCCGCCTCAGGCTTCACGACGTCCTACCCCTCCGAACGCCCCAAGTGCGCACCCCTGTTCTGCCACGACTGCCGCACAATTCATCTCCAAACTTTAGCTACCCAAAACAGAAGTCAATTCATATAAAAATTGAAATCCCTAATATCACATGTTTAAAAATCCATATACTATTTTTCCTATGTTTACTATCCTCCCACGCCTCTCCACCTCCGGCGCCGCCGCCGACGATCAATCCCATTGCCTTAATTTGCCCAAATACCCAATTCTGATTGAACCAAAAATTCTCATTGCTTGGTTTATGAAAAATCGAGATCTTTATATTAAAATTCACGAATTTCCATTCCGATTCTATTTATGTATCTGACGTTATATATAGTGATATTCGAGAATTTTAAATTTCTTATTTTCCTACTATAATTTTCTAATTGTACTAATATCGGATATTGTTTGATTTGAGAAATTTTTTAAATCATACACAAGTCATAAACAAAACAACTTCCCAGTTGGCTTCAACATTATAATAGATTAGAATTTAAGTTCCTCGTCTTTTTGAATTAAAAGGACTGAATTTTCTGTGTATAGGTAATTATACTGTCAGTTTTAGACATGCTTACATTGATTCAAGTTGGCAGAAAATATTTGTATTCATGATGTTCAAACCATCAATAGTATCTACATGATTGTATACGTAAGCATCAAATATACATAATACTTGGAATTAGATTTTTAATAGTAGGATGTAGGTGTTTCTTTCTACGATGTATTACTGTCTTTTTTTCTTTTCTTTCCTTTATCAGGTTTTTCCTAACTCTCTAGTTCTAGTCAGTGATTGAACTTTTAACAACTGAAATGTTTAGAATCAAACATGATGTGTATAAATGTCAGCACACCTATGGTTAGGATCTACTTAAGCTGATATACGACCACAAAGATATGAAAACATAATCAATGCCAGGCAGTGTTTTCAGGATACTCAATTATATGATATGAAAATATAATCCTATACACATAGATATATATATATATATTGAGTCATGCTGAAGAATCATAAGAGGGAAACTATAAGGAGTTTACTCACTTATATTGTTACTTCTGTTTTCAATCATAATCTAACTAACTATAACTAGTTTAATCCTTGCATTAAATACGGTGAGTTCATATCAGCATCTGTATGATTTGGATTCACAAGGGTTAAATGTATATATATATATCGATGTAAAAATGTTAAGTGGTTATTCAGAATTTTAATACTGTTGCTTATAATGTTTTTAGACCCACTGCTCTAACTATCATTTCCAACATCTCACCCTTGAACAACATAAATGCTGGAATGTAATGTGATGAACCTACCTATGAACTCGCACTAGTTTGGATCTGTTGTATTATACATAGCAGGGAGATTTTAAGTACCTACTCATCATATTTAGTTCGCTACCTTTTCATTCTTTCTTTCCAAGTTATGTTCCAGACTTACAAGTCTTAATCTAATATTTCCAGAGATCAAATACTTAATTTACTTAAGTATTTGAACCAAACACGCTGAGGACATATTAGCATACTCACAGTTATAATCTACCAGGATTAGACATAAAACATTAAAGAGGATAAGGGTGCTTACTCGCTATGATGTTCACTGCCTTTACAGGGGTTTGTTTAGTATATTGGTTTCTCAATGACTTAAATCAACACGAATAATTATGTATATAAGATGTCAAATACTCAACAACAACTTTATGAAGCCAAATACAATTCATATCTAATCAAAATAGACTTTTAAGGAAAAGATTAGAGTTTACTCACCAAAGTTTGCTACTGTTTTTACTGCCTTTACATAAAATAAATCCTCAACATCATCCATATTATAATCAACTAGAATAGATACATATCAGCACATATATGGGTTGAATACACTTATAATCAAATATAAATAGTAGAGAGACTTCAAGTATTTACTCACATTGTCATGTATAGTCTTGCTAACGAACTCCCAAGTTTGCTACTGCCATAGTTTTCAGCGTTTTGTACACAGTTCTTAGTCATTATTTAATGCTCCGAATCTTCTCTTGTTTCCCACCATTTTTCTACTGTCACTCCTTCTTTGTTTTTTTTTTCATTTGGTTGTAGTGAACTTGTGGATGAAATTTATGGAGCTCTCTTGTGTATTTATAGATGAGAAAAATGGAGGCTTTAACATGGGTAGGTGGTTAAGGCAGGAAGGCTCATATGCAGTGGTGAAAGTGATGTTTGATGTTTTGATATTTACCCCTGTACACTTTAATCAATCCTCTGACTTGCTCCTAATCAATGCATGTTCATGCTGCAGAATTCTTGCATGTGTGTACTTTATATGTATTAACAATACAAGCTTGGCTTCCAAGGAAAACAGCCTATGCATGTTCATCTATCAAGCTTGTACTTGCTGGATATTTCTTTCAAATCAAAAGCAAAGCAAAAACAGGGCTAGCACATGTTTGATATTTTCTATGCTCCTTTCTATATGGTTGTGCTTGTCATTATAGATGATAGCATATGGATGAACATGGCTGCTGTTGGCTAAACTAATGGGATGTCACATTTCAAATTTGTTTTGTGAGTTGTTTCTTTCATTTCCAATAAATGCATATGTTTTCCTTGTCACAAGTTTGTACACTTGCAGGCTTTCTTTTCAGATTTCATCTTTTTCTTAGATTTTTCATTTACTTTATTTACACATTTATATATAATGTTCACGCAAGTGTTACATACATATATGTATTCACATATACATACTACATTCATTCTCAGGTTATGTGTACAATCAAACTTTTTGAACTCATGTATATCCTATACTTTGACTTATGTAACATATGTCTACAAATATACATATATTTTAATCTAAGAAATTGTTATAAGTGAAACATCTCCTTTTAATATAAAAGAGATGATCTTCTTATGTGTCATAAGAATGCGATTTTTCTTCAAGTATATGTCATTATTTACTTTATATAGTTCTATGTACATGACTCTTGAAACAAGTTTTAAAAGTACAAAAGTGTTTTAAACAACATACACTGGTTTATATACATATAATATAGGAAATATGACAAGTTAATATATATACATACTTATTCTAGTTTAAATGATTTTGATCTTTATCATTATTATAAATACATTAATCCCTTGTATTTTAGTTTATATTTCTCTTTAACTTGCTTGTTTGAGTAATCTATATCATACGAGTTTTAAAAGCAAGTAAAAACTTAAACAAATGATAAAACATTAATTATTTATTATATACACATACATATATTGGTTAAGAAATTTTAAACCGTCAACGAATATATTTAGCTGATATATTTCCAAATACATAAATCTTAATTTAATTAAATTAAATTACCAATAAAATCTGTACATTATAGATCATAAAACTAGCCTAAAACTGGATCGTTATAATCTTCCCCTCTTAAAAGATTTTCGTCCCCAAAATTAAAGAGTAACGAGGAGATTCCAGTTATATTCAAAATCATAGATTTATCTCAACCAATCTCTGGTTAGGTTCCAACTTCTTGACTCTTTATTTTTATTCCTTATCGCCCTGTATTACTCCGTTTTATTATTCCTAGGAAATACTCCTAGTTTAATTTGGGACATTAATCCCAAAACTAACTTACTTCACTAATTTGAACCAAATCTGTTCAAACATATATACCTAGTTCAAATTCTCTTTTCGAATTCTAATTCAATTTAACTTATCAGCTCAACTCTACTCAACTAAACCTTAGTCAACTCTAGTCAATTTAGTTCAACACACTTGACTTGTGCTATTTAAATTTTTAGTTCCTGAATCCAAATTCCTAGTTTTTATATCAAATCAGTTTGAAATCATCCATTCAAAACCTTTGAATTTTCTCAAACACCTTGTTTTCTTCCAATAATCATTCTATGGTAGTCAGCATCTGTTAGAAACTTGAAAATTGATACGGGTGATGTTGCAATCATTATCAGTATTATTTCCTAGCGATTGAAGTGAGTTAAGTGCTATATTCCTTTCAAAATCCATTTAAAATGATTTTCATCCAAACCTTACCAAATAATATTATATTACTTTATAATATTCCAGAAAATATCTTTCTAACTTTTTGGGATTTCAAATTCAAGTTCCGTTTTGAATTTAGTTTTGGTTTATCTTATTTATACAATTTTTATTCTTGTACATTTTCAATTTGGTAAATATAATCATGTAATTGTTATAATCTGTTACCAGATTATAATAGAAACCAATACAGCTACTTATAATACTTTCAGAAAATTATTCTTTGATATCAAAATATAAATTTTGGGTAAAAATTTTCAATTACTCAGATTTCAAAATAATACTGTGTTGAATTACTCTATTAAAGAGTTTAGAAACACCTATCGATATAGTTTGCAATCCTATATCGATCAAAATTCATAAACCACTCGATAAACCAATCAAAAATATAAAAACAGTTTTACAATTAACAAATACGCTCTCATATATATACACTCAATCTAGGGTATTGCTAACCCTATTTCTATTGAGTTATGCCACAGAGCCAAGGTTATTCCTAAACCATTGCTCTGATACCAATTGTAACGACCCGAAAAGTCCTGATCCTAATCATCAACACAAATACACATCATGTATCACATATCGACTAATCAAACACAAGAAATTAACAGACCATTAATAGAAAGAAGTTGGAGGGTGAGAAATAGAAAGAAAGAAAGTTAGAATAG
The DNA here is from genome assembly GCA_030737875.1 of Allium sativum. Lineage (NCBI taxonomy): Eukaryota > Viridiplantae > Streptophyta > Magnoliopsida > Asparagales > Amaryllidaceae > Allium > Allium sativum. The sequence goes on along the minus strand of CM060909.1, from coordinate 260,129,435 downwards.
AAGAAAAAAGAAGAACAAAACACACCAAAATCCGAGTATCACGAATCTCACTTCGGAACAAAATAAAATATATTATATAACAGTACTTGAAATACAAACTGGTACTTATACTTACATATATCATCAGAGTATAATTCATATACAATATAGCGGAAATAACTTTATATATCTAACATCGAAACTTCCTGCTCCAAGCTTCTTCAAGTGAATCTGTAAAATCCTGAACTACTTGGCTGCCCGTACAAATTTGGGCACCCAAGAGTTTAGGGAAAACATAGAAAAATAAACTCTGGATCAGTCATGGGACTGATATGAGTAAACGATTTTAAAACAGCTTGATTTTAAAGTTCAAAATCTTTTTGAAAGAAAGGATAATCGTAAGACCAAATCCACACATAAATACGGACGGTTTTTACCTTACGATAACCCAAAACATTTTTGAAATCATATATATCATCTGATATTATGATAGTGCCTAAATACAAATAAATAGCAATCTAGCGGGATGCTTGCACCTCACGCTCCACATATATAGTATACAATCATAACCGCAGGCGCTTATTGGATAATGGATTCCGACTATGACAAGGTATGGAACCACCTGCCGATGGTGTATCTCTAGAGGGGAATACACTGGGTTCAACAAGAACGTCTTGCAACCCGGCCCACACATGACCGACTACTCATTTCGCTTGAGTGTATCGAATGTATATCAGCAACGGTTGGGATCAACAACCGTTTCCCGAAAGGGACAACATCGATAGATTAAAGAAGCAAAAGGAATTTCTCTAGATAGGTGATTATACACCCTAATGGGAGCGACCCACTTTGCCATGCTGCCTGCCCGATTTTTGTCATTTCCTAGTTGTGAGGCTTAAGGTTAGAATTTCCTTTAGAACGTCTGGTCACCATTTACTTTGAATGCCACATTGTCAAATCCGTCAAATCACTAACTGACATCCACAAATATACTCTGGGTTTAAAAGAAGGGTCATTCTTTGCCACCACTCGGTATATTTGTAGAAATCCACGTACGTGGGTTTTAGGAAATATCTGTCAGATATTCGTCCATACAAGTCATCCAGGGACAGGACGAACCGAAGACACTCTCTTACTGCATCCAATATAGGAATCACCCCATGGATCAATAGCGAATAGTCCTTGCAAATCCCAAAATTTCAATCATGACAGAATCATAAGTTACAATAATCCTGGCGGCCACCAGAGAATTTAACAAGTAGTTCTTCCGCTCATGAAGATCTACGGTCTTCAAATTCTTTAAATCATATAATCGTCCCTGCAAGTTAGTTTACGTAAAGTCGATTCGAAGTGGTTTTGGGGTCCAGTTCCCATCCCAATCTCTTCGAACTGACGCGTAGGGAATATGTGATGGTCGGTGTTTTAACTATTAACTTAAACAATGTGATCAAGTAAAACGTTATTTAAATTACTTCAGATAATGTCCAATCAAATAAATCTATCTTCTAATTTCGGAATAGAATTAGCACACGACGATTAAAATATAATACAATGGGCAATGTTTTAATTTAAACTAGTTCGATTGATCACTTCATAATATGAACAATAGTTGTTCATCACTTAATAACAATCAACAATATTTGATGTTTTAATTCCAAACTTTATAATAGTTTGAAACAAGTAATCTCGTTATCAACAAATTTTACATCATATTTATTTCCTTTTCTTTGAAATATATGCATCAATTTTATTTAGAAATTTATTTCATTTTCAATAGATTATGTATATACATATATACATATTGGGATTTCGATCACGACGATGTCTAATTTGTAATCTCGTAAGCATTCAACAGCTTTACGATTCATCCTTCTTATTATTTATTTTGTCTTTTATTAAACAAATTTTCTTAATATTTAATTTGTTAAATAACATGGATTTCCTAGGCCCATTTCAGTCTAATGTTTCATGTACATACCTTGATTTATCTTGCCATTTCCCATAATTTATTTAGGCGAACTTCCACTACTTTTTATATACACTTAAATATTAAAAGAACTAAATATTTTAATAATAACATTACATATATAATTAACTTCAGGCCTGAAGCCCGATAACGTACATGGCCCAATAACCCATTTCTTATACTACTATTTCCTATTCCTTTATATATATATAATGAGCAACTTAAAAATTTAAAACCCAATATATATTTTCTTCTTGAATTATTTCTTGGCCTAAAAGCCCAATATCTCAGCCCATTCCTCCTTGAATTTTGTTTCAACTGTTCCTCCTCTCTTCTTTATTTTCTCTTTTGATTTCCTTCTATTGTTTCTTGTCTTCCACCATATCAATATGCCGTGTGCACATGCACAAACCACTCCACCGCCATCACGACCCTTCGATTATCGTCGCAAATCCCAAAACCCTCCCCAAGTTCATCTCCATTATCACAATCCGCCATTTTCTACTGTGTACAAAATTCGAAGTCACACCTGATGTTTTAAAATGATACGCCTCCATAACCGCCTCGTACTGCCATCCCACAACTCTGATCCTTACCATAATCCGCCTCAGGTTTGGTGACGTCCTACCCCTCCGAACGCCCAGGTGTGCACCCTTGTTCTGCCATGACCGCCGCACCGTTCATCTTCAAACTTAAGCTACCCGAAACAGAAGTCAATTCATAAAAAAAATCAAAATCCATAAAACCACTTGTTTAAAAATTAATATACTATTTTTCCTATGTTTACTATCCTTCCACGCCTCTCCCCCTCTGTTGCCGCCGCCGACGATCAATCCCATCGCCTTAATTTGCCCAAATACCCAATTCTGATTGAAACAAAAATTCTCATTGCTTGGTTTATGAAAATTCGAGATTTTTATATTAAAATTCATGAATTTACATTACGATTCTATTTATGTATCTGGATTTATATATAGTGATGTTCGAGAATTTTAGATTTCTTATTTTCCTACTGTAATTTTCTAATTGTAGTGATATCGGATATTGTTTGATTTGAGAAAGATTTTAAATCATACACAAGTCATAAACAAAACAACTTCCCAATTGTCTTCAACCATATAACAGATTTAATTTAAGTTCCTGGGCTTTTTGAATTAACAGGACTGTATTTTCTGTGTACAGGTAATTATACTGTCAGTAATAAACATGCTTACATTGATTCAAGTTGGCAGAAAATAATTGTATTCATGATGTTCGAACCATCAATAGTATATGCATGATTGTATATGTAAGCATCAAATATACATAATACTTGGAATTAGATTTTTAATAGTAGGATGTAGGTGTTTCTTTCTACGATGTGTTACTGTCTTTTTTTTTTCTTTCCTTTCTCAGGTTATTCCCAACTCTCTAGTTCTAGTCAGTGATTGAACTTTTAACAACTGAAATGTTTAGAATCAAACATGAAGTGTATAAATATCAACATACCTATGGTTAGGACCTACTTAAGCTGATATACGACCATAAAGAGATGAAAACATAATCAATGCCAGGCAATGTTTTCAGGATATTCAATTAAATGAGATGAAAATATAATCCTATACACACAGAGATATATTGAGTCATGCTGAAAAATCATAGGAGGGAAACTATAAGGAGTTTACTCACTTATATTGTTATTGCTGTTTTCAATCATAATCTAACTAACTATAACTATTTTAATACTTGCATTAAATACGGTGAGTTCATATCAGCATCCGTATGATTTGGATTCACAAGGGTTAAATGTATATATATATCAGTGTAAAAATGTTAAGTGGCTATTCAGAATTTTAATACTGTTGCTTATAATGTTTTCAGGCCCTCTGCTCTAACTATCATTTCCAGCATCTCACCCTTGAACAACATAAATGTTGGAATGTAATGTGATGAACCTACTTATGAACTCGCACTAGTTTGGATCTGCTGTATTATACATAGCAAGGAAATTTTAAGTACCTACTCATCATATTTAGCTCATTACCTTTTCAGTCTTTCTTTCCAAGTTATGTTCCAGACATACAAGTCTTAATCTAATATTTCCAGAGATCAACCCCTTAATTTACTTAAGTATTTGAACTAAACGCTGAGGACATATTAGCATACTCATAGTTATAATCTACTAGGATTAGACATAAAACATTAAAGATGTTAAGGGTGCTTACTCACTATGATGTTCACTGCCTTTACAGGGGTTTGCTTAGTATATTGGTTTCTCAATGACTTAAATTGTAACAACCCGGGTTTCGACAGATCGAATTTTTCAAAATTCAATCCATCGGACCCTGAGTTGGGTGCCCTGGTATCCTGCAGAAAAGACAGAGAGAAAGAAACATGTCAGAGTTCGAAAAGTAGCTCACAGCGGAAGGAATAAAATACAATTTATTCAAAATAGCAATACCTTAACAATAATACTGCCAAGCCAGTAGTCAAGCAATACTATCTCTGTCATGAACCTAACCTGCGCATGTTGTGGTGAGGGGGTCAGAACATAAGTTCTGTGTGACTGGACTATAATAAACTCTTGTGTAACCCTACATATACCGTTCAGTTATAATTTCTTGTTTATTAGGTTATTCACAATATTAGCATCCAAGGCCAACCCCATGTCATTCTCGTCCAATTACTGGTAGACTTAACCTAATACATCGTATATGTAATTTTCCCCAACTCGTATAATCCTTTCCATGTATAAGTATAGTCCCTTGCCGTATATCGTACGGGTTTTATCACATAATTCTATACTACTTCAACGTAGTGCCACCATTCTTGAAATCGTTTGGACTGCCACCCTTGATCTGGCTAGGTTTCCTTATCATGAACTATCGAGTGTTCAACTAGGATTTATGCCACCTAGGACCACTAGGGATTATGCTACCTATTGAACGTTTTCTAGATTCGATTAGGGTTTATGCCACCTAGGACTACTAGGGATTATGCTACCTGTCGAACAACGCCCTTTTCCCACGTATGTATCGCGAATCGTTTCCGATGTCTAGGTGCACATGTACACTATATGTGCGGCCCGAGTCTCGTGGTAGGGCTAAATCAAGAAATACGGAACTCGGTCGGGAGCTAAGTTATCTGCCGATGTAGATGCTAAGGTCTGTTTTTCTACCGGTAGTTATGGTCCCACGTGAACCCTCCCTCAACTAATGAAAGGCAATCCAAGAAAATCAAGCACGGGAACTGTACTCCTGCCACCTATGCCCCACTTTCCTATTGGCCAGCCTCACCCACAACTAGATAGCAAGTATATGGTCTGTTGGGAGTTCTCTGCCTTTCCGTATACATACTACGATTGACTGAAGATGGTAGGTAGACGACGAGTGCTATCACTGGGCTAAACAAGATATCGCCGCCTCACGCTGGTCCATTCTAGTCTTTAGGTTGCCTTATATTGCAACCAAGGCATACTCTTGGTTCTCCTACCGCAGACCTTAACCTCTGTGAGCCCAGGCGGATCATCTACAACCTAACAGAGGGATACCAAGAGTACCCTCACGTTCCCCGAAGCTACGTGCTTCGTAACCCAGTCCGCTGGAGCCTTTCTCGAAATCAGATAAACGTTCGCTCCTCCTCGTGTGTTTATTAAGCGATGATCTACCGTATCGGGTTATTCATCTATTTATGGACTGGCTCAGTTTCCTTGACTAAGAATTATTACTTAGTTGTTCTTAACTAAGGTTTACCACTTAGTTTCCTTTCCCGCTAATCTTGTTAACTAAGGTTTACCACTTAGTCCCCTTAACTAAAAATTACAACTTAGTTCCCGTTCTCGACCGTTTTCTTAACTAAGGTTTACTGCTCAGTTCCTATTAACTAAGGGTTGTTACTTAGTTATCATTCTCGTTGTTTTACTTAGTCAATTCTTATTACCTTAGACATCAGACCACATATTCTCGCTTTATAATTCAACTTGTTGAATAAGGTTTTCCCATGAATTCAAGCATAACTTAAGTTCTCTTTTATTGGATGATAGCGCATGGGTGTTTTCCCACAGTTCTTGCTTAGCTTACCCCATATTATAGGTTATCTCACCCTTCAGGTCTTACATTACATCTTAAGTCATATTCTTTCTCTGTCCCTAGGACAAGTTTACCCCCTAATTAACCCTTCGACTATTTCAACTTCGATTTATAATAGGTAGTTAACATTCCCTATTTCCGTTTTTGGTTAAGTTATGTTCATATGTTCGTGTCGACTTAACCCCATCTCCTTATAACGTTCATTCACAAATTTGGTTAAGTGTTGTCTTTGAATTCATGACCTAACCCTAAGAATCATGTGCCATTAATTATTAATGCACCGCAACCTCTTACATTAGACCTGTTGTTGTGGTCACTGGTTATGTCGGGCGGTTCCGGGAAGAATTACACCACAACTCAGTCTAACCTCAGGTTTCAAGCGCGATATGACTAACTTCTCACATTAGGACCTATTGTTTGCAGCAACTGGTTAGGCCGGGCGGTTCCGGGCAGGATTACATTGCAAACTCATCCTAACCTCGAGTTAGCCACGTTTCATGTTTGGTTCATGTCTATTCTAATTGGCATATGTCAAGTACATAATCATGTCAGAAATATTAAGTTCATGTTATGCCAATTACCCAACTTACAAGCATGTTCTTATAAATGTAAACTACCAATTTATGCCATGTTCGTGTTCGTTTTAGATGTCAAGTTCATAACCATATTCTGAATATCATATTTCAAATTTTGTCCCTATTTACATTACATAAATTACTCAACCATATTTCATGTTCAGTGCATTTCAATAGTGCCAAAATTCGAATATCAAGTTCAATCTAGATGTCAAGTGTCAATTCCCCAAATCCAAGCTTTACCTAAAAACCCCCAATTTATATTCATACTTGTAATCCCATTAACAGGTTACGTCTATCATTAAATTCATAATTCATATTCATGTCAATTTCATGTTCAAGTTCTAGATGTAAACTTCATGTCAAATTCCAGATGTCAATTCATATCAAGTTTGTGCTCTTATCCAAATTCAAGTTATAATACAGGTTTTATTCTAGAGACATGTGCCCATTAACAAATCCATAAGTCAATTTCATGCTTAAATCAATGATTTCAATTCTACGCCAAACCACAAATCATGTTCATGCGTATAATTCTAAATTTGGTTTACGCATTCAGGTTTTGTCAACGTTATATTACGCCCAACCCCCTTTGTAATTTATAACCATACCCTCCAGTTCATGTCATAGCCCAAAACCAAGCGTTCCCCTTTTTAGTTCACAATAATCATTCCGTCGTATTCATTTCATAATAAAGCTAGGCTCGTGATAGCCTAGTCATAAAAAGATAAAAGAGGGAGAATAAAAGAGGACATAATCGTAGGCATAATAATTAAAAGCGAACACATGACAATATTAAACATTACAAATCCAATTTCCACAATAATTTCATTTCGCGTTTACATAGGGAATGTTTGAACGATAAATCATAATTTTACACAAAAAATGTATTATAACTCCACTCACAGTGTTTGTCATCTTCAAAATAGGAACGAGATTAATCTTCGAACTGATTTCCCCCTTTTTGTTGTTTTTGATTCATCTTTGATTGATTTCATGTCCAATTCAATTTATCTTTGATTTCATATGCGGCGTAGATTGCAGATATGAATCCCTTCTCTTTGCGCAGTGATTTAGATCTAAGCCTCTTTTCTTTTTATTCATGGTTGTAGTAATTCTAAATCTCATTCTTTTTAATTTTAAGAATAGATGTTGTAGAGAAAAGAGAGAAGAATAGATCTAAGATTTATTTAGATCAATAGCTTGAGGAGGAAGAAGAAATCAAGTTAGAAGAGAGCCATGGCCTTGCCATGAATTGTTGTGGAGTTTACAATGAGCCTAGGATGTTTATATAGGTGTTAGACCAATGTACTAGGCCCAAAAACTCATCCAGGTGCTCAAAAATGAACCTGGACAGCTTCTGGGGCAAATTTCCCGCTTTTGGACCAAAATTCCCGCTCCAGGTCGACCTCCCCAATGGGGGGTCGACACTATGGTCGACCTGGTCATTTTTTTTTATGTTCTTGGCTATTTTCTGATTTTTCGCTGAAACTTCGGGAGGTCATAACTCCTTCATACAGACTTCGATTGTCGAAAACTCGGACTCTATTTCATGTAAAATTTCGAGAGGAACGCAATGGTGATGTCCATTTTACTTAATTCCTAATATTTAAATTAAATATCCTTATTTTACTATCTTCTCCGTTACACACACTATTATCGAATTAATTTTTCTTCTCTTCCATTTATTAATTAATTCTCATTATACATCATCATTATTTACCTATATAAGCATATTTTCATAAATTTTATTTCATTTTTAATTATATTAAAAATGCGGGGTGTTACATTCTCCCACCCTTAAAGAATTTCGTCCCCGAAATTCGATAAGAGTAAAATAGATAATCCCTCGCAACATACAATTAGTGTTCATCCAATTGTTGCAACATTGTGCACATGTGCAAAGTGAAGTACATTATAGTAAAGCATGTATGCCTAATTTGGATCCACCTATATGTATGCAAACTTAAAAAAAAAACTTTTCAAAACATGATGCTCACATCTTAAATATACTTGCAGTTCTATATGGATGCAATATTTTTGAAAAATCAAAACATTTTCCATTCAAATTTTCCATACTCTTATAGAATAAGAGCATAGTTCATCCAATTTTCGCATCCAAAACCCTACCAGCCATCTTTTAATTCGAGATTTAGAAAAATCTAATTTTCCAAATTCGATTTCTTATGTTACGAAAAGGTAAAAAAACAGAAAAATTCACATCCTCCGTTTTTCTTTTCTAATTGTACTTGGATTTTTATATAACTATTCTATTAAGATTTCCCATTTTCTTATCCAAGCACAACCACATAAGAAAATTTCTTTCTCGTATTTTCGACTTTATCTTGAAATAATTTCATATTTATTCATCTTTTTCTTGAGATTTTCATTTTCTTTCCCCCGTCTTGTTTTATTGCTTCACTGAATTTATTGTTTTATTCTTAGTTAGGCTATTCTTTAGTTTATTTGGCTTAGTCCAGTTTCTCATGTTTATATTATTTATTTCTTTTCAAATAAGCTTTTCCGTTTTCTAGTCAAACAGTATCCTACACATCTACAACTATGGGCCAAGGATCTTAAGACTTTATTACCTCTGACAATCACGAGTCCACCTAACAGGGTCTATATAATTTCTTGCCCTTCATCACCTAGTAGTCACTACTAGTCCATGCTGTGTATTACTAGCCTATCCTTTTCTTTTTCTCAAGCAACAATTCTAGGTCTCAATGCTTATGCATTCTACGGGAAATTTGTTTACCCATTTTTTTTTTTACAATAATCAAAATTTAATAGAATAGAGATTTCAAAAACTCCTTTTACAAAATACAACATTTTCCTTTCAAGATTTTCATATATGAGAACTAGTGAACTATATATATATATATATGCTCCTTTTCATGAGAGAATTCTTTCAAAACAAGAAATCGTTGTTTTACATAATATACCCCCTTTATTTTAAAACCCAATATGCACTTTTCAAACATCAAGATACTTTTAAGATCAAAACTCAGAAAATACCACAAACTCTTTTACAAATTCAAGTTCTTAAAAGTTTATTATTGGGTCAGACTCAAAGCAGGTTTTCCACTCAACTAGGTTTTCCTAGGTACATTCACAAATTCAATTTTATTAACTATATATATTCCTAATCCATTATCACACTTTAACCTTTATTCTAATTTCTAAGGTTTTACTTCTAGACCCACTACTCTGAGATACTAATATTTCAGTTTCCATTCCATGGGATACTTTCTAGCTCCAAGTCATATTGTACACTTTCCCAACCACCTAATGGTTTCCAAAATTTCTATGTCCATGCCTTTAGTGTACAAACCAATATCCCAACTCTTACATGTCTAGTGGGCTACTATATGGATTTAGGTTTATATATATAATATATTTATATTTTAGAAAATACAAATACGTTCACTCATTATCGCCCTAAGATCACTAAACCGAAGCTCTGATACCAGATGTAACAACCCGGGTTTCGGCAGACCGAATTTTTCAAAATTCAATCCATCGGACCCCGAGTTAGGTGCTCTGGTATCCTGCAGAAAAGACAGAGAGAAAGAAACATGTCACAGTTCGAAAAGTAACTCACAGCGGAAGGAATAAAATATAATTTATTCAAAATAGCATTACCTTAACAATAATATGCTAAGCCAGTAGTCAAGCAATACTATCTCTGTCATGAACCTAACCTGCGCATGTTGTGAGGAGGGGGTCAGAACATAAGTTCTGTGTGACTGGACTATAATAAACTCTTATGTAACCCTACATATACGGTTCAGTTATAATTTCTTGTTTATTAGGTTATTCACAATATTAGCACCCAAGGCCAACCCCATGTCATTCTCGTCCAATTACTGGTAGACTTAACCTAATACATCGTATATGTAATTTTTCCCCAACTTGTATAATCCTTTCCATGTATACGTACAGTCCCTTGCCGTATATCGTACGGGCTTTATCACGTAATTCTATACTACTTCAACGTAGTGCCACCATTCTTGAAATCGTTTGGACTGCCACCCTTGATCTGGCTAGGTTTCCTTATCATGAACTATCGAGTGCTCAACTAGGATTTATGCCACCTAGGACCACTAGGGATTATGCTACCTATTGAACGTTTTCTAGATTCGATTAGGGTTTATGCCACCTAGGACTACTAGGGATTATGCTACCTGTCGAACAACGCCCTTTTCCCACGTATGTATCGCGAATCGTTTCCGATGTCTAGGTGCACATGTACACTATATGTGCGGCCTGAGTCCCGTGACAGGGCTAAATCAAGAAATATGGAACTCGGTCGGGAGCTTTAAGTTATCTGCTGATGCAGATGCTAAGGTCTGTTTTTCTACCGGTGGTTATGGTCCAACATGACCCCTCCCTCAACTAATGAAAGGCAATCCAAGAAAATCATGCACGAGAACTGTACTCCTGCCACCAATGCCCCACTTTCCTATTGGCCAGCCTCACCCACAACTAGATAGCAAGTATATGGTCTGTTGGGAGCTCTCTGCCTTTCCATATGCGTACTACGATTGACTGAAGATGGTAGGTAGACGACGAGTGCTATTACAGGGCTAAACAAGATATCGCCACCTCACGCTGGTCCATCCTAGTCTTTAGGTTGCCTTATATTGCAACCAAGGCATACTCTTGGTTCTCCTACCACAGACCTTAACCTCTGTGAGCCCAGGCGGATCATCTACAACCTCACAGAGGGATATCAAGAGTACCCACACGTTCCCCGAAGCGACGTGCTTCGTAACCCAGTCCGTTGGAGCCTTTCTTGAAATCAGATAAACGTCCGCTCTTCCTCGTGTGTTTGTTAAGCGGTGATCTACCGTATCGGGTTATTCATCTATTTATGGACTGGCTCAGTTTCCTTGACTAAGAATTATTACTTAGTTGTTCTTAACAAAGGTTTACCACTTAGTTTCCTTTCCCGCTAATCTTGTTAACTAAGGTTTACCACTTAGTCCCCTTAACTAAGGATTACAACTTAGTTCCCATTCTCGACCGTTTTCTTAACTAAGGTTTACTACTTAGTTCCTATTAACTAAGGCTTGTTACTTAGTTATCATTCTCGTTGTTTTAATTAGTCAATTCTCGTTACCTTAGACATCAGACCACATATTCTCGCTTTATAATTCAACTTGTTGACTAAGGTTTTCCCATGAATTCAAGCATAACTTAAGTTCTCTTTTATACGGTGATAGCGCATGGGTGTTTTCCCACAGTTCTTACTTAGCTTACCCCATATTATAGGTTATCGCACCCTTCAGGTCTTACATTACATCTTAAGTCATAATCTTTCTCTGTCCCTAGGACAAGTTTACCCCCTAATTAACCCTTCGACTATTTCAACTTCGATTTATAATAGGTAGTTAACATTCCCTATTTCCGTTTTTGGTTAAGTTTTGTTCATATGTTCGTGTCGACTTAACCCCATCTCCTTATAACTTTCATTCACAAATTTGGTTAAGTGTTGTCTTTGAATTCATGACTTAACCCTACGAATCATGTGCCATTAATTATTAATGCACCACAACCTCTCACATTAGACATGTTGTTGTGGTCATTGGTTATGCCGGGCGGTTCCGGGCAGAATTACACCACAACTCAGTCTAACCTCGGGTTTCAAGCGCGATATGACTTAGTTCTCACATTAGGACCTATTGTTTGCAGCAACTGGTTAGGCCGGGCAGTTCCGGGCAGGATTACATCGCAAACTCATCCTAACCTTGAGTTAGCCATGTTTCATATTTGGTTCATGTCTATTCTAATTGGCATATGTCAAGTTCATAATCATGTCAGAAATATTAAGTTCATGTTATGCCAATTACCCAAACTACAAGCATGTTCTTATAAATGTCAACTACCAATTTATGCCATGTTTGTGTTCGTTTTAGATGTTAAGTTCATAAGCATATTCTAAATGTCATATTTCTAATTTTGTCCCTATTTACATTACATAAATTACTCAACCATATTTCATGTTCAATGCATTTCAATAGTGCCAAAATTATCAAGTTCAATCTAGATGTCAAGTGTCAATTCACCAAATCCTAGCTTTACCTAAAAAAACCCCAATTTATACTCATGCTTGTAATCCCATTAACAGGTTACGTCTATCATTAAATTTATAATTCATATTCATGTCAATTTCATGTTCAAGTTCTAGATGTAAACTTCATGTCAAATTCCAGATGTCAATTCATATCGAGTTTGTGTTCTTATCCAAATTCAAGTTATAATATAGGTTTTATTCTAGAGACATGTGCCCATTAACAAATCCATAAGTCAATTTCATGCTTAAATCAATGATGCCAATTCTACGCCAAACCCCAAATCATGTTCATGCGTATAATTCTAAATTTGGTTTATGCATTCAGGTTTTGTCAATGTTATATTACGCCCAACACCCTTTGTAATTTATAACCACACCCTCCAGTTCATGTCATAGCCCAAAACCAAGCGTTCCCCCTTTTAGTTCGCAATAATCATTCCGTCGTATTCATTTCATAATAAAGATAGGCTCGTGATAGCCTAGTCATAAAAAGATAAAAGATGGAGAATAAAAGAGGACATAATCATAGGCATAATAATTAAAAGCGAACACATGACAATATTAAACATTACAGATCCAATTTCCACAATAATTTCATTTCGCGTTTACATAGGGAATGTTTGAACAATAAATCATAATTTTACACAAAAAGTGTATTATAACTCCACTCACAGTGTTTGTCATCTTCAAAATAGGAACGAGATTAATCTTCGAACTGATTTCCCCCTTTTTGTTGCTTTTGATTCATCTTTGATTGATTTCATGTCCAATTCAATTTATCTTTGATTTCATATGCGGCGTAGGTTGCAGATCTGAATTCCTTCTCTTTGCGCAGTGATTTAGATCTAAGCCTCTTTTCTTTTTATTCATGGTTGTAGTAATTCTAGATCTCATTCTTTTTAATTTTAAGAACAGATGTTGTAGAGAAAAGAGAGAAGAATAGATCTAAGATTTATTTAGATCAGTAGCTTGAGGAGGAAGATGAAATCAAGTTAGAAGAGAGCCATGGCCTTGCCACGAATTGTTGTGGAGTTTACAATGAGGCTAGGATGTTTATATAGGTGTTAGACCAACGTACCAGGCCCAAAAGCTCATCCAGGTGCTCAAAAAATGAACCTGGACAGCTTCTGTGGCGAATTTCCCGCTTTTGGACCAAAATTCCCATTCCAGGTCGCTACAGGTCGACCTCCCTAAGGGGGGTCGACACTATGATCGACCTCCCCCTGGGAGGTCGACCCTATGGTCGACCTGGTCGTTTTTTTTTCTGCTCTGGGTTGGGCTGTTTTCTGATTTTTCGCTGAAACTTTGGGAGGTCATAACTCCTTCATACGGACTCTGATTTTCGAAAACTCGGACTCTATTTCATGTAAAATTTCGAGAGGAACATAATGGTGATGTCCGTTTTACTTAATTCCTGATAATTAAATTAAATATCCTTTTTTTACTATCTTCTTCGTTACACACACTATTATCGAATTAATTTTTCTTCTCTTCCATGTATTAATTAATTCTCATTATACATCACCATTATTTACCTATATAAGCATATTTTCATAAATTTTATTTCATTTTTAATTATATTAAAAATGCGGGGTGTTACATAAATCAACATGAATAATTATGTATATATGATTTCAAATACTCAACAGCAACATTATGCAGTCAAATACAATTCATGTGTAATCAAAATAGACTTTTAAGGGGAAAGATTAGAGTTTACTCACAAAAGTTTGCTATTGTTTTTATTGCCTTTACATAGAATAAATCCTTAACATCATCCATATTTGAATCAACTAGAATAGATACATATCAACACATATATGGGTTGAATCCACTTATAATCAAATATAAATAGTAGAGAGACTTCAGGTATTTACATGTATAGTCTTGCTCATGAACTCCCAGGTCTGCTACTGCCATAGTTTTCAGCATTTTGTACATAGTTCTTAGTCGTTATTTAATGCTCCGGATCTTCTCTTGTTTCCCACCATTTTTCTACTATCACTCCTTCTCTGTTTTTATTTTTTTCGTTTGTTTCCAGTGAACTCATGGATGAAATTTATGGAGTTCTCTTGTGTATTTATAGATGAGAAAAATTGAGGCTTTAACATGGGTAGATGATTAAGGCAGGAAGGCTCATATGCAGTGGTGAAAGTGATGTTTGATGTTTTGATATTTACCCCTGTACACTTTAATCAATCCTCTGACTTGCTCCTAATCAATGCATGTTCATGCTGTAGAATTCTTACCTATGTGTACTTTATATGTATTAACAATACAAGCTTGGCTTCCAAGGAAAACAGCCTATGCTTGTTCATCTATCTAGCTTGTACTTGCTGGAAATTTCTTTCAAATCAAAAGCAAAGCAAAAACAGGGCTAGCACATGTTTGATATTTGCTATGCTCCTTTCTATACGGCTGTGCTTGTCATTATAGATGATAGCATATGGATGAACATGGCTGCTATTGGCTAAACTAATGGGATGTCACATTTCAAATTTCTTTTGTGAGTTGTTTCTTTCATTTCCAATAAATGCATGTGTTTTCCTTGTCACAAGTTTGTACACTTGCAAGCTTTCTTTTCAGATTTCATCTTTTGCTTAGATTTTTCATTTACTTTATGTACACACACATATATATATAATGTTCACGCATGTCTTACATACATATATGTATTCACATATACATACTACATTCATTCTCAGGTTATGTGTACAATCAAACTTTTTGAACTCATGTATATCCTATACTTTGACTTATGTAACATGTCTACAAATATACATATATTTTAATCTAAGAAATTGTCATAAGTTAAACATCTCCTTTTAATATAAAAGAGATGTTCTTCTTATGTGTCATAAGAATGCGATTTTTCTTCAAGTATATGTCATTATTTACTTTATATAGTTCTATGTACATGACACTTGAAACAAGTTTTAAAAGTACAAAAGTGTTTTAAACAACATATACTTATTTATATACATATAATATAGGAATATGATAAGTTAATATATACATACTTATTCTAATTTAAAAGATTTTGATCCTTATCATTATTATAAATTAATGAATCCCTTGTATTTTACTTTATATTTTTCTGTAACTTACTTGTTTGAGTAATCTATATCATATGAGTTTTAAAAGCAAGTAAAAACTTAAACAAATGATAAAACATTGATTATTTATTATATACACATACGTATATTGGTTAAGAAATTTTAAACCATCAACGAATATATTTAGCTGAAATATTTCCAAATACATAAATATCAATTTAATTAAATTAATTTACCAGTAAAATCTATACATTATAGATCATAAAACTAGCCTAAAACTGGGTCGTTACAGTAAGTGTTGATGCAAATCTGCATTTCCAATTTTTATGGCATGGGCATGTATGAGTGTAGTAACAATACATATGGACAACACAATCAAGTATTTCATTTAAGCCAACAATCAAGTTTCAGCATGTATACATGACATTTCAATGGCATGGTCGAGGCAATGCATGTTATATGTGATGAACATAGTCAAATACAAGGAACATGTGCATATGAGTCAAGCAGGTGTAACAAGAGTTCTCGAGAACATATTTCGAAAGGCTATTAAATGTTTTCAATAAACAGTTCTTCTCAGCAATATCATTTTTGGCATGGATTAAAATTGATTCCGGAAAATCAACAAGTGTTTAAGGCAAGAAAACATTTACAGAAATCATGCTTCTCTGTTGAGCATGATTTATTTTTGGCAAGTAATGTCAAGGCAATCAAAAAGGGAAACCGAGCAAAGAAATATCAGCCAGACCATTTCAGGAAAGGAATCATACCAGAAAAATTTGGCAAGTTTTTTTGTAAAATTACAGTGGCCCAGTTTCACAAATTAACTATTGTGATTCAATTCAAACAAGGAAACACAATGCAAAAACCACACAAGATTTTTGAAAGGGACACAAGTATATCAATATCCAGAAATGCCAAAAAATCCATCATTCAATCACGCGAGAAATTCATTTCATATTCAGCCGAGAATTCAAGCCGAGCAAATCAATTTTATCAGGAAATAAAAAGAGGAAGCACGCAATCAAATCAAGCCATTAATCGTTGAAATCAAAGATCATTCAGGGTTTCTTTTACCCTATGTGTGTGTGTGTATATATATATGCACATCCATGTCATCATCGACAAGAAGATCAAAATCAAAAATTAACTCAAGTGAAAATAGTTTCAAATCAGAAGTCATATACCAGAGTTTTGATCGCCACAATTCTCAAATCAGAGAACAATCAATTGAAGAAGAAAGGCGCCAAAGATTGAAGCAACTCGAGAATCAATTATGCATATCGATTTGGGAATTCTCATAGAAACCCTAATTTGAGATTGGCCAGCCGCCATATTTTTTCTCAAGAGCCAAAGTAATCAGGGACAAATGAAAGAGGGTGCAACATCAAATAAAGTGGCCGGCCTAGTCATGTGCTAAAGGGAGAATTAAAGTTCCCTTTATACTCTAGGGTTTCTAGTTTGTTTTATTTTGAAATTGTTTTAATTTGTGTTGTAAAAACAAACGATCAGTTCTAGAGTCTGTAAAATCTAGGAAACCAATTAGGGTGTTAACTGGCAGTTTACTAGAGTCTGTAAAACTGGGGTTACAGGTTACGGGTTTGTAATATGGGGAAATCTGATCTAGGGGATTAGATCATTCTAGGGTTTTGAGTGTAGGGTTAGTACAGGAGCAGGGAGTTCGAGTTTACAGTGTCTGTAAGCGGGATCTATTATTAACACCTAGTAACATCTCATCAAAACTGTAATAAACCCTATTTACCCCCTCTAGGGTTAATCTAGATCCAACAATTGGTATCAGAGCTGGTTAATGCATGATGGGGGGTATTCTTGCCTTATGAGCTATGATATGGTTGGCGAAGCATTGACTCTTACCCCCGCATGTCCTTCTACTGGTTATGCCGTGTCGAAAGGCAGGATGTAAAACCAGTATCTGAGGTCCACTGAAGAGCCATAAATTATATTCTAGATCTTCAAGTGGTATTAGAGCCTGGTAATTTTATTAACCCTAGAATCATGGATCCTAGTTATCAGCCCTTTGAGAGTCAGTCCAGCCACATTCCAAACATTTTTGATGGTACAGATTTTTTGAATTGGAAATCAAAAATGAAATCCTATTTGAAATTTTCTAATATTAAATATTGGGATGTTGTTAACAATGGAGGTGATATAATTGATAGGAATATTAATGCTCGTGTTATGCATATTCTCTATTCTCATCTTAGTAATAATCAACTTGATCTTATCTCCCATTGTTTGACTGTGCAGGAAATCTGGAAAACTCTCAATGCAAAGTTAGGACAAAATGACAAAAAGTGCTCAAAACCCGCATGGATCAACTTAGATTCATAAGTATGTCTAACAGGATTTACTAAAGAAGAATCAGATGATGATAATGTTGGAGATTCAACAGATGATGAAATAAGAAATTTTTCATATGAAGATCTGGTTTTTTTTTGTGTTGATTTAACCAAGTCTGTTGATAAACTCCAATTGAAAAATAAATCTCTAAAATCTAAGAATTCTGAGTTGATTAACAAAATTGATAATTTGGAATTATAACTTGAATATTTCAAAAAAAAATCAAATTCAGATTTCAAAAATTGTTTGAAATTGGAAACCAATCTTGTTCATCTCAATAAAAATATTCAAAAGTTTGAAAAGCAAATTCTGATCTTAAAAGAAAACAAGATTGAGTTATCAAGTTTGAACGATTTTCTATAAAAGGAATTTGAAAATTTTAAGACTGATATACATTCCAAATTTGAAATTGCTGAAAAGGAGAATTTGTTGAAATCAAATTTGATTTTGAAAGAACTTGAAAACGAGATTGAGAGACTCAAGAAATTTGAGTTTGAAAATAGAAAACATTTTGAATCTGAGATTGTTGAGTCCTAAATCAAAATTAATTTGCTTAAAGATGAAAATTTGGTTGTGAAATATGATTTTGAAAGATGTAAGATCGATGAATTAATTGGTCAGATTCAATGAAAGAAAACAGTGATCTTAAATCTAAAATTCAACAACTTGAAACAACATTGGCTAAATTTTCAAACGGTGAAAAATCTTTAAATATGTTGTTGAAAAATCAATTTTCATCGAGAAATAAAAGTGGACTTGGTTTTGGGAAAATCAATCGTTTTAAAAGGCTGAATTCAAAATGGTTTTGAAAACTCTTCAACTTGTTTTGGAAAAGATTGTTTTGAATTTTTAAACTCAGGCAGTTCAAAAGATTTTTTGAATCATAAACGAAATAAGAATTTGTTTTATAACAAACCATTTAATCATTCTTGGGCCCCAAAAGGAAATAAAATGAATTCGTTTAAATTCAGACAGATTTGGGTCCCTAAAGGTACTTTGGTAAATTCTGATGGATTGTAATATAAACAGGTTTGGGTACCAAGCATATGAATACAACTGTGAGTGGTTTTACTAAATTTGTTAGACACTCGGTCCTTTAAACTGTTAGGTACCAAAGGTGGCTGAGGAACTGCTGTGCTGAAAGGAAATTTGAAATCAAGATGGTCTATAATTCTGTATCATTTATAGTTCCTTTAGCCAAGATCTGTTGAGTTAGAGATTCATTTGTTTACATTGGATTTTGGTATGATCTCTAAACTCACCCTTGTAAATATTCTCTGTTTTTATTTTCTTTGTTTATTTCTCCTTCTGTCCCTTCTGTTTATTTTTCTTTGTTTATTTTTGTTTTGATTTGTCACTGTCATATCTTTGTAACTTCTTGGGCTTTATTAACTTCCAATTGCAGTCATGATCTTCTGGAAATTCACTTTATAAAACTCTGATGTTTTAATTATTTCTAGATCTTGAATTTAAACTTGTAAATATCTGCAATTGTCTTGAAGTTTATTTTCTGTTTTCTAAATTCATAATAGTGTTGATGTATTCTTGTCATATCTTGAACACTGTTGATTTGAATTCTAAATTTTTGAAGATTTGAAAGTTTAATGGAATTTCACACACCTGTGTTGTTTTGAGTTTCTTCTAATTCAGTTTGGAAAGGCTTGAAAATTTGTACTCATTACAGCATTCTGTTATTTATCAGTTGTGGTAATTTCATTGATTTTTAGATTGGCTTGGATATTTTGTTTGATCTTGAATCATTGTTTACATCTTGAAATTCACTGTTGTTCATGATCATCTGGCTTAGATTTTTGTTTGTTTGAGATCATTTGAAATTTCTGATATTTTGAATCTCACACACCTCTCATATATGAAATTATTAATCATGTGTGATTGATTCATTGTATCTCATGATTTACATTTGTTTAAGTGATTTCGAATAAACCATTATTTTTGGATCATGAATTATTACTCAATCTTGTTGTAATTATTTTGAAAAATTTCTTGTGTGATCGTCAGAAAAATTTGTGAAAAATTATTTTGAAAAATGATCATTAAAACTCACTGCTATTTCATGATGATTTGAGTTGAGTATCAGTTTGTTTAAAATCATTTGAAATTATTATTTATTAAATCATGCACATATCCTGGATCTAAAATTGATAATCTGGTGTGATTGATTCAATGAATCATGATTTTTCATATTTCCTCAAATGATTTCAAATAAACGGTATTTTTAATCTTGGTTCATGAATCGTATTCTGTGACCATTAGAAATGTCTTGACAAGTGTGCTTTGAAACTAATTTTGAGTTGCTCTGATACTGTTGTGAAAATGCTTTAAATGACTGCTTGTTTTGAGAAGAACTGTTTGCTGTTCTGATAAAAGTGCCTGATTTGTTAGTCTTGTCTATTTGGGCTTTGTGCTTAAAATTCTTTTGTCTCTGATATCCTTGTTTGTCAGCAGTATCATGTTATAAAGTCCTCATTAATAGAGACATCAAGTGGTATCAGTTTAGAAGTGCTGAATTTTTTGCTGTATATATTTTTAATCTCTCATGTCTTGAATAGATCTATCATATCCCTCTTGTAGTTGATTTTCAATTTAAAATTATTTATTGATTATTCGTTCAGAATTGAAATCAATAACCAAACTGAACTGTATTTATAATTCATCAAAATTATTATCTGATTTTGAAATTGTGATGAATTGTGGCTGCAGTATATTTCACAACAAGAGGAGATTTAATTTAGATTTTCATGATGGTTGAATAATTATTATAATATCTTTGAATTGGCGATTATTTCACGACCATCTCCTTTATCTATCATCATTCTGCCATCCATGATAATTTTTATATTAATGTGGAGAGTTAATATGTTTTAAAATCTTTTTGAATAAATGGTGGAAATATTTGTGATAGAAATTGCACTATTTTATTATTCAGAATTAGTGATAATTGAAAATTATCAAAGATCCCAGTACAGTCGAGCATATTTCATAATATAATTAATTTAGAAATTTATTTCACAGTCCATCTCTGTACCTACCCCATTTTCTATCATTCATATATTGGTTTTATATACTGACCTTTTAAAGCTGAAAATGATAAATTTAAAATTAATATATAAGTGTGTCTCTAACTTCATTTAAAAATCCAAGCTCTGGCTATGCATGGTTAAGAGATAACTTATCATTTAAGCTGTGACTGACCTCATTTAAAAATCCAAGCTCAGGTTATGCGTGGTTAGTGTGCTCTTAAATAAAAAATAAAAGAAAATAATGTTCTATAACTTGAAATAAACATGAAATTCTCCTTGGAGTTTAACAATCAACCTATCAATCCATCTTTCTAATCTATGAAATGTGTTGAAATCTTATGAAATATAATGATTTGTTGGTTGATAGCTATTGGGATTTGAGATTATTTGATTCTGTCACTTAAGTTGAAATTATAATAGTAGTCCAAATCCATCACTGTTTTGTGCTCCTTTTTACAAAATTCTTTTGAAAATAATTAGAAATCAGATTTTTGTAACTCTCTCCATTTATATAAAATTCATCGTAAATCCGTCATTCTGTACAATGTGAAATATGCCTACGTCATTCTGTACAATGTGAAATATGCCACCTGTTCTCAGAATATTATGATTTTTGTTTGACTGATTAAGATTTATGATGACTGTTCTTCCTCTTAAGTTGATATTGTATTTGTTAGTCATTTTTCATCTATATTTTGAAATCTATATCCTTTTGATGATAACAAAAAGGGGAGAATGGGTTGAGATTTTGATTTATGAGTGAATATTTTATAAATATTTTTTAATTTTGAAAATTCATTAAATTCATTTATTTCACTCATGCGCTGTCATAGGGGGAGTTTTCTATTGTAGGGGGAGCTAATATATAGGAGGAGTCCAATATTCATTGTCAAACACACTTATTGTGCTCAAAATCTTTTATTTGTTTGTCATCATCAAAAGAGGGAGATTGCTGTATATAACCTCGTGTTGTATACACAATTATATGATTTTTGTTTGATGATGACAACCGGATATATTTGTTATAATTATGTTTGTTAATGTACTATTCCATATATACACAGGAATATAATATTCATATTTAAATGGAATATGACTAAACACGAATTCAAACATTCAATGGTATTTTATTTAAATATAATATTTTATTACGAACATTTTTCAACAGTACGAATTTATAACTCCAACTATTTGTACGCTTCACTGATAATTTTCATTTCAATACATTTCAGTACCTAACTCCTCACAACAACACTCAACACTCAATTGTACATTTTTCATCTATACATACATTTACTGTTACATTTACATTCACTAATACTACACTGTCTCCAGCCTTCACTGCACAGTCAGTCCAGTCTTCATGCATACCTGTCACATGAAACAGAAAACACATAGTACACTGCAATAGGAATAAAACTGAATACTTGCGAATATAAATTTTATTTGCCTCAGAATTTCAATGTGGTTCTCATCATTTTTCATGACTTGATCTGATATGTGAATGTAGCACGCGCACGATATATGTATATGCACACATGGGTATGTATATATACACATATTATAGTGCAGGGACAGGAAAATCTATCCTAGATGGCTGCATATACATATGTGCATAAAAATACACGTGTGCACTGCCTCACCAATCCAGTTTGCAACTGAGGACCAGCCACGTGGACCAACTCGACTCAGTGCAACGGACGAGCATCGAAAGCAAAACATATATACATACACGTATATGTGCACTTTCAAAGTCACACATGCAAGCTCAAGTGAACAATGTATCTCAAATGGTGCAACAGTATGGGTCTTACATGCACACATGTGTATGTGCACGAATTCATGTTCACTAAAACAAGAATTAATGATGGATCAGTAGTATAATGGTCAAGAACAAAGATTGGAGCAACAACATGTATATATATATATGTAATTAGTCCAGAATGGAAAAGACAAGCAAAACATCTATTCTTAGGAGATTCAAACATATTTCAGCATTTCAATGGACAAATGGTCGAGCAGCTAATTTCAAATGAATGGGACTTGAAGCATCAGTTCAAGCATGGTCAAAATGATACATGAACAACAAATATAAGTGGTGCAGCTGCTAGCATGTTAATGCATGACAGTAAGTGTACTGAATGTAAGGATGTGTACGTCAGCAAGTTCAAGAGACAATGCAGTTTTTCATGTTACATGCAAGAAGAGTGGAGGAAGCATGAATTAGCAAGGGGATCAAAGCAAGTTTCAGCCAACATAAATACTCATGTTTATGATTCATAGCTACAAGCATGGTTGAACTTAGTGGTAACTCAACAAAACAAGTCTGTTTCAAGTTCTTGTTTGACTGGCCAACTTTACAACATGATTCAGCAACAATATGAATGCATCAGGAACAAAACGGATTGCAAATATAAGTGTTGATACAAATCTACATTTCCAGTTTTATGGCATTGGCGTGTATGAGTATAGTAACAATACATATGGACAACACAACTAAGCATTTAATGTAAGCCAACAATCGAGTTTCAGCATGTATACAAGACATTTCAGTGGCATGGTTGAGAGAAAGCATGTTATATGTGATGAACATAGTCAAATACAAGGAACATGTGCATATGAGTCAAGCAGGTGTAACAAGAGTTCTCGAGAACATATTTCGAAAGGCCATTAAATGTTTTCAATAATCTGTTCTTCTCAGCAATATCATTTTTGGCATGGATAAAAATGATTCCAGAAAATCAACAAGTGTTTAAGGCAAGAAAACATTTACAGAAATCATGCTTCTCTGTTGAGCATGATTTATTTTCGGCAAGTAATGTTAAGGCAATCAAATAGGGAAACCGAGCAAAGAAATATCAGTCAAACCATTTCAATAAAGGAATCATACCAGAAAAATTTGGCAAGTTTTTTTTTTTAAATTACAGTGGTCCAGTTTCACAAATTAACTCATGCGATTCAATTCAAACAAGGAAAAGCAATGCAAAAACCACACAAGATTTTTCAAGGGGATACAAGTATATCCATATCCAGAAATGCCAAAAAATCCATCATTCAATCATGCTAGAAATTCATTTCATATTCAGCTGATAATTCAAGCCGAGAAAATCCATTTTATCAGGAAGTAAAAAGGGGAAACACGCAATCAAATCAAGCCATTAATCGTTGAAATCAGAGATCATTCATGGCTTCTTTTACCCTATATATATATATATGCACATCCATATCATCATCGGCAAGAAGATCAAAACCAAAAATTAACTCAAGTGAAAATAGTTTCAAGTCAGAAGTCACATACCAGAGTTTTGATCGCCACAATTCTCAAATCAGAGAACAATTAATTGAAGAAGAAAGGCGCCCGAGATTGAAGCAACTCGAGAATCAATTAAGCATATCGATTTGGAAATTCTCATAGAAACCTTAATTTGAGATCGGCCAACTGCCATATTTTTTCCCAAGAGCTAAAGTAATCGGGGACAAATGAAAGAGGGTGCAATATAAACTAACGTGGCCGGCCTAGTCATATGCTAAAGGGAGAATTAAAATTCCCTTTATACTCTAGGGAGTATAGTTTGTTTTATTTTGACATTGTTTTAATTTGTGTTGTAAAAACAAATGATCAGTTCTAGAGTCTGTAAAATCTAGGAAACCAGTTAGGGTGTTAACTGGTAGTTTACTAGAGTCCTTAAAAACTAGGGTTACAGGTTTGTAATCTGGGGAAATCTGATCTAGGGGATTAGACCAGTCTAGGGTTTTGAGCGTAGGGTTAGTACATGAGCAGGGAGTGCGAGTTTACAGTGTCTGTAAGTGGGATCTGTTATTAACACCTAGTAGAAACCTTAGGAATGCAGTAGTAAGCAAGATTTGTTGAAGCTGGGTATCTCTGTGTGTTAATTACTTACTCTGCAATTATTTGTGTTGCGATTAATTTTTAGCATCTCATTAAAACTGCAATAAACCATATTCACCCCCCTCTAGGCTTAATCTAGATCCAACAGAGACTGATCGAAATAGTCGAATTGGCTTACGAAACATATCCCATTATGTCTGAAATGGGGGTATTTAGCTGCGGACGACACTCGTTGGGTTCGATTTGGAGCACGAATGTAAATTCACTATTTTTGGAATTAAATAAAATATAAATATATATATGGTCAAACAAGGGTCAAACCCTAATTATTTTCAAACCGCAGTCAAACTTGAAAAATCGCCGCTCTCTAGTGAAACCCACGGCGGATTTTCTTCAAATCCATTCCCCTGATTATTTCAAAATCCGATCGATGAAATTAAAAATCTTCTAAAGCCAAACTCAACAGCTATGTGAGTCTCCATCATGAACGGCGGTGACCTTCTCTGGTGGCTTGTATTTGCCGGAATCTCGCCCAAAACAGCCATCATTCGTGTGCTAATCGTCAACCAATGGTGCAACCGTGACGAACGCCGCTTCAGGCGTGGGGAGAGGGAGGTATGCTGCCTCACGTGGCGGTCTTCGATCACCGTCCGATCATCAGAATCGGTGGTGGCAGGCAATTTTCAATGTCGACCTCGGGTCCAGACAGATACAATTTAACAGTGAGCTTATTTTTTTTAATGTAATTAGTTTAATAAATTTAGTAATTAAGCAATAATTGAATTTTAAATTAAATAGCATTATTTTAAAAATGTGATTTTTATATATATAGTGTTATGATAAAAATGTGATTTATATACATATAGTGTTATGATAAAAATGTGATATATATAGTGTTATGATAAAAATGTGATTTTTATATATATAGTGTTATAATGAAAATGTGATTTATATATATATATATATATAGTGTTAAGATAAAAATGTGATTTTTATATATATAGTTTTATGATAAAAATGTGATTTTTGTATATATAGTGTTATGATAAAAGTGTGATTTTTATATATATGGCTTTGAAGAAATGTTATTTTTAATATAAATAACATTGTTAAAAAAAATGTGATTTTTAATATAAACTGTGTGAAACAGATTGCATTGGAATCACAGTGAGGAACACAATGCATTGGAAACAAATCCAAATCCAAACCATCCAATAAAGAATGACGGAGTGGATCCCAAGGTGAGAACACCTTCTCACTTAAATTAATTTATAGTTAAATATATCTTAGGTTGCAGACGGGGCTTAGTAGCTCCTGAAACTATTTATTATACAAACCATAGTTGTTTTTTTGATTGCATTGGGGAAATTTGGATTGTGGTTGTAAAATTGATTGTGGGATTGTTTGGATTTATTGTGATTGATGTATATGGCGCGAGCCAGTATTAGGAGAGGGGTAATGCTAGACATTACCCCGGTTCTAATATCGCGTCGTTATGATGCCGAAATTTTCTGAAATAAACTATATAAAATATTCATGTGTTGAATAAAATGTATAAACAATAAAAATATCATTTTTATTGGATTTATGAACTATATAAAATAGTCAAGTGTTGAAATAAATAATTTATCGTTAAAAATTTATTTTTTAACGTATATATGAACGGCATAAAATTCTCCTGAAACTAAAATAAATATGCATTTACAAATCATATGATTTGTTTATGTACACCCATTTAACTGACATGGATTGGGACAATAAATTTTACATATTGCCAAATTGCACAAGTAAAATCAATGTTTGTTGACTGGAACCCCACATGGGCATTGGGATGATATTTGACATACACTAATTCCAATTGTTTAGTTATATGTCAATCGAATGGTTGACAGACTGTTGTAAGCATTAATTATTTATACTTAATGCTTATGCAATTGTGTAACGCACTCAGGATGATGAATGATTGTGTATCATTGTTGTTGTGTACATATGTTGTATGAAATCCATAAAAATAACATTATATGGTAATTGATTAGGTCTGATTCTAATTCAGGAATAAAGAATATTTTAAAATATAAAATATTTTAAAATAATATTCAGTAAAGGATTAAAATGTGAATTTGATGTTGGATTTTGGATGGACATGGAAATATTGAAATGTGTGAAGCCATATTGATTAGATATGCGCTATTTTGACTCGAATGATTTTTATATCGATTTTATTCATTTTTATAATGAATATCGAAAAGGAAATGATTCCAAAATCTGATATTTCGAAAATATTATCATTAATATATTAATGATATGGAATATTCAATTTTGATTTAAAATTGAAATGGAAGCGGGAGTCATTTTTAAAACGAAATTATAAAATACGTTTGAACGAAATATCATATATATATATATATATATATATATATATATATTAATGGTTTGAGTAGAACGCGCCGCGCTGCGACCGTTCGCAAATTGCAACCATTGACTTCGAATTGACATTACGGGAGATCCGACCGTCAGATTCTCCTAAACCCGGAACCGTTGGGTTCGTATTGAAAAGAGGTTTCAAATAAATATGAGATATTTGAAATCTAATGGTTGGATTTGTAATTATGTCCAAATCAAATTTGGAAAAGGTCGCTATGGATGCAGTTCGGTGGCCGTTATGGGAAATCGACTGTAATGGCCTTGGTAAAATTATTAAAAATATGGAAAAATTGTGTAAAATCATAATAAATGATTTGGATGAAAAATTACATATTTGAAAAGATAAAAATATTTTTTTATCAAAATGAACTAGTTATTAACTAGAAAGATACTCCAATGTTTTTAAATAAATAAATTGGATTTGAGAATGGTTTTAATCTAACTAGAATTTTCCAATGTATGAATTGGAATGGAGTTGAACAGAAATCATCTTCGGGAGATTTTGATATTGGATTCCGTGACTATACGGATATTGTGGAGGAATTTGGAAGATAGATATATATCGTTATTCCCCATACGATATGTGTTGGTTTAAGAATTTGACATTGAATGTAAGCCGATATAATTTCTGTTTAGAGCCTTATATTTAATATCAAATTGGATTTTGGGTTTGTTGTGAATGGTGTCTTCAGTAACACTATTCTTAAACCCCGTGTGAAAAGAATAAATCTTTTAATTAAGATTATTAGAGTTTCCAATTATATTTAGTAATTGGAATAAAATGGAATGTGAATTGGGTTTATTATGAACTGTGTTTTTAACGACATTCGTTCTTTAACCCGACTAATAGTGAAATGTGATTTGGAATATATAAATCTTTTATTAAGATTCAATGGAAATTTTCCAAAGTAAAGTTTTCCAATTTATTATATTAAATTGGAATTGAACGGAATTCGATTTAGTGAAAATCGAAGTGAGCTTCTGTGGAGGTAGACTGTTACTATGTTTGGAATTTAAAAGGCTTGGATGTTATTTCATTTATATTATTAGTCAAATATGGAAATTGATATCGATTATATATTCATTTGTTTTCTGTGAAGATTCCATGGTTAATGGAATGTAATTTTGGGTTTATCGTGAATTGTGGTTTAAATGACACTAGTTCTTTAACCCAGTAAAAACATGATTACATGGCTAGCATTGCATTTTGAACTGTATTGTTGATCTCTGCTAAATATATATCTGTTTGGTGGCGTAGAATCTATTCACTTGTTTAACACCCTTCTCTGAGACGTATGAGCTTAGAGGTTATATATCGGCAGAAATCAATAGTACGGTGTAGATTTTCGATGTGGCATGTTTGATTTCCCAAAGTTAAATAATCATTAATAATGATTTTGGGAAGATTAAAACTAAGTGGAGTTTTAATGAATCTTTAATTAGATCGAAATGAGAATGTGATAATTTAAATTATCAAATTTGGGAAATGATCAAGAATGGAGTACCACCAGTTTAACTCCAGACGATAGTTAAATCTTTAATTAGATTTGAACGGGAAATGGTAATTAATTTTACCGATAACACTGTGGTGTTAGATATGGAGTATTACCAGTTTTGCTCCATGGGATGAATAAGTTGGGATTGAGAAATTAAACAAATGATTACTTCGGTAAGGTTTGTTAATCCCGACTAGTTTGGAAAACCTTAATTTGGTTTAGAATTATGAAAAGGTAAATGAATCTTTTGGAAATTGATATCCAAAGGAAGACTAAAGAATAAATATAAAAGAATTTATCTTTGATAAAATTAATGGGAGCCTTCCATTAAAGTTGTGAATATTTGAATAAAGGAATATTCTGGATTGGAATGAGGCATATGATGTGTTTTTAAAGCACTTGATTATTGATTATAAAATACACTGGTTATTCAGAAAGTCCGGGTTTATACCCATTCTGAATAACTGATTCGACAATAAGTCGACGATGAAGATGGTGGTTGAAGACCGGAGATCTTCACATCATTTGGATGATTACTGATGTCTTGGTTGGGCTGTAAACCAAGGACAAGGTAATAAGTGGTGATCGTGTTGAAGATGGATCTTCTGATGGGTCAAATGGAATAGATGTCGATGCTAGAAAATTTCATCAACGTGTTGAAGAGTGAAAACAGCTATTATATCTCTGGTGTACTAAATTTTCGTGATTAAGTTTCATTATCAGGCTTTATTCTTTAAAATACCTACATAGAATCACTAAGTCTGCATTCAGCGATTTATTAGAGTTGATGAAAGATGCTTTTCCACAAGCCCACATCCTTTTATCTTTCAATGCTACCAAAAATATCATTAAATATTTAGGCCTCGAATACCAAAGAATACATGGATGTACAAATGACTGCATGCTATATTGGGCAGAAAATGAAAAGGAAAATAACTGTAAAAGTTGTGGTTTTTCAAGGTGGGTTATACTGGAAGAGAAAGTGGCTATTGATAAAGATACGGAGAAGCGGATTCACAAAGTACCAGCAAAAGTGATGCGTTATTTTAAACTAAAACCAAGGTTGCAAAGGATGTTCATGTCGAAGGAGTACATAGAACTTATGTTATGGCATGCAGTGGGACGAAAAAATGGTGGCAGACTTCGACATCCAGCTGATGGCGAGGTATGGAAGATGATGGATGCCAATTATCCTCATTTTTCATCAGAAAACAGAAATTATCAGGTTACGCGTAGCATCTGATGGATTCAGTCCTTTTCGTACAATGATTACACAGCACAACACATGGCCGATCGTATTGGTAAATTATAACCTTCCACCTTAGTTATGCATAAAGACGGAAAATTTGATACTTTCAACCCTTATCCCTGGTCCGGAGTCTCCTAACAATTACATTGATGTCTACATGCAGCCTCTTATCGCAGAATTGAAAGAATTATGGGATCTTGGCATACAAACTTATGATGCCTTCACTGGTGATAATTTCACATTACGTGTAAGCGTGTTATAGACGATCAACGACTTCCCGGGCTATGCAACGTTAACCGGTTGGAGCACGAAGGGTTATTTAGCTTTTCCCATATGCCATTTCGAGACTTCATCAACTTACTTGAAACATAGTACAAAAATATGCTACATGAATCATAAGAAATTTTTAGACTCGAGACACAAGTGGAGGTTTGATAAGAAAAGTTTCAATGGTGAAATTGAAATAGGAACACCTCCTGGTATTTTATCCGGAACTGACATTGAAGAATTGTTGGCTGGTTATGAAAATATTTTTGGAAAGAAAGAGGTCAAGAAGCATAAAAATGAATCTCCTTTTTTTTTAAAAAGTCAATATTTTTTAGTTTACCATATTGGAGTCAAAATGTATGTCGACATAACCTTGATGTTATGCACATGGAGAAAAACATTTGTGATAACATACTTGGTACTTTACTAAATATTGATGGGAAGTCGAAAGACCATTTAAATGCTTGGTATGATTTACAAGAGATAGGCATCAGGGAGGTCCTTCATCCAGTTCTATCAACTGATGGGAATTACCTTGAGATGAGGGTTTCCATATTTGAAATAACGAACAAGGAGAAAGAACTATTTTGCTCAGTGTTGGAGAATGCTAAACTGCCTTATGGTTGTGCAGCTAATATCAGCCGGTATGTAAACAAGAAAGAGGGGGAAATTGCAGGGTATAAGAGCCACGATGCTCATTTTCTTCTCCACTATTTGTTGTAGTTTACCATGAAGAAATCTGTAAAACCTGAAGTTGCAATACCTATGATAAGATTTAGGTGCATTTCTAAGAAGTCTTTGGAGTAAAAGTATCGATTTGGATGATCTCAAGAGGCTACAAAAGGGAATTGTGGAAATTCTTTGTCAATTTGAGATGATATTACCAAATGCTTTCTTCGATACAATGGTGTACTTGCTAGTTCATCTATGCAAGGAACTTGAATATGGTGGACCTTCACATGTTCATTGTATGTTTCCTATTGAGCGTTATCTTTATAAAATGAAATCATACATTCGCAACAAAAGTAAACACGACGCATCCATTGCTGAAGGTTATCTTGCAGAGGAATGTTTGATATTCTGTTCAAGGTTATTAGGTGGCGATGGAGTAGGAAAAATGCAATTTGAAACATGTCCACAAAATCTGGAATAACTTATTAGCACAAGAAGAAACAAATATGGGAAAACTATTCATTTTAAAAATTCTCATTGGAAGGAATGTCATCGTTACATTCTACTAAATTGTGGTAATAGGGAAACAGAGAGTCTACTTGGGTAATTATTTTTATTTTAGTAAGTATTGAAGTATTATCCCTACCTTTATGAATCCTTTATTAGTAATTTTGTTCCTTGCAGTTTTCTTCTTTGCTTCACCTTTTTCATGATAAATAATGTTTTCCTTTTTGAACTTGGAAGATGGAATTTAATGCAATTAAAGTTTACAATGGTTTATTTAATTAGAAAAGTGGACAAGTTCGGTTAACATCAGTAATAATATTCTTCGCGTAGTTTGTGAAATGATGTCAACTAAAATAAATAAAAACTATTTTTGATGTCATCCATTTGCCAGCAAAATCAGCTCTTTTAAACAATCTATAAACATGTTATTGTTTCTAGCCTCATGTAGTGTTAGTTGTAAATTCCAAGTTTCAGCACTTTCAAGGATTTCAGGCGTGATTTGTACTTAAGCTATGTTCTCATTCATACATAATTGTTTTTGGTATGGTCAGTTTCAGCTTTAGCAATAGATCCAGCAAAATTTGTTTCTATATTTTATTAACCTGGTCTTTATTCTAGGGAACATCGAGCTTTAATTGATGGTCATGCATCATCAAAAAAAATATAAAAGAGAGAGAACACAGTGAAGAATTTTGGAAGTGGTTAAAGGAAGAGGTTGGGAAACAGGAGGACATTTCAAAAGAAGTACAACTGCTTGCAATGGGGCCACTTCCAACAGCTATGTGGTTTAATGGATATGTTATCAATGGATACAGGTTTTATACAAGGTTCAAAGATGCCAAATGTACAACACAAAACAATGGTGTATTTTTGACAGCCTTGACTACTAGCTTTGCAAGTTCGAAAGATCAAAATCCATTGGTTGGTGAAGTTAATTACTATGGATCAATGAAGAAATATTAAAACTAGATTATTGGGGATAATTTAGTGTGGTTTTATTTAAGTGTTGTTGGTACCAAGAAGAGAAAGATTTATATGGGCTGATTCGTGTCAATTTTAATCGATTGTGCCAGAAATCTGATCCTTATGTTATGGCTTCACAAGTAAAACTGGTGTTTTATATAGAAGATCCGATTGATAAGATGTGCCACAATGTTATCAAGAAATTGCTGAAAGATTGGTGTGACTCAAAAGAGAATACGAAAATGATGATTTGAATGATATCCAGCCTGCTTATGGAATGGGAAATCAAGATTTTGATGTTCGTTGGTGTAGAGATGATGTCCCAATAAGACGAATCCGCCTTCCATCTAGCAAAGCGAAAAACAAGGCTTCTTAATTTCATGTTTTTGTAGTCCAAGGCCCTTATAAATTGTGCAAATTGGAGATCGTATACAGTCACACACTATTGGTATGTATTTTTGCTTATTTTTATGGTTGGCTGGAGGTATGCTTCAGAATTCTTAC
This sequence comes from Allium sativum, assembly GCA_030737875.1. NCBI lineage: Eukaryota > Viridiplantae > Streptophyta > Magnoliopsida > Asparagales > Amaryllidaceae > Allium > Allium sativum. The sequence goes on along the minus strand of CM060909.1, from coordinate 260,096,379 downwards.
AATTTCCGCTTGCTGAAGCATCAGTTTAATTCTTACAATTCTGTAGTTCAATGCTGGTATGTAACTGATCATGTACAAGACTAATACTTCAGTAATGAACTACATAATTTTAAGGATTTTATTTTCTCTTCAATCAGTAATGATCGTGTCAGTTTGTAATTGATGCAATGGTTGAGTTTGTACTTGAATGAGTTGTAGCATGTCTAAATTTTTAGTGCCTCAGGCATACTATTGCATTCCTTGATATCGTTCGTGCTTTGAACAAGATGAGTCATTGCATCAGTTTGCAACTCAGCCATAGATTGTGAAATGCAACTCTGTGCTGAAAAGCAACTCTGGCCATAGTTTGTGTTGAATGTCTTTGTGCTGAAGTGCAAGTCAGTTATACTATGGCCCTAGTTTGTGCCGAAATGCAACTGAGGCATGCATGTCTTCCATTTTGTGCAGCAATGTAAACAAGGCATTGCATCAGTTTGTAGCTGAGGCATGCATGACTTCGGTTGTGCTTAAATGCATTAGTTGTACTAAAAGCTTTTGCTGAATGCATGACTTTTGAAACTGCTTTATTTTGCAGGTGAAGGAGGCCGTAGAGGTACTGAATGCACTTGAGGCTCGCGCTTTATTAATTTGAAATTGTTTTAGTTTGATGTAAACATGAATTTAGTACCGGCTATGCTGGTAAGTACTCTATAAAACTGAATTTATTGGCTATTTTTTTGTTATTCTATAGTTGACTAAATATTATTTGTGTTACTTGTTAATTTGAAATGAAAAGTTGTTTATTAATTTTAGTGTGTGATGTTAATTGCTGTTATGTTGCAGTATGTTATATAATGATGTAATAGCTATGATATAATGGTTATGTGATGTTAAATGTTGTCGTAGCCATGATATAGTGTTGCCATAGGTTAATGCATATGGGCCCCACAACAGGATTCTGTGAAGCCGACTACAGATTTTAGTGGCACAACAGGATTCCATGAACCCAGGATTCAGAATTTAGTGTGCCCCACATTTATGTAAATTTAGTACCTTTAGCAACACCTGTAGCAATGTTACCTTAGGATAGCAAAGACATTGCCTTTGACTCTAAGGCAACGCAACAAAAGGCAACCCCAAAAAAGTGTTGCCACATATCATTTTTGGCCTATAGAAAAAAAAATCACTTCCTGCATCACTTCTCTGTGGTTGCCGTATGAAATCTATAGTGTAGCGAGGGTTTCCGTCTTGACCGACCAGGATATTAGGAGATGAGGCCGACGCCGACCAGGGTATTTGGAGATGAGGCTGATCCATTGCTCCTAGGACAAGACCGACCCATCTTCAGCCGTTCAGACTGACCCGTTGCTTCTTAAACCAGACTGACCCGCTACTTAGAAATTAAGGCCGACCCATTGTTTTTCAGACGAGACCAATCCACTTCTTAGGATTCAAGACCAATCCGTATCCTTTGATTTATTTTTTCCATCTTTGCACGTGTGATTTTGTGGGATAACATACTAAGATAGAGACAGACGAACTGGAAGAGATTTAAGGTATGAACGACTCACGACCATCTTTTTTTTTGGCAAAGCACGACTATCAATTAATTTTTGGCAAAGCACAACCATGAATTAATTACTATTTCTTTATTATAATAGTAATTTTAATTATTAGATAGTTAAAATCAACTCGGGACCATCGATTATTGAAAATATGTTCAAGAAAAATCAGTTTTTTTTTAAAAATACATAACGTTGATCAATGTGTAATTATTAACTAATTCAACATAATTGAAAACATATTCAACACTTATTATGTGTGAGAGAAGATAATTACATGTGAAAGCCTGTAAATGGGAATGGAAATAATAACTAGTATGGTAATATTTGTATTCTTTGAATTTCAGAACTCTTTAATATTTATAAAATTTATAATTTTTAAATTTTGAATATTTTACAAAATTTTAAATTTATTTCAAAATTATGAAAACTTTAGAAGTTTATATTTAAACTTTATATTTATTTTAGATGTTAATCCTGTTAAAACACAGTTCTAAGAAACGGGTCGGTCAGTATTAACGAACCGGGTCAGACACAAATATGGATCGGCCTTAATAATCCAGGTCGGTAAGTACCAAGGCACCGGGTCGGTCAGTTGTAAAGCACCAGATCGGTCGCTAAGTGGGTCGTTCACAAAGTGATGGCATGGTACCTGGTTCATATAAAAAGAAACAGTGCGGACCGACATGCAAAATGTAACATGTTGCGCTATGAACACAAAATTTGAAATGATTCCTTGATCTATCCTGATGACAAGGCAAGACGTAAAGGAGTCCCATTCTGGTCCTATATATTGCGTGCATGATTGGTAAGATATGCAAAGATGGATACACTTGTATACACTAAAGTATGGATGTGATGGTACATTTGTATTAGTATATATGGTGATATAAGTGTAAATGCATGCTGATGTAAGAGGGAAAATGCATGCATATAAAGAAACAGGCCAGCACCATTTCGAGTACATGCATGGGACGTTAGGCTGCTGCACACATGGCGTGATAAGTTTGCAAAGTGGATCGGTATTGTAGGTTAAAACTGGATCAGCCATGTCTGGGATCAAAACCGGATCGGCGCTTTATGATTGAAACTGGATCGGGACATTGTAACAGAAGGCGGAAGCTCTGAATGAAATAACTGGATCGGGACATTATAAAAGGAAGTGGATTGGTTATATAGTGAAGCGGTACATTTAGATAAAGTGGACCGGGTATGAAGCTAAAAATGGATCGGTGCATAACTCATTTTGGATCGGTCAAGTATAAAGAGCGGTGGCAGAATTGTAAATATGGTATGCACCAGCTGCACACAGCTGAAAAGTGGACCAGTGGCATTTCTGTAAATAGTATTATCCCGATCCAAGTTTACGCCCGATCCAAACTATTCACACCATAATTACTAGACTGCCATTGCCTTCAAACTTCTTCTATAAATAGCCACTAGCTCCACAATTGAAGGGACCGACTCCACTACCCCGAAGGGCTGCCTAAATCATTCCTCTACTGTTCCAAAGCTTCTAAAAACCTAATTAATAGCCACCAAACTTCTCTCCTCCTTTCTTCAACATGGAATGGATCTCATCTTCTCCGAGCACCATTAATTCACACTCTGATCTACTCCAAGTGATCTCCAATTGCCATTGCTCCTCTTCAAAGCACGGATCTAGCACCATTTTCAGGACGGAACTAGAGAAAAGTGTATAATCACACAATCCAATCCATTCCTTCTCGAATTCAAGTTTGAATCAATGCGGAAAGAGCAAAAAGTGGAGAATTATCGGAAAAAATGGTCAAGTGAAATTAATGTGATGCATGAGATGATAAAAATTGTAATCCTTTCGATAATGATAGAAAGTGATTGAAAAGTGGACGTAAATTCAAATTGAATCGAACCACTATAAAAATCTTGTGTCCTTTACTTGTTTTTCTCCATATATTTTGCGATTGTGGCCCTATTAATTTCTAACCATAATTGGTGAAGTGCACGTTTGCACCATTAGTATATGTTCCATTTTTGGAGCAAACATTTGGGCATCCACCATGAGGCCGCGTTCGCATCTCCTTGCTTCACATTGAAGTTCTAAGCCTATTTCTATCATATATTCCGAAAATCTAAGATCTAGGCCAATCGACGAATTATCATCAAAATTCAAGGCCTTGTCTGAGATCATGTCCAAGTCAAAGAAGACCACTAGCAATGTCGTTGAAGAAAACGACAACGTTGTTAACAACGAGACTACTCCACTTGCCAATCGCTTTGAAACTGGAGAAAATTCAATGGTTGGAGTTGGAGTGACTAAAGTTGAATTAGACGCCGTCGTCGCTAACTTGAGTCAACGCATGGAAGCCTCCAACAAAGCTTAGCCGATACTAATAAAACTCTCATGGATGTTAATCAAGCTTTAATGGATAAAACGAGTGCTCTCCTAAACACTCAAGCGAATCCCGCTCCTCCTCCGAAAATCCATGTCAACCTTGAAGAGAATGCAAATTCATCGGCCTCCGATCCTCGTAATGACAACATGAAAGGATTTGTTGGCAAAGACGACACTAATGTCGAAGGCTCAAAGTTGAAAGCTATAGACCATTCCGATCGAAATAACCAGCGAGTTGCAAGTCCCATCAAGGGAGCACCTTCCCATAGTGGAAGTAAAAGACCTGGATCCTCTAGACGTGATCGCTCGCCACGACGAGCATCCGGAAAAGAGATCGAATTTCGCTCTTCGGAACGACACAACTCGAAGGAATATATTGCGGATGTGGTAAAGAAAATCATGAAAGTCAACATGCCTCGCAAGGATAGTGAAAGGGAATGGGATTTCTCTCTCGGCAAAAATCCATTCACAAAGAGGATCCGTAAGGCTAAATTTCCCAAGAAGTTTACTCATCCTACTCTGCTTCGTATAACGGAAATTCTGATCCAATTCACTTCCTATACAAATATGAATGGAGCTAAAGCAACAGACGAGATCAAATGTCTATGCTTCCCTCTCTATCTAGAAGGTGTCGCATCACTATGGTTCATAAGGCTCTCACCCAAATCCATTAACCAATTCAATGATTTGATTCTGGAATTCAAAGAGCAGTTCAGGCTGTAAGCTACAAAGGCGAAAGATGTCATTTCTCTTACGGCAATGAATTAAAAGCCAGAAGAATCTATCAAAGCTTTCCTCAAAGGATTTGATGTTGCTGTATCCGAAGTAGGAAATCCCGGGCCTTGTATGATCTTAATGTCTCTAATCGGCGCTATAGATGAGAATAGCAAATTTGGCAAATGGATCAAAATTGAAAGAGCCAAGCACGCTTGAAAAACACTATAAAAAAGGCCAAGGAGTACATGAGATTGGAGAATAAGGCTGCACCTCTTCAAATTACTAATTCAAACCAACTTCCTGAAGCTTCTAAAAATGTTGTTTCTCAATATAATCAGAATAACACTCAGGGGCAGAAGCGCGCCAATGATGGGAACGATAACAAGGCTAATAAGAAGTCTTGCCTTTTCAACTCATCAGAGATGACACCTTTAAATGGCAATCCTGAAAATATCTGTCTTGCAACAAAGAATTCTGAAGAGTATGCAGAGCTAAATCCAATAAGGATAAGCAACAAAGCAGCGAACTCTGGAAAGTTCTGCAGATTTCACAACCAGCCTGGTCATAACACTAATAAGTGCCGACCCTGAAGAACCTCATTGAGAAGTTGATCAGAAAAACCGGATATAATAGTATGTAAAGAATCCGCAAGCCATGAATCCTTCTACGGCTCACCAGGGGCAAGGGGCATCAAGTTATCAGTCTGGCCCAAGCAACATAGCTTTTGCACAAATCATGCTAAGGCTAATTATCAACTGATAACCGCTAATGGAGCTCTAACTCCAATGGCTCAAAATATTCGATCAACATCGCCACTGCTTTAATTTATGCTCTATTTCCTACTTTAATTCATGCTTTGCTTCGCGTTTTACTTTCTGTTATATTCAAAACTTCTTGTAAACAGTCTGTAATAATCTGCAAGTGATGCAATGAACATTAGCTCTGCGAATAAGCGCAAATCTGTATAATTGAATTTCTTGCTTGCAAAATTATGTGTCAAATCAAAACTTTCTTAAAGATGATTTTATATTGCAGGCCATCTATCGAGCGCTTGTTTTTGTAACATCGCGACCCCAACAACGCTAGTTCAAGAGCCAAATGCTATAAATATCGACACGCACAATTACAAAGATAGAAAATCACTGCCTTGAAAAGTGAATGAGAAAGTCGCAAAGATCCAAATAACGAACAAGCGCCATAGCAAACCAACACAAGAGCTGTAGCTTTTATCAGAGGGGCACTTCCCTAAGTGGGAAGTTTACAACACCATTTTCTAAACAGAAATATCCTGCCAAGTCGAAAATCTGACAAAGAAACTGATAGCTTTCCCATGAAACATATAACAGCAGCTCAAACCATTTGCGTAGCATTTGGAGTCCCCAGATGTGAAGAATGAAAACCTCTAGCGTAGCATCTAAAATCTCAGATGTGAAGAGTGTCAATCCATTTGCGTAGCATCTGGACTCCCCAGATGTGAAGAATGAAAACCACTTGCTTAGCATCTGAAATCTCAGATGTGAAGAGTGTCAATCCATTTGCGTATCATCTGGAGTACCTAGATGTGAAGAATGAAAACCGCTTGCGTAGCATCTGGAATCACCAGATGTGAAGAATTAAAAATCCATTTGCGTAGCGTCTGAACGAAAAATCCATTTGCATAGCATCTGGAATCACCAGATGTGAAGAATGAAAAATCCATTTGCATAGCAACTGGAATCACCAGATGTGAAGAATGAAAAATCCATTTGCGTAGCATATGGAATCCCCATATGTGAAGAATGAAAAACCCATTTGCATAACATCTGATAACTTCAGATGTGAAAAATGAAATCCATTTGCGTAGCATCTGGAATCCCCCCGATGTGAAGAATAAAATCCATTTGCGTAACATCTGATTATTTCAAATGTGTAGAATGTCAGACCACTAATTAGTTCACATGACATCTGATCATTTTAGACACGACGGATTATTGAGCACTAAACCCAAAGTCCTCTCCGGAGGCACCCAGTTGATTATCAAAATCAGGAAGCACCTGATGAGATAACGACAAACATTGGGATTTTAACCGAAGTCCTTTCTGAGGGCACTCCTTCGAAGGTTACCGACGCTTGGGTTAATCAATATAATTGGATGGCAGAAAGACTCTAGTGACTGAATTAACCAAGCCAGATTGTAGACGAAGTTCATATTTAACCAATTAATTTGCATAGTGTCTGAAAATCTCAAACACGACAAGTGCTAAATTTTAGCTCAAGCAAAGGCGACAAATCCAAAGTACTTCCCTGGAGGAAGGATGATAACGATCTCCTAAACTAGGGGCAAAATGTCTCATCCTTCTTCAAAAGGAAGCAAGGAATAAATCATGAATGTGCATTCCAAAAATATGAAATGATGTCTACCATCATATAAGTCATTTAAACGATAATATTTGAAATCCACAGTCGGCTCAGTCGATTTTAAGTGTTATTGCGAATTCGAATTAGAATATCGTATTCGTGCATACAGTATTTGACGAGTTATAAACCGTTGAGTAGAATAATTCTGTGCAGACAATTAACTCAATTCAAAATAAAATTCGCTATAAATCATTTTTAATGAATTACTAATCCACTATCGATATGGACAGTCGATGGTGAGTATAAGTCCAAAACCATGCAATTACTTGTCTTAATTACATGACAGGTATCATGGGCCATATGAGTTCAGAGCATGGTCTGCTATAGCGAACAAAAAGCTATAACTGGATCTCAATGCAGAATATATCAACAATGATGTTTATTTCGAAGCCTGCATTTCTTGCAAGCAAAAAACACAAGCTTCGAGGGGAAAATGTTAACACTATTAAAACATATTTCTATAAACCGGGCCGGTCAGTATTAACGGACCGGGTCGGACACAAATATGGATCGACCTTAATAATCCGGGTCAGTTAGTACCAAGGCACCGGGTCGGTCAGTTGTAAAGCACCAGATCGGTCGCTAACTGGGTCGGTCACAAAGTGATGGCATGGTACCTGGTTCATATAAAAATAAACAGTGTTGACCTACATGCAAAATGTAACATATTGCGTTATGAACACAAAATATGAAATGATTCCGTGATCCATCCTGGTGACAAGGCAAGATGTGAAGGAGTCCAATTCAGGTCCTATATATTGCGTGCATGACTGATAAGACACGCAAAGATGGATACGCTTAGATACACTATAGTATGGACGTGATGGTACATTTGTATTAGTATATATAGTGATATAAGTGTAAATGCATGCTGATGTAAAAGGGCAAATGCCTGCACATAAAGAAACAGGCCATCACCATTTCGAGTACATGCATGGGAGGTTAGGCTGCTGCACACGTGGCATGATAAGTTTTCAAAGTGGATCGGTACTGTAGGTTAAAACTGGATCAGCCATGTTTGGGATCAAAACCGGATTGGCGCTTTATGATTGAAACTGGATCGGGACATTATAACAGAAGGCGGAAGCTCTGAATGAAATAACTAGATCGGAACATTATAAAAGGAAGTGGATCGGTTATATAGTGGAGCGGTACATTTAGATAAAGTGGACCAGGTATGAAGCTAAAAATGGATCGGTGCATAACTCATTTTGGATCGGTCAAGTATAAAGAGCGGTGGCAGAACTGTAAATATGGTATGCACCAGCTGCACACAGCTGAAAAGTGGACCAGTGGCATTTCTGTAAATAGTATTATCCCGATCCAAGTTTACGCCCGATCCAAACTATTCACACCATAATTACTAGACTGCCATTGCCTTCAAACTTCTTTTATAAATAGCCTCTAGCTCCACAATTAAAGGGACCGATTCCACTACCCCGAAGGGCTGCCTAAATCATTCCTCGACCATTCTAAAGCTTCTAAAAACATAATTAATGGCCGCCAAACTGCTCTCCTACTTTCTCCAACATGGAATGGATCTCATCTTCTCCGAGCACATTAATTCACACTCCGATCTACTCCAAGTGATCTCCAATCGCCATTGCTCCTCTTCAAAGCACGGATCTAGCACCATTTTCATGACGGAACCAAGGAAAAATGTATAATCACACAATCCAATATGTTCCTTCTCGAATTCAAGTGAGATTCAAAGCAGAAAGAGAGCAAAAAGTGGAGAATTATCACAAAAATGGTCGTGTAATTAATGCGATGTATGAGATGATAAAATTTGTAATTCTCTCCATAATGATAAAAAGTGACTGAAAAGTGGATGTAGATTCAAATTGAATCGAACCACTATAAAAATATCGTGTCCTTTACTTGTTTTTCTCCATATATTTTGCAACTGTGGCCCTATTAATTTCTAACCAAAATTGGTGAAGTGCACATTTGCACCATTGGTGTTTGTTCCATTTTTTTTTGAGCAAACGGATATGTAGCACGAGACTACATAGCCGATTATATAATAGATAGTAGTAATCTTCCAACTGACATACCCAGTTGGTGGTCCAAAAAATACATCCAGTCTAACCCCTTGGGCAATACAACATCAAACAGCATCAAACATATACGACTTAGTTACTTGGCATGTTTAATTATACATAGATAATATCCAATACTAAAGAAACACCATAAACCATCACACAAGTTCTCTGCTGGAAGCTGGGTCATTGCTATCAACCGAATCAGATGGAGAGGAGGCCTGAGGCAAAGCTAATCTGAAAGCTGCAGCATGACTGCCACCAGAACCTGTCCATGTAGTAAAAATATGGATAATGCGATGACATATATTTGTAGTCGAGCTAACATTATTTCTAAAAATCCTTGCATTTCTTTCTTTCCACACACACCAACTATAAACAACAAGGAAAGCATCTACAAGCGTGTTAGGAGGTGAGAATTCCCAGTGATCGAAAAAGGAGGAGATGTCAGGGATGAAACCAAGTAGGAAAGAACTTGAAGCAGCCCAAATAGGGTAGGTACATTCGCAGGCAAAAAAAAGGTGGTGGAAGGATTCTGCATGCATATTACAGTAAGCACAGTTGGGATCAGATGCAATGTTACATCTGAACAGCTTCTCTCTAGTATTGATCTTCTCGTGAATCAAACACCATTGAAAGAAGAGGATTCTTGGAACCAGTTTGCATTTCCACAATCTTTTGAACTTGAACCTTCTTCCAGAGAAATTCAGAAAATTGTAGCAAGAGGAAACAGAGAAACCTCTAGATGGGGATAATGACCAAACAAAGTGATCAATCCTCTCATTGAGCCGAGTTTTGCGCAGGATTACAAAGATATTCAGCAATTGTGAGAGAGTATTCCAATCAAATAGTGAACCTGGAACTAAACTTGCATGTCCATTGTTAAATGCATCAACTACAGTAAGCATAGAATGAGTTTGAAGAGAAAAGAGGGAAGAAAAAGAAGAAGATAGAGGTACCTGACCATGCCAAATGTCGTGCCAAAAAAGACAGGATGAACCACCCCCCAAGGAGACATGAAACAAAGATTTCATACGAGGGAGACAAGAAAGAACACCATGTAGAAAGGGAGAAATTCTCATGGAAGGATGATGATGAAGGACAAGGTGAGCGTTTGAGGAAAAATGATATGCTAAAATCCAGTTTTTCCAAATGAAATCGCCTGGACAAAGAAGCCTCCAGATCCATTTAGCAAGTAAAGCAGTATTAAAATGATGTAGGTCTAGAACACCAAGACCCCCCTGATCAGTTTGTAAGCAAACAGTCTTCCAATTGATCAACTTCTTTACTTTATGGCCATTCCAGAGAAAGGAGCTTCTAATTGAATCAATCTTGCTAATTACCCATTTAGGGAGTTTGTGGAAAGACATCCAGTAAGTGGGGATAGAAGAAAGTACAGATTTGACTAAGATTACACGCCCCATGGATGATAAAGAGTTTGCCTTCCATGCTGCTAGCCTTGATTCAAGCTTGTTAATGAGACGAAACCAATCATTTTTGCGGAGTTTAGAGGGTCTAAGAGGTAAACCAAGGTAGGTCATTGGGAAATTAACAACTTTCCAGTTAAGAGTAGAGGAAATCATGACTCCAAGGTGATCAGAGTTGCCAAGCATATAGATGACACTCTTGTTGAAATTAATGGAGAGGCCGGAAACAAGTTCAAAGACATACAACAAGATTTTGAGGCATTGAATATGGAGAGGTTCAGGAGAAGAGAAGATTATAGTGTCATCAGCAAATTGTAAGTTGTTAATGCATATGGAGTGTTTGGGAGAGAAATGCCAGCAATAAAGCCATTATCAGAAGCTTTTTTAACCATTTGGTTAAAAACATCAGCTACAAGTACAAAGATCAAGGGGAGAGAGGATCCCCTTGTCTTAGGCCTCGTTTGGAATTGAAGAGATTACCCGAGACACCATTTACAGAAACAGAAGAACAACTTGAGCCAAGAATATTTTCAATCCATGAGCACCATCTTTCAGAAAATCCTCTATGTTTTAAAACCTCCATAATGAATGACCAATTAACCGAATCGAATGCTTTAGAAAAATCCAATTTGAGTAAGACACCAGGAGTAGAAGTGTAATGACAAAAAGAGATTACTTCCTGCGTAGCAGCGATGCAGTCTTGGATGTTTCTCCCTAGTATGAAAGCAGATTGTTCAGATCCAACAAGAGAGGCGATGACAGATTGAAGACGATTAGCCAGAACCTTTGTGATAATTTTAAAAGTGGTGTTGAGAAGACTAATGGGTCTAAAGGATGACAGCGTGTTAGCTCCCAAAGTTTTTGGAATGAGGATGATATTAGCATAATTGATTCTGGCGATAGAATGGGGATCATTGTAAAATTCGTTACACATATCAATAATGTCAGATTTGACCAGGGCCCAAAAGTGTTTAAAGAAAACTGGGCCAAAGCCATCAGGCCCAGGGGCTTTGTCATCCGCCATGTCTTTCTGCGCAGCCCAAATCTCAGATTCAGAGAATGGATAATCAATGTGAATAGGCGAAGGATTGGGATATAAGTGATTCCAATCGATATCAGGAGGTGCAGTGTGGGATTGACCAAGAATGGATCGAAAATAGTTAGAAAAAAGGATAAGAATATCCTTTTGATCAGTGTATGAGTGTTCACCATCCACAATTTCAGATATGAAAGTAGATCTACGTCTTCCGTTAGCCATCCTATGAAAATAAGAAGTGTTTTTGTCACCTTCCTCCAACCATTTAGCTTTGGATCTTTGTTTCCACCCAATTTCTTCTTGTTTCATCAATCTATCCAGCTCAGTTTCCAATGAACGCAAGTTATTATATTCCGACTCAAGGAGGGGGCGTTGTTCTTCTAAAATATTGATGTCAATGATATCATTTTGAATAGAAGAAATACGAGAACAAATAGAACCCCATATATTTCTAGCCCATGGTTTGATGATCTTTCTAAGAGCTCTTAGTTTCAGTACAATCCTATGAGTAGCCGAATCCGCCACAAAGGTTTGATTCCAAAATGGAATGAACAAATTCATCAAAAGAAGGCTCGAGTAACCACAGTCTTTCAAATCTAATAGGGCTCTTGTTGCAAATAGAGATGTCAGAATTGAGCAATATAGGGCAGTGGTCTGATATAATAGAAGCTAAACCATACACAACAGACATGGGGAAAAGTTCATCCCATGCCCCATTATATAGAAAACGATCTAGTTTAGCTAACGATGGATCCGGTCTACGATTTGACCAAGTGAAGGAGCAGTTACTTATTGGTGGTTCAATAAGAGAATGAAGGAATTGAAGTCTTCACTATCATGAGATAAGTTGCCTTAATTTCTATCATAGCTGAATCTAGTAGTGTTGAAATCCCCCTCAATAACCCATGGGCCATTAAATTGTGCTGCAAGTGTACAACAGTCAGACCAGAGAAGTGAACGATCATGAGCGTTTTGGGGTCCATAAATGTTGGAGAAGAAGTAGGTGAGGTTAGAGGGGATGTGGCGAAGAGCTACGTGAAGTGAAGAACAACTTTGTGTGGTCCAACATAATGACCAGATTGATTCATTCCAGGCAGTGATTAGGCCTCCGCATGTGTCAATAGCTTTAACATAAGTCCAACCCGATAAAAAAGAGCCACCCACAATTTTGAAGTGATTTGGAGTTGGGTTATCAAGTTTAGTTTCTTGAAGAAAAAGAATATCCACTTTTAGAGGAAGTAAAACCAAACTAATAGCATGGCATTTTGATGGGTTGCCCAAACCCCTGACATTCCATGAAATTAACTTCATTGGGCAGCGTTGATGCGCTCCAGTTCTAATTCGTGCATGGAAACATAGTGTGAATCGCTTAAATTAATACCCACGCAACGTGACAGTTTTTTGCTTAAACTTTTATTTGCAGAAGAAAAAACAATAGGGGTAAAAAAACTACCCGAGCCTTCAGGTTGATCATCTCGCTTCCTTATCCTTGCACTACGTCTGACAAAGACTGGTGAGAGAAACTGAGTCCAGTTTTCTTCTTCCACTCTATTAGAATCTGTGAATGGGACAGGTAAAATTTGCTGAAGAGGTAAAGCAGGTTGAGGGGACATCGGATTGTCAGGTGGAGTCTCGGCTGGAGGAGCGACAGATTGGGTGCCTTCAAAATGGTAGGGGATAACAGGAAGGGGCATGGAAAAGGGAAAAGATCGAGGAATGTTGTGTAAGGCCAAATCACTATGGATGAATTGGTTAATGTTTTGTTGTGTAAACCGATCCACATCTTGTTCAATATCAGTCATAGGCATAGCTATCATCTCATTTGGAATTTCCACGTCAAAATCCTCCATATTTTCATGCATGCAGGGTACAGTCATCTCATCAACATTACCAATAACTAAGGATTCAGGTTTCAAACCGGGGTGTTCATGTATGCAACGTTGCACTTTCAAGAGATGTTTCTTTTTGTTAATATTAGCAACAAGGAAAGTAATCAAATCGATTCCTTCAAAAAACTGAATTTTGATAAACAAGCTTCTATGATCAAAATGAGCCCACTCACAATCATCAAGTGCCACCACATTACCCAAGGGACATAGAATATTTTTAACAGCAAAGGAATTATACCTAAGAAATTCTGGAAAACCCACCACCTTTGCCCATGATTCGCCCTCTAGCTCCGCAGCCGGCTCCCATTCAGCTTCAGACCAGCATTCAAAGTACATAGCACCTTCTGGCCTTGTTAAGATTTTCCAGAACAAGACATGGTCTCTGATCCCTTCATTTGGGCAAGCAATGATGAAAGCGTTGTTTCTGTATATCCACATGGGCCATTCATGGTGATCGAATGCCTTCGACAGAGTGTCGTGAAGAGTTGTAATGCTCCAGCCACCAGAAATTGTTGTTCCGACTACGTAATTTGATGAGTCTTCCATTATAAATTGATACATGTCTTCTGAGCTCAGAGAAGAAGTGTTGGAAGATAAGGGTTTAAGTGTAGGAGAAGGCGTGGATTGCTGACAGCTGGGATAATGTGAATCCCTTTGATTATGAACTGCGCGAGTTGATGTGCGAGGGACCCACACTTTTTTAGATTTATCAGCGCGAGTTGATGTGCGAGGGACCCACGCGACAGGAGTTGCATTATTCCAATGAGTGCCTTTCCGCACATGTTTCGAAGTGTCTCAAGGTATTCTTTTTTAGGGCAACGTGCACACGAATGGCCGTAACCAGTGCAAAAGAAGCATATTTTCGAGTTTCTGCATTCTCTTGCCACGTGTCCCCTACTAGCACACTGTAGACAACGACGTTCCTTCTTCAAAAAATTGACTGTATTCTGAATAGAAGAGAAAACAGGCAAAGCGTTTGATTTCCTCACTTGAGTTATCTTCGGTGGAACCAACGGAGGGGATGCGGCCACTTCAGCATATGTTTTTTCCAATTGATCTGCTGGAAAATCATTCAATACATCAAAACGATTATGACAATTCAAGTCTTTTGCAGAAGGTAATTGAGAGTTATGCATAGAAGAAGGATGACGATGAAAAGATCGATTGAAGAAATTAGATTGATGGGTATGGTTAGAGACTGAACGATTGATTGGATAAGATGGAATTGAAAGATCGGTGGAAGGCAAAAGGACTGTGGGAGGAGATGGGTTTAGGATGACGAAAAAGTGGATTACGAAAAATTGGGCGGGGAGGCAGAGGATGCTTTGAGTTAGGAAGAGAAGAGGAGGACGAAGGAAACGAGGAAGGAGGAGGAAGGGTTGGCGAGCGGGGGTGGAATGCGGCACGGTATTTGGCTGGTATAGGGTAGGAGAAGACTGGAGGATCCGCCATACTTTCGTTGGAACTTGTGTGTTGTGTTTGTTCCATTTTTGGAGCAAACATTAAAAAAACGGAATTTTTAATTTTTTGAAATAACACATATCAAACATAATTATCCATTATAATTACTGAAATATAGATGCTAGATAATAAATTTTACTTCTTAATTATTAAAAATTACTTACTAATCATTGATTATAATTAAAGACTACTCATTAATCTATATTATTAATTATTATTACCTCTTAATTATATAGTAGTTATTAATTAATCAATATCAACTACTGAACTTTATTTACTATTAATAGTAATTGTTTATTTTTTGTTATTAGTATATTATTATTAACATTAAGTATTTAAAACTTATTTTTACTTATCAATTACTTAGCGAAAACATAAAAGTAAAACATTTTATGAAGAATAAGCATACCAGTCCCTTGTAAATCCCTTGAAAACCTGCTACAAAATAACTTCAAAGAATACAAGATAGTAAACTATCTCCATTTACAATGGAAATTAGCGACGAAAAAATAATAATGCTAAATTGCTGCAATTTGCTATAGTTTAGCGACGGAAATCGGAACTCAACAGTAATATTTTAGAACAAATTGAAATAAAAAAATCCAAGATAATATCCCTTATAGATTCCTTGAAATTCCGTCACTAATTTAGCGACGAATTTTCTGCTGCTATTTGCGGTTTTTCTTGTAGTTTATCAGATGGGGACGAAAAACACTCTAAGGCTAATTTCAATCTCTAATTGTGTGTATACGGACTTATCACATATACGTATATTTTCATAATTCGATCGAACTGACCATACATTATAAAATTAAATATCATTCTCGATAAATTTTTATAAAACATAAACTTAATTATTTCCATTTCCACTAAACATCCCTTAACAAGTCTAAAATCTCTTATATATTAATTCAACATATATACATGCACATAATTATACTGTGACACGGACAACATAAACTTGCAATACATAAATTAACAACAAGAATTGAGCCTCAATTAATTCAACCTATACATAGATTAATTTATAGCAACACTATACATACAACACTATATATGCACATATACATACAACATAAACTAATTAACCCTATATTAGCAACATTATTAATTCAACCTATATATGCACATATTAACAAATCTAGGGTATTAAAAATAATAAGGGTTTATACCTTCGATATTGGAGAGTAATCTGAGCCTAAAGAGGAGGAGAAAGAGCATTTCAGACATTGGAGAGAGTAAGGGTGGCAAAGGAGGTGTTGGTGGCTAATTTCTGAATTGAGGAGGAAGGATTTGAGGATTTTTTTTGGTGAAAAACGAAATGGGTGTTTAACCCTTAAGAATTATACGTACATTGAAGGATTAAGTCTGTGTTAGAGCCGTAAGACGAGCACCCATGAGATTCGTGTACTCATGTCCCAACCAAGGTCGTTCGTACATAGCAAGGTCAAACATAGGCCATGGCTCGAGCATGGGAGCAAAGATCGGTCATTTGTGTCAAACAAAGTCGCTTGAACATCAGAACAAGATATGGTCGTCCGCTTAGCATAATCAAGATCGATCATACATCACAGCACGACCATACAGAGAGGTCGCGCACATGAAGCTAGCTCAAGAATGGCATGACGCAAAAATAGTAAGGCTCCTACATCCTGCAAAGATCATCCATATTTAACGAAGTTTCCCATCATTGTACCAAAGAAACCGGTCGTACAAGACGAAGAGAAGAATTGGTTCCAGTCACATGCTCCACTCTGAAGTCGTTCGTTCATGCTCCCCCGATCGATCGAGCCTAGCAAGAAACACGAAGAAGCCAGAGGTCGCCCATGTATACCATGTCCGCTCATGGATTGCAATCACCATAGCCCGCTCATTCCTCAATCAATTGCTAACGCTTCAATTAGATACTATCCACCGATCGACCAGATACCAGCTCCTGAAGGGTCGCACTTACATTTTGATCTACAAGCTTTGATCGTTCGCCTATACACCAATCCAAGAACTCTGGCTAGTCACCTGTGTACTCATCACCTGATCGCTCACTCCTACAAAGTCGCTCACTCCTACAAAGTTGCTCACTCCCACAAAGTCGTTCTCTCCTACAAAGTCGGTCGCTCCTATAAAGTCACTTGTACTGAACAACTAGAAAGAGTTACGAACAGTTGGCTACTGCTAGGCGGTGGCATTTTAGTAATTAACGAGACGATTATATGGATTTCAGCTCATTTCTTCAGGGAGCTCACCTATAAGTAGGCCATGGCTTCCATCGTAAAGGGGATCGACTGTTGATCACCACGAAGTGCTGCTAAATTCTTTCTTCCAGCATTCCTTAAGCATTCTCAACCATCATCATCATCATCCTCACTTGAAGGATCTTCATCCATTTGGCCATGACATCCATCAAGATCTTGTAAGCGAAAGAGGTCAAAGACATCCTCCTTCTCCGTCGCTCATCCGTCCTTCTCCTCCACGGATTCTACCATTCCCCCATCAAGTTCCGTGAATTCAAGCGAGATTTGTATGTGAGGGTGAAGATGCGTTGAATGAAAAGATGTATGAAAAAAAGAGTTTGTATGCTTTGTAATCATTGTCATGATAATGCAAACCACTTCCATAGTGGATGTAGGCCTAGCTTATGACCGAACCACTCTAAAACTTTGTCTCCTTTTACTTTCCCTCCATTTTTACTTTCAACTTTTGTCGAGTACGGCTCCATTTACTTACCAACTGTATTGGTGAAGTACGATTCTCGTATCCTTGTTGTTTGAGCCATTTTTTGTGAAAACATTTGGTGCCACCTTGTGGCTGTATTTGCATACTTCCCTGTCGAAGTCCAATGAGATTTTCTAAGAAAAACTTTGCTTGAAATCATGGATGTGCCGAAGGAAGTTACTTGTGAAATCGATGACCTCACCGACACTGTTAATGTTGTCACATCGCCCACCACCCATTTCGAGGCAGGAGAATCTCAGAAATTGAGGTAGCTATTACTAAGAAAGATTTGGAAAAAGCGATGGCGGGACTAGCGATTCAAATAACTATTGCAAACAATGCAATGATGAAGAAAGTTGATTCATTGTTCACTATTCAAGCCGCTACCGCAAGGGACACACTAAGTGACTCTTGTCTTCCACCTTCTCGAACGAGTCACGCATAAAATACAGAATATTCTGCTTCAAGCGTGAAATAGGGAAATTCTATTCAGGAAGTTGCATATCATTCTAATATGGACCATGGAAAAGATAAAGCACCTATGCGTAACTATTCCGATGACACAAACTCTCAACGGGTAAATGATCCTACCAAAGTGGCATTTCTCTTAAAAGAAAGCCTAGATCCCCTATCTCCAAATCATGAATACACGCCTAGATGTGAATCTGGTGAGGAAGAAAGCGCTCATTCCATGGATCGGAGCAAAGAACATGAATATATTTTAGGAATGGCGTGTGGAATTGTGAAGGAGAGCTTGAAGAAAGAGGATAATCGAAAAGAGTAGGTATTTTCTCCTACTAAGACCCCACTCACTGAAAGAATTAAAATGGCTATATATCCATAGAAATTTAAACCCCCAAAGGTGCAATCCTATAATGGGACAAGCGATCCCAATGTGTTCCTATGCAAATATGATCAGCATATGGATGGGGCACGCGCCACCGACGAGATCAAATGCATGTATATCCTGACTTATCCAGAAGAGGTGGCTTACCTCTGGTTCACAAAGCTACCACCGAAGTCGGTGGATGACTTCGCTACCTTGGATAGACTATTCCGTAAGCAGTTCAGGTTCCAAGTAGCTAGGGTTTGGGATGTTATGGATCTAGGTGAACTACAACAAAGACCAGGAGAGTCCGTCAAAGCTTTTCTCACCTGCTTTAATATGGCAGTGACTGAAGTTGAAAATTATGAGCCCCGTCTAATTCTGATGGCTTTGAAAGGGGCCATATGTAAAAAGACCAAGTTACGACCATGGATTAAGAAGAAGAAACCAAGTACACTCGAACAACAACTCAATAAAGTTGAAAAATATATGAGTGTTGAAGAGAATTCGGTGTGTGAACTGCTAAAAAGGAAAGGTAGTGCACAAAGTACCTTTGATAGTCAGAAAAGGAGCAACGAAGGAAAGGATAACCGAGCTAAGAAGAAGCACCGCTTTTTTAAGAATTCTGAGCTCACTCCCCTTAATGACACCATAGGGAATATCTTCATGGCAACTAAGGATACCGAGAAATATCTGATCCCAAAACGAATGCAGGTCAAAGATGGCGTTATAAGATTAGGAAGGTTTTGTCAACTTAATAACCAGCCAGGGCACAATACTAATGATTGCAGGCATTTAAAATCATTAGTTGAAAAACTGACCAGGAAGAATCATTTGCAATAATATGTACAAGTCCATGAACACTGCTCCAACTCTTTACGAGAAAGGGGCAATAAGTAATGAATAGATCTCTCAAACCAATCCAAGGCCAGCACTAACTTAAGGATCAGTAGTCAGCGTTCTGGTTATGGTAGCTCTGAATAAGCAACCTCCATCACATTATTTTGCTTTATTACTTTGTTTTGCTATATTACTTAAGAACCAGTAGTCACTTTACTCTGCTCTATTACTTGCTATATTCTTGTAAGAAGTTGACGATGATTCACTTACGTTGTATTAAACAAATGCATTATAAATCAGAAGTTATGTGCTTACCTAAATGACATACTTGTAAGCCCATACTAAAAATCAGTTTCTTAGATGTAGGCATAATAGAAGCGATCGCTCATCTACAACTAAATTGTAACGGAAGGCTTCACAAAGCATATTTCAAGATAAGCAACTTGAGTGACAAAAACATCATGCGAATTAAGCAGGATAAATAAGCACATCGCTTCAAAAAATAAGTTGTTTTGGGGCAAATAGTGAAAAGCGTAGTAAACAAACAGCAAGTCGGAAAGATGCACTTTTGACTACGAAACACGCCAAACACTTAGCAAGCATCCATTGAAGGGGTTGGCGTCAAACTTTGAGGAAAATACAAAGGTAGTATCAAATTTGTCCCACGGATAAAAATTTCTAGTCCTAAAAGAGGCACCTTGTTAGGTGCAGGACACAAATTCCTTAAATCGAAATAGAATTCGATAAGAGGAACAAGTGTCCACCTCCCAGGGTGATGCATAAAATTGGAAGGAACAACAACACCTAGGCTGGAAGCACCAGTCCTGGTGCCGGAAGGACTGACAAACATACTGGAAGGACCAGCGCAAACAGAAATCCTAGCCGAAAAGGGGTAACAGAAATCCTAGCTGAAAGGGGGTATCCAACAAGGTCTTTTTGGTTCTAGAGAAATCAGAACAAACGAGACCAAACTTGGAACGAAACTTGAAACCCAAGACCACCCATGGGGACACGTATTCAAACCCCAATCTTCGAAGGGCTTGGGCCACCAGGTCAGCGAGAAATGGGGGATGAATACATAAAAAAAACATAATGACCTTGTGCATTTAAAAACCTAATCCCCGAAGAGCTTGTACTGCCAGGTTAGCGGGAAATACGGTTGAATACCTATCCAAAAGTCATGAACTGATCGATTAAAACTAAAATTGTAGTTATAACTAAGATAATTTATGAGAAATCGATCGTTTCTACCCCAATAGAGTTGTAAAGAACTTCAGTATAGGGGCATCACCATTGTGTAAAAATAAATAATGCTCACTTAAACATACCACAAGCTCGTTACAACTTTACAACAAAGAATAAGCGTCTGATGGGATCGTTTGACTAACAAGATTGAATCCCCGTGAAATACTATCATTCATACAAACGAACGGCGAAATCATTATAATACCAAACGTTACGATGTGGGTAAACGAGCATAAAAGTATTAGGCAAGGACCGACACTCACATATACAACCGATCTAAGTGCATGACAAATAATAAAATAGATTGAAATCAAAGCATAAGGGTCACAAGTGCTACTTCTTAACAAAGAAAGGAGGAGGTGAACCAACTGCTTGACTTTAACCCTTTGTTCCTTTGTTTATGCAAGAACTATCAGAAGAGGACATGTTAATGATTCCCGGGCTATTTGCAATGGGCTTTTTCCCGCATGTCAGAGTGGACACAACTTTAGTATTCCAAATTTCGTCCTCGTCTTCCAGATCAGACATGTTAAGTAATGTTGGGTCGCCCGATAAGGGTGTCGTTCGTATGCTAATACTGGTTGATACTAAAATGGAGTCAATAGTGGCAGTTTGAATAGCGGTACCACTAGTAGACAAAAGAGGTGGCGAAGACGAACCTGGTGCAAATGAATAGTAAGCACTAAATTCAGCAAACCTAGGTGAAGAAGTAAGATAATCCAAATCAGGAGCGGATTGATAGATATCAATTTTACCTAAGGTTGCTAGGTATATAAGGTCGACCTCATAGTCATTCACATTTAAAGAGGTGTCGTTATGGCTTGCGCAATGTTTGAGTACATTCTCCTGAACTGTGTGTTCTTTAATGGGTTGAACTCCGGTAGCATCCTAGACAGGGTGATATATAGAGGGAGTTTGAGAGCTTGAAGCTTCAATGTCGATAAGATTAGATGGGCCATGAATGGTAGTAGCATCCAGGATTTTTCCCCTGGAAGATCGATCTCGCTCGTACGCCAATATTTTCCTGCCTCCAACTAAAGCCTTACGGTCTTCTTCTTCCGAGAGGTCCTCCTGTAGATATCTGTCATCAGCACCACCAGATTATGAGAGCACTTGTTCCCAAACAAGAGCCAAAGTCCGTGGAAAGTCTTTGTTCAGATAGCTTATGCTTTCGCGGCTCATAACACTATAAACATAAAATTGAAACAGAGTATTGTTAGTCTCAATTCTGGCCCCATCAAAGGATTTGCACAGCTTGATTCTGTCTTCTTTCAGAATCCTTAGAGTCTCATTTTGAGAATTAATCTTGTCCTCGAGAACCGCTTTTTCTTGTTGATAAGAAGCCGAAGCCCGTCGCTCTAAAGGCAATTGACATTTAGCAAAGTTCTTGAGCAGATTGAGCTTCTCAAAATTGCCCCTTTACAGCCTCAAGCTCTCTTTTGAGTTCCTCATTTTTAGCCTCTAAGTTGTTCACTCTGATATTGCCACTCTTTAAAGAGGTGATTTCATATTCTTGAAACCTGATCAAATGAACCAATCTAGCTTTATCATTCTCCAAGATGTCAATATGGTCAAGATGCCGAGCATTTAATCTTTGAAACTCATAACCAAATTTGGCCCAATGTTCTAGTCGCTTATCAACATTGCTCATGGCTAGGTCCGTGTTTCGAGTTGACTCCTAGCACTGTTAAACTGAGTAATCATACAACTCTTTATGGTACTTAAGCCCTCAACAGCATCTCGCCTATCATTTGGATGTAGGTCTAAATCAAAATGCATTCCCCTTAAACCCAACCTCCAAAACGATCCCTAAGCATCAAGTTTCCAGGTGGAACCTTATTAGGGGGTCGGTCGAGAATCATTTGGACTTGAGCGGAGGTTGGGACGATGGATCGTTCAGGGAAAATGGGAACATCAAGGTCCAGGAAATCAGCTGACGCAGAGCGTTTATGAATCTCACTTTTGCCTCGATCGTTCCTGCTCCTTTTCTTCTTCTCTCCTTCTATGTGGTACTCACCTTTATCGCCCTTATCCAATACCTCTGCACAATCGGATCCTTCCCTCCTTAAAAGATTAGTCAGTGGTAGTTCGGGGATTTATTGAGGTTGAGAACTCAAGGATGACTGGGAGCGCTTCAAGTGACGAGAAAGGCGAGACTGTAAAAGACTTTGTGGATCAATAGAACCAACTTGTTGGTAGAAACTATATGATAATGAGTGTTTCATGCTCATACCTGCAAAGGGAACAGAGCAAGACTTCAGCGAGCATACAAAGAAATTATAAGATTCCCAAGAAAGCATAAAGTGATTATAATAATTGTATTTCAGTACACATCCAATAACAAACCAATTTCAAGGAGAGTTCCTACATCAAATGCTTTCCCGGGCCGTTGGGCGGATTCTCCAGTTCTCTCTGTATCAGACGCTATAGGATTAGAAGTCGCAATATCACCTGACTAAGATAATTGACAGTTTCTAAATCTCCCAAGCCTCCAAAAGTTCCTGTGGAACTCTCTACTTGAATAATTAAGGGAGCGGGATTTTCGATAATCTTTTCAGAAATTATATTATCTCTCATACCATCTATGTTTTCATCTACTCCTTTATCACTCCCTTCAGTAATCAAAGGCAAGGAAGATCCCGGTGAACATTGGCTACTATCACCAAGGACTAAGCATTTCATTTTGGTAAGGGATTTGCCAATGGTACTTTGTGTATAAGCCAAAGTTTTCTTAGTGGATCATGAACATTGGAGTAACTGATATTTACGAAAGTTTCCCTCTGAAAGCAACACCTGTCTACTTCTCTCAGTCTTGTCAATAGCAACCAAAGAATCAAGAAAAGCTTAATCAAGAACAAGGCCTTCTTTGGAAGGAATTATTACAAAATGGAAAGAGAACCAATAAAAAAAGGGGGAAAAAGTAAAAATTCCAAAGCAAGGGAAGTTACCTCCTTCCATCCACCGCCCGTAGAAGTTACTGGGACAGCGAACATAAAAATATTGATCTGGAAACCGCTTGACGCCGTCTGTTAAGCCAGTAATAATTCTACAATGTCTTCTTTCAATTAAAATAAAAGAGGGACCGTCCGCCTCCCTTCTTTCAAAAGCATATAAGGAGAAGATATCCAGAAACGTAGGTGCTCCTTGCTTGACTCTCATAAAAAGTATGTATATCCCTAATAAAATATGATACCCATTGGGATGCAACGGGTATGGGACAATAGGCAGCGCCACAAAATTGACTCTAAATAGGAGCTAAAAGGAGGAACCGTTCCACTGGACAACATATGATGATTGACTGCTAAATACCAAGGGCGGATGATCAGCCGAATCATCTTTCCTTGGAAATTTGGTTTCATCTTCTGAAAATCCGAAATGAGCACACATTTGCTAGTATAAGCCAAATAAAAGCATCTATTTACGGCTGTCAGAAGGAACCCAGTCAAGGATTCAGGGTGGGGGGTAAATTTGGTTCACGTTCACTCTAGGACCAACAGCCGGGCCAGCCTCGATCACCTGACCGGAACCTTTGGGCTCTCCAGACATGGTACCCTCCTTGGGATCTTGACTATAATTGTTTTTGGTTTGCATTTCTACATAGGTAGGTATGTTTTAGAAACGAGTTATAGCTAGGTTGCTAATAATTAAAGGAAAGCAACTCTGAGTAAATGTGCCATTCAAACTAAAAACCATCAACTATACCTAGTCCTCGAAATCTACTGGTAGTATAAGCGACTGAAGGTAAAATTGAAAGCTCAAAAGTGTGTGGTAGGACTTGTCATTACAGATTAAGTATTACAAGGAAAATTCAACCAATAAAAATGAACTAGTTTCGACCGGTCGCACGTGACCCCTGCATATACAAAGGTTTTGGTCCGGTCGGTTATCAATAACTACTGGTCGCGCATAATAAATGGATGCTGCTAGCAACAGATAGAACATGAAGCAATGACAACAACATCAAGGTTCTATGGCACGGGCATTCCATCAAACATCTAACAAAGGCATGGTAAATTAAAAACTTCGTTTCAAAGACATTTCAACAAGCAACTTGCAGACATTTTATTGAAATTAGAAAACCAAAAGGCTTTTGTGCGAATCAAATCTATCAAACGATTACGCACACAACCCTAAAGCATACTATATCAAATCAATGTTTTCCAGTCATCACAATCACAGCAAGCTACTGGAAACTTCAATTCATGCTCAAATAATCCAGTTCTTACCAACCAGGAACTTTTATGAAACTAATTGGATTAACCCAAAACCAAAATTTAAAGAAGAAAATTCACTTACGAACGAGTAGCCGGGTTCGATATTAAAGAAGAAATGCTTTAGCTGATTTCGAAATTGAAGAAACTTAGTTAGAAAGATCAAGCGCAATGAAAAATTGAGGAAGGTAATGCAGTCGAAGTCTAGAAGTAATCAGAGGAAGTAGGGAATCTTCTACAGCAGAACCGCCATTAAAGCGGAATTTTTAGAAAGACGAAATACATAAAGAGCGAGAAAATGAAAAGATGGTATTTAAAGAAGAATAAAAGGCCCTTTCATATTAAAGTGACACGACAGCTCGGTCAGGTCCAGATAACCCGCTTAACTATACCCAAAAGACAGCTCATTAGATCTAGTCAACAAACAACTATGTCTGTGCGTGAGCGACTATGAGGATATTCAATTTTGTATAAGCACGAGCCATTAGTAAGTATGATATTTTACTGGAAACTGGACTTAATACATCAAATGATGTTACATTTCATTATTTCGAAGCATGTAATCTTTACAAGTTAAAAATTACAAACTTCGAGAGGCAAATGTTTATCCCTTAAGAATCATACGTACATTGAAGGCTTAAGTCTATGTTAGAGCCATAAGATGAGCACCCATGGGATTCATGTACTCATGTCCCAAACAAAGTCGTTCATACACAGCAAGGTCAAACATAAGCCACGGCTCGAGCATAGGAGCAGAGATCGATCATTTGTGTCAAACAAAGTCGCTTGAACATCAGAACAAGATGGGTTGTCCGCTTAGGATAATCAGGATGGTCATATAGCACAACACGACTATACAGAGAGGTCGCGCACATGAAGCTAGCTCAAGAATGGCATGATGAAAAAACAGTATGGCTCGTACATCATGCAAAGATCGTCCATATTTAAAGAAGTCGCTCATCCTTGTACCAAAGAAACCGGTCGTACAAGACGGAGAGAAGAATTGGTTCCAGTCACACGCTCCACTCTTAAGTCGTTTGTTCATGCTTCCCCGGTCGATCGAGCCTAGCAAGAAATACGAAGAAGCCAGAGGTCGCACATGTATACCATGTCCGCTCATAGATTACAATCACCGTCTCTCGCTCATTCCTCGATCAGTTGCTAACGCTTCAATCAGATACTACCCACCGGTCGACCAGATACCAGCTCCTGAATGGTTGCACATACATTTTGATCTACAAGCTTTGATCGTTCGCTTATACACCAATCCAAGAACTCTGGCTAGTCGCCTGTGTACTCATCGCCTGATAGCTCACTCCTACAAAGTCGCTCGCTCCTATAAAGTCACTTATACTGGACAGCTGGAAAGAGTTACTGACAATTAGCTACAGCTAGGCGGTGGCATTTTAGTAATTAACGAGACAAGCGACCCACAAGCTGTATATACGGATTTCAGCTCATTTCTTCAGGGAGCTCACTTATAAGTAGGTCATGGCTTCCACCGTAAAGGGGATCGACTACTGATTACCACAAAGTGCTGCTGAATTCTTTCTTCCACCATTCCTTAAGCATTCTCAACCATCATCATCATCCCCACTTGAAGGTTCTTCATCCGTTTGTCCATGACATCCATCAAGATCTTATAAGTGAAAGAGGTCAAAGTCATCCTCCTTCTCCGTCGCTCATCCGTTCTTCTCCTCCATGGATTCTACCATTCCCCCATCAAGTTCCGTGAATTCAAGTGAGATTTGTATGTGAGGGTGAAGATGTATTGAGAGAATGAAAAGATGTATGAAAAAACAGAGTTTATATGCTTTGTAATCATTGTCATGATAATGCAAACCATTTCCATAGTGGATGTAGGCCTAGCTTAGGGCCAAACCACTCTAAAACCTTGTCTCCTTTTACTTTCCCTACATTTTTACTTTCAACTTTTGTCGAGTACGGCTCCATTTACTTACCAACCATATTGGTGAAGTACGATTCTCGTATCCTTGGTGTTTGAGCCATTTTTTGGTGAAAATAATGGGGAAGATGATATATAGCAGGTCAGTTTATTTTTGTTGGACTAAGCAACGACCATCAACAGCTTCCACTGTTTTATATTTTATAACGTAAAGAAAATTACAGAAATAAGCCCCTGTTGGATACCGTTTGGAATGGCCGTTGGAGGCTGTTGCTACCTTCCATTGCTATATATTGTGTGTCTTGTAGTGCAACTTTATAATGTCCCACATCTCAGGGAAAAAGAAACGCTACAACTATCATTCAAAATAAATATGTGATGCTCCTTTATGTGTTTAAGTGGCCCAAGGAAGGGAGGCATCTAATATTCTCTGCAAAAATGGGCATGCCCCAGTAATTGGGTTAAATTTTTGTTTAAAACCTGTTTTATTTTATGTTCAACTTTGGTTTTTAGGGTTTCAGTGCCCAAATCGTCTAAGCACGTTTTTTAAATCTTTTGGGCTGGGCTGGGCTATGGTTTGTGGTTGTGCACCAATGATGCTTCTGTATTGTTTAGAATTGAGTATAGTTTCCCCCTGTTTTTGGATAAACATTGATTACTAACCATTGGTGTTGGTTGCGGCTTTGCATTGATCATTTCTGTTTTGATTAAGAGCTCATTGATGGATTTTTTCTGACTCAGCATCATTTCTGTATTGAATGGACTTGTAACCTCAATTCCCAGAAAATAATTTAGATTACCAAAGTCTTTTATAGAAAATTGATGATGCAAGTGCTTGACTAATCAATTTGTGCTGTATCATTTCCTGTGATAATTAAATCATCTACACATACAAGAACATAAATAGTTGATACATTATTCACCTTGATAAATAAAGAATTGTCTAATTTTGCAAACTGAAAACCCTTGTTGATGAGAGTAGCTTTCAGTTTATCAGACCATATACGTGGGGCATGTTTAAGCCCATAAATGGCTTTCTTGAGTTTACAAACCATTTTTTTGTTTTGAACATAGCCCTAAGGTTGATGCATATAAATTTCTTCCTGTATTCTCCATTTAAAAATGCATTAGTGGCATCTAATTGTCTTATGCACCAATTATTATATACAACAATTGTAACGTCCCGCCTTTTTGACTGCTTCAAATCGGTAATTAAACCAACTTAAAACATTCAAATTAACGGATCATTATTTAGCATATAGAGTTTAAAGACAGAATCAACACAGAAATACAAAATAAATAAAAAAACATGATATTTGAACAACGAAATAAACTTTTATATATAAATCAAAAATTTTGATATAAGAATTTTCTCTATACAGCGAAACTAAATACAGTTTAAATACAAGGAAAATATTACTGATTTAAAACTTTAGAGTGTGCCTTCTTTGAAATCCTTAGCTTGCCAGTCTTCAAATTCTAAGCTGTGATTTTTAAATATGTAACACTTGGGTCTAACCCGAGCATTCCATACAAAAACATAAAACACTCGAGTCAGGATTAATCATATGTTCAAGTAAAATAATTTCAATGTAAACTGGAATAAAATAGTTATTCCTAAATTCCCAACACAAAAGTCATCTGTAAATTAAACAAGTCTACCATCTGTTCATATCAGTTTCACTTTTCCGTGAGGAGCGGACATAGGAGCTTGCATATGCACTCATGTATAGATAATATACATGAGTACATGGCCTCAGCATCCTGTAATCGAATAGCATATGTAAATAAACAGTTGTGGTATATATGCACATCAATTCTATATCAAGTGAAGTGTCTACACTTATTAGTCTCAAATATTTTCATGGACAAGTTGTCATTGGAGAATGCGCGTGTACGCATGTATATATACATGCATGCACCGCCATGGCTTCACAAACACCAGACAATAGCACAATTAAAATAAATACCAAGCAGATGGTTTCTGGTCTCTAAACATGGCAAACAGTGAATGATTTAATACCAAAAGTGTGTCCATATATACCGAAAATTTTGCAATTTCAGGTGCAATAACCCAGAATTCAAATGACATAACCATAGTAAATGAATACTACCATAACATGGCATGCACTTGCAAGGTGGATGATGCTACAGACTGAAATGTTCACGTTCATGTGTACCAATGTACTGCCATAAACAGGTCGCAGGTAATGCACACGGTGTAAAAAAATATTCACGTCAGCGCCACAATTTGTATAAGGTGCATTTTTAATGTCCATACGTGTGTTACTACATATATAAATCCAACATTTTTAAAGATGCATTTCATAATAGTTAAGGAAATAAATCAACGTAGTTAAAGTGAGTTTCCCTCATTATTTCATTTCAAAATGCTCCAAAAAAGAGAGGTTTTCTTTTCAAGTGAAACATAAGTATAGCAATTTAAGACAGAAATGTTCCACAAAGTTCAACTAAAATGATGGAACAACCCAAATTTATTATAATTTTAATACGCCTTTCTATGTTTTGATCAGCTAAACTGGGTATGTCTAGATGACCTATCCTTACAATTCAAACTCTATTCAAAAATGTAAGTACAGGTGTCAACCTAATGTCAAGTTACTCTTATCCATGTGAAATTAACTTACTTGTTCATATGAAATTATTTGGTTTATTCTCTATAATTAATTAGTTTGCAGTCCTAATCCTAAAACTGCAAAAATAAAATAAAATTATTTATCCCAATAGAAAATTTCTGATAATGGACATGGGCACGTTCTATAAACTAAAAAGCTCTTGAGTTAACTTAACAGTACAAATTTTCAAGTTCACATCAAATTAAAAACATCTGCAAATGATCCATTCTTACTACGTGAGTTTATAAATGATAAGCATGGTTCCTTCAATTAAATATGATTTAAATATATTATCAAATATACTGTAGGTTCCAATAATGGTTCGGTGTGACAAAAATATATTGCAAGTTTCAAATAGTATGTGCAATTTGATATGGCACCATAATATCAGAGTGGCAAGAGTGTGTATACTTCACAAAATAAGAACAGGGTGTATGGACTATAGTGTCAACTCAGGCCAGCCCATATGTGTATATACTCATATTTCAACTACAATTGTGCATATCACATTTTTGAACAAGAAACCAACTTTTAATCAACAACACAAGATACATATCAAAGGTGGTTAGGGATTCTTGGTTATTATACTTCAGAATGCAAAATCAGACCTCAATTTCCCAATACCCCTACTGTACATATATATTTACACATGCCAAGCAATCCCAAGGCATATTCAGGCCATCTTGGAACAATAAATTTCAACACCAACATCATGAAAAACTATCAAATGGTAACGAATCAGACAACCGGGTGACAGTTTAATGTTAAGGCCATAACTACTAATTTTTAGTTTATGGAAGTTAAATCCTTGTAGCAAAACTAATTCGTGAGTAAAAATACTCCCCTTAAGAATAAAGAATATAGTTCTAATACACTTTGACTTATTTCCAGTATATTTCTTTAAGAAATATGATTGAGACGAATAACAGTAGTTTAGATTGGACTCTATATCAAAATATAAAATCATAATATATATATATATATATGTTGGGCAAATAACCAAGTAAATATATTTCCAGCAAATCATATGAACATAGTCAAAGCCAATTCAATCCAAATCAAGGTAACAAAATGTAACACCCCAAATTTTAACGACATTAAAAGAGGATAAATTAAATAATAATTAATTTAACATTCGGAATTAGAGGGAACGGACTATGCCATTGCGTCCGTCTCGAAATTCTGGTCAGAATGGACATATGGTTTGCGTAAAAACAGACACCGTATGAAAAAATTATGAGGGTTCGAAGTTTGTTTACGCACAAGATATATATATATATATATATATATATATATGTTGGCTAGCTTTTTGACCAAGCCACCCAGGTCCACACACGAGGAAGACGTGATGTTTCGTTCCTTTGACCCGTAAAGTCTTGATCGCGATCACTCCATCTAGGTCGGTTCGCTGTGTCTTCTCAAGCTCGCGATCGCCCCTTGCAGCCTCGAACCGATCCGTCCTCAGCAACTCGATCTGATCCAGGCCCAGGAGACAAGGAGATGGCTGAGACCATTTCATCTACGATCTGAGAATGCAGTATCTCGCGACACCTGTCCATAACTGTCATATTGACCAATTCTCCATCAAACCACGAACCAGTCCGAGATTCTCGAGATGTGTGCCACGTATGACCACGATCCGCATGAGGAAATCATCTATAAATAGCCCAGAACTTGGCATTCTTGGAGATCTTTTTTGGCAATTTTGAGTTCTGTATCCAATATTATCACACATCCATTATTATTCAGAGTTGTTTCGAAATTATTGAGTTAATTCAACATTGTAAGAGTGAGATTGAGGGATAAATTATTGATTGTACTCTGATTTTAAGTATAATCATTGATATAAAGTGGACGTATGCTCGTTAACGCCGAACCACTATAAATCTTGTGTCTTTTCTAATTTTCTAGCATTTTTCCTGATATTAATTTCTACATAACTGAACAACTTGGGTGTTAGAGCTAATTTTGGATCTAACATTTTGGTGCTTTCACTGAGAACAAAGTCTCAGTAAGTTGGATTGTCGCTCTACTATTTGGATATTCAAGTCCAAAGAAGACGGTCCAAAACTCAGTAGTTTCGACTTTTGAAGATTTCAGCGTTACCCCAATATCATGGCTGGAAAGAAGTCTAAGGAATTACAAGCTTCGCAAGTGAACGAAGCTACGAATGAAGCGATCGAGGAAAGTGTGCACGAGCAGGTCCAGGAGGAGCTCTCGGATCGCTGAGAGGAGGGGGCGAACTGATCCGTTGAGGGGATCATGATCCAACCAGCTGAAGAGGTTACCACTCGCTCCCACGACCTCATCACGAACCGTCCCCCCGACATTTCCACGATCCGATCCCAGGAGGGCGCTCCGAGCCACCGAGGTAAGGATTCCGCGATCCAAAGAGACAAGCAGACTACGACCCGACCCGGAAAGGAGGTTATGGCTCGTTCCTCTCGTGCTGGTACCTTTGCTCGACCTGGCTCAAGCTCTTTACGTATAAGAGAGAATGTTGGTGACCAATTTGATCCTTCTGCCCCAGCTACTGAAGGGGATCTTTCTCGCATCATTGACATGTGGGACAAACTATTTGACGAGTTAGCTGCTCAGAGGCAAGAGAGTTCAGTATTGCGGTAGAATCTGACTGCTATGGACAGGCGAATTGATGACCTCATAAGGCAGAGGGTCACTCCCATCTCGTGAAGAAGAGACATTTAATCAAGGGACTGGTAATCGCAATTTAAATGAACTTGTTCTACCACCAAGGAATGGTATGCCTCCCGCTCGTCGCGTGGTCGACCGCGGCAACAGGGGGCAAGGAAGTTCTGCTCATAGCCCAAATTTTATAGCAGCACGTCAAAGAAACGTTGGAGGAGGACGTCGGGCAAGGAGTGCTGATCCCGAATCTACCCTGACCCATGCAGAGGTTGAAGCAATGATTAGACAAGTCATGGTAGATAGCCGTGGACAAAGGAATGAAGATTGGGGCATAAACTGCAGTCACACACCTTTTACTGACGACATACTTGATGTTACATTTCCGAAGCGTTTCAATATGCCGACCATGAATCGCTACACGGGCAGAACTGATCCCATCCAGCATTTAATGCAGTACTCCTGGTCAATGAATGTCATTGCAGCTACAGACGCAGTTAAATGTAAAGCGTTCCCTATATTCTTGGAAGATGTGGCGTTACTGTGGTTTACCCGCCTTCCAGCACGGTCCATATCCAGCTTCAGGGAATTGAGTGAGAAATTCGCAAACCAATTCCGTCTTCATGCCCAGAGGTCTAAGAATGTGATCGAGCTATCCCTCATTAAACAACGACCGGACGGAAGCGTGAGGTCATATTTGGATCGTTTTAACTTGGTTGTCACAGAATTCAAAGATCCGCATGAGCAAATTGTGTTGATGGCCTTGATCGATGGCGTCGATAAAGATACCGAGTTTGGAAGCTATTTGGCTGGTAAACCTCCCCCGACCAGAGAAATATTTTATGAAAAAGCCAATATTCGCCTGCGTCGAGAGGAGATATACGCTAATCGAAAAAGAAAAGCTACTGAAAAGGAAGATATCCAAAGCAATGTGGCCGTCAAGCAAACGGGAGATAGCTCAGGAAAGGTTGAAGTTAAAGTTGGGAACAAGAATCTAGGCAGCAGTCGCCAATCAGGGAATAACAATAATAATCGAAAAAGAAATCGAGGAAATGACGCTCAGAGGAGATCCTGACCCAGACCGTTTGAGAACCTCACACCGTTAAATGACACGTTGGAGAACATCTTTCTGGATACATATAATGTCCTCCAATACAAAAGGCCTCCTCTAAGAGATTCAACGGAGAAAGAGCAAGAAACTGGGAAATTCTATCTTTTTCATCAGATCCACGGTCATTCCACAAACGAATGTCGTCACCTGAGAGACTTGGTTGAAAGGCTGCTCCGAGAAGGGAAGCTTGATGAGTATAAGGTGATTCCCAGTGATAGGGGCAAGTTGTACAAGTCCCAAACCAAAGCCAACCTACTGCCAAACCAACGGCTCAGCAAAAAGGGAAAAATATAGTTATCAATACCATAATTGGTGGGATCCACGTAGTGGGGCTCAGTTTCAGAGCTATGGATCAATACATAAATGCAGCTAAACAACATTTCGAAGTAGGAGAGTGTAGTAACCCCGAGGACAGCGCTCCGATTAAGCAACA
Source organism: Allium sativum (assembly GCA_030737875.1). Classification (NCBI taxonomy): domain Eukaryota; kingdom Viridiplantae; phylum Streptophyta; class Magnoliopsida; order Asparagales; family Amaryllidaceae; genus Allium; species Allium sativum. The sequence continues at coordinate 260,062,932 of CM060909.1, read as the reverse complement.
AAAGACAATGTCTGATGACGTCATATTTCGCGAGCAAGAGAGTATTGGAGTACACTACCCAACTGAAGATCCGTTGGTGATCACCGTCACTATTTGCCCAGCGATAGTTCATAAAGTTTTGGTAGATAACGGGAGTTCTGTCAACATTTTGTTCAAAAAAAGGTTTGACCAAATGAAACTCGAACCGAAGGATTTAAAGCCATGTGAAGTTTGGATATGTGGATTTAATGGGGCCTCAACCGCTCCAATAGGGTACGTGGAATTATCAGTGACCCTTGGGGAAGGGGAATGCCAGAGAGTGAGGATCCTCCCCTTCGTGGTCTTGGATATTGAATCGCCGTACAATGCTTTCTTGGGCCGACCGACCCTTGCCAAATTCAGGGCATGTATTGCACCCTGGTGCTTATTGTTGAAATTTCCCATGGATTCCGGTGTGGGTATTGTTAGAGGAGACCAAGTCGTGGAACGAGCATGCTACATTGCAGAGTTAAAGCTGCTCCGCAAAGGAAGAGATATAGGAGTGAAAGGTGGCTCCTCCCCTCCGAGGGAGGAATCGTCATAGCAACTAAAGGAAGTACCTTTGGGAGGGTCGCCCAGAGAGTTGCCCGAGGACATAGATCCCAGAGAGGATCAAAAGCCTGGGGGAAGAATGGCGACTCCCAATGAAGCAACTATGGATGTACCGATCGACGATAGTGACCCAGAGAAGGTCCTGAAGATTGGATCCCTATCGGGCCAAGGAATTAATAAAGTTTCTGAAAGCTAACTTGGATGTATTTGCCTGGACCCATGCAGACATGTGTGGGATATCTCCCTCGGTTATGAGTCATTCACTAAGCATTAACCCAAAACATCCTCCTGTCAAGCAGAAAAGGCGAATGTTGGGTCCAGAATGGTCTGCCGCATTAAAAGAAGAAGTCAAGAAACTGAAGAGTAATGGATTTATTAAAGATTCGACGTACCCTAACTGGATTTCGAATCCGGTGTTGGTAAAAAAGGCCAATGGGAAGTGGCGAACGTGTATTGATTTCTCTGATTTAAACAAAGCCTGTCCAAAGGATAGTTTCCCGTTGCCCAGAATCGATCAATTGGTAGATTCAACTGCAGGTCATGAACTCCTTTCCTTTATGGATGCCTATTCAGGATATTATCAGATCACTATGCATGTCCCAGACCAGGAGCATACTAGCTTTATTGCAGATTTGGGGTTATATTACTATGTGGTAACGCCTTTCGGTCTAAAAAATCCGGTGCAACATATCAGCGGTTGGTGAATAGGATGTTCTACAACCAGATTTGGAAAACGATGGAGGTATACGTCGATGATATGTTGGTAAAGTCCAGACAGTCGTCCGATCATACCAACGATTTGGCAGAGATGTTTCAAATTCTCCGAAAATATGGGATGAAATCGAATCCTTTGAAATGCTCGTTTGGGGTAGCATCTGGAAAATTTCTCGGGTTCATTGTAAGCTTGCGTGGAATCGAGATTAATCCAGACCAAATTGCAGCAATCCGAAATATCCAAGAACCAAAGCAGATTAAAGATGTGCAAAGCCTTGCTGGAAAAGGGGTAGCGCTAAGCAGATTTATTTCAAAAGCTACAGATAAATGCATCCCGTTCTTCGAATTAATAAAGAGAGGCAAGCGCAACTTTAAATGGACTCGTGATTATGTAGAAGCTTTCCAAAATCTGTTGAATCATCTGGAAAGACCCCCGATACTGTCTAAACCTGTGGATCACAAGGATTTATTCGTGTATCTGGCAGTGTCATCCCAGCGATCAGTTCAGCTTTGGTAAGAGAAGAGGACAAGGTGCAAATACCAGTGTACTATGTGAGCAAGAAATTGGCAGCCGCAGAACGAAATTACCCAAAGATAGAAAAGCTCGCGTACAGTTTGCTGATTGCATCTAGGAAGCTTCGTCACTATTTCCAAGCTCATCCCATTACTGTTTATACTGATCACCCGCTCAAGTAAGTCTTGCAAAAGCCAGACGCATCGGGAAGATTGCTCAAATGGAACATCGAACTGAGTCAATTCGACCTGAACTTCCAACCTCGGAGGTCGATAAGAGGGCAGGCACTCGCAGACTTTATAGCAAAATTTACCATCATAGAAGATGATGCGGGAACTGAGGAAGACGATCCGCCAAGGCTACTCCTTGACCCTAATACCTAGAAACTATATATTGATGGAGCTAAAAATGACAGACGATCAGGTGCCGGAGTAGTCCTTGAAACCCCGGAGAAACGGATAATATACTACGCCCTTAGATTAGAGTTCCATGCGACCAATAATGATTCCGAGTACGAAGCTCTGATTGTTGGATTGAAGCTTGCAAAGGAACTAGGGGTAACAAAGCTAGACATCTTCTGTGACTCCAATTTGGTCATGAACTAAGTTAATGAAAAATTTCAAGCTAAGAGTCCAAGGTTGATATCATATTTGGAAAAAGTAAAAACATTATTGGGTGGTTTTGGGCACCATAGTATATCTCACATTCCTCGAGCAGAAAATCAAAGAGCGAACAAGTTAGCAAAAATGGCTAGTTCCGATAATAACATACGGAGCTAGTCCCGATTGAAGTATTACGGTTCCCTAGTGTAGATCAGATGGAAGTTGATCCGGTACTGGAAATTGAACCTGAAAGGGAGTCATGGATGACCCCCTTGAAGAATTTCTTGATGAATGGAACGCTCCCAAATAAGAAAACCGAGAGGCGCACGGACATACGGAAGGCTTCCCGATATATGTTGCAAGGCGGAGTCCTGTACAGACAAGGTTTCTCGATGCCTCTCCTCTGGTGCGTTGCTCATGACGACATCGAGCGTGTGATGAAGGAAGTCCATGTAGGTGAGTGCGGCGACCACACAGGAGGTCAAACATTGGCAAAGAAGATACTGCGATACGGCTATTTCTGGCCCACCATAAACAAGGATGCAGCCAAGCATGCAAGACGTTGTGATGCTTGCCAGAAATTCTTCAAAATCCCCACGGTGCCACCCAACCAGTTGAAGACAATGATAAGCCTGTGGCCTTTCACTATGTGGGGAATCGATATCATTGGAAGCCTCCCCATAGCAAAGGGCGGAGCAAAGTTCGCTATTGTGGCCATGGATTATTTTACTAAATGGGTAGAAGCAGAGCCTTTGACCACGATTACGACCAAACGAGTGATCACCTTTGTCGTTAAGAACATCATCTGTCGGTTTGGGATTCCAAAAGTCATCATAACCGACAATGGGACCCAATTCGACAGCACGGAGTTTTGAGATTTCTGTCAGAAGTATCACATCGAGAAAAGGTACACCTCTGTGGCACATCCGCAATCGAACGGACAAGTTGAAGTGGCAAATAAGGTGATCAAATCCATTCTGAAGAAAAGGTTGAAGAGGGCCAAAGCTATGTGGGTCGATGAACTGCCCCTGGCACTATGGGCCTATAGAACGACGTACAAGTCGGCAACGTGTCACACGCCGTTTTCCCTAGCTTTCGGATCCGAAGCAGCTATTCCGGTCGAGTTAGAGGTACCATCCCATCGCGCTATTTATTACGACCCGATGACCAACAATGAGTTGCTCCTTGAATCCCTGGACATGATTGAGGAAAAAAGGGACGAAGCCGACTTACGTGCCTTGAGGCACAAACAACAAGTAGCTCGGTACTACAACAGAAGAGTCCGAGCTCGTACCTTCGAACCCGGAGATTTGGTTCTGAAACGTGTCTTTCAGCCCCCAGTGCATATGGGCCCGAAATGAGAAGGATCGTATTCCATCTTGCGAAGACTTGATAATGGAACCTTCAAGCTAGCGACCAAGATGGAAAAGAAATCCCCAGAGTGTGGAATGCCCAGCATTTGCAGCTTTACCTGACATAAAAAGTGTCAGTTCTATTCTTTTGTTTTTAGAACCATGTAAAAAGCCTCGACTTACCTAGAACAGTCTGGTTATTTGAACAAAAGATTATAAAGTGGACGTAGGTCATGATTCGACCGAACCACTATAAAAATATTGTGTGTCATTTACCTTTATTGCACCATTTCTTATTTACTCTTTAATCTTGGTATATACTGTTACCATTTCGAGAATTGTTGCAGCAATCTCAAAACAACCAATTCAAAATGCCGTCCAGTAGATCGGAAAGTTCACCATAATTAAAGCTCCAAAAGGTGCAACGAGGTAAATCGCACTACAGCTTGCACTCTAACTCCCGAGATCAGGGAGAGATTATAAAGGACGCAGAGATAACGTCCCCAAGGCGTGAAGGTGCACCATGATAAATCCGCCTTTACAACACTCTAACCCGCTGAAGGATCGAGAGAGTATAAAGGCGCTAGAGACTTAGCGCCTCCAGAACTTCTGCCCCGCTGAAGGATCGGTGAGCAGAGCAAAAATCGAGCTCGAACTCTAACCCACTGAAGGATCGGGAGAGTATAAAGGCGCTAGAGACTTAGTGCCACTCAAAATCTAACCCACTGAAGGATCAGAAGAGTATAAAAGCGCTAGAGACTTAGCGTCGCAAGAACCATTACCCCATGGAAAAATCAGGGTAGTACGAATATAACTCTAATCGATCGCCAACATGCCCTGGCCAGGCACTACAATGACGATCAATTAGGAATGTATACGTGCTTTACTATCCAATTGCTCAACACATGTATTTACCGATGATTGTTTTCGTTATGATTAATGATCGTTACTTACAACTTTAACATTTAACTATGAAAGCTTCAATTATGATTACCTAAATTCTGCTAACATGATGAATTTGCAGGAACACTGTGATGCAAAAGAAATAGGTCCTTATTTACTGGAAACGGATATACAAAAAACAAGAAACTAAGCAAAAAGTGAGCACCAATCTCACGACTACATCTTTTGGCTAAAAAGAAATTCTAAAACTAAAACGCGAGCCAATAGCTGCATTTTATTTGCGCTTGGGAGATGGTTTTGATTTCTTGTCCTTCTTCTGCTTTTCTAAATCCTCTTTATCAGCACCGGAAAGGTCACTTTTCTTCCTCTTCCTCTTGTCGACAAGGGGCTCCGGGGAAGGACTGGAGGGTTCGGAGGCAAGCTGTGAAGTTATCGACCTAGAAGAGAATCTTATAACCAACCCGGTCTTGGGGTCGATTTCAGAAATAGGAGTCACGAACACAAGATTCTGTTCCTCCCTCTTAAGAGCCATCTGCTTCTCCTTCCTAGCTTGTATGTCAGCCAAGGTTTCGCTATCATCACCCTTGGCCTCGTCAATGATTTCTACCTCCTCTTCCTCATCTCCATGACCGCCATTTTTGTCACGCAAAGCAGCAATGATCTCGGCGTCTGCAGAAGCGCCAGTGCCAGACTCCGTGGGTGCTACTGTAACTCTATCACTAGTTGAGACCCCGGTTTGCTTTGAGACCTCAGAAGCTTTGATACCAGAACTCAAGGGAATCTCAACCCTCTCGGCCTCTGCCCTCTCCTCTGCACCCTTTTTGACCACCTTAGTACCTACACCATTAGAAATAAGGGTTAGCAAATTGGGAGGAGATGTGGCCATGTCAGTTATCTGTCCCATGGGACGACGACGAGTTATGATTGCTTTAATGAACTGTGGAGAAAATGTAGAAATACCTTCGGCTGACCCATATCCCAAACTTGCACTGGTGGTCCCGACAATCGGAGGAGTAGGTACCAAGGGGATCAATGGATCATCGGGGTTATATCCCTCCACTTCGGAGGTTTTGGGCTCTGCCACCGAGCTCGAGCTCTCGTCAATTTTATCCTTACCCTTGAGCCTGCTCTTCTCCTTCTCCATTTCTTCGTGGATAAGGCGTCTACCTTCCTCCAAAGCCGCAGGCTCTTCACCTCTAAGAAAAGATTGCATCAGTTGGTGCTCATCAATTTCGTCGACCCCCAGTCGTCGCTTCTCACCCTCGACAATAGCATCCCATATATTGGCCAGGGTAACATGGTAGTCGGGAATCCAAGAGATATCCCAATGCTTGATAACTTGACCTAAGAAATCGAACAACAATCCCTCAAAGCTGTCTATATCCATCTCTTTTTCGGCAAGCTTATTAGCCACAGCAGCTGCTGACTCAAGAGCGCTATTGGCATTGCTTTCGGCGACAGCTACCCGCTCCTCAGCTTGAGCAAGTTGATCATTTAGGACTTCCTTCTCTTTCTTGGCAAGGGCAAGGTCATTTTTTAAGCTCGCCTTTTCTTTCTCCCAAGCCTCTTTATCAGCGGAAAAGTGATCCTGAACTGTCTTCAGTTCGATGTTAACCGCCCTGAGATCCTCCACTTCTTTTCTCAGGGCCACCCATTCCTGGCTATTTAAGTCAAGCACGTTGCGAAAACGCTCCATGGCACTTTCCAACTCGGACTTGTAATTCTCCGTGTCTCGCCGAGCTAAAGCCAGTTGGGCCTGTGCATCCTCTAGTTCTTTTTCCATTTTGCACCTGGCCCTAGCATCATTGTCAATCTTTACTTTGGCCCTGGCTGCATCCGTCTCCATTCGGCGGATGATAGAAGAGAGTGTAGCCGCATGCTTCTTCATTACCCTGTATTGTTTAGTTGCATGGCACACATACACTATCACCTCTGTGTCCCAATCCTCGGGGACCGGTTCAAGATCTGGGACGAACACCATCCTCTCAAAGTAAATGTCGGGAAACTGTTTTCGTAAATGTTCCAACCAGGTCGTGATCTCAGAACTGGGGGCAACATCCCTTGCAGCAGTAGTGTCCAGACCACGCTCGCCAGAGGAAGTAGGAACTGTCTTCCCCTTTTCTATAATCCTGCCCTCATCTTTGTCCTTGTCCTTTGGCTCAGCATGTTTCTTAGAAGGTTGGGCATGAGAAGGAGTGCTTTTTGGAGGGGTTAAATCTCTAGGAAGTTGCTTCCCCCCAGCTGGTGGCATTGGACGACTAGTTGGCTTTCCATAACTTTGCTTCGGCGGAGATCGAGGTCGTGCAGAATAAGATTGATGGGAATCCCAGGGTCGACGGCTATCCCTTCCCCGATAATCGCTACGAGTGTGTCAGGATCCGGAAGGAGGCTCGGGGTGCCCTCGCGAAGGGAATGGTAGGAATAAGATCGTTTGCAAGACATTCTTTCTGTAAAGAAAACAAGAGTGCGTTAGAACTGTGAACCACAGTAGCAAAAGAGTGTTATGATAAGTGGTGCATGTGTTTGGTGCATCCCGTGGAATCCCCTTTTAAAAAAAAACAGACCAGGGCCCGAGGTTAGGCTCATTTGGGTTATTCCTTTTTCTCCAACCGGAGCACCCATTTCTTCGGAAAGGGGAAAGATTGGTTCCCCTCCGAAATCTTCTTGGGTATAGATATCATCTGGCAAAGGAATGTCACTTAATTCTTCAAAAATCTGTTCCTCCGTTAATTCGTAGTGAGCGGCAGACTCAACTGGCGATGAAGTCCTCAGTGGAGACTGTCCCCCGGAGGTTGCAACCTCCTTTGATTTATCAGCTCGTCCATCATCTCCTTTATACACGTTTAAATCTTCGTCGTCCTGATTAATCATCGGTGAAGGACTCTTGTGAAGAGTAGTCGTCTCTGCAGCTTGAGAAGTTCCTTCTCCTTCAGCTGGGGGCACATACTTGTAAGGTTTGCCACCCGTGCCAAGTCCGAATCTTATGTCCAAAAGATGATGTTTGTGAAGGTTTTCGTTGGTGATACATTTCTTGATTCTCAAGAAGTCCGACTTGCTTTTAAGGAGACGGGATAATCGATCGTTATACACTGAGGTCTTTTGTCTTGGGGAATGTGTGATCTGCGCAAAGGAAAAGGAAACATGTTAATACTTTGATTATGTAGTTCAGTCATGTATCTGGAGGCTCGAAACTTACTAGATTTGAGCCACCTCCTCGCACACCCAGCTTGGTGTTTTATGTAAAACCAATCAGCTTTAGGATCCCCTATATTGCTGTAACCATCGGACAGAACCTTCTTGTTGGCTACTGATTCAAAGAAAGAGAAAATTGGGGTCGCTGTGGAACGGTGCTTGAAAAGATAGTAGAATTTCAAGTCTTTAAAAGTAAGCTCAGTTTGTAGAATATCTGCATACACGACATATAAAGTGTACAAGGCTGCATAAGCATTGGGATGAAGCTGCATAGGGGCAATACACAATCGTCTTAAGGTTTCAATGACGATTGGAGGAAACAGAGGAATAGCGCCTACCTAGCACATGAGTCGGCTGATTGCCATGTACCCTTCTGGAGCAAGATGAGGTCTACCTCCGCTTTCGGGTGTTTTTCACATCGTCCCACGGGATCCCGTGTTTCAAATAAATTTTCTTAAGTTTTATATCATCTAGTTTGGAGGGTAAAGAATCAGTGAATTTCTCAATTCTTAGAACGCCGGGAAACTCATCGAGAGCTCGGTCATCCACTTCGGACTCCTCCTCTAGCGAGGTACTCTCAGATGAATTAGACTCTGTCTCAGCCTCATATTCGAATTTAGAATCCTCATCCTCTGGGTTAATTGAAGGAACCTCGGGATCGTGGTGTTCCGACACCTCCGGGTCCACCTCTGTTTCAGATCTTTCAGGAGAAAGATTATCCGACATTGTTGTTTTGGTGAGCAAATATGAGAGATTAGAATACAGTTACTCGTTCCCCGTATGTGCAAGTGCAAGTGTGTGCCTGTGCGTGAATTAAAGAAAAGTATAAAAGTTAACAATATCATCGAAGGATTAGTCGTCAACAGCAGTCAAATTATGTTTTCAGTCAGTCCAGAAGGATCTCTTAAGGGCTCTAACCTAACTATCCATCGATATATCAAAAGTTATGTTGTGTTTGTTAGTCAACATATGCATCGGATCGTTCATTGGATTGGTTCGTGAGACAGAGTTCAGATCATTATGTGTTGGTGGGTCGTGAAGAAGGAATCGGATCGTGGGAAAGTCTCGGATCGTGATGGAACCTCGGATCGTGAGACGCTCTAGCACTTGTCCCATCATCGGATCGCAACAAGCCCCTCACGATCCACCCTAATTCCCATTTCCACGAAACAATCCTCCTTCATCCTCGCGATCTGATCCGCTGGTCAGATTAACAGTCCATCTTCGTTTCTTCTCCCGTCATTTCTCCATCATCACGATGCGATTCGAACCGTCACCTCGCCATCACCACGAACTGGTTTGACCTCCTTCTTCTTTTTCTTCCTTCCTCTGTTCCCTTCTCCATCTCCAGACTCGAACAATGACACCCATGGCATCTCGTCAGCTTTAAAGCCTCGTATATCACAACACTCCACCATTCTCTCCTCTTAAATCCGTGGAAACTCGGAAAAACGAGGGTAGAAAAACATGAAAACATTTCAAATATGATTACCTTTCTAAAAATTGGGAGAAAAGTCGGTTTTTGGAGATTTAGAAACTAGGGTTTTTCTCAAAAGAGCTGGCGGTGCGACAACGAACGAAGAAGAAAGGGAAAAGAGAGAGGAGATCGGTTTATATAGGTGAATTGTTGATTGTTTGTATCCCCTTTTTTGTCCCATTCGATCCGCTGGGTCTGATGGGCCACGGACCGCCAAAGAAGCCCACCGCGATTCAAGTATGGATCCTTCCAGGCGATGGCCCTTGACACATGAGGCGATCCCATCCAGACGTGCTTCGTGGTTCACCACGGTCCGTGATGAAAGACGAGGATTCGAGCCCCAACATGATTAGAGGATTGGAAAAGAGAAGGTCCAAATTTGCAGAAATACAAAAGTTATTAAATACTTCTTTATACAGGGAGTATTGAGACTTACTTGGCGATTTAATAATGATATCTCTGGGAGCCTAAAAGATGGAAATTGCCCGATAAGCGAAGAAATGGTGGACGGTCTAATTAGATATTTATACTCGTCAAGAGGCGTAACCATCCACAGCAGGGCGACGTTATAAATGAATGTGACCATTGGTTCGCATCGTTCCAAGAAAATGTCCATTTAGCAATTTCGAAGCATGTTCCCTCCTCGATAAAACATACTTCGAAGGGGCAAAATGTTGGCTAGCTTTTTGACCAAGCCACCCAGGTCCACACACGAGAAAGATGTGATGTTTCGTTCCTTTGACCCGTAAAGTCTCGATCGTGATCGCTCCATCCAGGTCGGTTCGTTGTGTCTTCTCCAGCTCGAGATCGCCCCTTGTAGCCTCGAACCGATCCGTCCTCAGCAAATCGATCCGATCCAGGCCCAGGAGACAAGGAGATGGCTGAGACCAAATCATCCACGATCCGAGAATGCAGGATCTCACGACATATGTCCATAACTGTCATATTGACCAATTCTCCATCAAGCCACGGACCAGTCCGAGATTCTCGAGTGTGTGCCACGTATGACCATGATCCGCCTGAGGAAATCATCTATAAATAGCGCAGAACTTGGCATTCTTGGGGATCTTTTTTGGCAATTCTGAGTTCTGTTTCCACCATTATCAACATCCATTATTATTCAGAGTTGTTTCGAAATTATTGAGTGAATTCAACATTGTAAGAGTGAGATTGAGGGATAAATCACCGATTGTACTCTGATTTTAAGTATAATCACTGATATAAAGTGGACATAGGCTCGATAACGTCGAACCACTATAATGTGTCTTTTCTAATTTTCTAGCATTTTTCCTAATATTAATTTCTACATAACTGAACAACTTGGGTGTTAGAGCCAATTTTGGATCTAACAATATATAAAATTCTGGAACCTTAAAAAACAATTCAAAAATCAAAATCGGGCCAAAGTGGGCTGAGCAGGAAAATTCCCGCTCGTGGATGTCGAACCCCCTAGGGGGTGTCGACATGGGTGTCGACCCCCCTATAGGGGTATCGACCCCCCCGGACAGATCTGAGAAAAATTCGTTTTATGAACCTGGACTTGATTCTGGGTATGATTCATTGATTCTATGCTATAAATATGGTCCCCTATTCTCCTATTTTTTTCATTGGAGATCATGGAGGCCATATGCTATCGGGTTGCAAACTGAAACAGAATCATATTATCTAAACCTAACGTTTTGAGTTTCTAGTTATTTTTAGGTTTATATAATTAAAAGTTAATTGTGAGAGACTATGACTTGGGTATGTCGTAAAGTATGATTTTATGCAAGTATGAAATACTATTCTGTGTCATGGCAGATCTATTTTCCTAGATCTAATATGATTGTAGTTATTCTATTATGTTGCCTATGTAGATCTTGACTTGTAACCATGTTATGGTGAATATATAATTACTAAATTGGACAATTGTAACATTTGCTAGATCTAGATTCTTATGAAAGTCACCTTTCACCTGTTATATTGTGATCAGTCTAAACATGTTGTAGGCTTGACCTGTGAAACCATTTATAGATCTAAACATGTGCCATATTATCCTAATTATGTCAGATCTAAATAATTGGACACCTAAAAGGGTTAAATTAAATCTCATTATGTTGTTATGACATCATAGTAACTGCCACCAGTCATCAGTCTTATGTACACCTTATTTTGATGTTAATCACATGTCCAACCACCTTGTTTATCATATTAGTTATGCTTATGTTATCATTATGCCAAGTTATGTTGAAATTGTCACTTTTGTCACATTCCCTTTTACTATGCCTAGGCTACTATATAGCCTAGGTGTCATCAAAATACGTGCGAATAAGTTAGTTAAGGAACGGGGGAAAAAGGGTTAAAAATGGCATAATTTGAATATGAACATTTATGGACATGTAATTCAAATTATTGGGAAAAATAGGTATTGTCACCTATAAAAGGAAAGGATTAATTAATTGGTAAATTAATTAAAAATGGCATAATTTGAATATGAACATTTATGGACATGTAATTCAAATTATTGGGCAAAATAGGTATTGACACATATAAAAGGAAAGGATTAATTAATTGATTAATTAATTAAAAAAGGAATGTCTAGTAATTACAATTAGGAATTGTAATTGTACTTATGACACAAGGTTAGGTTGCATTGGTGTTGGAAGTCTGCCCGGACCCGACCAGCATATCCAGCAGCCACTAACGGTAAACCTAATGTGGGAGGTCTAAGTACGTAAATACGAATCGGGATATGACACGAGGTTAGGCCCAACTGTGGAATAAGTCTGCCCGAACCCGACCAGCATATCCAGCATCCACATGTTGTAGGCCTAATATGGGAGGTCTGGCCCATTATAAACCATAAATGGACATGGTAATTGTGACGGCCCGCCCCGCACCAACCGACATTTACTCCAAAGGTGCGCTGTACACATGTCCAGTTAGCACGGAACGGGTCGTGAGAAGGAAAGGGAAGAAGGAAATGAACATACAAAGAACCTATAGAATGTCTCACAGCGCATAGAACAAAATATAATAATAACATACTTGACATAAAACAGGAGAGACAGTGCATAAGCTGAAAATCAGAACTAAACATCATAGCAGTGGAAATCCAAAATACAGCTTATTACAACTTTCAAACTGTCTCAAAGCAAAAGTAAGATAAAGGAGATACACTACTAATGCCCAAGTAGCGACCACCAACGACACAGGGAGAATGTGTATATATATATCATACGTGGAAGCCTCCTGCCCGCCTCCAAATCAGCTACTCGCGCATCACCAGCTAACCTGTCTCTAGTCTGCTCGTGTGAGCACCCAGAGTAATAAGAGGAGACATAAAACTCTGGGTCATACATAAAGCCTGGTATGAGCGATAAGCATCTAAAGTGAACAATAACAGGTAGACTAAAACATACCTGAACCTGGACCTGCAACCAAAGAGTTAGCATTACATACTGTACAACACTCTAAGGTACCATATCAAACAGTGTAAAGATACGGAGGTGGGGGAGGTGTGCATGTCATAGGGATGGCAAACAATCAAACATAGCATCCATCCCCACATCTCTCACTCAGTGCGTAAAGCATACGATATTCACCACTTCGATCACCCAACATACCTTGCTACGATCACTCTGCCCCATGAAGTCATAAATGGCTTCACTGCACTGATAACGTAGCCACTAATCCTTTGCTATGTCCACTTTGCCCCATGGAGTCACAAGAACCCCACTGCACTGGCTCATAGCCTTACCAATCCTTACTATGTCCACTTGCCCCATGGAGTTATTCACCCCATCTGCGCTGGCTCATATTCTTACTGTGCATCACCTTGCCCCTCAGGTCATATTGACCATACTGCACTGATAACGTGGTCTTGCTACCATCACCTTGCCCCTCAGGTCATAATGACCCTACTGCATTGATAAGTAGTCCATCATTCATTCTTAGTGGTGAATCGAAGTTATGAACGTCGACAATTCCTTAGCACACGTCCCGCAGCAAAGTCCAACCATGAAGTGAACTCGTCGGTTCCCAACTGGATCCTGAGCTCTAACTTCCTATATTGGACTACCTTTGCATCTCGGGTTATTGGTCAATACTGGGTCGGGTCGGGTTCCTTCTCAAGCCATCGGTTCGGGTCGGGTATCCTCCATCTGTTCGGGTCGGGTCTTCTTCTGGTGTGGTTCGGGTCGGGTGCCACTCCATCGGTTCGGGTCGGGCGTTTCTCCTCGGTTCGGGTCGGGTGTCACTCCCCCTCCAGTTCATGCTTCCGCTCCGATCCGCCTCCTCATCCTTTACGTGCTTCGATCCGATCCATCCTCCTCTATCCGCTCCAATCCCTACTCCCTAATCCGATCCGATTCCAGTTCAGCTAGCGTGGCCTTCCTTTTTGCCATTTTTCCCAAGTGTTGGGTTCCGATCCGATCGAATTCCTTGCTTAGTTCAACATATTCGATCCGAGCCCCATATCCGATCCGATCTGAACCCTGCACTGTTTTCTGAAACTGTTCCAGCAAGTGTTTACGCCATTCGACGACGTTTTCGACCATTCTAACTATTGAAATCAATCACAAAGCATTTCATACAGTCATAGCAACATGCATAATCAACCACAAACATCAAAACATCAACATGATAGGTTAAAATGGATCAAACATACCCAAAACCCCATATTTCCCCTTAAGCATGTTTAGGTGAAACTAATGATAGGATTAGCAAAACTTAACCAAATTAACCCAAATTCATATCAGAGGTCTAAAACATCATTTAAGAATTTATGAACATTTTCCCCGAATTTTATCATGTTTAAATTCGCTAATTAACACTAATCAACCCTAATTAGCCATAATTAGTGCAAAACTATGCAAATCACTCACCTTAGCCACAAATAAACTTAGATCTGAAATAAATCTCTGATTTGATGCAAATCCCAACCCTAAACAGCAGCTCCAATGTTGATTTGGTGTAGATCTCCCTTGATTAGATGTTGCTAAGCTTAATCCTTGACCAAAAGATGATTTGGAGGTAATTTAGAGGTTAGAGGCCATTTTTTAGGGTTCCTTGGTGATAAGTGGAGGCTAGAAAACTGAAATGGAATGATCCTCTATCTCATTTCAGCCTCCCCATAACCCTAATCCCGAAATGGGTTATGGGCCTACTCACTAATCACCCGATTTGGCCCGGTTAAGCAGTTTTTCACCCTCCAAACCTTATTTCAGCCATATCTCCCAAACGGTAAGTCCGTTTGGCTATTATGACCACTCTACGGAAAGGTAAACCATCAAATGAATCCAATGGAAGTGGTTTCAGGTCAAAATTCCTTTCCAATCAAAAGTTATGGCCAAAACAGTATCAACTAGGGGCAAAATGGTCATTTAAAAATCGACAAAAATCATAAGCATGGGAAATGACTCTAACAGATGTTTCCCAAAGTTACATGACCATACAACTTCATACGGGAAAGAAATAAATATTCTACAGTCCTATGATGTGTAGAATACGGGTCGTTACACTCTCCCCCCCTTAAGAAATTTCGCCCCCGAAATTCCCTAATCAAAACACACACAAAAGCTCCCGCATGCCTATCAACCATAAAACAACCATCAAACATGCAAAACAAGTAAAATAAGTCTATCCTAGCATGCGGAATAACTAAATCGCAAAGTAAATCTTACCAGGCAAAGAGTTCTGGATATGCCTTCCTAATACTCTCCTCTGTCTCCCAAGTACAATCACTCTCGTCCTCGCCCCACTGAACTTTGACTAGCTTCACCGCCTTCCTTCGAAGTTGCTTCGTATCGTGCCCCACAATACGAATCGGCTTGCGGTTCCCAACCGCCTCGGGTTCTACTTCGAAGTCCTCTAACTGATCAGGTGAAATAGTCATATCTGAGTCGTGGACGAACTTCCTTAGTTGGGAAACATGAAATACATTGTGAACTCCCGCCATTTTCTCTGGTAAGCCAACTCTATATGCCAAATTCCCGACTAGTTCAAGAACAGGGAATGGGCCAACAAATCTTGGTGCCAACTTGCCTCTCTTGCCAAATCGTATCACGCTCTTCAACGGAGAGATCTTGACAAACACCAAGTCACCAATGGAGAATTCCAAGTCTCTTCTCCTCTTATCAGCATAACTCTTCTGCCTATCTTGGGCAGCTTTCATTCGTTGCTGAATGATCTTGATCTTATCGAAAGTTTCTCTCACCACCTCTGGTCCAAGCACAAACTTCTCGCCAGTCTCTATCCAACATGATGGTGAGTTGCACTGTCTTCCGTACAAAGCTTCATATGGAGCCATACCGATACTGGATTGGTAGCTATTATTATATGCAAACTCTACTAGATGCAAATGGTCATCCCATGATCCACCAAAATCCAATATACACGCTCTCAAGAGATCTTCCAATATACGATTCACCCTCTCCGTCTGACCGTCGGTCTGAGGATGATATGCGGTACTGAGATGTAATCCTGACCCTAGAGCCTCTTGTAAGCTCTTCCAAAACCCACTAGTGAACAACGGGTCTCGGTCACTCACAATGCTTTTGGGTACTCCATGAAATCTCACTACCCACTTCATATACAATTCTGCCAACTTGGCTGCCGTTCTGGTCGATTTGACTGGTATAAATCTTGTACTTTTAGTCAATCGATCCACAATTACCCAAATGCTATCATATCCCGATCTAGTCCTTGGTAAACCATCGATGAAATCCATCGAGACTTGCTCCCATTTCCATTCGGGAATTTCTAATGGTTGCAACAACCCACTAGGCTTCTTTTGCTCGGCTTTAACTAGCTGGCAATTCATGCATTTGGATATAAACTTCCCAACGTCTCTTTTCATCCCTTCCCAGTAGTAAGTCTGTCTCATGTCTCGATACATCTTATTACCACCGGGATGTATAGTCAGTTTTGAGTGATGACATTCACTAAGCACTTCATCTCTCAAACCATTCACGTTGGGCACAACTAGTCTTCCATTCTTTCGAAGCCATCCATCTCGATCAAGCCCATACACATTCATCTCCTCACCGTCGATGTTCATCTCTAACTTGGAGATGATTTCCAATAGATTAGGATCGTTCCTCTGGCTGGAACCAATCCGCTCTATCAAAGTGGGTCTGATCGTCAAACTAGCTAGCATAACTGGATCCAATTCGCACTTTGGTCTGAAATCAAACCCAGCGATATACTCCAGTTGCTTCCACTCAAGAAACATTGCCCCTAAGCTGGCATGTCTCCTACTCAAGGCATCGGCTACCGCATTACCTTTCCCAGGTGTGTATGCGATATCAAAATCATACGAAGCCAAGAACTCTAACCATCTCTGCTGACGGAGATTCAGATCTTTCTGAGAGAAGAGATACTTTAACGATTTATGATCGGTAAACAACTCAAATCTTTCTCCCAAGAGATAGTGTCTCCACATCTTCAGCGCAAATACAATCGCTGCCAATTCCAAATCATGGGTAGGATACTTCTTCTCATGCGGCTTTAGCTGTCGACTAGCATAAGCTACAACCCTACCTCCTTGCATCAATACAGCACCCAGTCCGGTACCACAAGCATCCGTGTATACTGTCATCTCTTCACTCCCTTTAGGAATGACTAACACTGGCGCACGCGTCAACTTCTCCTTTAGATTCTTGAAGGCATCCTCACACACTTCGTCCCAGACGAAGGACTGATTCTTCTTAGTCAACCGAGTCAACGGTGCTGCTTTCTTGGAGAAGTCCTGGATAAAATTACGATAATATCCAGCTAATCCCAAGAAACTTCTTACGTCTGTCGCATTCTTGGGCGTAGGCCAATCCTGTACCGTAGCCACCTTCGCAGGGTCCACGGCAATACCACTCTCTGAAACAACATGACCCAAGAATCTCACTTCCCTTCTCCAAAAATGACACTTTGGGAATTTCGCTTTCAATTTGTGTTTCCTCAACACCTCCATCACTATTCTCAAGTGTCCCTTGTGTTCCTCCTCTGTCCTTGAATAAACAAGGATATCATCCACGAACACAAGAACAAACTTATTCAACTGATCTCTGAATACTCGATTCATGAGATCTACAAAATAGGCTGGTGCATTGGTCAACCCAAATGGCATGACCAACCACTCATAAAACCCAGACGGCGTCCTAAATGCCGTTTTCGGAACACTCTCATCTGCTACTCAAAGCTGATGAAATCCTGTCGCGAGGTCCAACTGGGAGAACACTCTTGCTCCTTCCAGTTGATCAAACAAATCATCTATCCGTGGTAGAGGATACTTATTCTTCCTCGTCACCTTGTTCAACTCGCGATAGTCCACACACAAACGAAGGGAACCATCTGCCTTAGTGGCAAACACAACTGGTGCTCCCCACTCGGAGACACTCCTTCTAATAAATCCCTTCTTCAAAAGATTGCTGACTTGCACCCCGAGCTCTCGCTGCTCCCTTGGTGCCTTACGACGAAGTGGCATCACTATAGGTCTGGCATCTTTCACTAAATCAATACGGAACTCAATCTCTCGGTGTGGTGGAAGTCCGGTCACCTCCTCGAAGACGTCCGGATACTGGCTAACCACGGGCACATCTGACAACTCATCCTGCGGGATGTCGAGGGAATTTACAAAACTAGCCATAACCCCATCACTAGGTAGACTACCAAACACTACCCTCCGCCCATCATCCGCCCTCACTGTCACCAAAAAGCCCTCACAGTCTACCACCACCTCGTATCTTTGGAGCCAATCGACTCCCAATATAATGCCATACCCAGTAAAGCCCAAAACAAAGCAATCACATACAAACATACATCCATGACTCGATAAGACCAAATTCCTGCAAATCATACTAAGGCTAGTCGAACCACCAATCGGGTTCGTCACAACTAATGGTCTATCGACTATCTCGGGTTCTAGTCCCAACCTATCTACCAGGTCACTAGATATGAAGGAACGGGAAGCCCCGGTATCAAACAAAACTCGAACTGGTACATCATAAATAGAAAGCATACCTTGAATAACAACATTCTTTCCTTTCTCCACCGCAGTTGGGGCATTCGACGAAGAAGGAACAACATCAATAGCATATGCTTTCACAATCTGCTTCTCCTTAAGAGGTTACGGACACTTATCCTTCTGATGTCCCATTTGACCACAGTTGTAGCACTTCCTTTCCGCTGGCTTGGCCCGACATTCTTAAGCATAATGGCCCTTCTTTCCACAGCTGAAGCACTCAACATCCTTCTTGCTCTTTTTCTGACCACCTTTAGATTGGTCCTGCTTCCTCTTATTCTGAGAGTTACTCTTGCCTCCACCGCCTGCTTGCGGCTTTGGCCCTTCTGCAGATGCAGCCTCAGTCTTTGACTTAGGGTAAAGGCTCTCTGATCTCAAAGCTTTCCCCACGATCGATTCAAAAGTCTCATCGATGTGGTTGATAAGCCTTTCCCCTAAGTATCCATCCAAACCAGTAATGAACTTCTCATTCTTCTTTTCAGGAGTATCAATGAGAGACAGTCCATACTTCGACAAAGTGTCGAACTCAGCAATATAATCAGAAACTGCCCTGCCACCCTGCTTGAGTTCCAAGAACTTCTTGAACAATACTGACTTCTGGGCAGCTGGAATGAACTTCTCGCTAAAGCGAGCCTTGAACTGATCCCAAGTAACCTGATCCTCTGGAGTAGCTGTTCTAATGGCATTCCACCAATTCATCGCTCGCCCTTGCAGCTGACGAGACGCTAGCCTTCTCTTCATCGCATCCTCAAGACCCAAGTCATCAAAGATACGATCACAGCTATCCATCCAATCTTGAACATCTGTGGCCGACTCCGTTCCGTGGAACGGCTTTCCACCAAGATTAGTGTAATCCTTGCACAACTTGGCGAAATCGACCCTAGGCGCCTGCACTACTGGGCCAACACCAACTCCGGGATTGGGAACTTCCCCTTGCACTTCTCTAAGCATGTCTCTCATGAGGTTAGTAAACATTGCCCTCATGTCAGCGGCATTCCCTTGGTTGGTCCCTCTACCAGCACCCCTCGTGTCTCGGCTCATCGTCAATCTGAAAAAGGGAAACGATTAACGACCCCATAGTGGTGCTAGTGCAGTGCGACTTCATTCTTATACTACTAATAGTATATACATATATAGCTTTTGAAAACCAAAGTAATCACAAATATGCGCTCTCATATACGTACTATCTCTCCCTAGTGTCTTTCCCTAGGTTAACTACGCCACCTAGAGCTCTGATACCAAGTGTGACAGCCCGCCCCGCACCAACCGACATTTACTCCAAAGGTGCGTTGTACACATGTCCAGTTAGCACGGAACGGGTCGTGAGAAGGAAAGGGAAGAAGTAAATGAACATACAAAGAACCTGTAGAATGTCTCACAGCGCATAGAACAAAATATAATAATAACATACTTGACATAAAACAGGAGAGACAGTGCATAACCTGAAAATCAGAACTAAACATCATAGCAGCGGAAATCCAAAATACAGCTTATTACAACTTTCAAACTGTCTCAAAGAAAAAGTAAGATAAAGGAGGTACACTACTAATGCCCAAGTAGCGACCACCAACGACACAGGGAGAATGTGTATATATATATCATACGTGGAAGCCTCCTGCCCGCCTCCGAATCAGCTACTCGCGCATCACCAGCTGACCTGTCTCTAGTCTGCTCGTGTGAGCACCCAGAGTAATAAGAGGAGACATAAAACTCTGGGTCAGACATAAAGCCTGGTATGAGCGATAAGCATCTAAAGTGAACAATAACAGGTAGAGTAAAACATACCTGAACCTGGACCTGCAACCAAAGAGTTAGCACTACATACTGTACAACACTCTAAGGTACCACATCAAACAGTGTAAAGATACGGAGGTGGGGGAGGTGTGCATGTCATAGGGATGGCAAACAATCAAACACAGCATCCATCCTCACATCTCTCACTCAGTGCGTAAAGCATACGATATTCACCACTTCGATCACCCAACATACCTTGCTACGATCACTCTGCCCCATGAAGTCATAAATGGCTTCACTGCACTGATAATGTAGCCACTAATCCTTTGCTATGTCCACTTTGCCCTATGGAGTCACAAGAACCCCACTGCACTGGCTCATAGCCTTACCAATCCTTACTATGTCCACTTGCCCCATGGAGTTATTCACCCCATCTGCGCTGGCTCATAGTCTTACTACGCATCACCTTGCCCCTCAGGTCATATTGACCCTACTGCACTGATAACGTAGTCTTGCTACCATCACCTTGCCCCTCAGGTCATAATGACCCTACTGCACTGATAAGTAGCCCATCATTCATTCTTAGTGGTGAATCGAAGTTATGAACGTCGACAACTCCTTAGCACACGTCCCGCAGCAAAGTCCAACCATGAAGTGAACTCATCTGTTCCCAACTGGATCCTGAGCTCTAACTTCCCATATTGGACTACCTTTGCATCTCGGGTTATTGGTCAATACTGGGTCGGGTCGGGTTCCTTCTCAAGCCATCGGTTCGGGTCGGGTATCCTCCATCTGTTCGGGTCGGGTCTTCTTCTAGTGCGGTTCGGGTCGGATGCCACTCCATCGGTTCGGGTCGGGCGTTTCTCCTCGGTTCGGGTCGGGTGTCACTCCCCCTCCAGTTCATGCTTCCGCTCCGATCCGCCTCCTCATCCTTTACGTGCTTCGATCCGATCCATCCTCCTCTATCCGCTCCGACCCCTACTCCCTAATCCGATCTGATCCCAGTTCAGCTAGCGTGGCCTTCCTTTTTGCCATTTTTCCCAAGTGTTGGGTTCCGATCCGATCGAATTCCTTGCTCAGTTCAACATATCCGATCCGAGCCCCATATCCGATCCGATCTGAACCCTGCACTATTTTCTGAAACTGTTCCAGCAAGTGTTTATGCCATTCGACGACGTTTTCGACCATTCTAACTATTGAAATCAATCACAAAGCATTTCATATAGTCATAGCAACATGCATAATCAACCACAAACATCAAAACATCAACATGATAGGTTAAAATGGATCAAACATACCCAAAACCCCATATTTCCCCTTAAGCATGTTTAGGTGAAACTAATGATAGGATTAGCAAAACTTAACCAAATTAACCCAAATTCATATCAGAGGTCTAAAACATCATTTAAGAATTTATGAACATTTTCCCCGAATTTTATCATGTTTAAATTCGCTAATTAACACTAATCAACCCTAATTAGCCATAATTAGTGCAAAACTATGCAAATCACTCACCTTAGCCACAAATAAACTAAGATCTGAAATAAATCTCTGATTTGATGCAAATCCCAACCCTAAACAGCAGCTCCAATGTTGATTTGGTGTAGATCTCCCTTGATTAGATGTTGCTAAGCTTAATCCTTGACCAAAAGATGATTTGGAGGTGATTTAGAGGTTAGAGGCCATTTTTTAGGGTTCCTTGGTGATAAGTGGAGGCTTGAAAACTGAAATGGAATGATCCTCTATCTCATTTCAGCCTCCCCATAACCCTAATCCCGAAATGGGTTATGGGCCTACTCATTAATCACCCGATTTGGCCCGGTTAAGCAGTTTTTCACCCTCCAAACCTTATTTCAGCCATATCTCCCAAACGGTAAGTCCGTTTGGCTATTATGACCACTCTACGGAAAGGTAAACCATCAAACGAATCCAATGGAAGTGGTTTCAGGTCAAAATTCCTTTCCAATCAAAAGTTATGGCCAAAACAGTATCAACTAGGGGCAAAATGGTCATTTAAAAATCGACAAAAATCATAAGCATGAGAAATGACTCTAACAGATGTTTCCCAAAGTTACATGACCATACAACTTCATACGGGAAAGAAATAAATATTCTACAATCCTATGATGTGTAGAATACGGGTCGTTACAGTAATGAATTGGAATACTTAACCTAAGTTAATCCATAGATATTGTATGAGCTTAAATTGAAGTTGGGGGTTAAGTAAACTTGATTGAACAAAAGGGGTGGGTTAAGTAAATCTTGGATAGGTGGGTAATATTATTATATATAGGCCCACAGACTTAACCGTTAAATAAACATGCTTGAATCAGCGGGAGGGTTAAGTAAATCTTGGGTAGGTGGGTAATATTAGTATATATATAGGCCCACAAACTTAACCCGATAGAATTATGTAATTAAGGACCCCTAGTGGTATACATAATTGGAAGAAATAATAAAGTTATGTAATTAAAGACACCTTTTAGGGTAAACATAACTTGTAGAAATGACACGGTTATGTAATAAAGACACCTATAGGTAAGCATAACCGGTTGGAAGATTGGGGGTTATGTATTAAAGACACCTGTAGGTAAGCATAACTGGAAGAAAGATTGGAATTATTAATAATAGACACCCTTTAGGTTAAGCATAACTGGTAGAAATAAATAAGGTTATGTAATTAAAGACACCTAGTGGTATACATAACCAACGGAAAAATATAACAAATTATGTAATTAAAGACACCATTTTTGGGTAAGCATAACTGGTAGAGGGCTATGTAATTAAAGACACCTAAGGGTATACATAGTCAATCGAAAGCCTAGTGGGGGATACAAGACAATGGGGAGAGCTTGTATCATATTGTGTGGGATCCATTTCTGTCAGTAACCCGAAGTAGTTATCAAGTAAGGACCTCCGTACTAGGTGGAGAAAGGGGCACGCTTACTGATTGATTGTAGGTGATCCAAACGAGGCAGACGGTGTGGGCGGCATAAACCGACCGGGGACATATGCATGCATGGGCCTGGCAGAGGGGGCTAAGACGACTGTGACACTAGTAGATATGGTTGTGCACTCCTTGGGTTGCCACTTTAGGAAGTGATACCTCCTATTATAGGGACATCACGAGATATCTACGGGATAGGGAGCCGATCGATTAGGGTAGTGGTTAGGGTACACTCGGACGTATACCCTAAGTCTATCAACTTATTATGGAAGGGATCATCTCAGTTTAGTTACGCTAGTAATATTGTAGAGTAATCATTAGTGGAGCATTCACACCTTATCTTGTTGCCTTGTCACACTTGCCATTTATGTAGTGATCTTTCCTGTCCACTTTATATGCCTATCATGTTACTTTTATTTATCTACTGGCTAAAAGTAACTAGACTCGCCAGACTTATTGTCCGACCCTTTTTGTTTCTCCTTCTTTCTTCCGTTCCCCCCCTCCCACCCAAGTTCTCAAGGGAGGGAATTCTCAGGCTTAGTCAGGATTCTGCTATCATCTTGCTTGGAGCTTCTAGATGTATTGCTCAAGGTTCTATCTTTGCTATTATGGCTTATGATTTAGGGATTATGCTTTCTTTGTTATTTTACTTTGATATTTAAAGTACAAGACAAAAGTTTAATGATGAGCAGAGTTTATGTATTTTCAGACATATGGTGTAACCATGCTTTATGATTAATAAAAGTTGTTTTTATTCTGCTTCAAAAATTTTATATCTGTCTTGTAAAGTTTCTGTTCTGATTACTAAAACGCTTCACGAAACTTAATGCATTACCTTTGTTACTGACATTAACGGACGTGGGGTGTCACACTTGGTATCAGAGCTGAAGGTTACCAGATTAGATAAAAGATTTTGAAAAATTATTTGCAAAAAGGTTTTAAAAGAAAGCATTTTCAAAAGAAAAGTTTGTTTTGAAAGACATATTCCCCAAAGCCATATGCACTATCTTTTTATTTTTCTGTTTGAATCCTTGTTTCCTTCTTTTCTGAGTCTCCAGAGGCCCTGTCTTTCTGGGAGGTGACCTCATCGCGGCATGGTTCCGTAGGCATGATGAGACTACAGCGCCTATCGTAGGGCAAAGAAGTGCCTAACTTCCATCTATAGCTGTAGTAATTTCACCTTCGGCTAATTTTCTGTCAAGCTTTGTAGGGTTTTCCATGTGATGGAGGTAGCTTTAGAGAGAGATACTTGTTAACATGTTTCACAAGGATGAGAATGAAAATGAGGGGGTTTGGGCTAAGGAGCACAGCCCAAAGATGAGAAACTCATGGATATAGCCTTGATACAAAAAGAAGATAAAGGAGAAAAGAAGGAGATCAAGGTTGAAGAATCACAGAATAAGGAAGTGGAACCTAAGAAGGGTGGAAAGAAGTATAGACCCCGAGAAAAGAGGAAGTGTCATTACCGAGGTATGGTGGGTCATATATAGCCAAAGACTGTAGGAAGAAGAAGAAGAAGACTGGTTGTTATCATTACGGAAAGATATGACATCTTATCAGGGATTATCCAAGGAGGCAAGGGCAAGGACAAAGTACAGGATTTTCCAGAGGGCGGATGCATGCTCTCATGGCAGGCATACCTGATAGAGGTAGAAAAGTTTCTGTTGAAAGTTTGATTTTTCCTTTTTGATCACCCTGTGAGAACACTTCTTGATTCTGGTGCTTCACACTCATTTATATCTAGTTCTGTAGTTGAATCTCTGCATTTAGTTACTAGTATTGTAGTAGATCTCATATCTGTTTCAAACCCCATTGGTGGTTCGGCTCATTTATCGATGATTTGTAGGGGTTCAAAATTATTTGTGTTAGGCATCGAGTTTGAATGCGACGCGTATGTGCTTGGGTTTATGGGCTATGGGTTGATTCTAGGAATGGATTGGCTTACCACATATGGGGCCATTCTAGATTGTGAAAGGAGGGTTATTAGGCTCCTAACTTGTCATGGGAGGACCCTCGAAGTTTCTTGTGACCCCAAGGGTCGGTTATGCTTAGTCTCCTAGAGTCTCTTGATGCATCTGTCAATGATTTGCAATCTGTTCCAGTGGTTCGAGATTATTCTGACGCTTTTGAAAAGGTACGGGACTTACTTCCGAGGGAGAGATCGATTTTCGTATACATCTGGTGGACAATGCAAAGCCGGTTGCATTACCAATGCGCCATATGGCTCCAAGGAAAAGTAGGGAGCTGAGTAAGCAAGTAGGGGAGCTACTTGAGAAAGAGTTTTCTTTTGGGATGGGATGAAGAAAAATGTAGCATCATTGTTTCTCAATATCTGACTTGCCAGCAAGACAAAGCTGAGTAAAGGGAGCTCGGTGGTTTACTTCATCCTTAAGAGGTCCCGCAGTGGAAGTGGGAGAGCGTCTCTATGGATTTCATAGACGGGTTGCCTAGATCAAAGAAATGTAACACCACTATTTGGGTGGTAGTGGATAGACTCACTAAGAGCGCTCACTTTATTCCAGTTAAGTATAAGAGGACGACATCATGGTTGGCAGCAATTTATGTTCCTGAGATAGTTCGTCTTCATGGAGTACCCTCCAGCATCGTAAGCGATCGTAACCCCATCTTTACCAGCGAATTTTGGAGGAGCTTGCAAGAAGCATTTGGTACAAAGTCGTGGTTGAGCACCGCTTATCATCCTCAAACCGACGGACAAACGGAGAGGGTAAACAGGGTTCTAGACGATCTTTTGAGACTGTGTATCCTAGACTTCGGAGGGACTTGGGAAGAGCATCTTCCTTTAGTAGAATTTTCCTATAATAACAATTATCAAGCTAGCATCGGCATGGCACCCTTCGAAGCATTGTAGGCCGATCCTGTAGATCACCAACTTGTTGGTGGGAATCTACAGAAAGATTGTTACTTAGACCAGATATGTTAGGGAAACGTCCGAAAAGATTGACCTTATTCGACGGCGGATGAAGACAGCTCAAGATAGGCAGAAGTCCTATGCAAACAAGAGAAGGACTAACATTGAATTCGAAGTGGGGGACTTAGTTTTTATCAAAGTATTACCTCTGAGGAATGTGGTTCGCTTCGGAGCAGTAGGGAAGTTGGCATCTTGGTTTGTGTGGATCATTTCCCATAACCGAAAGGATTGGCCAAATGGCCTATAGGGTATAGCTCCCAGAAAGTCTATCCGGTGTTCATGACGTTTTCCATGTCTCTCATCTGCGGAAATGCCTTCATGACACCGCAGAAGTTGTTGAGCCGAGCATGTTGGAAGAAGTCGAGGTGGAATGGGAGGAGACAGTCAGACGAGTCCCCACCCGTATTTTTGTGTTGGAAATTAAGAAGTTGTGCAATAAGGATATTAAGTTGCTAATGGTTCAATGGGGAGATAACCCAGAAGATGCGACTTGGGAGACCGAAGACAAGATTCATGCTTCGTACCCTTTTCTCTTTGAGGGTATGATCCTAACTCCTTTTTAACTCCTTTTTTCAAAGCTTTATCTGTGCCTTTTTTTTCAATCGAGCATATCTTATCCCTAGAATTTTAGACCTTTAGATAGGAGCCCTATGGATGAAAACATGTGTTTGAAATATGTTATGTTTGATGGATGCTAGTGGATGCAAGTGTTTGCTAGTGGTTGCCTGTGGACGCATATACACACACATTAGGCATTAGATCGACTCAATCTCTCTCTCATACCGCATATGAATGTGTGTGCATTTTCTTTTCTTTTATGGATGGAAATGGATGAGTTAGCATATGGATGTTGCATTTGGACAAATGAGTGTGCACACATATAGAACTTATATGATGTAATAGTTTATTTGCATACATATTAGATTCATGGCACTGACATACATTGCATTAAGGAGGTCAACTGAATCAGTAGATCGCCTAATTTCTGCATTAGTGTTTGGACATATACACACACCTCTGCATATACTCATATAAGCATTAGTAATCTTTTAAGGACAATGGATGCTTGTGGATGATGGATGAGTAGATGGATGATGGATGGTAGGATGCATTCTTCTCAACCGAGAGATATCGGGGACGAAATCCTTTGAGTAAGGGAGAATGTAACACCCCAAATTTTAACGACATTAAAAGAGGATTAATCAAATAATAATTAATTTAACATTCGGAATTTTAGGGAACGGACTATGCCATTGCGTCTGTCTCGAAATTCTGGTCAGAATGGACATTTGGTTTGCGTAAAACACACACCGTATGAAAAAGTTATGAGGGTTCGAAGTTTGTTTACGCACAAATTTTTTTTTTTGAAAGTAAAATGTGTGATCTTCTGAAAAGAAGAGAGCACACATATATACGTATATTAAGGTAGAAATGATTACAAGTACAGTGTAGAAAAAAACAAAGAAACAACATCATGAGCTATGACAAGCCTCACCAAACGAACTACCTCAAAAAAATCAAAGAAAAAACAATCGCAAACTAACATTCCAGAACCTAATACAGAAAACTCCTATGTAAAAGCCTTCGCCAGACCACATCAGCGCACAAAAAACTCCTCAGCAAGAAATACTACCCAAATCCAGAAACCGAATATAGATTGTTGCTACCAGTTCCTAACTCGAGAGCTTTCCATGGTAAGACACAGTATATGATCTAATACGCTTACTACGCCGGACCACTCCCGAACTGGGAATAAATCTCCTTCGTCTACCTCTCCTCGACAAAGAAAATGACATATCACAAACTGGAGATTTCTCTCCGGTATCCTCTTGCAAACTATCCGAAATCGGATCACTCAACTGTCTAATGGCCTCAAACCCCGGCCTAAACTGATCACAGATCAATGAATCACCATGATAATAAGAACCTTGGCTATTATACAACCCAGAAAGTACCGAACTCAAGCATATCTCCTTATTCATAGTAGACCAGAGATCATACTTTATACGAGTAGAACTTCTTCTCCTTTTGACCATAAGAACATCATGACAATGCTTTGAAAACAAAAAATTCCTTTTATACGCCCCCAGCTTCCCCTGCCTAGAACCAACGTGACTAGGATTCTCCCCAACACATGCTGATGACTTCCTCAACATTTTGCATACAGGAAACATAACAGGGTTTATGATCCCCTTCCTTGTATTATAGAGCTTCATCTCATGCATGTCAGTCTCTGACATACACACCCCTTCTACATCTTCCACAATCCCAACACTATTAGACATACTTACATCTTCAGTCATCGTCCGATTGGATCTATCTCCTTCAAACACAGTCACAGTCCGATTACCAGTTACTAAATCCTGTGTAATCTCTCCATCAATACATGTTACCATCTCATTTCCTAATCCATTACTCAACGACGCATTTCCCAACACACTAGCTGGCTCTAGCATCACAGGATTATCAAAACAATTCTGAACTTATGGATCAAAGAGCATAGAATCAAAATATTGAAAAACCATGCACTCCCCATCAGAGCCCATCATATCGTCTTCACTTGTCCATGAACCATCTATCGCCCCACAATTCAAACCATCCATTAAATCACAAACCACATCCGGCAATGGATCAAGCTCCTTCTGAAAAGGAATCCCCCGACACTCGAATCAATGACCTCAACATCTTTCAAACTAACCTGAGAATCATCATTCCCACGAACACAGTTCACTCTAGAATTGATAATATCAAAATGAAATAAAATCTCATTTAATAAACAAAAACCCCTTCGCTTATTCTTCGAGACCGAATCAGAGAAGATCCTCCACAATTTCAAGTAATTAATACAAAATGATAGAGCATGTTCCTTCCTCCCTAACGGTCGAGGCAGAGGAGGACCACTATCACTTCTTGATGCATATTGAACCTTCTTTCACCACAGCACACCATCTACTAATCCCTGCATGTGCCATCCCATCAACAATAGCATATACGCTCCGTCATTTTTTTGGTTCGAACTAATCATTTCATAAAGATTCAAAAAAGAAATAAGCTTCTGGCAAAACTTCAAACAGTTGATGTGCATCAATTCATAATCCAAATTTCCCTTATAAATCTCGGAACACCCACTCTTCCGATGCCCTAACCCACCGCAGTTGAAACATCGAATCAAATTTCTACAATCTTTCGCTATGTGCCTTGAATCACCACATCTGAAACAAAGACGCTTCTTGAGGAATTTCCAATTAAACATAATCTTGTACAAAGGAGAAACCCGATTAGCAACAAAGGAAGAATTGGGGACAGCCTTTCTAATCACATCCACGTATGACCACTGGGAATCTCTCTTTGAGTCTGCCAATGGAGGAGGATAATTCGATTGAGAAGAATTAGAATTTCTCAAACCGATATCTTGACGAGGAGAAGAAAAGAGAGCCTCCATCTCTATGAGACTTACTATCTGATGATCTGATCAAACAGTCTGTTTACGCATAAAATATATTTATAAAATTCCAGAACCTTCAAAAACAATTCAAAAATCAAAATCGGGCCAAAGCGGGCTGAGCGGGAAAATTCTCGCTCGTGGGTATCGACCCCCTCAAGGGGTGTCGACCCCCTATAGGGGTGTCGACCCCCCCGGACAGATCTGGGCAAAATTCATTTTATGAACCTGGACTTGATTCTGGGTCTGGTTCATTGGTTCTAGGCTATAAATATGGTCCCCTATTCTCCTATTTTCTTTATTGGAGATCATGGAGGCCATATGCCGTCGGGTCGCAAACTGAAATAGAATCATATTCTATAACAACGGTTTAGCTAATCAAATTCAGAATTCAGATCCATTCCTTCTTAATTCTCTAAACCTAACGCTGTGAATTTTTAGTTATTTTTAGGTCTAGATAATTAAAAGTTTATTGTGAAACACTATGACTTGGGTATGTTGTAAAGTATGATTTTATGCAAGTATTAAATCCTATTCTATGTCATGGCAGATCTAATTTCCTAGATCTAATACGATTGTGGTTATTCTATTATGTAGCCTATGTAGATCTTGACTTGTAACCATGTTATGGTGAATATATACTAATTAAATTGGACAATTGTAACATTTGCTAGATCTTGTTTCTTATGAAAGTCACCTTTCACCTGTTATATTGTGATCAGTCTAAATATGGTCTAAGCTTGACATGTGAAACCATTTATAGATCTAAACATGTGCCATGTTATCCTAATTATATCAGATCTAAATAATTGGGAACCTAAAAGGGTTAAATTAGATCTCATTATTTTGCTATGACATCGTAGTAACTGCCACCAGTCATCAGTCTTATGTACACCTTATTTTGATGTTAATCACATGTCAAATCACCTTGTTATCAAATTATTTATGCTTATGTTATCATGCTAGTTATGCTTATGCCAAGTTATGTTGAAATTGTCACTTTTGTCATATTCCCTTTTATTATGCCTAGGCTACTGTATAGCCTAGGTGTCGTCAAAATACGTGCGAATACGTTAGTTAAGGAACAGGGGAAAAAGGGTTAAAAATGGCATAAATTGAATATGATCATTTATGGACATGTAATTCAAATTATTGAGAAAAATAGGTATTGTCACCTATAAAAGGAAAGGATTAATTAATTGGTAAATTAATTAAAAATGGCATAATTTGAATATGAACATTTATGGACATGCAATTCAAATTATTGGGCAAAATAGGTATTGACACCTATAAAAGGAAAGGATTAATTAATTGATTAATTAATTAAAAAAGGAAAGGATTAATTAATTGATTAATTAATTAAAAAAGGAATGTCTAGTAACTACAATTAGGATTTGTAAGTGTACTTATGACACGAGGTTAGGTTGCATTAGTGGAGGAAGTCTGCCCGGGCCCGACCGGCATATCCAGCAGCCACTAATGGTAAACCTAATGTGGGAGGTCTAAGTACGTAAATACGAATCGGGCTATGACATGAGGTTAGGCCCACCTATGGAATAAGTCTGCCCGGACCCGACCGGCATATCCAACATCCATATGTTGTAGGACTAATGTGGGAGGTCTGGCCCATTATAAACCATAAATGGACACGGTAATGAATTAGACTACTTAACCTAAGTTAATCCATAGAGATTGTATGAACTTAAATTGAAGTTGGGGGTTAAGTAATCTTGGTTGAACAAAAGGGGTGGGTTAAGTAAATCTTGGGTGGGTGGGTAATATTATTATATATAGGCCCACAAACTTAACCGTTAAATAAACATGCTTGAATCAGCGGGAGGGTTAAGTAAATCTTGGGTAGGTGGGTAATACTAGTATATATAGGCCCAGAAACTTAACCCGATAAAATTATGCAATTAAGGACACCTAGTGGTATACATAATTGGCGGAAATAATAAAGCTATGAAATTAAAGACACCTTTTAGGGTAAACATAACTTGTAGAAATGACACGGTTATGTATTAAAGACACCTATAGGTAAGCATAACCGATTGGAAGATTGGGGGTTATGTGTTAAAGACACCTGTAGGTAAGCATAACCGGTAGAAAGATTGGAATTACGTAATTAAAGACACCCTTTAGGGTAAGAATAACTGGTAGAAATAAATAAGGTTATGTAATTAAAGACACCTAGTGGTATGCATAACCAGCGGAAAAATATAATAAATTATGTAATTAAAGACACCCTTTTTGGGTAAGCATAACTGGTAGAGGGCTATGTAATTAAAGACACCTAAGGGTATACATAGTCAGTGGAAAACCTAGTGGAGGATACAAGACAAAGGGGGTGAGCTTGTATCATATTGTGTGAGACCCATTTCAGTTAGTAACCCGAAGTTGGTATCAAGTAAGGACCTACATACTAGGCAGAGAAAGGGGCACGCTTACTGATTGATTGTAAGAGATCCAAACGAGGCGGACAGTGTGGGCGACGCAAACCGACCGGGGACATGTGCATGCATGGGCCGGGAAGATGGGGGCTAAGACGACCGTGACACCAGTAGATATGGTTGTGCACTCCTTGGGTTGCCACTTTAGAAAGTGATACCACATACTATGGGGCCAGCATGGGATATCTACGAGATCAGGAGACGATCGATTAGGGTAGTGGTTAGGGTACACTCGGACGTATACCCTAAGTCTACCAACTTATTGTGGAAGGGATCATATCAGTTTAGTCATGCTAGTAATATTGCATAGTAATCATTAGTGGAGCATTCACACCTTATCTTGTTGCCTTGTCACACTTGCCATTTATGTAGTGATCTTTCCTGTCCACTTTATATGCCTATCATGTTACTTTTATTTATCTACTGGCTAAAAGTAACTAGACTTGCCAGACTTATTGTCTGACCCTTTTTGTTTCTCCTTCTTTCTTCCGCTCCCCCGCTGCCCTCCCTAGGTTCTCAAGGGAGGGAATTCTCAGGCTTAATCAGGATTCTGCTATCATCTTGCTTGGAGCTTCTAGATGTATTGCTCAAGGTTCTATCTTTGCTACTATGGCTTATGATTTGGGGATTATGCTTTCTTTATTATTGTACTCTAATATTTAAAGTACAAGACAGAAGTTTAATGATGAACAGAGTTTATGTATTTTCAGACATATGGTGTAACCATGCTTTATGATTAATAAAAATTGTTTTCATTCTGCTACAAATTTTTTATATCTGTCTTGTAAAGTTTCCGTTCTGTTTACTAAAACGCTTCACGAAACTTAATGCATTCCCTTTGTGAGTGACATTAACGGATGTTGGGTGTCACATAAAAAAAACAAACAAATCTTGCAACAATCAAGCCAACACATATGCAGTAACCATCTTATATCTTAGCTTAAATTGAAATCCATTTACTTGAAACAGAGATTAATCATGAGTGAGATGCTCACCTTACATCAGCGGGCGGAAGGTGATAGCGACGAAGGACCTAGACTTTGTCTTTGATTGAAAGGATGTGACTCCATAGGCCTTGGGGTGGTGAATCGATTAACGATCGCTACTGCGGTGGGGGACTGGAGGAGGAGCCTCCTTGAGTTGGCCTAAGAAGATCCATCTGTGAACTGATTTGACATGAGAAAAGAACTGATTTTGATTTTGGAGGTGCGTGCTTAGGGCTTCGGTAATTCTCGGTTTTTGAATTGAAGGTGGAGGGTTGCTTCGAGGTATGGAGGAGCGAACGATTTGCCTTGGCACTGAGCAAACCCGATTTAATGGGGACGGCTTATGGTTTTGAGGAAGAAGGCGATGTTGGCTTCATCCACTAATTTTGGAAAGGGTATAACTTAATGGCTATTAAAAATAAGAGTGGCACTCGATGGCTATTAGGGAAAGAAGACTGGGGAATTTAGCCATTATAGTTTGGAAGAGAGAGATGATTTTTTTCTAGGAAATTGAAGCGAGGGGGTGAATTTTATAGAATACTAAGGAGAAGAATAAGAATGATGTAATATCATAGGTTAGGGTAGTTGAGCGTTTGCAGAAGGTAGGTCGGCATAAAAATGTTTGGGGATGGTAACATTTGGGTAAATTAAATATTGATTCCTACCGCAAACAAACATGAACCATTCTAAATTCGTACCGTAAATTTTCCTTGTTCGCTTAATATTCGTACTGCCAACAAAACAAAAACTGTACATATCTCTTCGTTTTCGTGCTCTGGATTCAATAAAATTATTCAGGTCGTACTCTGACTCCCTCAGTAAGCAATGTTATTTTTATTTCTAAATTATTTATCAATTCGCTGATTTAATTCCGTTTGTTCACCGACCATTCCGTTTCATCCCAAATTTGAAATGTTAAATTAATACACTGATATCTAGGCCGATTTTCCATATATTTCACAAATAAGATCTCCCATTTATCCAATGTTAATAACGTATATTTTTAAATTCAACAATTTATATTTTCAATCGAATTTAAATTCTGATTCGAATATCGAGCCAAAAATAAATATTTGATTCCCAATCAAGCAATCTAAATCAATCTCATATATGAAACCATATATTCAATTTCTAATCTCGAATTAATAAGATTGATCGTTAATAGTTAATTCTATATTCTAGTTGTCGAAATTTGTGGGACGTTACAATCTTTCCCCCTTAAAACTTTCGTCCTCGAAAAGGAAAGGTTGTTAGAGGAGTTATACCATTGTATACTTCAAATTTTCATATATGCACGAAATCTATTCCCAATTAATTTAAATATCAAAATTTGAGCCATCGATCTTTTTTTGTTCCATCATATTCAATTAACTCGAAAAATCAAATCTATTTCTTATAGTTGGAGACCTATTTTGATCAAACACGATTTTCCATATCTTCTGAATCGGCTTTTATCTATTCCCCTACTTTTTAAATGATATTCAAGTTCCTCAGACCAATTTCTATCTCAATTTATTTTGAGATATCTCCCAATTCTCATTTTATCTAATCTTCTAACAAATTCAGAGTCATGTAATTTCTTTTCATAACCAATCTGGTTTTAAATTCCAATTTCTGCATAAGGTGGGTATATACATCTCAAACTATTCCAGATTTCATTATATACATCATCTGTCAATGTTACTTATCCATCATTGCGACTATAATGGGTCTAGACTTAGCAACCCTGAACCCAATCTCCTTACATTCAATCCATTTAACCTCCCCCAACACTCATTGAAGAGTGTGATTATCATTTTCTTTTCAAGTCACGAATTATCAACTTCAATTTTCTTTAATATATCCAAAAAATTTATAACTTCTATACAGAAAATATTGGTATTTTTATGTAACGACCCGGATTTTTCGAACAATTTATTTTAAATATTTAATATGGTTTTAAAATATTGAATTGATAATATAAATAAATTTTTATATCGAGTTATCGATTTAATAATCGAATATAATTTCATTTAGAATACATTGAATTATTGTAATTCGAAATATAAATAAATCAGAGTTAAAAACTAATTCGAAATGATTCAGATGATCAGTGTCAGTTCTGTTTGAATATAAAAGCGATAAATAATAATTTATTATCAAAGAATTTGTGGTTTTCAAATTTAAAATTTATTTTAATTTAATATTGTATATATGTTGAAATTATATTTCAGAACATTTACTGTTGAGTTCAGAATAGGGTTATTACATTGAAATGTCAGTTGGTATGCTAGCATAGCAGTTCGTGATTTCAATTAACAGACCCCGAGATATTTTATTGTGGATAGGATCGAAATCAAATCGATATCTATTTAAAAAGGATAAAAATCTCTTTAATTCAAATCATATTTAATAAAAATCAAGTCGAAAATCTTTTTTTATAATAAAATAAAGGATTTGTTGTGTCCTTTATCCTACACAAATTTAATGAGTCTGTACTTCATGTCCCCTCCTCCTCCATAAATCACGATACTTCCTCCCTATTTATTTTCTCCATTTTCATTTCCTCAGAAATCATACCGCCTCTTTTACTCATCTCTTAAAATCAAAACAAATTATCCACTCTAGGAAATTGAAGTAAAATCGAGTTTCTTCTTTTCCCTTTCAAATCGTTTCCGTTCGAAAGAAAAAAGGGATTGCGATCTGAAATCGCATCGTGTCTAAGGCTCGTGGATGTTTTGGAGATGCAGAAAGGAGTGCGGTGAAGGGGTATGGAGTGCGAACGGATTTACTAGGGATCGGTTTTTGGCAAGGAACGAGATCATCGGAAGTTCAGTGATCGACGTGGTTCATCATAAGGGAAGCTGGAGCTTGACTCGAGTGGGTACGGAGGTGTTTAGGGAGGCGCGATCTGTTGGGAGGGCTGAGGTGATTGGCGAACTCGCCATTGCGAGGAGGTACGGTAGAAGAAGATTGGGGAAAATCGATGTGGGTAGATGTCGATGATTTGCTACAGGGGTTCATGGGTTCTCCTATTCATCCGAAGGAAAGGCCAGCATCGAGTTTAGTGGGACTTCGTGATGAAGGTCAGGTATGAAATATGAATTGGTGTCAGGAGATGTGCTTCCCTGTGGAAATTTAAGTTGCGAGTTCAGGTCTTCAAATCAAGATCATTCTGTTGGCTAAAAATGATGAATAAGGTAAAACTAATTACCAGTAAATTAGTTAACAGTTGTTTATTTCATTTAAAGTTGAATTCATATACTGTTAAGAGGAAATAAAATAGTATTAAATGTTATCTAGAATTTGAAAAAAAAACTAGGAAGGGAGATTTATTTATTAACTCATTTTGAAAATTTTAAATTTGATGAGTGGAAAATTTATACTTGAAATTGTTAGCCGTTCAAAACCAGGAAGTTTAGAAAATTAAATTTTAGTCTATTTTTAACTTAAAACCTTGTAAAGAAATTCATTAGTTATTTATAGAATTCGGATTTTTTAGGCGAAGATAAAACGAATGGAATCATCCGGGCGAGGTTCGAAGACTTGGAAATCGATGAATAGGAAATGAAATTGGTACAAGTGCAAATTAAAAATCACAGTGAGTAAATCTGACTCACCTTTTATTTAGAATTATTTTTATCAGTTAAAAATAATTGTTTGTTGCTTGTTTGGTTGCATTCAATATTTTTGTGCATCTTAAATATATTAGTTATTTAGGCTTGGTGGTTGCTATTATACATATATATATATATATATATATATATATATATATATATTCGTGGTTGGATTTCCCGCAGTATCATTAGCGGATGCCCGCGGTACCATTAGCGGATGATTACCCTATACGCCCCACGTTATGATAGTGGATGACCTTCTATACCGTGATATCCTGCCTCGAAGCAGGATGAGTATTATTTCTGTTGACTAACGTCTGTGGATGCAGAAAAAATAGGTTGGAGGGATCCAACTGGATTCCTCAAAAATATATTATCTGTTTGTTTGTTTGCACCTATACTGTCGTATATGATGTGTTAGAAAACCTGTCAATTATAATTGATTGTTTTGATTGTTTGATATATCACTGGGTCTTAATGTAGATTTATAAAAATATCATGAAAAATGAATTTTTCAGATTTAAAAGGGAAATTCTATTTTTCTAAAATAGAATTTGAAATTTGAATAGATTAAAAATATTAACTTGTTTTAAAAGAATAAAAACAAGTATTTCTTTTATAAACGAAGGTTATAAATAAAGTGAAAAGAATTATCATTGGATAATTCAGAAATAAAAATACAAGTGTGAAATTGAAAAGGGAAATCTATTTTCCAAAAGAAGAAATATCAATTTCAAAAGAAATTGAAATCGAGACTTGTTTGAGAATGAATAAAGAAAATTCAAATGGAATTCAAATATAGAAATTGAATATAGAAAATATAAAGAAATTTTAAATATAGAATTTGAATATAGAAATTGAAATGGAGTTTGAATATAGAATTCAAATAGAGTTGAAATGGGGATTTGAATATAGAATTCAAATAGAGTTGAAATGGGAATTTGAATATAGAATTCAAATAGAGTTGAAA
Source organism: Allium sativum (assembly GCA_030737875.1). Taxonomy (NCBI): domain Eukaryota; kingdom Viridiplantae; phylum Streptophyta; class Magnoliopsida; order Asparagales; family Amaryllidaceae; genus Allium; species Allium sativum. The sequence goes on along the minus strand of CM060909.1, from coordinate 260,025,559 downwards.
TGGAAATTGAATATAGGAAATTTAAATAGAATTGAAATGGAATTTGAATATAGAAGATCGAAGTATAAATAAATTTATTTCCGAGTTAGGGAAAATCGACAATTTTAGAAGATCAGAAATATTATGTTGAAATGGATTTGATATAGATTAAAATATATCAGGATGGAGTTGAATTTATTTCAAGCAAAGTTTAAAAGTTTATATATATAAATATAATTAAAACGAACTCACCGCAGCGCTGCAATTCGTAAATTGGCGATTCGAACTTTAATTGAGTGTATAGAACTAAATTGAAGTCAGAATTCTTTGAAACAAGAATCGTCAAGACCGATTTGATAATAGTTTTCTAATGAAAGAGAAAATTCTAAATTTCATCGTATATATTTTGTGTTATGTCAAAATCAAATTTTCAGAAAAACAGGGCTATAACCATTTAAAAACCATAACGGTTTATTTAATTTTATAAAAGGATTTTAAGCGAATAAATTCCGAATTTCTATTCAGAAAATTTCAGATTTGAGTTGTAAATTATTTGTGAACTCAAGTGGAGTAATGAATTGATTTTTGAAACAGAAGTCAAATTTTTTATTATCGAATAGAATTAACTAATTTGAATAGTAATTACTTAATGAGATTTTGAATTTATATTAGGCTTTGAATAAGTGAATTCGATTTGGAAATTTATATTCAAAATCGGAAAGGAAATTAGAATTGAAATTGGAATTCAATTTCGTTATAAGCAAGTTAAATATTTTATTTGAACATGTTATGTTCAAACAAAGAGTGGAATAGGCAAAATAGCTAATTAAAGAATAAATGGGCGAAGCTGAATTCAAACGATTGGATTGAGTTGAATTGAAAACAGCTGAATATGTGTTAGACAGGTATGGAATGAAGTATACGAAGTGTATGAAGTTTATAGATTTAGTGCCCGACAAAAAGGTACACGTTTAAATTCCATATGAGGTTTTATGCGCCGTATCGGCAAGCCGCTTGGCTTTTTCTTTTTCTTTTTAATTGGAGAGGCCTGTGTGGTGGTTTGTGGATTTTCCCGATGCTCCCGGTACAAAGGAGGTTATGGCGAAATTTTCCGGAAATTTAAGGAGTTAGAATATTTTTAAGAAATTTTGATAGTTAGAAATCAATATATCAATATATATTGAATTCGATAAGGAAACAAATTTAAAATAGAATATTATAAACAAAAAGGAAATCGATAATCTGGTAATAGAAAGAGAAACATATATACGTTTAAAAATGAATAATTTGTTTGTATGGTGTTGATTTTTCGGGAATAATGGTTTTGTCTGTTTTGAAGTTAAAGATGTTTTCAGTCAAGGTCTGAGAGGTAATTTTACCCCAACTCGATTGTTTTCATTACTAACTGATAAATAGCAAGATTCAATCTCGATAATCAATATTTGAATAAGATTTAGTTGAATACAGTATTCCGGGTTGTAACGATGTTTTACACCACATTTGTTTTTACCCAAATAAGTGGAAGTTTGGAAATATAATAATAAATATTTCCTAAATATATAAATGAATAGTCAGGGAATAAATAAGTAATTGGAATGTTCTCCAATTATTAATAGAAAATATTTTCTAAGTGTATGAAATAACAGAAGGCGAGATATGGAAATGTTTTCCAAATGGGTAAGAGGCCAAGATGATAATTGAAAATATTTAGTTAATGAATATCGATAAAGGAAGTGGAGAAGTTATTTAATTAATGAAATATTAATAAAATGGCCCAGTGATTTGTTTGATGCTTTGAATGAATGTTTGTTTTCTACGATAGTTAAATAACCGACTATCGAAGTGTTTGCCAATATCGTTGTCAATATGGAGAGAGTGGTTGGATTATTATCCGTGAACCACTTCGTATTGGCAGTAACGTTGTGAATCAGATTATATGAAGATAATCGAAGATGGAGTAAAGTGCAAGGGCATTTTCTATTAATGGAAATTGTGCCTTCGGTTTCGTTCAATCCCAGAACGAATGTAAATGGACGAATGTCTGACAGAGTATTTCGAAAGATCGCATATGTTGGTCTGTATAGATATATATACGGTGGCAACGGATTTATTCCCTTAGCATAATATCCAGAATATATTTGTGCAAATCAATTAGTGATTAACGGATCTGACAATGTGGCATTCAAAGTGATTGTGCTATCAAGGAATGATAAGTAATCGTAGCCTCAGGCCTCAACAAATGGGAAATGACAAAAATCGGGCAGGAAGCATGGCTATGTGGGTCGCTCCCATTAGGGTGTATTATCACCTATCTAAAGATTCATTTAATTTCTTATTCTATTTGATGTTGTCTCATTCGGGAAACGGTTGCTGATCCCAACCATTGGTAATATACATTCGATACACTCAAGCGAAATGAGTGGTCGGTCATATGTGGGCCGGGTTGCAAAATTTTCTTGTTGAACCCAGTGTATTCCTCTCTAGAGATACACTATCGGCAGGTGGTTCCATACCTTGTCATGTTGGAAATCCAATCTCCAATAAGCGCCATGCGGTTTTTGATTTTATATTATATATGAAGCGTGAGATGCAAGCGTTCCGCTAGATTCTATTTATTTGCTGTAGACATTATTATAATATCACTGGATTTGATATCAAAAATATTTTGGGTTATCGTAAGGTAAAAACCATTCGTGTTTATGTGTGGATCGGTCTTACGATTATCATTTCTTTTGAAACGATTTTGAAAGTTAAACAAATGGTTGGAGTTTACTCACACCAGTCCCATGACTGACCCAGAGTTTTATTTTGTTTGGTTTTCCCTAAACTCTTGGGCGCCCAAATTTGTATGGGCAGTCAAGTAGTCGGGATTTTGCAGATTCACTTGGAAGAGCTGAAGCAGGAGGCTTCGCTAATTAGCTATAGACTATTATATATTCCGCTGTGTACCATGCTTGTATCTAGAAACAGGCATTTATAACTGTTCCAGTAATAACTGTTGTGCTCTGATGATGCTATGTATATAAAGTTACTGATTTGTATTTCAAAAGTTATGTTATATAATATATTTTATTCGTTCCGCTGTGAGATTTGTCTTCTTTGTTTTCTTCTATTCTAATATTTCTTTCTTTCTATTTCTCATCCTCTAACTTCTTTCTAATAATGATTCGTATTTCTGTGCAATTTGGGTTGGACGTGTGGTGTTATTAGTTAACTCAAATAGTACGGATTTGCAGGTCGTTACATATTACTACAAAGCTATTGATTTGAAAATTTCCAAAATCATTTTCCTTAATTCATTAAGCTAGGTACAATTTAAATTTCAAACTATTAATTTGAAAATATTTGATAACTTGAAGTTTGACAAGTCTATTGTCGTACTCACAAATGTTAGGCGTACACTGCCAGGCGCACAACTAAAATCTCCAAGTACTAAATATCCTTGCTTCAACTCCCAGTGGGAAATATTAAAAAAAACATATACATAAAGTACCAATGTGATTTTGATATGCTGACTATTCATGAATCGCAGATACATAATGGTTTCGTCTGGATCCCCCAGAAAACATCTATATCCGTAGGAATTCACTTTCCTGTGAATTTCGTCATGGACAAATCAACGGAAGATATTTAAGAATCAAAAGGAAATCTGAGGTCATTAAGTGTTGACTGCTCTATCTCATGGTCACAAAACAAACCATCAAATTATGAAAATGAATCAAGTCATAAGGACAAACCAAGTTACAAAGACAAATTAGGTCACGAAGACCAATCAAGTCACGAAGACTAATTGTTTCATCAAACAGGTGCCTCACAATCACTAAGATATCTCATACACTGCATGGCTCCACTCTACCTTTAGTAACTCTATTGGTTACATCTCTTTCACATGTAGATATACCATGTGGTCTACAGGTACACAATGGTTTCGCCTGATTCCCACAGGAAACGTCCATACCCGTAAGCTTTCACAGCTCTGCGGATTATGCCAATATCACGATTATAGATCGCAGCAGACACGATGGTTACGCTTGGTTCCCCCAAGAAACATTCGTCCGCCGTAGGCCATCTACAGCCCTGCGAATTACGCTACATGGTCATGTTCTTCAAGGAACAATGATAATTTGAATTTTATGTCTGGACAACCTATTACCATCAGCAGCATATCTCAACTAAGCTCGAAATTCAGAGGAGAAGAAAGGCACTTTCCTTATTTCGCTTTTGAAAACATATGGTATTATGTACATATAGTACTTTTGTTACCTTCCGCATATCTGTTATAAAATTTCCTCAACACAATTTCTAAATCATATTTTTCAATCTTTCATTCTTAGATAATTTCTGTTACATAAGATTTTATCTCAAATCATTACATTCCAGATCACTAAATTCTTATATATTTTCCATATAGATTCCGAAAACTTCTATATTCAATATCTTAAATCGAATGTCCTCAAATTCCATTTCAATTTCAACATTTTAGTTTTGTTCTCTTACCAAATTCATATGTTTAATATCCTTTCAAACTCAGATTTATGAATCCATTACCATAAACCAATTCTGATTCAGTTTTCCAATTATTAAGTTCATCACTTCATTCGCATCGTTATCCTCTCAAAATTCCATAATTTTCCATTCTTATAACAATTTCTCATTCACGCATTATCACTCCTTTACATTCATATACTTCAACCGTAAATTAGCAAGCGAACAACTCCGAAAATATCAACCTCGAAGGCCGAAACCAACATCAGGTCAATACTCAGGAAATTATTTAACTTAACTAATCTCCAGTCAGTTTCTAATTTCCTTGACTCCATTTATCAAATTTTTGCTTATGCAAATTCTCGAATTCAATTAACAAATCCACTTCTCTTACGTTTTGTCGCCCTTCGTCATTGACGTGTGGCTCTTTGTTCTTTAGTTCTTATCATTCTACATTATCAAAATTTTATAGTCTCCCATGGTGTTTTTGAAAAATATTTTCAATTATCGTATTTATTTCTATAATTTTAGAAAATCTCTTAGTACCATTGAAAATTCATTTTCACATATTAACGAACCTTTCTATAAAAATATACTTTTATTATCAAGGGAAAACATGTGTAAATTCATTATTTAGATTAACTACTGGCACTTTACTTACTTCACTCAAACACTCTTGCTATCGAACCTTATCCATTTCTTAATCAACAATGAAGTCAATCAAGTTGGGGTATATTTACCTCTCAGACCTTAACAGAACAACATTATTAACTTCGAAACAGATAAAATTCACCACTTCAAACACCAACAAAACATTTACTCTCGAAATTTCAAGAATTTATTTCCTTTACAATAATTCATGCCTCCCAAATATGTATCTTTTAAAAATATATTTTATTCTTAAATCTAAATATATATAAACAATTAATTAATAATATATTAGGTTTTGAATAAAATGGTAAATAAGAAATATTCCTTGGAATTCAACATAGTTGACTTCACTGAATAAAACACCCTTCAAATAATTTCTTATTCGATAATATATTCCAAACTTCGGAAAAATCTTACCATACTAGTCAACTCTATTTCCTTTATTCCCCATTCCATTTGCAATGTTTTTGTTCTCAAACGTCATTTACTTCTAAAAAGTAAATATTATTCCTTTTCACCGAAATCTGAACTCGTCACGTCAAATAATCTTTGATTCCATTCAGATACAGGCTCTAATCCCTTTAAATTCTTCATTCATATTTCACTTTATTTATAACCCTCATTTACAATCCACCTTTCGTTAATTAATTAACAAGTTCACAGCTTCCTATCGAATTCATATATTCAATTATGTACTATTAGTTCGAAACCAATTATAATTTATCTTACCGAGTTCTGAATAATTCAAATAATTTAGTAATACAAATTTTCCACAGTCGATTTCCATTTATAATTTTTCCGATTTTTTTATTAATTTACACTACGAATATCAAAATGAAATACATCGTCTCATTTTCTTGAAACGATTTCGAGTTTTCCCTTTTTATTCGAATTCTTACCTGAAATTTATTTCCAATAAATTTCAGTTGTTTTATTTCTAAAATACATGATTACAGAAATTAATTCGTCGCTTCCATTATACTTACTCTCCTTAGATACCGTTTGATAATGGATTCGAGATTCAAACCTAAGGAGACCTTAACGAAGAACTGGCTCTAGTAAATCGAGATTCTGAAGATTGGTGATTTCGAAATTTTTAAATCTCGTTTTTTTTCATTCAAGCTGTATCATTTTCAAAATATCAGTTTTCAAAATATATAATATTTCCAAAATAATTTATGTTTCAAAATTTTTTTTGAAAACTGTTTTCACTTTTCAAAATTTATACTTTGTAACCCTTTTTTTTCAAAAATCTGTTTTTCTAGTGCCAATCCTATTCGTTTCAAACCTGATAGGACACAGGAGCTTGCAAATGCACTCATGCATAGATAATATACATGAATACACTACCCCAACATCCCGTAATTGAATAGAACATGTAAATAAACAGTTGTGGTATATGTCCACATTAATTCTATATCAAGTGAAATGTCTACACTTTTAGTCTCAAATATTTTTAGGGACAAATTGTCATGGCAGCATGCGCGCATGCATGTATATACACATGTTTGCCACCATGGCTTCCCAAACACCAGATAATAGCACAAGTTAAAAAAATACCAAGCAGATGGTTTCTAGTCTCTAAACATGGAAAACAGTGAATGATTTAATACAATAGGTGTGTCCATATATACCAAATTTTTTGCAATTTCAGGTGCAACAACCAGACTTCAAATGAACTAACCATAGTAAATGAATACTACCATAATATGGCATGCACATGCAAGGTGGATGATGCTACAAATGGATGTGTACAAGACTGAAATGTTCGTGTTCATGTGTACTAATGTACTGCCATAAATAGGCTGCAGGTAACGCACACAGTGTAAAAAAAATCATGTCAGTGCCACAATTTGTATAAGGTGCATTTCTAATGTCGATGTGTGATTCACTACATATCTAAATCCAACATTTTTAAAGATGCATTTCATAACAATCAAGGAAATAAATCAACGTAGTTAAAGTGAGTTTCCCTCACTTATTTCATTTCACATTTATGCTCTAGTAAAGAGCGGTTTTCTTTTCTAGTGAAACATAAGTATAGCAATTTAAGACAGAAATGGTCCACAAGTTCAAATAAAGTGATGGAACAACCCAAATTTATTATAATTTGAATACCCCTTTCTATGTTCTAATCAGGTAAAACTGAGTATCTCTAGATGGCTTATCCTTACAATTTAAACTCTATTCAAAAATGTAAGTTCAGGTGTCAATCTATTGTCAAAGAGCATGTTACTCTTATCCATGTGAAATTAACTTACTTGTTCATATGAAATTATTTGATTTATTCTCTATAATTAAGTAGTTTGCAGTCCTAATCCTAAAACTGTAAAAATAAAATTATAGAAAATTATATATCCCAATAGGAAAATTCTGTTAATGGACATGGGCACGTTCTTCAAACTAAAAAGCTCTTGAATTAACTTAACAGTAGAAATTTTCAAATTCACATCTAATCAAAGACATCTGCAAATGATCCATTGTTACTATGTGAGTTTATAAATGATAAGCATAGTTCCTTCAATTGAATATGACTTAAATATATTACCAAATATATTGCAGGTTCCAATAATGGTTCGGTGTGCCAAAAATATATTGCAAGATTCAAACAGTAGGTGCAATCTGACATGGCACCATAATATCAGAGCAGTAAGAGTGTGTATATTTAAAAAAATAAGAACAGGGCATATGGACTACAGTGTCAACTCAGGCCAGCCTATATGTGTATATACTCAGATTTCAACTACAATTGTGCATATCACATGTTTGAACAAGAAACCAGTTTTTAACCAACAACACAAGATACATATCAAAGGTTGTCAAGGATTCATGGTTATTATACTTCAGAGTGCAAAATCAGACCTCAATGTCCCAATACCCCTACTGCACGTATATATTTATGCATGCCAAGTAATCCTAAGGCATATTCAAGCCATCTTGGATTCAACATCAACATCATGAACAACTACCAAATGGTAACCAATCAGACAACGGGGTGACAATTTAATGTTAAGTCCATAACTACTATACTTTTTAGTTTACTAAAATTAAATCCTTATAGCAATAATTATTCATGAGTAAAAATACTCCCCTTGAGAATAAAGAATATAGTTCTAATACACTTTGACTTGTTCCCAGTATATTTCTTTAAGAAATTTGATTGAGACGAATAATAATACTTTAGATTGGACTCCATATGAAAATATAGAATCACAATATATATGTTGGGCAAAATAACCAAGAAAATTGATTTCCAGAAAATCATATGAACACAGTCAAATCCAATTCAATCCAAATCAAGGTAACAAAACAGACAAACAAATCTCGCAACAATCAAGCCAACACATCCGTAGTAACCATCTTATATCTTAGCTTAAATTGAAATCTATTTACTTGAAACAGAGATTAATTGTGAGTGAGATATTCACCTTACATCAGCGGGCGGAATGTGATAGCGACGAAGGACTGAAACTTTGGCTTTGATTGAAAGGTTGTGGCTCCGTAGGCCTTGCGATGGTGAATCGATTGACAACCGCTACTACGGTGGAGGACTGGAGGAGGAGCGGCGTTGACTTGGCTGAAGGAGATTCGTCTGCGAACTGATTTGATATGGGAAAAGAACTGATTTTGATTTCGGAGGTGAGTGCTTAGGGCTTAGGTGATTCTTAGTTTTTGAACTGAATTGGAGGGTTGCTTCGAGGTACGGAGGAGCGAACGATTTGCTTTGGGGTCGAGCAAACCCGATTTGAAGGGGACGGCTTAGGGTTTCAAGGAACAAGGCGACGTCGACTTTTTCCATTAATTTGGGAAAGGGTATGTAACAACCCGGAAAATACGAGCCAATTTAAATTTTTTAAATTGGTTATTTCAAAGAAATTTAAACAATTGAAATAGAATATTTCAATAAAATAGTGAATTAGAAATAGTGTGGCAGTTTAAAATTTTGAATTCAAACTTTGACTGACTGCACCGGGTGCAAAATATAATAGATTTTAGTGAAACCAAAAATATTTAAATCTGTTTATGAATATCTTTCTAACGAATCTGAAAAATCGAAGTTTCATAGCGGGAATCAAAAGTTATGGCTAAATGAATTTTCAGAAAGGTCGCTATAGAGAATGTATAGCCCTTGAAAATTGACATTTTGCAAACGACCTCGGAATTCGATGAAACCACTTTTGTTGGATCCGGGATGTCAAATTATTGCTAGATTTCAAATTTCATAATTTTTGAAGCTAGTATGTGAGCGTGGCAAAAGAAAATGTGTTTGGTCAATTTATGTTAAATTGGATCGACCAGAAAATGGCCATTTTTCAAACGATCTCAGAATTCGATGAAACTAGTTTTGTTGGGACCGTAGCTTCAAAACATAGCTAGGTTTATTTTTCTGCAATTTTTCGAATCAGTTTGTGGCCCTGGCAAATTGAAATGTACGTTCAAATTGAATATAAAATGTTTTATACTTTAATTTGAAAAATAACTGACTGTAACAGTCGAATTGGCCTACGACACATATCCCATTGTGTCCGGGACAGGGGTATTTAGCTAGGGGCGATGGTCGTTGGGTTTGGATTGGAGTTCGTACGTGGAAAGTGGTATTTTCTGGATTAAATAAATTAAATATAAAATATAAAAACAAGGCCCAATCAGATTTCATCTTCCACTCCCTGCGTTGACCAACAAAACCCGACACCCCCTTTTCACGCACGGCGGCCCTCCCTTCTCCCCTTCCCTCCTCTTTTCCTCTCGATCTACGCACTAAAACCCTAGGCCCCTTTGGAAATCTTTGAAGATCCCAGCCCGAGCTTCAAATCAGCCCCAGCCTCATCACCTCTCGTCACGTGTGGAGGGAGATACGGGTCCACGAAGTTGTCAACTTTGAGCTGTCGCCGGGCCTCTAACGCAGCACCGATCTGAGCGCTGCCCCCTTGTATTGCGCGCCTTCCGAGCCTCTTCAACGTGGTGTGGCTCGATTTCATCCAAGAGCAACCGTTGAGGCGAAAACTGAAAACCTAGATTCGAACCAACACTGAAAGGTATCGGCTTTAGTTAATTTAAATAGAAAATAACACTTTTTAAGTGTTGTAAACTTTGAAAAATCGTATCTTTATGGTGTGTTGATGAAATTCGATGAAACAGGAAACATCGAGACCGCAAGGAGGCTCTCTACCACCTAGAAGAGACCGCGGATTTTCTGAGCTACCTACTATTTTTAGCACCTCGAAAACCAATGTGAGAATTCTAAATTGAAATGTGTGAATGAAATCGTGTTGGATAAATTATATAAGCGAAGTGTAAATTATATACGCATTGTATACCTTATGTACATGTGTTGTATAAGTTATATGAGCGATGTATAAATTATACAAGCGTTGTATGAAACATATATGCTTTGAATTGTGTTGAAATGCAAGTGAAATATAGAAATAATATATATATATATACTCCCCTCGTCCACAAACCATGGACGATATTTATTGTTTGTGAATTGGTGTGAAAATTTTGGTGAATAATGCGAATGGTTGATAGAATTGTTTGTGGTTGAAAAATACCCAATGGTGATTGAAACAAATTTGAAATAATTGTGGAAAAGAAAATCATACTCGCCTGCGTGCGAATTTGATGTATGAAATCCCCATTGTCAAAAACCGTGAGGTTTTAAGGTAGAGCGAGGAGCCGTACTCGGGACGGTGCCGGTTTTAACTACCATGTCGTTATGCTGCTGAAATTTTGAATAAATATTCGTGTGTTAGAATTATTTTCATATATTGAAATTATTTTCATGTGTTGAAACCAAAGTCATGTGTTGAAATTATCCATGTGTGGAAAATGCTCATGTGTTGAGAAGTCATGTGTTGAAAATTAAATTCATGTGTTGAATGAATAAAGTGTTTAAACAATAAAAATCACATTTTTATAATATATATAAAATAGGTAAAATATTCGCATTATAAATAAATTGTTTCAACAATAAAAATTACATCTTTCTTGTGTGAACAAACTATATAAAATATCCATGTATGGAAATGCTCATGTGTTGAGAAGTGTGTGTGTTGAAAAGGTTCATGTGTTGAATAAAAAGATCGAATAATAAAAATTACATTTTTATTGAAATTATGAAGTGTTAAAAACATTCACGTGTTGAATAAATAATTTAGATGATAAAAATACCATTTTTATCATGTATGTGATTCGCTAAAAATATACGAGTGTTGAAATAAATATTTGTTTGCTATGAATATTATTTTTAACATGTATAGGAACAAAATGAAATAGTCATGTGTTGAAATATATTTTAGTTCACCAAAAATATCATTTTTGAAATGTGAAGTGTTAAAAATAACCACTTGTTCAAATAAATATGCATGAGTTGAAATATTCATTAATTAGCTAATGATATGATTTTTGCTAGTGTATGCAACATTAGAATGAATGGTGACTTTAAACCAAATTGAATCAAATATGAAGTTGAATGGAAAATGATAAGTGATAGGAATTGCACATATATACATGCATATTTATTGAACAGGTTATAGCAAAGAGTCCAGAGAAGAGGAATAAAATTGTGTGTCCGACAAATAGGTACATGTTTACTGTTTTGCTTGGGTGATGATTTTATGAGCCTATTAGCTAGCCGCTTGGCTTTTTCTTTTTCTTTTTGAGATGAGATGCCCGTGTGGCTATTTGGGAATTTTCCCAGCCCCTCCCGTACAAAGGAAGTTATGGCGAAATTTTCCAAAATTTAAAGGCGTTAGTGAAATATTTGAAATGAAAAAGATATAGAAATCGTCAAATGAACTATATATATAAATATAAATAAAATTAAAACGAATCATGGCCGTGCATTTCGTGTTTTGAAACCGTGATTTCAAACGATTAGTGCGGGAAATCCGACCATCGGATTCTCCCGAAACCGCAACCGTTGGGTTCACCTTAGAAATATCTTTCCAACGGCACCAACTTTGTGAAGATCCGACGGTTGGATTCTCTGGAATGTTTAATTCAAATTTGAAGAAAAACAGTGCCAGAATCGATTATATTTATATATAAATATAAATATAATTAAATTAAATCGAATAACGATGCTGCAATTCGTATTTTGAAATCGTAACCTCAAACGATTAGTGTAAGAAATCCGACCGTCGGATTTTCCCAAAACTGAAACCGTTGGATTCGTTTTGAAAGGATCTTTCTAATGAAATAAAATTTGTGAAGATCCAACAGTTAGATTTTCAGACATGTGTAAAACAAATTTGGTGGAAAACAGCGCCAGTGCCTCGGCACGACCTGAAACACCATTTAATTAAATGTGGGCGTTTTTAAATAAATAAAAATGGCGATATATCATTATAAAACGTTATAAACGATATAGAGTGGAAATAAACCAATTTTGCTGTGTTTGCTTGATATGTGATGGTTGAATGTATTTAACATGAAAATTATACTAAGGAACTGAAATGTGAATGTTGAGTAATTTAACCATGTGAAGAATTGATTTGAAAATCTAAATATACGTGGATTATTTGAAAAGGCCGAGTTAATTCTCATTTCAAATAATCGATCGATGGTGAGAAGTCGAAGAGATGAAGACGGTTCAAGACCGACGATCTTCACATTGGATGGATGGGCGCTACTGATGCTCGTGATTGGAGTAGCTACCTTGAAGGAACTGAAGTAGTAGTCGTCCAGAAGTATTGTTGATTGTGCGGATATGCGAGGAATATGGTGCCTCCGGCTTCGTTCAAACCCAGAACGAACTTGTAAATGGACTGTGTGTCTGACACTGGATTTGGTTCTGTGCTGATTGATCTCTGTTAAATATATATCTGTTTGGCGGTGGAGAATTTATTCTCTTGCTTAACGCCCTTCTCTGAGACGTACGAGCTTAGAGGTTATATATCGATAGAAATCAGTCGTGTGGAGGGAATTGCCTGTGTGGCACGCCTAAGTGGCATATGTTCAAGGCTTCTGTTGCAAAGCAAAGTCTTGCGGTTGATGATCAAAGCATGGTCTGTGTGACGTAGCTTTGTGTGTAACGTGGATTCGCGAGCCTCACATCTCGGTATGAGTCAAAAATGGGATAGTGACTGCAGGGAGAGCACGACGTGACATTTATATCTTCTTTTCACCTGTGTGGTTGTTGGAATGCGAGGCGCCTCGATTATAGGTCTGTAAGGACTGGGAAACATGTGTTCAGTAATAACTAATCTTCAAAAGTAAGAGAGGACCGGCCCTGAAGATCCAGGGATTGCTGTGTGCGGTCCTAGGACATTTGCTAGAGTGTCTCGAACGGAGAGGAGCTTGCCTCTTGCCTCGACTCATGATGGAATCCAATTTCCGATACGAAATTGCGGATGTGATTGTATTACTAGTATGGCGACATAGTGGTACGGGTCATTTGTGCCGTCTATGATTGATATTTATGATTGAAATCGCTTTTGAAACATATATACACTAGTAATAATATCAAACACTTTTGTTTTATACGTATGAAGCATTTTTGGCCATTATAAGGTAAAACTCTATCCTCCGGCTTGCGTTGCATTGTGTGATGGGACCTGAGTCTTATAATGGCTTCATTTTTATAAAAAGCATTGCGATGATTTAATCATTTACTTTATTTCATGCACTAGCACTCATTGGAGTAAACCCGTTCCGCGAAAGTGGCGTGGTCCTTTGATTTGCCTTATTATAGTTGTTTAATAAGTTTAGTAGATTTCTCATACCAGTCCCATGACTGACTCGTAGTTTGTTTCACCTTGCAAACTCGGGTGCCCTTATTTTCACACGGGCAGCCTAGTTACAGGTAGCTGGCATATTTTGGCTTGGCACCGCAGTAGAGGTGCACTTTTGGCTCATGGCGAGGCTTGACTACATTGTGATGACTATGACTTTTTCCGCCATTATTGTATATGTATTATGATTCCGCCACAGGCGATGTAGACTGATGTTTAGTTTATGTACTCTCTATGTATGATTCCGCCACAGGCGATGTTGACTGATTATGTATTATTATGCACTAAGTAGTATCCTGCATTGTGCTCTCTGATGTGGTGATATATATATGATTCCACTGTCATATTTGTGTAAATTATTCTATTTCTTGTTTATACTATTATATGTACTCTGCTAATGATGATTAATGTGTTATATTCCAATGATTATTCTTAACACCATGGTACGGGGTTTTGGGATCGTCACAGCTGGTATCAGAGCTTTGGTCAACCTTAGTTCTGGAATTTAACACATTAAACACTTCGTCAGAATAGAATCAGTAGTATTCTAAGGCGAGTATCTCATTAGAGATAGGACTAGTAATGTCCTAGAATGAGCTAAACAGAATAGAAAAAACAACATGATCAGTACATCGTTGTCTTTCCTTAAGTTCTTCTGCTTTACCATACAATAAAATTATCGTTTCTATAGGCTGACTCTTTTCTTGCTTATACAGAACTTGAACAATGGCTACTCGAGCAGCCGCTGGTAGAGGAGGCCGAGCTGGCCGTGGCAGAGGACGAGGAGAAGTCCCAGCTGAAGATGGACCCTTAATACAACCCCCGGCCGCTCAACCATTCGAGCTGGACCGCGTGGTTAAAAGGTACAAGAACCTAGGAGGCAAAACCTTCTCTAGAACGGGCACTATAATTGAGGCCCTAGCATGGCTGAAAACATGCGAGAAGATACTAGGAGGCCTGAGGCTGGGTGATCAAGACAAAGCTTTCATGTGTGCTTGGCTTCTACAAGAGGAAGCCGAACTATGGTGGGAAGCTCTTACCGCAATGAACAGAAATGCTGGTAGGACATGGGACGAATTCAAAGAATTATTCAAAGAGAAGTATGTCCCAGAGCAAGCCCTTGAACGCATGCACGACGAATTCGCAAACCTCCAGCAGGGGGATCTCTCGGTGCAAGACTATCTGAACAAGTTTATACAATTATCCTGCTATGCTCCTGAGCTCATCGCCGCCGCAAAGTCCAAGAACAAGAGGTTCATCCTCGGGCTGAAGCGAAAGTACCAAGACAGGGCAATGGCCCACATCAAGCTGGCATTTAATGAATTAGTGGAGATGGCGTGCAACTATGAGGACCTGGATCAAAGGCACCTGGATCAGGACCGTGCTAAAAGCCAGGCGGGGAATAAATGCAAGCCCGCTACAAACCAGCCAGAATCAAGCAATGCGACGTCCTCGAATTAGCAGACTAGCAGGCCGCCAAAGGGAAGCTGCTATAATTGTGGCAAGGTGGGGCACTACTCAAATGTTTGCATATCCCCGAAAAGGCAGAAGACCGACTCTCAAGGTTCAAGCCAGGGCTCTCAGAACACTCGCTTATGCTTTAACTTCCGCTGGAAATGTCATCTTGTTAGAGACTGTCCCTTGCTTAAGAAGGCCGAGGTTGCTCACGTATATGATGAGACAAACCCACCGGCTGCTTCCGATAGAGCAGGTAAACCCGATGTTTTGGGAGGTACCCTTACAATTAGAAATATTCCTGTTTCTGTATTATTTGACATGGGTGCATCACGTAGTTTTATTGCTAGTAACACAATTCACAAATTAAAGTTAAAACAAAGAAAGCTCAAAGAATCGGTTGAAGTACATAATCCGATAGGAGGATCTCTTATTCTCAGTTCATATTGTAGAGTGCCAATCTCTTATTCTTCATACAAATTTTCTTTTAATTTGATCACCATGGATTTTCCCGAATTCGATATCATTCTTGGGCTAGATTGGTTAACGAAGTACGAAGCTGAAGTAAAGTGTGCGGAAAGGATAGTAAAAATTCGAACGAAGCTTGGATATATTACTGTACCATGTCATGGTTCGAATTCAGATAGAAAGGAATTTTGGTCTGCGTTAGAAGTTATCCCCACTTCCTTAGAAATTATTCCTGTTGTTAGAAACTATGCGGATGTGTTTGAAGAAGTCAAAAACTTACCTCCGCAAAGAGAAATAGAATTCAGAATCGATCTAATTCCCAATGCCAGACCAGTGGTACATCCAATTAGAAGAATGACTCCAAAGGAAAAGGAAGAATTAGGCGATCAAACTCGTTAACTGCTATGGAAGGGTCTGATCAAAACTAGCTTTTCTAGTTGGGGTGCAGCTGTAGTGCTTGTCCCAAAGTCAGACGGTATTCTTCGATTGTGTGTTGATTACCGAGACCTTAACAAACAGACGCTCAAAAACAAATACCCATTACCTCACATTGATGATCTGCTAGACCAACTAAATGGAGCGAGAGTATTTTCCAGAATGGACCTAGCTACAGGTTTCCAACAATTGAGAATTGCAGAATAGCGTGTTCCTTTGACAGCTTTCAGAGGTCCAGACATATTTTATGAATGGTTCGTAATGTCGTTCGGCCTATGCAACGCTCCAGCATACTTTGTCGATCTAATGAAAAGAGTGTTCAGGGGAGTTCTGAATAAGTTTGTCCTCGTATTCATTGATGATATTTTAATCTACTCCAAATCAAAACCCGAGCATGAAAAACACTTAGAACAAGTATTGGAGATTATAAAAAAGAACGTCTTCAAAGCCAAATTCTCTAATTGTGTCTTCTGGCAAGAAGAAGTGAAGTTCCTTGGCCATGTCGTGTCAAAGGAAGGGATTTCTGTAGACTTGAGCAAAATTACAGCAATTCAAGACTAGAAACAGCCTACTACACCCACAGAGGTCAGAAGTTTTACGGGGTTGGCTAGTTATTATCGAAAGTTCGTTAAGGATTTTTCGAAGATATTTGATCCATTAACAAAGCTTACGAAGAAGCATGAGAAGTTTAAGTGGACTTCCGACTGTGAGGAAGCTTTCCAGGCATTGAAATCGAAATTGACAACTGCTCCAGTGTTAACCATTATCGATGGCAATCAGGATTTGACGGTTTGGACAGATGCTTCTATTAGAGGTCTTGGTGCAGTGTTAATGCAAAGAGGCCAAGTAGTCGCTTATGCAAGCTGCCAACTGAAACCGCATGAGAAGAATTATGTAACTCATGATCTTGAGTTGCTAGCTATCGTTTTTGCTTTGAAAATCTGGAGGCATTACTTATTGGGTGAGAAATTTGAACTGTTTACAGATCATCAATCATTGAAATATTTGTTCACCCAGAAAGATCTGAGCTTGAGGCAGCAGCGTTGGCTAGAATTTCTTGCAGCATACGAGCTAGATATCCTGTATACGCCGGGAAAGGCTAATGTGGTAGCTGATGCACTCAGTAGAAAGAACGAAATCATCGCCAGTTTTATCATTACGTCTTCGTTGAATGACAAGATCTATGTTCTTCAGAAAAACGACAATTTTGTTGAAGAGATGGTTAAAAGAATTCAAAGGGGCGAAAGCTCCAGTTTCCAAGTGGATAGTGAGGGAGTTCTGAGATTGAATGGAAGAATCTGTGTTCCCGACATCCCTGAGCTCAAAAGAGAGGTGCTCGATGAATGCCATAAATCCAAGCTTAGCATTCATCCTGGAGTAAGTAAAATGTACAATGATATCAAACGCACTTTTTGGTGGAAGGCGATGAAGAGGGACATTTCTTTATATGTTAGCAGATGCCCTACTTGTCAATTAGTCAAGAGCGACCAACAAAAGCTAGCCGGATTGTTGCAACCGTTGGAAGTTCCCGGTTGGAAATGGGAACAGATTTTCATGGATTTCATAGATGGTTTGCCCCGAACTAGGAAAGGTAATGACAGTATTTGGGTGATCGTAGATCGCTTCACGAAGACTGCCCATTTCATACCTGTCAGATCCAATAGAACCGCTCAAAGTCTAGCACAGATATATTTCAAAGAAATTGTTAAGCTGCATGGAGTCCCCATCAGCATAGTCAGTGATAGAGACCCAATATTTGCTAGCAAGTTCTGGGAGGCATTCCAGACAGAATTGGGAACAAAACTGAACATAAGCACCGCTTATCACCCTCAAACAGATGGCCAAACTGAGCGAGTGAATAGAATTCTAAAAGATTTATTGCGGGCTTGTATTATTGAATTTGGTGGGTTATGGGAAGATCACTTACATTTGGCAGAGTTCTCATATAACAATAGCTATCAAGCAATTTTGGGAATGTCGCCATTTGAAGCATTATACGGTAGACCGTGCAGATCTCCAGCATGTTGGGTAGAACCGGGCAGCAGACTTGTGTTGGGACCGATATGATTAGAGAAGCATCTGATAAAGTCGATTTCATCAAGAAGCGATTGAAAACCGCACAAAGACGACAGAAAAGTTATGCAAATTCTAGAAGAAGAGATTTGACATTTGCTGTTGGTGATCATGTTTATTTGAAAGTTTCTCCGATGAGAGGAGTGATCCGATTCGGTAAAACTGGGAAGTTAGCACCCAGGTTTATTGGTCCCTTTCCTATACTAGAACGAATTGGAACTCTTGCTTATAGGGTTCAATTACCTGATTGGTTGCCTGGAGTGCATGATGTATTTCATGTATCTCAACTTAGAAGACATGTGCATGATCCAGATCTTGTTGTTGAGGAAGCAGCACAACAGGGCTTGGAAATTACTCCAGAATTAGCAGTCAGAAGAGAGCCCTTAAAGATTGTTGGCAAAGAAACTAAAGAGCTAAGGAGCAAGAAGGTTCATTTAGTTAAAGTGCAGTGGAGTAGTGATCCTAGAGACTATACTTGGGAGACTGAGGAAAGCATTAAGCAAGCTTACCCCAAATGCAGAGTGGACATCTCTGACTAACTCCGGTGCAAGGTACCTTTACAATACTTTGCATTTACATTTTTGTTTCCTACTTTACTGTTGTTTCCTTTTCGGGGACGAAAAGTTTTAAGCAGGGGAGATTGTAACAACCCGGAAAATACGAGCCAATTTAAAATTTTTAAATTGGTTATTTCAAAGAAATTTAAACAATTGAAATAGAATATTTCAATAAAATGGTGAATTAGAAATAGTGTGGCAGTTTGAAAATTTGAATTCAAACTTTAACTGACTGCACCGAGTGCAAAATATAACGGATTTTAGTGAAACAAAAAATATTTAAATCTGTTTATGAATATCTTTCTAACGAATCTGAAAAATCGAAGTTTCATACCGGGAATTAAAAGTTATGGCCAAATGAATTTTCAGAAAGGTCGCTATAGAGAATGTATAGCCCTTGAAAATAGACATTTTGCAAACGACCTCGGAATTCGACGAAACCACTTTTGTTGGATCCGGGATCTCAAGTTATTGCTAGGTTTCAAATTTCATAATTTTTGAAGCTAGTATGTGAGCGTGGCAAAAGAAAATGTGTTTGGTCAATTTTTGTTAAATTAGATCGACCAGAAAATGGCCATTTTTCAAACAATCTCAGAATTCGACGAAACTAATTTTGTTGGAACCGTAGCATCAAAACATAGCTAGGTTTATTTTTCTAAATTTTTCAAATCAGTTTGTGGCCCTGACAAATTGAAATGTACGTTCAAATTGAATATAAAATGTTTTATACTTTAATTTAAAAAATAACTGACTGTAATAGTCGAATTGGCCTACGAAACATATCTCATTGTGTCTGGGATAGAGGTATTTAGCTAGGGGCGACGGTCGTTGGGTTTGGATTGGAGTTCGTACGTGGAAAGTGGTATTTTCTGGATTAAATAAATTAAATATAAAATATAAAAACAAGGCCCAATCAGATTTCATCTTCCACTCCCTGCAATGACCAGCAAAACCCGACACCCCTTTTCACGCACGGTGGCCCTCCCTTCTCCCCTTCTCTCCTCCTTTCCTCTCGATCTACGCACTAAAACCCTAGGCCCCTTTGGAAATCTTTGAAGATCCCAGCCCAAGCTTCAAATCATCCCCAGCCTCATCACCTCTCGTCGCGTGTGGAGGGAGATACGGGTCCACGAGGTTGTTAACTTCGAGCTGTCGCCGGGCCTCCAACGCAGCACCGATCTGAGCGCCGCCCCTCTTGTTTTGCACGCCTTCCGAGCCTCTTCAACGTGGTGTGGCTCGATTTCATCCAAGTGCAACCGTTGAGGCGAAAACTGAAAACCTAGATTCGAACCAACACTGAAAGGTATCGACTTTAGTTATTTTAAATAGAAAATAACACTTTTAAGTGTTGTAAACTTTTAAAAATCGTATCTTTATGGTGTATTGATGAAATTCGATGAAACAGGAAACATCGAGACCGCAAGGAGGCTCTCTACCACCTAGAAGAGACCGTAGATTTTTCTGAGCTATCTACGATTTTTAGCACCTCAAAAACCAATGTGAGAATTCTAAATTGAAATGTGTGAATGAAATCGTGTTGTGTAAATTATATAAGCGAAGTGTAAATTATATACGCATTGTATACCTCATGTACATGTGTTGTATAAGTTATATGAGCGATGTATAAATTATACAAGCGTTGTATGAAACATATATGCTTTGAATTGTGTTGAAATGCAAGTGAAATATAGAAATAATATATATATATATATATATATATATATATATACTCCCCTCGTCCACAAACCATGGACGATATTTATTGTTTGTGAATTGGTGTGAAAATTTTGGTGAATAATGCGAATGGTTGATAGAATTGTTTGTGGTTGATATTGTTTGGTTGTGGTTGAAAAATACCCATTGGTGATTGAAACAAATTTGAAATAATTGTGGAAAATAAAATCATACTCGCCCGCGTGCGAATTAGATGTATGAAATCCCCATTGTCAAAAACCGCGAGGTTTTAAGGTAGAGCGAGGAGCCATACTCGGGACGGTGCCGGTTTTAACTACCCTGCCGTTATGCTGCCGAAATTTTGAATAAATATTCATGTGTTAGAATTATTTTCATATATTGAAATTATTTTCAAGTGTTGAAACAAAAGTCATGTGTTGAAATTATCCATGTGTGGAAAATGCTCATGTGTTGAGAAGTCATGTGTTGAAAATTAAATTCATGTGTCGAATGAATAAAGTGTTTAAACAATAAAAATCACATTTTTATAATATATATAAAGTAGGTAAAATATTCGTGTTATAAATAAATTGTTTCAACAATAAAAATTACATCTTTCTTGTATGAACAAACTATATAAAATATCCATGTGTGGAAATGCTCATGTGTTGAGAAGTGCGTGTGTTGAAAAGGTTCATGTGTTGAATAAAAAGATCGAACAATCAAAATTACATTTTTATTGAAATTATGATGTGTTAAAAACATTCATGTGTTGAATAAATAATTAAGATGATAAAAATACCATTTTTATCATGTATGTGATTCGCTAAAAATATACGAGTTGAAATAAATATTTGTTTGCTATGAATATTATTTTTAACATGTATAGGAACTAAATGAAATAGTCATGTGTTGAAATATATTTTAGTTCGCCAAAAATATCATTTTTGAAATGTGAAGTGTTAAAAATAACCACTTGTTCAAATAAATATGCATAAGTTGAAATGTTCATTAATTAGCAAATGATATGATTTTTGCTTGTGTATGCAACATTAGAATGAATGGTGACTTTAAACCAAATTGAATCAAATATGAAGTTGAATGGAAAATGATAAGTGATAGGAATTGCACATATGTACATGCATATTTATTTAACAGGTTATAGCAAAGAGGCCAGAGAAGAGGAATAAAATTGTGTGCCCGACAAATAGGTACATGTTTACTGTTTTGCTTGGGTGATGATTTTATGAGGCTATTGGCTAGCCGCTTGGCTTTTTCTTTTTCTTTTTGAGATGATATGCCCGTGTGGCTATTTGGGAATTTTCCCAGCCCCTCCCGTACAAAGGAGTTTATGGCGAAATTTTCCAAAATTTAAAGGCGTTAGTGAAATATTTGAAGTGAAAACGATATAGAAATCGTCGAATGAACTATATATATATATAATTAAAACGAATCATGGCCGTGCAGTTCGTGTTTTGAAACCGTAATTTCAAACCATTAGTGCGGGAAATCCGACCATCGGATTCTCCCGAAACCACAACCATTGGGTTCGCCTTGGAAATATCTTTCCAACGACACCTACTTTGTAAAGATCCGACGGTTGGATTCTCTGGAATGTTTAATTCAAATCTGAAAAAAAAACAGCGCCAGAATCGATTATATTTATATATAAATATAATTATATTAAATCGAATAACGACGCCGCAGTTCGTATTTTGAAATCGTAACCTCAAACGATTAGTGTGGGAAATCCGACCGTCGAATTTTCCCAAAACTGAAATCGTTGGATTCGTTTTGAAAGGATCTTTCTAATGAAATAAAATTAGTGAAGACCCAACGGTTAGATTTTCAGATATGTGTAAAACAAATTTAGTGGAAAACAGCGCTAGTGCCTCGGTACGACCTGAAACGCCGTTTAATTAAATGTGGTCGTTTTTAAACAAATTTAAATGGCGATATACCGTTATAAAATGTTATAAACGATATAGAGTGGAAATAAACCAATTTTGCTGCGTTTGCTTGATATGTGATGGTTGAATGTATTTAACATGAAAATTATACTAAGGAACTGAAATGTGAATGTTGAGTAATTTAACCATGTGAAGAATTGATTTGAAAATCTAAATATACGTGGATTATTTGAAAAGGCCGAGTTAATTCTCATTTCAAATAATCGATCGACGATGAGAAGTCGAAGAGATGAAAACGGTTCAAGACCGACGATCTTCACATTGGGTGGATGGGCGCTACTGATGCTCATGATTGGAGTAGCTACCTTGAAGGAGCTGAAGTAGTAGTCGTCCGGACGTATTGTTGATTGTGCGGATATGCGAGGAATATGGTGCCTCCAGCTTTGTTCAAACCCAGAACGAACTTGTAAATGGACTATGTGTCTGACATTGGATTTTGTTCTGTGTTGATTGATCTCTATTAAATATATATCTGTTTGGCGGTGGAGAATTTATTCTCTTGCTTAACGCCCTTCTCTGAGACGTACGAGCTTAGAGGTTATATATCGATAGAAATCAGTCGTGTGGAGGGAATTGCCTGTGTGGCACGCCTAAGTGGCATATGTTCAAGGCTTCTGTTGCAAAGCAAAGTCTTGTGGTTGATGATCAAAGCATGGTCTGTGTGACGTAGCTTTGTGTGTAACGTGGATTCGCGAGCCTCACATCTCGGTATGAGTCAAAAATGGGATAGTGACTGCAGGGAGAGCACGACGTTTCTTTCTGGCTATGGTGGTGTCAATGACCTACCAGCCCTGACATCTATATCTACTTTTCACCTGTGTAGTTGTTGGAATGCGAGGCGCCTCGATTATAGGTCTGTAAGGACCAGGAAACGTGTGTTCAGGAATAACTAATACTCAAAAGTAAGAGAGGACCGGCCCTGAAGATCCAGGGATTGTTGTGTGCGGTCCTGGGACATTTGCTAGAGTGTCTCGAACGGAGAGGAGCTTGCCTCTTGCCTCGACTCATGATGGAATCCAATTTCCGATACGAAATTGCGGATGTGATTGTATTACTAGTATGGCGACATAGTGGTATGGGTCATTTATGCCGTCTATGATTGATATTTATGATTGAAATCGCTTTTGAAACATATATGCACTAGTAATAATATCAAACACTTTTGTTTTATACGTATGAAGCATTTTTGGCCATTATAAGGTAAAACTCTATCCTCCGGCTTGCGTTGCATTGTGTGATGGGACCTGAGTCTTATAATGGCTTCATTTTTATAAAAAGCATTGCGATGATTTAATCATTTACTTTATTTCATGCACTAGCACTCATTGGAGTAAACCCGTTCCGCGAAAGTGGCGTGGTCCTTTGATTTGCCTTATTATAGTTGTTTAATAAGTTTAGTAGATTTCTCATACCAGTCTCATGACTGACTCGTAGTTTGTTTCACCTTGCAAACTCGGGTGCCCTTATTTTCACACGGGCAGCCTAGTTACAGGTAGCTGGCATATTTTGGCTTGGCACCGCAGTAGAGGTGCACTTTTGGCTCATGGCGAGGCTTGACTACATTGTGATGACTATGACTTTTTCCGCCATTATTGTATATGTATTATGATTCCGCCACAGGCGATGTAGACTGATGTTTAGTTTATGTACTCTCTATGTATGATTCCGCCACAGGCGATGTTGACTGATTATGTATTATTATGCACTAAGTAGTATCCTGCATTGTGCTCTCTGATGTGGTGATATATATATGATTCCGCTGTCATATTTGTGTAAATTATTCTATTTCTTGTTTATGTTATTATCTGTACTCTGCTAATGATGATTAATGTGTTATATTCCAATGATTATCCTTAACACCGTGGTACGGGGTTTAGGGATCGTCACAGGGTATAACTTAATCGTTAAGAGGGGTACGCGGTGGCTATTAGGGAAAGAAGATTGGGGAATTCAGCCATTATAGTTTGGAAGAGAGAGACGATTTGTGTCTAGGAAATTGTAACGAGGGAGTGAGTTTTCTAGAATACTATGGAGAAGGATAAGAACGATGTAATATCATAGGTTAGGGTAGCTGAGCGTTTTACAGAAGGTAGGTAAGCATAGAATTTTCTGGGGATGGTAACATTTGGGTAAATTAAATATTGATTCCTACCGCAAACTAGCATGAACCGTTCTAAATACATACCGTAAATTTTCCTTGATCGCGTAATATTTGTACTGCCAACACAGCAAAAATTATGCCTATCTCTTCGTTTTCGTGCTCTGGATTCAATAAAATTATTCAGATCATACTCTGACTCCCTCAGTGTACAACGTTATTTTTATTTCTTAATTATTTATCAGTTCGCTGATTTAATTCCGTATGTTCACCGACCATTTCGTTTCATTCCAAATTTGAAATATTAAATTAGTACACCCATATCTAGGCCGATTTTCCATATATTTCACAAATAAGATCTCCCATTTATCCAACGTTAATAACGTATATTTTTAAATTCAACAATTTATGTTTTCAGTCGAATCTAAATTCTGATTTGAATATCTAGCGAAAAATAAATATTTGATTCTCAATCAATCATTCTAAATCAAACTCATATATGAAACCATATATTCAATTTCTAATTTCTAATCCCAGTATCAATAAGATTGATCGTTAATAGTTAATGCCATATTCCAGTTGTCGAAATTTCTGGGATGTTACAGCAATAGTAAGAACAAGTCTTATAGTCGTAGGCTTAACTATATGAGAGAAAGTTTCAGATAAATCAAACCTATATTCTTGAGTATATCCTTTGGCAACAGGCCTTGCCTTGTATTTGTTAATAGATCCATCAGAATTATTCCTTTTTAGCTTGTATGTCCATTTGCGGTTGACAATGTTTTTATTGTCTGGAGCTATAACTAAATCCCAGGATTGGTTTTTTTGACCAAAGCATTGAATTCTTCATTGGATGACCATTTTGAACCTGACCTCTGTTTTGTGGTGAATTACTGGCATTATTTTGACTTGTATCGGTTTTTGGCCTGTTGACTTCATCACTAGTATAGTCTTCCAGATAATTTCTAACATTGCTTGATGTATTTTCAAGAGTATGAGGTGGGTGGCTAGATGGAGAATCAGATTCATGACCTGACCTTTGTGGTAAAGTGAGTTGTGATTCTAGAGAACCTCTGACCCTCTCATGCTCTACATTAACAGTATCAGTATATAATGGTAAGTCTGATATTGACTTTTTGAATTATAGACTTTATTAGTGGTCTTAATTTCTGATCATTTAAATGGGAAAACATGCTCATTGAAAACAACATGCCTACTTATAATAATTTTTCCTTTATCATTCATACATCTATAACCTTTTTGGTTGATACCATATCCAATGAAAGTGCAAGGTGTAGATCTGAAATTCAGTTTATTTTTATTGTAAGGCTTAGTACAAGGAGAACATAAACACCCAAAGTTTTTCAACATCTTGTAATCTGGTTTAATTCCAAACAGCTTTTCAATAGGACATAAATTATTTAAAGGGTAGCCTATTAGTTAAGTAAACAGCGGCATTGAAAGCTTCAGGCCAAAACTTTAGAGGTACAGGCATGAGCTAATAAAGACAACCCTGTTTCTACAATGTGCCTATGCTTTCTTTCAACTAGCCTATTCTATTCAGAGGTGTGTGGGCAAGAGGTTCTGTGAATAATACCTCTTTTTGGGAAAAAATCACATATAGGTTTATATTCACTGCCTCCATCAGTTTGAAATATTATAACCTTGTTATTAGTTTGGTTTTATGTCATATTGATGAATGTAGTAACAACATTACACACATCTGATTTAAATTCAAAGAAATATATCCATATGTGCCTAGAGTAGGAATCAACAAAACTAATGTAGTATTGTAACAATAACCAGAACTGATAGGTGCTGGACCCCACAAATCTGATGCAAATAATGTAAGAGGTTGCTTATACTCAGTTTCAAAATTAGTAAATAGCAACTTATGACTTTTCCAAGTTGGCAATATGTACACACATATGGAGATGCACAGTCATCAAAGGGAATATTATTATCAGCTAAAATATTTTTGACGGTTTTGTCATTGGGGTGACCTAATTTGTTATGCCATAGATCAAAAGTGTGTATACAAGTACTACTGTTAGACATTTCAGAAACATTACAATTCTATTAATGCCATTATATTTCTTGCAAAAAACAAATTTGAACTTATAGAGTCCTTTGTCTGCTTTACCCTGCAAGAGAATTTCTTTAGTCAGTAAGTCTCTAACCTAACAGTAATTAGAAAAGAATTCAAAGAACACATTGTTGACTGATGCAAACTGAGAGACACTAATAAGATTTTTAGTAATATTGGGCACTCTCAACAAATTATTAAGATATAACCGTCTTTTCCCTTTGATGTGAGCATTTTCTGTATGTGTTATGCTTATGCTGTCACCATTTCCTAAACAGATTAGTTGTTTACCTTTGTATTCTTTGTTATCAACATTAAAATTCTCCAAGTTGCTAGTAATGTGATTAGTAGCACCTGTGTCTGGATACCAAGATTCGTCCAGAATATGTTCAGCTTTGGCTGTTTCACTTAGCTGACAGCAGTTGTTGTTGTTTTGATCACCATCACTTTGAACTTGTGTAAGATTAGCACTGCCGTTGTTATTCTTTTGACTGGATGAAGATTGACCAGGCATGTAACTTTGATTAAACCTAAAATAGCACTTAACTACTCTATGACCTAACTTCTCACAAATCTGACATTTAGTTCCTGAATTGTTGTTGTTCCATCTCCCCCTACCTCTAGATCTGTTAGAAAAACCTCCTCTTTGGTTGCCTTGATCATTTCTTGGATTTTTTGCTTTATTATTTGTTGTGCATAGTTGATAGATATGTCGCTATTAACAGACTTATTTTGATCTATTCTTGACTCATGAGCTAACAATGTTGAATAAACATACTGCATGTTTTCTTTGTAGTTAGTATGGCAACAACTGCTTCATACTCATTGCCCAATCCATTCAGAACAGTTAATACTTGTTCATCTTCACTGACTTTACGACCAGCAGATTCAAGTAAATTGAGTAGTATATTTATCTTTGTAAGATAATCTTTAAGGGGTTCATCTTCGCCCTTTCTTATATTTTTCAGTTCTCTCTTATAGTGCATAGCTTTGGCTGCAGACTAGGTGCTGAAAACCCTTTCTGTAGTCAACCAGATTTCATTTGCGGATTTACATCCTATAACTTGTGGGAAAAGATTGGAACTGATGGAAGAAGGTAGCCAAGCACATAAGAGTCTGTCTTGTCTAAAGTATTTTGGTATATTCAACATTGCTAACTATTTTGTTTTCATTATCAGTGACAAATTTTGGGGGTATGACTATTCTTCCAAGAACAAAGCCGTCAAGACCATATTGTTGGAAATAAACTTGGTTTTTAAGGAAACATTGATTATGTGACAAATTTTATTCTTGTATTTAGGGAAGCACAAAATAAATGGTAATAAATATTAGAGTTATCAAAATAAGATTAGAGAAGAATCTAGACTAAACAAATATGTAAAATGAAGAAAAGTCTAGAGATTCTCTCTTATAGAAATTAGGATGTAATCACTCATTTGTATCAATCAAGAAGAATGAAGCATATCATGTAATCAAGTTATATCAAGAAATAAAAAGTGTTTCCTTCTTCTCATAAAGAAATTATTCCTCTTTTTACAATTCATCTTCCTCTTCTAAAATTTCAACCAAAGTGGTATCAAAGGTATAAAATTTCCAACAAAGTGGTATCAGAGCAACACAAATTTTCCAACAAAGTGGTATCAGAGCTATAAAATTTTCCAACAAAGTGGTGTCAGAGCCTGGTTGAGATTATGACATTTCTATTTCTTTCGACGTTTGCTCCCATAAAAGAGAATTTTGAGGAATGGAGCAGTATGAAAAAAAGAGGAGCTAATCTCCAAAGGTCTTTGGGAAATTGTTGAAAATGGCTATGAATGGCGTAAAGACGTCGAAAGCATGTCACAAATGGACAAGAAAGCCTTTGCGAAATTAAAACGGAATGATTATCGTGTACTTTCTATGATTGCTGAGAACATCGATGAGAAAGCTTCAGATCTCATTTTTAGAGGAAGGTGTACAAAAGATTCGTGGAATCTCTTGAAAAAGGTATATGGAAAAGATGATGAAAAAATAATGAAAGAAGATAAGTTGATTGATGAGAAAGATGAAAAGAAGGATAGTGAAAGTGTGAACGAGAAGGAGCAAGAGAAGAAGAAAGAACAGACTATGCCAGAGCCTATGGAAGAAGAGATGATGGATGAGACGAAGAAGGAGAAGAAGAAGAGGAAAAAGGAGGTGAAATAGCAAAAGGAAGCTAGGAATGCTGCTGATAAAAGGAAGGATACTGAATTTGGGCTTGATGCACATAATGCCATGAATGTTTATAGGGCGGTTGAATAAAATGAAGTAGGAAAAGAAAATATAGCTAAAGTTGAAGAAAGTTTAGTGCCCATAGTCGAACAAGAGAAGAATGAATCTGATATTATTGAAGTGAGTTCGGTCATCGAGGCGGAAGAGGAGAATAAAAGTGCTAGTAAATTAATGCTATTGAAAAAAAAAAGATTTGAAATCTATTGAAGTTGAGTTTTGCACTAATGATGTTGAAGAAGCTGACAGTGTAGTGGAGTTGAATGAGGTAGACGATGAACAAAAAACTCAAGTTGAAGAAGTAAGTGAAGCGATGCCTAATATAAAGAATGCCGATAATGAGAAGCTTGATGTTGTTACTGAATCTAAAATTATTGATGAGAGATAGGATGCTATCGTGGAAGAAGAGTCTATAGTCGCGCTTGAAGCTGTTGGTGAGAAAAAAGCTAGCGTATGCCATATATGACTCATTCAAAGTTTATGACACCGGAACAAGATGGAAGCTAGAACACACATTTTTTGGAATGTCTTGTGCGAATGGAGGAGGAAAAATGAATGGAGCACCATTGAAGAAATTGCATCGAAGATCTTCATATTGGGAAAGAGGAAGAGACGAAAAAAGAAATTTTGAATAATTTCTTTAGTCCTACCAAAGCACGTAAAATACAAAGAATCAAAATCTTGCATTAATTTGCAAAACCAAGTTTACGGGGGATGTTGGAAATAAACTTGATTTTTAAGGAAACATTGATTATGTGACAAATTTTATTCTTGTATTTAGGGAAGCACAAAATAAATGGTAATAAATATTAGAGTTATCAAAATAAGATTAGAGAAGAATCTAGACTAAACAAATATGTAAAATAAAGAAAAGTCTAGAGATTCTCTCTTATATAAATTAGGATGTAATCACTCATTTGTATCAATCAAGAAGAATGAAGCATATCATGTAATCAAGTTATATCAAGAAATAAAAAGTTTTTCCTTCTTCTTACAAAGAAATTATTCATCTTTTTACAATTCATCTTCCTCCTCTAAAATTTCAACCAAATGGTATCAAAGGTATAAAATTTCCAACAAAGTGGTATCAGAGCAACACAAATTTTCCAACAAAGTGGTATCAGAGCTATAAAATTTTCCAACACATATCCCTCAACAACGGTTTCAACTTGCATTCTCCACAGAAAATAGTTATCATCTTCGAGTTGGATGGTAATTAGTTGGCTTTGCGGACTGATTACTATCTTTATCATTTCAAAATCAGTTTGAGTGGGTAAAGGAGTTTGACTGGGCAGGATGAGATTAGAGGAAACAACTTGACCTGTCGTTGATTGGTTATCTCTAATTATGGCCGAAAAGATATAAAATAGATGCAAAAGCTTCAGGAAAATGATTGGAAATTGACTGAGCCTTCAGGTAACTGAAAATTTTCTTCTGAAAAAGTGATGAAAATACAGGCAGAATGCAACCAGTTTGAGAAAACTTGGACAGCTCTGTCTTGTTCAGATTTTTGACAGAAATTTTTTAGTTCTTGAACTAGCTTTCTTGATTTCCAAAGATAGATTGATTTGAGATTCGATGTTGCAGCCAAAACTTTGAATATGAAGTTCTTGGCAGGGTACTCTGAATCTTGATTCAATCTTCTTGACTCCCAAAGATGAAGGCAAAATCTGATGGGAGTAAGGAAGCTTTTATCTGAATTTGGTACTGCCTGAGATAAGCTTGCGGATGTAATGAAGATGAGACAAGTGAACATGAGGATCTTATAAGCTGCAAAGCAACAGCTCTGATACCATGAACGAGATTACAGATTTCGGGGAAAATGATAATAGAGTTGTAGTGAGAATTGTGAAAGATGTGTAAAATAAATTTCAGTAAATCAAAGAAAAGCAGGGAAGATGGTAGTTCTCCGGGGGTGTTTTAAATGGTGGGATAGCTAAAAAGTAAGCATTTTCCTGATTTTGGTGCTGCAGTGCTGTTTTATCTGTGATATTTTGTGAAGTAATGCTTGGGGTTTGCTTCTAATTTTTTATTTTCAGTATTTAAGTCTATGTTCTTGCTAGTTCATTGTTGTTTAGAGGTTTCTTCTACTTATTTGGCGGGATACTATCTGCATGCTGCTTGCGGGTTTCTATTTTCATGTTTAGTGGGAGATTTTGTCTGAAGTTCTTGGTGTGGGAAAATTTCTAAGAAAGTGTGGAGATTTGGTTTTCTTTCTTTGTTCCTAGAGCTGTCTCTTTGCAGTGCTTCAGTTGTTTAGATGGGTGTTAGCTTCATTCTTCTATGAAGCTTTGTTATGGAGGTTGCTTGGAAGTGCTGCTGACTAGTTTCGAGATAGTTTCTTTCTGCGGGCTTAAGGGACTTTGGTGAAGCTTTGTAGCCTTGCTGTGATTACGGTTGCAGAGGGAATTTTGGGTCTATCATGTAGTATGTTAATGCTTTATCTCTTTTATGTTCATGGCTTGTTTTTTTATGTTGTTTGTTTTTTTCAATTTGGGTTGGCTTTTAGGTGTATTTGTAAAGTATTTGTTTTGGTAGTATGTTGTATTTAGTAGCCAACTCAAACTTCTTGTATCTTGTTTCTATTGTAATTAAGTACCTTTTTTATTCAAAAAAAGATAAAAGTGTTTGTACATAAGCTATTTATAATAGCAAAGAATAACTGTTGGGACTAAGGCCCAAGCCTACAATGTAAACGGGTTGCTTTACATAATGTTACAATGTAATAGAATATATCAGTATATACAATCAGTATACACGAGACACATCTTATTACTGGTGGTCCGGTCCAGTCATGATAGCACTGATGAGGTTAACGATATTGAATACCAACAGGTAGGGATGAGCAGGAAAATCGATTACGAACCGAAACCGCATAAAACCGATAAAAGCCGCATTTTAAAAAACCGCACCGAAGTAAAACCGCAAAACCGATGAAACCGCACCATTAATATGGACCGGGTTCAGTTTTCATCCTTTTTCAAACCGCAAAACCGAAACCGCACCGAATGTTACTTATACGTAAATTTTAACGCTACCTTCTCAAATTTAGCTTTAGGCAAATCTGCACGTTCACTACTTGGCAATCATGGAAGCAAAAGAGCAGCAATACATGCTGCAACACTCTAACTGCACGACTATATTGACTCAAGTTGCCAAGATTAATCATGACGTGTTGATGGAAATGTCTGATCATAGAAAGGATCTACAAAAGAAAACAAAACTAATATTGAACACCTTGAGAAGCTATCAAGATCTGCCACCAGACAAAGCTCTTACTGTATTAGCTATAGAGGTTAAAAAGTGACGGTATGCTACTGCTGAGAAGTATCTAGAACAAGTTCTACATACTGCTTTCGGTCCATCAGAATTATGATTTGGATTACATCATTTGCCTTGATGTCATTTATAGTAAGATGGTATTAGGATTGGACCGATTGATCATTACAATAAAAGAGTTTTCATTTGCATGTGAAGATCAATATCACACACTGGACAAATAAAAAAGCCTCTGCCTCAGCTTTAAACATTTCATATGCATCACCATCTATGGGAACGATGTTTTTTTTGTTAATTGGTTTTGAAACCGAAACCGCACTTTTAAAAACCGAAACCGCACTTTTAAAACCGAACCGCACCAACGGTTTTTGGTCCGGTTCCGGTTCCTACTTTTGAAAACCGCACACTAGCGGTTTCGGGTGCGGTTTTAAGTCAAAACCGCACCATGCTCATCCCCACCAACAGGTAGGAACTCGATATACATAAGTTGTAAAAAAGAAAAAGATTAGAAATAAGGACATAACGTACAAATTTCCAAATAATATATAATAAATAGGTTTTGAGAACATAAATAGAAAATTCTGCCTGTTACCAAAATAAAGTAGAAGAAATACATGTGTTGCTACTTGCTATGGTGTTTACATTAAAAGTTTACGCTTGATGGTAGCATTTCTATCTAGTTTATTCTATTTGTTTATTCATGTTTGAATAATATTTCAATAAGACCACCTTCTAATCACTTAATATTCCACTGCCTGAGGTTAAGAACTTGTATTTGCATGTATAAAAGTTCAATAAAATCATGGAAAATATTCCAAAGGAACGCTTATACTTGGTGTGGATGAGACCCATTTCAATTGTCACCTTAAAGACATATTAAAAATGATAAATACATACAAAGAAATTTTACGTCAAGAGTTTCACAATAGAGGAGTAAACTAGCTGCCAATTCAATACGATGGCCCGAAATATGTTACCAGATATATCTGATATGGTAAAATGTATAAGCTGGCATCTAATTAAAGAGGCATACGAATTCATCGTATAATTAGCATAAATGTTATATCTAACTATTAGAGTTGGCTTTTATTAATGCTATGCAAAGCGCCATGCAGGCAACGTTTATTGTAAGTCGTTTTACTATATCCTTCTTCTCGAAATTGTCAGATTTGGTTGTGTTGTGTTAATCACAGCTGATTGAATCAAATACTTAAGACTACAGTGAAGATCAAGTTACCTTTCTCCATAATTTTACTCTATTGAAACAAGTCTACATGTTAAAAGAAAATGCAAAATAGATGGCATTCTTTATAAAAATTATTCAAACACATTGACATTATTCTCCAGGAAAGAACCACAACGGCCTATTGCTCAAGAAAATAGAAGAACAGAAACAAAAACAGACCCAATCCCCTTCTTAGTTCATCTTAAAGTCTTCATCAGCCATGTTGTAGCTAGTGCCACTGCTCCATGCAGGTTCAACAATATTGAAAGGTGGCATCACAAATGAATCGTCTACATGGGGATTGCTGCTGCCGCCGCCGCCGATAGGATTCATGTAGTAATCGTAGTTGGCAATCCACTGATCTGCTTTCTTAAACCCTTCGGCCTCCTCCACCACATTGACAACAGCTTTGCCTTTCTCCTTTTTCGCCTCCCTCGTATTATTATTAGTCTTACTATCTTTTATCTGCCTCTTCACCTCCTTCAGCTTCATCTCCACCGCCAATCCTAAAGCCGGCAGCTCAGTCACTTCGTCAACGCCGTCCAAAGTCTTCCTCCCCATCAAGCAGTCATTCATCAAAATATGTGTTTGCATGTCTCTATTCTCCCTTTCAAGTTTCCTCAGCTACAACCAAAAATAAAAACAGAAAAATATAAGCACGTTCGATCAGTGTGTGGGATAGTACCAAAATATTTAAAAAAAAGAAAAAAAATATATATGATGTACATACCTGATCTTCCAGTTTGCTTAGGCGATTCCTAGTGAAGGCTTCTTGATCCATCATCTTCTTACTTTGCTCCATTTGAGGCATTCTCTTCAGCTCCGCCAATACATCTATAGCTTCTGGAATGGACGGCCAGACCTCAGGTTCCGACCCATTCTGTCCGTACAAGATGAGGCATCCTTTGACGTCGCACAGTGTGGTTAGCTCGCGAGCTTTCTTCAGAAGGCCTCTCTTTCTCTTTTTGAATGAAGCTTTTCTAGAAGAATCATTGGATATGTATTGTAGCTCTATTTTCTTTCTGGCCATGGAGTGTAGTGATGATGGGTTAAAAGAGAGGATGGAGAGTGGCGTTATTTATAACTATACCAAGTGAATGAAGGATACCATGGTAATTTTATTGGTTTCAAAGGATTTATTGTATCTGGGTTTTGTTTGGAAAGGGGATAGTACAGAATCACATTTTGGAAAAATATTTTTTTAATTATTGTTGATAATAATATTAATGCAGTTATGTCATGGTTAATGCAGACAGAATTTACATTTTACTTTCCAACTAAGACACAGAATTATGGTATATATAACAATGATAATATACTAAAAAGGTTGTTTGGCAATAAGTATATTACTCTATTTCAACCTATAATGAAAATGTGCACCAAACATTTAAATAATGTCAGGTTTAGACAGGTAATACAATCCCACTTTCAATTTTGATCCATATAGCAATGTTTGTATGAGTGCAAACTGTTTCCAATTACCAAAGCTTTTAACTAATATTTTTAGTTTCCTAAATTATCTGGTATTTCTTTGTGTAAGATTATATTGTTTATTGATTCCATTTATATCTTACTGTATTGTATCTTTTTAAATATACATATCCACACATCACATAAACAAAGTTTATGTTGTCAATAATCTAAGAGTTGATATTGGTATCATATGTTATATAAAAAAACAATACTGTATGTTAGGAGCAGAAATAAAAACTCAGGAATTAGAACCTGCAAAAGTTAACAAAAAAATTTAGATTTGCTGAAGTAAATTCAACAAAAATAACCTAATCTATAAGAAAATAGTGGAACCAAAAGAATTTGGTTTTAAATTCCGAAACAGGGTCTCATTCTTTGATCCTTGTTTCCGTGAGTAATAGTCGACATTGTAAGAAAGCTGTAAAATTAAATATCATTTATTGTTATAATTCTACATATTTTTCTTTAAATGCTCAAAGTGAATACATTATGACAATGTGAAATAAAAGGAAGCATTTCATGAAGAAAATACAAGGCATTTTGGATGATACGTTAATTGGATAATGCTTCAAATTTAGTGCTTTTTTTCTTTTCTTTTCTTTTCTTATTTTTGCTAATATCAATCTTGCTATAGATAGGTCTATATTTCAACCTACATGGTGTAACAAAAATAACGAATTTGCAAAGTTTAGAACAACCATCATTTAGATAGTTATTACTATCTCGCTCAAAATAGAGCTAACATGGTGATATCACTTGAAAATTGCGTTAAATGACAGCTACATTCGAACTATAAGCTATTAACCCATTATTGTTTGATTTTGAACAAAATAATTACATGACTCAAACTTTTCTTGGATTCATATGGACCTCTTCATATCTTTTTTTTTTTTTTTTAATATATTTAACAAATCTGAAAATTAGAAAACGAGTGGTGGTGTAGATTTTTTTTTTTTTGGATTAACAGTTGTGTCAATTCAAAAGGATGTTTTATAAAAGATTCAAAAATAAGGGATTGTACTGTATATTGATTTGGCTTTTCACACAAAGAAAAGAACTAAACAAATACTAAAATTAAATGTACATTTCCTTTGTGCTATATGCAAACTATTCATATCTCACATTACCATTAAGTTTTATTTTATCCTATTACGTTTGCAGGCCAATGTTTGTTTTATAGATCTTTCGAAAATAAAACTATGCTTTAATTTCATGCATGTGTATTTTTTCAAATCTAAGTGCAAATACTTAAAATCAAGGCATCATTATAACTAGAGTGTCCTTGGTATGATAGAAAGGTTGAAAATACCATTAAAGTTATGCTTTCACATGTATTTTTCAAGTCAGTCAAAACAAACATGCACGGTGCAATATACGCAGACCCAATCCAAGTTGAATTTAGACCCTAGACACAAAATTAAAATGGACTCCAAATTTACATGAAATGGTGTAAAAATTAAACTTCTTAGGACTTGAACCCTAGTCGTTTGGTTATTAGCTATACACTTACCATATACACAAACACATTCTCCAAAAGTTAAATTAGTAATTTCGTTATGAAATAGAAACATGAAAATTGGACCATGTCTTTAAATTGGATCTTGGGTCATCGTCCAAAGAGCCTAGGTATATAGTTGCCCCCTTAGCAAAATAAAAATTTCTTTAAAAAGGATAAGACAAAAGAAGGCATTTTTAATGATATATTAATGTCCATTAACGTGGAATTCTGACTGGTTAAATAAAGTTGAAAGAAAGTGATATCATGGATGAAACAAAGCTTCAAATCATAGGATATGACAACATCATAAAGATTATAACTATTACATGTTTTCTTTTGTGCTATTCCCATTTTCGTTCTACTACCTGTCTCAAACAATAATTCCTAGATAACAAGTTACTAGTAATCTCTATATTTGTTTTATTCTCTGTGTATAAATAAATAAATTTGGTGTGGATGCATTAAAGGGACATAAATGAGGATACAATCAATCATAAGCACGATGCATGTATAGCTAGGCTATGCATCGTAATAGAAATTTTCATAAATTAAAAGCAATGCAAACATTCCATACTGTAGTATGGAAATCGAGTATAATACACTGCGTTTAGTTGCTTATAAATTACTTTTGGTTGCTCTGCTTAGGATTGATAAAAGAAGACGGTATTAACTTGAGCACCTATAGTTACTATATTTCCTTATATATGGTAATATAAATATTATTAGTATTACTATGGCTACTATTAAGACAAGATTTTATGGTATTGGCACATGCATGCGAACTCTTATCAAATTATGATATTTATTTTGAATTTACTTAAATAAAAGTAAATTGAAAAGTATAAACCTTATATATAATTGGCTTTGAAAATAATTTTGATTAGACTATGATGTTTTCAAAATATTCTTATATGTAAACAAAATGTCAGGAATTCCGATTACAACATGAACAAAAATTAAAACGTATCTTGAAATGGAAATTGGCAATCATAAATATGGTTACAAATTCAAATATTATTTCAACAAAAATATTACGCTCATTCTTTATGTTTTTGGTTATTTTTTTAAACTACACAAAAATTACATATTTGATAATTTAATAAAGGACTTTGAATGTACATACATTGCACATGCCGAAAAATATCGTAAAAATAAAACTTTTTTTTATTTGAATAGAGTGTGTAATCTTAATTGAATTTCAAATTTTCCATCTGAAAATAAATATCATTATTTTTATTTTTTTAGACCAAAAGATTTCATATTCTAACTATTGATATATAGATTAATTACAAACCACGTATGTTTTTTGGGATAACTAGAAAGATTAGTACTCACTGCAACATAAATATGTTTTTCCAACTAGAATATGGCACTGGAGGAAAAAATCGATGTCGAATACCTTGGTCTAGAAATGACACTGCAAACCATTTCGCTAAATATGTCATTCTTAAGCTATATTACACTTAGGCCTTTGTACAACAAGTCTATATTCTTAATTAAAATAAGACATTTTTCAATATAAACCAACTTTTAAAACTTACTGCGTATGTTTGTAAACTAATTATAGACATAACCGTTTTGACCAACTTAATGCTGGGTTGGCAAGAATACACTAGTCCTAATTGAAATAATGTCGGTTTATCCTTTTTTTATTCGTGGTGTAAACTGACATCATTTCAAATAATGCTAGCATACACGCACCTTTTTGTGTAAAATAACTAGATGACTGTTGAAATGTCACCAGCGGGACACCATTTGAAATACCGCATAGTCGCTTGAACTTGGAGAATGACTACCCTTTCCTTCTTCATTCTACATTTAATCAACCTCTTAAAATAAATATTAACTCTCCATTTCTTATTCTAAAATCACAATGTTTGCAGTAAATTTAATAAAAATTGGCGTTTTAAGATATGTACTTCAAGAAGAAGATCATCTTCGTGCTTTGGATCAATCAAAGTATGAAATTTGAAATATTTGTTTGTTGGTAGATTTGCAAATAAAAATTGGTTAATTTTTGAATTCATTGTTTTCATAAAATGAATCCTATTTTTTAAAGTAAACAAGAGCTAAGAGAGCCCAACCTGAATATATTAACAAAACAAAAGGAAAATATAACTATGAAAAATGAAAACAGAAATGGCCCAGAAAAGATTAAAAATACAACATGCAAACAACTACTCCATACCAACCCTTGTCATAATTCTCAAATATATGCCGCTTGTTTGTATGTCTCAAATAATCAGGCAATGCAAAATTTGATATATCTCATTTTTAGGCCATGCCTTGGATTCAAAAATCCGGTTATTCCTTTCGCTCCAAATAATTGTGACGAACCTCATTAACATCTTCAATGGAATTGGTTCCCTGGATGTTCTCCATCTAGTTTGAAGCAACACATTTCTAGTTTAAGTATTTATATAAATATAGCTGTATAATATATATATATATATATATATATATATATATATATACACACACACACTACTAGAAAAGGCTGGTATTCCAACGCCTGTATAATATATATATATATATATATATATATATATATATATATATATATACAAACACACACTACTAGAAAAGGCTGGTATTCCAACGCTTGTTTTCCAACGGCTCCTTAATAGCCGTTGGCGGGCGTTGGAAGCCGTTGGAAATGAAGCCGTTGGCGGCCGTTGGAAGCCATTGGAAAATTTCCTGCATATCAACAGAACCCGCGACCTGCTTTCATTATGTCTTCCCCAAACCATTTCTTCATCTCCAATTCACCATTTCCCAACCTTCAATTCCGCTGCCACCACCCACAAACGGCCGCCGACAGCCTCCGACGTCATCTAGGAGCATCTCTAGCCCGTCTCCACCCTCCTACCTCTCCAAATCCGGTAATTTCTCTAAATCTAAAATTTAGGGTTTTTTGATTTAGAAATTAATTTAAGCTATGATTGATCTCTACTTGTTAGTGTATGTATATTATGTCATGTTATCCCCTAATTGCTATTTGTATCACCATAATGATCAAGTTATTAGCAATTTCAAAATTTTCTAATTTAGTATATTGTGTTTGTTAAGGTGGTTTTGGTTAGTATTGAGCGTATGTG
Source organism: Allium sativum (assembly GCA_030737875.1). Classification (NCBI taxonomy): domain Eukaryota; kingdom Viridiplantae; phylum Streptophyta; class Magnoliopsida; order Asparagales; family Amaryllidaceae; genus Allium; species Allium sativum. The sequence goes on along the minus strand of CM060909.1, from coordinate 259,986,073 downwards.
TGTGATAGAGTTTGCAAATAGAATAATTTAAGCAAATAGAAAGTATATATTATGTTGACTAGAAAAATTGATGTTGGCAATGCTCTTTTTTTTTTTATGTTAGTAGAAAAATTGAAAAACACTTGTAGAAAAATTGATTTTATTAATCATGGATTAGATTTTAATTTCAAATTAGTATGGAATCCAACAATCAAAAAACTTCAAAAAAAAATACCACTTGCGGACTTGTGCAATTTTTTTGTGTTTTTAATAGAATAAACAGGTGTCTTTAATAAACAATAGATTTATGGTTGAATTTTTTTGTGTCTTTAATAAGTAACAGGTGTATCATCTGCCACTTTTGCGGATTTCTAGTGCAGATTTCTAGTGTTGGAATGACTCTCAGTCTTCTCCTAGTTGTTGTTGCATTTTTTGTGAAGGTAAGTTTCAACTCTTTGAAGATGTCATTAGTATTGAACGTATGTGATTGATAGAGTTTGTGAATAGTATAATTTATGCAAATACAAAGTATACAATATGTTGAGTTTGCAAATTGATGTTAGTATAATTTAGGGGACCAACTATGGTGGTTTTGTGGCGTAATGTAGGGCGAAGATGCATTGAATACGGTCGAGCTCATGATGCCGAGGAGCACTAAAGGATATGCTCAAGGTATGGATTTCTGAATCATTTCCTTTTTCTTTTGGAACTTTGTTTGTAAATGCTTTTTTGGACAGAATTTGTAAAAATATCGTATGTAACCAGATTATTAGTTCAGCATCAAAATTTGAAAGTTGTGCTTGTAGAATGTATTACTTCCTTCCATATGTGTTTTCTGGTTGTCTATTTTTTTTCATTGATAACACCTTTGGGATTTGCAGACCAACATCAGAGCTATTAACAACATTCGTATGACATGCCTTTGCCTCGGTGGGATGTGGAATCCGAAAGATAAACAAGGGTAAACTTGATGCTACTCTTTTCTTATTTCCTAGTATATAACTTGTTTTATGTTTCTTTTTAAGTTTTCAAAAAAAAAAAAAAAATGAAAGCTTGCTTCTAAAAGCTGAACAATAGTGTATGTTAATTAAAATAAGGTATAAGCATACATCACTGGATTATAAGTTGATATTTATTTTGTGTTTTCATTTTTGCAGTTGTGCGAGAACACTTAGTGAAGTAAAGAATGGATAGCCATCTCTAGGCCGAGTTCAACATTACGATGCAGGTAATCTTGTCTTCTTCAGTTGACCCTTTTTTCCTTAACCTCATACATCAATAGTTACTTTTAATGGAATATATATGTGTTTCAGTTGCATCATTCAAGAAGAAAAATATAAGTTATGCGTAGCTGTGAAGCACAAATAGCATATATAAGCTCAAGGTATGGCCTTTGTTTAAAATTACACTCTGCAATTTTTTTTTGTTTACTAGTAAATTTTCATTTACTTGTACTTAGTGAGAAATATTAAGGACTGATTATAGGATTTACATCAAACTCGTTATGTGCAACAATAGCATATTATATAAATCGGTAAACCTTCACATAGCTAGAATAAACACTCAGCAACATGACATAGCTTATTTTGACTGAAAGGTAATAGACTTTCTTTTATATATATATATAAAAAAAATCAGTTTTTCTAACGGCTTCCAATGGCTCAGAGTCGTTGGAAACATTCCGTTGCATCCGTTGGAAGCCGTTGGAAGTCGTGAACGCTATTCCAACAGCCACTCCAATGGCCTCCAACGGCCGCCAACGGCTATGAGCCGTTGGAATAGCCCTCTATTCTAGTAGTGATATATATATATACTAGGAGTCGCTTCCCTTATGATAACCTCATTTTCATCATAACCCCAAGATCATGTGCAGTAATATAAATATATCAGTATAGTATATTGCATCTCCATCTACATATATGAAGAAATGTAGATACTCCTAATTTCCAGAAAAAGCTTTACAAAAGATTTATTAACAAGCAAGCCATTTTTCTATGTTAGCTATCATACTCAACATGACTATAATAAATCAGAGTTTCTTTAGCCTTATAATCAATAAATTTGATGAATTAAATCTATTACTGACTTTGTATTTAAAGTGTAAAAAGATTGAATTATGTTGTTGTAGCATACAGTCGTAGAGTGAGGTGCAAAATTGAGTGAGTGTGCTCATAAAACATTGCCTTGGCCATGTTTTTGTGTGTGTGCACATGTGCAGGTAAAACAATGCAAAATGACATAGGAATTTACCTTAACATGAGTGCATATAGCTGCATATTAACATCTTTAGCTAACTTAATATTAACCCAAAAAGAGTACCGGTTAACAATGAAGAACAAGCATGTATTGTTTTATCTATAATAATAAATATAACATCAATATAAGTAATTAGTCAAGATAAGATATACACACATACACATATTGCTTATGTGATGTACATATATTTGTCTTGCACTTTAACACATTTTTTTGGCATCACAACTAGATAAAAACACTCTTAAAATCATCAATAATCAGTTCTTAAAAACCTACAGATCAACAGATTAAATATTTAAATCATGATTAAACTTCACTTAAATTACATTACTACATTAAAACTTCATTAATCGGTACTTTATAAATTTAAGCATATTCCTAGCTTAACACACTTAAATCATTAGTTGCTTCTAAATCTTCATCACAACAACCCAACAATTCTTCTTCATATTAACCTGAAATTCATCCTTGGGTCGTCTCATATTGAATGAGACACCCAGCAGATTGCAAAGGCAAACAAACCAGGTCAGACATGGTCTGGTATGAACATATATCATTCAAGTCGTGTACATAAATATTATTAACATATAACCATAAATGCATGGGTGCTTCTAGCTTCTTATTTTACTAGGAAATAAAATACCATGCAATGCAAATGCATATTTCAAGCAAGACAGCAGACATACCACACAAATTTAACTTGTAATATTTGTCCATCCATTCTTTAACCCAGTTCCTTTATTAATCAGGTTAATCCCCCCTTGCCATTGAACACAACTGTATGCATTGTTCTGGGACCCCTCAACTGTTAACCCCGAACACAAAGGCCTATATGGGGTATTATGCCATGCGCTTGCCTAATCTCTACATCCTGAGGTTAGGCAGATCAATATCATCCTAGGAATGTCACCCTTACTTCTCATGTGTAAATCTTATTAACTCTTATTCATCATTAATAAATGCATAATCCTCCCTTATTTTTCGAGTATTCATACTATAGTACTGATGTGAATACCAAATAAGACTTCAATATATTCACCATTTACACATAACAATTAGTGGCTAGAAGTCCATTCAAGGGCCATCCATTCAAATAATCATCCCGTCATTCAGCTATATAAACATATATGAATATCCACATATAGCTATATTCAACACTTTCACACTTTGGGTATATACTAGAGTCGTTATGCATGCCATGTACTTATATATTTTGCTGTGAACATATGGTTAGAGATTTTAAGGCATCTCATAAACCCTCGTTCTTTTTTATGAAAGAATGTTAAATAAAAGTTAATGGATCAAAGCACAGATTCCATTGCACCATTTACTTATCTCATAGAAAATAGACATAAGCATAAACCCTCTTGTTACACTGCCTATCTCTAGTCAAATATGCCTACTTCACAGCAAATTAGTTTAATCAAGTGATTTGGTAATATGACCATGCACAACAATCTTTATAACCCTTCAGATAACTTTCTATATGACAATGCATCCATGAATCCAACAAACAAAGCATACATCCACTGATATATAAATCAAACAAGCTATACATATCCTACAGGCTACCTAAAATAGGTCTTATTGCCTTTATATATAACTATAATGATAAATGTTCACCTTATATTTTATGTTCACTTTCCCCGAGAATATCTTTGATCTTGACTGCTCTTTCCTTATTTTCCTGAATATTTTTTGTGCCTAGAAAATGAACTAACCCTAGCCCTCTAACCTACTGATTTATATAACAACTACTAAGGTTTTATCTATTTAGGGAAAGTCCAATTTTATCCTCCATATATTTGTGAATCACTCAACTTCATTATGGTCCTTCATGTTCAATTTGGTCTTCTGAAATTGTTGCCTTTATCTTTTTAATTTTTAAACTGCATTATTTACACTATTTCCACTCTTCATGCTATATGCATGACCTTACTTCCCACTTGATATTTATATAAGGAAATATGGTTATATTTATAATATTGTGTATGCACAACATATATTCTTTAACTACCAGCTTATACACTTCCTTGTATCCATCCATATAAGAATTTTCTAACCTCCTTTACTGGCCTTTTTATCTACATTATCCTTTCTTTATAAGTTATTAATTTTTATGCCTAAATTAACTTATAATCTGATTATTATTACTACTAATAATCTAGGTCCTCACATAGTTGCATGGAAAATGACATACACTTAACTGAACTACATATAGAAGGTTAGTAGTAATCATCACCGTAAGGATACAAGTCTAGAGCACATGAGAATATGAATGGGAAAAAATGATGTATGTTTTTTCAATTGCATTATTACATAACACATGTGTCATTTGGAATGAGGTATAAGTTCAGCAACTTATCTTTTGTTTGGATGGAATTAGGCATAATTTCCATAGAGAAAGTTGTTTTTCATTAGCTCATGCATCATCCTAATCCTAGATGACCGCAGAGAAGTTTCAAAAACATCAATTAATCTCTTATAGGTAGTAGAACTGAAAATGTAATGGAACCATTCCTCCATTGTACTAACTCTAATACTTGAGAAAAAACCAGTTGTTTAATTAGATGACATAGTTGTCTCATTACCAAGGAACTACACGCATCAGGGTTGTTCGAACTGACCACTAACAAAGTAATCAACTACATATGTTGATAGTGGAATACCAATATCAAACTGAAGGTTATGACTTAAAACATACTTGAGAATCAAACTAGGTGCTACCAAGGGATCTTCTCGTAATTTAGTACTCGAGAATAAAGCCTATTGTGTTGGATATAAGTAAGAATGGCTAATAATTTTATTCAGACTATATGCCATTATGATGGAGAATTGATTGTTGATCAAATGTGTGAAAAGTATGTTGGCAGTTCTTATAAGCTGGCTAAAGTTCATAAAGGATCGAACTTAGAACTATTAAAAGAGTTGGTTTACAAAGCACATAAGATCAAATCGGATGAGTTTGATATTGATTAGTTTTCACTTGTCTAACTAAAAATATTAACATGTTTAAGGAAGATAGTACAAAAGTATAACTAGAATTGTGCACTTGATGTTTCGGTTTGCCTACGCAGTTCCTAAAGAAGGCATCTATATCCACCATCCTTTTTCTTTGACCCATTTGAGCATTCCCTTCAAACTTTGCCAATGCATCCATAACTTTTGGAACGGAGGGCTAAACTTCAAGTTCAGGCTCATTTTATTTGAACAAAACGAGATATCCATTAACGTCGCACAAAATCTTTAGTTCATGAGCTTTCTTAAGAAGATGACTTCTTCACTTTTTGAAAGAGGCTTTTCTAAAAGAGTCATTGATTATGTATTACGGTGCTTTTTTTTTATCCATGGAGCATAACGATGAGGTTATGAGAGAGAGAATGGAGGGTGGTGTTATTTATAACTGAGTAAACAAGGATATCATGGAAATTTTTATCGATTTTAGGGATTTATCATCTCTTTATGTTGTTTGTAAAGGTGATATAGATTTTATAAAATACGTAAATTAAATGTAAATAAAAACAACATATTCGGGGACTTCCACATGATGTCCCTAATTTGAAATAATTATAAGAAAAGTACATATATTAATGAATCGATGAATAAATCTTTGTTTTTCTATATTAGAAAGCACAGAACTAGTTACAGTTTTTTGTTAAAAAAAGCATCTTAACTTGAGATTTTCAAAAAAGTTTTAAAATTTTGAAACATCAGGCAATTTTATTCATAAATAATGATAATTAGTATTTAAGTTTAATTTTAGTAAGTAAGTGAATTTTTTCATAGTTACTGGACTCTATAAAATTTTATATTTTTTCCTTAAAAATGCAAATGCTCTCATATTTTCTATTGTCTCAAAAATAAGGATTTAATTTGCAAAATTATTTCTAGAAGCATTTTTCTGATCATATCACGGTTGTGTTATAGTTGTTGGTGACAAAATTCTAACTTAAGGTTATTTTATTCCAAAACTTGGAAATAAGTACATTTTAATGGAAATGTACACCTGGCGTCTAGATAATAATATATTAGATAGTTTTTTTTTTTTGGTAAAGCCGACCAGTTTTTAAAGTGATCGCAAACACCTATTATTATAATAATAAATAATAACTACAATTATTATAGGAGGTTGGAGAATTACCAACCTACTACAGTCGGATTTTAAGATGGTCCGTCCACCACTAACTGTTTTAATAGTGGAACGTCTACTTCAACTAATCAAGCTTATAGTACCGGAGCTAGACTGATACACCTAGACTACAATTTTCCTACTCCTCAAAGGGAATAAAATAACTTAGTTTACCATGCAAGGTGGCAGACAAGTACATATTTCCTGATTTAAGAGTCACAATAGTACAACAGCCCAAAAGAAGGATAGTAATGGCAAGCTCTTGGAGCCACACAGTACTAATACTCAAAGTAAGGCAAAGAAACATACCATCACCATGGTACTAGAATGTATAGACACCACTTCATAGGAATTCCATAACTTCATCCACCTGAAAAAACAACCAAGCATACAGCACATGGACGTGAAGCAATTGCAAGAACACCATCATCCTTACGAAATTATCATATTGCAATGTCCTTACAAAATTATATGGGTGTAAACTATTTTTAAGTACCAAAGCTATTAAACTAATGTTTTAAATTTACTAAGTTAACTGAAATTTCTTTAAATAGGGTTATATTGTTTATTTATTAAATTTATGTCTTACATGTATAGTGTCTTTCTAAATATACATGCCATACATCAAAAAACTAAGTTTTACATTTTTCATTGATTTTAAAGTCAATGTTTATAATTTTTTTAAATTGGATACTTAAATAGATGTACATGTTAATACTACAAGCCTTAATTAGCATATAACATACAGCATGTCATTTTATCTTCAAATCACATTATGTAGGTTTCCAATCTGTAATTTCTTGCATCAAATTCAAAATGCTTAACCATTGGAACACTGGTGATGATCTAATATCGGTATTATATGTTCTATAAGAATTAATATTGTACGTTAAAGTAAACAATAAAGCTTAGAAATAGAAATTGTGAAAACTAACAAAACTACATGAATAGATTTGATGAAATTAACCAAATGTAAAAGAAAACCATGAGACCACTGTAAATACCGTCTTAAATTCCTGAACAATGCCCTATTCTTCCCGCTTTAGTTAATTAATTACAATATTATTTTTTGCCAAAGCAAGCGGGGTTGAATGGACTCTTCTATTTATTTATAACAATAAGCAAAACTTATAGTATAAATGAAGATAATAGAAGAAGGAGATGCATGGGGGTTAGAAGAAAATAAAAGGGAATAAAAGAAGAGGGTTACATCCAAATGCCAGTGTTTGAGCATCAAATGCAAAGGAAGACATGGTGATCTCACGACATATGCAACTGCAAATTGCATTGTACATCTGCACTTCGCTTCTTGTTTTGTTATTAATAATCCCTTGATTTCTTTCATTCCATACTTCCCTTTCTATTACTTTCAACATTATCAGCAACTCATATATGGCTTCTTCTTTCCATCTAGTGGCTTTAAAAATGTTAAACCATTCTTCCTTGCTATCTCTCCTTGGAAGAGAAAGACTTCCTCTCCTCCTAATCTTTCCCCAAACAAAGAAGAAGAAAGGGCATCCAAAGTACAAATACTTTATGCTTACAAGGGATGACATGCACAAAACACATCTGTTATTGACATTAATACCTTTTCTTTCAAGCTTCAACAGAGTACGCAGAGCATTATTTTGCACTCGCCATAGATGAAAATTCAACCTTTCACTCATTTTCTCATTCCAAATCCTATTAAACCATGCAGTTTTGTTCAGTTGATCCTCACTAGTCATGAGAGGGCATAGTAGACCAGTATTACGCTTCTTCATATCAACGGTCCAACCATACTTCTCTTGTTGTCCAAATACATAAGGAATGCTATTACATTTATTCATCGGACTGTTAATGGCACTATTACTACTTCTAGGAAGACATACCATGCCACTGATGACATAGTTTGTTTCATTAGCATTTAGGGGAATGTTACTCTTCATTATATCTACATACGATAAATTGTTTATTAATTAGGACTCCGGGATGAAGCCATGGAGTGTACCAAAATTTTGCATTGCTTGCACTCGACAAAGGCACTTTCGAGTATGGAAAAAATTTGTCCCTTACTTTCATCATTATTTTCCACACCTAACTATTTGCTGACTTAGGAGCAGCAGTCCAAATTTCTTCATTTTTCAAATTGTGTTTCGTACTCCATTTTACCCAGAGTCTTTTAGCTTGTCATGTACCCAGAGTCTTTTAGCTTTCATGACAAGGTTCTCGAAATGTACAGATAAGGTGGCATGATTCTAAATATCAATATTATAATGCCTGGCCCTCCTTTACTTTTTGGTTTTTCAAGTTTATGAAAGGCAATAGGAGGCAGTTCGTCAGTGTGTATTGAGCCAAACCATAAAAACCTTCTTCATTGCAGATTTTATCATCAATAGTTTGTTAGGGACTAGGAAAGTTCTGCTCCAATATAGTGTCATAGAAAATATAACTGCATTTAAGATAACTAACCTTCCAAGCTGAGATATATATCTACTTTCCCATCTAGTCAAGTCAATAGTTATTTTCTCATACAATGAGATACACTGTGCCACTATGGTTCATTTTGTAGCCAATGGAATACCAAGATACGACAGGTTAGTATCCATGGTAGACATTCTAGTTATGTTTTGGCACACAACATTTTGATACGGGGGCACGCCAGATAGTAAAATTTGAGACTTTCCATGATTTATCTACAGGCCAGAGGATGAGTGAAATAAGGAAAGAGTATTCATAATGGTTTGGAGGGATTTTTGGGTAGGCTTAGTGAATATCATCAGGTCATCAGCAAAAGCAAGCATCATTATCATTTGAACTTTGCGCTCAGGATGTTTCATGAACTTCCTTAAAGAGACTTGCCTTTTTATCTCCAGGGTTAAAGTTTTAATCACTATTATAAAAAGGTAAGCTGAAATCAGGTCTCCTTGCCCTCATTCTTTCCTCTAAAATAACCAATTGTGTGAGCATTAAAAACCATGGAGTACCTAACAGGATGTGCGCAGATTGTTCCACTCAATAAATTTTCTTGGAAATCTCATTCTATCCATTATACATAGAAGTGTTGTCCAATTCACAGTATCAAATGCCTTCTGGATGTCAATCTTTATAATTTCCCTTGGAGATTGATTTTTGTTAGGTATCCATTTAAGAGTTCATGGGTTAACAGGACATTGTCAAGAATGTTTCTATTAGAGAGAAAGGTTGCTTGGTTTGGGGAGATTATTGATTGTAACACTTCATTAAGTATGAAAGCAAGATTTCTGGAAATTGATTTTTAAATGACATTACAACAGGCTATGGTTCTGAAGTGGGAAACATTAAAAGTGTTTTAGGTTTTTGGCCAGGGCTAGGTTAGTGGATTTTATGGAGCTAAGTAGTTTATTGCTGTCAAAGAAATTATGAACAACTTTGAGGATATGTGGGGAAATGATGTAACAGCAATGAATGTAAAATGTAACAGTAAAACCAACTAGACCAGTTGAAGCTAATTTTATCATGGAGAAAATAAAAATTTTAATGTCTTCATTGGTAACAGGGGAGGTTAGAGCGTCTGAGGAGAGAGGGTGGGTATGGCTAACTTAGTGATGAAAGAAAGGTTAGCATCATAAGGCTTGTTACCTAGTAGGTTTGTGAAGTAAGATAGGAAAGCTTCGTCAATCTAAGTAGGAGCGTTGTAAGTGTTGTATATAACGGTGTTGTATACACAATTGTATGATTTTTGTTTGATGATAACAACCAAATAAATATTATTTTAATGTGTTTGATGCTGTACTGTTTTCATTTACTCATCACAGACAGGAGTATGATATTTATATTTAAACAGAATACACCAGTACAGAAATTCAAATATTTACACAGTATTTTGTTTAAATATAATATTTTATTTCAATATTTAAACAGTACAATTTGATAACTCCGCTATTTGTTTATCTCAGTAATACATCACATTGCATATACTTTTCATTTACTGCACACAGCTCCTCTCATACTCAGTTACATATATACATATACATTCACTCATATACACAATCAACACTGTCTTGTTGTTTTCATCTTCTGTCTTCAAGCTTCAGTCTTCACAGCATCCTACAGTCAGTCCAGACATCCCTGCTTACCTGTCACATATGAAACACACACACAGTACACTGCAATAGAAATGAAACAGAATACATGCAAATATAAATTTTATTTTAAAATTTTTTCTGCCTCAGTTTTCTGGTGTGTTTCTCATCCTTTTTCATGACTTAATCTGATTTATAAAACCATCAATCTGTGTCTAGACAGCTTGTGATATTCACAGTGATACACTGTAAATACCACAAGGCAGACAACATATATATCTCAATTCAGGGACAGGAAAACTTATCTGGATGGATGCATATACACACATGTATATATACACGTGTGCACTGCCTCACCAATCCAGTGTGCAACTGAGAAGTAGCCTCGTGGGCCTGCTCGACTCAGTGCACAACAAGTAAGGGACAGTGCAAAGTCAACATGGAGTCAAAAATCACCAAAGTCAACATGGAGCCAAAAATAAGCAAAGTCAAAATGCAGGCCATAGTGAAAGCATATCAAAACAGCAAAGAATTCATAAGCCAGCAATGAAAAAGCAAAACTCAAGTGGAGTACACAATGTCGAGCACAAACCAAACAATCAAACCAGCATGGTGAAGGCACAAACTCAAGCATTAACATGGTCGAGAATAATACAAGTGCAAACAAGTACACAAAGCAACATGTTCAAGGAGGTGATCAAGCAGCAAATACATGAAGAATGATCAAGACAGTGATCAAGGCAGGTCAAACACAATGGAGCATGTACATGCATAATTGTGTGCAAGTAAACAAGTGTGCAAATGTGAGCATGAGTGGCCGAGTGAAAGTGCCAACATAGCAGCAAACAAGGCAGTTTCAAAGAGTGGGAAGGCAAATACACATGTGCAAATGATGTTTCAACTCAATGTCAAGGTCAAAGTAGTTGAGCCATAACAAAACAGCCAAGCTCAAGTACAAAATGCTAAGTTAAGGGTTTTTAGACCAAAACACAAGTGCATAAAGAATTCTACATGCAAACAAGTTTGGAGAATCAGTATATTGATTTCAGGCAAGAAACCATCTTTTATTGCTTTCTAAAATCATGCATGCATACCAAATGGTTCATACACTCAAAACAGAATATTCAATCAGTGTTTGACAAAGCCAGAAAAGTCAGTGCAAAATCAATGCCTAAATATGTTCAGGAAATTGCATATATATATTTGGCATATGATACAATCAGCATGAACATGCATAATTACATGTGATTGTAAATCAAGGGGAGCCAAGAATGGAATTCTGTTTAATACTAAGCAAGTATTTAATCAGAAGTTGAAGTATTTTCAGTCAACAAACATTTGTTGTTTGGCAAGTTTTTGAGAAATTACATATCATGTTTGGCAACAGTCATTCAACAAAAATTGGCAAGTAACAAAGTCAATTCTAGTGTGTCCAAGATGACAGCAAAACATTTTGGTAAGAAAGCATTTAATTTTTTAGAAACATTAAAGTTTTCCTTGGCAAGTTTTTTTAAAAAAACATGTTCAAAAATCAGAGAGTTCTTTTTGAATAATATTCTTTTTTGGCAAGAAATTTTCAAAAGCATATTTGGAAAGCATTATTATATGATTCCAGAAATAATCAATGTTTACACTCAAGTCAGTTTTTTTTTTTGCAAGAAATCAGATTTTAATGTGTCCAGAAAATCACAGGGGCATGTTGTTTTTTTTTTGGCAAGAAGTAAATTCATTGTTTCCGGTTTTACAAATCACTTATCAATCAGTGAATTCGATAAATGCTACAAAGAACATTTCTTTTGTGTGGCAAGAATTTCATTCATCAGAATTTATCAAAGCCAAGAATATCAAAAAAAAAAGGAAAGTCATTTAAGCCGAGCTAATCCATTCAGATATCACGCAAGGGGTGAAATTCACTTTTTGGAAATAATTCAATCGCACAGCAATACAATCAATGCAGAGAATTCAAAAGAGGAAACCGCAAATCAGCCAAGTCATTCTTGCGAAATCAGAGTGTGATTTAGGATTTTATAATCCTATATTTACACCAATTACATCATCGGCTAAACATAATCGAAAACCAACAACAAAATCAAGAACAATCAGAGAAACAAAATTCGAATAACTCACAATTTTCACAAGAGTTTCAATCGCCTGAAAGCCACAAATCAGTGAGCAAGAAAGCATCAGAAAGCCACGACAACTCGACGGCACAGAGATTCAGTTCCAAGAAGCAAGCGATTCGATTTGGGAAGAAAGCCTAGTTTGATATCGGCCGCCATTTTTATTCTCAGAGGATAAGAGACATCGAGCTAAATAAAAAAGGAAAGGGTCGGCCTAATGGGGTTAAACTTAGCCAAGTGTTTTAATAAGGGGATGACCCTTTGTTTTTAATTCCTAGGGTTTTAATTTTGATTCTACTTTGTGTCATTTTAAATTGTGTTGTGAAATCGATCAAACAGTTTCTAGAAGTCTGTAAAATTCTAGGATTCAGTTAAGGGTAACTGACAGTTTCATAGTCTGTAAAATCTGGGTTACTGATTACGGGGTTGTAATCAGGGGAAATCTGATCGAGTGGATATTGGTCAGTCTAGGGATTTGAGCGTAGGGTTAGAATAGGAGCAGGGTTTGCGAGTGTACATGGTCTTGTATGCGGGATCTGTTCTATCACCTAGTAGAAACCTTAGAAATGCAGCAGTAGGCAGGGTTTTGCCGAAGCTGGGTATATCTGTGTGTGATTTATTTTCTGCATTTCTGTTTCTGCTATAATCTGTGATCTATTTATTATTTTAAGATCACGTTAGAATTTTAATTCAGTTAAAAACTGTGATTAACCCTATTCACCCCCCCCCCCCCCTCTAGGGTTAATCTAGATCCAACAAGTGGTATCAGAGCAGGTATTTTTTTTAACTCTAGAGTCATGGGTAACCCTAGTTGTCTGTCTAGCGAGAGTCAGTCCAGTTCATCTCCAACTATTTTCACTGGAACAGATTTTTTAAACTGGAAATCCAAAATGGAATTTTATTTAAAATATGTTAATATTAAATGTTGGGATGTTGTTATCAAAGGGTACGATATGGTAGATAAAGTTTTTAATTCTCGTGCTACACATATTCTTTATTCTCATCTTGATGATAATCAGTACAGTCTGATTTCCCATTGTTTAACTGCGCAGGAATTTTGGACAGCTCTCAATACGAAGTATGGTCAAATTGACAACTCCAGCTCAAAACCCCAGATTGTCAACTCAGATTCAGAATTCTGTTTAACATGATTTACAAATGAGAATTCAGAAGGATCAGATGATGGAGAATCAACGGATGCTGAAGTTGAAAATTTCTCATACGAAGATTTGGTTTATATTTGTGTTGATTTAACTAAATCTGTTGATAAACTCAAATCTAAAAACAAAACTCTAAAATCTAGGAATTCTGAGTTGACCAGCAAAATTGATGATTTGGAATCACAGCTTGAATATTTTAAAAACCTTTCAGATTCAGATTGTAAAAATTTTTTGAAATTGAAAACCAATCTTGTTCATCTCAATAAAAATATTCAAAAGTTTGAAGATGAAATTTTGATCTTAAAAGCAAACAAGATTGAGTTATCAAATTTGAACAATCATCTGCAAAAGGAATTTGAAATTTTTAAAACTAATATTCATTCCAAACCTGAAAGTGCAGAAAAGGAAAATTTGTTGAAATCGAATTCGATTTTGAAAGAACTTGAAAAGGAGATTGAAAATTTCAAGAAATTTGAGTCTGAAAGTCGAAAACATTTTGAGTCTGAGATTGCTAAGTCCCAAACCAAAATAAAGTTACTCAATGATGAAAATTTGGTTTTGAAATCTGATTTTGAAAGATGTGAGATCACTAAAAATCGTTGTTCAGATTTATTGAAAGAAAATGGTGATCTTAAAACTGAAATTCAACAACTTGAAACAATCTTGTCTAATTTTTCAAACGGTGAAAAATCTTTGAATATGTTGTTGAAAAACCAATTTTCTGTTCAAAATAAATGTGGACTTGGGTTTGAGAAAAATAATGTTTTTGAAAGACGAATTTCGAATGATTTGAAAAATCCTTCAAACAACCTTGAAAAGAATCAATTTGAAAATTTGAACTCTTATAATTTCAAAGGTTTTTTGAGTCAAAATCAAAATGAGAAATTGTTTTATAATAATCCTTCTAAACAATCCTGGATCCCAAAAAGAAATAAACCAAACTTCGTGAAATTCAAACAGATTTGGGTTCCTAAGGGTACAAAGGTTTATTCTGATGGTTTGTTATATAAACAGGTTTGGGTACCAAAACGAACAAATACAACTGTGAGTGGTTTTACTGCCTTTGTTAGACCACTCAATCCTCTAAACAGTTAGCTACCAAAGGAGGCTGAGGAACAACTGTGCTGAAAAGAGAAACTGATTCAAACTGCTTCACATCATTGAATCATCTACTGTTCCTTAGCAAAGTCTGATGAGTTAGAGATCCACAACGTTTTCTGTGAATCAGGTATGATTTCTGACCTCAACCTTGTAAATATTTTTTATTGTTTATTCCTGCTTCTTCTACCCCTTTCTATTTTATTTTCTTCTATTTGTCTTTATTTGATTTGTCACTTCCATATCTCTTTGTTTATTCTGTACTTCTTAAACTTCCAGTTGCAGAATTAATGATTTTCTGGAAATTTGCCTTACTAGTATAAAATCATCATGTGTTAATTATTTCCATATCCTGAATTTGAACTTGTATATATCTGCAATTGTTTTGAAGTTTATTTTCTGATTTTTTGAATTCATAACAGTGTTGATGCATTCATATCATATCTTGAACACTATTAACTAGAATTCTAAAATTTTGAAGATCTGAATAATTAATGAAATTTCACACACTTATACGGTTTTGAGTCCCTTCCAATTCATTTTGGAAACGCTTAAAGTATTATACTCATTACAGCACTGTTACTTCTCAGTTGTGATAATCTCATTAATTTTTAGATTGGCTTGATTATTTCTGACTTGAAAAATATTTGGGTTAAATCAGTGATACATCTAGAATTTCATCCTTATTCATGATTATTATGGTTGAAATTAGTTTAGTTTGAAATCATCTAAAATTCCTGATATTTTGAATCTCACACACCACTTAAATCTGAAATTATTAACCTTGTGTGACTGATTCATTATATCTCAAAATTTGACATTGATTCAAATGATTTCAAATAAATTATTTTTATTCTTTGGATCATGAATATCTCACAAAATTGATGTAGATGATCTGAAATTTCTTGAGGACTTGTCAGAAAATTCTTGTGAAAATTCTTTGAAAATCCGGTCTTGAATTTCTCTGTTATTTCATGGTAATATGATTTAAGTATTTGTTTGTTTAAAATCATTTGAAATTATTGATTTATTGAATCACACACATATTCTGAATATGAAAATAATAATTTGGTGTGATCGATTCATTGAATCTAGAGATTTTTCATATTCCTCAAATGATTTCAAATAAATGGTAGTTCTAATCTTGGATCATGAAAGTTCTTATGTGACCATCCCCAGACAAGTCTGATGTGATATTGTGTTCTGCACTGCTCTGATATTGTTCTTAGATAATTGCTTATTGTTTGATTTGTCTGCTTGGGCTTTAAATTTCTGTTATCTGTGATATCATAGTTTGTTTCCATTGTCTTGGTAAAATCCTCGAGAAAGCGAGAACAAGTGGTATCAGAAGTGCTTATATTTGTTTCACCCATCTGTACTGAGATTCAAATTTTCACCTTGTATAGATCCATACATTTTTTTGCCTTATACAAATAAATGTGCTAAATTTGTCTGGCTGGGTTTGTGTTTAAATTTCTTTGGTCTGAGATGTCCATGATGGTCCATCAGGGTGTAATTAAAATCCTCGAGAGGAAGACTACAATTGGTATTAGATGTGCTGAATTTTTTTTGTATATATTTTAATCACTCTTGTCCTGTATAGCTCTTTATATTCCTCTTGTAATTAATTTTCAATTTTAAGATTATTTATTTTTTATTCATTCAGAAATTGAAATCAATATCCAAATTGTTCTGTATTTATAATTCATCAAAATATATCAGAATCTGAAATTGTGATGAATTATGAGTGCAATATATTTCACAACAAGAGGAGATTTTATCTGGATTTTCATAATGGTCGAATATTTATTATAATATCTTTGAACTGGCAATTATTTCACGACCATACTCATTATCTATCATCATTCTGCCATCCATGATAATTTTTTTTAAAATGTGGAGAGTTTAATATTTTTTAAAAAATCATCTTGAATAAACAGTGAAAATTATTTGTGATAGAAATGGTACTATATTATTATTCAGAATTAGTGAGAATTGAAAATTTTCAATAATCCCTGTACAGTCGAGCTTATTTCATAATATAATCGATTTAGAAATTTATTTCACAGTCCATTTCTGTGCCTACCACATTTCTATCATCCATATTGGTTTCATATACCGAGGAGTTTTTTTTAAAAAAAAAGGGCTGAAAATGATAAAAATATAATTAACATATAAGAGTGTCTCTAACCTCATTTAAAAATCCAAGCTCTGGTTATGAGACGTCTTATAATTTAAGCTGCGACTGATCCCATTTAAAAATCCAAGCTCTGGTTATGCGTGGTCAGTGTGCTCTTAAATAAAAAGGAAATAAAGTGCTAAAAATAGAAATAAATTTTGAAATTCTCCTCTGAGTATAAAAGCCAGTCTATCATTTCATCTTCTATTCTGTGAAATATGCTGAAATTTTATGACGTGTTATGATTTGTTAATTGATAGGTATTGGGATTTGAGGTTATTCGATCTTGTCACTTAAATTGAATTATTAATTATAGTCCAAATTCCATCTCTGTTTTTTAACCTCATTTTTTTTGGAAAATAATTGGAATACATTTTTTTTACTCTCCCCATTTTATATAAAATTCATCATAAATCTGTCATTTTCTACAATGTGAAATATGCCTCCTGTTCTTAGAATATTATGATTTTTGTTTGACTGATTGAGATTTATGATGACTGTTTCTTCCTCTTAAGCTGGTATAGTATTTGTTAGTCATTTTTCATCTATATTTTAAATTCTGAATCCTTTTTGATGATAACAAAAGGGGGAGAATGGATAGAGATTTTGATTTATGAGTGAATATTTTATAAATATTTTGAAAATTTATTATTATTCATACATTTCACTCATGCACAGTTATAGGGGAGCTTTCTATTGTAGGGGGAGCTAATAAATAGGGGGAGTTCATGTTTCACTGTCAAACACATTTATTGTATACAAAATCTTTTATTTGTTTGTCATCATCAAAAGGGGGAGATTGTTGTATATAACGGTGTTGTATACACAATTGTATGATTTTTGTTTGATGATAACAACCAAATAAATATTATTTTAATGTGTTTGATGCTGTACTGTTTTCATTTACTCATCACAGACAGGAGTATGATATTTATATTTAAACAGAATACACCAGTACAGAAATTCAAATATTTACACAGTATTTTATTTAAATATAATATTTTATTTCAATATTTAAACAGTACAGTTTGATAACTCCGCTATTTGTTTATCTCAGTAATACATCACATTGCATATACTTTTCATTTACTGCACACAGCTCCTCTCATACTCAGTTACATATATACATATACATTCACTCATATACACAATCAACACTGTCTTGTTGTTTTCATCTTCTGTATTCAAGCTTCAGTCTTCACAGCATCCTACAGTCAGTCCAGACATCCCTGCTTACCTGTCACATATGAAACACACACACAGTACACTGCAATAGAAATGAAACAGAATACATGCAAATATAAATTTTATTTTAAAATTTTTTCTGCCTCAGTTTTCTGGTGTGTTTCTCATCCTTTTTCATGACTTAATCTGATTTATAAAACCATCAATCTGTGTCTAGACAGCTTGTGATATTCACAGTGATACACTGTAAATACCACAAGGCAGACAACATATATATCTCAATTCAGGGACAAGAAAACTTATCTGGATGGCTGCATATACACACATGTATATATACACGTGTGCACTGCCTCACCAATCCAGTGTGCAACTGAGGAGTAGCCTCGTGGGCCTGCTCGACTCAGTGCACAACAAGTAAGGGACAGTGCAAAGTCAACATGGAGTCAAAAATCACCAAAGTCAACATGGAGCCAAAAATAAGCAAAGTCAAAATGCAGGCCATAGTGAAAGCATATCAAAACAGCAAAGAATTCACAAGCCAGCAATGAAAAAGCAAAACTCAAGTGGAGTACACAATGTCGAGCACAAACCAAACAATCAAACCAGCATGGTGAAGGCACAAACTCAAGCATTAACATGGTCGAGAATAATACAAGTGCAAACAAGCACACAAAGCAACATGTTCAAGGAGGTGATCAAGCAGCAAATACATGAAGAATGATCAAGACAGTGATCAAGGCAGGTCAAACAAAATGGAGCATGTACATGCATAATTGTGTGCAAGTAAACAAGTGTGCAAATGTGAGCATGAGTGGCCGAGTGAAAGTGCCAACATAGCAGCAAACAAGGCAGTTTCAAAGAGTGGGAAGGAAAATACACATGTGCAAATAATGTTTCAACTCAATGTCAAGGTCAAAGTAGTTGAGCCATAACAAAACAGCCAAGCTCAAGTACAAAATGCTAAGTTAAGGGTTTTTAGACCAAAACACAAGTGCATAAAGAATTCTACATGCAAACAAGTTTGGAGAATCAGTATATCGATTTCAGGCAAGAAACCATCTTTTATTGCTTTCTAAAATCATGCATGCATACCAAATGGTTCATACACTCAAAACAGAATATTCAATCAGTGTTTGACAAAGCCAGAAAAGTCAATGCAAAATCAATGCCTAAATATGTTCAGGAAATTGCATATATATATATTTGGCATATGATACAATCAGCATGAACATGCATAATTACATGTGATTGTAAATCAAGGGGAGCCAAGAATGGAATTCTGTTTAATACTAAGCAAGTATTTAATCAGAAGTTGAAGTATTTTCAGTCAACAAACATTTGTTGTTTGGCAAGTTTTTGAGAAATTACATATCATGTTTGGCAACAGTCATTCAACAAAAATTGGCAAGTAACAAAGTCAATTCTAGTGTGTCCAAGATGACAGCAAAACATTTTGGTAAGAAAGCATTTAATTTTTTAGAAACATTAAAGTTTTCCTTGGCAAGTTTTTTAAAAAAAACATGTTCAGAAATCAGAGAGTTCTTTTTGAATAATATTCTTTTTTGGCAAGAAATTTTCAAAAGCATATTTGGAAAGCATTATTATATGATTCCAGAAATAATCAATGTTTACACTCAAGTCAGTTTTTTTTTGCAAGAAATCAGATTTTAATGTGTCCAGAAAATCACAGGGGCATGTTGTTTTTTTTTTGGCAAGAAGTAAATTCATTGTTTCCGGTTTTACAAATCACTTATCAATCAGTGAATTCGATAAATGCTACAAAGAACATTTCTTTTGTGTGGCAAGAATTTCATTCATCAGAATTTATCAAAGCCAAGAATATCAAAAAAAAAGGAAAGTCATTTAAGCCGAGCTAATCCATTCAGATATCACGCAAGGGGTGAAATTCACTTTTTGGAAATAATTCAATCGCACAGCAATACAATCAATGCAGAGAATTCAAAAGAGGAAACCGCAAATCAGCCAAGTCATTCTTGCGAAATCAGAGTGTGATTTAGGATTTTATAATCCTATATTTACACCAATTACATCATCGGCTAAACATAATCGAAAACCAACAACAAAATCAAGAACAATCAGAGAAACAAAATTCGAATAACTCACAATTTTCACAAGAGTTTCAATCGCCTGAAAGCCACAAATCAGTAAGCAAGAAAGCATCAGAAAGCCACGACAACTCGACGGCACAGAGATTCAGTTCCAAGAAGCAAGCGATTCGATTTGGGAAGAAACCCTAGTTTGATATCGACCGCCATTTTTATTCTCAGAGGATAAGAGACATCGAGCTAAATAAAAAAGGAAAGGGGCCGGCCTAATGGGGTTAAACTTAGCCAAATGTTTTAATAAGGGGATGACCCTTTGTTTTTAATTCCTAGGGTTTTAATTTTGATTTTACTTTGTGTCATTTTAAATTGTGTTGTGAAATCGATCAAACAGTTTCTAGAAGTCTGTAAAATTCTAGGATTCAGTTAAGGGTAACTGACAGTTTCAGAGTCTGTAAAATCTGGGTTACTGATTACGGGGTTGTAATCAGGGGAAATCTGATCGAGTGGATATTGGTCAGTCTAGGGATTTGAGCGTAGGGTTAGAATGGGAGCAGGGTTTGCGAGTGTACATGGTCTTGTATGCGGGATCTGTTCTATCACCTAGTAGAAACCTTAGAAATGCAGCAGTATGCAGGGTTTTGCCGAAGCTGGGTATATCTGTGTGTGATTTATTTTCTGCATTTTTGTTTCTGCTATAATCTGTGATCTATTTATTATTTTAATATCTCGTTAGAATTTTAATTCAGTTAAAAACTGTGATTAACCCTATTCACCCCCCCCCCCCCTCTAGGGTTAATCTCCATCCAACAGTAAGATACACCCGACATGTCTTTAATACTGTGTATAAGTGATCTTTCCTGCTTAGTTTTCAAAGATGTGTGAAAACTCTTCATATTTTTGTCTCTTTTTGTAGCCCAATTTTGTTTTATTTTTTGTTGAACCATATTAGCTTCTATTTGCAATGCTTTTTCAAGTTGGTCAAGTATCTCTTTCTCTAGAAGATAGCTATTCTAGGTTGCATTAGGGAGAAAATTTCGTTGTTGTACCTATTCGAGTTTTCCTTAGCACAGTTGAAAGTCTGTTACTTGTTCTATATACCGTTCTCGACCATTTTTTAACGCATGTTTAGTATTCTTCAATTTTTGTTATAAGTTATGCATGAGGTTGGCATAAGTATATATTTTCCAAGATTTACCAACTACCTGCAACATGTTTCTATTGTTTATCCATTCATCAAAAAATTTAAAACAAACTTGTTTTGAAATGGTTACTGAACCAAAGGATAGGATTAATGGGAAATGATCAGAAAGTAGGGCATTGGAATATGGATATGAATGGAGGGACAAGAGGAGAGGATCTTAGGGTTCATGGAGACATGATCAATCTTAGTTAGAATACGTGGACTTGAAATGCTTTTATTGATCTAAGTAAAAGTAGAGTCATAGGATGGGAAATCAACTAATGGAGAACAATGCATAGCATTATTATGGTGATAAATCAGAGATAGATAGAGGGATACCACCACTTTCAATGAGAAGACATAAAGGAGCAATTGAAATCTCCTATTACCAGCCAAGGGTGAGTATTTTGGGAGAAGTGGGGGAGGCAGTCATGGAATTTCTGCCTCTCTAAAGGGAAGTTGCTAGCATATACAAAGGTAATAAACAAAAAGATAGCTATGGGAATATGAGTGTCTGAGGTATGAATGATCTGATAATCAGTTATGATTGGGGAAATTATGAATGTGGATGGGTCATACAGTATGAGAAGTTTCCCATAGGGGGAATGTGAGAGATTAGTTATATAAAGTTATATATTTCCAAGAAGGGTTGATATATAGAGAAGATGATAGGGAATGAGAAGGGTTGAGTTTGGTTTCACAGATGAGATTAGTGTTAGGTGATGATCATGAATTAAGGTTTTGATTTGATCAAGTTTTGGTTTGTTGTGTGCACCTCGTATATTCCGTGCTGCAATTTTGTGCAACATGATTATACTGCTTGAAGGGACACTGGTGTGCTTCTAGTTCTTCTTCGAGAAGAGAAGGGGGTCTTTTCTAGAAAGGTATGGTATGAATTGTTAGATTCTTCATCAGATTCCATAAGTGATGGGAGCAGGGATGGTGAAGGGGAATTGACTCCCTTTTTCTTTGAATTGCTTTTCTATTTTCCTTTTTTACTTATTATAGACAGTTTAACTTCCTTTTGTTTTCTAGTTTTGTTGGTCTGCTTTTTGCACAAAATAGCAAGGGAGTGGGATTTGGAAGTTGGTGAGATTTGGCATATGGCTTGGTTGTTGCATTGGGCATTAGTTTGATTGGATGAGGAAGTGAACAAGGTTTTGGACTTGTTTTGAGGAGAAAATTAGCTATGAGGGTTGTTGACAGGGGAAGATAGAGTTTTAGGTAAGATATCACAAGGTAATTGTGGATTTTCATGTATTGATAATTCTGGAGGGTTTGATAGGATTGAAGGAAGTTTAGATTTAGGAAGTGATTATATATGTGGATATGAGGATGTGACGGTTTGTTTACGGTGATGATTTAGGTTGTTGTAAGGTTATTTGTGAGAGGAGGGAGTGGTTGGAGTCATTGTTGATCAGTGTTGCATTGTTGTCTCCATGCACAACAATATTTATATGCGCATTAATTGGTGCAAAGCAGGACTATCATCTGCACTACTTTTCCTTTCCCTTTTTGCATCAAAACACATGCTAGATGCTTTCCCTTACATAGCATTTTTTTTTTGCTTCTTTCACTGTCATTCTCATCTTCTACTTGATGAACATTTTGTACAATCTTCTCATCATGAATTTATGTTTCTAGTTCTTCATTTTTTGTAAAACTGCAAATTTGTTCCTATCATTTACTCTCCTTATTGGTTTTGTTTGTTTTCTAATGGTAGTGCACTCTCTCGCATCATACATTGTTCTTTCAGCAGTGACATTTGTTGCAACATCATTCATTTTTTTTCCTTTCCTTTGTCTCAACCTACAACTTTTGTTGCATTATTGTTCTTTCTGTTTGTTGCAACTTTATTCCAATTTCTATTTTTCCCATCAGTTTACTGGATCTTATTTTTATTTCCACTACTTCCTTTTGCTTGAGCATTTTTCTTCACTACTACTTCTTTAACATTTTCAGTTACTTTAGTGGGTTAATTTTCTTTGCATTCATCACTTTTATGTCCAAAAACTTCGTAGTGTAGACATACATCTAATTTCCATATATACAACACTTGAATAATTTATATTGACCCATCTGGATTCTCAATAGTAAACGACTCCACCAACTCTTTATCTTGTGCAATCTCAATCAGGCATTTTGCATCCTATATTTTAGCCAAAGATTTAGTTGCACCATCCAGGCATACCAATTCCCCCAATCTATTAAATAGCCAGTTTAACCCCAAACGAGACCAAAGATAGATATGAATGTTTGATAATTTCTGCCATATTGGTACTACTTTAATCAAGACATAAACATTACTTACATTCAGATCCTAATGTTTTGTGATGAAAATCTTTTCTTCGTTATTATTGGATCTCCTCTTATCACTCTTTCTTTATCAGTTTCATTAGTGAACAAGAACAGAAATAGTGTGCCATTAGACTTCACTTTGATGCTTCATCGCAACTTACAATGTGATTTTAGGGTTTCAATTACCATCACGTATGATAGTGGTTTATCAATAAAGAATCCAACCGCACAATTTTTCCATATTTCCTCACTAGCATTCAGAATTGCAACAGTAGGAACCATTTTGTCTCCATTATATAATATCTCCATTTGAAGAGGTTTGTACTTGCCAGCATTACGTGGTAGATGTTGAAATAATGAAGTCCATGCATGTTCAAAGGATGATTGATTTTGGTTGGAAGCATTTTTGCCAGTGGGATGGTCAGAGAGTTTTAATGGTATTATGGGAACAAGTATTTGTTTTGAGGAGATGATGAAGGGAGAGAAGAAGCAGGGTGCTCAGATAAGGGCGGGTCAGGTGGTTGGATTGGAAGAGGATGTGGAGGAAGGGGTATAGGATGGGGTAGTGGTGATGGTTTGATGGGATTTGGTTCACCAGCCATGAAAAATTGAAAAGGAGGAAAAATATGTGGAAATGTAATATCATTCAACATCGTGGTCCCACATATTTTTCTTAAAATAGTCAAAACAAATACATGACAATATAATATACAGAAATATTCTGTTAAAAACTACAAAACAAAACAAGGTATATTGGATGATCTAATAATTAATGTCACTAGTAATTGGATAATGTTCCAAATTTGATTACTTTATTTTCCGATTAAGACTAATATTTCCAATTGCGGTGTAAATAGCTGCAAAACATAAGTTGTAGCAATCCGAATTTTTGAATGTTGACTATTTAAAGAATTTAAATATTAAAACCAATGAATTTGAGATTTGATGAATTAAATTAAATTTATATGAGAAATTAAATACTGAATTGACTTGAAATTCTGAATCTTTAAATTTAGTATAAAATTAAATTGATTTGAAGTTTAATTATAATTCTAATTGAATTAGAATGATATCTTACTATCAATAAATTTGAGTTTTTGAAAACCGATATCTATTTACTCGATTTCGTTAACATGTGAAAATAGTCATTTTGCAAACGATCTCGAAATTCGAAGAAATCAACTTTATCGAAGTAATGGTTAAATATTGTATGGTTCCAAATTTCGTGCTGGTTAGACTTTTTGAGTGATCATGTGCAAAACGCGTATTGATAAATGATATAAAATTATAATATGATTACAAAAGCTAGATTTTGCATATGATCAAGTTAGCTCTCAAAATTAGTTCATTGTGTTTGGAATGTAAATTATTAGCTCTGGATGACATAAGTATGCCTCGCTTTCCAGTTTGTAAATTTTCAAACTCGGTGAATAATGTTTTGGTGGAGCCTTTAAATAGGAGTTAAATTTCTCATTCCTATATCTGTCCCCCGCAAGCCTTTAATGGCCACAAATTCACATTTTAATCCATCCATAATTAGCTAAAAATCTCAATATGCAAGTTGTCTGTATCGATAGTACAAACTCATCACGTTGTCTATTCGTCTATTAGATGACCGGATTGGGCAGAAAATTGCCAAAACCGAGAATTGGTTCGCTTCATTCTTTCTCAGATTGTGTGCAAACTGTGGACAATCGGGTTGAGGTGTCTGAAGAGAAAAGGAGTAGGGGATACTGCTCTGTCGATCTAGGGTGGTCGGAGGTGGTGCGGTGGCCTATGGCATGAGAATCGAGTGAAAACGCGATTCTGTTCATCCGGGATTCGGAGGTGGTTGGAGGTGTTTTGATGGTTGGGTCTTTGGTCATGGGTGTTCTGCAAGGTGGCCGACATGGCGGTAGTGGTGAAATGTGGTTCGGATCATCTGAGGTGGAGCGATGATGGTGTTTTATCATTGATGGATTTCATATTCGAAACCTGTAGAGGAACATGATTAGGGACATTAATAAGGTGATTAATTAGTGCTAATGACATTAGATTAAATAATAAATTATTTTAATTCATACTTGAACTTTAAACATGGGTACTTTTTCAGAGAAGGTCTAATTAAGGAGGTCGTCTTCATTGTTGGATTCGTATTCGCGTAATCTATGTGTACAGTTGGATTTGTCTGATTTTGAGATTATTAAATCATTGTTATGGATTAGGATTGGACGATGAGTTAACTCTCACACACTCTGTGACCACCGCTCTACATTACCAACACCAAGAAGTGTGATGTTGTAGTGTTCGTCCAGTGCAAGGCGATCATCAAGGTTGGAATAAGAAGAATAACCCAAAACATTAGTATATGTCACAGTGCATACCCAAAGTAGTGATCAATAAAAAAAAATAGTATAAGAGTATATATATAATACGTGGAAGCCTCTTGCACGTCTCCAAATAGCTCCTCGAGCACACCAACCTATCTCTAGTCTGTTCATTTAAGCGCACACAGCAATGCATAAAACCTAATCCAGGCAAAGTTTGTATGAGCGATAGTAATCTAAATCACTAAATAGGGTAATAACACAGGTATGAAGAATCGTACCTGACCTGTCCCTACGTCCAATAAGTTAGCACATATGATCATGTACTCTACTTTATGATAATCACAATACTGAGTGTAAATGAATGTGTTCGTGACATAATGGTATCAAACATTCAAACATAGCATCCATCCTCACGACCACTCACTCAGTCGTTGAGTGTATGGTACTCATTACTTTAGTCATCCAATCCATTAGGGTCATGCCGGGAGCGACTGGTAGATTTTGTGCCCTAGAGGCAATCTATTTAATGTGATTAATAACATTGTTGATGTTATAATTTATTTTGAATAAAAGATTCTATTATGTTACGTATACTGCGTAATATAAATATTAAAATAATAGAAGTCCTTAGAATAATAATACAGAATTATATAGTTTCAAGTAAGTGACTTGACCATGATATTATATAATATAATGAGCATTGTAATTCTTAAATGTCCCTAGTCAAGTTTTATTGTATATAGGGCAACAATGAAACACTGAGACTAGCATGCTGATTGATTGATGATCATATCTCATTGATCCTTAATATATGTGATATTAATGTTAACACATAAATATACATTGGAGAATAGTGTATTGGAATGACCCAACATGAGGAAACTTCATGGAGTATGATTAATAGTATCATAGGTAATTCTTTTAGTGACATTGATGTAATGGTACTCAGACCTGAAATCATTATATATTATAATCGAGGATATTTGCGTTTTGATATCATCAAAAGTTCCTTTAACATAGTAGACAATAAAGGTGATTATTGAATGCATCTTTAATAGATTAAATAATATGAATAATTTGGATGGAATTTAACCCTACAACATAATTAGTGATATCCATAAGCCTCTTGATTGAGTAAGATTATAAAATGCATAGTCATGCTCAAATATTGATTTGTTTTATATAATTTGCCATAGATCAAGATAAAAGGATTAAATTATAAAGAGGATGATACATTCCATGCCTCGAGTTTAATCTTGGATATAATGGTTCAAAGGATTAAATTACGTTGGAACACTGGTCATAGAAAGGTTGTATCGAATGGTTGATTTTATTATAACTTGGTTAACAACGATGTATTACTAGATGTCGTTTATTGTTTATAATTTTAAATGTAATTTAAAATTATTGTCAATGTTATAATATCCTATTGGGTCACACACTAAAAACGTTTAAAAGGGGATAACCATTCTTTAAATTCTAAATGCTCAAACGTTGATATTTAAAATCCCTTAAGAATTGGTAGGCTGAGATTTTTTGTGAGGATACGTTTTACTTGTTTTAAAAAGGGCTGGCTTCTTCCTTTTTAACACCCGAAGAAAATAAATCCACGTCAAAGAAATTAGATTGGTTTTGGCTAGTACCTTTCATCTTCCTCTTCGATTTCATGAGACAATTCCAAAAATACGTTAGTGGACACCATGAAGACGCTGCCAATTCCAGCAGCATTCGCAATTCAATTCATTCTAGTTCATCATCAAACCTATGATTCTGCAAATTCTAATTAGTACTATTATGCTTTGACTATTATTTTTGCATGGATCTTGTGTTATGAGTTGTTGAATTATTGAAATCCGCTACCGATTTGATATCTAAAACCCTTCAATGGTATTAGAGCTAGGCTTACGAAATTGTATTTTGAGCTTTTAATTTGGTTATTTGTATATTTAATTTATTGGAAAAAATTGAAAGTGTTATGAACAATACTGTAAATAGCATGTAACATGAATTCATTTCTGATATGAAATCATTTCATTGTAAATACATTTTATATGTGATGTAAAACCTGAAATGAATTTGTGGGTTAATATTGATTTTGTTTTTAGACTCCTAATGCCTACCCAGTTAATTTTGGAGATCTGGATTGGTTCTATTGATTTGGTTGGAAGTGTGGATTTCACTTACGAATTGTAATTCTTGTTATTAAAAGCAATTTTAAATATCCAATCTACCTTGGTTTGATGTTGTGATTTTTGAAGTGATAACGTTGGATTTGTTTTTCTGTTATGAAGATATTTTTGGGACATACATACACTGCTTAATTATGTTGTTATGTATGTATATTTAAAATTGTGTTTAGATCTGAATTTTATGAATTTATTAAACTAGTAATCTATATGTATGATTACCGATGTTAATATAGGTAAATGAATGATTTTTAATCATTGCAAAAAAATTGAGCTGTAGGTTGATTATTGTTTGAGATCAATCTGCCACTATTATATGTATACATGATGTGTTTTGGATTGTACTTTTCATTTCATATCTATTGCCAACCAAACACACAGTATGTATATTTGATCGATTATATGACACAAAATATCATGTTGACATATTGCTTATATATATTGACATGTATTTTCTGGAACTATGAATTGGAATTTAACTTTTCTGTTAGTAAATATTTTTGTTACAATGCCACAACAACACGCCACTACAAATAAAATTGCAGTATATATGGAATTTTAACTTTTCTATTAGTAGATGTTTTGATTATCAATGCCACAATAACACACCACTGCAAATAAAACTGCAGTATACACACACACACATACATACATACAAATACTCTATTAGGGATACATGTTTGTGCTGGTTAACACCTCTTATATATATAAACATGTCTGGTGAGACGAACTGAACTTCCCCGTATGGGAAAACCCGGTTTGCTTTGAGAACACGACGCATCAGAACAAAAACAACAGAACATTTCATTGCTATTACATTAATTTACATCAGAGTGCAAGAATATTTTAGAGCACAAATAAATATTACACAGCGGAAAAATAATATTAGAAATTAAAATACATAGTAGCGGAAATTTAAATATATAAATACAATTCGTAGTGGGAAATAACAACTGACATAACTGACAGAAATACACAAATACAAAGCTTTCCGAATATAGCTCCAGCTGTAATCTAGGATCCTGGGAAAAGAAATATCTGCGAAAACCAAAACTACTAGCTGCCCTGTGGAAAATAGGGGCACCCAAAGTTTAGGTTAAACAATAAACTCTGAGCCAGTCATGGGACTGGTGTGAGAACTAAAACAGATTAAATCTTTACTAAATGTTGGGAAATCATGGGACCACGTTGTATGACACGGAACGGGTTTATTCCATATGAATCTCAGTTTAAAATATAACAACGCTATGTTATTTTTGAAAAATGAAGCTATTATAAGGCTCAGGTCCCATCAAATAATGCAACACAAGCCGGAGGATAGAGTTTTCCCTTATAATAGCCAAACATGCTTGGTATGTTTAAAACAAATCATTTTTGATATTACTATAAGTGTAGAGTGTCAAAATCAACTTCAGATATAATTGTATCAATAATAGACGGCATGAGCTCCTCATCCCACTATGTCGCCATATAGGTTTACAACTAAAACCAAAAAGTCACGTATTAGAAATTGGATTCCATCTATGAGTCAAGGCAAGGGATCGTCCTCACCGATTCGAGACCCTCTAGCCCGTGCCTTAGGAACAGAACACATCGTTCCTTTGATCTTCAGGGTCTGTCCACACTTACTTAAGTGGATTGGTAATTCTTGAAAAATACGTTTCCATGTCCTATAGGGCATAAAATATGGTTAGTACGTCGACCATATCAAGAGCCACTAGGGACTCAAATCCGAGGCGCCTTCCAATCCATCATCCACATAAGTAAACTGTCTGAGTTACATACCATGACACCACTCCTAGCTAGAAAGAAACACATGCACTCCCTGTAGTCACTATCCTGTTTTTGACTCATACCGCGTGTGAGGCCCGCGAATTAATGCTATACAAAAAGCTATGCTATTTAAAGTTTTGCTTTGATCATCAACCACAAGACTTTGCTTTTCAACAAAAGCCTTGATCATTCGCATCTCAACATGCCACACTGACAATTCACGCCATGCAACGGATGTCTATCAATATATAACCTCTAAGCTCGTACATCTCAGAGAAGTGTGTTAAGCAAGAGAATAAATTCTCTGCCACCAAACAGATATATATTTAATAGAAATCAATCAACACAAAATGTAATCCAATGTTAGACACACATCCATTTACAAGTCCGTTCTGGGTCTGAACGAAACCGGAGGCACCTTATTCCTCGTCCCATATGTCCAATAAAGGAGAGAGGTCCTTGCATATCCGGTCGATCTCTAAGTACGTCCAGACGATCACCACTTATTACCTTGTCTTGGGAGTACAACCAATCAAGACATCAGTAATCATCCCAACAATGTGAAGATCTCCGGTCTTCAACCACCGTCTTCATCGTCGACTTTTAGCTGCCATATCAGTTATTCAGAATGGGATAAACCAAGTATTTTCGAATAACTCACGTATTTTATAATAAATAATCAAGTGTTATAAAAACACATCATACGCCTCATTCCAATTCAGAATATTCTTTTATTCAAATATTCACATTTTTAGGGAAAGGTTCCCGTTAATTTTATCAATGGTAAATTCTTTTAAAAAATTTCTTTAATCTTCCTTCGGGTATCATTTTCAAAAGATTTTATTTTATCTTTTTACAATTCTAAACCAAATTAAGGTTTATCAACTAGTCGGGATTAGCGAACTTTACCAAAGTAATCATTTATTTAATAATCCCAACCTATTCATTCCATGGGGCAAAACTTGTAGTACTCCATATCTAACACCCACTGCATTATCGGTAAATTTAATTACCATTTCACACTCAAATCTAATTAAATATTTAACTATAGCCTGGAGTAAAACTGGTGGTACTCCATCTCGAAACATTTATTAAATTTGGTAAATTTAATTACCATATTCCCATTTCAATCTAATTAAATATTCATTAAAACTCCATCTTTGAGACGACCCAAACTTGCCCTTACGGGAAATCCTGGATTGAATTGAGAACAATCAGAACACAAACATAAGAACGTTTCATTGCTATTACAACTGTAGTAACCCAAAATTCCGGTCCAATTTGGGCTGACCAAATAACACAAGTCCAACCCAATTTGCACTGGAATCCAGAAAACTATTAGAAAGAATATAGAGGGTGAGGAAAGATAAGATAGAACTAATAGAATAGAAGAAGAAGAAGAAGAAGAAGAAGAAGAAGAAGAACATCATCATCAGAGTAAACACGAATCTCACAGCGGAACGAATAAAATATAACATAACTTTTGAAATACAAACAGTATATGTATACAATAACATTATCAGAGTACAACACTTACAATATAGAGGAAATAAACTATAGCTATATAATCCTGCAGCCTCCTGCTCCAGCTCTTCAAATATTTGTAAAATCCTGACTACATGACTGTCCGTACAAAATTGGGCACCCAAGAGTTTTGGGAAAACAAAACAAAATAAACTCCGGGTCAGTCATGGGACTGGTATGAGTAAAACAGTTTAAAACAGTTTGAACAAGTAAATGATATCTCATAAGACCACACCGTATAACGGAACGGGTTTTCCCCTTATGAGAATCCAAAATATCTTTATATCAAAAACCTTTTGGTATTATAATAATGTCTATCAACCACAATATAATAATCATCTAGCCGAATTGCTTTCATCTCACGTTCTACATATATAGTATACAATCAAAACCGCAAGCACGTATTGGGTAATGGATTTCCAACTATGACAAGGTATGGAACCACCTTTCGCTAGTGTACCTCTAGAAAAGAATACACTGGGTTCAACAAGAACATCTTGCATCCCGGCCACACATGACCGACCAATCATTTCGCTTGAGTGTATCGAATGTATATCACCAACGGTTGGGATCAGCAATCGTTTCCCGAATGGGACAATATCAACAATAGATTTTTAGAAGTAAATGAAACTCTAGATCAGGTGATTATACACCCTAATAGGTGCAACCTACATAGCCATGTTGCCTGCCCGATTTCTGTCATTTATCGGATGTGAGGCTAGAAGCTACGCTTATCTTTTACATGCCACATCTTCATTCACTTAGAATGCCACATCGTCATACCCGCCAAATCACAAATTGACTTATCCAAAAATATCACGGGTATAAAGCTAAAAGAAATGAATTCCTCCTCCACGAAACGTGAATATGTTTGAAGAGATCAACTTACGCGATTTATTAGATATACTCTGTCAGACCTTCGTCCATACAGGTTGTCCTGGGACTGGATAAGCCGAAGGCACTATTCAGTATATCCATCTTAGGTACTGTTATCTAAGATTTATACTACAGCCCTTGCACTTTTTTCCGTCTTCAATTATCTTTGGCATATATGATTCACAACGCTTATGACAATACAGAGTGGTTCTTTGGATAATAATCCAACCGGTCTCTCCATATTAACAACGTTAAAATGGTCAAAACTTCGATAGTCTGTGATTTAACCGTCAAAGAAAAACACGTGTGCAAGCAACAATATTATTTCCAGATGGAAATTTTATCAATCAATCATCAATCATATATATATATATATATATATATCCTCATTTTCTATGTTTAGAAAATATACGTTATTAACACTGGAAAACATTTCCATTGTTTATTTGCATATCACTATCATTCCACAACAATCAGTCCCTAACTGTAAACTAGTAGGAGAACAATTCTCTAAGTATAAACCTCGAAGGCCGAAACCAACATCAGTTCAATACTCAGAAAACTATTCAACTTAACTAATCTCTAGTCAGTTTCTAATCTTTGTTTAACTCCATTTTGATTAACTATGTTCGACTAAATCCTCTATTTATTTTCCCAATAAATAATCCTTTATTCTATTTATTTCTAAATAAATAATCCTTTATTCTATTTATTTCATTTTATCAACATTTTTTTCTTATATAAAACTCTGTTCGTTTTTTACACATTTTCCTTTTATTTACTTTCGAAATATTTCCTTTTATAAAATATGTTGATTTTATAAAATCCCTTTATTTCAATATACATTGAAATAATTCTTTTTACATCCCAGGGTCTTTTTATGATATTTAAAATAGCAAACCACAATGATCGATATCATTTAAACACACATAATCAAACAGATTATATATTACATCATATATTTCAATATAAGAACAGAACAGTATCATAAATATTGAGGAGTCCAGTTGGACCCATCCAACCAGTTCCCTGCATCACAGATGTTAAACAATAAAATTAACATCGATTTTATTTCAATATGAAATATTCTGCTAAACATAATCAACATATATTTAACGATTTATATATATATATATATATATATTTATAAAATCACAACCAACTGACTAGCAGTTCAATCAAACAGTCAACACACAACAATCAACATATGATTATCAGTTCTAAGAATACGTTGTAAAAATAGAACTATTCAGAGTTGGTGAGTTTTACTCACTTTGGCAGTTCACTGTTAAAGAACGATAAACTGTTATTTGATTTGAATCAAACAGTTTATTTCGCCATAAATTCAAATGAGCTTCATTCCACCCCCAGTCAGCTCCATGGTGTAGCCACCGTCCATACGATCCTATCGGATCCCGTTTCGCTGAATTTCGACCATGTATGATAAAGTTATTTAGATTACCAGTTAATACACATTTAAATGAACTATACTTAAGTTATATTAACATTTTGGGCCTCACAACTATACCTTGGCCCGTTGTTCCCTACCCAACCCAATTACCGTTGGAACCTTCTTCCTCTCAACGCTGAAAAAATGGGATCTCGCTGCTACAATTCTAAACACCACTCCCTAAATCCTCTTCTTCTCTATTTCAATAAAACTGCTTATCTCCTAAGTTTTCCCTTCACTGCTGCCATGATTAAAATGGAACCCATCACAACCGATACTTTCAACTTCCTGGCAACCTTAAACCCGCTGAAGCATCAGCCCATCACCGCACCATCACATTCATAACAGAATCCCGCTTCCTCAAATTTCCATTTATGAACTCCAGGCAAAATTGAACATCACCGACACCCCCCCCCATCGCACTTCATTTCAACGAGGAAACGATCCACGGACCCCTCTGAGTGACCAACATTTCTCTCTTCACAACTTCTTCAGCCCCACGTTTCAGAGTATGCGCTCCGCTCCCACCTTGTCATTTGCGTCTCCTTGCTGTTTAAACTTTCACCATTTCCTGCGAAACAAACTCAGCATCCAACACTCCTACTTCTCCTACCCAAACGTGTCGACCTTGCTGTCACTTCAGGTTACTCAGATCTGAAATCGGATAAGGCATCCACGTCTTGCTCTCCTAGTTCCGCCACCGTGCCGGAAATTTTGTGGTCAAGTCGAATTCTATAAGTGCGAGAAAATGGTCACCGAAACTAACGCATATACTGTTTTACTTCCTTTTTAGTTCGAGCATGATATTAGGATTTTAGAAGATCTCGTTTTGATTTGTCTTGCCGTGAAAAGGAGAAACTCGATGTTACTGAGACCAAAGGAGAGAACTGCCTCGTGATGATGTATATAAATATATTTTCTATGCTTAACAATGAAGTATTAGAGAGTAGGAACCTAGGTATGTGGTAATAAAAGTCATACGTGTACACTTTCTTAGTTGTAAAGTATTCGATGCCTACCATTCGATTTCCTTTGTGGTTAAGCAAACACGTATAGGTATTTGATTGTTTGTTTAAGTAAGTAATTATTCAGTTAAAAGGAGACATGTCTTTGCATTGTACACGTAAGGCTTCAAACAGCGTAACAAAGGTCCAAGTACCTTGCCTTACTAATTATATTAAAGTGTATTCTCTTGTGAAATCAGTCAAATGGTGTCCAACTCTATTTCTTGTATGATATATATTGTATACAGTGGCTGGTATTCTAAGGTTAATGAAGTCATGTTGATACAATGGCATTTCCGTTGTTATATAAATTTCTATTCATATACGAGCTGCTAAGGGCGGAAATAAAAGTACGGTCATGTCTAGCAATGTGTCACGATCACAGAAATATAATAATACCGGTAGGTTGACTCATATTGTGAAACCCCAAAATGTTTATTAAGGGTACAAAATACTCCAAATAAAAAGTTGCTTATTTAATTTATTAAAAATTACAGTAAATTTCTAAAAATAAAATTATCGTTATGTCCCAAAAGAACCGTGTTTAAATTCAAACCTGATATTCAAATATTTTTAAATAACCGTTATGGCCACGAACGAATATACCGCTGTTTTTCTGAATATTTGATTTGAACATCAATCAAAATCTACACAACGAAATCCCCATTTTTCTCTTCCATCAGAAAGACATACTTCACCAGCTCCTAACGTTTCTTGTTTCACAGAAATCCGGCTTAAAACGAATTATGTATATTCAGTTGAAGTTCAAATCGCCAATTAGCGAACTACCGCGCCATTTCAAGCTCGATTTTAATTATAATATAATTATACGTTCAAACTTTCGTTCAAATAATATATTCGTTATTCTAATTCAAATTCTAAACTGAATTAAATATCACAGATGATCTAGTTCACACCATATCGCCATTTCAGCCAATTCTGATTATTTCAGAATTAAATATATTATTTAATTTATTATTTTAATTAAATATTCACCATTATTTAATTTAAACGACCATTTAAATCACGTAATCACTTTGTAAAAATTTAAATAAATTAATTATTACACCATGAAAATACGGGTCATTACATTCTTCCCCACTTAAAATAATTTCGTCCTTGAAATTGCTAAGGTAGAAAACAAACCCTATTGACTGGTTAGAACTTATTTGCTCACTTCCAAACTTCAGTTTCCACTGGACTAATTTAATTTCAATTAAATTATTAATTAATTCTTATCAACGAAAATTTTCAAAAATCCTGAAAATTTTCTAACACCTTAACTTTTCGAAAAATTTCGCCAGCACCTCCTTTGTACTGGTCAATCGGCCAAACTCCAACTCGCCTCTCTAGGCCATCTCCAACCCAAAAGAAAATCAAACAGCCAAGCAGCTTGCCAATTCGGCTCATAAATCTCATGCTTATATCAAATATAAACTTGTACCTTTTTGTCGGTATATCATTATATCCTTTCACGTGTTATCAGTCCACATATGCCAATGCCGTCTCAACCAATTTCCAATCAGTTTTTATTTTCAACACAACCATTCGCTTTTTTTTCAAATCGAATTTCATTTCGAATTTCTATCCCATAAATCCAAATTTCTCGTTATCCTTCTAATCCAGTTCAACTCCAATTTGCTTTTGCAAATTTCAATTCAATTTGGTTTTAAATCCAACAATCTTTTTCCTAGGAGTTTTAAACAGCCTTTTTTTCAAAAACCAAACTTTCCTTTGCAGGATTCAAAAAACTTGTTTTTCTAAACAAATTCAAAAACAACATCTTTGGTAGTAATCCGTCACTTACAACTTGAAAATGAACATCGAAAATGTCCGGATCAACATCGGAATTTATTTTCCAGCGACCGAAGTGAGTTTAATACTATATTACTTTCAAAACCATTTCTAAACATTTCCACTTTGAAATATATTTCAAAATACCATGCTCAAAACAATCAAAATCTCCCAGGATTTTAAAATTCTCATATATTTATTCCAAATCCATTTACAACATTTTTCCAAATTTTCCAGAGTTTTAATTCAATTTCTGGTTTAAATTCAGATTTAATTCATTTCGTAACACTTGTACGAATTCTTATTTGGTTATATATATAATCATTATACTTTTATAATCTTACTCGTTTATAATAGTGACCAATATATCCAATATATTATAATCATTTCAATATAAACCCTTTATATCAAAATATAATTTGGGTAAAATTATTTTGTTTACCCTCTTTCCAAAACATACCATGACGGTTCATCGTATTCGAGTGTTTATAAACTCCTACCGATACAGTGGACCAAACTGATCGACCAGAATCCATAAATAACTCAACCAATAAATCTTCATAATATAAAATCATTTTATACTGAATAACAAAGACGCTCTCTCGTATATATATACACTCAGACTCAATCTAGGGTATTACTAACCATATCTCTACCGAGTTACGCCATAAAGCCAAGGTAATACTTAAGCTTATGCTCTGATACCAATTATAGTGACCCGAAATTCCGGTCCAATTTGGGCTTACCAAATAACACTAGTCCAACCCAATTGCACTGGAATCCAGAAAACTATTAGAAGGAATATAGAGGGTAAGGAAAGATAAGATAGAACTAATAGAATAGAAGAAGAAGAACATCATCATCAGATTAAACACGAATCTCACTGCGGAAAGAATAAAATATAACATAACTTTTGAAATACAAACAGTATATGTATACAATAATATTATCAGAGTACAACACTTACAACACAGCGGAAATAAACTATAGCTATATAATCCTGAAGCCTCCTCCTCCAGCTCTTCAAGTATCTATAAAATCCTGACTACTTGACTGCCCATACAAAATTGGGCACCCAAGAGTTTAGGGAAAACAAAACAAAATAAACTCCGGGTCAGTCATGGGACTGGTATGAGTAAAACAGTTTAAAACAGTTTGAACAAGTAAATGATATCTCATAAGACCACACCGTATAACGGAACGGGTTTTACCCTTATGAGAATCCAAAATATCTTTATATCAAAAACCTTTTGATATTATAATAATGTCTATCAACCACAATATAATAATCATCTAGCCGAAATGCTTTCATCTCACGTTCTACATATATAGTATATAATCAAAACCGCAAGCACGTATTGGGTAATGGATTTCCAACTATGACAAGGTATGGAACCACCTTTCGCTAGTGTACCTCTAGAAAGGAATACACTGGGCTCAATAAGAACATCTTGCATCCCGGCCACTCATGACCGACCACTCATGTAACACCCCGTATTTCAGTTAATGCTAAGATTCACTAATTGCAGAATAAATAATCTCAAATGTGAGAATTGGGGGAAAAGGGCTGCGTCATTGCGTTCGTCTCGGAAAAATACGCAGAATAGAGTCCGAAATTTTGTAAATCGGAGTCCGTATGGCCCAGTTAAGGCCCAAAGAAGTTTTCAGAAAATTCAAAGTTAAAAACAGATTTAAAATTCAGTTCTAAAACAAGTTTGGAGCCAAAAGCGGAAAGGACGGGAAAGTTCCCGCCTAGCCCCGTGTCGACAGGCATGTCGACAGGGGTGTCGACAGGCATGTCGACAGGGGTGTCGACAGGCATGTCGACAGGGGTGTCGACAGCCCTGTCGACAGGGGTGTCGACACAGGGTGTCGGCCCTGTTGATCTGGGTGCACCAGATCTGGTTTTTGGTTGAGTCTTGGGCTGGGTTCTAGAGATTTCCGAAATCTAAGGGTCCTAATCTAATCTAGGGTTAATCTAAGGGCCTAAAACACTCACCTAATCTATAAATACACCCTAAACCTACCCTAATCCATACTAAAAATAGAATTGAGGGCTACATGCCGCCAAATTAAATCTTAGAAGGAGCCTCCACTAATTTATGAAGAAAGTTGCAAGCTAATCAACCTCTAATCATCACCATCTTCAAATATAGCAACTAGTTCTACTTCATAAGTTTGCTAATCTTGGTTTTGGTGAGTTTCTATCACTTTAACATCAATTGCTAAAGTAAGTAGATTAGGTGTAATGAGACTTATGGTCTTGAATGCGGATTAGTGAGTTTGAATCATTTGTAATGATATGCTACTCCATGTTTTCCTATGTTTATGCATATTTAATAAGTGGGTTTATGCATGTTTAATAAGTTGGTTTATGCATGTTTAATAAGTGGGTTTATGCATGTTTAACAAGTGGGTTTATGCATGTTTAATAAGTGGGTTTATGCATGTTTAATAAGTTGGTTTATGCATGTTTAACAAGTGAGTTATGCAAGTTCATATGCAAGTTATGTGTATGATGTTATGCAAGTTCATATGCAAGTTATGTGTATGATGTTATGTAAGTTATGTGTAGTTTGTTATGCAAGTTCATATGCAAGTTATGTGTATGATGTTATGTAAGTTATGTGTAGTTTGTTATGCAAGTTCATATGCAAGTTATGTATATGCTTAAATGTAAGTTTAACATGGTATGCAAGTTATGCATGCTTATGCAAGTATGTGAATGCTTATGCAAGAATGTGAATGCTTATGCAAGTTATGTGTATGCTTAAATGCATGTTTAACATGTTATGCAAGTTATGAGAATGCTTATATGCAAGTTCAACATGTTATGCAAGATATGTGTATGATAATATGCAAGTTCATATGCAACATGTTATGCAAGTCATATGTATGATAATATGCAAGTTCATATGCAACATGTTATGCAAGTCATGTGTATGATAATATGCAAGTTTGGGTTAAATGTAGTTGGGTTAATATATGCTCATATATGCAAGTTGACATCCTCTTAACCCATGACAAAGTTATATGCTAAGATTTGGTTAAACCCATGATATTTGTGATGGATCTTCCCTTTATTATGTCATGAAATGAGAACGATTTACGTGGGGAACGATGGGGTTAATAAATATGTTAATAAAAGTATGATTGGGTATGATTAAGCATACCATAAAAATAAATTAACATAAGTGGGAATTTACCTATTGAGTTAGGTCTACCCCACGGGAATTTACCTATTGAGTTAGGTCTACCCATGTTATGAAAAACTTAATATTAATTAGGGATAATTAATATGGGGGTGATTAATTAGGTGTAACTAATCAACTAAGACACGAGGTTGGACCCTGTTTGTAGCATAAGACTGCCCGGAACCGACCGGCAAATCCAGCGGCTACAAATGATTGGCCCAATGTGAGAGGTCTTAGTTACAAACTAAATACGTGACAAGTGTAAAGACACGAGGTTAGACTATGTTATGGTGTAAGGCTGCCCGGAACCAACCGGCATATCCAGCTGCCATAAAAGACAGTCTAATGTGAGAGGTCTTTACAAAGGTTACGATCTTAATTAACTAAGAAACACTTAACCATATTAGCATGTAGTGGGGCATGAGGGGTTAAGTGGGTGCCTTGGGTGGCATGTAGTAACTAGTGGGGGTGCCTTGGGTGGCATGAGGAAACTAGTGGGTTGCCTTGGGTGGCAATAGAAAATACGATTAGAATACTTAACCAAAGTGGAACATGTAATTAAACATGGGTAAAGGGTTAAGTAAGTGCTTTGGGTGGCATGTGGAAATCTAGTGGGTGCCTTAAGTGGTAATTGAAATATGATTAGATGACTTAACCAAACCTTAACATGTAGGTGGGCATGATTATAAAAAGGGTTAAGTGGGATACACTAGATAAAATAACAAGCTTAGGTGGTAGCTTGTGGGGGACCCATTTCAACCAATATCCCAAACGTATCTTAGTGGGCTCGACTCTAGTCGAGTGACGGGACACGCATATTGGGCTTGACTGTAAGAGGCCAAAACGGGTTAGCGGTGGCAACGCAAGTCCAACGGGTTTCATGTGCGTGTGTGAACCCGGGCTGGTAAGTAAGACGTTGTTGCATCGTGTAGGTATAAGCCGTGCACCGTTGATATTATTAGGTTGCCACTTTGGGGAATGATACACCCCATTGTGGGGCCAGCACTGGTATCTACGGTAGGGAGCCGATCGCTTGGGAGTAGTGGGTACACCTAGTAAAGATAGGCGCAGACGGCACCTATGTAGGGGTACACGAAACTACTGGGTAAAATTACTAAGTACACTTAGTGGGATCAACCTTTAAGTAGGAACCACCCTTGGGTGGGTAGAACTGGTGTGGTGCAGTGTAAGAATTACCCTTGGGTGGGTAGATCTGGGGTGGTGCAATCTAGTAATTATCCTTGGGTGGATAAATGCGTCTTTTCGGTTATCTTAGTTTATCCTAAGTCTACCAAGCTGCTTAGTGTAGCCATTCATCCCCAGTCGTTACCGTATGTCAACTTATGTCTTCTCTAGTTACTTTAATAATTGTATTGTTAAAGTTATAGAGCTCGCTCAGACTTATGTCTGACCCCGTTGTTTTTATCTTTTTCCCCAACCCCCAGGTTCTCAGAGTGGGCCTAGTGCCAGTGGGCTTTGATTGGATTGCTGTATCTATCTTTTGGAGCTTGGACCGTTGGAGTAAAGCCCAGTTTATCTTTTATTTTATGGCTATTAGTTGTGTGGTGGGATTATGTACTTTTATTTTATCAAGATGGATATTATGTACTTGACTCTTGTTACGGTTTTGTGATGTAACCAAACATGTATTACTTTCCGCTGCAATGAAATAAAGTTTTTATTTCCAAGTATTACTTATATCTGTCTTGTTGTAATTTTTCTGTTCTATATTCACTTAAAATACTCCACCGATGTTATGGCATTCCCTCAGCGAGTGACCATAGCGGGTGTGGGGTGTTACACGTGGTATCAGAGCCTAAGGTTACCAGAACAGATAAATTTTTTAGAAAAACTATTTTCTAAGAATATTTTTGAAAGGAGTATTTTCAAAAACATGTCTTTTAAGAGAAAAGTTTTTGAAAGAAAAGCATAATCCCCGATAGCCATATCTTTATCTTTCGAATTCTCCGGTTTGAATCTCTTCCACTCTCGTTTTGAGCTTCCCCTCCGTGTATAGATGATCTTTCTAAGATAGATAAGAATGGAAAACCACTTCAAGGGACTTAGACGATAGTCAGATTAGAAGTTGGTTCAAGAAGGAGGAGGACTGGTAGGTATCTATTGGATAGACGATGGGAGGAAGGCTCAAATAGTTGTTTGGTTAATGAAGGATGAAACCTCATTGGTGGGAGGTTACGAGTGGAGAATGGGATGAAGAAGGCGAATAGTATCCTTTTGGGAGGAATAGGACATCTTATTAGGATTGCCCAAAGAGGCAAGGGCAAGGTACGGAATCTCCTGGAGGGTGGTTGTATTCCCTCACGACTAGGGTACCAGATGGGGATAGGACCGTCTAGGTTGGAATTTGGATTTCTTTATTATCCGAGTCAAACTTCATTTGATTCTGACGCATCGAGTTCGTTTATCTCATCCTTGTTAGTTGAGTCACTGCACTTAGACACCAGTTAGTAGATGATCCCTTAGTTGTTTCAAACCCAATTGGGGCTCCATGATGTGTTTGGGTTTGAAAGTTGCTATACTTAGCGTTGAGTTTAGATGTGATGCTTTTTGGGCTTCACGGGCTATGGGTTGGTTTTGGGCATGGACTGGTTATCCAGTAGGGGTGCCGTTCTTGATTTTGAAGGGAGAGTTGTTAGGCTTATGACCCGCTTGAGTAACACTCTCGAGATCTTTTGTAATCCCATGGAATCTGTTATGCTAAGCTATCTAGAATCGCTTGACACGTCAGTCGAGGGTTTGCGAACTGTTAGGGTGGTCCGGGAATACTCGGATGTGTTTGAGGAGGTGAAGGGCTTACCTCCGGAGCGGGAGACTGACTTCCGGATATACCTGGTAGACAATGCCAAACCAGTATCTTGGCCAGTGTGCCACATGGCTCCTCGTGAGAGGAGGGAACCCCATAAGCAAGTAGGCGATTTGCTTGAGAAGGGGTTCATAAGACGAAGTATATTGGAGTGGGGTGCTCCAGTAGTTTTTGCTATGAAGGCGGATGGGTCCCTCAGACTTTGTGTAGGCTAAAGAGAACTAAATAAACACACAAAGAAGAATAGACACCCATTGCCGAGGATTGATGATCCCTATGATCAGTTGGTTGGCGCCTCAGTGTTTTCGCAGTAGGCTCAGCCACGGAGTTTCATCAGTTGAGAGTGGCTAAGGATAGTATAGAGAAGACTACCTTTAGGACTCCGGATGGTTTTTATGAGTGGCTGGTGATGCCATTTGGTTTGACGAACGCCCCCGCATACTTTGTTAATATGATGAGAAGGGTGTTCAGGGAGTACCTAAATAAGTTTGTGATGGTCTTTGTAAATGACATCTTGGTCTTTTCTAGGAGCGGAATAAGTTTTCGGGTGTGCTCAATAGGCTGAGCAAAGCCAATATGGGATAAACGATGGTTTTGGAGCGAGACTGGCGAGGACATCCAGAATTGGACAAGGGCTTAATTATTTAGCCGTTTTTACTAGTATCATCTCACGTAGGACGTCTAGGTTCGAAGGAGGCATCCCTTGGGTGTTTGTCTGATATTGGTTTAGGCCTTTGGGGCTTGCATTTGGGGGATGTCGAGTTCGACCAGGGTGGTCTGCGTGAGAGATGGATAGTTGCGACGATTTTGCATGGGAGAATATCCTGATTTTCTCTAGGAGTGGAGAAGAGCATGCCCTACATCTTAGGGAGGTATTGGAGACTCTCCAAGCGCATAGTCTTAAGACAGCAATAGTGAATAGGATTCTTAACATCCTATGAGTTTGAGATAGCGTACACCCACGGCAAGGGTAACATGGTAGCGGACGCCTTAAGTAGAAAAAGGTTGTCCTCGAGTTCACGGTTCGTTGAACAACGGAGCTTAGAGTTTATTTCTATGTTTGACTTTAGACCTTCCGTTGACTTTGTACCCGGTTTGCTAGCCTCCTTGGAGGTTAGGCCTACTCTTTTGGGACGAATTAGCGAGGCACAGCGAGACGACCCACAGTTGGATGAGTTAGTAGAGAAGCTCATGAGGAGGGGGTCGTCCATCCATTTGAGTAGGTACACCCTAGATGGTAAGGGGTGGTTGCGTAGAGACGGTAG
The DNA here is from genome assembly GCA_030737875.1 of Allium sativum. Taxonomy (NCBI): domain Eukaryota; kingdom Viridiplantae; phylum Streptophyta; class Magnoliopsida; order Asparagales; family Amaryllidaceae; genus Allium; species Allium sativum. Next base: position 259,942,181 of record CM060909.1, on the reverse strand, counting down.
ACTTTGTGTACCGCAAGACGAGGGTTTGAAGAAGACTATTCTTGATGATGCACACCGTTCTAGGATGACCATTCATCCCGGTGGGGACAAGATGTACCAAGATATGAAGCAGGTTTTCTTCTGGGCCGGTATAAAGAAAGATGTGGCCGAGCATGTCGCTCGATGCTTGGTGTGCCAATAAGTGAAGGCGGAGCAAAAGAAACCTGGTGGGTTGCTTCACCCATTGGAAGTTCCGCAATGAAAGTGGGATAGCATCTCGAAGGATTTTATTGGCAGGTTACCCAGATCAAGAAAGGGTGATACGGGAATTTGGGTTGTGGTAGATAGATTTACTAAGAGCGCCCATTTCATACCCGTGAAGAGTAAGAGGACTGCTCCATGGCTAGCTTCAGTCTACTTTCGAGAGATAGTTCGATTGCATGGAGTACCTTCTAGTATAGTGAGTGATCGAGATCCCATCTTCACTAGTGAGTTTTGGTATAGTTTGCAAGAGGCGGTGGGGACTCAGTTGTGTTTGAGCACCGCATATCATCCACAGACGGACGGTTAGACCGAGAGGGTGAACCGTATTCTTGAGGATCTTTTGCGGTTTTGTATCTTAGATTTTTAAGGTACATGGGAAGAGCATCTTCCATTGGTGGAGTTTGCATATAACAACAGCTTTCAGTCTAGCATTGGCATGGCACCTTTTGAAGCTTTTTATGGAAGGCCTTGTCGTTTACCTACATGTTGGTGGAAATCTACGGATAAGATCTTGCAAGGGCCTGGTATGGTTAGAGAGACTTCGGAAAAGATTGATTTGATTCAGGGAAGGATGAAAGCGGCGCAAGACAGACAGAAATCTTACGCGAATAAGGGGAGAACGGATCTTGAGTTTAAGATTTGGGACATGGTTTTTGTCAGAGTATCTCCATTACGGAATGTTGTTCGCTTTGGGTCCGTGGGGAAGTTAGCACCGAGGTTTGTAGGACCGTTTCCTATTAAGGAAAGGATTGGGCAGATGGTCTATAGAGTGGAGTTGCCCGAGGGACTTAGTAGTGTACATGGTGTATTCCATGTATCACATTTGGAGAAGTGCCTACATGAGACCACGGAGGTGGTAGAGCCAAGTTTGCTTAGAGAAGTAGAGGTAGAGCGAGATGCGACGATTCGACGAGCTCCTACTTGCATCCTTGGGGCAGAGATTGGGAAGTTGAGAAACAGAGAGGTTCAACTAGTCAAAGTAAAATGGGGAGATGAAGAGTGCAAAACTACCTGGGAGACGGAAGCGAAGATGCGTTCGAGATACCCTTTTTCTTTCGGAGGGTATGTCCTTTTGCTTCCTCTTCATCGCTTATCTTGTGCTTATCTTATCCTTAGTATGTCCTCTCGTTAGTACCTTTGACCTTCAGATAGGATAGTCCTATGGTTGAAACATGTGTTTGAGACATGTTATGATTGATGGATGCATGTGGATGCAAGTGTTTGCTAGTGGTTGCTCGTGGATGCATATACACACACTCTAGGCACTAGATCGGCTCAATCACTTCATATTGCATTTTGCATAAAATTGTGTGTAGGAAGCTATATTTATGGATGTATAATGATTGTGTTATCATATGGATGATGCATTTTGGTGAATGATTGTGCACTCATGTAGATATTGTATGTGTCGATAGGGTTCTCTCGCATACATAATGGATGCATGGCACTATCATGGTTTGCATATGTTCATACATTAGATAGGGAACATATACACACACTTTTTGCATATGCTCATACATCATTAGAAATTGTTTTAAGGACAATGGATGCCCGTGTTTGATGGATTGAGTAGATGGTTGTTTGGATGGTAGGATATGCATTCTCCTTAGCTTAGAGATTTCGGGGACGAAATCCTTTAAGGAGGGGAGAATGTAACACCCCGTATTTCAGTTAATGCTAAGATTCACTAATTGCAGAATAAATAATCTCAAATGTGAGAATTGGGGGAAACGGGCTGCGTCATTGCGTTCGTCTCGGAAAAATACGCAGAATAGAGTCCGAAATTTTGTAAATCGGAGTCCGTATGGCCCAGTTAAGGCCCAAAGAAGTTTTCAGAAAATTCGAAGTTAAAAACAGATTTAAAATTCAGTTCTAAAACAAGTTTGGAGCCAAAAGCGGAAAGGACGGGAAAGTTCCCGCCTAGCCCCGTGTCGACAGGCATGTCGACAGGGGTGTCGACAGGCATGTCGACAGGGGTGTCGACAGCCCTGTCGACAGGGGGGTCGACACAGGGTGTCGGCCCTGTTGATCTGGGTGCACCAGATCTGGTTTTTGGTTGAGTCTTGGGCTGGGTTCTAGAGATTTCCGAAATCTAAGGGTCCTAATCTAATCTAGGGTTAATCTAAGGGCCTAAAACACTCACCTAATCTATAAATACACCCTAAACCTACCCTAATCCATACTAAAAATAGAATTGAGGGCTACATGCCGCCAAATTAAATCTTAGAAGGAGCCTCCACTAATTTATGAAGAAAGTTGCAAGCTAATCAACCTCTAATCATCACCATCTTCAAATATAGCAACTAGTTCTACTTCATAAGTTTGCTAATCTTGGTTTTGGTGAGTTTCTATCACTTTAACATCAATTGCTAAAGTAAGTAGATTAGGTGTAATGAGACTTATGGTCTTGAATGCGGATTAGTGAGTTTGAATCATTTGTAATGATATGCTACTCTATGTTTTCCTATGTTTATGCATATTTAATAAGTGGGTTTATGCATGTTTAATAAGTGGGTTTATGCATGTTTAACAAGTGGGTTTATGCATGTTTAATAAGTGGGTTTATGCATGTTTAATAAGTTGGTTTATGCATGTTTAACAAGTGAGTTATGCAAGTTCATATGCAAGTTATGTGTATGATGTTATGCAAGTTCATATGCAAGTTATGTGTATGATGTTATGTAAGTTATGTGTAGTTTGTTATGCAAGTTCATATGCAAGTTATGTGTATGATGTTATGTGTAGTTTGTTATGCAAGTTCATATGCAAGTTATGTATATGCTTAAATGTAAGTTTAACATGGTATGCAAGTTATGCATGCTTATGCAAGTATGTGAATGCTTATGCAAGAATGTGAATGCTTATGCAAGTTATGTGTATGCTTAAATGCATGTTTAACATGTTATGCAAGTTATGAGAATGCTTATATGCAAGTTCAACATGTTATGCAAGATATGTGTATGATAATATGCAACATGTTATGCAAGTCATATGTATGATAATATGCAAGTTCATATGCAACATGTTATGCAAGTCATGTGTATGATAATATGCAAGTTTGGGTTAAATGTAGTTGGGTTAATATATGCTCATATATGCAAGTTGACATCCTCTTAACCCATGACAAAGTTATATGCTAAGATTTGGTTAAACCCATGATATTTGTGATGGATCTTCCCTTTATTATGTCATGAAATGAGAACGATTTACGTGGGGAACGATGGGGTTAATAAATATGTTAATAAAAGTATGATTGGATATGATTAAGCATACCATAAAAATAAATTAACATAAGTGGGAATTTACCTATTGAGTTAGGTCTACCCCATGGGAATTTACCTATTGAGTTAGGTCTACCCATGTTATGAAAAACTTGATATTAATTAGGGATAATTAATATGGGGGTGATTAATTAGGTGTAACTAATCAACTAAGACACGAGGTTGGACCCTGTTTGTAGCATAAGACTGCCCGGAACCGACCGGCAAATCCAGCGGCTACAAATGATTGGCCCAATGTGAGAGGTCTTAGTTACAAACTAAATACGTGACAAGTGTAAAGACACGAGGTTAGACTCTGTTATGGTGTAAGGCTGCCCGGATCCAACCGGCATATCCAGCTGCCATAAAAGACAGTCTAATGTGAGAGGTCTTTACAAAGGTTACGATCTTAATTAACTAAGAAACACTTAACCATATTAGCATGTAGTGGGGCATGAGGGGTTAAGTGGGTGCCTTGGGTGGCATGTAGTAACTAGTGGGGGTGCCTTTGGGTGGCATGAGGAAACTAGTGGGTTGCCTTGGGTGGCAATAGAAAATACGATTAGAATACTTAACCAAAGTGGAACATGTAATTAAATATGGGTAAAGGGTTAAGTAAGTGCTTTGGGTGGCATGTGGAAATCTAGTGGGTGCCTTAAGTGGCAATTGAAATATGATTAGATGACTTAACCAAACCTTAACATGTAGGTGGGCATGATTATAAAAAGGGTTAAGTGGGATACACTAGATAAAATAACAAGCTTAGGTGGTAGCTTGTGGGGGGCCCATTTCAACCAATATCCCAAACGTATCTTAGTGGGCTCGACTCTAGTCGAGTGACGGGACACGCATATTGGGCTTGACTGTAAGAGGCCAAAACGGGTTAGCGGTGGCAACGCAAGTCCAACGGGTTTCATGTGCGTGTGTGAACCCGGGCTGGTAAGTAAGACGTTGTTGCATCGTGTAGGTATAAGCCGTGCACCGTTGATATTATTAGGTTGCCACTTTGGGGAATGATACACCCCATTGTGGGGCCAGCACGGGTATCTACGATAGGGAGCCGATCGCTTGGGAGTAGTGGGTACACCTAGTAAAGATAAAGGCAGACGGCACCTATGTAGGGGTACACGAAACTACTGAGTAAAATTACTAAGTACACTTAGTGGGATCAACCTTTAAGTAGGAATCACCCTTGGGTGGGTAGAACTGGTGTGGTGCAGTGTAAGAATTACCCTTGGGTGGGTAGATCTGGGGTGGTGCAATCTAGTAATTATCCTTGGGTGGATAAATGCGTCTTTTCGGTTATCTTAGTTTATCCTAAGTCTACCAAGCTGCTTAGTGTAGCCATTCATCCCCAGTCGTTACCGTATGTCAACTTATGTCTTCTCTGGTTACTTTAATGATTGTATTGTTAAAGTTATAGAGCTCGCTCAGACTTATGTCTGACCCCGTTGTTTTTATCTTTTCCCCAACCCCCAGGTTCTCAGAGTGGGCCTAGTGCCAGTGGGCTTTGATTGGATTGCTGTATCTATCTTTTGGAGCTTGGACCGTTGGAGTAAAGCCCAGTTTATCTTTTCTTTTATGGCTATTAGTTGTGTGGTGGGATTATGTACTTTTATTTTATCAAGATGGATATTATGTACTTGACTCTTGTTATGGTTTTGTGATGTAACCAAACATGTATTACTTTCCGCTGCAATGAAATAAAGTTTTTATTTCCAAGTATTACTTATATCTGTCTTGTTGTAATTTTTCTGTTCTATATTCACTTAAAATACTCCACCGATGTTATGGCATTCCCTCAGCGAGTGACCATAGCGGGTGTGGGGTGTTACAACTCATTTCGCTTGAGTGTATCGAATGTATATCACCAATGGTTGGGATCAGCAACCGTTTCCCGAATGGGACAGCATCAACAATAGATTTTTAGAAGTAAATGAAACTCTAGATCAGGTGATTATACACCCTAATAGGTGCGACCTACATAGCCATGCTGCCTGCCCGATTTCTGTCATTTATCAGATGTGAGGCTAGAAGCTACGCTTATCTTTTACATGCCACATCTTCATTCACTTAGAATGTCACATCGTCATACCCACCAAATCACAAATTGACTTATCCAAAAATATCACGGGTATAAAGCTAAGAGAAACGAATTCCTCCGCCACCAAACGTGAATACGTTTGAAGAGATCAACTTATGCGATTTATTATATATACTCTGTCAGACCTTCGTCCATACAAGTTGTCCTGGGACTGGCAAACCGAAGGCACTATTCAGTCTATCCATCTTAGGCACTATTATCTAAGATTTATACAACAAACCTTGTACTTTACTTCGTCTTCAATTATTTTTGGCATATATGATTCGCAACGCTTATGCCAATACAAAGTGGTTCTTTGGATAATAATTCAACCGGTGTATCCATATTAACAACGAATAAATGGTCAAAACTTCGATAGTCTGTGATTTAACCATCAAAGAAAAACACGTGTGCAAACAACGATATTATTTCCAGATGGAAATTTTATCAATCAATCATCAATCATATATATATATATATATCCTCATTTTCTATGTTTAGAAAATATACGTTATTAACACTGGAAAACATTTCCATTGTTTATTTACATATCACTATCATTCCACAACTATCAGTCCCTAACTGTAAACTAGTAGGAGAACAATTCTCTAAGTATAAACCTCGAAGGCCGAAACCAAGATCAAATTGATACTCAGAAAACTATTCAACTTAACTAATCTCTAGTCAGTTTCTAATCTTTGTTTAACTCCTTTTTGATTAACTATGTTCGATTAACTCCTCTATTTATTTTCCCAATAAATAATCCTTTATTCTATTTATTTCGTTTTAACAACATTTTTTTCTTACATAAAACTCTATTCATTTTATACACATTTTCCTTTTATTTACTTTCGAAATATTTCCTTTTATAAAATCTGTTGATTTCATAAAATCCCTTTATTTCAATATATATTGAAATAATTCTTTTTACTTCCCAGGGTCTTTTTATGATATTTAAAATAGCAAACCACAATGATCGATATCATTTAAACACACATAATCAAACAGATTATATATTACATCATATATTTCAATATAAGAACAGAACAGTATCATAAATATTGAGGAGTCCAGTTGGACCCCTCCAACATGTTCCCTACATCACAAATGTTAAACAATAAAATTAACATTGATTTTATTTCAATATGAAATATTCTGCTAAACAGAATCAACATATATTTAATGATTTATATATATTTATATATATATAAATCCCAACCAACTGACTAGCAGTTCAATCAAACAGTCAACACACAGTAATCAACATATGATTATCAGTTCTAAGAATACGTTGTAAAAATAGAACTATTCAGAGTTGGTGAGTTTTACTCACTTTGGAAGTTCATCATTAAAGAACTATAATCTGTTGTTTGATTTGAATCAAACTGTTTATATCGCCATTAATTCAAACAACCTTCAACCCACCCCCAATCAGCTCCATGGTGTAGCCACCGTCCATACGATCCTATCGGATCATGTTTCGCTGAATTTCGACCACGTATGATAAAGTTATTTAGATTACCAGTTAATACACATTTAAATGAACTATACTTAAATTATATTAACATTTTGGGCCTCACAACTATACCTTGGCCCACTGTTCCCTACCCGACACAATTACCATTGGATCCTTATTCCTCTCAACGCTGAAAAAATGGGATCCTACTGGAACCCATCACAACCGATACTTTCAACTTCCTGGCAACCTTAAACCCGCTGAAGCATCAGCCCATCACCGCACCATCACATTCACAACAGAATCCCGCTTCCTCAAATTTCCAGTTATGAACTCCAGGCAAAATTGAACATCACCGACCCCCCCCCCCCATCGCACTTCATTTCAACGAGGAAACGATCCACAGACCCCTCTGAGTGACCAACACTTCTCTCTTCACAACTTCTTCAGCCCCACGTTTCAGAGTACGCGCTCCGCTCCCACCTTGTCATTTGCGTCTCCTTGCTGTTTAAACTTTCACCATTTCTTGCAAAACAAACTCAACATCCAACTCTCCTACTTCTCCTACCCAAACGTGACGACCTTGCTGTCACTTCAGGTCACTCGGATCTGAAATCGGAGAAGGCATCCACGTCATGCTCTCCTAGTTCCGCCACAGTGCCGTAAATTTTGTGGTCAAGTCGAACTCTGTAAGTGCGAGAAAATGGTCACTGGAACTAACACGTATACTGTTTTACTTCCTTTTTAGTTCGAGCATGATATTAGGATTTTAGAAGATCTCGTTTTGATTTGTCTTGCCATGAAAAGGAGAAACTTGATGTTACTGAAACCAAAGGAGAGAACTGCCTCGTGATGATGTGTGTGTGTGTGTGTATATATATATATATATATATATATATATATATATTCTATGCTTAACAATGAAGTATTAGAGAGTAGGAACCTTGGTATGTGGTAATGACAATTCATACGTGTACACTTTCTTATTTGTAAAGTATTCGATGCCTACCAACGTATAGGTATTTGATTGTTTGTTTAAGTAAGTAATTATTCAGTTAAAAGGAGACATGTCTTTGCATTGTACACGTAAGGCTTCAAACTGCGTAACAAAGGTCCAAGTACCTTGCCTTACTAATTATATTAAAGTGTGTTCTCTTGTAAAATCAGTCAAATGGTGTCCAACTCTATTTCTTGTATAATATATATTGTATACAGTGGCTGGTATTCTAAGGTTAATGAAGTCATGTTGATACAATGGCATTTCCGTTGTTATATAAATTTCTGTCCATATACGAACTGATAAGGACAGAAATAAAAGTACGGTCATGTCTAGCAATGTGTCACGATCACAGAAATATAATAATACCGGTAGGTTGACTCATATTGTGAAACCCCAAATTGTTGATTAAGGGTGCAAAATACTCCAAATAAAAAGTTGCTTATTTAATTAATTAAAAATTACAGTAAAATTCTAAAAATAAAATTATCGTTATGTCCCAAAGGAACCTTGTTTAGATTCAAACCTGATATTCAAATATTTTTAAATAACCGTTATGGCCACGAACGAATATATCGTTGTTTTTTTGAATATTTGATTTGGACATAAATCAAAATCTACACGAAGAAATCCCGATTTTTCTCTTCCATCAGAAAGATATACTTCACCAGCTCCTAATGTTCTTGGTTTCACAGAAATCCGGCTTAAAACGAATTCTGTATATTCAGTTGAAGTTCAAATCGCCAATTAGCGAACTGCCGCGCCATTTCAAGCTCGATTTTAATTATAATATAATTACACGTTCAAACTGTCGTTCAAATAATATGTTCGTTATTCTGATTCAAATTCTAAACTGAATTAAATATCGCAGATGATCTAGTTCACACCATATCGCCATTTCAGCCAATTCTGATTATTTCAGAATTAAATATATTATTTAATTTATTATTTTAATTAAGTATTCACCATTATTTAATTTAAACGACCATTTAAATCACTTAATCACTTTGTAAAAATTTAAATAAATTAATTATTACACCATGAAAATACGGGTCATTACAACAACAATTTACATCATAGTACAAGAATATATCAGAGTATGAATAAATGTTACACAGAAAAATATCAGAGATTTAAAATACATAGCAGTGGAAATAAAAAGTATAAATACAATGCGTAGCAGAAAATAACAACTGACACAACTGAAAGAAATATATAGATACAAAACTTTCCGAATATAGCTCGAGCTGTAATCCAGGATCCTAGGATAAGAAATATCTGCGAAAACCAAAACTACTAGCTGCCCATGTGGAAAATATGAGCAACCAGAGTTTTGGTTAAAAGAATAAACTCCGAGTCAGTCATCAGACTGGTGTGAGAACTAAAACAGTTATTAACTTGATTTTAAAGTTAGGTAAATCAAGGGACCACGCCGTATAACACGGAACGGGTTTACCCCCAAGAATACTAGTGCACAAAAATAACATTGCAACGCTAAAGAGAAAAATGAAGCTATTATAAGACTCAAGTGCCATCACACAATGAACGCAGTCAAGGATAGAGTTTTACCTTATAATAGCCAAATATGATTGACACGTGAAATTTCATCTTTTATTATTACTATAAGTGAAGAAATCAATTTCAAATATAAATGTATCAATCATAGACGACATGATGTCCCATACCACTATGCCACCAATAGTATACAACTAAAACTGTAAAATGTCGTATTGGAAGTTTGGATTTCCAACATGATGGCTACTGATCCGAAAGATCAATCGCGTAGTGCAATTCCCTACGGCTTACGTCCAAGGCATGAGAAAGCACTGTTATGCACATCCGCACTATATCCAGGATATCGAGTATCTCCGCGACTTATGTCCCGTGCATGAGAAAACGCTGCTTACTCTATCATTCTGGGAATCGGGAGGTGTGCCCTATCACTACCTGATGTGTAGTGACCACACCAAGCCTATCTCGGTCGACCGAATCCATCCTCATATCGAAAGTATACTGATCTAACCATCAGTTCACCATCATAACAATGTGTGAGGCTCATAAATTAACGCTACACAAAGCTATGCTAATTAAAGTTATGCTTTGATCATCATCCACAAGGCTCTGCTTTTCAACAAAATCCTTGATCGCTGCAACTCAACATGTCACACTATCAATCCATACCGTACCACTGATTTCTGCCAATATATAACCTCTGAGCTCGTACATCTTAGAGAAGGGTGTTAAGCAAGAGAATAAATTTTCCGCCATCAAACAGATATATATTTAGCAGAGGTCAACGAATACAGTATAAAGGAATACAATGTTAGATATACCATCCATTTACAAGTCCGTTCTGCGTCTAAACGAAACCGGAGGCACCTTATTCCTCATCCTGTATGTCCAATACAGGAGTATGAATGAAACTGGAGGCACCTTATTCCTCGTCCTATATGTCCAATAGAGGAGAGAGACCCTCGCATATCCGAACAATCAACAAATATGTCCGGACGGCTACCATTGTAGCCCCTTCAAGGTAGCTACTCCAATCATGGGCTTCAGTAGCAACCCATTCATTCAATGTGAAGATCAACAGTTTTGCACCGTCTTCAATCTCTTCAACTGTTAGTCGTCGTATCAATTATTCAGAATGGGTTAAACCCTGTCCTTCTGAATAACTCGCGTATCTTATAATCAAGTGCTATAACAACACATCATATGCCTCATTCCAATCCAGAATATTCTTTTATTCGTATTTATTTATTCTAGAAAGATTCTCATTAATCTTATCAAAGATTATCACTTTTAAACACATTGTTTAATCCATTTCTTTGGAAATCATTTCAAATGATTTTATAGTATCTTTTCACAATTTAAACCAAATTAAGGTTTATCAAACTAGTCAGGATTAACGCCTTACCGAAGTAATCATTCATTTGATTATCGCATCCCAACCTATTTATTCCATGGAGCAAAACTTGTAATACTCCATATCTAACACCACTATGTTATCGATAAATTCAATTACCATTTCACGTTCAAATCTAGTTAAAGATTTAACTATCGCCTGGAGTAAAACTGGTGGTACTCCATTCTCGAACACTTCTCAAATTTGGCAATTTAATTACCATATTAACTTTTCAATCTAATTAAAGATTCATTAAAACTCCACTTAGTTTTAATTTCCAAAAATCATTATTTAATGATTTTTTAACTTTGGGAAATCAATCATACCACATTGACAATCTATACTTTACCATTAATCTCTACCAATATATAACCTCTAAGCTCGTATGCCTCAGAGAAAGGTGTTAAGCAAGAGAATAAATTCTCCACCACCAAATAGATAAATATTTATCAGAGATCAACGAATACAGCTCGAAATACAATGTCAGACATGAAATCTTGTCTTTAATAGGGATAAAGAACGAATGTCCTTTAAAATACAGCCCACGATATACCCAAAATCATGTTCCATCAAACTGGAACTTTCACGGAAAACAGATCAATATATAATCTGTAACGACCCAGCGATTTCCGACCCTGAAATTCGACATAAAATCACCATGTCGACTATTCAAGCATTGAAAACACTGGATTGTCATGAGAAAGAATTTAGAGGGTGAGAATAGAAAGAAAGAATATTAGAATAGAAGAAACGAGAAGAACACATCATCCGAATCTCACAGCGGAACAGATAAAATATAATATCACGTATACAAAAGAATTGTATATACATACCAATCATCAGAGTACAACATACATCAATCACAGTGGAAATAAACTCTATATAACTAGCGGTGAAGCCTCCTGCTTCCAGCTCTTGAAATCCCAAGCGAAACCTAACCTAGAACATACTCGGTCTGACCCGAGCAAATTTGATTTAAAACAAAATACACTGAGTCATTCTGGAATACTTTTAGTGATAAATTCACAGAACACACACCTTGTTTAACTTTTGAAAATCCTTTTCGAAATAAAAGGATAATAGTAAGACCAGTCCACACAAAAACACAAACGGTTTTTACCTTACTATAACCCAAAACATTTTTGAAATAATACTTTGATCTGATATTATCATAGTGTCTAAATACAAGTAAATAACAATCTAGAGGAACGCTTGCATCTCACGCTCTCCATATATAGTAAACGAACCAAAACCCCGGGCGCTTATTGGATATTGGATTCCAACTATGACAAGGTATAGGACCACCTTCCTCACGTGTATCTCTAGAGGCGAATACACTGGGTTCAACAAGAACGTCTTGCAACCCAGCCCTCACATGACCGACCACTCATTTCGCTTGAGTGTATCGAATGTATATCACCGACGGTTGCGATCAGCAACCGCCTGCCCGAAAAGGGATAACATCGAATGTAGATTAAAGAAGCAAATGGAATTTCTCTAGATATGTGATCATACATCCTAATGGGAGCGACCCATATAGCCATGCTGCCTGCCCGATTTTTGTCATTTCCCGGTTGATGAGGCTTGAGGCTAGAACTCATCTGGTCATCATATACTTTGGATGCCACATTGTCAGATCCGCAAGATCACACTTGATTGACATCCACAAAAATACTCTAGTTTATTTGGCTAGAGAATAACCATTTCTCCTCCATCAACTATGGTACGTTTGGAGAAATCAACGCATGCAATTCCTTTGGAAATACTCTGTCAGACATCCGTCCATACGAGTCATCCAGGAACAGGATGAACCGAAGGTACTCTCCTACTACATCTCATATAGGAATCACCCCATGGATCAGTAGCGAGTAGTCCTTGCAACCCGTGGATTTCAACCACGACAGAATCACAAATCGAAATAACTCCAGTTGCAAGCCAGAGAAATTTGACAAGTAGTCCTTTCGCTTATGAAGATCCACGGTCTTCACTTGCTCCGTCTTCACGTATTTACTGGTCAGAATGGTTTTCGAATATAATTCGATCCCGGTCTTTCCGTGCCACCAATCATATTGGTCAGGTTTTGATAGTCGGTGTTTTAACTATCAAATATAAATAATGTGAATACAATGTGTTTGCTGATTCGGTACTTAGCATGACTTGGCCTCTTTGAAACATATTTAACAAATGGATGGATAACACCTTTTCGATATATTTAAACCTTATAATAACCCTTATTCCACAACAGGATTCTCAATACCATTTTATATACTTTAAAACATGTTTATATTTTCCTAACTTTCCATTTCATTACCATAGAAAATATCATTATAATTCCCAAAACCTTTTTCCACATTTCCTTGCATTCGAGTACCTCACGATATACATATATGTATGTTACTTAATGGTATATAAACTAAATTACAGGTTCTGATATTACAAGTCAAATGTTAAATCAAATATTCTTCTTTATCTTGTAACCAACATTTACATTCAAAACCTCGTACTCGTTTCAATATTTCTCGTATGGAATGGTTAACCAATTCCAGCACTTTGCACTCACCACAAACGAATATCATTCCTTGATAATCGTGAAGCCGTTCAAGTTGGGGTATTTTATTTACCTCTTAGACCTTGATCGACAACGTTCTTACCTTATAATAATATTTGTTTGTCACTTAACCACTGATCTTAAAATCTCGTTGCCCCTTGATTTCAAACCTGGTTTTATAAACCGTTCCTTATATTTGGAATCTTCGTTCGATAAATCTTTTACTTAATTCCTTTATTTAAGTAAATGACCACAAAACACCACTTTCCTTGAATCATTATAACACTTTGAGTTCGAACCAAAATCACTTGTCAAATAATTTACTTTAATCGATTAGTATTCTTAATATAAGCCTTGGATTCCAAAACTAACGACTACTTGCACACTTCTTTTCAATAATACCTTTTAACTTGGATTCTTTTCAAAGATCTCTTTTACCAATATTTAAACCAACCCAATCATATATATTTTACCTTACATTATAACTCCTTATTTCGATTACAATGTTTGCTCAATTCAACTCTTTAACTTTTAAAGTTATTGTTTGGTTTGGAAAACCACCTTTAAAACCTTGTTTAACTTCCTTCCAAATCATTTAGTTTTTTTTTATAACAACTTCTTATATTTTTATTTAAAACCATTATCATATTTCAGTTTATTACTAATCTATTCATTCATTTCCCTTAACCATTTCATTTTAATTGAATTTACTTCACTTAATCTAACGATTAAGTAAGATCTTACTTAAATCCTTGCATTTTGCTTACAAACCCCGTTTTCCAACCTTGTTAGAAAACTTGGTTTATAAATTCCTATATTCTTTTACCAATTACATTTTCCAATCTCGTTTGGACATTTGGTTTATTATTCCTTTTATAAATTCTTATTTCCCTTTTTAAGTTAATTAAATAACTTAATTAATTTAAAAACATCGTTTAATTGTAATAAAAACAATTACTTCATTTTAACAACACATAGGTAAATTTCTGATTTTCTAGCCCTTAAACGCGTATAATCCATTTACATAATCTCTTTATAAACTTGATAAAAATATACATTTATAACTTTCTAATTTAATTACGCATATAAAATAATTGAAAAACTTTATTTTTGTTATAAAATAATTTATAACTTTAAAACTGTGTCGATTCACCAAACGGTAAAACCGACGTCTAAAACAACACATTTATGGCCATTCACTGCCAATTACCCAATCAACACTGTCGGTTGATTTTAAACACAACACAGGTGAATATTTGTTCAACCATCAACATACAGACAGGTTTTGGTGTCAGTCAGGGTGAATAATTCATATATATGCACAACAAACAAAAATACACTTTATTTTGAGGAATCTGGTTGGATCCCTCCAACCTGTCCTTCTCTGCATCACAGATATCAGCTGATAAAAATATACGAATAAAATAATTGACGATATATAAATAACTGCGACCAATCAACAATAAACAACCAGTTTGCATCCATCACATCCATTCAGCCAATTTATACTGTAAATTTCAGACTATATTTTTCTATGGATCTATCACATCACAGGATTCCAGAAGGTGTGAGAATTAACTCACCGAATTTTGTTCTGGTTGACGGTTGACGCGTTTGTTGCTTTTAATTTGAGTCGAGCGTTCAACACTAGCCGAAATTTCAGTTGCGTTAGATTGACTCCTAGTCAGTGTCATCGGATAGGTCTCGTCCCTGCGATCCCAACGGATCCAATTTCGTCAGATTTCGTTACCGTATGACCAAGATATGTTGGTTTAAAGTTTGAATATACTTAACGATAATTAATTAAACAAATTATTAATTAAATTAAATATTTTAAATACCTTCATTAAGGAATCTGCCACGTCATCCTCGTAGCAATCGAAGAATGCGTTTTCCCCCTCGTCCCCGTCTGAAACCCGATGCCTTCCTCTCCCTTTTTTTTTCTTTTATGCGAACGGAGCTCCCTTCAAGAGCCTCCCCGCCGACGACGCCTTGGACAACCGGAGCCCCACCTGACCCCACTGGCACCTCCGCCTGTCCTCCTCCTTCCATTGCCAGCCGCCACGACCCCCATCTCCTCGCCAATCACGGAATTTTCAAAAACCCCAATTTTCGTTTATCAGCAGAATTCCGCCACCACCCAACGTTTCCGGTCACCATACCACCGCCCATCGACGGAACTCACCACGTCGCTTCATCACCCATCAGCCTCGCCCCCTGACAACGATCAACGACGCCGGAAATGGGCAAAACCCGATTTTTTTCTTTTGAAATCAACCGAAAACCGAACACCTCAGTTCATCTCTCGATTTATCCAACCACCGTCACTTGTAGAACCCAAGACCGCAGCCATTTCGAAGGTCTATCTCCCCTCTTCAAAAGTCCAAGGTCCCGTCCTCCCAAATCAGCCCAGTCGACGCAATTTTGGCCAAAAACGAAAAGGAATCTTGCCGGTTTCACCTCGATTCCGGCCACCATAGTCGACGAAACTCACCCAACTTTTCTGAGTAGATAGATAAGCCTCCGATCTACTACTTTTGCTTTGGAACCCCCCAACGAATTCTTCACGGATTGAGAGAATCAAATGATTTTGTGTTTAGGGACTTTTGTGTAAAATTACATGAAGGGGCTGAGTTTGGGCATTGGGGTTTCAGCCTTAGGACCTTATATAGTATGGAAAAATATTTATTTAAGTTGATTTGACAAAGGAAAATGACTAATGATATTTTATTTCGTACCTATCGCATTTTTGAATGTCGTTTATTCGCTGTTGCGCTCACATACGAACCCCGTTCGAGATGCGAATGGACGGCATAGTATAACTTGACGATACGGTCCTAACGAAACTTGTTTCTTCGAATTCCGAGTCCGTTTGCTCGAATGGCCCTCGTTCACGTTCAAACGATCGTTTTTATTTTACATTTTATTTTGCCATGCTCACAAATTAACCCCGATTGACGCGCCATTTGAAATCTAGCAATAATTTGACGTTGCAGTCCCAAATTTATTTTGTTGAAAACCAATGTCGTTTGAATAAAGGCCCTTTTATAACTAGCCAATTCAAATAAAATAAACCAATTAAAAAATACCTTAATATAATATTATTAAAATATTGAAATTGGCCATACACGACAAGAATATCGTATGCTACCACGATAAAATATCCTGGGTTGAGTTTGAAGCTAAATCGATATTATAAATATTTAAAAACTCCTTTATTTAATATAAATAACGTTATAATATATAACGAAATTCCACAGCGACCTTTTCAAAATTTTATTTGGCCATAAAATAAAATCTACAACACGAAATCTCGATTTTTCGCTTTCACTAGAAAGATATTGTCCAACCGGTCCCGACGTTTCTTGTTTCGAGAAAATACGACTTATTTTGAACCCGGTACGACCAATTGAAGTTCAAAACGCCAAATCTCGAACTGTCGCGCCGCTGCAGCTCGTTATTTAATTAAATTATAAACCATATATATTTAATCGTCATTTTCTAAATGAATCGTCGCTAAAATTCCAATATAACCAATATTTGAAAAATTTACTCTGCCACATCACAATATATTTCAAATTCAACAATTTCCCAATATTCTGGAAATAAAAATATTATTTTATTATTTATTTAAATAATACATTCCAAATATAATCGTTAAATTCAAATTCAAACCATATTTTAAATAATTAAAATAATTAAAATATTCCAAATAAATAGGCAGAAAATACGGGTCGTTACATAATCCATATAAATTTCTGTATCAGACTAATAATATAAACGGAATAACGGCAAAGCCTTTTAAATTCCATATATAGTAATGGTCTTCCTTCACAGAAGCTCATCTTGGTTATTACCAAATCGAATTCCATTCAATTCCAATTTATTATATTAAATTGGAAAACTTAACTTTGGAAAATTCCATTAATCATAATTAAAAGATCCAAATCATATCTCCATTTTTAATTGGGTTAATGAACAAATGTTATTTAAAACACCGTTCACGGTATACCCAAAAACCCAATTCTTAATTTAGTTCCAATTAAATATTAATTAATTGCTAAATTTCTCTAAATCTTAATTTAAAGATTTATTCTTTTCTTAAATGGGTTTAAGAACAATGTTATTTAAGACACCATTCATGACAAACCCAAAATCCAATTTGATATTAAATACCAGGCTCTGAATAGAAATTATATCGGCTTATATTCAATATCAAATTCTAAAACCAACAAATATCGTATTGGGAATAACGATATATATATCTTCCAAATTCCTCCACATTATCCACATAATCACGAAATCCAATATCGAAATATTCTGAAGATTAGTTCCATTCCAATTTATTCATTGGAAAATTATGTTTATTTTAAAACCATTTTCAAATCCAATTTATTTATTTCTAAAAATAGTTGGATTGTTATTCTAGTTATTAATTAGTTCATTTCGATAAAAATATATTTTTAACTTTTCAAATATGGAGTTTTTCATCCAAAATCTTTCCAAATTATTTATTATGATTTTACACAATTTTTCCATATTTTTAATAATTTTAATATCACCTGTACAGTCGGATTTCAATATCAACCACCGAACTGCATCCAAAACAACCTTTTCTGAAATTTATTTGGACATAATTCTAAATATAACTGTTCAAATTTAAATATCTTACACTCATTGGAAAGCTTTTTCTGATACGAACCCAATGGTTCCGGTTTTAGGAGAATCCGACGGTCGGATCTCCCATTACGTCCACTTGAAGTTAATGTTCGAAATTCGCGAACGGTCGCTGCGCAGTGCGTTCTATTCAAGCCATTAATATATATATATATACATATACTATATACTATATATATATTTCGTCGATTTCCATTTAAAACGTGTTTTATAAATCATTTTAAAAATGATTTCCACTTCATTTAAATTTTCAAATCAAAATTGAATGTTCCTTTATAAATTTGTTTTAAATTCATTTTAAAACGATTTCCACTTCATTTCAATTTTCAAATCAAAATTGAATATTCCTTTATAAATTCGTTTTAAATTCATTTTAACTCCATTTCAATTTTAAATCGAATACTCCTTCATAAATTCGTTTTAAAACGATTTCCACTTCATTTCAGTTTTCAAATCAAAATTGAATATTTCATATCATTATAATATTAAAATGATAATATTATCAAAATATCTGATTTTGAAATCACTTTTTGATATACATTATAAAATGAATAAAATCGACAGAAAATCCCATTCGTTTTAAAATGGCGTTTAACTACTTAACACGGCTTCACATTTCAATATTCAGTGAATATTATTTTAAAATATTCGTTAATTCTGAAGTGGAATCAGACTCAATCAGTTACCATATAATTTCAGATATATGGATTTTAACATCACATGTATGCCACAATAATGATGAACAATCATTAAAAATTCATACAACACCCGTAGTGCATTTTACAACTGTATAAGCATTAAAATAAACAAATAACGCTTACACAGTCTATCAACCCATCGATTGACATACCACTAATTATTGGGACCAGTGTATGTCAAATATCATCCCAATACCCGTGTGGGGTTTTCAAACAACAAATACTGTTTATTATTTGTGTAGTTGGGCAATGTGTAAAATTTTATCATCCCAATTCATGTCAGTTAAATGGGTGTACAAAAACAAACCATCCGACTTGTAAATGAATATTTATTTTATTTTCATTTCATGACAATTTTTATATATAGTTTATATAAATAATTTTTATATACAACAATATCAATACATGACAATCCCAATCACAATCCAAACAAACATTCAATCATGGTCTGTACAAAAAAACAGTGTCAGGAGCTACTAAGCCCCGTTTGCAACCTATTATATAATAACTGTAAAATAATTTGAGTGAGAGAGAGAGAGTTCTCACTGTCGTTTACCACTCTATCATTCTTTATTTCTGAATTTCATTTTTGTTTGAATTTAAATTCGCTTCAAAATATGATATGCTCCTTTTTGATTCTAGTCAGTTCTGTGTAGCTCTCGACAAGAGGATTCTAACACTTCTGAAATTGTCCCATTCTGTATTCTATGAAGGAGATATGGTTATCCAAACATTTGATTACACAAATTCATTATGTAATGACCCGGACTTTATACACATCACAGACACAGATAATAATTGATCGTAAGTACGTGTTTACAAATACGAGTTAAATTTCGTACTTTAAATATTCTAAAACATGTATGATAGCATTTGCATAAGCATGTAGCACAGCACTTACTAAAATCTATTTTTGCACATTCATGTATAATAGCATGTAATGCATAGCATTTGTTTAAAATTTATTTTTTCATGTATGGATAATAACACATAGCAAAACTTAAAATGCCATGTGTTTGTTCATTTTTTTTTTTAAGGATTTAAAACCTTATATTTTTTTAAAGTAAATTACTTGTTTTTTTTTACATGGAGCATTCTTGACCAAAGATTGTTAAAACCCATTTTTTTGATGGCAAAAACAAGTTTATATGACCATTTTATTATATTCACATATACATCAAGCAACATTCTTTTGCAAACATGATTCATGAACATATGTGTACATGGAAATGCACCTACACTAGAAAGCCACTAGGAAAGAAGGATTAGAAAGCATATACATTTTTACATGGCAAATCTTTTTGTTTCTACATTTTTCAGTTTGAGATCTTTTCCTTTTATTTCCTTAGGATTTTACAAATCTTGTGCATATATACACTAGATTTTTCCTACCCCGGATGAGCACTAAAGAAATGATTTTTCTAAAGATTTTTTTCATGCTAAAACCACATGGCCGAGAGCAAAATGGTGCAGAAATTTCAGATTTTTTTAAAACGCCTTGGAGGCCAAGGTAAAGTAATATATATTTCTTGTTAAATCAAAATCTTTTTGTGAAAATTATGAGTTAGAAAACCATGTGAAACTGAGCATGGATGGTACAAAAGAAGCTACCATTTTTGTCTAAGACCAAGGAGAGATTTAGCAAATAATGTGGAGGTACATAAGGCATTAAATGTGATGGTTCATGGTCCACCAATGGGAGGGAATTTGGACTTACGCAGGGGAATTTTCAACATGTATTGGCTGCTGGAATCCATGTGAGTCCTAGATATTAGTGTGGTGATTTTGAGAGAGAAGGATTTTTATGTTGTCTATCAATGGTCAAAATTGAAAACTGTTTCAGGCCATAATAAATGCACCATATTCTAATAATTTCCTACACCTATATAAGACCATGAGCATGCACATTCTCACCACAAACCAAAGCCATTCGAACTAGAAATCAGTAGGAGAAGAGAAGTAGAGCCTGAGAATACCAAGCTTGACTGGTGAGTAAACATTCCTCTTTTCCTCTTGTTAGACGCAATAGTTAGTGTTAAATCTAAGATGACATATATGCCAATATAAGTATATATGAATTGATCTTGGATGTTAGTTGCGGAAATATAATTGAAATTATGTGAATGGTGTTATGTTTCACAAGATCCATATACCTTTATAAAAGTTCAATGTTTAACAGTCATCAATACTTAACAAATTCTGTTTTAGGACTTTAACAAGTCTGGAAATTTAGTTGGGTTCATTAATTCCTTTTTTTATAACCAATTTAAAAGCTTTTGTTGTGTTAGTATAATGTACAATGAACCTATTGGATTATGAAACACTATTAGGAACCGTACCCCTGTTTTATCCATACTCTGTTCAAAAGCCATATTGTATTTATCATATATGTGAAAACTTGGGTCTATGTTGTTGCGTAGATAACCAGTTACGAAAATGATAATATAAATAAACTATACCCATATAAGTGGATCATATGTGCTAGTAGGAAATGAAACCAAGCCTTTCATAAGAACCTTAGTTTTTTATATGTCAGTTCTTTATCCGGTTAATAATATAGAACCTTGATGTTGGAAAGCAAGAAGAATGGATTTCATTTGCTGGATATAAAAGTTTTGTTCTGGAACGGGATCAGATTCATTTTCGGACAAACCGGGTTGGCTGTGAACGATACGATTTGAGTCGAGAGGGTCATGTTAGTTTAGGCGAGTAATAAAATTTTTCTCAAACAAATTTCCAGTTAAACAAATTTCTGGCTTCCATTCATTCAGTGGGTTGCAAGGCTATTTGTGTGGCGAGAATGGGACGAATTGCGGTAACGGAGGTTGAGCAGGCGAAGAGTTATTCAGCAAAGTGGTCGGCTTCATCGTCAACCATATACGGGCGAAGTCCGAAGAGGGCAAATGGAGTTTTCAACTTGAAGCATTATACGTGAAATCTTGAAAAATGAAATGTCAAATTATTTGCAACTAATATGGTGCCTTTTTCTTGTATTAGATTTGGTTTGTTAGGTTCATTGGACAAATTAAAGAACAAAACACCCTTTATAATCTATTTATTAAGCAAGCCTCAAAGGTTTGTTTTACCTGTCCAAGCAGTAAAGTAGAAAATGTGATGAAACATAATGTAAATATAGTGTATACATGGAAAGGGGCGTGAGAATCTGGTTCACTGTTTTGCTGGGAGTTGTGGTGTGGACTACTGGGGGACATGGACGTGGAAGAGCTGGAAATTTGGCAGAAGAGCGGACACGAACAGAGTAGGCCGATCACCCGAGTTGTGGCGGAGGGGTGTAGTGATTCAAGGAAGGAAGGAGATTTTAAAGAAATTTTTCGGATAAACCAGATCTTAGTCTATTGATGTGTGAGAGTTTGGTCTGTTTTCAAGGGAAGAATGGCGACATTACGACGGAACTGGGTTTGAGCAAGTGAAGAGCTATTCGGCGAGATGGTCAGTTACATCATCGATAGTTGAAACCCAGAACAGTTCTATGGTAAAGGGTGGCTTGTTTTCTAGTCGCAGCATCATTTCCGATGCTGCTGATCGAAGACGGGCTGAATAAATTGTTTCTGTATATCGTGTGCGCGTGAGTATGTGGTCACGACACCTGGATACGGACTGAAAAGAGTGTGCATGTGCACATTCAGTTGTACATAGCACTGTTCTGGACACTCCGAAAATGGAGTGAATTTAAACAAAAGTGTCGAAGGGATGAACGCTTGTGGAGTTAAGGTCTGCAAACCGTTGAGGGATGGTGAGAGTATAGTACTGCGAAGCATCAAAGTAGGGTGGAGTGATTTGTAATTCACGGCAGAAATGGAAGTGGGATCTTTGAAGTGTAACTGTAAATGGAAGTCAAGAAAAATGTGATGGAAGTGTAAGAAAATAAAAAACACAGCAGTGCAAAAAGGGGAGGTCTAGTGGAAGTGACGGACCTGAAACTCGGGCAGACTAATCGCTGGGGTTTAGGACGGTGGAGCAGAGCGTAAGGAAAGAGGCGGCATCACTAAAAACAGTAGGGATTAGGAAATAGTAACAAAAATATGAAGGGTGTATTACATTAGCAGGTTTCGGCCAAACTAAATGTCATGGTTTTAACCACGTGTCAGCATAGAGGAGAAGAGTGCGGCCTTGGGAGTTGGGCTTCTAACGTTTGGGCTGTGCATAAATAATTAATATAACTAGGAAGGCCGAAATCTGTTGAACAGGCTCGTATGAAGTGAGGTAGTAAAGTAAAAAGGATGTAAGCCGTCGTTTTAAAATAAGGTTAATAAATAAATTAGTTTTAAATATTTTATCATTTTTAATTGATAAGTTAGTTTAAACTAATCATATACCTTTGTTATCAATCATAACCAAAGTAGATTACACACATCTTTATATCTATAAAATCAACATGTGATATTCTTTTAAATAATTTGAATAATATTTAATGAGGAATTGTTCAATCAGTTTACTGAGGAGTTGATGAAATGGACATATTTGAATCGTACCGCAATTACTGGAAGGTGGTTAACGGTAAATAAAGAAAGAAACTATTTTTGAAATAAACATTTAAATTTTACCAACTTAAGGAAATGATCGTTTTTAAATATCTAGAAATGATTTCAAACATTAAATAAATATGAACATTGAAATGCATTTTCAAATATGAAAATAGAATTTTATTTAAACAAAGTGTAGAAGATCGAGTGAAGTTTTTAACAAAGTTGATAATCAAGTGTAAAAGCTGTATTTAAATAAATTATAGATTACTAATTTTAGTTTATTTTTAAATAATTAGAATAAGGAATAATTTTCTAAAGAATAATGTAAGTATTCATTTTTAAAGTTGGCGAACAATGTGAAAAGAAAAACTATGTGCGACGCGCACACTGAAATTGTTCATTTTTAAGGGATAATCAAAATATCCAGATATAAGCAAAATAATCATATACTGTTTGTTTGACTGAAATTATATCTGTAAATTAATGTTGAACTAATAATTTAAAAAGAAATATTTTGCCAATCATTTAGAAGTGTCCGGATTTATAACTCACTTCAATTTGAATTTTACGCCGCTAGTCAAAGATTATTGAAGAAATTAGAAGATAGAGTTATGCAAGGACTATTCTTGAATAGTACTTCGGTTTGTCCAATCCCAGGACAACTTGTATGGACGAATGTCTGAGAAGTGATTCTAACTGATCACGTATGTTGATCTCTTCAAACGTATTTATATGGTGGCAGAGGAATTCGTTTCTCTCGCTTTATACCTATAATATATTTTTGGGGAAGTTAATTAGTGATTGGCGAATTTTGACGATGTGGCATTCAAAGAAATTAAATAGTGATGATAAAAAGGTAAGTTTAGCCTCAGGCCTCACACCTAGGAAATGACAAAAATCGGGCAGGCAACATGGCTATGTGGGTCGCACCCATTAGGATGTAGCATCACCTATCTAGAGAAATTCCTTTTGTTTCTTATTCTATCTTTTCTGCCCATTCGGGAACGGTTGTTGATCCCAACCGTTGGTGATATACATTCGATACACTCAAGAGAAATGAGTGGTCGGTCATGTGTGGGCCGAGTTGCAAGACGTTTTTGTTGAACCCAGGTGTATTCGCCTCTAGAGATACACTATCGGAAGGTGGTTCCATACCTTGTCATAGTTGGAAATCCATTATCCATATGCGCCAAGCGGTTTTTATTTGTATACTATATAGGAGAATGTAAGATGCAAGCATTCTTCTACATTCTAAATTATTTGTGAAAAACCCTAGACACTATAATAATATCTGATTTAAAGTATACAAAGTGTTTTATTCTCATAAGGTAAAAACCCGTTTTGTACTTACGACATGGTCTTGTGAGATATTTTATTTGCTTTAAATCGTTTACTCATACCAGTCCCCTGACTGACTCGGAGTTTATTTTTTTGTGTTTCCCTTAAACTCTTGGGTATTCATAACACTTGTTATGAATAGACAAGTGAATCAGGATTGGATAAAACTTGGAAAGCTGGGATTGAACTTTCTGTGTGCTGATCCATGTCTACTGTATAATTAAGTCTGCAAGTTAATCATCAATGATATGTATAATTAAAGATGTACTATGAATGGCTTGTATCACTAGATCTACGAGGATCTAATGTAATATGTATTGCTGTGTAATATTATGAAGTATCATCTTTTGGAAAAAAAATCCACTGTAAGATTCTGATGTTTTTATGTGATTTTATCTTATATCTATTCTTATTCTTATTAATGACACGTCTTCCGATGTGTTCGAAAGTTGGGTCGTTACAGTTGGTATCAAAGCTTAGGTTACTTATTACCTAGGCTTTGGGTGAGTGTGAGAGAGCATATTTTTATTAAGATTTAAAATAAATAAAATAAATTTAGATCAACTTGAATGATATCTAATCATATTGATATAAAAATAATGTTAGAATTTTAAAAACTGAATTAAAATTTGATATTTCCACTAAATTAAGTCCAAACTTAAGATAATTGGGTATGAACTCATGGAAAGTGAACTGATCGATTTTTATAGAATTAGATTTCTAAGTTCTGGAAAGGAGATAATTGATGTAAGAATTAATCAGTTAAGGAAGGCAGTGGATGGAACTTAACGGAGTTAAGAGAATTTGACTGATGAGTTGAATATGGATTCAGGCTAAAAAGAGAATTTGGGACAAATACCTATGCTTGAGCAGGATTGATTCAAATCAATGAAGTAAATAAGACCTGAGATCTATTTTCCAAATAAAATCAAGTATATTTGGAAATTGATGAGAATTTTAGGAATGAAAGACAAGAAGTAGTAATGCAAGAATGGAAATATTTTGCAATCGTATTGACAGATATATCCAGTTATGGAAATAGCTGTTATAAATAAAATATTTATTAATGTGTATCGATAACTCTAAATCTACTATTTACAAATTTCGAGGACGAAATTTTTATAAGGGGGTAGAATGTAATGACCCGGACTTTATACACATCACAGACACGGATAATAATTGATCGTAAGTACGTGTTTGCAAATACGAGTTAAATTTCATACTTTAAATATTCTAAAACATGTATGATAGCATTTGCATTAGCATGTAGCACAGCACTTACTAAAATCTATTTTCGCACATTCATGTATAATAGCATGTAATGCATAGCATTTGTTTAAAATTTATTTTTTCATGTATGGATAATAACACATGAATATAGCAAAACATAAAATGCCATGTGTTTTTTCATTATTTTTTTGAATAAAAAAATGATTTAAAACCTAATATTTTTTTAAGTAAATTTCTTATTTTTTTTACATGGAGCATTCTTGACCAAAGATTATTAAAACCCATTTTTTTATTGGCAAAAACAAGTTTATATGACCATTTTCTTATATTCACATATACATCAAGCACCATTCTTTTGCAAACATGATTCATGAACATATGTGTACATGGAAATGCACCTACACAAGAAAGGCACTAGGAAAGAAGGATTAGAAAGCATATACATTTTCACGTGGCAAATCCTTTTGTTTCTACAATTTTCAGTTTGAGATATTTTCCTTTTATTTCCTTAAGATTTTCTGAATTCTCTTTCCTTTTTATTTTTCCAAAAATATGTTCAATTTGTCACAAACCATGTGCTAAAGGATTTTACAAATCTTGTGCATATATACACTAGATTTTTCCTACCCTAGATGAGCACTAAATAAATGATTTTTCTAAAGATTTTTCCATGCTAAAACCACATGGCCGAGAGTAAAATGGTGCAGAAATTTCAGAATTTTTTTAAACACCTTGGAGGCCAAGGTAAAGTAATATATATTTCTTGTTAAATCAAAATCTTCTTGTGAAAATTATGAGTTAGAAAACCATGTGAAATTGAGCATGGATGGTACAAAAGAAGCTACCATTTTTGTCTAAGACCAAGGTGAGATTTAGCAAATAACATGGAGGTACATACGGAATTAAATGTTATGGTTCATGGTCCACCAATGGGAGGGAATTTGGACTTACGTAGGGGAATTTTCAGCATGTATTGGCTGCTGGAATCCATGTGAGTCCTAGGTATTAGTGTGGTGATTTTGAGAGAGAAAAGGATTTTTATGTTGTCCATCAATGGTCAAAACTGAAAACTGTTTCAGGCCATAATAAATGCACCATATTCTAATAATTTCCTACACCTATATAAGACCATGAGCATGCACATTCTCACCACAAACCAAAGCCATTCGAACTAGAAATCAGTAGGAGAAGAGAAGTAGAGCCTGAGAATACCAAGCTTGACTGGTGAGTAAACATTCCTCTTTTCCTCCTGTTAGATGCAATAGTTAGTGTTAAATCTAAGATGACATATATGCCAATATAAGTATATATGAATTGATCTTGGATGTTAGTTGCGGAAATATAATTGAAATTATGTGAATGGCGTTATGTTTCACAAGATCCATATACCTTTATAAAAGTTCAATGTTTAACAGTCATCAATACTTAACAAATTCTGTTTTAGGACTTTAACAAGTCTGGAAATTTAGTTGGGTTCATTAATTCCTTTTTTTATAACCAATTTAAAAGCTTTTGTTGTGTTAGTATAATGTATAATGAAACCTATTGGATTATGAAACACTATTAGGAACCGTACCCCTGTTTTATCCATACTCTGTTCAAAAGTCATATTGTATTTATCATATATGTGAAAACTTGGGTCTATGTTGTTGTGTAGATAACCAGTTACGAAAATGATAATATAAATAAACTATACCCATATAAGTGGATCATATGTGCTAGTAGGAAATGAAACCAAGCCTTTCATAAGCACCTTAGTTTTTTATATTTCAGTTCTTTATCCGGTTAATAATATAAAACAATGATGTTGGAAAGCAAGAAGAACAGATTTCATTTGCTGGATATAATAGTTTTGGTTTGGAACGGGCTCGGATTCATTTTCGGACAAACCGGGTTGGTTGTGAACGATACGATTTGAGTCGAGAGGGTCATGTTAGTTTAGGCGAGTAATAAAATTTTTCTCAAACAAATTCCCAGTTAAACAAATTTCTGGCTTCCATTCATTCAGTGGGTTGCGAGGCTGTTCATATGGCGAGAATGGGACGAACTACGGTAACGGAGGTTGAGCAGGCGAAGAGTTAATCGGCAAAGTGGTCGGCATCATCGTCGACCATATATGGGCGATGTTCGGAGAGGGAAAATGGAGTTTTCAACTTGAAGCATTATACGTGAAGTCTTGAAAAATGACATGTCAAATTATTTGCAACTAATATAGTGCCTTTTTCTTGTATTAGATTTGGTCTGTTAGGTTCATTGGACAAATTGAAGAACAAAACACACTTTATAATCTATTTATTAAGCAAGCCTCAAAGGTTTGTTTTATCTGTCTGAGCAGTAGAGTAGAAAATGTGATGAAACATAATGTAAATGTAAGGACCCGTTACTTCCCCGGTAAGGAAAGCCCGGATTACCTTGAGAACAAGACAAAATAGAACGCAAACAGAAGAACATTTCGTTGTTAATTACAACAATTCCATCAGAATACAAGAATATACAGAGTATGAATAAATATTATACAACAAAGAATATCAGAGATTACAATAAATTACATAGCAGCGGAAAAACAATATAAAAACAAAACTGAAAGTAATACACGGATACAGAGCTTTCCGGGCATCGTTCCAGCTGTAAATCAAGATCCTGTGAATATAAATCTACAAAACCAAACCTACTAGCTTCCCTTGTAGAAAATAGGGGCACCCAGAGTTTAGGTTAAAACAATAAACTCCAGGTCAATCATGTGACTGGTGTGAGAACTAAAACAGTTATTCAAAACTTTACTTTAAAAGAGAGTAATTCAAGGGACCACGCCGTATAACACGGAACGGGTTTCCTCCCAAGAATACTAGTGCATATAACAAAACAACGCAATGCTCTTTGGAAAAATGAAGCTATTATAAGACCCAGGTCCCATCACACAATGCAATGCAAGCCGGAGGATAGGGTTTTCCCTTATAATAGCCAAACATGCTTGGTACGTTTAAAACAAATCATTTGATACTATTATAAGTGTATAGTGTCAAAACAATTTTCAATCATAAATATCAATCATAGGCGGCATGGGTACCATCTATCATGTCGCCATACTAGGCTCTACAAATAAAACCGCAATATCATGTATTGGAAATTGGATTTCCGTCATGAGTCGAGGCAAGGGGCAAGCTCATCTCCGATTCGAAACACTCTAGAAAATGCCTCAGGACTACACACTCTAGGTAACCCCTGGGATCCTCCAAGACTGGTCCTCCCTTACGTTTGAGGATTAATTATTCCTGAACACACGTTTCCCGGCCCTATAGGACCTATAATCGAGGCGCCTCGCATCCAAACCACAAAGTGAAAAGTATAAAAATGTCAGGGCTGGTAGGTCACTGACACCACCCATAGCTAGAAAGAAACGTCGTGCACTCCTTGGGTCCTCATCCCGTTTTTGATTCATACCGAGGTGTAAGGCTCGCGAATTCACGTTATACACAAAGCTACGCCACGTAGGCCATGCTTTGATCATCAACCACAAGACTTTGCTTTTCAACAGAAGCCTTGATCCATGCAACTCAGCATGCCACACAGGCAAGTCATGTCATGCGATCGATATCTATCGATATATAACCTCTAAGCTCGTACGTCTCAGAGAAGAGCGTTAAGCAAGAGAATAAATTCTCCGCCGCCAAACAGATATATATTTAACAGAAATCAATCAACATGGAATAAAATCCAATTTCAGACACACAATCCATTTATAAGTTCGTTCTGGGTCTGAACGAAACCGGAGGCACTTTCCTCGCATATCCATCGATCTCCAAGTACGTCTGGACGACCACCAACTGATTCCCTCATCTTGGGTGTACAGCCCAATTAAGATCATCAGTAATCACCCAAACGATGTGAAGACTTCCGGTCTTCAACCACCGTCTTCATCTTCGACTTATCGTCGAATCGGTTATTCAGAATGGGTATAAACCCGACCTTTTTGAATAACCCGCGTATATAGTAAAAAAATTTACACAAACACAACATACGCCTCATTCCAATTCAGCAGTCGCTAACCGTTAATTAGCAAGAGAACAATTCCCCAAATATTAACCCCGAAGGTCGAAACCAACATTAGATCAATACCCAGGAAACCATCATTCTTAGCTAACCTACAGTTTGTTTCTAAATTTCACGTTCTTAGGGAAAGGTTCCCATTAATTTTATCAAAGATAAATTCTTTAAAATTTATTCTTTAATCTTCCTTTGGATATCGTTTCAAACCAAATTATGGTTTTCCAAACTAGTCGGGATTAGCGAACCACACCGAAGTAATTATTTTATTTTATTTCCCCATCCCAACTTATTCATCCCATGAAGCAAAACTGGTAATACTCCATATCTAACACCACGGTGTTATCAGTAAAATTAATTACCATTTCACGTTCAAATCTAATTAAAGATTTAACTATCGCTTGGAGCAAAACTGGTGATACTCCATTCTCGCTCATTTTCCAAATTTGATAATTTAAATTATCAATTCACATTTCAATCTAATTGCAGATTCATTAAAACTCCTTTTACTGGGTTAAAGAACTAATGTCATTTAAAACACAGTTCACGATAAACCCAAATCAATTCTAATTAAAAAAAATTATTTAAAAATAATTTGATTTTAATTCTAGTTCAAAACTAGTTCATTTCGATAAAAATCTATTTTTATCTCTACAAATGTGGGATTTTTTCTCCCAGTTCTTCACTAATCATTTCTTATGATTTTACACAAATTATTGATATTTTTAATAATTTTATCAAGGCCCGTACAGTCGATTTCCATCAACGGCCATCGAACTGCACTTACAACGACCTTTTCTGAAATTGATTTGCACATATCTCCAAATCCAACCGTTAGATTTCAAATTTCTAATATTCTTTATAAAGCTCTTTTCGATACGAACCCAACGGTTCTAGTTTTAGGAGAATCCGACGGTCGGATCTCCCGTAATGTCCGTTCGAAGTCAATGGTCGAAATTCACGAACTACCGCGGCGCGGCGCATTCTATTAAGGCCATTATATTATATATATAATATATATTTCATCGATTTCTATTTAAAACGAAATTTATAAATAGTTTTAAATTCGTTTCAAAACAATTTCAACTTCCATTCCAAATTCAAATCAAAATTGAATTTTTCCTTATAAATTCGTTTTAAATTCATTTCAATTCAATTCAAATTTCAATTTAATTTGAATTAATTTTCTATTCAATTCAATTCAAATTTATTTTCTATTCAATTCAATTGGAATTTATTTTCTATTTAATTCAATTCGAATTCGTTCTATATTCAATTCAATTCAATTCGAATTCGTTTTCTATTCAATTCAATTCGAATTTGTTTTCTATTCAATTCAATTCGAATTCGTTTTATATTCTATTCAATTCAATTTGAATTCGTTTTATATTCTATTCAATTCAATTTGAATACATTTTATATTCCATTCAATTCAATTCAAATTCGTTTTATATTCAATTCAATTCAATTCGAATTCGTTTTATATTCTATTCAATTCAATTTGAATTCGTTTTATATTCTATTCAATTCAATTCGAATTCGTTTTATATTCAATTCAATTCAATTCGAATTCGTTTTATATTCTATTCAATTCAATTCGAATTCGTTTTATATTCTATTCAATTCGAATATAAATATTCGATTTTTATCTCTTTTCAATATTCATTATAAAAACGAATATAATCGATATAAATATCGTTCGCGTCAAAATAGCGCATCTCTAAT
Source organism: Allium sativum (assembly GCA_030737875.1). Classification (NCBI taxonomy): domain Eukaryota; kingdom Viridiplantae; phylum Streptophyta; class Magnoliopsida; order Asparagales; family Amaryllidaceae; genus Allium; species Allium sativum. The sequence goes on along the minus strand of CM060909.1, from coordinate 259,910,490 downwards.
CAACACGGTTTTATATTTTTCAATAACTTTGTTATTCTATTCAACAAATGAATCTATATTTCTTTCAATACATGACTCTATACTTTTGTCAACACATGACTAATCTCAACAAATGAGTACTGTCCACGCGTGACTATTTTCGTTATTTAATATATTTTATAAAAATTATGGTATCTACCGTTTGATTTCAAATCAGACTCCAACCGTAAATTAGTAAGAGAACGATTCCCTAAATATTAACCCCAAAGGCCGAAACCAACATTAGATCAATATCCAGGAGATCACTCATCATATCTATTTTCCAGTTAGTTTCTAATTTTATATATGATAAAGATGTAAATTTTATTGTTAAAATATTTCGTTCAACACATGCCTAATCTCAACGGATGAGTACTGTCAACACATGAACCTTTATTTTATAATATTCTTTATTTTCTAAATTGGAATGAGGCCCAATCAATCACCATATAGTGTTAACTATATGGATTCCATACAACACATGTATATAAATAGCAACGATAAATAATCAACAATCATCCAAAGTGCACTACCCTGTATAAGCATCAAATATAGATATCTAACGCTTATAACAGCCTGTCAATCTATCGATCGACATACAACTAATTACTGGGATTAGTGTACGCCGTATTTTATCCCAATACCCGTGTGGGGTTTCAAATCAACAAATACAGATTTTTATTTATGCAATTGGGCAATGTGTAAAATTTATCGTCCCAATCAATATCAGTCAAATGTGTGTATATAAAACAATCGTCCGAATTGTTTATATTTATTTATTTCATTTCATATACACGTTAAAAATTCCATTTTTAACCATACAATATTTATTTTCTATACAAATATTTTATTTCATTTCACATCACACAATCAACTACACATCAAAATCAATCAAACAAACAAGTTGTCCATGGTCTGTGGACGACGGGTGTCGGGTGCTACTAAACACCATCTGCATCCTAGTATATATCATAAACTAGAAAACAAAATTAAAAGGTGAGTAAGTTCTCACCGAGGGATCCACTCCGCCATTTCATTTCTGAATTGTCTGAATTCCCTTTGGATTTAAATCCGTTCCATCTTCCTTCTTTTCACGCTGTTCATATTAAAAATCATATTTTTAATATGATGTTCAATTTAAAAATCACGTTTTTATAATGGTACTTTATGTATAAAAATTATATATTCTTATAACGCTTCCTTTTATATAAAGATTATATTTTTACATCGCTACCTCATATATAAAAATCGTATTTTTATATCGTTATACATATAATAAAAATCGCCTTTTTATTATATCGCTACCTATACAAAGATCAAATTTTTACTTCACTCCCCATATCAAAATCGAATTTTTATACTACACCATCTTATAAAAATCATATTTTTATTCTCTACATATAATAAAAATCATATTTTTATTCTGCCACTAGTATAAAAATTATATTTTTAACCTTTCTATATGATAAAAATTATATTTTTAACCTTTCCATATAATAAAATTTATATTTTTATTATCTGTTATTCCCATTTCAAAAACATATGTTATTTATACTTTATAAAATTCTATTTTTACCTTATAACGTCAAGGTCTATTTTTACAACAAATCTATAAATAATGTTATTCTTATAAAGACCCTTTAAAACACAAAGTATGTTCTCTTTAAAAACAATGTATATTCTCTTTGAAAACAATGTCTTTCTCTATTTAAAAACAATGCCTTTCTTCATTTGGAAACAAATGATAATCTAAACATTTGAAAAATAAATAAATAAAGTAATTAAATTTACCTTTCCACATTTTCCGCGAAGGGGAGGGGCTTCATCGCCAGCGCTGCAGGCAGCGGAGTGTCGCCGTTGGTGCTGGTGGCGTCGTGGTGGTGGTAGGAGGTTAGGGTTCAGGTTTTACAGAGAGAGGGGGTGCGAGGCTAGGGCGAGCTGGAGGAGGAGGGAAGCGGAGGGCGGTGACGGTGGAGGTCGAAGAGGGGCGGGCGGCGTTGAAATCGAGGGGGCTCGCTTGATTTGAACGGCGGAGGGGATTTGGGGGGCTCGAACGTCGAACCAAGGAGGAGGGAGGGCATCGCCTTCTCAGGCGGAGGTGGGGAGATGGCACCGCCATCGCGCGGCGGATGGGTGGGGGAGCGGTGGCTCCGTCGATCTTGATTGGGTGAATTTTATTTTTATTTTTATTTCTTTTTGTTGACTGAGAAGAATGAGGGGGGGTTATATAATAAAATATATATTTATTTATTTTGATTTCTCTTTAAAAAGTAACTTTTTATTTCGAAGTCGAAATCAAGCCCACCGCCTGTCGTCCATAGCTAATTACCCCCATTCCGAACACAATGGGATGTGTATCGTAAGCTAATTCGGTCGTTTTGGATCAGTTTTCGTCAAAATCAACATATAACTCTATATATTGAATTTGAGCGTGCATTTCAATTTACCGGGGTTACATACTAACTAGAAAAATTCCAGAAAAATATTTTCTAGCTTAGTATTGACGATACGGTCCTAACAAAACTAGTTTCATCGAATTCTGAGGCCGTTAGAAAAATGGCCAATTTCCAGTCGATTAAAATTAACTGAAACTGGTCAAACGCGTTTTCCTTTGCCACACTCACATATTGAATCAAAAAATTACGGAAATTGACACCTAGCAATAATTTGACATCGCGGATCCAATAAAAGTGGTTTCGTCGAAATCCGAGGTCGTTTGCAAAATGGCTATTTTTAAGGGCCTGAATTCCATAGCGACTATTCTGAATCTTAAACTGGACGTAACTTTTGATTCCCGCTATGAAATTTCAATTTTTAGGATTCGTTGGAAATATATTCTCAATTAGATTCTATTATTTTTGGTTTCACTAAAATCCGGTTTATTTTGCACTCGGTACGTTCAATTGAAGTTTGAAATCGAATTATCGAACTACCGCGTCATTTTCAATTCCTTTTATAATTATATATAATTATTTATATTCTAACGACGATCTATATAAATATATACGTTTGAATTCTATTCAAAATAAATTTCTCGTCGATATTATTTAAAATAATTCATTTTAAATATTCAAAATTCGCTAAAATTGCCAAAATATAAATTTTAAACTGGCTCGCATTTCCGGGTTGTTACAGTAAATATAGTGTAAACATGGAAAGGGGCATGAGAATCCGGTTCACTGTTTTGCTGGGAGTTGTGGTGTGGACTACTGGGGGACATGGACGTGGAAGAGCTAGAAATTTGGCAGAAGAGCGGACACGAACGGAGTAGGCCGATCACCCGAGCTGTGGCGGAGGGGTGTAAGAGTGGTGATGATGAGCGATATATTATATACGGGATATCGATCCACCAGCCCTAGCCTTCTATTGAGGGAGGACCCACATATCAACATATTTGACTATCGACCATAAACGATTTTCTTGTTGCGAAGAGACACGAGATAAGATCGTCTTGCGCCATATTACCGAGAACGATTCAAGGCAGGAAAGAGATTTTAAAGAAATTTTTCGGATAAACCAGATCTTAGTCTGTTGTTGTGTGAGAGTTTGGGCTGTTTTTAATGGGAGAATGGTGGCATTACGACGGAACTAGGTTTGAGCAAGTGAAGAGCTATTCAGCGAGATGGTCAAGTACATCATCGATAGTTGAAACCCGAAACTGTTCTACGGTAAAGGGTGGCTTGTTTTCTAGTCGCAGCGTATTTTCGATGCTGCTGATCGAAGACGTGCTGAAAAAATTGTTTCCGGATATCATGTGCGCGTGAGTAAGTGGTTACGACACCCGGATACGGACTGAAAAGAGTGTGCATGTGCACATTAAGTTGTACACAACACTATTCTGGACACTCCGAAAATGGAGTGAATTTAAACAAAAATGTCGAAGGGATGAACGCTTGTCGAGTTAAGGTCTGCAAACCGTTGAGGGATGGTGAGAGTACAGTACTGCGAAGCATCAAAGTAGGGTGGAGTAATGGTAGTGGGAGCTTTGAAGTGTAACTATAAATGGAGGTCAAGCAAAATGTGATGGAAGCATAAGAAAATAAAAACATAGCAGTGCAAAAAGGGGAGGTCTAGTGGAAGTGACGGACCGGAAACTCGGGCAAACTGATCGATGGGGGTCAGGACAGTGGAGCAGAGCGTAAGGAAAGAGGCAGCATCACTAAAAATAGTAGGGATTAGGAAATAGTAACAAAAATATGAAGGGTGTATTACATTAGCAGGTCTCGGCCAAACTAAATGTCATAGTTTTAACCACGTCTCAGCATAGAGGAGAAGAGTGCGGCCTTAGGAGTTGGCTTCTAACGTTTGGGCCATGCATAAATAATTAATAAAACTAGGAAGGCCAAAATCTGTTGAACAGGCTCGTATGAAGTGAGGTAGTAAAGTAAAAAGGATGTAAGCCGTCGTTTTAAAATAAGGTTAATAAATAAATTAGTTTTAAATATTTTATCATTTTTAATTGATAAGTTAGTTTAAACTAATCATATACCTTTGTTATCAATCACAACCGAAGTAGATTACACACATCTTTATATCTATAAAATCAACATGTGATCATATTCTTTTAAATAATTTAAATAATATTTAATGAGGAATTGTTCAATCATTTTACTGAGGGGTTGATGAAATGGTCATATTTGAATCGTACCGCAATTATTGGAAGGTGGTTAACGGTAAATAAAGAATGAAATTACTTTTGAAATAAACATTTAAATTTTACCAACTTAAGGAAATGATCATTTTTAAATATCTAGAAATGATTTCAAATATTAAATAAATATGAACACTGAAACGCATTTTCAAATATGAAAATAGAATTTTATTTAAACGATCAAGTGTAGAAGATCGAGTGAAGTTTTTAACATAGTTGATAATCAAGTGTAAAAGCTGTATTTAATAAAATTATAAATTACTAATTTTAGTTTATTTTTAAATAATTAGAATAAGGAATAATTTTCTAAAGAATAATGTAAGTATTCATTTTTAAAGTTGGCGAACAAAGTGAAAAGAAAAACTGTGTGCGACGCGCACAATGAAATTGTTCATTTTTAAGAGATAATCAAAATATCCAGATATAAGCAAAATAATCATATACTGTTTGTTTGACTGAAATTATACCTGTAAATTAATGTTGAACTAATAATTTAAAAAGAAATATTTCGCCAATCATTTCAAAGAGTCCGGATTTACAATTCACTTCGATTTGATTTTTACGCCGCTAGTCAAAGATTATTGAACAAATTAGAAGACGAAGTTATGCAAGGACTATTCTTGAATAGTACCTTCGGTTTGCCCAATCCCAGGACAACTTTTATGGATGAATGTCTGACAAAGTAATTCTAACTGATCACGTACGTTGATCTCTTCAAACGTATTTATATGGTGGCAGAGGAATTCGTTTCTCTCGCTTTATACCTATAATATATTTTTGGGGAAGTCAATTAGTGATTGGCGAGTTTTGACGATGTGGCATTCAAAGAAATTAAATAGTGATGATAAAAAGGTAAGTCTAGCCTCAGGCCTCACACCCAAGAAATGACAAAAATCGGGCATGCAGCATGGCTATGTGGGTCGCTCCCATTAGGATGTAGCATCACCTATCTAGACAAATTCCTTTTGTTTCTTATTCTATCTATTCTGCATATTCGGGAACGGTTGTTGATCCCAACCGTTGGTGATATACATTCGATACACTCAAGAGAAATGAGTGGTCGGTCATGTGTGGGCTGGGTTGCAAGATGATCTTGTTGAACCTAGGTGTATTCGCCTCTACAGATACACTATCGGAAGGTGGTTCCATACCTTGTCATAGTTGGAAATCCATTATCCATACACGCCAAGCGATTTTTATTTATATACTATATAGGAGAATGTGAGATGCAAGCATTCTTCTACATTCTAAATTATTTGTGAAAAACCCAAGACACTATGATAATATCTGATTTAAAGTATACAAAGTGTTTTATTCTCATAAGGTAAAAACCCGTTCCGTACTTACATCGTGGTCTTATGAGATATTTTTATTTGTTTTTAATTGTTTACTCATACCAGTCCCCTGACTGACCCGGAGTTTATTTTTCTGTGTTTCCCTTCAACTCTTGGGTATTCATAACACTTGTTATGAATAGACAAGTGAATCAGGATTGGATAAGACTTGGAAAGCTGGGATGGAACTTTCTGTGTGCTGATCCATGTCTACTGTATAATTAAGTCTGCAAGTTAATCATCAATGATATGTATAATTAAAGATGTACTATGAATGGCTTGTATCACTAGATCAATGAGGCTCTGATGTAATATGTACTGCTGTGTAATATTATGAAGTATCATCTTTTGGAAAAAATTCCGCTGTAAGATTCTGATGTTTTTCTGTGATTTTATCTTTTGTCTATTCTTATTCTTATTAATGACACGACTTCCGATGTGTTCGAAAGTTGGTTCGTTACACATTAAATAAATATAATTAATTATAATTTATCACTTAATTAGGGTTAAACCCCTTTATCTTCCTCGTTTGAGATATCTGGAGCCACAAAACCCATCGTTGATCCTAAAAACCCGTCGCAGCCCCTAATTCCGATGACCGGACCTCCATCCCGCGACACCACGACGAAGTGCTCCAATCACCTCTCATCGCCTAGCGGGAGGTCGAGATCGCACATCCCAGGCATGCAGAAAATGGTCTCGAACGCGGTAACTTCATGGGCAAAATCCAAACAATCTGTGCCACTATACTTGATCCTAACCGTTGATCTTGTAGATCACGATGTGTTCTTCGATTTTCACATTTTTAATTCGTGGATTTTATGAACTGATTTGAAGAAACATGTGAATTGAAAAAGGAGCGATTTCGGCTATTGATTCAATAAGAGCGGCGGCTCCGGTAAACGGTTTAGGGTTTGGGATAAATGGGGGGGTATTTATATTACTTTTAATATTATTTAATTCTATCATTTCATAAATTCCAGGTTTAACGCTGTGAACTCCAAATCAAACCCAACGACTGACGCCCTTAGCCGAATACTCCCATTCCAGACAAAATGGGATATGTTTCATAAGCCAATTCGACTGTTTCAATCGGTTTTTATCAAAATTAAAGTATGAATCAATATATTTGAATTTGAACGCATATTTTAATATACCGCGGCCACATACTAACTCCAAAAATTCCCGAAAAATAAATCTGGCTATGTTTTGATGATATGGTCCTAATAGAACTAATTTCATCGAATTTAGAAACCGTTTGACAAATGGCCATTTTCTGGTCGATCCAACTCAAATTGAATTGACCAAAACACATTTTAATTTACCACGCTCACATATTAAATCCAAAAATTATGAAATTTAAAACATAACAATAATTTGACATTCTGAATCCAACAAAAGTGGTTTCGTCAAAAATGGAGGTCGTTTGCAAAATTGCTATTTTTAAGGGTTATATATTATATTAAAATATACATAAATTCCGTAACGACTATTTTAAATTTTAAACTGGACATAACTTTCAATTTATATTATGAAATCTCGATTTTTCACTTTCGTTAGAAAGATATAATTAAATAGATTCAAATGTTTCTAGTTTTACTGAAATCCAATTTATTTTGAATTCTGTATATTCAACTGAAATTTAAAATCAAATTTTCAAACTACAGCGCCATTTCTAGTTCATGTTATAATTAAAAAAAAAATTACGTTCTAACTTCATTTAAATAAATTTTTAGTCATTATTATTTAAAATAAATCATTTTAAATATCCAAAATCCATTAAAATTGCTAAAATATTTTTTTTGAATTGGTTCTGACTTTCCAAGTTGTTACAATCTTGGTTTTAATCTCAAAAATCATTACTTAATGATTATTAAACTTTAAGAAATTAATCATGTCTTTAACTGGGTTAAAGAACTGATTTCACTTAAAACACAGTTTACGATAAACCCTAAATCGATATTCCATTAACTATGTAATCTTCACGGAAAATAGAGTCGATATAAATTTTTGTATTGTACTAATGCTATAAACGGAATAACGGTAGAGCCTTTTAAATTCCATAAATAGTATTGATCTTCCTTCACAGAATCACATTTCAATTATTGCCAAATCGAATTCCGTTCAATTCCAATTTAATATATTAAATTGGAAAATCTTATCTTTGGAAAATTTCCATTGAATCTTAATAAAAAGATTTATAAATTCCAAATCATATCTTCACTGTTAATTGGGTTAAAGAACGAATGTTATTTAAAACATTGTTCACGATAAACCCAAAATCAACTTTCATTTCAATTCCAATTTATTAATTGGTAAACTTCTCTAAATCTTAATGAAAAGATTTATTCTTTTTTCAACGGGGCTTAAGAACAGTGTTAGTAAAGGCACCATTCACGACAAATCCAAAATCCAATTCGATATTAAAATTAAGGCTCTAATAGAAATTATATCGGCTTATATTCAATATCAAATTCTGAAACCAACAAATATCGTATTGGGAATAACAATATATACATCTTCCAAATTCCTCAACAATATCCGTATAATCACGGAATCCAATATCGAAATATTCCGAAGATTATTTCCATTCAAATCCATTCTAATTTATTCATTGGAAAATTCTGGTTATTTTAAAACATTTACAAATCCAATTTATTATTTCTAAAAATAATTGGATTTTTTTATTCTAGTTATTAACTAGTTCATTTCGTAAAAATATATTTCTATCTTCTCGAAACTGGAATTTTTCATCCAAAATCTTTCCAAACAATTTATTATGATTTTACACAATTTTCCCATATTTTTAATAATTTTATTAAGGCCCGTACAGTTGGTTTCCAATAACGGCCACCGAACTACATCCATAGCGACCTTTTCTGAAATTGATTTGGACATAATTTGAAATCCAACCATTCAAATTTAAATCTCTTAAATTCATTGGAAAGATCTTTTCGATACGAACCCAACGGTTCTAGTTTTAGGAGAATCCGACAGTCGGATCTCCTGTTACATCAATTTGAAGTTAATGGTCGAAATTCGCGAACGGTCGTTGCGCGGCGTGTTCTATTCAAGCCATTTAAATATATATATATATAATATAAATTATATATTTCATCGATTTCCATTTAAAACGTATTTTATAAAATATTTATAAATTCATTTTAAATCGATTTTAACTTCATTTTCAATTTTTAATCAAAATTGAATATTCTATATCATTATAATATTAAAAAGATAATATTTTCAAAATATCAGTTTTGAAATCAATTCTTTTCGATATTCATTATAAAATGAATAAAATCGATCGATAAACCCCTTCGGGTTAAAATGGTGAATATCTACTTACTCGGCTTCATCTATTCCAATATTTTCGTGTCCATCTAAAATCGAACCTCAAAATCATATTTTAATTCTTCACTGAATATTATTTTAAAATATTCGTTATTATAAAATATTCGTTATTTTAAAATATTCATTGTTTTAAAATATTCTTTATTTCTGAATCGGAATGCGGCTCAATCAATTACCATATAATTTCAGTTATATGGATTTCATACATCACATGTATTCAACAATAATGATAAATAATCATTACACATTCAAACATCATCCAGAGTGCATTTTACAACTGTGTAAGCATTAAAATAAATAAATAATGCTCATCCCATCCTGTCAACCCATCGCTTGACACAAGCTAAATATTGGGATTAGTGTATGTCAAATATCATCCCAATACCTGTATGGGGTTTTCAAACAACAATAGTCAATTTAAATAAATCATTGGTTAATAAATTTAATCAATTCCAATTCGATTTGAGTTATTTTTGTAATTAGACATTTTTCATTGTTCAATATATAAATGATTATTTTGTCCATTTTCATCTATCAGTTTAATACCAACATTTCTAACATGTTAAATATCACAATATCATCATCACAATACACAATCACCAAATCATCCAAATAAATGAATACTCAACTACCTAATGCCATTACGGCGCCATAAGTGGTCACTCGCGAAGTATGAAATCCGAGAGTCGGTATTATCCATACATAGCTTCCAATTTATGTGATTTGTGCGAATTCGAGTGTTGTCTATACTGGCAATTTATATATATTTACAGTTATAAAATAAATTAAATAATGTACAAAATTTTAGTGAGAGAATTCTCACTTTGGGTTCCACTCCTCCATTCTTTAATTGAAGATTTATTTTTAATTGATTTAAACTATGCATTGATTCAAACCAAAAATTCCAGTTAGCTCCAGTCTGGTTCCAATCAGTTTTGAAATGTAGTCCTCGTCTTCACGGTTCAAACAAAATTGAAATCATCAAATTTCGTAACTGTTTGCAAAAGTTACAGCATTTTAAACTTTAATTACAAAAAGGAATTAATTAATTAAAATAATTTACGTTAATCACTTGATTAAGGGGTTAAACCCTTCGTTCTCGTTCAACGCTTTAGGCCCCAAAAGCTCCCACCGCAAATCCTCTTACCCCCGCCACCTGGAGCCATCAGAAGTTGATCGGTGGGCATCCCCTAGAGCGCCCCAGCCTCGCCATCCACCGCCGCCAGTGGCGTCGCACTCAGTGGCGCAACCACCTGGAAAATCTCGTTCGAACGTTGGATGTTTGGACCCCAAATTTGCAGCCGATACTCCACTAAAATTGACATTCCGGTATGGATGGGAAGATTTTCCTTCGTTATTCAATTCTCGTGTGGAAAATTCAATGAAATGATTCTTGGATTGTGAGATAAATGAGGAATTAATTCAGAGTGATTTTGGGAATTAATTTTATCAATGGCTGCTAGAGTTTTGAGAGAAAGGGGGTTTATATATATTTTTTAATTATATTTAATTCTATTTATTTCTAAAAAGTGAATTTCGCATCCGAACTCCAAATCAAACCAGAAGACTGTCGTTCCTAGCTAAATACCCCCATTCCAAACAGGATGGGATACGTTACGCAAGCTAATTTGACTGTTTCGATCATTTTTTCTCAAAATTAAAATATAAATCAATATATATTGAATTTAAACGTACATTTTAATTTGTCGGGGCCACATACTGACTCTAAAAAATACAAAAAAATTATATCTAGCTATGTTTTGACGATACAGTACTGAGAAAACTAATTTCGTTTGAATTTGGAGACCGTTTGAAAAATTGCCATTTTCCAGTCGATTAAATTCAAATTGAAATTACCAAACACGTTTAAATTCACTACACTCACATATTAAATCCAAAAATTATGAAATTTGAAACCTAACAATAATTTGACATTCCGGATCCAACAAAATGATTTCGTAAAAAATGGAGGTCGTTTGCAAAATGGCTATTTTTTAAGGGTTATATATTATTGAAAAAATATAAATTCCATAGCGGCTATTTTAAATTTTAAACTGGACATAAATTCCAATTATATTATGAAATCTCAGTTTTTCACATTCGTTAGAAAGATATAATTAAACGGATTTTAACGTTTCTAGTTTACTGAAATCGGATTTATATTTCATTCTGTATATTCAATTGCAGTTTAAAATCGAATTTTCAAATTACCGCGCCATTTCAAGTTCGTTTTAATTAAATTCAATTTATACGTTCTAACTTCGATTTAAATATATTTCTAAATCGTTATTATTTAAAATAAATCATTTTAAATATTCAAAATCCGTTAAAATAGCTAAAATAAATTTTTTAAATTGGTTCAGAAATTCAGGTTGTTACATTTGGGTAATTGCATAAAGTATGTAAGATCAAGAAGACACTGAAACGCACTATTAAATAAATGATATTAGAATGTACCGCTGACAATTATATAATACTGACATTAAAGTGTTTACTGCTAATATGTATAGTTGCATATACCAGTATGCAAAAGACATTATAATATGTTGCTTCCTTAATCTATATGATGGGATGTAGTATAGTGAATATGCGCATCAGAAAGCTGCAACTGTATTTGATGTTTATATTTACATATTTGCATCCAGGCTCTAATAGAAAATTTGTATCTTTCTGCATGAATTTCTATATGTTTCACTTGTTGATGTATAAATCAATGCAGATGTGATATATATTTGATTTGTAATATTTGATACATGTCCTATTTATAAACTATTTGTATATATAGCTGAATATTTAACCAATGCTAGGACCTATATGATTTTGTAAGTACTGCCGGCATGCAATTCATTTTTATTTTAAATGTTGTATTTGCAATTATGGTACTCAAGTATGTGTGTGTGTGTGTGTATCTGATATTATGCCCGTGACTATTTGTACAAAGATTTTTTTACTAACCTGCAATTTGAAATATTCATAAAGGCAAAAGAAGGCATGATTTCTTATATAACGTTCAATTAACATGCACATATTATATATATATAATGCATCTATAAGTAACTGAAATTATCAAAGTAACATATATATATATATATATATTGAAATGGACTGAATGCGACTGATGTGACTTGCCACCTTGAGTTATAATATCCCTTCAAACTGAATATTAATAATAATTCCAAAGGGATGTCTTCCAAGAAAAACACTTATCTGTGACAAAGTCAATAGTTGTGGGTTATGCCAAAGCATAAGTTGAAACACCCCACCTCCGTTAGGGTCACTCTCAAAGGGAATGCCCTAATTTTGGTGGAGGTTTATAAGTATAAGTCACAGATATACAAGACAGATATAAGAACACATATTTGTAAATAGCGGAAAAACAACAACTTTTATTTCATAAAAAGGCAAATACGTGTTACAAAACATCACCATTATTGTCTTACATCTTTTTCCAAAAATATAACATAACACTTTCATAATCTGTCTTGAGTACATTATTTAAAGAAGCATAAATAAAGCATAGATAAACTGCAAAAGTCCCCATAGTGGATTGTCCAAAGCCATAGTTCAAAACAGGAAAGTCCAAGTAATACATTTCTCTTCTTCAAGCTGGATGTTAAGGTTGGTCAAGCTGCTGTGTTCCCTCCCTGTGGACCTGGGGGGGGGGAAACGGAAGAAAAGAGGACGAAAGAAAGGCAGAGTCAGACATAAAGCCTGAGTAAGTCTAGTACTATTTTGTCTATGAATAAAGAACTGGGTATGATAAGTATAAACAAGAAGTGGAAAAGCACTTTAAACTTGGTTAAGTTGTCTAGGGTCGAATATACTATCGTGCCCCATGTTAAATCTCTGAACCCGTATAAACTAGTTTCCAACTGGCACCCCATAATCAGGGTGATGTGATCCATTCTACGATGATCGGCTCCTACTCGCATAGTTACATGTGTCTTACGGCCCCCGATGTTGTAGTTACCTATGCTGGTCCCACCATGGGGTGTATCAAGTCCCATGGTGGCGGCCCGACACAACCTTAGAGTGCACAGGTATGCTACTGGTGTCCAGTGCCTTATTTTTCTGCGCCGGAGTGTGTGCACGCCCGCACCCCGTTAGAACCTACACTGCTACACCACCGCCGTCGATTTGACCTCTTACAATCAGCCCAGTAATCGTGCCTCACCCTGCCTAGTTTCAGGGTATCCTGATACACCTTCTAGGGTTACTGCTGAAAAGGGTCCCCCGTTACTAGGTTTTCTATCTCTAGCCAACATGCTAAGTTGGTTAAGTGTTTACTAACCTAACCCCCACCAGTCCGTTTAGTTTAGCATGTTTCATTTTGATTAAGTCTTTAGTTCACTTAATCCTAACAATCCTGACTCAGCCTTAATTGTCTTATTAAGGCCCTGACCTCTCACATTAAACAGGTATTGTTGTGGCTGCCTGTTGCCGGTTGGTTCCGGGCAGTCTTACGCCACAACTCAGTCTAACCTCGGGTCCTTATTGGGCTCCATGTTTAACCTCCCACATTGGATAGGTATTGTTGTGACTACTGGACAGCCGGGCGGTTCCGGGCAGGTTTACATCACAACTCAATCCAACCTCGGGTTAAACACATCGTATGTTCTACATTTACATATTTTTGTCTTTCTTCTTTATTTTCTTATATGTAAATATTTGCGGCCCATTATTAAGTTAATGGTGTGAAGGTTACACCAATCATGGGCCCAACCCATACTTGAATTTGGGCCCTTCTATTTTATATTTTCATTCATTAGTAATTTTAACCCAACGTTATTTTCCCCCGTTTTACACGTCCGTTTATTATATATATGTTGGGCTTAGCCTTTTAAAGCCCAACTTAGCCATGCGAAAAGGGGAGGCTTAAAGCGTGATTACATACACAAAGAGGGGAAGGTGAGCGCATGAACTTGCAATATGACGTTGGAAATACAAAATAGAAACTGGTGTACTTGCATATATACTTTGGTCATAAAGCATAAGTGACATGAATCAAAGCATGTGAACTTGTAGTTGAGATAAGAATCCAAATTGGGTATCATTATTGGCACATAGTCATAACTACAACATGAACCTATACTTTTATTTAGGCATAATGTCAAACATAAGCATGGCATAAATATTTCTAACATAAGCATGGCATAGTGTCAAACATAAGCATGGCATAATGTCAAACATAAGCATGGCATAAGTATAGTTAAATTTGTTCACATAACCATGACATAAATATTTCTAACATGAAATCATGATTTTTACTTTAGTCATGCAAACTTGCAAAAAGGGATTTTTGGAACCTAACCTAGCTATGTACCACATATGTCATCTTGTTAACAATTTCAACTATGCAAATTATCAACCATAGCCTAGTCATATTCATAAGTTTGCAAATAGGTTTTCTAGTGCAAAAGCATGGCTTAATACATGATGCCAAATTCTCAACATAATTTCATGTGGATTATGATAATCCAAACTTATTCCAATTACTTCACAAAAATGATGTTTGTATAAAAATACACATTATGATGGCATAGTAGCAAAACCCCAAACTTGCATTATTTTCAATTTAACAACTACATACATGTAGCTTCAACATAAATTACATATTTTGCGAATATCCAAACGTCATACTTGCATAAAACTACCGCATGTAGTTTTTCATAATGAACAACATAATTCAAGAATATCCAAACGTATACAATATTCCAACGCACAAATATGAATTACTTTATCGCCACAAATCAAGTATACATATCTACACAATCATTTGTTCATACCAAAGTAATACTCTACTTACAATGGTGTGGCGAATTCTCTAATTTAGGGATTTGAAGATGCGGTTTGATTTGCTTTGTTTGAATTGCTTTAGGCTTTAGAATTTTCCTCCTAATCTTCTCTCCAATTTGGTGGCTACCCCTAGTCGTTCCTCAGCAACATGGCGGCTTTGTTCTTATTTTTGAATGAATAGATTAGGGTTAGTCTAGGGTTGTTTTTATAGAGGTTAGGAACTGATTAGGACCATTGATGTTGCTTGGATTGATCGTAGCCATTCATTCGATAGAGAGACCAATTAGAGCCTGCCACCTAGCCCTAATGACAAAGCAGACCACATAAAATCGACCAACAGAGAATAGGCCAGCCAGGTTGGACTGGGTTCGACCTGGTCTGGACCAGGTCGACACCCCTGTCGACAGCCCTGTCGACCTGGTTAGACCAGGTCGACAGCCCAGTCGACCTGGGTGCGTCAGGCGGGACTTTTTCCGCCCTGGCCCATTGGGCCCCATTTTTGTTTTCTGAGCTTATTTTATTCTGTTTGAATTTTAAACTTAATTCAAAAACTTCCGAAGGCCATATCTTCTTCATACGGACTCCGTTTTTCGAAAACTCGGACTCTATTTCGCGTATTTTTCCGAGACGAACGCAATGGCGTATCCCGTTTCCCTTAGTTCTTTGATTTGAAATTAATTATACTTTAATTTGTGAATTTTACAGTTATAGAATTCACGGGGTGTTACATTCTCCCCCACTTAAAAGGATTTCGTCCCCGAAATCTTCAAGCTAGGAGGAATGTATATCCTAACATCCAATCATCCATCTACTCATCCATCAAACACGAGCATCCATTGTCCTTAAAAGACTTCTAATGCTTCATGATCATATGCGAAGTGTGTGTGTATACATGTACTTATCTAATGCAAAATCAGGCGGTCTACTGATTCAGTCGACCTCCTTAATGCGAATTATGTAGGTGCCATGAATCCATTATGTTTGCAAATTTTCCTATTTTGATTCTACATGAGTGCACAATCATTCAATACAAATGCAGCATCCACATGACAACACATTAAAGTTCAACCACATATGAATGCAAACATATATGCATATGCAATATGAAGTGACTGAGCCGATCTAAGACCTAGATTGTGTGTGTATATGCAACCACGAGCAACCACTAGCAATCACTTGCAACCACTTGCAACCATCATCCATAACATGTTTCAATTACATGTTTCCATCCAAAGGGTTTCTACCTAAAAGATAAGGTCGAGGAAATATACCTAAAAAGATAGATAAGAGCGCAACTTAAGGAAAAGGAAAGATCAAGGATGTACCCTCGAACAGAAAAGGGTAGGCTGTACGGATTCTAGCTTCAGTTTCCCAAGTCGCGTCTCCCTCGGCGTCGCTCCACTGAACTTTGACGAGCTTGACTTCACGGTTGCGTAGCTTCTTCACTTCCGTTCCTAATATGCGGGTTGGAACTTTCCTTATAGTTGCTTCGCGCTCCACTTCGGCCTCTTCTAGGACATTTGGCTCTACCACTTCAGCAGACTCATGTAGATATTTTCGGAGATGTGAAACGTGAAAAACATTGTGGACTCCAGCCAACTTCTCGGGTAGCTCTAATCTATAAGCCATTTTCCCAATTTTCTCGATAATAGGGAATGGCCCTACGAACCTTGGCGCCAGTTTTCCTGTGGTTCCAAAACGAACAACGTTCCTTAGCGGTGATACCTTGAGAAAAACTCTGTCTCCAACCTCAAATTCAAGGTCGGTCCTTCTCTTGTCGGCATAGGACTTTTGTCTGTCTTGGACCGTCTTCATCCTTCTTCGTATTAAGTCTACTTTCTCTGAAGTCTCTTGGATCATATCTGGTCCAAGTATGAGCTTACCAGTAGACTCCCACCAACAAGTGGGCGATCGGCACGGTCTTCCATATAAAGCTTCGAAGGGCGCCATTCCGATGGTTGCTTGATAGCTGTTGTTGTAGGCAAATTCCACCAAAGGAAGGTGGTCTTCCCATGTCCCTCCGAAGTCAAGGACGCATAGTCTTAAAAGGTCTTCCAAAACTCTGTTCACTCTCTCTGTTTGGCCGTCGGTTTGGGGATGATAGGCTGTGCTCAAGCATAACTGCGTTCCTACTGCTTCTTGCAGACTTCGCCAAAACTCACTGGTGAAGATGGGGTCTCGGTCACTAACAATGCTAGATGGTATTCCATGGAGTCGAACGATTTCCTTGAGGTAAAGTGATGCTAGGGATGAGGCAGTTCTTTTACTTTTGACAGGTAAAAAGTGGGCGCTTTTAGTAAGCCTATCCACTATTACCCAAATGCTAGTGTTGCCTCTCCTAGACCTAGGCAGCCCATCGATGAAGTCCATTGAGATGCTATCCCACTTCCACTGCGGGACCTCCAAAGGATGTAGCAGTCCGCCAGGCTTTTTCTGTTCCACCTTAACCTGTTGGCACACCATACACTTAGAAACGAACTCTGCCACGTCCTTTTTCATGCCGTTCCAGAAGAAAGTCCTTTTTATGTCTTTGTACATTTTATCTCCGCCTGGGTGTATCGTCATCTTGGAGTGATGTGCTTCCTCGAGAACCTTCTTTACTAAATCTTTCGTCTGTGGGACGCATAGTCTTCCGTCTCGCCTTAGCAAACCCTTATCGTCGATGGAGTATCTGTTGAGGTGACTTGAAGTCTCACCCCTAATTAGCCTATCAATTGTTTCCACAAGCTGAGGGTCTTCGCGTTGTGCTGTCCCTACTGAATCCACTAAAGTTGGGCGCACTTCGAGAGATGCTAGCAAGCCTGGTACGAAATCGGAGGAAGGCCTAAAGTCAAAGCTGGCTATAAACTCTAGGCTTTGTCTTTCGACAAACAACGGGCTTAGGGTCAATTTCTTTCGGCTCAACGCGTCTGCCACTACGTTGCCTTTGCCTGGAGTATAGGAGATTTCGAAATCGTACGAGGCAAGAAACTCCATCCATCTTTGTTGCCTCAAATTAAGATCCTTCTGCGAGAAAAGATATTTCAACGATTTATGGTCAGTGTAAAGTTCGAACTTCTCACCTAGGAGATAGTATCGCCAAGACTTGAGTGCAAAGACGATGGCGGCTAACTCAAGATCGTGGGTTGGGTAGTTCTTTTCGTGCACCTTCAACCGCCTCCCGCCATAAGCTACTACCCTTCCTTCTTGCATTAAGACGGCGCCTAGCCCTGTCCCACATGCATCCGTATAAACAGTGAACATCTTGCTCCCATCTGGCAGCGTCAAAACTGGGGCTGTTGTGAGAGCCCTTTTCAGTCGTTGGAAAGCAAATTCGCAATCCAAATCCCAATTGAACACTAGGTTCTTCTTAGTCAATTTCGTGAGTGGAGCTGAGATTTTCGCAAAATCCCTTATGAACTTTCGATAGAAACCTGCTAGTCCTAGAAAGCTTCGGACCTCGGTTGCATTCCTTGGTGTCTTCCAATCCTGTACCGCCACTACCTTAGCAGGGTCCACTGCTAACCCTTGTTTGGATACTATGTGCCCAAGGAACCTCACCTCTTCTCTCCAAAAGTGGCATTTGGAGAATTTGGCTTTTAGTTGATGGACTCGCAAAGTTTCCATGATTGCCCTTAAGTGCTGAGCATGTTCCTCTTCACTCTTTGAGAAGATAAGGATATCATCTACGAAGACCACTACGAATTTGTTGAGGAAATCTCTAAATACCCTACTCATCAGGTCCACGAAGTAAGCAGGTGCATTTGTCAAGCCGAAAGGCATGACAAGCCATTCAAAGAAGCCGTCTGGGGTTCTGAACGCCGTTTTATCGATGCTATCTTCAGCCACCCTTAGCTGATGAAAACCGGTTGCTAAATCGAGTTGGGAGAAAACAGACGCTCCTACAAGCTGGTCAAATAAATCGTCAATTCTAGGGAGAGGGTGCCTATTCTTTTTCGTTAGCTTGTTGAGCTCCCTATAGTCAACACATAGACGGAGTGAAGCATCCGCCTTTGTAGCGAACACCACTGGAGCGCCCCATTCTGAAATGCTCCTCCTAATGAACCCCTTTTCTAGAAGCTCTTTAATCTGTTTACTGAGCTCTTTCCTTTCTCGTGGAGCCATGTGTCTAACGGGCAACGCAACGGGCTTTGCATTATCTACAAGATATATGCGGAAGTCTATTTCCCGCTTCGGCGGCAAGCCCTTCACCTCTTCGAAGACATCCGGATATTCCCGGACCACTCTAACTGTTTGTAAATTTTCAACAGAGGCATCTAGCGATTCAAGATAACTAAGCATAACCGCATACGAGGGATTACAAGAAATTTCCAAAGTATTACCGAGCTGGGTTAGGAGCCTAACAACCCTTTTCTCACAATCAAGGATGGCCCCATTACTGGATAGCCAATCCATACCCAAAATCAAACCATACCCCGAAAAGCCCAAAACAAAGGCACTACATTGAAATTCTATACTTAGAATAGAAATTTTCAATCCCACACAGATCATAGACAAATGAGCTGGGCTCCCAATTGGGTTTGAAACAATTAAGGGGTCCTCTACCATACTAGTTTTTTAGGTGCAGAGATTCTACTAAAGCAGACGAGATAAAGGAGTGTGATGCGCCAGAATCAAATAAAGTGCGAACGGGGTGATCATAAAGATAAACTACACTTTCTACAGAAGTATTTATACCTCGCTGTTGCAGAGGTGGCGCTTCCAGCACATGAACCTGTGCCCCTGGGGTGGATCCAGCCCTCTGCCCCTGTCCTCGTTTCTTTGGGCAGTCCTTAGCCCTATGGCCTGTCTCACCGCAAGAAAAGCACCCACCATTCTCCTTGGCCTTCTTTTTCCGGCAGTCCTTTACTAAGTGCCCCACTTTGCCACAGAAATTGCACTTCCTCTGCTCTTTGTTGCCTTTCCCGCCCTTCTTAAAGTCTGTCTTCTTGGGCTGCAAACCCTCTTTCTTCCCTTGAGAGCTTTCTGCCTTTGTCTCCTTCTTGCCCTTATCCTCTTCATTCAGCAATGCCATTTGCACCAATCTTTCATACGTGGCTCCCATGGGTATATGGGTCATGGCCAAACTGTGTAATGGCTCATTCAACCCTTTGACGAAACGGAGAGCCTTCTTGTGCGGGGTATTGACTAGGTCAAGCCCAAACCTAGCCAGCTCATCGAACTGATTCACATACTCTCTGACTGTCTTGTCCCCTTGCTTAAGAAATAAGAATTTTTCCAACTGCAAACTTCTTTCCGCATCTGAGAGAAATTTAGTCTCAAACCTTGCCCTAAAGTCCTCCCATGTCTCCACTGGCCTTTCAGCATTAGTGACTTCCCACCAGTAGGAAGCCTCGCCCTTCAATAGCCACACCGCCAATTGTACTTTTTGTCTATCCTCTACCTCAAAGATGATGAATAGGTCCTCCGTTTCTTTCAGCCAATTTCTGGCTGCCACGAAGGACTCAGTTCCATGGAAATCCCTTCCTCTCATAGCTTTAAAATCTTTACATATCTTAGCAAACGTGTTTCCCCGTGGAGGAGGTGGAGGAAAAGGTGCCGCTGCAGCTGGATGATTTCCCGCAACTGGGGGAGGAGGAATGGTAGGACCTGGCTGAGTGGCTCTTGCTTCTAAGAACCGTCTAAACCAACCAGGTATTGGCACCCCTTCCGGCAAGTTAAGATCTTCGGACATGCTGAAACAAAAAGGATAGATTCAAAACGAAGGATAAGAGATAGTACCTATGGCTTTGGGGAGTGGACTTTGCCTTTTTTTTTAAAATAAAATAATATTTTTCCCTTAAAAATGCTTCTTTAAATTTCCTTTTTGAAAATAATTTTTCAAAACTTTTTATCTTATCTGGTAAACCTATGCTCTGATACCAAGTGAAACACCCCACCTCCGTTAGGGTCACTCTCAAAGGGAATGCCCTAATTTTGGTGGAGGTTTATAAGTATAAGTCACAGATATACAAGACAGATATAAGAACACATATTTGTAAATAGCGGAAAAACAACAACTTTTATTTCATAAAAAGGCAAATACGTGTTACAAAACATCACCATTATTGTCTTACATCTTTTTCCAAAAATATAACATAACACTTTCATAATCTGTCTTGAGTACATTATTTAAAGAAGCATAAATAAAGCATAGATAAACTGCAAAAGTCCCCATAGTGGATTGTCCAAAGCCATAGTTCAAAACAGGAAAGTCCAAGTAATACATTTCTCTTCTTCAAGCTGGATGTTAAGGTTGGTCAAGCTGCTGTGTTCCCTCCCTGTGGACCTGGGGGGGGGGAAACGGAAGAAAAGAGGACGAAAGAAAAGCAGAGTCAGACATAAAGCCTGAGTAAGTCTAGTACTATTTTGTCTATGAATAAAGAACTGGGTATGATAAGTATAAACAAGAAGTGGAAAAGCACTTTAAACTTGGTTAAGTTGTCTAGGGTCGAATATACTATCGTGCCCCATGTTAAATCTCTGAACCCGTATAAACTAGTTTCCAACTGGCACCCCATAATCAGGGTGATGTGATCCATTCTACGATGATCGGCTCCTACTCGCATAGTTACATGTGTCTTACGGCCCCCGATGTTGTAGTTACCTATGCTGGTCCCACCATGGGGTGTATCAAGTCCCATGGTGGCGGCCCGACACAACCTTAGAGTGCACAGGTATGCTACTGGTGTCCAGTGCCTTATTTTTCTGCGCCGGAGTGTGTGCACGCCCGCACCCCGTTAGAACCTACACTGCTACACCACCGCCGTCGATTTGACCTCTTACAATCAGCCCAGTAATCGTGCCTCACCCTGCCTAGTTTCAGGGTATCCTGATACACCTTCTAGGGTTACTGCTGAAAAGGGTCCCCCGTTACTAGGTTTTCTATCTCTAGCCAACATGCTAAGTTGGTTAAGTGTTTACTAACCTAACCCCCACCAGTCCGTTTAGTTTAGCATGTTTCATTTTGATTAAGTCTTTAGTTCACTTAATCCTAACAATCCTGACTCAGCCTTAATTGTCTTATTAAGGCCCTGACCTCTCACATTAAACAGGTATTGTTGTGGCTGCCTGTTGCCGGTTGGTTCCGGGCAGTCTTACGCCACAACTCAGTCTAACCTCGGGTCCTTATTGGGCTCCATGTTTAACCTCCCACATTGGATAGGTATTGTTGTGACTACTGGACAGCCGGGCGGTTCCGGGCAGGTTTACATCACAACTCAATCCAACCTCGGGTTAAACACATCGTATGTTCTACATTTACATATTTTTGTCTTTCTTCTTTATTTTCTTATATGTAAATATTTGCGGCCCATTATTAAGTTAATGGTGTGAAGGTTACACCAATCATGGGCCCAACCCATACTTGAATTTGGGCCCTTCTATTTTATATTTTCATTCATTAGTAATTTTAACCCAACGTTATTTTCCCCCGTTTTACACGTCCGTTTATTATATATATGTTGGGCTTAGCCTTTTAAAGCCCAACTTAGCCATGCGAAAAGGGGAGGCTTAAAGCGTGATTACATACACAAAGAGGGGAAGGTGAGCGCATGAACTTGCAATATGACGTTGGAAATACAAAATAGAAACTGGTGTACTTGCATATATACTTTGGTCATAAAGCATAAGTGACATGAATCAAAGCATGTGAACTTGTAGTTGAGATAAGAATCCAAATTGGGTATCATTATTGGCACATAGTCATAACTACAACATGAACCTATACTTTTATTTAGGCATAATGTCAAACATAAGCATGGCATAAATATTTCTAACATAAGCATGGCATAGTGTCAAACATAAGCATGGCATAATGTCAAACATAAGCATGGCATAAGTATAGTTAAATTTGTTCACATAACCATGGCATAAATATTTCTAACATGAAATCATGATTTTTACTTTAGTCATGCAAACTTGCAAAAAGGGATTTTTGGAACCTAACCTAGCTATGTACCACATATGTCATCTTGTTAACAATTTCAACTATGCAAATTATCAACCATAGCCTAGTCATATTCATAAGTTTGCAAATAGGTTTTCTAGTGCAAAAGCATGGCTTAATACATGATGCCAAATTCTCAACATAATTTCATGTGGATTATGATAATCCAAACTTATTCCAATTACTTCACAAAAATGATGTTTGTATAAAAATACACATTATGATGGCATAGTAGCAAAACCCCAAACTTGCATTATTTTCAATTTAACAACTACATACATGTAGCTTCAACATAAATTACATATTTTGCGAATATCCAAACGTCATACTTGCATAAAACTACCGCATGTAGTTTTTCATAATGAACAACATAATTCAAGAATATCCAAACGTATACAATATTCCAACGCACAAATATGAATTACTTTATCGCCACAAATCAAGTATACATATCTACACAATCATTTGTTCATACCAAAGTAATACTCTACTTACAATGGTGTGGCGAATTCTCTAATTTAGGGATTTGAAGATGCGGTTTGATTTGCTTTGTTTGAATTGCTTTAGGCTTTAGAATTTTCCTCCTAATCTTCTCTCCAATTTGGTGGCTACCCCTAGTCGTTCCTCAGCAACATGGCGGCTTTGTTCTTATTTTTGAATGAATAGATTAGGGTTAGTCTAGGGTTGTTTTTATAGAGGTTAGGAACTGATTAGGACCATTGATGTTGCTTGGATTGATCGTAGCCATTCATTCGATAGAGAGACCAATTAGAGCCTGCCACCTAGCCCTAATGACAAAGCAGACCACAGAAAATCGACCAACAGAGAATAGGCCAGCCAGGTTGGACTGGGTTCGACTTGGTCTGGACCAGGTCGACACCCCTGTCGACAGCCCTGTCGACAGGCCTGTCGACCTGGTTAGACCAGGTCGACAGCCCAGTCGACCTGGGTGCGTCAGGCGGGACTTTTTCCGCCCTGGCCCATTGGGCCCCATTTTTGTTTTCTGAGCTTATTTTATTCTGTTTGAATTTTAAACTTAATTCAAAAACTTCCGAAGGCCATATCTTCTTCATACGGACTCCGTTTTTCGAAAACTCGGACTCTATTTCGCGTATTTTTCCGAGACGAACGCAATGGCGTATCCCGTTTCCCTTAGTTCTTTGATTTGAAATTAATTATACTTTAATTTGTGAATTTTACAGTTATAGAATTCGCGGGGTGTTACATAAGTGCACTGTTTATTATGGTTAGATGAGACAGAGTAATAGCGATACTCAAATTGTTTATACTTGGGTTAGACTTAACTAAGCTGCCATAACAAGATTATGGGCATAGAGACATAGAGCATGAAATATTCAATATTTGAAATGAACAAACATTGTTCATCGTGTTATCCAAGAATTATATATGTGATATAATTGACATAAGATGTCTACCTAAAAGATTGTGTTTTGGAGATTGGCCAATGCTAACTCAAGGCATGAATAGATACGGATCTTGGATCACTTATATATATATAGGGATGTTGATTTGAGTGGGAGAAGATTTAATTTAATTGATATATATTTGTATAAATATGCAATGTTCTATATAATTTTGATTGTATATATATATATATATATATGTCTACGTGTGTGTATGGTACATATCTATTACAATATCATTTATCAAGATTTTATTATTTATTATCTCTTGTAGATATTAAATGGCAAGCAACACCAAGAATTTATCACAAAGATCCGTCCTTGAAAATGATAAACTAAACGGAATTAATTTCTTTGACTGGCATCGAATTTGAGGATTGTCCTTAAACAAGAAAGAAAGTTGTATGTACTTGATGGGACTATTCTAGAGGCACCACTAAGTATAGCAACTCGTGCAGAGATGAATGCCCACAAGAAGCATCAAGATGATGCTCTTGATGTCAATTGTCTCATGCTTGCAACCATGACTCCGGAGCGTTAGAAGCAACATGAGTTGATGGATGCATATAAGATGATCGAGTCACTTTAATAAATTGTTCGAAGGGCATGCTCGACAAGAAAGGTATGACACAAGCAAGGCATTATATCACTGCAAAATAGGAGAAAAGGAACTTGTTGGTCCACATGTACTGAAAATGATTAGATACATTGAGTATCTTGAAAGGTTAGGGTTTCCACTAACACCTGAAGCTTAAACCAATCTTGTTTTACAATCATTGAACAGTCTCTATTTTCAATTCCTGATGAATTATCTCATGAATGAAATAGAAAAACCCTTAACTGAGTTATTAAGCATGTTAAGAACTACTTAAAACAATATGAAGAAAACATAACCTGTTGCCATGATGATGGTGCAAAATGGGGATGCTAAAGAAAAGGGTAAAGGTAAGAAAAAGCAGCTTAAGAAGACTATTGCCAAGACCAATTTCAAAAAGGCATTGAAGCTTAAAGGAGGGTTCTGAAAGAGGGTGATTGTCACTAGTGTGGAAAGGCAAGTCATTGGAAACACAATTGTTATGCTTATTTACAAGATCTGAAAAAAGAAGACGGGAAGTATGACTTCCCCCAAATCAGGTATAAATATTATAAGTTTCAATTTTCTACTTCTACATCTTGGGTATTAGATACAAGATGTGGATCACATATTTATGTTAATTTGCAGAAAACTCAAAAGAGTATAAACTTAGCAAAAGAAGTGGACTTACGAGTGGTAAATGGAGCCAATATTGTTGCATTAGCCATAGGAAGATGTCACTTATCCTTACCTACTGGCTTAGTTTTAGAATTAAAAGATTGTTATTATGTGCCTTCCATTATAGCAAATATTATTTTGTATCTTGTTTAGACAAGCTTGGATTTTTCTTTTTTAATAAAAGACTATTGTTGTTCATTTTATTTAAATGAAATATTTATGGAAATGCACAATTAGTTAATGGTCTTTATATTCTTAACTTTGATGTGCCTGTTTATAACATAAATACTAAATAGATTAAATCTAATGATTTAAATTCAACATACCTTTGACATTGTCGTTTAGGCTATATAAATGAGAAACGCATATCAAAACTCCATAAAGAGGGAATTTTGAATTCATTTGATTTCAAATCACATGAAGAATGTAAATCTTGTTTATTGGGCAAAATGACTAAAGCACCTTTCACTGGACACAGTGAACCGGCTTGTGATGTTTAGGTCTCGCATTAAAAATTCATCTTTTTGATTTTTAGGTAAAATATATGTAGTTTATCGTTGATATGAATCATTTAAAATGGCGGGCCGTTATAATACGCAGTCATTCCTCCTGTTCAGAAGGCCAAATTATTGTCTGGTCCTTCTACCATAGGCATATAAACAGATACTTTCGAATACAAATAGTGTCATACCTACATCTGTATTAGAAATCATTTTCGAATATAAGATATTCGGTTCTACGGATAGAAACTGGTATTAGATAATTATATTATCCGCTAATGATCGATAAATCAGGAAATATTTTCAATGTAACATTTTACAATCCGATTAATTGTTAAAGGATGAAAAATAAAGGAATACGATGACAATACATAGTCCTAAGAAAATAATATGCATTAAATTCAGATAATACAAATTGCTAACTTAGTTCAATAAATAAGCACATATTGAAATACGCGAAATATTAGCTATAATCTTGATATAACCCAATGGATAATTTTC
Source organism: Allium sativum (assembly GCA_030737875.1). Taxonomy (NCBI): domain Eukaryota; kingdom Viridiplantae; phylum Streptophyta; class Magnoliopsida; order Asparagales; family Amaryllidaceae; genus Allium; species Allium sativum. The sequence continues at coordinate 259,883,733 of CM060909.1, read as the reverse complement.
AAATATCGTATTTGTATCTATTTTTTTGGATATCAGATACTTATCTTCTTTTGAGATGCAGATGGATTTCGAGTATTAGGGGGTCTGCATTGACATAGGTCCATCAATGTGTGGGGTTTGGTCCGGACATCATAAAACGTGGAACGGAGAAGGACTACATAACTAGAACCCAAGACAGACCCAAACCCATAGGATTTTTAAATCATCACCTAGGCTTGACATGTTAGTTTTTTTAAGCTTGTTGGGTGATAATATATGTATGCCTAACTTATAATATGTACGTTAAAATCATATTTTAAAATTGGAATTTTGATAAAATATGTATATAGAAAATGTTAACATATTAATCTAGTATGTTATTCGTTATAATTAGTGAGAAAAGCACAAATTAAGAGGAAAAACTTAACATGGTAAGAAATTTTAATGGCTCTAACTAGTACTCTAAACCATCCTCCTTTCTCCTCTAATCTTCCCCTGTCTTTTTGCTTCAAGGAGAAGTCTCCTGATATAGATAAAGTTGGATTTCGTACTATCAGAAATGGTAAAAAAAAATCAAACGACAAAAGTTCATAAATCTACATAAATTATGGGCCTCCTGCATCTAAAGAGCCTTTTTCTAATAAAAAAGGATAATCTAGGTTCTTCTGTCCCAAAATTATGGAATGCGCATCCGAAATTTGCTAATTCAAATGGGCAGAACGTTAACCTAAGATTTAGCAAGGGTTCTCCATCTACTTGTGCAGATCATTTAAAGAATGGGTGTTTGCAATCTACCTTTTTGATCTTGATTTTATTGCTCCTATTAAGTTAGATGACAAGAAAATTATATCAATGAAAGAACTTGTTGAAAGAAGAACCAAATAGGTTATATTCTTTATATCAATGAAAGAACAAGTTCTTTCATTGATATACATTTTTTATCTTGATTTTTTTGCTCCTATAAAGTTCCAATCCTTCAATTTAACAGAACTAGTATCCTTGATTATATTCTTTATTACTATTTTAATAATGATTATCACATGGAATGTTAGGGGACTAAATTACCCAGGAAGAAAATTGGATCTTCCAATCTTCTATTTGTTTACAAGCCTAGCATTATTGGGCTTGTTGAGCACAAATTTAATAATTCTGCTATTATTAAATTTCTTTATAGATATTCAAATAACTAGAATGTAGTTAACAATAATTTTATGGAGGGTAACGACAGGATTCTTGTTATGTGGGATGTGAACATTTGGAACTTGAATTAACATTATTTTGACACGCAATACATTCATTGTAAATTGACCAATAAAGGTGGATTATATATATATGTCACTTTTATGTATGCATCCATTTTTGAAATAGAAAGAATTTCTCTTTAGAGTCATCTTGAATTATATAGTTTAAACTCACATAACCCTTGGGTCATATTTGGAAATTTCAATACTATGACGCATGTTACTAAGAAAAAAGGTGGTATTCCAATTTCATTTGAAAAATTGGAATTCTTCTCTTATATTATTTTTAAAACAGACCTCATTGAGCCTTCATTAAATGGTAATAAATATACTTGGAAGTCTGGGGATTTTAGAAATATTCATGTAAATTGGACAGAGTTTTAGTTAATTAAATTTTCTTAAGCTCTTTACCAATTTTAAATATTACACTTTGCCTCAGGACACAAGTGATCATACTCCTCTTCACCTTATTATTTTTATTTTTGGCAAGGATGACCGGTTTTTAAAGTGATACGTAACATTTTTATTATAAAAATAATAAATACATGGAGTTCAGGAGATATAAAACTAGCATATCTACTACGTACAACAACACCATCTTCCATGTAGAGAAGGGAACTACAAAACACAATACAAACTCACTAAGCAGAAATTACATAACAAAAAAAGCGAGAAGTAGCATTAAGATGTTACATAGCTTAGGCTTTCATAAGAAGAAATGCACAAGCCAATAAAGGCTCAAAACAATAAGTACATCTTATTAGTCATTAGAATGACCCGGATTTTAACCCGTTAAGTTTGAACATTTTTTTTTTTTTAAATGTTGTATTGAAAATATAAAAGGATTTTTATAAGGAATATATTTATTTAAAATGACATTTGGACATATAATTTTCAATTAGTTAAAAACAAGCTCGTAACGCCGCGGTAGTTCGTAGTTTTATGTTTTGAACTTTTAAATGAATGTACAAGATCCAATATAAGTCAAAATTCTTAGAAACAAGAATCGTTTGAATCTATTGATTTATAGTTTTCTAATGAAAAAGAAAAATCAAGATTTCATCTTGTAGATTTTGAATTATGTCTAAATCAAAATTTTCAGAAAGTCGCTATGGAATTGTTTATGAACCACAATGATTTATTAATTAAAGTAAAAGGATTTATTAATTATAGTAAAAGGATTTTAAATAAACTGAATATCGATTTAACTCGAAAATGGAAATATTGAGTTTAAAATCTAAATTAGATCGTTTGAAGTTATATAAGATTCTGTTTGAATATATATGATAATAATAATTTTTTATTATCAATAGATTTGTTTATTTTGAAATCAATATATATTTTATCGATTTATATGGAACTTAAGGATAGTCAATTTTCAAATGACCTCGGATTTCAATGAAACTAATTTTATAAAATCCGTAATGGTTAATTATAGTGAGATTCAAGTTTCAAGTCAGTTGGAGTTATTTTGTGATCATGCGCGATACAAGCGCGTATCGATTTACGTTGTGAAATAAAAAGGGAGTTGTTCCCAATGATGTCGGAATTCGACAAAACCAGTTCCATCGTATTCGGAATATTAAGTTATTGTAGAATTTCAAGTTTCAAGCCAGTTAGAATTGTTATGTTAGTGTGCGAAAAATAAACATGAATCAATTAATGATTTAAATAATCAAAATAATGTTATTTTTGCATTCGAACTCGTATTTCAACGAAACAAATTTTCGTGGGTCTGAAATGTAATACTATAATAGCATGTCCATTTTAATGACTATCGAATTTTGTATGAGATCGTACGAATAAATAAATGTCGAACGAAAATGGCAATAGGCATGAATTAATAAAGTTCAATAAAATGTTTCAATAAAATAATAATAAAACTATATATATATATATATATTCACCCAATATTCCAAATCCCTCACGCACAAAATTTTCTTCCTGTTCTTATTTCAGCAGCGATTCTTATTCTCAATCAATAATCATTTCCCCTTTCTCTAAAAAAGCAGCCACCTTTACTACTTCAATAGATCTTATCTCACAAACCATAGAGTATTGGGGGAAGTAGTCAATAGGAAACTTGGAGAGGGAAGTCGTGGCTACAAATTGGTGGTGATCGGAGGGGTTACGGTCCACTGAGGTGATTAGATTTTAACTTCAAAGGGGAGGTCGTGGTTTTCGGGTTTTAGCTGTTTGCATCGTCATAGGTGTTTTCAGGTCTTGAGGTCTGAAGGTCGAGGAAAGAGGAGGAGGTGGCAAGTTGACATGTGGCAATGCGGTGGTCTGGTGATATCAGGGATCGAAGAAATCGAAGCTAGACCAATTTCCATTCATGAACGGGTTCTGGAGAAATCTCGGTGAATTAGGGTCGCTGATTGAGGGCGTTAGCAGCTGGGTGACTGCGCAAGGCGGCACGGGTGACGTGGCGGACTTCAGTGAACTTGGTGAGGCGGCATAGTGAAAGTAGAAAAGTTGATGTCTGGGTTTTGCTTTCGAACGAGTCCAGAAGGAATAAATCGTGAATCCATCGGGATTAACGGGGGTGATTAACAGTTAATCGGGGGTTTAGCGGTTAAGCAAGATTTAGGTGAAATTTAGTGTTAATTAATCTTAAAGGTATTTAAATCTAAACCTTTAACTTATTAATTGGGTAACTTTTACATACGATGATAGAATTTGATGAAACAAGTGGCATTGGGTTCGTAATCCTGAAACCTATGAGTACGAGCTGGTTAGGAATGAATTAAAGTTAAATGGAATTTTATGTAGTTCCAAAAGCTTGTTTGGAACAATATTAATCAACCTGAATCGTCGATCGAAAATAAATTGTGAATTAACTCTCACTCTTTCTTGAATTTTATGATGTGATAAAATTCTTATGATTATAATTTATCATTATTAGCGTAAATTGGATGTTTGGGTGTTTGAATAATTATTATTTGGTTGAAAATGGTTGTTTCGTTGATAATTGACGATGTCTATATTTTCATCATTTAAAATGATTGGATTTGACTACTTATCTCATATGAATTTTTCAAATGTTATTACGAGCCGTAATGCAGGGAAAAATAGGTTGGAGGAATCCAACTGGATTCCTCAATATTTTATGTGTTATTTGTTTTTATATTTTTATATATGAACTGTTTAACCCCAGTAAATCCTGATTGGACATTGATTGCTGGTACAGATGTGATTGTTGAACTAAAATTCAATGTTAATGTTTATTTAACCAGTAGACCATATTGATTAAGTGTTTGGCGACATATGGCCTAAAATTCCTCTTTTTGAGATGTTGATTTGCCATCAGGCGAATTGGCGTAATTTGAAGTAATAAAATTTAGTTTTATCACTAAAGTAAGATTTTAAATCATATTTTATATAAAATAGAAGCTTTGTATGTAAATCGATGTTTATATTTAGTTTTTATAAAGTAATTACAAATGTTATATATAGCAAATTCATGTATTTCAAATAAGTTTATAAGCAAAGAAGCCAGAAATTAACCGAAAAGTTAATAATTTGAGATAATTGTTTTTAAGAAACAATTAAGCGATATTATTAAATTAATTAATTTATTAATTAATTAAGGGAAAGGATTAGCGGAAATCAGTTTACAAGGGTAACTAGTATTCTCAAGTTGACTGAGACAGCTGTTAAAAGCTGAAATTAGTTATTAGATTAATTTGTTTTCTATTAATCTAATTGATATAGTTTTAACGAATAATTGTCTAAACTTAAATAATGTTCACAGATGTTAATTAATCTTTTAATTAACGATGTTTAAAGATAAATACCTAGTTGTTTCTTATTAATAGAGTTATCTATTATTTTAATAACCTTTTAAAGGAAATTAATTACTCTATTTTGGTTAATAACAAAGTTAACTACTTTAATGTAGTTAATGATGAAGTTAATTATTATTTTAATTAATAACAATTTAAGTGATTACCATTTAAATTGAAATACAAATTAGAAAGTGATCAAGTTTGAGATAAGACGTTAGTTGAATCTAGGAAAGGGTGTAAACGGATTTGGTAACAAATCCAGATTTATAAACGAAGGTTTATAAAAGAATTTTGTGATATAATACGATGAATTTAATTAAGATTTTACTGAATTATTAAAGTAAGTAGAATGAATGTAATTGAAACGAGATTTCAAAAGAAGATGGTTAATGAATTGTTGAAAAGGACTCAGTGAATGGATTATTGTATAAATCCAAATTGTAAATGAACTAAACATATTTAAAACCAAAGTTTTTTGCTTGTTAAGTCTACTTAATAATATAATTAAGTAATAATAGTTATAATTGGAGAGATTTCCAAAGTAAAAAGGTAAGTTGTTAATGAATTTTGTAAAGGGTCGGTAAATGGATTTATTAAAATAAAAACCAAGTTAAGTCTTATAATGAGGTACTTAATGGACTAACGTAAGGAACTTGGTAAATGGACTTACTAGTAAATCCATGTTAATGAATTTTAAGGCTAAAGCTTATGTTTTAATAAGTGTTACTTACTTAATAATCTAATTAAGTAAAGGTTATTGGAAATCGGTAGACAATGTTTAAACGTAAGAAATGGTTTATAAAACTATATTTTCAATGAAATAGTTAAATGATATTTGTTTTGATTTTAGAATTAATATCAATTTTAGAGTTACAAACTCGTATCTATCTTAAATAAGAACGTTGTTGATCAAGGTCTAAGAGGTAAATAGAATACCCTAACTTAAACGATTTCGGGAATATCTGAGGATGATATTAGTTTGTAATGGTAAACATATTGGAAATACTTTATTACTTTCATAAGAGAAATAATATTGCAACTTTATTTACAAGGATTAAAAATATAATTAAACTATTGGGTTTATAATAAACAATGTATTAATTGCATTATTTGACCCAAGTATGAAATATAGAATCGATGAAATGATTTTGACTAATGGTTTTAATGAATGATTATAATAAAATGGGCCTGAGCTGCTGAAGTACTGATCTGTACTGTTTTTGATTTGATAGTTAAAAACTCGACTATCAATAAATGTTTCTATTGGACTATTGATGTGTTAGTTCCAAGAGGCCAGGATGGTAATATATCTTTGGAGCGAGAGGAATACTCATTGGTATCTCTGGTTAATTATCGAGATTCTCCACACGGGCAGCTAGTAGTTTTGGTTTTGCAGATTTATATTCACATGATCCTGATTTACAGCTGGAACGAGATCCAGAAAGCTCTGTATCCGTATATCTCTTCTAGTTATGTTTTGTATTATTTCTGCTGCGATGTATTTAAATGTAATTTAAATCTTTGATATTTTCTGTGTAATATTTATTCATACTCTGTATATTCTTGTATTCTGATGGAATTGTTTTAATAAACAATGAAATGTTCTTCTGTCTACGTTTCGATGTGTGTTGTTCTCAAGGTAATCCGGGATTTCCTCCATGGGGAAGTTACGGGGCCTTACAGTTGGTCGTAACAACCCGAAAATCTGGGCCAGTTTAAAAATTTTATTTGGCAATTTTAGTGAATTTTGAACATTTAAAATGAATTATTTGAAAAATATCGATGAGAAATTTATTTTTAATAGAATTCGAACGTATATATTATATACGTTGTCGTTAGAATATAATAATTATATATAATTATAAATAGAATTGAAAATGGCGCGGTAGTTCGATAATTCGATTACAAACTTCAATTGAACGTACCGGGTGCAAAATAAACCGGATTTTAGTGAAACCAAAAACAATAGGATCTAATTGAGAATATCTTTCCAACGAATCCGAAAAATCAAAATTTCATAGCGGGAATCAAAAGATATGTCCAGTTGAAAATTCTGAATAGTCGCTATGGAATTCAGGCCCTTAAAAATAGCCATTTTGCAAACGACCTCGAATTTCGACGAAACCACTTTTGTTGGATCCGTGATGTCAAATTATTGCTAGATTCCAAATTTCATAATTTTTCGAATCAATATGTGAGCGTGGCAAAGGAAAACGCATTTGACCAGTTTCAGTTGATTTTAATCGACTGGAAATTGGCCATTTTTCAAACGGTCTCAGAATTCGATGAAACTAGTTTTGTTAGGACCGTATCGTCAATACGAAGCTAGAAAATATTTTTTTGGAATTTTTCTAATTAGTATGTGACCCCGGTAAATTGAAATGCGCGTTCAAATTCAATATATAGAGTTATATGTTGGTCTGATCGAAACGATCGAATCAGCTTACAATACATATCCCATTGTGTTCGGAATGGGGGTAATTAGCTATGGATGACAGGCGGTGGGCCTCGTTTAGAGGTCGAAATTAAAAGTGCCTTTTTGGAATTAAATAAAAAATCTCTCCTCTCTCCCCTTATTTTCTCTCTGCCCCTCCCCCCCCCCCCGTTTTTCGTTCAATTCATTTCGAAATATATATAAAAAAGGGGGAAGAAGGCGGAGGAGCCTCCGCTCCTCCATAGGTGGCGCCACCGCGCCTCGGTGATGCGCTCCCCCTCCGATTCCCATCCCTCTCTTCTCCTTCTCCTCCTCTACCTCCTTCCACCTGAATCGATCCCCGAACCCGCCGAGCCCCCCTAGCCCACCACCGATCCTTCTCCTCCCTCCGCCCTCGGTTCTCCCTCCTCATCCCCAATCCGTCGCTACCTCCCCCAAATCGGCCGACCCCCTCTCGCCTTCCTCAAGCGAACGACGCAACACCCCGCCCCCTGCTAAAATCGAAAACTATAAGTTTATATCCCTTTTCTTTTTGTGTTTTTTTATATACAACGTTGTTATTATTTATTTATTATTCAGTTTATTATATAAATCAAGAAAATTAGATGAAGAAATTATTGGTTTCAAAAATATGATTTTTACCATTAAAAGGAATGATTTTTATCATTAAAAGGATTTGATAAACATGGTAAAAGATTATATTTTTCCAAAGTAAAAGATTTGATTTTGAATATGAAAACGATTTTTCTTGGTTTGAAAATATGAAAACACTTTGATTTGAAAAGGCGAAATCTTTATATTTGAAAGGGCGAAATCTTTATGTAGAGAATAGCATGATAAAAGTATAATCTTTATTATATGAACATCGATGTAAAAATAGAATTTTTATCTATATAGTAACGATGTAAAAATAGAATTTTTTTCCTATATAGTAGCGATGTAAAAATAGATTTTTTATCCATATGGAGTGATTATAAAAATATAATTTTTATATACATAGCAACAATATATAAAAATGTGATTTTTATATATGTAGTGGCTACGGGCAACGAAAGTGACAAAAGGCGAGAACAGCGATGACTTCTACATAAGAAGAGTCGAGGTGTTTGGAGTAGCTATTGGTGAGAACTTATCACTTTAAATCTCTTTTTCTAGTTATATATATACTAGGATGCAGACGGTGCTTAGCAGCACCCGACGCCCGTTGTCCACAGACCATGGACGGCTTGTTTGTTTGATTGATGTGTTGTGAAAATTGTTTGTGATGTTGTTGTGAAATCGATAATAGATTGTAGATGGTTGAAATAAATTAGTTATCGTTAAAAATATAATTTTTAACGTGAATATGAATATCGTGAAAGTGAATTAATATATATTTATAAACAAATCGGCCGATTTGTTTATATACACTGATTTGACTGATATGGATTGGGATGATAAATTTTACACATCGCCCAACTGTACAAATAAAAATATGTGTTTGTTGATTTGAAACCCCATACGGGTGTTGGGATGAAATTTGGCGTACACTAATCCCAATTATATAATTGTATGTCGATCGATTGGTCGATAGGCTGTGTAAGCGTTAATTATTTATATTTGATGCTTATGCAGTTGTGTGGTGCACCTTGGGTGATGGTTGATTGTTTATCATTGCTGTTATATACATGTATTGTATGGAATCCATATAATTAACATTACATGGTGATTGATTGGGCCTCATTCCAATCGGGAAAATAATGAATATTATAAAAGAAAATTCATGTGTTGAATATAAAAATAGTCATGTGTTGACGATGTTCATGTGTTGAAACTATTCATGTGTTGAGTAAAATATTTTAAATAATAAAATTTACATCTTTATCATATTTAAAATTAGAACTACTTCACGGTGGAGTCTGATTAAAAATCAAATGATAGATACCATAGTTTTATAAAATATTTTACATAACAAAAATAGTCGTGTGTTGACAGTACTCATGTGTTGAGATTAGTCGTGTGTTGAAAGAAATATAGATTCATGTGTTGAATGGGATAAATATTCATTTGTTGAATAGAATAACGAATTTATTGAAATATATAAAGTCGTGTTGATTAGAGTTGCGCTATTTTGACGTGAACGATATTTATATCGATTATATTCGTTTTTATAATGAATATAGAAAAGGTAGTGATTTCAAAATATAACGTTTTGAAAATATTATCATTTATATAGTAATGATATAAAATATTCAACTTAGATTAGAAATTGAATATAGAGTTGAAATGGTTTTGAAAACGAATTTAAAACGATTTATAAAATACGTTTTAAAAAGGAAATCGATGAAATATATATAATATTATATATATATATATATATATATAATGGCCTGAATAGAACGCGCCGCGCCGTGGCAGTTCGTGAATTTCGACCATTGACTTCGAATTGACGTTGCGGGAGATCCAACCGTCGGATTCTCCAAAAACCGAACCGTTGGGTTCGTATCGAAAAGAGCTTTCCAATGAATATTAGAAATTTGAAATCTAACGGTTGGGTTTGGAATTATGTCCAAATCAAATTTAGAAAAGGTCGTTGTAAGTGCAGTTCGATGGCCGTTGATGGAAATCGACTGTACGCGCCTTGATAAAATTATTAAAAATATTAATAATCTGTGTAAAATCATAATATGTGAATTGGAAAGAACTGGGGTGAAAATTTCCACATTTGAAGGGATAAAAATAGATTTTTATCGAAATGAACTAGTTTTGAACTAGAATTAAAATCAATTTATTTTTGAAATAAATAATTGAATTTGAAAGTGATTTTAAAAATAATCAATATTCCCAATACATGAACTGGACTGGAGTTGAATCGAAATTATCTTCGGAATATTTCGATATTGGATTTCGTGACTATACAGATATTGTTATGGGAATTTGAAAGATATATTTTATATCGTTATTTCCAATACGATATTTGTTGATTTTAGAATTTGATATTGAATATAAGCCGGTATATTTTCTATTCAGAGCCTTGTATTTAATATCAAATGTGATTTGGGTTTGTCGTGAATTGTGTTTTAGATGACATTGGTTCTTTAACCCAGTTAAAGGCAGAATATTGATTTTTGAGAAGATTAAAACTAAGTGGAGTTTTAATGAATCTTTAATTAGATTAAAATGTGAATTGATAATTTAAATTATCAAATCTAAAAGGTGATCGAGAATGGAGTACCACCAGTTTTGCTCCAATGCGATAGTTAAATCTTTAATTAGATTTGAACGTGAAATGGTAATTAATTTTACCAATAACACCGTGGCGTTAGATATGGAGTATTACCAGTTTTGCTCCATGGGATATATAGGTTGGGATTGGGAAATAAAATAAATAATTACTTTGGTTTGGCTCGCTAATCCCGACTAGTTTGAAATGATATCCAGAGGAGGATTAAAGAATAAATTTAGAAGAATTTATCTTGGATAAAATTAATAGGAACCTTTCCCTAAGAATGTGATTTTGTGAATAAGAGAATATTCTGAATTGGAATGAGGCGTTTGTGTGTTTGTGTAACATTTGTCTATTATATACGTGGGATATTCAGAAAGGCCGGGTTTATACCCATTCTGAATAACCGATTCGACGAGATGTCGAAGATGAAGACGAGGGTTGAAGACCGGAAGTTTTCACATCGTTTGGGTGATTACTGATGATCTCGATTGGGCTGTACACTCAAGATGAGGGAAACAGTTAGTGATCGTCCATACATACTTGGAGATGGATGGATATGCGAGGAAAGTGCCTCCGGGTTCGTTCAGACTCAGAGCGAACTTGTAAATGGATTGTGTGTCTGACATTGGATTTTATTCTGTGTTGATTGATCTCTATTAAATATACATCTGTTTGGCGGCGGAGAATTTATTCTCTTGCTTAACGCCCTTCTCTGAGACGTACGAGCTCAGAGGTTGTATATCGATGGACATCAGTCGCATGGAGTGAATTGCCAGTGTGGCACGCGTAAGTGGCAATTGATCAAGGCTTCTGTTGAAAAGAAAAGTCTTGTGGTTGATGATCAAAGCACGGCCTGTGTGGCGCAGCTTTGTGTATAACGTGAATTCGCGAGCCTCACACCTCGGTATGAGTCAAAAACGGGATACGGACCCAAGGAGTGCACGACGTTTCTTTCTAGCTATGGTGGTGTCAGTGACCTACCAGCCCTGACATTTATATACTTTTCACCTGTGTTGTTGTAGGATACGAGGCGCCTCGGATATAGGTCTGTAAGGTCCGAGAAATGTGTGTTCAGGAATAACCAATCCTCAAAAGTAAGAGAGGACCGGCCTTGGAGGTTCCAAAGGATCATAGTGGGGTCCTGAGGCATTTGCTAAAGTGTCTCGAACGCGGAGAGGAGCTTGCCCCTTGTCTCGACTCATGACGGAAATCCAATTTCCAATACGTGATATTGCGGTTTTAATTGTAGAACTAGTATAGCGACATGATAGATGGTACCCATGCCGCCTATGATTGATATTTATGATTGAATTGTTTTGACACTATACACTTATTATAGTATCCAGTGATTTGTTTTACACGTACCAAGCATGTTTGGCTTTTATAAGGGAAAACCCTATCCTCCGGCTTGCGTTGCATTGTGTGATGGGACCTGGGTCTTATAATAGCTTCATTTTTTCAAAAAGCATTGCGCTGTTTTGTTATATGCACTAGTATTCTTGGGAGGAAACTCGTTCTGTGTTATATGGCGTGGTCCCTTGAATTACTATCTTTAAAGTAAAGTTTTAAATAACTGTTTTAGTTCTCACACCAGTCACATGACTGACCTGGAGTTTATTGTTTTAACCTAAACTCTGGGTGCCCCTATTTTTCACACGGGCAGCTAGTAGTTTTGGTTTTGCAGATTTATATTCACAGGATCCTGATTAATAGCTGGAACGATGCTCGGAAAGCTCTGTATCTGTGTATCACTTTCAGTTGTATTTTGTATATTTTTCCACTGCTATGTAATTTATTGTAATCTCTGATATCATTCGAATGTATTTTACTCATTTATACTCCGTATATTCTTGTATTTGATGGTATTGTTGTAATAACAATGAAATGTTCTTCTGTTTGCGTTCTATTTTGTTTTGTCCTCAATTCTATCCGGGCTTTTCTTCACGGGGAAGTTCGTGTCGTCTCAAAATTCGTGGTAGTAAACCTCTTGTTATGAGGTATCTTCAGTTTCGTTCTGTCCTAAAACAATTGGTATGGAATAATGTCTGATAGAGTATTTCCTAGAATCATGTACGTTGATTTTTACGAATAAACCGAGTTTAGTGGCAGAGAAGGTTACTTATTTTATCTTAACACCCAGGGTATATTTGTGGATATCAATTATTGATTGGACGAATATGACAATGTAGAATTCAAAGTTTGATGAGTTATTCTACAAAGGTAATTGTGACCTCAAGCCACATCAACCGGGAAATGACAGAAGTCGGGTAGGCAGCATGGCTATATAGGTCATTCCCGTTAGGGTGTATTGTCATCATCTAGAGAAAATTCATTTGTTCTTCTTATGTCGCTTCTGTATGCTTACGGGAAACGGTTGCTGATCACAACCATGGGTGACAATATATTCAGTACACTCAAGTTGAATGAGTGGCCGATCATGTATGGTCGGGTTGTAAGATGTTCTTGTTGGACTCCAGTGTTTCCTCTCTAGATAACACTGATCGGGAGGGAGGTGGTCCCATACCTTTTCATGTTGGAAATCCAAACACTAATTCGAGTCATATGTTTTTAGTCGTAAACCAACTATATTGGAAAGTGAGATGCAAGCTTTTCAGCTATATTCTTATCAATTTGTGGATTGAAAGACATTATTATGAAATTATTGGATTTCGATATAAAAAGTGATTTTGGTTATCATAAGATAAAAACATGTGTCATGTTTATATGTGATCATGTCTTACGAGAGCTCCATTCTTTCAAAAGGATTTTCTAAAGTTAAGCAAGTTGTTATGTAATGAATTTTATTACTAAAAATCTTCCAGACTGACAATCCGTATGATTTCGCTTTTGCAAAATGGGATCGGTCAGGCCGAGTGCATTTCCCAGGTTTCACATGGAGCTTCAGGAGTGAAGCTGGAGTCGTAACATAATTTCGTATTTTTTGGTAATAATCTATTTCCGCTATGTGTTTTGTATTCATCGGATTTTATAATTAGATTGGTTGTTTACTCTGATATTGTGTAGTTATATATATACAATTTTCTTTTTGTGTAAAGAGTATTGATATATATTATTTTATTTTCCGTTGTGAGATTCTTATTTACTCTGATTCTATACTGTTGATTTCCTTCTTTTTCTTCTATTCTAATATTTATTTTTTTCCCTCACCCTCTAATTTCTTTCTTATTAAAGATTTGTATTACCGTGCAATTTGGGTTGGACGTGAGTTATAATTAGTCAACTCAAAGGGTACGGATTTGCGGGCCTTTACAATCGGTATCAGAGCGTAAGGTTGAGTGATAACCTTGGCTCTGTGACATAACTTAGTAGAGATAGAGTTGGTAATATCCTAAATTAGGCTTAAGTGTATGTATACGAGAGAGCTTTAATGGTCCAGTAGATTCAATGCCCGAATTTTGACAATAATACTTAAAACTCGTACTACTTTCCAAAACCCAAGTATCAGAAAACACCAGATAGTTAATGAAAGAAAATAGAGGGTGAGATAAGAAAAAAAGATCAGAATAGAAGAAAGTAGAAGAACCAGTAATACACAGAATCTCACATTGCAGCGGAACAAAATATAATATCGAAACAAATCTTTATTCAGAGCTTGAAATAAATACATATAATCATCAGAGTACGTCAATACATCTGGACAGTTATAATAACTTGTCCTCATATACAAAACACAGTGGAATAAATATTAATATGCCTTAACTCCTTCAGCACGTCTTCTGAACTTCGTAGTATCCAATAACCTGATACTGTAAACCCGGTCTAACCCGAGCATTACAAACGTCGGATCAGTCTAATGAACCAGAGTGAGAAACCTACTAAGTTTATAGCAACATCCAACTTGATTTTAAGATAAACAAATCTTTTCTGAAAGAAGATGATAATCGTAAGACCGGTCCACACATAAACACAGACGGCTTTTAACTTACGATAATCCAAAACATTTTTAAATCATACATATATCTTCTGATATTATAATAGTGTCTAAATAAAAATAAATAGCCATCTAGCAGAGCGCTTGCATCTCACGCTCCACATACATAGTATACAATCAAGACCGCATGCACTTGTTGGAGATTGGTAATCGACTATGACAAGGTATGGAACCACCTATTGATAGTGTATCTCTAGAGGGAAATACGTTGGGTTCAACTAGAACATCTTACAGCCCAGCCACACATGACCGACCACTCATTTCGCTAAAGTGTATTGAATGTATATCATCAACTGTTGGGATCAGCAACCGTTTTCCGAAAGGAACAGCATCGAATAGAAAATAATGGAATGGATTTTCTCTAGATCGGTGATTATACACCCTATTTGGGAGCGACCCAGTTAGCCATGCTGCCTGGCCGATTTTGGTCATTTCCCGGTTGTGAGGCTTGAGGTTAGAATTCGCCTTTAGAACATCTGACCACCATTTATTTTGAATGCCACATTATTAGATCCACAAAATCACTAATTTACGTCCACAAAAATATACTGGGTGTTTGCTAAGAGAAGGTGTCTTCTTCGCCACCAACAGAAATACGTTTGTAAAAATCAACGTATGTGATCTTTGGAAAATACACTGTCAGACATTTGTCCATACAAGTCACCTAAGAATAGGACGAACCGAAGGTACCTTCCTACCACATCATAGGGATCACCCTATATATTAGTAGCGAGTGGTCCTAGCAAATCAGTCAATTTCAACCACGACAGAATTACAGTATATCATTAGCCACTAAATCAGAGATTATAAGTAATTCTACCATTTAATGAAGATTCACAATCTTTAATTTCTCCGTCTTGATCAGTATCTGATATCTTCAACATTTCGTATTCGTTGGACGGAATGATTTTCGAATATAAATTCGATTCCCGGTCTTTCCATACCAGCAATCGTATAGGCCAGATTTGATAGTCGGTTATTTAACTATCAAATAAACAATCATGCAACCATGAAAATAAAAATAGATTCACTGGTTCAGTACTCAGCATCATTTGGCCCTTTTCATTCAAAATAATTAACGAATGGTTAATTTAAAACTTAACATTCCATATTTTTAAACATGGTAATCAATTCTCATTTCAATATATTAATCTTCTCAAAACCATTTCAATTTAATATTTAGAACAATATTTAATAACTATATCTAATTTCTATTATTTCAAAACATTAATTACAACATTATTCAAACATTTTTATACCTTTCATTAGTTTCTGACCACAAATCGGTAAGCGAATAATTTCCTAGGTATCAACCCCGAAAATCGAAATCAATATCAAATAAATACTCAGAAAGTCACTCAACTCAACCAGTCTATAGTTAGGTTCCAATTCTTATCTTAACTCGTCATCAACCCATTATGTAACAACCCAGAAAATCCAAACCAATATAAAAAATTTATTTTTAATAAATTGGGTAGAAAATGTGCCCAAATTTAAAAAATTCTATTTTAAAATAATATTAAAGCCAGTGAAAATAATCAATTTTCAAACGACCTCCATTTTCGACAAAACAACTTTTGTTGGAACCGTAATGTCAAATTATTACTAGATTTCAATTTTTAGAATTTTCCGATTTAATATTTAAGCATGGCAAAAGAAACTGTGTTTGGTCAAATACAGTCAAATTTGAACGACTGGAAAATTGCAGTTTTTCAAACAGTCTCAGAATTCGACGAAAATAATTTTTTTGGATTCGTATCGTCAAGACATACCCAAAAATATTTTTTTGGGATTTTTCGGGGTTCTTATGTGGCTCCGGTGGATTTTTGAATATGTCAGAATTTAATAATAAAAAGAATTAATTTTTAATTTGAAAAACGAGGGCTGAGATGACCTCATGGGCCTGCGAGACATGGTTAGATGGATCCGGAATAGGGGTTATTGGGTAGGGTAGTTTCTTGTTGGACTGAATTCTGAATATCTTAAGAGATTTGTTTTTTTTTGTAAAAATAACATTTAAATATTATAAAAAGATTGGAAAACCCTAAATTAAAAACCACTATTCACCATCTCCTACAGCCGCCGCCCCCCATCCATGGCCGAAAATTCCCCTATCAATTTCTCCCTCTCCTCAGCGAATTAGAACGCAAATCCTATACCACTTCGAAGAGATTCTTCTCCTCTTCGTTTTCATATGGTCTGATCTCCTCTGGTGCCACTGTTACCTCGAACGGCACACCCAAAACCGCCGCACAAAAGGCACGTCGGCCTCCCCTAGCCCCAGCCAAGCTCCACCATTCTGGGCCCCACACGTGTGCCTCTCCGTCCTCTTCACTTCAGCATCTTCTGATCGATCACTAGTGGCTTGGATTGGAAGATAGGGTCAACCCTAGTTTTGAACAAAAGGAAAAGTTGTCGGTTGTGCATACTGTAAGGAGGAAGAAGAATTAATCTAATTACTTTTACTTAATTTAATGATTAAATTAATCCCTAATCTTATTTTACCCATAACTTTGTCAAATAAACTCAGAATTACACAATTTCTGAAGCGTTGGACTCATACGATCCTGAACTACAATTCTAGACTGAAACGGGGAATTTCTGAGCTGTTGGAATTTTGGACAAAATCACGAACGACTGTGAGATATCTCTTGTTTTTAATTAATTAATTTATTTATTTTTATTTATAGTTATTCATTTCAGATCTGATTGTGTGGATATTGTATAATGATTGTCTATTGGATATTATGGATTACTATGTAGAGTGTCATGTGTTATTTAAATATTTTAATCGTTTATTTTATTTTATTGGATTGAGTTAGATAATCAATTCAATTTTCATTTATACAATGAATAATCATAGATCTACATGTGATAAGGAAAATATAATAATAATAATAATAATAATAATAATAATAATAATAATAATAATATTGAATTGATTTAGATCATCGATTCAATATCAAATCATACAATTTGCTTCTTAAAGGGATTGATCTAGTTTATCGATTCAACATAGAGAAAATAAATATTGTTTTTTATTAGAATTGATCTAGTCAATCAATTCAATATAGAGAAAATAAAAATTTCCTGTTTATTTGAATTGATTTGATTGGAAGAAAAAAAATAGAATTTGCCTTTTGTTTGAATTGATTTAGTTTATCAATTCAACTCAGAAAATAAATTTGTCACTTTGGGTAAATTATCAATTCAATGATTAAACTATATTTTTTCATTGTTATTGGATTGAAATAGGATTGTCAATCCAATATAGAACATACTTTGTCACCTCATTGGGTTGAAATAAGTTATTCTTTTTATTTGTGTTTCAACACAAATATATACATAGAAAAATAAGTTATTCATCTTATTTGTGTCTTTAAACACAAATATACACATCTTATATTGAATAACATTTTATTTGTGTCCTTAAACACAAATATTACATAGAACATTGGATTACATTTTTATTTGTGTTTTTAGACACAAATATTACGTGAACATTGAATTGCATTTTATTTGTGTCCATAAACACAAATATCATATAGAAAATGGAATGGCATTTTAGAGTGTCCTTAAGCACAAACATTACTTATAAAAAAGGGACTATTTTATTTTATTTATATTATTTGTGTTCTCAAATACAAATAAAATATTAACAATAAAAAGTGTATTTTTGTTTGTGTTCTCCAACACAAATAAAATATGGTTTTAAAAGTAGCACATTTTTATTTACCTTTTTCAATGTAAAAATGACATGAGAAAAATAAAATATCACTTTTGTTGCATTCCATAATGCAAACAAAGGTAGAAAATTAAAATATCACTTTTGTTGCATTCCTTAATGCAAACAAAATGTAGGAAAATAAAATATCACTTTTGTTGCATTCTTTAATGCAAACAAAATTTAGGAAAATAAATATCACTTATGTTGCATTCCTTAATGCAAACAAAAGGTAGAAAAATAAAATATCACTTTTGTTGCATTCCTTAATGCAAACAAAACGTAGTAAAATAAAATATCACTTTTGTTTCATTTTTTAATGCAAACAAAAGGTAGAAAAATAAAATATCGTTTTTGTTGCATTCCTTAATGCAAATGAGAGAAAAGAGAAAAAAATTATTTTATGTTTGCATTCTACAATGCAAACAATGCATGTAAATTAAAAATTTACATTTTCATTTGCATTCTACTACGCAAACGAAGCATAGAGTATAGAAAATATATCTTTATTTGCATCTTACCATGCAAATAAAATTATAAAATAAAAAGATACATTTTTGTTTGCAATTTTAGATGCAAACAAATTATAAAATAAAAAGATGCATTTTTGTTTGCAATTTTAGATGCAAACAAATTATAAAATAAAAGATACGTTTTTGTTTGCAATTTTAGATGCAAACAAATTATAAATAAAAAGATGCATTTTTGTTTGCAATTTTAGATGCAAACAAATTATAAAATAAAAGATACATTTTTGTTTGCAATTTTAGATGCAAACAAATTATAAATAAAAAGATGCATTTTTGTTTACAATTTTAGATGCAAACAAATTATAAAATAAAAAGATACATTTTTGTTTGCAATTTTAGATGCAAACAAATTATAAAATAAAAAGATGCATTTTTGTTTGCAATTATAGATGCAAACAAATTATAAATAAAAGGATGCATTTTTGTTTGCAATTTTAGATGCAAACAAATTATAAAATAAAAAGATACATTTTTGTTTGCAATTTTAGATGCAAACAAATTATAAAATAAAAGATACATTTTTGTTTGCAATTTTAGATGCAAACAAATTATAAATATAAAGATACATTTTTGTTTGCGATTTTAGATGCAAACAAATTAGTAGAAGAAAAACCCACATTTTGTTGGCAAGTCTAGATGCGAACAAAATATTGAAAGAAAGATTACAATTTTTATTTATTTACATCACTTAATGTAAATAAACATGAAATAAAAAGTTGTTCTTTTATTTACACTCCTTGATGTAAATAAAATTAGAAATTTAAAGATACATTTTTATTTGCGTCCCTCAACGCAAATAAATCATGAATAGGATAATATACATTTTTATTGCAGTCATTAGGACTAGCTGGTTATTATCGAAAGTTCGTTAAGGATTTTTCGAAACTATCTTGCCCACTGACGAAATTAACTAAGAAGCATTCAAAGTTCGTTTGGACACCCGAATGTGAGGCTGAATTCCAAGAGCTGAAACAGAGATTGATCACTGCTCCTGTGTTGACCATCATAGATGGCAATGAGGATCTGAAAGTCTGGACAGACGCTTCCAAAGAAGGTCATTCTCTTTATCTGAATAAAACATGTCTGAGATAACATTTTCTTTTGATGTCAAATCTTATTTTAACATGTTACCTTTCTGTCTATTTAAGGTACTGGTGCTGTGCTTATGCAAAAAGGTAGAGTGGTAGCATACGCTAGCAGGCAATTGAAACCGCATGAAAAGAATTATGCCACTCATGATCTTGAGCTAATGGCCATTGTATTCGCTCTAAAGATATGGAGGCATTATCTCTTGGGGGAAAAGTTCGAGCTGTATACGGACCACCAATCCTTGAAGCATCTATTTACCCAAAGAGTTTTAAACCTGAGGCAACAGCGTTGGGTTGAATTCCTTGCACCCTACGACCTGGATATCCTATATACTCCGGGGAAAGCAAATGTAGTGGCAGATGCTCTCAGCAGAAAGAACATGGCCAGCACCAATCTTATCCTTGCCCATCTCTTTATTACTCCTTTGATAGACAAGATCTTTGGCCTTCAAAAAGATGATGAGTTTATCCAAAGGATTAGCAAAATAATTCAAGAAGGCGAACCCACGAGCTTCCAAATTGATGACAAAGGAGTTTTGAGGCTACGAGGCCGGATTTGTGTCCCAAACATTCCTGAACTAAGAAAGGAAGTTATGGACCAATGTCACAAATCCAAGCTTAGTATTCATCCTGGAGTAAGCAAGATGTACCACGATCTTAAGCGTACCTTTTGGTGGAGAGCAATGAAGAGGGACATCTCCATATATGTTGCCAAGTGCCCCACCTGTCAGCTGGTCAAGAGCAATCAGCAAAAGCTAGCAGGTCTATTGCAGCCATTAGGAGTTCCTAATTGGAAGTGGGACGAAGTTTCTATGGACTTTATTGATGGTTTGCCTCGGACGAGGAGAGCGAATGATAGCATATGGGTGATTGTAGATTGCTTGACGAAAACTGCTCATTTCATCCATGTCAAATCCAATAGAACGGCTCAAAGTTTGGCACAACTTTATTTAAGAGAGATTGTCAGACTTCATGGATTTCCCAGCAGCATTGTCAGTGACCGCGATCCAATATTTACTAGCAAGTTCTGGGAAGCTTTCCAAGAAGAGCTCGGAACCAAGTTGAATATGAGTATAGCTTATCACCCTCAGACAGACGGTCAGACTGAGAAGGTAAACCGCCTCTTAGAAGATTTGTTGCGAGCAAGCATCCTTGACTTTGGCGGTTCATGGGAGGATCATCTGCACTTGGTGAAATTCTCTTGTAATAACAGCTATCAAGCAAGCCTGCAAATGTCGTCGTTCGAAGCTTTATATGGCAGGCCATGCAAATCTCCGGCATGTTGGGTGGAGCCAGGCAATAGAATAGTCTTGGGCCCCGATACGATTCGGGAAGCATCGGATATGGTTGATTTTATTAAGAAGCTTTTGCTAGCTGCTCAAAGCCGACAGAAGAGCTATGCAAACACTCGAAGAAGAGATTTAGAATTCTCTGTTGGTGATCTTGTGTACTTGAAGGTTTCTCCATTAAGAGGAATAATTCTTTTTGGAAAGACTGGAAAGTTGGCACCGAGGTTCATTGGTCCATTCCCTATTCTTGAAAGGATTGGGACTCTAGCTTTTCGAGTACAGTTGCCCAACTGGCTGCCAGGGGTGCACGATGTATTTCACGTGTCCCAACTCAGGAAGCATGTTCGTGATCCAGATTTAGTTGTGGAGGAAGAAGCACAACGAGATTTGGAAATTACTCCGAGCTTAGCAGTAAAGAGAGAGCCAGTAAAAATTGTGGGCAAGGAAATCTGAGCTTTGCGGAATAAGAAGATCAACCTCGTCAAGGTCCAATGGAGCGGAGATCCTAGAGACTGAACTTGGGAGACCGAGGATAGCTTCAAGCAATCCTATCCCAAGTGTAGAGTGGATATCTCTGAATAGCTTTATGTTGAGGTACATTTATAATACCTTGCATTTTCTGTTTTGTTCCGATTTTACTTTTATTTCCCTTTTCGAAGACGAAAAGTTTTTAAGTGGCGGAGACTGTAACAACCCGGAAAATCCGAACCAATTTAAAATTTTTATTTTTAATAAATTGGGTAGAAAATGTGCCCAAATTTAAAAAATTCTATTTTTAAATAATATTAAAGCCAGTGAAAATAGTCAATTTTCAAACGACCTCCGTTTTCGATGAAACCACTTTTGTTGGAACCAGAATGTCAAATTATTACAAGGTTTCAATTTTTAGAATTTTCCGATTTAATATGTGAGCGTGACAAAAGAAACCGTGTTTGGTCAAATACAGTCAAATTTGAACGACTGGAAAATAGCCATTTTTCAAACAGTCTCAGAATTTTACGAAAATAATTTTGTTGGATTCGTATCGTCAAGACATAGCCAAAAATATTTTTTTGGGATTTTTCGAGGTTCGTATGTGGCTCCGGTGGATTTTTGAATATGTCAAAATTTAATAATAAAAAGAATTAATTTTAAATTTGAAAAACGAGGGCTCAGATGACCTCATGGGCCCGCGGGACATGGTTAGATGGATCCAGAATAGGGGTTATTGGGTAGGGCCGCTTCTTGTTGGACTGAATTCTGAATATCTTAAGAGATTTGTTTTTTTTTGTAAAAATAACATTTAAATATTATAAAAAGATTGGAAAACCTAAATTAAAAACCACTATTCACCATCTCCTACAGCCGCCGCCCCCCCATCCATGGCCGAAAATTCCCCCATCAATCTCTCCCTCTCCTCAGCGAATTAGAACGCAAATCCTATACCACTTCGAAGAGATTCTACTCCTCTTCGTTTTCATACGGTCTGATCTCCTCTGGTGCCACCGTTACCTTGAACGGTGCACCCAAAACCGCCGCACAAAAGGTACGTCAGCCTCCCCTAGCCCTAGCCAAGCTCCACCATTCCGGGCCCCACACGTGCGCCTTTCCGTCCTCTTCGCTGCAGCATCTTCTAATCGATCACTGGTGGCTTGGATTGGAAGATAGGGTCAACCCTAGTTTTGAACAAAAGGAAAAGTTGTCGGCCGTGAATACTGTAAGGAGGAAGAAGAATTAATCTAATTATTTTTACTTAATTTAAAGATTAAATTAATCCCTAATCTTATTTTACCCATAACTTTGTCAAATAAACTCAGAATTACACAATTTCTGAAGCGTTGGACTCGTACGATCCTGAACTACAATTCTAGACTGAAACGGGGAATTTCTGAGTTGTTGGAATTTTGGAAAAAATCACGAACGACTGTGAGATATCTCTTGTTTTTAATTAATTAATTAATTAATTTTTATTTATAGTTATTCATTTCAGATCTGATTGTGTGGATGTTGTATAATGATTGTCTGTTGGATATTATGGATTACTATGTAGAGTGTCATGTGTTATTTAAATATTTTAATCGTTTATTTTATTTTATTGGATTGAGTTAGATAATCAATTCAATATTCATTTATACAATGAATAATCATAGATCTACATGTGATAAGGAAAATATAATAATAATAATATTGAATTGATTTAGATCATCGATTCAATATCAAATCATACAATTTGCTTCTTAAAGGGATTGATCTAGTTTATCAATTCAACATAGAGAAAATAAATATTGTTTTTTATTTGAATTGATCTAGTTAATCAATTCAATATAGAGAAAATAAAATTTGCCTTTTTATTTGAATTGATTTGATTGGAAGAAAAAAAATGAATTTGCCTTTTGTTTGAATTGATTTAGTTTATCAATTCGACTGAGAAAATAAATTTGTCACTTTGGGTAAATTATCAATTCAATGATTAAACTATATTTTTTCATTATTATTGGATTGAAATAGGATTGTCAATCCAATATAGAACATACTTTGTCACCTCATTGGGTTGAAATAAGTTATTCTTTTTATTTGTGTTTCAACACAAATATATACGTAGAAAAATAAGTTATTCATCTTATTTGTGTCTTTAAACACAAATACACACATCTTATATTGAATAACATTTTATTTGTGTCCTTAAACACAAATATTACATAGAACATTGGATTACATTTTTATTTGTGTTTTTAAACACAAATATTACGTAAACATTGAATTGCATTTTATTTGTGTCCATAAATACAAATATCACATAGAAAATGGAATGGCATTTTAGTGTGTCCTTGAGCACAAACATTACTTATAAAAAAGGGACTATTTTATTTTATTTATATTATTTGTGTTCTCAAATACAAATAAAATATTAACAATAAAAAGTGTATTTTTGTTTGTGTTCTCCAATGCAAATAAAATATGGTTTTAAAAGTAGCACATTTTTATTTACCTTTTTCAATGTAGAAATGACATGAGAAAAATAAAATATCACTTTTGTTGCATTCCTTATTGCAAACAAAAGGTAGAAAAATAAAATATCACTTTTGTTGCATTCCTTAATGCAAACAAAATGTAGGAAAATAAAATATCACTTTTGTTTCATTCTTTAATGCAAACAAAAGGTAGAAAAATAAAATATCACTTTTGTTGCATTCCTTAATGCAAACAAAATGTAGGAAAATAAAATATCACTTTTGTTTCATTCTTTAATGCACACGAAAGGCAGAAAAATAAAATATCATTTTTATTGCATTCCTTAATGCAAACGAGAGAAAAGAGAAAAAATTATTTTATGTTTGCATTCTACAGTGCAAACAATGCATGTAAATTAAAAATTCACATTTTCATTTGCATTCTACTACGCAAACGAAGCATAGAGTATAGAAAATATATCTTTATTTGCATCTTACCATGCAAATAAAATTATAAAATAAAAAGATACATTTTTGTTTGCAATTTTAGATGCAAACAAATTATAAAATAAAAAGATGCATTTTTGTTTGCAATTTTAGATGCAAACAAATTATTAAATAAAAGATACGTTTTTGTTTGCAATTTTAGATGCAAACAAATTTTAAATAAAAAGATGCATTTTTGTTTGCAATTTTAGATGCAAACAAATTATAAATAAAAAGATGCATTTTTGTTTACAATTTTAGATGCAAACAAATTATAAAATAAAAGATACATTTTTGTTTGCAATTTTAGATGTAAACAAATTAAAAATAAAAAGATACATTTTTTGTTTGCAATTTTAGATGCAAACAAATTATAAATAAAAAGATGCGTTTTTGTTTGCAATTTTAGACGCAAACAAATTATAAAATAAAAGATACATTTTTGTTTGCAATTTTAGATGCAAACAAATTATAAATAAAAAGATGCATTATTGTTTACAATTTTTGATGCAAACAAATTATAAAATAAAAAGATACATTTTTGTTTGCAATTTTAGATGCAAACAAATTATAAAATAAAAAGATGCATTTTTGTTTGCAATTTTAGATGCAAACAAATTATAAATAAAATGATGCATTTTTGTTTACAATTTTAGATGCAAACAAATTATAAAATAAAAAGATACATTTTTGTTTGCAATTTTAGATGCAAAAAAAATATAAAATAAAAGATACATTTTTGTTTGCAATTTTAGATGCAAACAAATTATAAATAAAAAGATATATTTTTGTTTGCGATTTTAGATGCAAACAAATTAATAGAAGAAAAACCCACATTTTGTTGGCAAGTCTAGATGCGAACAAAATATTAAAAGAAAGATTACAATTTTTATTTATTTACATCCCTTAATGTAAATAAACATGAAATAAAAAGTTTTTCTTTTATTTACACACCTTGATGTAAATAAAATTAGAAATTTAAAGATACATTTTTATTTGCGTCCCTCAACGCAAATAAA
Organism: Allium sativum; assembly: GCA_030737875.1. Classification (NCBI taxonomy): domain Eukaryota; kingdom Viridiplantae; phylum Streptophyta; class Magnoliopsida; order Asparagales; family Amaryllidaceae; genus Allium; species Allium sativum. Next base: position 259,858,065 of record CM060909.1, on the reverse strand, counting down.
TCATGAATAGGATAATATACATTTTTATTTGCAGTCCAGAATGCAAATAAAATATGAGAATTAAAGGTTGCATTTTTAATGTAATTTTAAAAGGAAGAGAATAAGAATCATATTTCATTTAGAAATATGTTTTGTATTAAAATACAATTTTAATGTTATGTTAGAAGCATAGGAAGAAATTCACATTTTGTTCATAAAAATGGATTGAACAAAAACAATCATTTTGTTCATTGGATGGAAATCAACAATTTCATTCCTTAAAATAAAATGAACAATAATATGCATTTTGTTCATTATAAAGAAATTTACACTTGGTATAGGTAAGGAAGTTGTAACATGAATTGACATTAAAAATTATGAATGAACGAAGGATATAATTTATAGTCAATATACTATAGAATTGGTGAAAGGAAAAAAAAACATGTTTTAGCAAACGTAATAAACATGAATATATGATTTGTATATAATTCACACCTTTATTTGGTGTGGTATTCACGTGAATGCAATCACTTAAGAAATTATATATATAAATATAAATAGAAATTAAACGAATCGCGCGCAGCAGTTCGCGTTTCGGTAATCGTGACTTTAAACGATTGTATCGAAAGATCCAACCATCGGATTTTCCCAAAACTGGAGCCGTTAGGACCGCTTTGGGAAGATCTTTCCAATAAGACAAATTTTGCCAAAATCCAACGGTTAGATTTCAAGATATGTGTAAATCAAATTTTGAGAAAAACAGCGCCAAAGCCACACTTAACCCGAAGCATCGTTTGATTTTATTGAGATATTTTTAAATAAATAAAAATAGCGATAAATCGTTATAAGTAAATATTAACGATATGAAATGATTTAAATAATAATTATTCGATAATTATTTGAAAAGTCCGAGTTTTACTCATTTCAAATAACTATACGTCGATGAAGAGACGAAGACGGTGTTGAAGACCGGCGGTTTTCACATCGAACGGATGTATTGCTACTGAGATCCTCGATAGGAGTAGCTACCCTGAAGGGACTTCGGCGGTAATCGCCCGGACGTATGTGATGATTGTCCGGATATACGAGAGCCTCTCAGGTGTCTCCGGTTCCGTTCAGACCCAAAACGGACTTGTAAATGGATGCATGTCTGACGTTGAACTTCGTACCATGTAAACTGATTTCTGTTTAATATACAACCGTTGGTGGCAAAAGAATTTATTCTTTCACTCAACACCCTCAGAGGTTGTGTATTGATAATTGTTGATTTCATGGCATGGATTGTCAACGGGGCATGCCAAGATACAAATGATCAAGGTTTTGTTGAAAAGCAGGCCTTGTAATTGATGATCAAAGCATAGTCTGTTTAGACCCAGCTTTGTGTATAGCGTTACTTCGCGAGCCTCACACCCCGGTAGAGTCTAAAACGGAGCAAGGGAACACAGGGAGTGCACACGTTTCTTTCTAGCTAGAAGTGGTGTTAGTGCTTTAAACTGGCTGACATTTTACTTATGTGGTTGATGGATTTTGAGGCGCCTCGGATTTTTATTGGCCGCCCTCGGCCAATTTATAGGTCCAATAGGATCGGGAAGCGTGTGTTCAGGCATAACAAATCCACTAAAGTATTTGTGGACCGGCCCTGCTGTATCCAAGGGTTCGCCAGCGTCCGAATCCCGAGACATTTCTAGAGTGTCTCGAATCGGTCAGGGGATCGTTCCTAGCCTTGACTCATGATGGAAACCCAACTTCCAATACGTTCCATGCGGTTTTGATTGTATAACTAGTATGGAGACATAGTAAATGGTAGCTATGCTGTCTAGGATTAATATTATAATTGAAATATTTTCTTAAAACATATACACACTAATAATAATATCGTATTTTGCGTATTTATCATCTTTTGACCATTATAAGGTAAAACTCTATCCTCTGGTTTGCGTTGCATTATGTGATGGGACTCGGGTCTTATAATGGTTTCATTTTTCTAAAAAGCATTGCGTTATTTAACATTTTACTTTATTTATTGCACTGATAATCCCATGGAGTAAACCCATTCGTGATAGCGGTGTGGTCGTCGTGATTGTCAAAACTGTTAGTTAATTAAGATACCTCATACCAGTCTCATGACTGACTCGTAGTTTGTTTCACCTTTTGCAAACTTGGGTGCCCTCTTTCTACACGGGCAGCCAAGTGACAGGTTAGGCTTGGATATTCGTTGGATGGAAGCTTGCTGATGGAGATGCTGAAGAAACATTATTTTTATCTTTTATTTTCTGCTTAAGACTTTGAGACAGTACTTAGTATTGATGTAATTTGAGAGATTGAGACTCTATTTCTTTTCCTTTGAGACATCTATTTTGCTAAGTGAAATTCAGTGTTGCATACTCTGATGTTCCAGTGATGATGTTTGTGATGACATTTCTTTCCGCTGCAACGATTTATATTTCTGCTATATACTGAGATCTGTTATTGCTCTAATTCTATTATATTCCATATGATTTTCCTTGCTTTCGTTACACGGAAGTTTGGGGTCGTCACACATTATATCCCACTTTAAATTCATTCAATCATTTTCCACATTGAAAATCCTGTTCAATTCCATTATTAAGCAACGTTAATTTAATTTTAATGTTTTGGCCTCAAACTCCTTTTATAAACAATGTTTATAAAACTCAGGTTTAATATAAAACCCTATTTTGGCCTTCCTTTACTTAATTCAAACATTACGCAAACACTTATCATATTCGCTTAAAAACCCTTTTTATAAATTTTGTTATAAAACTTGGGTTCAATATCACATCTTATCCAAAATCAACTAAATTTTATTGCAACTTTGATTACTTAAAAAATACTATTTAAACATTAACCTTTTAAATTATTATTAATAATAATTTACTTCTTCGTTAACTATCATAGAAATAGTTAAGTTCTTTATTTATTAAATAAATAGTAAATCTCTTTATAAAATCTTATCAAAATAAATATTCATCACTCTATTTCATTCGCTTAATTCAAAACAAATCAATCAAATACCCAATTCAATTAAATTAGTTGACTTTGTCAACTTAAACCATTATTATCTCATTAATCACCTCGAATTAGCCCTTCTTTTAAATTGATAATATAATTAATTTTAATAATCTCATTTAATTGTCTCTTGAAAACAATTAATCCACCTCTTAACCATTACATAAATTTCTGCTCATCTGCTAATAAATCTTATTAACGCAAGAATATTATTTATACAACCATTTTTGTAACAACCCAGAAAGTCTTAGTCAATTTAAAATTTTTATTTTGGCAATTTTAATGAATTTTGAATATTTAAAATGATTAATTTTAAATAATAACGACTAGAAATTTGATTTGAATAGAATTAGAACGTATATATTTATTTGAATTGAAGTTATAATATAAATATTTATTTTAATAATAAAAGGAATTGAAAATGGCGCGGTAATTTGAAAATTCGATTTCAAATTTCAAATGAATGTACAGGATTCAAAATAAACCAGATTTTAGCGAAACCACAAATATTTGAATCTATTTAGAGATATCTTTCCAACAAACCCGAAAAATCAAAATTTTATAGCGGGAATAAAAAGTTATGCCCAGTTGAAAATTCAGAATAGTCACTATGGAATTTTAGCCCTTAGAATGGAAATTTTGCAAACGACCTCTGTTTTTAACGAAACCACTTTTGTTGGATCCGGGATGTCAAGTTATTGCTAGATTCCAAAATTCATAGTTTTCTGGATCAATTTGTGAGCGTGGCAAAAGAAAACGTGTTTTGGTAGTTTAAGTCAATTTGGATCGACCAGAAAATGGACATTTTTCAAATGGCCTTCAAATTTGACGAAATTAATTTTGTTAGGACTGTATCATCAATACAAAGCTAGAAATAGTGTTTTTGGAATTTTCAGAGTCAATATGTGGCCCCAGTACATTAAAATGTGCGTTTGAATTTAAAATATAATAATTTATATTTTAAATTAAGCGGAATCTAATCGTAACAGCCTAATTGGCTTACGAAACATGTCCCATTGTGTTCGGAATGTGGGTAATTAGTTGGGGACGACGGTCGGTAGGTTTGATTTCGAGTTCGGAAAAAATCTAGCTTTTTCGAGAAAATAATAAATATAATTAATACTCCCCTTTTTTTCTCTTTACTAGGTCAACTCCTCCCCCCCCCCCGGTCATTATTTTCAAAATCAAATATTAAAAAAAGGCTCGAGCCCTAACCTCTCGCCGCGTCGCCGGGGGGGGCCATCGTCGCCGCTGCGCCTCAACGCTGGCTTTGCCCCGTCTCCCCCCATCTTCGGCGCCCTAACTCCTCCCTCCCTCTCCCCTTGAAATCGACGGAGCCACAGGAACCCCCAAACCCCCTGAAAGCTCAACGCAGCCCCCACCGACACCCCCCTGAAACCTCTGCCACCTGCGCCTTTCTTCCCCCCTCCACTGCCCAACGAAGACGTGCAACCCCCTCCTCCTCCTTGAACGTGAGCATCAAATCCCACACGGTGATTTTTTATTTATTTCTCTTCTTTTTTTATTTTGATTTTGCTGAAATAAAATAGTGATTTTTATTTAGAAAAATAGTGATTTTTTATTTAGGACAATTTACGATTTTTAAACTAGAAAGACGTGATTTTTAATTTTATAAAGTAGTGGTTTTTAATTAAATAAAAATACGATTTTTATATATATATAGCAAAGTAAAATTTTGATCTTTATATATGTAACGATATAATAAAATGCGATTTTTATTATATGTATAATGATATAAAAATACAAATTTTATATATGAACTAGCGATATAAAAATATGATTTTTATCATATATGTAGCAAAGTAAAAATACGATTTTTATTGTTTGAATGGTTAAATAAAAATAAGATTTTTATTCTAAAGAGAGCATTATAAAAATATAATTTTATATGAGTAGCAGTATAAAAATAGCGATTTTTAAATATATGAACATCATATTAAAAATGTGATTTTTAATATGAACAGCGTAGAGAAGACTACATTGGAATTACGGGCAAATCCAAGCTGTTCTGAATTTCAGAAATAGAATGGAGGAGTGGATCCCAAAGGTGAGAACTTCTCAATTTAATTTATTTTCTAGTTAAAAATATATACTAGGATGCAGACGGTGCTTAGCAGCACCCGACACCCGTCGTCCACGGACCATGGATGTGACGATACGGATTTCGCCCGGACCTAATCGATCGCTAAATCGACCATGACCGTTCGAATCCCGCATACGCTAACTCTGGGCATACAACACATCAGAACAAATAACAGAAGACTTTTACAAACATCATAATAATGTTACATCAGAGTACAAAATATCAGAGTATATCGAAAAATAATATTACAGCGGAAGATTTATTTACAATAAATGTAATACAATGCACAACGGAAAATAAATAAAATAACACAGCGGAAGACTATCAATGCTCTGGACACAGCTTTAAGCTTCAATCCTGCTAAACATACCTGCAAAATAAACTACTCGACTACCCATGTGGAAAATAAGGGCACCCGAGTTTGCAAGGGAAAAACAAACTATAGGTCAGTCATGGGACTGGTGTGAGAAACTCTACAGTTAAGATTAACTAATATAAATGATAAGGTAAATCACAGGCCCACGCCGCTAAGCGGAACGAGTTTACCCCTATGAATGCCAGTGTATAAACAACAATCAGTAATAGAGATATGGATCTACTATGCATCAATCACCATGCAATATCCCAATCTACCCATTTAGATTAATCACCACACTTAGATTTTCCAAATCCAATTCAATTTACAAAAATATTCCTTTGGACTTTATTTCCCGATTTCTACTTCAAATCATTTGAAATACATATCTAACTTTTATATCAAAGAAGATTTCACTTCGGGATTTCAAACCAAAATCTTTGGAAATATGGATTCCAAAACATAACAATGCATACAAACAAGTATGCAACCAAATATTGGGATCCCCTCAGACAAGGCAAAGGGCACGTACCTAAGCAACTCGATATATATATATATATATATATATATATGCACCTACCAAACATGGAGCACGCTACACACTGACCACTCACCCTAAGGCACTGGATCCCACCCATACTTTTAGTAGACCAGGTTACCAAATCTTTAGCCACATACCGAGTCATTTCATATCCCGAAGTGGGGAAAATCATTTGACAACATAATGATCACAAGTACTTTCAACTATAGTACTTCACATCAGCAATTCACACATATGATCATTCACTATTAATCACATAACCTTTGAGCTCGTACGTCTCAAAGAAGGGTGTTAAGCAAGAGAATAAATTCTCCGCCACCAAACAGATACATCATTAATAGCAACTAATCGAATATGTGATGAACTATAATGTAAAACCATAATATATTTCCAAATCATTTCGAAAACATCGGGTTTTAGCCCTCAAAATCCTTTCTATTTTATAAAACATTTTTATAAAACACTCCCTGTCCAAAATCGGGAATACTGTTCTTTTCACTTAAGAAAAATATCATTTCAAAATCATTCATTAAATTTGAAATGAACTCAACAATTTCGCTAACACCTCATAGTCAAATCGTGGAGTGTTTCACAAGGCATTAGCATGCCAGTATTTCTACCCAATCCAATGCTAAATGTAAAAGCATATTCTGCTCATAAACTTGTCAAGCACCATCCAAACAATTAATCAGTAACAATCAATATCAACAACCACGTATATTTGGTTTACACCACATCTCATGTTTTGGTAAATTTTATCACCATTCATTTATTCAAATATAATTAAATATTTATTCAAACTCCAATTGGTTTCATCTCAAAAATCATTTCATATTGATTGTTCTACTTTTTGGAAATTGATCTTGCTTTTACTCGGGTTAAAGAACTAATGTCATTTAAACACAGTTCATAACAAACCCCAAATCCAATTTGATGTTAAATACAAGGCTCTGAATAGAAAATATATGGCTTATATTCAACATCAAATTCTGAAATTAAGAAATATCTTATTGAAATAACGATATATATATATATATATATCTTCCAAATTTCCCCACAATATCTCACGGAATCCAATATCGAAATATTCCAAAGATAAAGTCGATTCAAATCCATTCCAATTCTTATATTGGAAATTTCTGGTTACATTAAAACCACATCTCGTCCATTTTATTTATTTAAAAATATTGGATTATTTTTCTAGTTAATAACAAGTTCATTTCGATAAAAATATATTTTTATCTTTTCAAATATGGAATTTTCATCCCAGTTCTTTCCAAATCATTTGTTATGATTTTGCACAAATTATTAAAACTTTTTAATAATTTTATCAAGGCCCGTACAGTCGATTCCCATAAACGGTCATCGAACTGCACTTACAGCGACCTTTTCCAAATTTGATTTGGACATAATTCCAAATCCAACAGTTAGATTTCAAATCTCTAATATTCGTTGGAAAGCTCTTTTCAATACGAACCCCAACGGTACCGGTTTTAGGAGAATCCTACGGTCGGATCTCCCATAATGTCCGTTCGAAGTCAATGGTCGAAATTCGCGAACTGTCGCGGCGCGGTGCATTGTATTCATGCCATTATATATATAATATATATTATATAAATATTTTGTCCATTTCCATTTAAAACGTATTTTATAAATCATTTTAAATTCGTTTTCGAAACGATTTCAACTACATATTCAATTTCAAATTAAAATTGAATATTCCATTACATGACAATTTCATACATCTCATATATATATATATATATATATATTAAAAATAATATTTCTAACCAATATTCATTTCCTTCACACTTTATATATATATATATAATATTCACACCGTAATATATATATATATAATTCTCCACTTCGTATATATATTTTATTCGCACGGCATATATATAAAATTTTCACATCATAATATATATAATTTTCCACTTCGTATATATATTATTTTCACAACGCATATATATTATTTTCATTTCATATATGTATTTTACACACTTCATATATATATCAGTTTCATTTCATATATATATATATATATATATATTATCCACTTCACATTACATATATATTTTCAATATCGTATATATATATATTCCACATCACACATATATTTATATTTTTTCATTTCACATCACATATATATTTTCACACAGAATACAATTAAACAAGTCATCCATGGTCTGCGGATGATGGGGAGCAGTTCATATATGCAGTTATAAAATAAATTACTGTACAAAAAATATTTTAGTGAGAAGATTCTCACCGTGGGATCCACTCCATCTGTTTTATTTCTGAATTTCTGTATTGTTTGATTTTGAATTTTCCTATAATTCCAGTCAGCTCTATTTCCATTCTGGTCTGTTCTATCGCGTAGTGTTCGTTGTGCAGATTCCATAGCATTTTGTTTTGTTGATTTCTGATGATATACGAAGGAGATACGAACGTTTGAACTTTTAACCACTTAATAAAATTAATTTAAAAAATAATTAACTAAATTTAAATCCCCTATTACCCTAATTAATCACCCCCCTAATCATCTTATTAGTCGTTAATCACCTTTCCTTCTCGTAGCTTTCTGTACGAAACCCATCGTTTCTTCCAACCATCGATCACCCACCGCCACCACTAGGGCTCGCCGGACCCCAATCAACTGCGGCCCAGTGAAACGCCTTCGCTTCACCCTCCTCTCCCCCCCACGCCAGCAACAACGTCTCACTCAGCGGCCATAGGCGTCTGAAAACTAAACCCAACGACTATCGCCCCTAGCTAATCACCCTCATTCCGAACACAATGGGATATGTCCGGTAAGCCAATTCGGCTGTTACGACTAGTTTTTTCTTTTAAATTAAAATATAAATCAATGTATATTCATTTAACGTACATTTTAATTTACCGAGGCCACATACGGACTTCTAAAATTCCAGAAAAATTATTTCTAGCTTCGTATTGATGATACGGTCCTAACAAAACTAATTTCATCAAATTTGGTGACCGTTTGAAAAATAGCCGTTTTCTGGTCGATCCAAATTGACTGAAACTATCAAAACACGTTTTCCTTCGCCACACTCACATATTGATTCAGAAAATTATGAATTTTGGAAGCTAGTAATATCTTGACATCCCGGATCCAACAAAAGTGGTTTCATCGAAAACGGAGGTCGTTTGCAAAATGGCTATTTTTAAGGCCTTATATATATTAAAAATATATATAAATTCCACAGCGACTTTTCTTAATTTCAAATTGGATATATCTTACACTCTATAAAGTGAAATCTCAGTTTCTTACATCCGTTAGAAAGATATAGTCAAACAGATTCAGATATTTCTTGTTTCGTCCAATTCTGACTTATATTGAATTTTGTACATTCATTTGAAATTTGAAATCGAATTTTCAAATTGCCGCGCCATTTCAGGCTCGTTATATAATTAAAATAAATTTATTCATTTTAAATTCATTGAAATTAAATTTTCCATCGTTATTATTTAAAATAATTCATTTTAAATATTCAAAATCCATTAAAATTGCCAAAATAAAAAATTTAAATTGGTTCTGATTTTCCGTGTTGTTACAATCTCCCCCTTCTTAAAATCTTTTCGTCCCCGAAATGGAACGGAGCTGAAAGTTGTTTAACTAATCAACTCAACTTCCATTCTTGCATTCATTCTTCAATTTTTCAGTTTCTAAGAATTTCTAATTTTTCAAAAATTTGGCTAACACCCTAAAATTTCGCCATAACCTCCTTTGTACGTGGAGCACGGGGAAAATCCCCAAACTGCCACAAAGGCCCTCTCATCTCAAAAGGAAAAGAAAAATCCAAGCGGCTAGCCAATCGACTCATAAAATCATCCAAACCCAATAAATTAGTAAACATGTACCTATTTGTTGGGTACACAATTTTATTCCCCTGCTTAGCTTCCCTGGTATGACCTGTTCAATGTGTATACATGTATATATGCAATCTCAAACAGTTTTCAAGTCTGTTCAATATTTGATTCAATTTGGCTGAATTTACCTTTCATTTTCTTATTAGATAAATAAATTATCGTTCCAATATTTTTATTAATCAAACAACACAACCAGCAATCAATTTGTTGATTAACTTTTCAAACATATAACTTTAATACATATTCAAAATCATATTTTCAAAACCAGATTATATATATAATCACAAATACGTTATTTGTAAACATATAACTCTCAACTCATTATGGGGTATTTCTAACCCCATCTCTAATGAGTCACTCATTCTAGAATGCTACAGATTCTATCTATAATGAGGATTCTTTCATAGGATATTACTAATCCTACCTCTGATGAATCTTTTATCCTGTTCTAACGAGTTGCACCCAAAAGATTTGAGTTAACAAAAGCTCTGATACCATCTGGAACGATACGGATTTTGCCCGGACCTAATCGATCGATAAATCGACCAAGACCGTTAGAATCCCGCATACGCTAACTCTGGGCATACAACACATCATAAAAACTAACAGAAGACTTTTACAAACATCATAATAATGTTACATCAGAGTATAGAATATCAGAGTATATTGAAAAATAATAATACAGCGGAAGATTTATTTACAATAAATGTAATACAATGCACAGCGAGAAAATAAATAAAATAACACCGCGGAAGACTATCAATGCTCTGGACACAGCTTTAAGCTTCAATCCAGAATCCTGCTAAACATACCTGCAAAATAAACTACTCGACTTCCCATGTGGAAAATAGGGGCACCTGAGTTTGCAAGGGAAAAGAAAATTATAGGTCAGTCATGGGATTGGTGTGAGAAACTCTTTAGTTAAAATTAACTTATATAAATGATAAGGCAAATCACAGGACCACGTCGCTAATGCGGAACGGGTTTACCCCCATGAATGCTAGTGTATAAACAACAATCAGTGAGACGACCTGAACCCCGTACTGACGGTGTTAAGGGTAATCTTTGGAATATAACACATAAACAGATAATAGCAGAACAGAATTAAATAAATACACCAGATAATGCACAAATAATACACTGGATAAACGTAATCATCAGAGTTACACAGTATACAGGATCATACTTAGTACAAATACAGTTCAACTATACATAAATGTCTACAGCGGAAAACAAACATAATATGTATAATAGGAGCTGAACAGCACAAAAAGAGATAAATGATAGAATCCATCTTCAGCTCCAGCTATCCAGAAAGAGCTTGCTAAAACCTGAACACAAGGCTGCTCGTGTAGAAAAAGGGGCACCCGAGTTTGCAAGTGAAACAAACTACGAGTCAGTCATGAGAATGGTATGAGAAATCTACTTAACACATTTTATAATATGGCTAATCACAGGACCACGCCACTTTCGCAGAACGGGTTTACTCCATTGGATTGCCAGTGCTTTAAAACAAGTAATTCTTTTAAACATCGCAATGCTTTTTGTAAAAAAATGAAGCCAATATAAGACTCAGTTCCCATCACACAATGCAACGCAAGCCGGAGGATAGAGTTTTACCTTATAATGGCCAAAATATGCTTGATACGAATAAAACAAAAGAATTTGATATTATTGCTAATGTTTATATGTTTCAAAAACAATTTCGAATCATAATTATCAATCATAGACGGCACGGGTACCATATATCATGTCGCCATATATATACACAATCAAAACCGCATGATGTCGTATTTGGAAATTGGATTTCCGTCATGAACCAAGGCAAAAGATAGTCCTTACCGAATTCGAGACTGTCTAGCCCGAGCCTCCGGAACAGCCGCAACTGCCCCTTGGAGCGACAGGGCCGGTCCACATGGAGTGGATTATAGTGCCTGAACAATACGTTTCCCCGTCCTTTGGGGCGTAAGTGAGCCAACGAATGACTACATCGGTCCCGGATCGAACGATATATCTGAGGCGCCTCGCAACAACAACAACCACATAGGTGAAAAATAGTATAAATGCCAGCCAGTTTAAGCACTGACACCACCTCTAGCTAGAAATAAACGCATGTCCTCCCTGAGGTCCTCTCCCGTTTCTGGTTCATACCGGGGTGTGAGGCTCGCGAATTCACGTTATACACAAAGCTACGCCACACAGGCGGTGCTTAGATCATCCACCACAAGACTTTGCTTTTCAACAGAAGCCTTGATCACTGCATCTTAGCATGTCACATAGGCAATTCACACCATGCAACTGATGGCTATCAATCACACAGAATGAATTCCAATGTCAGACACACAGTCCATTTACAAGTCCGTTCTAGGTCTGAACGAAACCGGAGGCACTATATACCTCGCATACCCATTGATCTCCACGTACGTCTGGACGATCACCACTCATTATCCATATTTCGGGATGCCTCCCAATCAGGACATCAGTTACCATCCAACTGAGGTGAAGATCTCCGGTCTTCAACCATCGTCTTCATCTTCGATTTCTTATCGTCGATTCAGTTATTCAGAATGGGATACGCATGGTCATTCTGAGCAACCCGTGTATATAATAAACCAGTGCTACACAAACACAACATACGCCTTATTCTAATTCATTAGTCACTAACCGTAAATCAGTAAGAGAACGATTTCCCAAATATTAACCCCGAAGGCTGAAACCAACATCAGATCAAAACCCAGGAAACCATTCGACTTAGCTAACCTTCGGTTAGTTTCTAAATTTCACATTCCATTTCGTTTATAATATTTTATAACGATTTATCACTATTATTATTTATTTATTTATAGCCAATTCATTCAAACGACGCTTCGGGCCATAACGCGGTCGTGGCGCTGTTTTTCTTCAGATTTTATTTACATATATCTGAAAATCTAACCGTTGAATCTTCACAAATCTTAAAGCATTAGAAAGATCTTTTCCAAACGAACCCAACAGTTCCAGTTTTGGAAAAATCCGACGGTCGGATCTCCCGGTATACTCATTTGAAGTTTCGATTTCAAAATACGAACTACAACGTCATTATTCGATTTAATTATATTTATATATATATAAATATAATCGATTCTGGCGCTGTTTTTCTTCAGATTTGAATTAAACATTCCAAACAATCCAACCGTAGGATCTTTACAAAGTTGGTGTCGTTGGAAAGATATTTCCAAGACGAACTCAATGGTTTCGGTTTTGGGAAAATCCGATGATCGGATCTCCCGCACTAATCGTTTGAAATCACGGTTTCAAAACACGAACTACAGCTTCGCTATTCGATTTATTTTAATTATATTTATATATACATATACAAATATAATCTATTCTTCGATTTCAAAACCATATGCTTTTCACACATTCGATAAAAATGATATTTTTATCCAATAGACATCTATTTCGACACTTCGCCATTTTTAACGATTCATGTATATAGTAAAAATGTGATTTTTATTGCAAAACAATTTATTCAAAAACACGACTATTTTATATAGTTCATATAGATGATAAAAATATGATTTTTATTATAAAACAATTTATTTCAAAACACGACTATTTTATATAGTTCATATAGATGATAAAAATATGATTTTTATTATAACACAATTTACTTCAAAACACGATTATTTTATATAGTTCATATAGATGATAAAAATATGATTTTTATTATAAAACAATTTATTTCAGCACGAATACCATTCAACACATGAATTTATATTCAACGAATGAACTTCTATTCAACTCATGAATGTTTTCTATAGTTCGTATATATAAAATAAAAATGTGATTTTTATTGTTAAAACAATTTATTTAAAACACGAATACCATTCAACACATGAATTTCTATTCAACGAATGAATTTCTATTCAACCCATGAATGTTTTCTATAGTTCGTATATATAAAATAAAATTGTGATTTTTATTGTTAAAACAATTCATTTAAAACACGAATACCGTTCAACACATGAATTTCTATTCAACGAATGAACTTCTATTCAACACATGAATGTTTTCTACAGTTCGTATATATAAAATAAAAATGTGATTTTTATTGTTAAAACAATTTATTTAAAACACGAATACACTTCAACACTTGAATTTCTATTCAACGAATGAATTTCTATTCAACACATGAATGTTTTCTATTCAACACACGAATATAGTTTCAACACATGAAATTAATTCTAACACATGAATATTATTCAAAATTTCGGTAACATAACGGCAGGGTAGTTAAAACTGGGGTCGTCCCTAGTACGGCTCCTCGCTCTACCTTAAAGCCTCGCAGCTTTTGACAATGGGGATTTCATGCATCTAGTTCGCACGCAGGAGGCATGTATATTTTTTTTCATTTCCACAAACTAATCCTATTTGGTTTCAACCAAATAATTCTCAACCACAAATGGGTATTTTTCAACCACAATCAATCAATTTCAACCACAAACAATTCTAATCAACCATTCGTTGTCAACCAATTTTCACACCAACCACAACCAATAAATATCGTCCATGATTTGTGGACGAGGGGCATGTGTATATATATAAGTATATTTCACTTCTATTCAACAGATATATAATTTTTACAATGCATATATAACTTATACATCGACCGTAAAGCTTATACAACGCTTATACATGAGGTGTACAACGCTTATATAACTCATACATCGACTATATAATTTATACATCGTCGTTTTCCATATCGTTTATAATTCAGAAATCTCACATTGGGTTCCACTCCACCAAAAATAGCAGAAGGCTCAGAAAAATATGCGGTCTCTTCCAGAATGTAGAAGACGTCCACACGAGTCCACTGTCTCTTGTTACACTGAATTTCATCAAGAAACGAAAAAGATATGATTTTTACAGTGAAATCAATAACCGTAGCGCTTTAAAGTGCTATAATATAGTTGAAATTAAAATAGGCCGTTACCTCCTCGAAACCTTCAAAACTAGGTTTCCAGTTTTCGCGAAAACCGTGTAGCATTGCGTCGATCAGAGGGCATCACTGTGGAGAGCTTGGAGAGGCGCAGCTGCTGGTGGTGGAGGTGGCAAACTCAACGGCGCAGGGAGGGCTGGGCGGCGTGATGAAGTTCGTAACTTTGGGGGCGCGGTTCTCCCCAAATACAGAACGAAAAAATACAAACTATATATGGATTTGAAGCTCGTCTCGAGCTCTTCAAAATCTTCAACTGGAGGAGGGGCTAATTTTTCCTGGTTTGGTCGGAAAGTGGACGGGAACGGAGGGAAGCAGTTTTGCCGTCGATCAGGGGCTTACGGGGAGAGAGAATGGTTTCGTTGACAAATAGGATTTATTTATTTATATATTTTTAAAATCTCTAAAATACCCTCTTTCACACACGAACACCAATCCAGACCCAACGACTGTCTTCTCTAGCCAAATACCCCTATTCCGAACACAATGGGATATGTTTCGAAGGCCCTCTCGAATGTTTCAGTCAGTTTTCCTTCAAATTAAAATATAAAACATTCAATATTTAATTTGAACGTACATTTCAATTTGCCGGGGCCACATACTGATTCTAAAAATTCCCGAAAAATAAATCTAGCTATGTTTTGACGATACGGTCCCAACAAAACTAGTTTCGTCGAATTCTGAGGTCGTTTGAAAAATGGCCCTTTTCGGGTCGATCCAATTTAATAGAAATCGACCAAACACATTTTCCTTTGCCACGCTCACAAACTAGCTTCAAAAATTATGAAATTTGAAACCTTGCAATAATTCCACATCCCGGATCCAACAAAAGTGGTTTTGTCGAATTCCGAGGTCGTTTGCAAACCGGCCATTTTCACGGGCTATATAAACTCTATAGCGACCTTTCTGAAAATTCATTTGGCCATAACTTTTGCTTTCAGCTATGAAACTTCGATTTTTCAGATTCGTTAGAAAGATATTCACTAACAGATTTAAATATTTTTGGTTTCGCTCAAATCCATTTTGTTTTGCACCTAGTACAGTCAGTCAAAGTTTGAATTCAAATTTTGAAACCACCGCGCCATTTCAGGCCTTGTTTATAATTAGAATTAATTATATTCTTTCAAACGTCGATTCAAACATACTTTTCGTCGTTATTATTTAAATATTTATTTTAAATATTTTAAATCCACTAAAATAGCCAATTTAAAATTTTCAAACTGGTTCAGATTTTCCGGGTTGTTACAATCTCCCCCACTTAAAACTTTTCGTCCTCGAAAAGGAACAAAGTCGAAAGTGGTTTGATTAATCAATTCTCCTTTCAATCTGGCTTCCATTCTCCAACTTTTCAGTTTTCGAGAATTTTCAAATTCTTCAAAAATTTGGCTAACACCCTAAATTTTCGAAAAATTTCGCCATAACCTCCTTTGTACGGGGAGGGGTTTGGAAATTTATTGGGCTGTATTAGGTAACCAATAAATCCTATAAAGCATACGCATATTTATAGTGATATATTATGGTGTTTACAGGGGAGCGTATACAGAAAATAACTCCAGAGAATAAATTCTCGTTACCCTGTCTAAGCCTGAGGGAATGTGTATTTTTAATTACTCCAGAGAATAAATTCTCGTCACCTCGTCCCGTGTGGGAAATAAATAATCCATGTGCCGTATCTAATAACTAGAGAGACGTGATTATTGTCAACTCCAGACCCGTGTGGGGATTTTACTAATCTTGGCAATTTACCATTACATTTTATATGGTCCGTGTCAGTCATCAGTTCAACCTGTAATATATAGTCATCGCCATACAAGCCTCTCGCTCATATGGTAAATCTTCAACCTCGTCACACAAGCTCCAAATGCTTATGTGGTATATGATGAAGTATGCCTATCTTCAAGAAGTGCGCCATGAATGTAGTTCAAAATTAATTGTTACTATCCTATGGCGACGTTTATTATTACACACAGAACAACCAGCACTCCGCATCCAATGGCATTCACAGGAGTTGATATAATAATAAAATTGCGCATCCAACTCATTAAGGTTTACCTATTTGTTGGGCACGCAAATAAATTCTTTACTCAACAGCTAATCCATTTACCTATTGAAACTTATATAATGCACATGTATATATTTCTATCTATTTTTAACTCAGTTCAATGTGTGATTTAATCGAATAAATTCCTCCAATCATTCTCTTATTGATTAAATTAACTATCATTCTAATAATTTAATTAATCAAATCCACTATCACACAACACAAACAACGATCGATTTTATTTTTAACTTTTCAAAATCATACAAATTAATTCAAACACTCTTTTGAAAACATTCAGATTATATAATTAAAAGGTTAAATCAATGCAAAGAAAACAACAGCAAGGTAAAAAACATAATGGAAATGCAAAATATGGTAGATGTACCTTGCACCAAAGTCAATCAGAGATATCCACCCTGCACTTAGGATTGGCTTTCTGAATGCTCTCCTCAGTTTCCCAAGTACAATCTCGCGGATCTCCACTCCATTGCACTTTGACTAAGTGAACCTTCTTGTTCCTCAGTTCTTTGGTTTCTTTGCCAATAATCTTTAGCGGCTCTCTTCTCATAGCTAGTTCTGGAGTAATTTCAATTTCCTGTTGCGCTGCTTCTTCCACGATCAAGTCTGGGTCATGAACATGCTTTCGAAGTTGAGATGCGTGAAATACATCATGCACTCCGGGCAACCAATCAGGCAATTGAATTCTATAAGCGAGAGTCCCAATCCGTTCAAGAATAGGGAATGGTCCAATAAATCTAGGCGCTAATTTTCTAGTTTTGCCAAAGCGAATCACTCCCCTTATCAGAGAAACCCTTAAATACACATAATCACCAACAGAAAAAGCCAAATCTCTTCTTCTCGAATCAGCATAGCTCTTCTGTCGGCTTTGAGAGGCGAGTAATCGTTTCTTAACGAAATCGACTTTGGCTGCAGCTTCACGGATCATATCGGGTCCCAATACAAGCCTATTACCAGGTTCGACCTAACAAGTAGGAGATCGGCACGGTCTACCATACAATGCTTCGAATGGTGACATTGTCAGGCTCGCCTGGTAGCTGTTGTTGTATGAGAATTCAGCTAAATGCAAATGGTCTTCCCATGATCCACCGAAGTCAAGAACACAAGCCCGCAATAAATCTTCGAGTATATGATTTATCCTCTCAGTCTGACCATCTGTTTGAGGATGATAGGCGGTGCTTAGATTCAGCTTTATTCCCAGTTCTACTTGAAATGCCTCCTAGAATTTGCTAGTAAATATTGGATCTCTATCACTAACTATACTGAGCAGCACTCCATGTAGCCTAATAATTTCCTTGAAATATATCTACGTCGGACTCTGAGCAGTTCGGTTCGATCTGATAGGTATGAGATGGGTGGTCTTTGTGAAGCGATCTACAATCACCCAAATACTATCATTTCCTTTTTTGGTTCTGGGAAAACCGTCTATGAAGTCCATGGAAATATGTTCCCACTTCCAACCTGGAACGTTCAGCGGTTGCAACAATCCAGCCAGTTTTTGTTGGTCGCTTTTGACCAGCTGGCAAGTAGGGAATCAGCTAACATATAAAGAAATGTCTCTCTTCATCG
Organism: Allium sativum; assembly: GCA_030737875.1. Classification (NCBI taxonomy): domain Eukaryota; kingdom Viridiplantae; phylum Streptophyta; class Magnoliopsida; order Asparagales; family Amaryllidaceae; genus Allium; species Allium sativum. Next base: position 259,839,559 of record CM060909.1, on the reverse strand, counting down.
ACCTCCACCAGAAAGTGCGTTTGATGTTATTATAAATTTTGCTTACTCCTGGATGGATGCTAAGTTTTGACTTGTGGCATTCATCCAGTACTTCCTTTCGGAGCTTGTAACGACCCGAAAAATCTGAACCAAATTAAAGTTTTTAAATTGGCTAAAATGATGGATTTAAATATTTAAAATAAATATTTTAAATAATCACAATGAAAAGTGAGTTTGAATCGACATTTGAAAGCGAATAAAATTAATTCTAATTATAAACAAGGCCTGAAATGGCGCTGCAGTTTCAAAATTTGAATTCAAACTTTGTCGGACTGAACGGGTGGAAAACAAAACGGATTTGAGTGAAACCAAAAATATTTAAATCTGTTAGTGAATACCTTTCTAAAGAATCTAAAAAATCGAAGTTTCATAGCGTAAAGCAAAAGTTATGGCCAAATGAATTTTCAGAAAGGTCGCTATGGAATTTATATAGCCCGTGAAATTGGCCATTTTGCAAACGACCTCAGAATTCGACGAAACCACTTTTGTTGGATCCGGGATGTGAAGTTATTGCTAGGTTTCAAATTTCATAATTTTTGAAGCTAGTATGTGAGCGTGGCAAATGAAAACATGTTTTGGTCAATTTCAGTTAAATTGGATCGACCAGAAATGGGCCTTTTTGCAAACAGTATCAGAATTCGACGAAACTAGTTTTATTGGGACCGTATCGTCAAAACATAGCTAGATTTATTTTTCTGGAATTTTTCGAATCAGTTTGTGGCCCTGGCAAATTGAAATGTACGTTCAAATCAAATATTGAATGTTTTATATTTTAATTTGAAGGAAAACTGACTGAAACAGTCGAATGAGCCTACGAAACATATCCCATTGTGTTTGGAATGGGGATAAAACACTAGGGACGACAGTTGTTGGGTTTAGATTGGTGGTCGTGTCAGAAAACCCCTTTTAAAACCCATCGACCAATCAGATTTTTTATAAAAAAGGGGGGAAACGTTTTTCTCTCTCCCCGATCGAAGGCGGAAGAGCCTTCCAACCTTCCAGCCCTGATTCCGACCGCCTCGTCCCTCGTTGACCCTCGTCGCAGTTGAACTTTTTGAAGATCGAGACCTCCTCTCCACATCCATAGCCGCCTTGCCACCTGTCATCGCCTGTGCGCAGAGATCAGACGCCACAAAGTTCGGAGCTTCGAGCCGCCGCCGCCGCCTGGGACCACCGAACTGGCCCCACCTCCTGGCGCACGTGCGCCTCTCCTAGCCCGACAAGGTGGCGCTGGCCGATCGAAGCAACAATCAACGGATTGGAAGATAAATCGCGACCTAGTTTTGAAGATTTTCAGAGAGGTACGGCCTTGTATATTTAAAACTGATTCCAACAGTTTTAAAGTGTTGCAAACTTTGAAAAATCATATCTTTTTCGTGTCTTGACGAAATTCGATAAAACAGGAAACATCGTGACCGTGTGGACATCTTCTACATTCTAGAAGAGACCGCATATTTTTCTGAGCCTTCTGCTATTTTTGGTGGAGTGGAACCCAATGTGAGATTTCTAATTTATAAACGATATGGAAAACGATGATGTATAAATTATATAGTCGATGTATGAGTTATATAAGCGTTGTACACCTCTTGTATAAGCATTGTATAAGTTGTACGTTCGATGTATAAGTTGTATATGCGTTGTAAAAATTATATATGTGATGAAATAGAAGTGAAATGCTATATATAAATATATATATATATATATATACACACCCCTCGTCCACAAACCATGGACGATATTTATTGGTTGTGATTGGTGTGAAAATTGATTGATCTCGAATGGTTGATTGGAATTGTTTGTGGTTGATATCGATTGATTGAGGTTGAAAAATACTCGTTTGTGGTTGAGAAATATTTGGTTGAAACCACATAGGATTGGTTTATGGAAATGAAATAAATATATACATGCCGCCTGCGTGCGAACTAGATGCATGATTCCCCATTGTCAAAAACCGCGAGGTTTTAAGGTAGAGCGAGGAGCCGTACTAGGGACGGTCCCGGTTTTAACTACCCTGCCGTTATGCTGCCGAAATTTTGAATAATATTCATGTGTTTGAATTATTTTCATTTGTTGAAACTATATTTATTCGTTGAATAGAAAGCCTTCATGTGTTGAGTCGATATTCATTCGTTGGATAGAAATTCATGTGTTGAATGGTATTCGTGTTTTAAATATAAAAATCACATTTTTATCTATATATATAAACTATAGAAAACCTTCATGTGTTGAATCGATATTCATTCGTTGAATTGAAATTCATGTGTTGAATGGTATTCGTGTTTTAAATATAAAAATCACATTTTTATCTATATATATAAACTATAGAAAACCTTCATGTGTTGAATCGATATTCATTCGTTGAATTGAAATTCATGTGTTGAATGGTATTCATGTTTTAAATATAAAAATCACATTTTTATCTATATATATAAACTATAGAAAACCTTCATGTGTTGAATCGATATTCATTCGTTGAATTGAAATTCATGTGTTGAATGGTATTCGTGTTTTAAATATAAATATCACATTTTTATCTATATATATAAACTATAGAAAACCTTCATGTGTTGAATCGATATTCATTCGTTGAATTGAAATTCATGTGTTGAATGGTATTTATGTTTTGAAATAAATTATTTTATAATAAAAATCACATTTTTATCATCTATATGAACTACATAAAATAATCTTGTTTTGAAAGAAATTGTTTTATAGTAAAAATCCTATTTTTATTACCTATATGAACTATATAAAATAATAGTGTTTTGAAATGAATTGTTTTACAATGAAAATCACATTTTTATTATATACATGAGCTGTTAAATATAGTGAAGTGTTGAAATAGAAGACAGTTAGATAAAAATATCATTTTTATCAAATGTATGAAAAGAATATAGTTTTGAAATCGAAGAATCGATATATATATATATAAATAGAATTGAAATATATCGAAAAACGATGCTGCAGTTCGTATTTTGAAACCGTGATTTCAAACGATTAGTACGGGAGATCCGATCATTGGATTTTCCTGAAATCGCAACCGTTGGGTTCGCTTTGGAAATATCTTTCTAACGGCACCAACTTTGTAAAAATCCAACGGTTGGATTGTCTGGAATGTTTGATTCAAATCTGAAGAAAAACAGCGCCAGAATCGATTATATTTATATATATAAAAATATAATTATTTTTATCGAATAACGACGCTGCAGTTCGTATTTTGAAATCGAAACTTCAAACGATTGTACCGGGAGATCCGACCGTCAAATTTTCCCGAAACTGGAACCGTTGGATTCGTTTTGAAAAGATCTTTCAAATGATGTAAATTTTGTGAAGATCCAACGGTTAGATTTTTAGATATGTGTAAATCAAATCTGAAGAAAAACAGCGCCACGGCCGCGTTATGGCCCGAAGCATCGTTTTGAATAAATTGGCTATTTTAAAATAAATAAAAATAGCGATAAATCGTTATAAAATATTATAAACGATATGGATGTGAAATTTAGAAATTAACTGAAGGTTAGCTAAGTCGAATGGTTTCTTGGGTATTGATCTAATGTTGGTTTCGGCCTTCGGGGTTAATATTTGGGAAATCGTTCTCTTACTGATTGACGGTTAGTGACTAATGAATTGAAATGATGCGTGTATATGTTAGTGTTGCACTTGTTTATTACATACGCGAGTTGCTCAGAAAGACCGGGTTTATCCCATTCTGAATAACTGAACCGACGATAAGAAATCGAAGATGAAGACGGTGGCCGAAGACCGGAGATCTTCACCTCGTTTGGATGGTAACCGAGGTCCTGATTGGGAGGCATCCCGAAATATGGATAATGAGTGGTGATCGTCCAGACGTACGTGGTGATCGATGGGTTTGCGAGGTATATAGTGCCTCATGTTTCGTTCAGACCCAGAACGGACTTGCAAATGGACAGTGTGTTTGACATTGGAATTTATTCTGTGTGATTGATAGCCATCAGTTGCACGGTGTGAACTGCCTGTGTGGCATGCTAAGATGCAATGATCAGGGCTTCTGTTGAAAAGCAAAGTCTTGTGGTGATGATCAAAGCACCGCCTATGTGGCGTAGCTTTGTGTATAACGCGAAATCGCGAGCCTCACACCCGGTATGAACCAGAAACGGGAGAAAGGACCTCAGGGAGGGCATGCGTTTCTTTCTAGTTAGAAGTGGCGTCAGTGGTTTTACATGCCCTGGCGAGTTTGACTTATGTGGTTATTACTATTGCGAGGCGCCTCGGTTAGATCGGACGATCCGGGTCCGATGGAGTCATTCGTTGGCTCATTTATGCCCCCATAGAGCGAGGAAACGCATTGTTCAGGCATTTTAATCCACATCGGTGGATCGGGCCTGACGATCCAAAGGCTTGACTGAGTACTTTCCTAAGGCTTGGGCTAGAGAGTCTCGAAGTCGGTAGGGACTATCTTTTGCCTTGGTTCATGACGGAAATCCAATTTCCAAATACATGACTGTGCGGTTTTGATTGTATACCTATATATGGCGACATAGTGGTATGGGGCATTAATGTCGTCTATGATTGATACTTATGATTTGAAATGGCTTTTGAAGTATATAAACACTAGCAATAATATCAAATGCTTTTGTTGTAGTCATATCAAGCATATTTTGGCTATTATAAGGTAAAACTCTATCCTCCGGTTTGCGTTGCATTGTGTGATGGGAACTGAGTCTTATAATGGCTTCATTTTTATAAAAAGCATTGCGATGTTTAAAATAATGATTTGTTTTAAAGCACTGGCTATCCAATGGAGTAAACCCGTTCCACGAAAGTGGCGTGGTCCTGCGATTAGCCATATTATAAATGTGTTGAGTAGATTTCCCATACCAGTCCCATGACTGACTCGTAGTTTGTTTCACCTTCAAACTCGGGTGCCCGTTTTTCTACATGGGTAGCCTTGTGTTCAGGTTTAGCAGGATTTTCTGGATAGCTGGAGCTGAAGATGGATTCTATCATTTATCTCTTTTTATGTTGTTCAGCTCCTATTGTACATTATGTTTGTTTGTCCGCTGTAGACATATATGTATAGTTGAACTGTATTTGTACTAAGTAAGATCCTGTATACTGTGTAACTCTGATGATTACGTTTATCCAGTATATTCTTTTGTGCATTATCTGGTGTATTTATTTATTTATTTCAGTTCTGCTATTATCTGTTTCTGTGTTATATTCCAAAGATTACCCTTGTCTCCGTCAGTACGGGAAATGGGGTCGTCACAACGTGGTATCAGAGCTTTGGTTAAGCTTAGTTCTGGAATATAACATATTAATGAATTTGTCAGAGATAGAACCAGTAGTGTTCTAGGACGGGTAATTCAATACAGATAGGATCAGCAATATCCTAGTATGAGCACAGCAGAATCAGAAAAACTCGTTAGAGATGGGGTCAGAAGTGCCCCAGAACGAGTCGAGAGTAATATGTTTATAAATAACGTATTTGTGATTATATATATAGTCTGGTTTTAGAAATATAATTTTTGAATATATAAAAGATATATATTTGAAAAGTTAAAAAGTTAAAAACATTTTGATTGCTGTTTGTGTTGTGTGATAGTAGATTTGATTAATTAAAATTATTAAAACGGTAGTTAATTTAACCAATAAGAGAATGAATGGTAGAATTTATTCGATTATATCACACATTTTACTGATTAGAAAATAGATTGAAACATATACATGTGCATTATATATGTTTGAACAGGTAATTGGATAGCTGTTGAGTAAAGATTTTATTTGCGTGCCCGACAAATAGGTAAACCTTAATGAGTTGGATGCGAAATATTATTATATCAACTCCTGTGAATGTCATTGGATGCGGAGTGCTGGTTATTCTATGTGTAAAAAAAATGCCGCCATAGGATAGTAACAATTAATTTTGAACTACACTGCATGGCATACTTCTGAAGATAGGAATACTTCATCATATACCACATAAGCATTTGGAGCTTGTGTGACGAGGTGGAAGATTTACCATACGAGCGAGAGGCTTGTATGGCGATGACTATATTTTACAGGCTGAACTGATGACTGATATGGACTATTTAAATTGTAACGATAAAATTGCTAGATTAATAAAAACCCCACACGGGTCTGGAGTTGACAATAAGCATGTCTCTCTAGTTATTAGATACGGCACATGGACTATTTATTTCCCACACGGGACGAGGTGACGAGGATTTATCCTCTGGAGCATTTAAAATACACACTCCCTCAGGCTTTGACAGGGTGACGAGAATTTATTCTCTGGAGTTATTATCTATACACGCTCCCCTGTAAACACCAGAATATATCACTATAAATATGTGTATGCTTATTAGGATTTATTGGGTATCTAATACGGCCCAATAAATATCCAAACCTCTCCCCGTACAAAGGAGGTTATGGCGAAATTTTTCGAAAATTCCGGGTGTTAGCGAAATTTTTGAAGAATTTGAAAATACTCAAAAACTGAAAAGTTGGAGAATGGATGCCAGATTGAACGTAGAGTTGATTAATCAAACCACTTTCGACTTTGTTCCTTTTCGGGGATGAAAAGTTTTAAGTGGGGGAGATTATAACGACCCAGTAAATCTGAACCAATTTAAAGTTTTTAATTGGCTAAAATGGTGGATTTAAAATATTTTAAATAAATATTTTAAATAATCACCATGAAAAGTGAGTTTGAATCGACGTTTGAAAACGAATATAATTAATTCTAATTATAAACAAGGCCTGAAATGGCGCTGCAGTTTCAAAATTTGAATTCAAACTTTGTCGGACTGAACGGGTGCAAAATAAAACGGATTTGAGCGAAACCAAAAATATTTAAATCTGTTAGTGAATACCTTTCTAACGAATCTGAAAAATCGAAGTTTCATAGCGGAAAGCAAAAGTTATGGCCAAATGAATTTTCAGAAAGGTCGCTATGGAATTTATATAGCCCGTGAAATTGGCCATTTTGCAAACGACCTCGGAATTCAACGAAACCACTTTTGTTGGATCCGGGATGTGAAGTTATTGCTAGGTTTCAAATTTCATAATTTTTGAAGCTAGTATGTGAGCGTGGCAAATGAAAACGTGTTTTGGTCAATTTCAGTTAAATTGGATCGACCAGAAATGGGCCTTTTTGCAAACAGTCTCAGAATTCAATGAAACTAGTTTTGTTGGGACTGTATCGTCAAAACATAGCTAGATTTATTTTTATGGAATTTTTCGAATCAGTTTGTGGCCCTGGCAAATTGAAATGTACGTTTAAATCAAATATTGAATGTTTTATACTTTAATTTGAAGGAAAACTGACTGAAACAGTCGAATGGGCTTACGAAACATATCCCATTGTGTTCGGAATGGGGGTAAAACACTAGGGACGACAGTTGTTGGGTTTAGATTGGTGGTCGTGTCAGAAAACCCCTTTTAAAACCCACCAACCAATCAGATTTTTTATAAAAAAGGGGGGAAACGTTTTTCTCTCTCCCCGATCGAAGGTGGAAGAGCCTTCCAACCTTCCAGCCCCGATTCCTACCGCCTCGTCCCTAGTTGATCCTCGTCGCAGTTGAGCTTTTTGAAGATCGAGACCTCCTCTCCACATCCATAGCCGCCTTGCCACCTGTCATCGCCTGTGCGCAGAGATCAGACGCCACGAAGTTCGGAGTTTCGAGCCGCCGCCGCCTGGGACCACCGAACTGGCCCCACCTCCTGGCGCACGTGCGCCTCTCTTAGCCCAACAAGGTGGCGCTGGCCGATCGAAGCAATAATCAATGGATTGGAAGATAAATCGCGACCTAGTTTTGAAGATTTTCAGAGAGGTACGGCCTTGTATATTTAAAACTGATTTCAACAGTTTTAAAGTGTTGCAAACTTTAAAAAATAATATCTTTTTCGTGTCTTGACGAAATTCGATGAAACAGGAAACATCGTGACCATGTGGACGTCTTCTACATTCTAGAAGAGACCGCATATTTTTCTGAGCCTTCTGCTATTTTTGGTGGAGTGGACCCCAATGTGAGATTTCTAATTTATAAACGATATGGAAAACGACGATGTATAAATTATATAGTCGATGTATGAGTTATACAAGCGTTGTACACCTCTTGTATAAGCGTTGTATAAGTTGTACGTTCGATGTATAAGTTGTATATGCATTGTAAAAATTATATATGTGCTGAAATAGAAGTGAAATGCTATATATAAATATATATATATACACCCCTCGTCCACAAACCATAGATGATATTTATTGGTTGTGATTGGTGTGAAAATTGATCGATAGCGAATGGTTGATTGGAATTGTTTGTGGTTGATATCGATTGATTGAGGTTGAAAAATACCCGTTTGTGGTTGAGAAATATTTGGCTGAAACCACATAGGATTAGTTTGTGGAAATGAAATAAATATATACATGCCACCTGCGTGCGAACTAGATGCATGATTCCCCATTGTCAAAAACCGCGAGGTTTTAAGGTAGAGCGAGGAGTCGTACTAGGGACGGTCCCGGTTTTAACTACCCTGCCGTTATGCTGCCGAAATTTTGAATAATATTCATGTGTTTGAATTATTTTCATTTGTTGAAACTATATTTATTCGTTGAATAGAAAGCCTTTATGTGTTGAGTCGATATTCATTCGTTGGATAGAAATTCATATGTTGAATGGTATTCGTATTTTAAATATAAAAAACACATTTTTATCTATATATATAAACTATAGAAAACCTTCATGTGTTGAATCGATATTCATTCGTTGAATTGAAATTCATGTGTTGAATGGTATTCGTGTTTTAAATATAAAAATCACATTTTTATCTATATATATAAACTATAGAAAACCTTCATGTGTTGAATCGATATTCATTGGTTGAATTGAAATTCATGTGTTGAATGGTATTCGTGTTTTAAATATAAAAATCACATTTTTATCTATATATATAAACTATAGAAAACCTTCATGTGTTGAATCGATATTCATTCGTTGAATTGAAATTCATGTGTTGAATGGTATTTATGTTTTGAAATAGATTGTTTTATAATAAAAATCACATTTTTATCATCTATATGAACTACATAAAATAATCTTGTTTTGAAAGAAATTGTTTATAGTAAAAATCCTATTTTTATTACCTATATGAACTATATAAAATAATAGTGTTTTGAAATGAATTGTTTTACAATAAAAATCACATTTTTATTACATACATGAGTTGTTAAATATAGTGAAGTGTTGAAATAGAAGACAGTTAGATAAAAATATCATTTTTATCAAATGTATGAAAAGAATATAGTTTTGAAATCGAAGAATCGATATATATATATATATATATATATATATAGAATTGAAATATATCGAAAAACGACGCTGCAGTTCGTATTTTGAAACTGTGATTTCAAACGATTAGTATGGGAGATCAGACCATCGGATTTTCCTGAGATTGCAACAGTTGGGTTCGCTTTGGAAATATCTTTCCAACGGCACTAACTTTGTAAAAATCCAACGGTTGGATTGTCTGGAATGTTTAATTCAAATCTGAAGAAAAACAGCGCCAGAATCGATTATATATATATATATATGTGTGTGTGTGTATATATATATATAGTTATATTTAATCGAATAAAGACGTTGTAGTTCGTATTTTGAAATCGAAACTTCAAATGATTGTACCGGGAGATCCGACCGTCGGATTTTCCCGAAAATGGAACCGTTGGATTCGTTTTGAAAAGATCTTTCTAATGATGTAAATTTTGTGAAGATCCAACGGTTAGATTTTCATATATGTGTAAATCAAATCTGAAGAAAAACAGCGCCACGACCGCGTTATGGCCCGAAGCGTCGTTTTGAATAAATTGGCTATTTTAAAATAAATAAAAATAGCGATAAATCGTTATAAAATATTATAAACGATATGGATGTGAAATTTAGAAATTAACTGAAGGTTAGCTAAGTCGAATGGTTTCTTGGGTATTGATCTGATGTTGGTTTCGGCCTTCGGGGTTAATATTTGGGAAATAGTTCTCTTACTGATTGACGGTTAGTGACTAATGAATTGAAATGATGCGTGTGTATGTTAGTGTTGCACTTGTTTGTTACATACGCGAGTTGCTCAGAAAGACCGGGTTTATCCCATTCTGAATAACTGAATCGACGATAAGAAATCGAAGATGAAGACGGTGGTCGAAGACCGGAGATCTTCACCTCGTTTGGATGGTAACCGAGGTCCTGATTGGGAGGCATCCCGAAATATGGATAATGAGTGGTGATCGTCCAGATGTACGTGGTGATCGATGGGTTTGCGAGTTATATAGTACCTCCGGTTTCGTTCAGACCCAGAACGGACTTGCAAATGGACAGTGTGTCTGACATTGGAATTTATTCTGTGTGATTGATAGCCATCAGTTGCACGGTGTGAATTGCCTGTGTGGCATGCTAAGATGCAATGATCAGGGCTTTTGTTGAAAAGCAAAGTCTTGTGGTGATGATCAAAGCACCGCCTATGTGGCGTAGCTTTGTGTATAACGCGAAATCGCGAGCCTCACACCCGGTATGAACCAGAAACGGGAGAAAGGACCTCAGGGAGGGCATGCGTTTCTTTCTAGTTAGAAGTGGCGTCAGTGGTTTTACACGCCCTGACGAGTTTGACTTATGTGGTTGTTACTGTTGCGAGGCACCTCGGTTAGATCGGACGATCCGGGTCCGATGGAGTCATTCGTTGGCTCATTTACGCCCCATAGGGCGGGGAAACGCATTGTTCAGGCATTTTAGTCCACATCGGTGGATCGGCCCTGACGATCCAAAGGCTTGACTGAGTACTTGCCTGAGGCTCGGGCTAGAGAGTCTCGAAGTCGGTAAGGACTATCTTTTGCCTTGGTTCATGACGGAAATCCAATTTCCAAATACGTGACTATGCGGTTTTGATTGTATACCTATATATGGCGACATAGTGGTATGGGGCATTAATGTCGTCTATGATTGATACTTATGATTTGAAATGGCTTTTGAAGTATATAAACACTAGCAATAATATCAAATGCTTTTGTTTTAGTCGTATCAAGCATATTTTGGCTATTATAAGATAAAACTCTATCCTCCGGTTGTCGTTGCATTGTGTGATGGGAATTGAGTCTTATAATGGCTTCATTTTTATAAAAAGCATTGCGATGTTTAAAAGAATGATTTGTTTTAAAGCACTAGCAATCCAATGGAGTAAACCCGTTCCACGAAAGTGGTGTGGTCCTGTGATTAGCCATATTATAAATGTGTTGAGTAGATTTCTCATACCAGTCCCATGACTGACTTGTAGTTTGTTTCACCTTCAAACTCGGGTGCCCCTTTTTCTACACGAGCAGCCTTGTGTTCAGGTTTAGCAGGCTTTTCTGGATAGCTGGAGCTGAAGATGGATTCTATCATTTATCTCTTTTTATGTTGTTCAGCTCCTATTGTACATTATGTTTGTTTTTCCGCTGTAGACATATATGTATAGTTGAACTATATTTGTACTAAGTAAGATCCTGTATACTGTGTAACTCTGATGATTACGTTTATCCAGTATATTCTTTTGTGCATTATCTGGTGTATTTATTTATTTCAGTTTTGTTGTTATCTATTTCTGTGTTATATTCCAAAGATTACCCTTGTCTCCGTCAGTACGGGAAATGGGGTCGTCACAGAGCTCAGAAATGTTAGGAACACAAATTCGACCCTTTTAGCCTTAGAATCCCATCATTATCAACCTGAAAACTCGAGGGCTCGCCTTTCTGAATTATCTCTCTGATCTTCTGAATGAAGTGATCATCCTTCTGAAGAGCAGATATTTTATCAATCAATGAAGTTGTAATAATAAAACTGGTGATCATTACATTCTTTCTACTTAACGCATCGACCACGACATTGGCTTTCCCTGGAGGGTATAGAATCTCGAAATCGTATGCTGCAAGGAACTCTAGCCAACGTTGTTGCCTCAGATTCAAGTCTTTCTGGGTGAACAGATACTTTAGCGACTGATGATCTGTAAACAGTTCGAATTTATCACCCAAAAGATAGTGTCTCCAGATTTTCAAAGCAAATACGATAGCCAACAACTCAAGATCATGAGTGACGTAGATTTTCAAAGCAAATATGGTCAGTATTACTTCTTCTGTTTCTGGCACTCATTTTCTAGTATGTTTGCAAATGGCAGACAAAGTGTCAGGTCATAGAAAAGATATTTCAAACATAGAGACATATACTTTAAATGTAAATGTATCTATCAATGTGTTTTTCATTCTGCTATACTCATACTAGGATATTACTGATCCTATCTGTAATGAGTTACTCGTCCTAGAACACTACTGGTTCTATTTCTGACGTGTTCGTTAATATGTTATATTTCAGCACTAAGCTTAACCAAAGCTCTGATACCAAATGAGACGACCCGAACCCCGTACTGACGGTGTCAAGGGTAATCTTTGGAATATAACACATAAACAGATAATAGCAGAACAGAATTAAATAAATACACCAGATAATACACAAATAATACACTGGATAAACGTAATCATCAGAGTTACACAGTATACAGGATCATACTTAGTACAAATACAGTTCAGCTATGCATAAATGTCTACAGCGGAAAACAAACATAATATGTACAATAGGAGCTGAACAGAAAAAAAAAGATAAATGATAGAATCCATCTTCAGCACTAGCTATCCAGAAAGAGCCTGCTAAAACCTGAACACAAGGTTGCCCGTATAGAAAAAGGGGCACCCGAGTTTGCAAGTGAAACAAACTATGAGTCAGTCATGGGACTGGTATGAGAAATCTACTTAACACATTTTATAATATGGCTAATCATAGGACCACGCCACTTTCGCGGAACGGGTTTACTCCATTGGATTGCCAGTGCTTTAAAACAAGTAATTCTTTTAAACATCGCAATGCTTTTTATAAAAAAATGAAGCCACTATAAGACTCAGTTCCCATCACACAATGCAACGCAAGCCGGAGGATAGAGTTTTACCTTATAATGGCCAAAATATGCTTGATACGAATAAAACAAAAGAATTTGATATTATTGCTAGTGTTTATATGTTTCAAAAACAATTTCGAATCATAACTATCAATCATAGACGGCATGGGTACCATATATCATATCGCCATATATATATATACATATATATATATACAATCAAAACCGCACGATGTCGTATTTGGAAATTGGATTTCTGTCATGAACCAAGGCAAAAGATAGTCCTTATCGAATTCGAGACTGTCTAGCCCGAGCCTCCGGAACAGCCGCAACTCCCCCTTGGAGCGACAGGGCCGGTCCACACGGAGTGGATTATAGTGCCTGAACAATACGTTTCCCCGCCTTTTGGGGCGTAAGTAAGCCAACAAATGACTCCAACAGTCCCGGATCGACCGATATATCCGAGGCGCCTCGCAACAGCAACAACCACATAGGTGAAAAATAGTATAAACACCAGCCAGTTTAAGCACTGACACCACCTCTAGCTAGAAAGAAATGCATGTCCTCCCTGAGGTCCCCTCTCATTTCTGGTTCATACCGGGGTGTGAGGCTCGCGAATTCACGTTATACACAAAGCTACGCCACACAGGCGGTGCTTAGATCATCCACCACAAGACTTTGCTTTTCAACAGAAGCCTTGATCACTGCATCTTGGCATGCCACATAGGCAATTCACACCATGCAACTGATGGCTATCAATCACACAGAATGAACTCCAATGTCAGACAAACAGTCCAATTACAAGTCCGTTCTAGGTCTGAACAAAACCGGAGGCACTATATACCTCGCATACCCATCGATCTCCATGATCGTCTATCCATATTTCGGGATGCCTCCCAATCAGGACATCAGTTAGCATCCAACCGAGGTGAAGATCTCCGGTCTTCAACCGTCGTCTTCATCTTCAATTTCTTATCGTTGATTCAGTTATTCAGAATGGGATAAACCCGGTCTTTCTGAGCAACTACCGTATATAATAAACCAGTGCTACACAACATACACCTTACTTTAATTCATTAGTCACTAACCGTAAATCAGTAAGAGAACGATTTCCCAAATATTAACCCCGAAGGCCGAAACCAACATCAGATCAAAACCCAGGAAACCATTCGACTTAGCTATCCTTCAGTTAGTTTCTAAATTTCACATTCCATATCATTTATAATATTTTATAACGATTTATCGCTATTTTCATTTATTTATTTACAGCCAATTCATTCAAACGACGGTTCGGGCCATAACGCGGCCGTGGCGCTGTTTTTCTTCAGATTTGATTTACACATATCTGAAAATCTTACCGTTGGATCTTCACAAATCTTATATCATTAGAAAGATCTTTTCAAAACGAACCCAAAGTTTCCAGTTTTGGGAAAATCCGACGGTCGGATCTCCCGGTACACTCGTTTGAAGTTTCGATTTCAAAATACGAACTACAGCGTCGTTATTCGATTTAATTTAATTATATTTATATATATAAAAATATAATCGATTCTGGTGCTATTTTTCTTCGGATTTGAAGTAAACATTCCAGACAATCCAACCATAGGATCTTTACAAAGTTGGTGTCGTTGGAAAGATATTTCCATGACAAACTCAACGGTTTCGGTTTCGGGAAAATCCGATGGTCGGATCTCCCGCACTAATCGTTTGAAATCACGGTTTCAAAACACAAACTGCAGCTTCGTTATTCGATTTATTTTAATTATATTTATATATACATATACAAATATAATCTATTCTTCGATTTCAAAACCATATGCATTTCATACATTCGATAAAAATGATATATTTATCCAACAGACATCTATTTCGACACTTCACCATTTTTAAAGATTCATGTATATAGTAAAAATGTGATTTTTATTGCAAAACAATTTATTTCAAAACACGACTATTTTATATAGTTCATATAGATGATAAAAATGTGATTTTTATTATAAAACAATTTATTTCAAAACATGACTATTTTATATAGTTCATATAGATGATAAAAATATGATTTTTATTATAAAAAAATTTATTTCAAACACGAATACCATTCAACATATGAATTTCTATTCAACGAATGAACTTCTATTCAACTGATGAATGTTTTCTATTGTTCGTATATATAAAATAAAAATGTGATTTTTATTGTTAAAACAATTTATTTAAAACACGAATACCATTCAACACATGAATTTCTATTCAACGAATGAATTTCTATTCAACCCATGAATGTTTTCTATAGTTCGTATATATAAAATAAAATTGTGATTTTTATTGTTAAAACAATTTATTTAAAACACGAATACCATTCAACACATGAATTTCTATTCAACGAATGAACTTCTATTCAACACATGAATGTTTTCTATAGTTCGTATATATAAAATAAAAATGTGATTTTTATTGTTAAAACAATTTATTTAAAACACGAATACCATTCAATACATGAATTTCTATTCAACGAATGAATTTCTATTCAACACATGAATGTTTTCTATTTGAATATAGTTTCAACACATGAATTTAATTCTAACGCATGAATATTATTCAAAATTTCGGCAGCATAACGGCAGAGTAGTTAAAACCGGGGCCGTCCCTAGTACGGCTCCTCGCTCTACCTTAAAGCCTCGCAGCTTTTGACAATGGGGATTTCATGCATCTAGTTCGCACGCAGGCGGCATGTATATTTTTTTTTCATTTCCACAAACTAATCCTATGTGGTTTCAACCAAATAATTCTCAACCATAAACGGGTATTTTTCAACCACAATCAATCAATTTCAACCACAAACAATTCTAATCAACCATTCGCTATCAACCAATTTTCACACCAATCACAACCAATAAATATCGTCCATGGTTTCTGGACGAGGGGCGTATATATATAAGTATATTTCACTACTATTCAACACATATATAATTTTTACAACGCATATATAACTTATGCATCGACCGTACAACTTATACAATGCTTATACATGAGGTGTACAATGCTTATATAACTCATACATCGACTACATAATTTATACATCATCGTTTTCCATATCATTTATAATTCAGAAATCTCACATTGGGTTCCACTCCACCAAAAATAGCAGAAGGCTCAGAAAAATATGTGATCTCTTCCAGAATGTAGAAGACGTCCACATGAGTCCACTGTCTCTTGTTTCACTGAATTTCGTCAAGAAACGAAAAAGATATGATTTTTACAGCGAAATCAATAACTGTAGCGCTTTAAAGTGCTATAATATAGTTGAAATTAAAATAGGTCGTTACCTCCTTGAAACCTTCAAAACTAGGTTTCCAGTTTTCGTGAAAATCGTGTAGCATTGCATCGATCAGTGGGCACCACCGTGGAGAGCTTGGAGAGGTGAAGTTGTTGGTGGTGGAGTTGGCGAACTCAACGGCGTAGGGAGGGCTGGGCGGCACGATGAAGTTCGTAACTTTGGGGGCTCGGTTCTTCCCAAATACTGAACGAAAAAAATACAAACTATATATGGATTTGAAGCTCGTCTCGAGCTCTTCAAAATCTTCAACTGGAGGAGGGGCTAATTTTTCCTGGTTTGGTCGGAAAGTGGATGGGAATGGAGGGAAGTAGTTCCGTCGTCGATCGGGGGCTTACAGGGAGAGAGAATGGTTTCGTTGACCAATGGGATTTTTTTATTTATTTATATATTTTTAAAATCTCTAAAATACTCTCTTTCACACACTAACGCCAATCCAAACCCAACAACTATCATCCCTAGCTAAATACCCCTATTCGAAACACAATGGGATATGTTTCGAAGGCCCATTCGAATGTTTTAGTCAGTTTTCCTTCAAATTAAAATATAAAACATTCAATATTTAATTTGAACGTACATTTCAATTTGTCGGGGCCACATACTGATTCTAAAAATTCCCAAAAAAATAAATCTAGCTATGTTCTGACGATACGGTCCCAACAAAACTAGTTTCGTTGAATTCTGAGGTCGTTTGAAAAATAGCCCTTTTCGGATCGATCCAATTTAATAGAAATCGACCAAACACATTTTCCTTTGCCACGCTCACATACTAGCTACAAAAATTATGAAATTTGAAACCTAGCAATAATTCCATATTCCAGATTCAACAAAAGTGGTTTCATCGAATTCCGAGGTCGTTTGCAAACCGGCCATTTTCACGGGCTATATAAACTCTATAGCGACCTTTCTAGAAATTCATTTGGCCATAACTTTTTCTTTCAGCTATGAAACTTCGATTTTTCAGATTCGTTAGAAAGATATTCACTAACAGATTTAAATATTTTTGGTTTCACTCAAATCCGTTTTGTTTTGCACCTGGTACAGTCAGTCAAAGTTTGAATTCAAACTTTGAAACTACCGCGCCATTTCTGGCCTTGTTTATAATTATAATTAATTGTATTCATTTTCAAACGTCGATTCAAACTAACTTTTCATCGTTATTATTTAAAATATTTATTTTAAATATTTTAAATCTACTAAAATAGCCAATTTAAAATTTTCAAACTAGTTCAGATTTTTTGGGTTGTTACAATCAGTAATAGAGATATGGATCTACTACGCATCAATCACCATGCAATATCCCAATTTACCCATTTAAATTAATCATCGCACTTAAATTTTCCAAATCTAATTCAATTTACATAAATTATTCCTTTGGGCTTTATTTCTCGATTTTTATTTCAAATCATTTGAAATACATATCTAGCTTTTATATCAAAGTAT
The DNA here is from genome assembly GCA_030737875.1 of Allium sativum. Classification (NCBI taxonomy): domain Eukaryota; kingdom Viridiplantae; phylum Streptophyta; class Magnoliopsida; order Asparagales; family Amaryllidaceae; genus Allium; species Allium sativum. The sequence continues at coordinate 259,821,798 of CM060909.1, read as the reverse complement.
ATTTCATTTCGGGATTTCAAACCAAAATCTTTGGAAATATGAATTCCAAAACATAACAATGCATACAAACAAGTATGCAACCAAATATCGGGCTCCCCTCAGACAAGGCAAAGGGCACATACCTAAGCAACTCGATATATATATATATATATATATATATATATATATATATATATATGCACCTCCCACACATGGAGAAGGCTACACACTGACCACTCACCCTAAGGCACTGGGCCCCACCCATACTTTTAGTAGACTTGGTTACCAAATATTTTGCCACATACCAAGTCATTTCATATCCCGAAGTAGGGAAAATCATTTACATAATAATCACAAGTACTTTCAATTATAGTACTTCACATCAGCAATTCACACATATGATCATTCACTATTAATCACATAACCTTTGAGCTCGTACGTCTCAAAGAAGGGTGTTAAGCAAGAGAATAAATTCTCCGCCACCAAACAGATACATCATTAATTGCAACTAATTGAATATGTGACGAACTACAATGTAAAACCATAATATATTTCCAAATCATTTTGAAATCATCGAGTTTTAGCCCTCGAAATCCTTTCTGTTTTATAAAACATTTTAATAAAACACACCCTATCCAAAATCGGGAATATTATTCTTTTCACTTAACAAAAATATCATTTCAAAATCATTCATTAAATTTGAAATGAACTCAACAATTTCGCTATCACCTCATAGTCAAATCGTGGAGTGTTTCACAAGGCGTTAGCATGCCAGTATTTCTACCCAACCCAATGCTAAATGTAAAAGCATATTCTGCTCATAAACTGGTCGAGCACCATCCAAACAATCAATCAGTCACAATCAATATCAACAACCACGTATATTTGGTTTACACCACATCTCAAGTTTTGGTAAATTTAATCACCATTCATTCATTCCAATCTAATTAAAGATTTATTCAAACTCCAATTGTTTTCATCTCAAAAATCATTTCATATTGATTGTTCTACTTTTTGGAAATTAATCCTGCTTTTACTCGAGTTAAAGAACTAATGTCATTTAAACACAGTTCACGACAAACCCCAAATCCAATTTGATAATAAATACAAGGCTCGGAATAGAAAATATATCGTCTTATATTCAACATCTAATTCTGAAATCAAGAAATATCGTATTGAAATAACGATATATATATCTTCCAAATTTCTCCGCAATATCCGTATAATCATGGAATCCAATATCGAAATATTCCGAAGATAATTTCAATTCAAATCCATTCCAATTCTTATATTGGAAATTTTTTGTTATATTAAAACCACATCTCAATCCATTTTATTTATTTAAAAATATTGGATTATTTTTCTAGTTAATAAAAAGTTCATTTCGATAAAAATATATTTTTATATTTTCAAATATATAATTTTTCATCCTAGTTCTTTCCAAATCATTTATTATGATTTTGCACAAATTATTAATATTTTTAATAATTTTATCAAGGCCCATACAGTCGATTTCCATAAACGGTCATCGAACTGCACTTACAGCGACCTTTTCCAAATTTGATTTGGACGTAATTCCAATTCCAACCGTTAGAATTCAAATCTCTAATATTTATTGGAAAGCTCTTTTCAATATAAACCCAATGGTTCCGATTTTAGGAGAATCCGACGGTCGGATCTCCCGTAATGTCCATTCGATGTCAATGGTCGAAATTCGCGAACTACCGCGGTGCGGCACGTTCTATTCAGGCCATTATATATATAATATATATATTATATATATTTTGTCGATTTCCATTTAAAACGTATTTTATAAATCGTTTTCAAAACAATTTCAACTTCATATTCAATTTCAAATTAAAATTGAATATTCTATTACATGACAATTTCATACATATCATATATATGTTAAAAATAATATTTTTAACCAATATTCATTTCATTCACACTTCATATATATACATATATATATATTATCCACTTCGCATCATATATATATTTTTAATATCGTATATATATATATTTATATTTTCCATTCCACATCACACATATATTTATATTTTTCCATTTCACATCACATATATATTTTCATACAGAATACAATCAAACAAGCCGTCCATGGTCTGTGGACGACGGGGAGCAGTTCATATATGCAGTTATAAAATAAATTATTGTACAGAAAATATTTTAGTGAGAAGACTGTGGGATCCATTCCATCAGTTTTATTTCTAAATTTCTGTATTGTTTGATTTTGAATTTTCCTATAATTCCAATCAGCTTTATTTCCATTCTTATCTATTCTATCGCGTAGTGTTCGTTGTGCATATTCCAACGCTTTTTTTGGTGGTTTCTGATGATATATGAACGAGATACGAACGTTTGAACTTTTAAACACTTAATGAAATTAATTAACAAAATAATCAACTACCTATTACCCTAATTAATTATCCCCCTTAATCATCTTATTAGCCGTTAATCACCTTTCCTTCTCGTCGCTTTTTGTACAAAACCCACCGTTTCTTCCAACCATTGATCTCCCACCACCACTACTAGGGCTCGCCGGACCCCAATCAACTACGGCCCCCTGAAACACCTTTGCTCCACCCCCTACATCAGCGACAGCGTCTCACTCGGCGGCCCTAGGCACCTGAAAACTGAACCCAACGACTGTCGCCCCTAGCTAATTACCATCATTCCAAACACAATGGGATATGCCTGGCAAGCCAATTCGGCTGTTATGACTAGTATTTCTTTTAAATTAAAATATAAATCAATATATATTCAGTTTAACGTACATTTTAATTTACCGGGGCCACATACGGACTTCTAAAATTCCAGAAAAATTATTTCTAGCTTTGAATTGACGATACGGTCCTGACAAAACTAATTTCGTCAAATTTGGTGACCGTTTGAAAAATGGCCATTATCTGGCCGATCCAAATTGACTAAAACTGTCAAAACACGTTTTCCTTCGCCACGCTCACATATTGATTCAGAAAATTATGAATTTTGGAATCTAGAAATATCTTGACATCCTGGGTCCAACAAAAGTGGTTTCGTCGAAAACGGGGATCGTTTGCAAAATGGATATTTTTAAGGCCTTATATATATTAAATATATATATAAATTCCATAGCAACTTTTCTGAATTTCAAACTGGACATATCTTACACTCTATAAAGTGAAATCTCAGTTTCTTACATCCGTTAGAAAGATATAGTCAAACAGATTTAGATATTTCTTGTTTCGTCCAATTCTAACTTATATTGAATTATGTACATTTATTTGAAAGTTGAAATCGAATTTTCAAACTGCTGCGCCACTTCAGGCTCGTTATATAATTAAAATAAATTTATTCATTTTAACTTCGTTGAAATTAAATTTTCCGTCGTTATTATTAAAAATAATTCATTTTAAATATTCAAAATCCATTTAAATTGCCAAAATAAAATTTTTAAATTGGTTCTGATTTTCCGGGTTATTACAATGGACGACTTGTTTTTTGTTTGATTGTGTTGTGAAAATTGTTAATGGACAGTATAAAATATTCATGTGCTAAATAAAATATTTCATAGCTAAAAATATAATTTTTAACGTGTATACGAATAAAATAAATATTCATAAACAAATCGGATGATTTGTTTATGTACACACATTTGATTGATATTGATTGGGACGATATATTTTACATATTGCCCAACTGCACGAATAATAATCGGTGTTTGTTGATTGAAACCCTATACGGGTATTGGAATGATATTGGACATACACTAATCCCAATATTTAGTTGTATGTCAATCGATTGGTTGACAAGTTGTGTAAGCATTGAATATTTATATTTAATGCTTATGTAGTGTAGAATGCACCCTGGATGATGGTTGATTGTTTATCCTTGTTCTAATGTGCATGTATGAAATCCATATAATCAACATTATATGGTAATTGGTTGTGTCTAACTCCAGTTTAGAAAGAATGATATTTTAAAATAACGAATATTTTAAAATAATCAATATTTTAAAATAATATTCAGTAAAAGATCAAAATCTGATTTGATGTCCGATTTGGGATGGACACGAATATATTTAAATATATAAAGCCGTATTGATTAGATTAACGACATTTAACATGAACGATATTTATATCGATTTAATTCATTTATATAATGAGTATCGAAAAGGAAATGATTTCAAAATCTAATGTTTTGAAAATACTATCATTTATATATCGATGATATGGAATATTCAATTTTGATTTGAAATTGAATATGAAGTTGAAATCATTTTGAAAATGAATTTAAAACGATGTATAAAATACGTTTTAAATGGAAATCGACGAAATATAATATATATATATATATATTATATATAATGACCTGAATAGAATGCGCCGCGCCACGGCAGTTCGCGAATTTCGACCATTGACTTCAAACGGACATTACAAGAGATCCGACCGTCGGATTCTCCTAAAATCGGAACCATATGGTTCACATCGAAAAGAGCTTTCCAACAAATATTAGAGATTTGAAATCTGACGGTTGGAACTGGAATTACATCCAAATCAAATTTGGAGAAGGTTGTTGTAAGTGCAGTTCGATGACCGTTTATGGAAATCGACTGTACGGGCCTTGATAAAATTATTAAAAATATTAATAATTTGCGTAAAATCATAATAAATGATATGGAAAGAACTAGGATGAAAAATTCCATATTTGAAAAGATAAAAATATATTTTTATCGAAATGAACTTGTTATTAACTAGAAAAATAATCCAATATTTTTAAATAAATAAAATGGATTGAGATGTGGTTTTAATATAACCGGAAATTTCCAATATAATAATTGGAATGGATTTGAATCGAAATTATCTTCGAAATATTTCGATATTGGATTCCGTGATTATACGGATATTATGGAGAAATTTGCAAGATATATATATATATATATATATATATCGTTATTTCACTACGATATTTGTTGATTTCAGAATTTGATATCGAATATAAGCCGATATATTTTCTATTCAGAGCCTTGTATTTAATATCAAATGGATTTTTGGGTTTGTCGTGTCTTTACTAACACTGTTCTTAAACCCAGATGAGAAAAGATTAAATCTTTTATTAAGATTTAATGAAGTTTACCAATTAATTAATATTTAATTGGAATTGAATTGAATTGGATTTTTGGATTTATCATGAACGGTGTTTTAAATAACACTTGTTCTTTAACCCGATTAACAATGGAATGTGATTTTGGGTTTGTCGTGAATGGTGTCTTAAATAACACTTTTCTTAAACCTAGTGTGAAAAGAATAAATCTTTTAATTAAGATTTAAAGAAGAATTACCAATTAATTAATATTTAATTGGAACTGAAAATAGAATGTGAATTAGGTTTATTGTGAACTGTGTTTTTAACGACATTCGTTATTTAACCCGATTTACAGTGAAATGTGATTTGGAATTCATAAATCTTTTTATTAAGATTTAAAAGATATTTTCCAAAGTAAAGTTTTCCAATTTAATATATTAAATTGGAATTGAATGGAATTTGATTTGATAATAATCGAAGTGAAATTCTATGGAGGAAAACTGTTAATACATATGGAATTAAAAGGCTTTGCCGTTATTCCATTTATATTATTAGTAAGATACGGAAATTGATATCGATTTATATATTAATTTGTTTTTCCGTGAAGATTCCATAATTAATGGAATGTGATTTGGGTTTATCGTGTATTGGGTTTTAAATGACATTAGTTCTTTAACCCAGTTAAAGACAGGAGTACATGTATGTCATTATATTTCGAACGGTATGGTTGATCTCTGCTAAATATATATCTGTTTGGTGGCGGAGAATTTATTTTCTTGCTTAACACCCTTCTCTGAGACGTACGAGCTCAGAGGTTATATATCGGCATAAATCAATAGTACGGTGTAGATTGTCGATGCAGCATGTTTGTGTTTCCAAAGTTAAATAATCATTAACATTTATTTTTGGGAAGATTAAAACTAAGTGGTGTTTTAATGAATCTTTAAATAGATTGAAAAAGGGAATGTGATAATTTAAATTATCAATTTTGGGAAATGATAGAGAATGAAGTATCGCCAGTTTTGCTCTTAGCGAGCTAAATCTTTAAATAGATTTGAACAGAAAATGGTAATTAATTTTACCGATAAGACCGAGGTGTTAGTTATGGAGTATTACCAGTTTTGCTCCATGGGATGAATAGGTTGGGATTGGGAAATTAAACAAATGATTTCTTCGGTAAGGTGCGCTAAGCCTGACTAGTTTGGAAAACTGTAAAATGGTTTGAATTGACATCCAAAGGAAGATTAAAGAATAAATTTAAAGAATTTATCTTTGATAAAATTAATGCGAACCTTTCCCAAAGTATATGAATATTTGAATAAAAGAATATTCATAATTGGAATGAGGCGTATGTTGTGTTTTTACTTGTTTATTATATATGCGAGTTATTCAGAAAGGCCGGGTTTATACCCATTCTGAATAACTGATTCGATGATAAGTCGACAATGAAGACGGTGGTTGAAGACCGGAGGTCGTCACATCGTTTGGATGATTATTGATGTCTTGATTGGGTTGTACACCCAGGACGAGGTAATAAGTGGTGATCGTCCAGACGTACCTGGAGATCAACGGATATGCGAGGGCCTCTCTCCTGTATTGGACATATGGGACGAGGAATAAGGTGCCTCCGGTTTCATTCAGACCCAGAACGAACTTGTAAATGGATTATGAGTCTGACATTGGATTTTATTCTGTGTTGATTGATTTCTATTAAATATATATCTGTTTGGCGGCGGAGAATTTATTCTCTTGCTTAACGCCCTTCTTTGAGACGTACGAGCTCAGAGGTTATATATCGATAGATATCAGTCGCATGGCATGAATTGCCTGTGTGGCATGATGAGATGCAGTGATCAAGGCTTTTGTTGAAAAGCAGAGTCTTGTGGTGGATGATCAAAGCACAGCTTTAATATAGCGTTGCTTCATGTATAGCGTTAATTCGCGAACCTCACACCTTGGTATGCATCAAAAAGGGGATCGTGACTGCAGGGAGTGCACGACGTTTCTTTCTAGCTATGGGTGGTGTCAGCATTTTCCAAGCCCTAACATTGTTATATATTTTTACCTATGTGGTTGTTGGAATGCGAGGCGCCTCGGTTATATCGGTCTTTACAGAGCCGATGGATAGGTCCAATAGGACCGGGAAACGTATGTTCAGGAATAACCAATCCTCAAACGTAACGGAGGACCGACCCTGAAGATCCAAGGGTTACCCAGAGTGTGTAGTCCTAAGACATTTTCTAGAGTGTCTCGAAGAGGTGAGGAGCCATCCCTGGCCTCGACTCATGACGGAAATCCAATTTCCAATACGTGACATTTCGGTTTTGACTATAGAGCCTAGTATTAGCGACATGATAGATGGTACCCATGTCGCCTATGATTGATACATTTATATTTGAAGTTGTTTTGACACTATACACTTATAATAGTATCAAATGATTTGTTTTAAACGTACCAAGCATGTTTAGCTATTATAAGGGAAAACCCTATCCTCCGGCTTGCGTTGCATTGTGTGATGGGACCTGGGTCTTATAATAGCTTCATTTTTCCAAAAAGCATTGCGCTGTTTATTCTATGCATTAGTATTCTTGGGAGGAAACCCATTTCGTGTTATACGGCGTGGTCCCTTGATTTACTTTCTTTTAAAGTAAAGTTTTAAATAACTGTTTTAGTTCTCACACAAGTCACATGACTGAACTGGAGTTTATTGTTTTAACCTAAACTCTGGGTGCCCCTATTTTCCATAGGACAGCTAGTAGTTTTGGTTTTGCATATTTATATTCACAGGATCTTGGTTTACAGCTGGAATGATATTCGAAAAGCTCTGTATCTGTATATCTCCTTCAGTTGTGTTTTTGTATTATTTTCCACTGCATTGTAATTTGTAAATCTCTGATATTTTCTGTGTAATATTATTTATTAATACTCTGTTATATTCCTGTATTCTGATGGAATTGTTGTAATAAGCAATGAAATGTTCTTCTGTTTGTGTTCTGATTTGTCGTGTTCTCAACTCAATCCGGGCTTTCCTTTATGGGGAAGTTCGGGTCATGTCAAGTTTATAATCACTTATAAATTTAAATAATAATTAATAAATATTAATTTTCTTTTTGACAACTTTTATTCCAAATAATATATTTACACATCGATCTTCAGTTATAAAATAAATTTTATAACTTTATTACTATTGATTCATCTGACGATATATTTACATTTATAAAACCATTGATTTATTGATCAACGACTGCGATTACTCAACCAATACTGCCCATTGGTTAAAATAAAACAAACAATGAATTTCAAGTCAACGATCAACAACTAAATCAATCATCCAATCAAAACAGATCATATGATGATAATAAGTAATCGTTAATATATTTGAGAAATCCAGTTGGATCCCTCTAACCTGTTTTTTCCCTGCACTAGAATACGTTACCTTAAATAAACATATATACTATTCAATAATTAAACAATAACAGCAATCCAAACGTCCATATTCAACTTAATACGTTTATATTATTATAAACGTAACCAACGAGGTAAGTTACCTCATTTAGAAATAATCATTAAAAATAACCATTGGTTTAAATTAAATTAAACAAATGCTTAATTTAATCGGTTCAGTCCACACATAAATATATATTCAGCATCCATCAATTAAGTAATAACCATAGCACACAAATATTTAAACCCAACTTATATAAAATATAAGTGAGATAAAACTGAGTGAGTTGAACTCACCTTGATTTGTCCATCGTTGAAACAGTTTGTTTTAATTAAATCAAACTAATGTTTAATTTAATCAAAAACTCCAACAGCTGCCAACTCTGATCAAACCAGTTTCATTGGTTTGCGCTCGTCAATATGGTTCCATTGTCACTTGTTTCATTCCAATCTGATAACACGATCACCCGCTACAAATTTAATATGGTATCCATTTTATTAAATTAATATTTGTTACTACCTAAATAGTCTTGGCACAAAAAAGCAAGTGAAGGGATGTTAAGTAAATAGAAGAAGGTAATAAGGAATTTGAAAGCAATTCAGGCTGATACCCCCTCTGGAGAAAGAGGGACCCGAAACCTACCAGGTATCGGCAAAGGTCCATCCGACGGAGTCTACCCGCCATGAATCAACCAATGGACACCAGCACACTAGAAGAGGAAAAGCATTGGATGCTGCATCAAGATGATATGGAACCAATCCTCGAAGAAACGACTTCACGGATATAGAAAGGAGTTATTTCCGTAAGTGACACAAGTACCACCGAAGGCTACCCTCTCGAGAGCCAAACCAAGAGGTAAAACCGAGACTCAAGCAAAGATACGGGCCACTCGTACTAGTCCACTTAGTACCTGGCCATCAATGGTTCTAAATCGGCAGACATGTACATACGACACGGGGGCGAGCCCCTCCGAGTACCCACAATAAAGCCGAAAGCCTACATCTGAAAGCCTGCAGCAAAAGACCGACACTGAGAGAATTCGCAAAGACATCTGAAATGCCCTCGTGGTCTGCTACAGCAATAAGCCCCTTTCGCCTAGAAGGAAGCCTAATTCACCTGGGAGCATCCCATCGAAAGCTATAAATGACACTGCGATGAGGATCAGCAGGCCGATACCCGAAACCAAGGAAAAAGGCGGCCGACAGGGAGCGCCCAGGCCCAACAACCTATCGATGGAAGGACACCGGATTCTCTATAAATAGGATTCTAGACACTCCATAAAAGGGGACGAACCTTTCATTTCTCAATTTAGCTTCTCCTCTCTCGGGGAGAGCAAAATCATCATTTCTTGTAATTTATCTGCAATTTATAAATGGATAATTCGGAGTCCCATACATCCTATGATTTGATAATCTTGTAGTCTCATAATGATGGAAGAGGGAGTTAACACAAATCTTTCTGATGAGGGGATCAATCAAGGTGCTCCAATAGTGGAGGAAGGGGACTTGGTAGAAATATGAAACCCCCTTTCCCCTCACCTTGTAGAACCATCATGATTGATCCATGTTCTCATACCGAGCCTAACGTTTCCCTAAGCATCAGTGTGACAAAATCGCGTATAAGTTCCTAGTTCGATCTCCGTTGTACTTCAGATTCCTCCCTCGGGAATGTCTAATACAAAGGAGTCATCGAAGTTAGTGAATATTAAGAGGCACTCATCCATGAACTCACGTGAGGTGTTATCCTATTTTCTTCTCATTGAAATATACAGGGTAGTTGCCATGGTTCAGGATCCTATCCATCCCGGATCCAAGATCATTGCCAGAGGATTCCGAGTCATGGCTGCTGCAAACTTCGTGGATATGCATATTACACTCCGCAATTTGGGTGTTGATGAAAAATATCGTTGACATTTTTGGCACTAGAAGGAGGGCTTGAAGCTCCGATCTTGTGGTTAATTTGTTTAAACTAACTAGTTGAATTCGTCGTTCCATGATAGGAAGTAATAAAGACGAAGAAATTGAAGGAGCAAAACAAGGAACTGGACCCCAATGTCACCCTTGAAGGAGATGAAGTCCCAGCACTTGACTCAAATAATAATAACGAGAAAGAGACCACACCCAACCCACAGCTGCTACCCGATCCAAACGCCACGGGGGATGATGTCGCAAGGATCTTAGCCCTGGAAGAGAAACTCCAAGAAAAGTGGGCGCAGGTTAACGCAGTACAGGCACAGAAGTCCTCCAATCTCACCAAATCTAGCGTGAAAGAGACGGGTGAATCTCCGAAAAGGAAGGCACCCGTTCAACAGCCAGAAGCGAAAGGGAGACCCAAAGCAACCTCTTCCAAGAAAAGGAAATCTCATCTGATGGGAGTAGATCATCAAGGAAGTCAATGCGAGCAGGAACAGTCCGGGAGCTCCACCTCCAAAGGCTATGACCACAAGAGAGAAGATTATGACAACACGAAGGCCTACATCAGAGATGTCACTCAGAAGACCGTCATGGACTTGCTGGGAAGCAAGGAGAAGAGAACCCAGGATGACAAGGTTAATGACAACGAGAGGGTATCCCCGTTCATTGAAGAGAATATGAACACCGTGATACCGTCCAGAGTCAAAGTCCCAACCATAAAATATCTGGGAACCACTGACCCCGACGAACATTTGATGGCTTTCGATAGCCAGATGGATCTTTACAACGCCTCCGGAGCTATCAGATGTCGCCTCTTCCCTGTGACCTTCCAAGGTGCAGCGGCAAAATGGTATCGCCAATACAGGGAGAACACCATTTACTCATGGAAACAATTCTCCTACGAATTCTCCGTGCAGTTCTGCACCTGCAAAGATCCAACTGTAGATTATGCGGTTATCGCTAACATCAAACAGAGACAAGGGGAGTCTCTCGGGGACTACCTCAAAAGGTTTAACGTCGAAGCCTTGAAACCCAAGGATATGAATGACCGTGACAAGCTAATCACCGTGCATTCAGGGTTGATAGAAAATGCCCCCTTCTGGAAGGATTTATATATCCACGGCTACAAGGTTCTAAAAGATTTCCATTTTTAAGCCGATAAGCTTATCCGCACGGATGAACTATACTTCACAGAGCAGAAGTTCGGGCCTCGAAGAGAAGGAGGAAGACCAAATTTCGGACAACGGCTCTCGAAAGGAAATCGGAGGAGATCGAGATGGGAAGACTCTAACATGAACTCGGTTGCCCTGAACAAGCCCATCTCGTATGTGTATGATGTCGCGAAAGAAAGGGTCGGTAATTTCCCAGTCTCGTTCAAAGCTAAAAATTGCCCCGAACCTCATGTCGGTGGTAAATACCGCGAGTTCCACAAAATCAACGGGCACAAGACAGACGAGTGCAAGGTCTTATACCGGATTATCTAGAAACTAATTCGAGAGGGGCACCTGAAGGAGTTTGTTTCAAATAGAGAAGCACCAGCTCAACATGCAGAAAGGCAGCAGAAGGTTTCGGTAAACACGACGAGAGTCATTGCAGAGGAGAATAACCTGGATTTGGGACCTTCCGTGAACCGAATCAATGTGATTCATGGGGGACCACATCCTGCCGGAAGCTGTCTGGAAGCCAGGGATCAATATGTGAAAGAAGCTTTAGAGGGAATCTTTTTTATCTAAGAGGAACCATCATTGAAGAATGCGCGTTACGCCCTCAAAATGCATAACCTCGTGGTTTCCCCAGAAGAAATGAAGAAAAGGGTCCGTCATCCATATAACAACCCCCTCATGATAACGACGCAGATAGGACTTTCGGTCGTTTCCAAAATATTAGTGGACACCGGAAGCGCTGTCAACGTTATCTTCAAGCATGCCTTTGATCAGATGGGAATATCCGAGAAGAAGTTGGAGCCTAGCAACGAGTTGATTTTCGGGTTCAACAATAAAGGGTCAACTCCAGTGGTCAAATCAACCTACTGGTTCAAGTAGGGTTGTCTTCTCTTTACATGATGTTGGAAACTCTCTTTGTCGTAATTGACCAGCCGTCCTATTACAATGCCTTCTTCGGGCGACCATCTTTAGAGGAGATGGATGCTTTTGTTTCTTCCAAATATCTTATGTTAAAATTTCTAACCAAACAGGGATGGGTAACCATCCGGGGAGAACAGTTTAGCTCTCGAGAGTTGTACTTTGCCACGGTTGAAAAATAAAAAAGGGTGTATTCTTCGTATTTCGATTCTTCTGCCGTTTTTATGCCTTCGGATATGGGATTCTTACATCCCTCACCTGAATCCAAGATAAAAATAGATAAGACTGACAAACGCATTAATGGTAGGTATGCGTCTCTGAGAAGGAAGAGGAAAAGGTCAAATAAAGTAAACTCAACTGAAGAAGGAGAAATTATCACAGATCTAGACTCTTGAGGAGACATCGAAAGGATCAAGCCAATAGAAGACGTAGACGAAGTAAACGTTGACCCGAAGGACCAATCAAAGGTCATCAATGTAGAAAAGAGGCTGACAGAACCTCTCCGAAGCGACTTAATCCACTTCCTGCAGCTCAACAAAGATGTTTTCGCCTGGACCCATTCCGACACGGTTGGTATCGATCCTTCGATCACGAGCCACGCATTAAACAACGACCCATCAGTAATCCCAATCCAGCAGAAGAAGAGGCAATATAATAGGGACCGGATTGAGGCCCTGAAGGGGAAAGGCAACAGGTTGGAAACTAAAGGGTTTATCTGAGAGGTCCATTATCCGAAATGGTTAGCCAATCCCGTGTTAGTAAAGAAGTCCAACAGGAAGTGGAGGACGTGTGTCGATTACACAGATTTAAACAAAGCTTGTCTGAAGGACTGCGACCCTCTTCCGCGGATCGATCAGCTGGTTGATGTAACGAGTGGATATAAGATACTATCCCTTATGGACGCTTATTCAGGGTACAACCAAATCCCAATGCACAAACCTGACGAGGAACATACAAGCTTTATTACAGACTGGGGAACATTTTGTTATAAGGTAATGCCTTTCGGCTTGAGGAATGCAGGGCAACGTATCAAAGGCTGGTAAACAGGATGTTCCAGGAGCAGATAGGGCGCAGTTTTGAAGTATATGTTGACGACATGCTAGTGAAGTCCACCGAAACAGAGAATCATCTAAAGGACCTGGAGGAAATGTTTGAAATCCTGAGAAGCTATCAGATGAAGTTGAACCCTCAAAAGTGTTCCTTCGAGGTTCAATTTGGGAAGTTTCTGGGATATGTGGTAAGCGAGCAAGGAATCGAAGCTAGTCCCGACCAGATACAGGCCATTAAGACATGGAAGAACCTAAAACCAACAAGGAAGTCATGAGCCTAAACGGGAAGGTAGCTGCACTCAGCAGGTTTATTTCTAAAGCCACCGATAAATGCGTCCATTTCTTCAATGTCATAAAGAAAAAGAAGAATTTTGAATGGAAAGAAGAGTGTAGGAAGGCATTCCAAGAATTGAAGGTTTACATGGGAACACCTCCGGTTTTGTCCAGTCCCAAGAAGGGAGAAACTCTGTACCTGTACATGTACATGGAAGTCTCCGAACATGCAGTGAGATCAGTACCGATAAGGGAAAATAAGGGGATTCAACACCCCATCTATTGTGTTAGCTGGAGGCTAAAAGATGCGGAAACTCGATACCCTGTCATAGAGAAATTGGCATATTGCTTAATCTTTACTACACGAAAGCTCAGAGGTTATTTCCAATCACACCCTATTGAAGTCTTAACTAGTTATCCGCTCAAGCAAGTGTTCAGCAAACCGGAAACCTCAAGGAGGTTAATTAAATGGGGTACTAAGCTCTGCCAATACGAAATCGAGTTCCATCCTCGAGCAGCAATTAAAGGGAAGGCTCTCGCAGATTTCGTGAACGAGTGTACGAACTTCATTTCAAAACAGTCGACCAAAGAAAATGACTCGAAGGCCAAATGGCAACTCTTTGTAGATGGAGCTTCCAACAAATAGGGGCAGGGGCAGGTTATGTTATAATCACCCCTGACGGACATCGCCTGCACTACGCTATGAAATTAGGGTTCGTGGCAACCAACAATGTGGCTGAATATGAATCCATGATAGCTGGTCTGAATCTGGCATTACAGTTGAAGATATCAAGGATAGAAATCTTCAGCGACTCGCAACTAATGGTAAACAAAATAAAACAAACGTACCAAACCAAAGATAAGCGGCTCATCTTACATATGAAGAGGGTGATAAAGATGCTTTCCCTATTTGAGGGTTTCTCAGTTCATCAAATACCCAGCGGAGAGAATACCCAAGCGGATTCGCTAGCCAAATTAGCCAGCTCCCGAGGAGCTCTCGAAACCCGGATAGTGCCGGTGGGATATCAAGAGATGCCCAGCATCGAACTGGAAGAATCGGAAGCAGGAAAAGAGTCGTTAATCTTGACCCAATCACAAGCCTTGACAAGAGGAGAAGGAGAAGGCCAAGAAGGGAATCTCGAGAGGGAATTTCCCATGGCAGAAACACGCCCTCAACAGGAAAATACGTGGATGACTCTCATAGAGTACTACCTCTTAAAAGGGACATACCCCTTGATAAGCAAGATGCAAGGAAAATAAAACACCAAGCTCCCGCATTCGCGATCATAAACGGTGTACTCTACAAAAGGGGACATTCACTTCCTTATCTAATGTGTATAAGTTTCGAAGATGGACTCAACCTTTTAAAAGAAGCTCATGAAGGATGGTGTAGGGACCATTACAATGGGATTAAACTGGCCAAAAGGGTCATACGACAGGGTTATTACTGGCCACGGATGATTAGTTAAGCGGTCGAATACGTCAAAAGATGTTACAAGTGTCAAAAGTACTCTAAGGTACCACGACTTCCTCCCAGTAACCTAACCACCATATCAAGCCCTTGGCCTTTCAACGCATGGGGGATAGATTTGATCGGGCCCTTACCACTCGCCAAGGGAGGAGCTAAATATGTCGTAGTAGCTATCGAATACTTCACCAAGTGGTTGGAGGCGGATCCCCTTCCGGTTATCTCATCCAAGAAAGAGTTAAGATTCGTAATAAAGAACATCGTTACCCGCTTTAGAATTACCCATATGATTATATCAGATAACGGAACACAATTTGAGAGTGAAGAGTTCACCCGATTCTGTGATAAAAATGGAATCATCAAGAGTTTCTCCTCGGTGGCCCATCCGAAAGCTAATGGAGCTGTGGAGGCCACAAATAAGACCATCAAGACAATCCTTAATAAGTGCCAAAATCAGGCTAAAGGGAATTGGGCAGAGAAATTGCCTCTGGTGCTATGGGCATACAGAACTTCCGCTAAAACAGCCACGGGACATACCCTATTTTCCTTGACATACGGTTGTGAGGCCATGCTTCCAATTGAGGTCAAAGTTCCATTACATCGAAGGATAGCATACGCTTTTGACCCCCATCAGGAATTAAGAAAGGAGTCATTAGATTTAATACAAGAACTGAGAGATGAGGCTGCAGTCAGAACCGCCGAATACCAAAGAAGAATCACAAAATCTTACAATTCGAAGGTCAAAGCTAGAATCTTCGCTAAGGGCGAATTAGTACTACAAAGAGTAATGGCTAACACCAAAGATCCGGCTAATGGTCCTCTCGGCCCGATTTGGGAAGGACCTTTGATTGTCCACCAAGAAGTCATACCTGGCACATATCGGCTGTGCAGGCCTAACGACGACCTTATTCTAAGGACATGGAACTCAGAACATTTGAGGCCATATTTTCCAACCATAAAAGAATAAAGGATAAGTTCTTTTTCCCAAGAAATCGTCGTACAACTAGAGGTATGGAAACCCTCCCGATAGCTCGTGAGAAACCCAAAGGGGGCTGAGCTGAAAAAAGGATTGAATCCCTCGCCATCGCCAATTTGGCCGGGGCGAGGCATCCCCCCGAAGGGGGGATGATTGTGTTAGTCTTTCGCCTTGCCCAGACCAGAGGGGGTAGGGTTAAAGCATCGAAAGTGTAAGTTGCCGCTTCACACCAGAAATGATCGTGGCGGTGCATCTAAAAATTAGAACGCCCTGCCTCTGCTCGTAGAAGAGTACGCCCTGCCTCTGCTCGAACAAAGCACGTCCTACCTCTGCTCGCAGAAGAGCACGTCCTACCTTTGCTTATGTTCCGCATTACCCACAGAAGGGAATGCAAACGCCTATCATCGCCTACGATGGTCAGGATAAGGCACCCCTTGGAGGGGGTGGCATATAAGCCTCTACCAGTGCCTACAATGGCCCGTGTAGAGCGTCAAAAGAGTAAAACATAGCTTTGTGCCTACGATGGCCCTTTCTAAGTTTCTAAGCCCTTATCATCGCCTATGATGGTCAAGATAAGGCGCCACCTGGAGGGAGGTCAGGTAAATCTTTGGGCCCTGCTTGTGGATAAGCTAGCCAAGCGCACCGAACGCACAGGCCCAGAGAGTGGCCAACAAAGCACGTACATCCTCTGCTTTGACTACGAGATCCCAAGGGGAGGCTCAAGAAGCATGTACAACCTCTGCTTCCCAAATCAAATCCGAAGGCGATACTCGTTCTCTTAATACCAAAAGAGATTTTGGTTCTTTATGCAAATACCCGAATCTGGGTCGATTCAGCGCTCTCTTAATACCAAAAGAGGTTTCGATTCTCTATGCAAATACCTGAATCTGGGTCGATTCGGTGTTCTCTTAATACCGAAAGAGGTTTCAATTCTCTATAAAAATACCCGAATCTGGGTCGATTCGACACTCTCAATATCGAAAAAGGTTTCGGTCTCTATACAAATACCCGAATCTGGGTCGATTCGGCGCTCTTTTAATACCAAAAGAGGTGTCGGTTCTCTATGCTAATACCCAAATCTGGGTCGATTCAGGGCCCTATTAATACCGAAAGAGGGACCGGTTCCCTACAGTAATATCTGAATCTGGGTCGATTCGACGTCATTAACGCCGAAAGAGCTTCCGGTCCTCAATCTAAAAACACCCGAATCTGGGTGGATTCGGCTATCCATTAATATCGAGAAGGTTCCCCGCCTTCAGCCCTTGGGTTCCAAAATCTGGGCAAATTCAGCTCTTCCATCTTAGTTCGTCTGAACCTGGATGGTGTTCGACTCAACATTAGCATCAAAAAAGGTTTTCAATCCTCCATCAAAATCTGAATCTAGGAGATTTCATTCCTCCACATAACATTGAAAACAGGTCTCTTTGGTGAGATCCATGGCATGGATCAACATTGGAAGATAATTGGCAAGCAAACAGGCGAGAACCGGGCGAAAGAAGCTTGAATTGAAAAGTCGAAGACACCCCTTTACAAAAGGGGGGCAAATGTTACAACCTAAATTGTCTTGGAAAAAAATAGCAGGTGAAGGGATGTTAAGTAAATAAAAGAAGGGAATAAGGAATTTGAAAGCAATTCAGGCCGATACCCCCTTTGGAGAAAGAGGGACCCAAAACCTATCAGGTATCGGCAAACGTCCATCCGACGGAGTCTACCCACCAAGAATCAACCAACGGACACCCGCACATTAGAAGAGGAAAAGCATTGGGATGCTGCATCAAGATGATTTGGAACCAATTCTCGACGAAATGACTTCTTAGATATAGAAAGGGGTTATTTCCATAAGTGACACAAGTACCACCGAAGGCTACCCTCCCGAGAGCCAAACCGAGAGGTAAAACCGAGACTCAAGCAAGGATACGGGCCACTTGTACTAGTCCACTTAGTACCTTGACCATCAGCTGTTCTAAAACGGTAGACATGTACGTACGATACAGGGGCGAGCCCCTCTGAGTACCCGCAATAAAGACGAAAGCCTACATCCGAAAGCCCACAGCAAAAGACTAACGCTGAGAGCATTCGCAAAGACATCTGAAATGCCCCCGTGGTCTGCTACAATAATAAGCCCCTTTCGCCTAGAAGGAAGCCCAGTTCACCTAGGAGCATCCCATCGAAAGCTATAAATGACAATGCGAGGAGGATCAGCAGGCCGATACCCGAAACCAAGGAAAAAGGCAGCCGACAGGGAGCGCCCAGGCCCAACAACCTATCGACAGAAGGACACCGGATTCTCTATAAATAGGACTCCAAACACTCTATAAAAGGGGACAAACCTTTCATTTCTCAATTTATCTTCTCCTTTCTCGGGGAGAGCAAATCATCATTTATTGTAATTTATCTGCAGTTTATAAGTGGAGAATTCGGAGTCCCATACATCCTATGATTTGATAATCTTGTAGTCTCATAATGATGAAATAGGGAGTTAACACTAATCTTTCTGATGAGGGGATCAATCAAGGTGCTCTAGTAGTGGAGGAAGGGGACTTGGTAGAAATATGAAACCCCCTTTCTCCTCACCTCGCAGAATCACCATGATTGATCCATGTCCTCATATTGAGCATAACGTTTCCCCAAGCATCGGTGTGATAAAATCGCGTATAAGTTCCTAGTTCGATCTCCGTTGTAATTCAGATTCCTCCCTCAGGAAGGTCTAATACAAAGGAGTCATCGAAGTTAATGAATATTACGAGGTTTTCATACATGAACTCACAGGTGGCGTTAGCCTGTTTTCTTCTCATTGAAATATACAGGGTAGTTGCCACGGTTCAGGATCATATCCATCTCGGATCCAAGATCATTGCCTGAGGATTCTGATTCATAGCTGCTGCAAACTTCGTGGATACGCATATTACACTCCGTAATTTGGGTGTTGATGAAAATATCATTAACAATATTATTAATAACTTAATTATGGTTACTTATTACTAATCACCAATTGACGTTAATATCACCTTTGTTAGACACATTCTAAAAATCTGGAATGGCCAAAATGTATCACACGGCCATGTTATAAATAAATCAATACATATATTACTTACATGAATATTAAAACCCGATTGGCCATATAAAAAATGATTAGGCAAAAACTAACTTCCCATGTAACGTTTCATTCTTTGACTAGACACGATATGGTTGGCTATGTTTGTAATAAAGGTCAGACTTATTTGGTGTATATATAGATATGTATGTATGTATGTATGCACAAGCCACATCTTTTTAATTAGTCACACACTAATATATTTACACATGTTCTAATCGCGTGCGTATTATAATATAACTAGACATATTCGAATTTATACCTAAGCCATGTAAAATAGTGTAGATCTTCCTCTTCCCCACTCTATTATTTGTTTATCCATGAACTTGCTACATGTATGAACTCGCTATTCACCCTTCCTTCACCAGACTGTCACCCAACCGCCAGTGTCCCCCTCACGTCGACCTCCTTCCTTATTATTATTTTTCGATCTGACCTGCTGTTTCTTTTTGTGCCCATCCACGTTTAAACTAAACTGGGCCGACTCATACTTCGTTTTGTCTCCACTCAAAGAGGCCGACCCCCATCTAAATTTCTACAGTACTTCCTTCCCAAAAACTTCCATCAGCATTATTTCTTTCAAGCTCATTCGTTTTTTCTTTATAAATATATATTTATTGCGCATGCCACTCAACTCCCCCATACGTCTTCGAGCTGAAGCCTGCTCGATCAAAACTCCATTCACTGTGCTACTCTTCGTTGTGACTAACTTTTGTTCTCCTTTTTTTTACTGATACTTCTCGTCCCATCCTTTCTTTACATTTTTTCCTTTCCACGCATTTTACATTTTCGAATCCATCTATGTCGCTTCCTCTCTTTTGTGCTCGAAACATATATCTCCACTAAACCTAACGTACTTCATTCATCCTCTCTTTTTACAGTTCGAACACAATGAACCCACTTCACCTTACCGACGAACTGCTCCATCCATAGACAGCTAGCCTTCACCAAATTTGGTCACGATGCCAAACTCACCATCTACAACAATTCTTCTGTTGACAACTTCGGGTAATATATTATGGTGGAGGAGCTTTTGACTTATCAGTTAATAGAGAGTTTGAGTTTTACTTGCTTTGCCTAGTAATAATGAAATGAGGCGACTTATTTATAGGGGGAAATCAAATGGGTAAGAACAACGTTATATCATGGGTACAGTAAGCTTAGCTACCCTTCGTCTTAGTATAGTTGTGGTATTATGCAGCGCATATTAGCTTATGGATGAAGAAATTTGGGGGGAGGGGGATGAGATAGGCTGCAGGTTGGGTTTTCATTTCACATATATAGGGTAGGTGCATGATAAAGCCCTTAGGCTGTGTGTCAATATATAGGACAGGATAGTATAAATAAATTTGACGAGAAACTTAGAGCGGAAGGAAGAAAGTGGCTGGTAGATAGGCATCCGTATATTTTTCTTTATTTTATTACGTTATACTATGGTTAGTTTATATAAACGCCATTCATTGTGGACTGTTAAATATACGCATCCTCATACCCGAACTCCTAACGCAACAAAAATGAACGCACCGCTACGTCTAAACAAGTCGGTCCCAATGAAATTTGTTTCGTTGAAAACCGAATACATTTGCACAAACAACGTTATTTTAATTCCAGATTATTTATCGATTGACCTTTAAATTGCACATACGAATAAAACAACTCTGATTGACCCCAAACTAGAAATCTAGCAATAATTAGTTATACGTATTCCAATAAAATTTGTTTCGTCAAAAATGGAGGTTTTTTGAAAAGAAAACATTTTTTAGGCTTATAAAATATCGATATAATATAATTAAATCCAGAATAAATTCTATTTAAAAAATAAAAAATCATTATTGTTGTATATCTCAAAATAAAATATCACACGGTTTTAAAATAAACTAATATATATTTTAACCTCAATATTTACAAATTCAGGCTAAACAATATTCAAATTATATAAAAAAAAACCTTAGTATTTTATTTCATAAACGTTATTGTTTATTAACGAATTCCATAACGACTATTCGAAAATTTGATTTGGACATATCTCACAATGTATAAGCTAAAATATCGATTTTTCACTTCAACTAGAAAATTGTTGTCAAATAGATTCAAATGTTTCTTATTTCACAGAATTACGACTTATATCGGATCCTGTATATTCAATTGAAGTTCTCAACTCAATATTACGAACTACCATGACGTTTCGAGTTCGTTTTATAATTATATATAAATTTAATGTTCAAATTTCGTTATATAAATGAATTATATATTATAAATCCATTTATAATTCCAAATCAATATTTAAAATAATAAAATATATTAAATACCTAATTACCAAAAATGCGGGACGTTACAACGTATTTGTCGATTATATAAAATTGTTTTATATTGTGTTAATTGATTTGTTGTGTGGTTTATGAACGATCAGTATGTTCAACTGTATCGATAGGTGTTTCTAAACACTTGAACATAACAATTCGACGTAATATTTTTTAAGTCAGTAAATAAAATTATTTACCTAGAATGATATTTTTGATATAAAGGAATAATTTTCTGAAATTATTAATGTGGTTGGTTGTGATTATAATCGGATGGGATTATAATACTGAAATGGTTATATATAACTAGATGGAATGGTTATATGAATGGAATATACAAATGAGCTAAACTAAAATTGAATTCAGACTAAGATTGAGGATTTAAATCCCGGATGTTTGAAAAATATTTTCTGAAGTATTATAAAGTAATATAGCATTACTTTGAAGGTAGTTTTGAATAAAATCGTTTTAAATGGATTTTGAAAGTTATTAAGCACTGAAATCATTTCAGTTGCTGGAAAATAATTCTGATGATGATCATGACATCATCGGTGTTCATTTTCGAGTTTCTAAGTGATAGATCGCTACCATAGTAAATTGTTCAATGGAAAGTTGTTTGAGAAAAACAAGTAGTTAAAAAAAATTCAAATGTTTTGAATTTGAAATGATTATAAATATATGTGTATATTTATATGATTCCAAATCGATTTGGAAATAAAAGCCGGGAATTTGAATTCGGAAATTTAAATTTAACTTGTGCAAGTTAAACGGATTGAAATGGTGAAAGTGAATTGAATGGGTTGAAAATTAGCTTAAGTTGAATAGAATTGTATGGTATCAAAGAAAATGAAATTAAATTGAGTAGCTAATAAATTGATTTAAAAATCAATTTGGAAGAATGTGGATGTATATGTACATATGGATTATGAATTGAATGCGAGAATATTGGTTATGCATCATTCAAAACCATATAAAATAATGTGGTTATATCTAATTAAAAGAATGAATGTTGTTGAGACTTTAAATACTGAGGCTTACTTGTTGAATTGAGTGAGCATGGGTTTATGGAGAGATTGGCTTGGGTTTGGTTGTGTTTGATCGCATGAACATGAACCAATTTCGCGCAATAACGCTTATATAATGTACGCCTACGCAAAAATACCAAATTGGGCATATGAATTTTGTTTTCCGACCATGTGGATCAATGTATATATATTTATCTCTCTAGTGGTATTGCAAAAGTCTCTCCGTACTAGGGAGACTCTAATGAAATTTTTCAGAAATTTAAGGTATTTAAAAAAATCATTTTTTTGAAAGTCTTTGTTAACAAAAATGAATTCGTGTTTTGACTAAAACCAATAAGATCAGTTTGAACAAAAAGTTTAGAAAGTGAAGCGGAGAATTTTTAGTAAGTTGATTTGTGAAAAGTTAATAAGGTAAAAGTATTATTCCTACTTTAGGTGAAATTCTTTTAAAGAGGAACGAATGTAACGACCCGGAGTTTTAACTGTTAATTTGAACATTTAAATTTGTTTTAAATGTTGTATTGAAAATATAAAAGGACGTTTATAAGGAATTTATTTATTTAAAATAACGTTTGAACATATAATTTTTAATTAATTTAAAAACGAGCTTGTAATGTCGGGGTAGTTCGTAGTTTTACGTTTTGAACTTTAAATGAATGTACAAGATCTAATATAAGTTGGAATTCTTTGAAACAAGAATCTTCTTAATCTATTGGATTATAAATTTCTAATGGAAGAGAATATCAAGATTTCATCTAGTAGATTTTGAGTTATGTCCAAATCAAATTTTCAAAAAGTCGCTATGGAATCGTTTATGAAGCACAACGATTTATTTAATAAAACAAAAGGATTTTAAATAAATTGAATATTGATTTAACTCGAAAACAGAAATATTGAGTTTAAAATCCAAGTTAAATTACTTGGAAGTTATTTAACATTCTGTTTGAATGCTTATGATAATAATAATTTATTATCAATAGATTTGTTTATTTTGAAACCAAGATATATTTTATCAATTTATATGGAATTTAAGAATAGTCAATTTTCAAACGACCTCGGATTTCAAGGGAACTAATTTTATAAAATCCGTAATGGTTAATTAAAGTAAGATTTCCAATTTTTTAAGTCAATTGGAGTTATTTTGTGATCGTGCGCGATATAAACGTGTATCGATTTATGTTGTGAAATAAAAAGGAAGTTGTTCCAAACGATGTCGAAATTTAACAAAATCCGGTCCATCATGTCCGGAATATTAAGTTATTATAGAATTTCAAATTTCAAGCCCATTAGAGTTGTTATGTGAGCGTGCGAAAAGTAAACGTGAATCAATTAATGATTTAATTATTCAAAATAGTTCTATTTTTGCAAACGGACTCGGATTTTGACGAAACAAGTTTCACTGGGTCTGAAATGTCAAACTTATAGTAGCATGTCTGTTTTCATCACAATCGGATTTTGTATGTGATCATACGAATAAATAAACGTCGAATGGAAATGGCGGTAGGCATGAATTATTAAGATTCAATCAAGTATTTTAATAAAATAATAATAAAACTACCTATATATTCACCCAATGTTCAAATCCTTAACACATAAATTTTCTTCTCGTTCTTATTTCAGTAGTATTTCTTAATCTCAATCAAAAATCATTTCCCCTTTCTCTAAAAACGTAGCCACCTTCACTACTTTAATCAATCTTATCTCACAAATCAGCGAGTATGGGGGGAAGTAGTCAACAAGAAACTTGGAGAAGGAAGTCGGGGCAACAAATTGATGGTGGTCAGAGGGGTTGCAGTCCACTGTGGTGATCGGATTTTAACTTGAAAGGGGAGGTTGTGGTTTTCTGGTTTTGGTTGTTTGCATTGCCATTGGTCATTTTCAGGTCTTGAGGTCGGAAGGTCGGGGAAAGAAGAGGAGGTGGCGAGTTGACCTATAGCAGTGCAGTGGTTTGGTGATGTCGGGGATCAGAGAAATCGATGCTAGACCACTTTTCGTTCATGAACGGGTTCTGCCAAACCACGGTGAAATAGGGTCGGTAGTTAAGGGTGATAACAACTAGGTGACTAGAAAAGGCGTCACGGGTTACGTGGTGGACTCCAGTGAACTGGGTAGGGCAGCACGCTAAAGGGAGCAAAGTCGATGTCTGGGTTTTGCTTTAGAATGAGTCCTAAAAAAATAAATCACAAATCTTTGTGATTAACATGGGTGATTAGCAGCTAATCGGGGGTTTAGCGGTCAAGCAAGATTAAGGTGAAATTTATTATTAATTAATATTAAAGGTGTTTAATTCTAAGCCGTTAACTTATTAATTGTGTAACTTTTACATACGGTAACAGAATTCGATGAAATAAGCGGTGTTGGGTTCATAATCACAAAGCCTACCAGTATGAGCTAGTTCCGAATGAATTGGAGCTAAATAGAATTTTATGTATTTCAAATGCTCGTTTGAAACTGTATAAATCAACCTGAATCGTTGATTGAAAATAAATTGTGCGTTAACTCTCACTCTTTTTGGAATTCTATGATATGATAAAATTATTATGATTATAATTTATCGTTATTAGCATAAATTGGATGTTTGGGTGTTTGAATGATTGTTGTTTGGTTAAAAATGGTAGTTTGGTTGATAATTGACGATGTTTATATTTCCATCATTTAAAATGATTAGATTTGATTATCTATCTCATGTGAAATTATCAAATGTTATTACGAGCTATGATACTAGGAAAAACAGGTAGGCGGAATCTAACCGGATTCCTCAATATTTTATATATTATTTGTTTCCATACTGTTTATATATGAACTATATAACCCCAGTGAATCCTGATTGGACATTGATTATTGATTTGGATGTGATTGTTGAATTGAAATTCAATATTAATGTTTATTTAACTAACAGACAGTATTGATTAAGTGATAGGCAGGAGATGGCCTAACTGAATCAAGATTTTAAATTATATTTTATATAAAATAGAAGATTTGTATGTAAATCGATGTTTATACTTAGTTTTGTAAAGTAATTATAATTGTTCTTTATAGCGAATTTCTTTATTTCAAATAGGTTTATAAGCAATGAAGTCGGGAATTAACCAAAAGGTTAATAATTTGAGATAATTGTTTTTAAGAAACAATTAAGCGATATTATTAAATTAATTAAGTTATTTATTAATTTAAGAGAAAGGATTAGTGATAATCGGTTAACAAGGTTAACTGATATTCTCAAGTTGACCGAGACGACTGTTTAAAGCTGAAATTAGTTATTAGATTAATTTGTTTTCAATTAATCTAATTGATATAGTTTTAACGAGTAATTGTCTAAACTTAATGAATGTTCATAGAAGTTAATTAAACTTTTAATTAACTTTGTTTAAAGATAACTATATAATTGTTTCTTATTAATAGAGTTATTTATTATTTTAATAACCTTTAAAGGAAATTAATTACTCTATTTTTTTAATAATAAGTTAACTACTTTATTGTAGTTAATGATGAAGTCAATTATTATTTTAATTAATAATAATTGAAGTGATTGCCTTTTTAATTAAAATTCAAATAAGAAAGTATTCATGTTTGTGATAAGATTTAGTTGAATTTAGGAAAGGGTATAAAGAAGTTTGATTACAAATCCAGGTTTATAAATGAAAGCTTATAAAAGAATTTTGTGAGCTAATACGATGAATTTAAGTAAGATTTTACTTAATTATTAAATTAAGTAGAATGAATGTAATTGAAACGAGATTTCAAGGACGATGATTAACGAATTGGTGAAAATGATTTGGCGAATGGATTATTGTATAAATCCAAATTGTAAATGAATTAAAGAGATTTAAAACCAAAGGTTTGTGCTTGGCAAGTTTACCTAATAATATAATTAAGTAATGATAGTTATAATTGGATAGATTTCCAAAGTACAAAGGTAAGTTGTTAATGAATTTTGTAAAAGGTCGGTAAATGGATTTGTTAAAATAAAAACCAAGTTAAGTCTTATAATGAGGTACTTAATGGACTGGCATAAGGAACCTGGTAAATGGACTTACCAATAAATCCAAGTTAATGAATTTTGAGTCTAAAGCTTATGTTTTAATAAGTGTTACTTACTTAATAATCTAATAAAGTAAAGGTTATTGGAAATTGGTAGGCGATGTTCAAATGTAAGAAACGGTTTATAAAACAATATTTTAAATGAAATATTTAAATGAGATTTGTTTTGATATTAGAATTAATATCAATTTTAGAGTTACAAACTCGTATCGATCTTAAGATAAGAATGTTGTCGATCAAGGTCTGAGAGGTAAATAGAATACCCTAACTTAATTGATTTTGAGATTATCTGAGGATGGTATGAGTTTGTAATGGTAAACATATTGGAAATAATTTATTATTTTCATAAGACAAATAATATTGCAACTTTATTTGCAAGGATTAGGAAATATGATTAAACTACCAGGTTTATAATAAACAACGTATTAATTGACATTGTTTGACCTAAGTATGAAATATGATCAATACTTACACCATTCCGTTAAGTATATAGCTCTATTTTTTAAATAATGGAAATAGTACGATTTGTGAATATACTTATTCTAAGAAATAAGTATATAGCTATGGATTTCGAAGAAATAAAAGAAGAGATTGTACTGGTACGAAAAGGAACATTGGAAATATAATTATTATTCCCAGCAGTGTTATTGTGAACTTAAATCTTCAAAGTTTGAAGTTAAATGGAAGCCATTTAGGTCATATAATAAAGAATATGTTGTTGGCATTGTTTTAACCCGTATAATTTCGGTAAATAATCTTATACCAATTGGTTATGAATATATATATACACACACATATATATATACATATATATATATATATAATTAAATAAAAAGAGGCTTGGTGAATATATAACAATATTTCCAAAAATAAAGAAAATGAAATAAATTTTTGTGAAATAATAATGATATTTTGAAATAAAGGAAATAAAGAGAGGAGACGGGTGAATACGTTTATTCTAAAGATATGAGTATTGGTTAATGTTTTTTAAAGTAATGAAAACGGGATGGATCTGTTGAGATGAGTATATAGAATCGATTTAACATCGATGAAATGATTTTGACGAATGGTTTTAATGAATGATTATAATAAATGGGCCTGAGCTGCTGAAGTACTGATTTGTACTGTTTTTGATTTGATAGTTAGAAACCTAACTATCAATAAATGTTGCTTTTGGACTATGGACGTGTTAGTTCGAAGAGACTGTGAAGGGAACTGGACCCAAAACCACTTCGAACCAACTTTGCATTTGAGAATTAACATTGCAGGGATCCTTACGAAATGATTTGAAGACATAGATCTTCGACGCGAGAGGAATACTCGCTGATGTATCTGGTTAATTACCGAGATTAAACCCGTGGCAGTAAACCTCTTGTTTTGAGGTATCTTTGGTTTCGTTCAGTCCTAGAGTGAACTGGTATGGACGAATGTATGATAGAATATTTCCTAGAATTACGTACGTTGATTTTAACAAATATACCAAGTACGATAGCGGAGAAGGTAGCTTCTTTTAGCTTAACACCCAGCGTATATTTGTTGATATCAATTAGTGATTGGATGGATCTGACAATGTGGCATTCAAAGTTTGATGTGTTGTTCTAGAAAGGTAATCGTGACCTCAAGCCTCATCATCTGGGAAATACAAAAATCGGGCAGGCAGCATAACTACGTGAGTCATTTCCAGTAGGATGTATTGTCACCATCTAGAGAAATTCATTTGTTCTTCTTTTGTCACTTCCGTATGCTTACGGGAAACAGTTGTTGATCACAACCACGGGTGAAAATGTATTCGGTACACCCAAGCTGAATGAGTGGCCAATCATGTGTGACCTTGTTGCAAGATGTTCTTGTTGAACCCAAATGTTTCCTCTCTAGAGAACACTGATCGGGAGGGAGGTGGTCTCATACCTTGTCATGTTGGAAATCCAAAACTCCAATACGAGCCATATGTTTTTAGTTGTAAACCAACTATGTTGGAAAGTGAGATGCAAGCTTTCTGGTTATATTCTTATTTATTTGTGGATTGATAGATATTATTATAATATCATTGGAGTTTGATATTAAAAGTGATTTTGGTTATCATAAGATGAAAACACGTGCCATGTTAATTTGTGGTCATTTTTACGAGGGTTCCATTCTTTTAAAAGGATTTTCTAAAGTTAAGCAAGTTGTTTATGTTATGTTATGAGTTTTATCATTGAAAGTCTTCCAAATTGACAATCCGTGTGATTTTTCTTTTGCAAAATAGGCTCGGTCAGGCCGAGTGCATTTCTAGGGAGCATCAGGGTTCGCTTGGAGCTTCAGGAGTGAAGCTGGAGTCATGACATAATTCCATTTTTTCTGGTAATAATTTATTTCCGTTGTGTGTTGTATTCTCAGATTTTATGATCAGGTTTGTTGTGTACTCTGATATTGTGTAATCATATAAATACAGTTTTCTCTTTGTGTAAAGAGTATTGATACATTATATTTTACTCGTTCCGTTGTGAGATTCTTGCTTACTCTGGTTTAGTAGTGTTAATGTTTCCTTCTTCTTCTTCTATTCTAATATTTCTTTCCCTTACCCTCTAATTTCTTTCTTATTAAAGATTCATATTTCCATGCAATTTGGGCTGGACATGAGTTGTAATTAGTCAACTCAGAAGGTATGGATTTGCAGGCCTTTATAGTCATTATCGAAGAGATTCCTCTTCAACATTTCATTCCTCTCGCTTCTAATGATGCATCCCAGGAGAGAAGCAGACCGAGGAGAGTTCGAAAAAAATTCCTTACCAACCGCTAGCAGAGGAGGAGCAGCCTTGTACGCAGTTGGATGAACTAAATGCATATAAGGATTGACTTACTTAGCTTTGAATTTTTTTCTTTTCTTAACTGGATGGGGAATCTTTCGTTGTTGAAGACTCTTTAGCATGTTGCACAACATTTACATTGGCTTGCAAGTGACCAGGTCAGGATCTTTACTTTATCTAATAGGTGAGGCGGACTTGTTTAAAAATCCGGGTTTAAACTAGAATGAATTAGCAATCGAGGATTTGTTAAATAGGCAAGTAACATTCGAAACAAGAGGAGTAGGAATATCACACGCAGACTTAGTATTGGTCAATTGTAGATCATCCAGTTGAACACCAAACTTCTCAACGTGTTGCCCTGAAGGTTGATATGTTTTGGAAACGGAATCCCCATGGTCATTTCCACTACGACTGCATTCTTGTTTAACCTGTTTTCCTTTGCACTTACAACCCTCATGCACACCAGGATTAGTGACCGCGTTGAAAGCTTTGTCAGCAAATCATAAATCTTACTAGTTTCTCCTTCCTCTAACACGATCTCATTAACTAAATCCTCACCATCCTCAAAAGTAGGTGCAGGAGCACTGAATTTGTTTCCGACAGGACTTCTAACACAATTAACAGGAGGAGCTACCTCCAACCTTTTACTTCTCACCATGTTTTCCTTTCATTTCTGGTCTTATTATAGGTGATCGGAACTCTCTTCTTCTTATCCAACACTTTCTTCCGTGTGTATTTTTTCTTAGTTTGATGACCTACTAACAATTTCCCATTTTCAAAAACTGGCTTAACACCAGCAGGAGTTGCTTTGTCAACATCAGCAGAGACTTTCTTGCTAGGGGTTTCATCACTCTTGTTTACATAGGAAAACTAGCAGTTAGTAGTAACATGGCCAAATAATTTGCACTTTCAACATATTTCAGGCTTCCATAAGTAGTGGACAAAAACTACTTGCTCGGTTCCGTCAACAAGCTTAACTAGGAAATCAGTTGGTAAACCAGCATCGGGTGTGACTTCAACCATACACTTTGCAAATTCTAAACTATTTATTTTTCCAATTGAAGCGTCCATACATAGAAATCAACCTACTCTTATAGCCAACCAACTAATTTCCATTTTCAACAAGGCATACAGAGGTATGCTTGTTAGTTTAATCCATACAGGGACACTCTGCTATTGTCACCAATCCCCGCATCCTAAGGCTTAACAATGAATACCTTATTTTAAATTATTGCAGGGTCAACACAGATCAGTCTAGCTCTATCTTTTAAACCGAAAAGCAGGAAGAAAAAAATTTTACTACTGGATTTGACTTTGATGCTACCTATTAGTTTCTAGATACGCTTGAGGTGGGTGATAACAACTGTGTAAGACAACGGCTTATTGAGGAAAATGCTGATGAGATAATCTTGCCATTCATCATTATGAGTGTTGATAATATCAACAGTGGGAAGCAGGGCTTAACCAGGGAATTTGAGCGAACTTGTCAAGGGGGAGTAAACACCTGCATTCCTTGGCTTAGCAGCGAATAACATTGATCAAATTTTCTTCTTAGAGGTAGTGGAAGGGAGTGAAGCAGTTAGAGGAGCGGGCTGGGGGTCAGCGGAGGGGAAAGAGGAGGGAGTTGGGTCAGGAGAGGGAGGAACCGACGGAGGTGGCAAAGAGACAGAGGGTAGTTGAATGTTGATTTGAAAGGACGCAAACGACTGAGAGAACAAGAAAGAGAGGCTTGAGATTTCCATGCTTTCATATATGAATTCTTTATAATTAGTTTGCTCACCTTATTTTTGTATCTAATAATTATCCTAAAATAACTTTCCTTTAGATATAAAAATGGTTAGGTATTATCAAATGGCTACAAAGATGTGGTTTAAAATAGCCTCAAGCTACTCACATTAGTACTGCTCAATATAGATTTAAGAAAATGCTTGATTTTGCCAAATCCAATCCTAAAAAGTGGAATAATTGTAAAAATAAAAATAACATTGATCATATCAGAAACGATTATGAAACTCTTCAAAGTAATATTGATTTTGATAACTCTAATGACTTTAATATTGGAATTTTCTTCAATATGCGGAAAAAGCTTGTCAGTGAACTTCAAATTGAATCTGCTAACAACAGACAAAAAATTAAAACTGATAGGCTCACCAGTAATGACACTTCTAGTAAAATTTTCTATCTTAAGATGTCTAGTAGGAAGCATAGTAACGATATTTGATAAGCTGAGTGGCATGGACGGTAACATTCTAAATGATGCATCTCTTATGGAAAAGGAAGTTATTACTTACTTTATAAATTTATACAACATTGATGAAAATAATACTTCTTTTCCAGATATTATCACTATCGTTTCCTTCACACTAACAGTGAGGAAATCTTATCGGATGATATTCAAAGTACCGATATTAAAAATAAAATTTTCAATCTTAATATTGATAAAAGCCCTGGTCCTAATGTTTTAGAGCTAGTAATATAAGGAGGTAATTAAGGAGAAGGACAAACTTTGCAAAAAAAAAAATAGATGGAAGGATACCAAATTTTATTTTTTGTCTGAAGGACAAACTTTGAACAAAAATTAAAGTTGAAGGAAAATGCTAGATGTAATTAGCATTATATCCAATTTTTTTACACTATAAGAAAATGCTAGTTGTAACTAGAATTATTCAGTTTTACACTACACAAAATGCTAGATATATTTAGCATCGTCCTTCAGCCTATTTTTTTTTAAAAATTTGTCCTTTAGCCAAAAAAATAAAGCTTGGTGTCCTTTTGGCCAATTTTTTTTCCAAAGTTTGTCCTTGTGCCTATTTTCCACTTTTATAAAATTTGTTGGGATAATCTAAAATCCCCTCTTTTTAAGGTTGTTAATGAATTTTTTAATTTCAGAAAGTCATTGGAAAATATCAATCTTACTTTCATCACTATGGTTCCTAAAGTTAAAACTCCAAATAGTTTAAGCAATTTTAGTCCTATAGTCTACAGTAACTTTATATATAAAATTATAGCAAACATTCTTTGTACTAGAATTAAAATATTTTTAAGATACTTAATTTCTAAAAATCATAGTGCTTTTATTCCTGATAAATTTATTGATGATGACACTTTATTATAGACATGATGCATCAACTAAGCTTTTTTGAAAAAATTTGCAACTTGGTTAAAGAGTGCATTTGTAATGTTACTTACTTTATACTGATTAATGGATCCCCTTGTGGATACATTAATAGAAATAGGGGTGTTCGCCTAGGGGACCCTCTTTCACCTTAACTTTTTACTATATCTATGGATTAATTTACTTTACAAATGGATAAAAAATCCATTTAAAAAAAATATTAAGCCTATAAACAAAACTACTCCTATCCCGTATCTTTTTATATGTTGATGATTTACTTATATTTTTGAAACCTGATGTTCATAATTCTATCATTGTTAAGAAAATCTTTAATTATCTCAAAATTTATGCAGGGCTTGAAATCAATACTAACAAGAGTAAAATTTATTTCAGTAAAAACCGCAATAGTTAGAATGATATTCTTAATATTCTTAACTTTCAGGAGGATGCTTTAATAGTTAAGTACTTAGGGTTTCCCCTAAGCACTAACCAGTTGAAAGACAATGTAACACCCTGCATTTTTAATATAATTAAAAATGTATATATATGCATAGATAGTTTAATAATGGTGATGTACAATGAAAATTACTTAACATGAAAGAGAAGGAAAAATTAGTTCAATAACAGTGTACATAACGGAGAAGATAATAAAATAAGGATACTTAATTTAAATATTAGGAATTAAGTAAAATGGACATCACCATTGCGTTCGTCTCGAAATTCTACATGAAATAAAGTCCAAGATTTTTGAAAATCGGACTCCGTATGAAAGAGTTATGGCCTTCGGAAGATTCAAAACAGTTCGAAATTCAACCCAGGCAGCTGGGCGGGAAATTTCCCACCCAGAACAGGGCAGGTCGACCTGGGGGTCAGGTCGACTAGGGGGTCAGGTCGACCAGGGGGTCG
The DNA here is from genome assembly GCA_030737875.1 of Allium sativum. Classification (NCBI taxonomy): domain Eukaryota; kingdom Viridiplantae; phylum Streptophyta; class Magnoliopsida; order Asparagales; family Amaryllidaceae; genus Allium; species Allium sativum. The sequence continues at coordinate 259,788,259 of CM060909.1, read as the reverse complement.
ACCTACCCCAGATCTAGGCAGTTTTTGTCCCTGCGACGTGGTTTGACGTGCTGTACGGACCGGATGGCTTCTAGATCAATCCTAGGGCTCTAAAACACTCTCTACACCTATAAAATAGTTCCTAGACCTAACCTAATTCATAAACAATTCCTTCTGATGCCTCCATTCCGCCAAACTTCAACCAAACATGGCCGCCGCCCCAAAACCCTATACTAAATTGCAAGTTCTTCGCAAACTTTGGAGTTTAATCAAACCAAGAAGCAAAGTTCTTCATCAACAATTCATGCTCTTCACCAATAATCAAATAAGAAGATTAAATCAGCGTTCTACATCAATGACAAATCACTTATTTCTCCAATCCAGTCAAAGACAGTGGATTTAAACTATATTTGTTGTATAATGTTGCTTCTATCGTTTACCATTCCCCATAATGAATATGATGTTAATTTAATAAGATCTGTTATTTTATTTATGCCTACGTTTGAGTTCTCTCCTTTTTATCCTTTCCCCTTTTTATTTTTGGATCTAGGTTATCTCGAACCTAGACGAAATCTTATTATACAATATGCACGATTGGAATATGGGGATATTGGAATATAATCTGTAATTTTTGGGTTTGTGGCATAACAATTGTTATTGCATATATTGGGCATAATCTATTTTATGCAGTCGAGGAATATAATCTATAATATTGAATTTATGTAAGTTTGACATAATTGTCATTGGATATGGAATTGGTATAATTCAATATTAACAACATGTAATTGGATAACATGGATTGGTGAAATTTATTCATGACTTGAAAAGTAAGCCTAGAGGGTGAATTAGATTATATGTATGAACGTGGGAATGTTTGGGGCATATACATTGGGAAAATATTGATTATATGAAATTGGGTATAACTGGATATTGGAAATTGACATGTTTGGGTATGAATAACATGGAATTAGTGAATTTGGCTATAATTGGATAATTTGGGTAATATGAAAATTGGCTAACTATTATGTAATTGGTGTAGTGAATAACAAATTGGAAATAGGCATAAATATGAAATGTAATTAAGTTGAATTTGGAGCATATGACATGAATTTGGGGTTTGGGTGAAAGATGATTGTTAATGAACGCCTATGACACGAGGTTAGACGTGTTTGTGGTGTAAGACTGCCTGGAACCGCCCGGAAAATCCAGCAACCACAAGCGGACGTCTAATGTGAGAGGTCAATGGCAAGAACTAGAGGCGTAACAATTTATGACACGAGGTTAGGCGCGTTTGTGGTGTAAGACTGCCCGGAATCGCCTGGCAAATCCAGCAGCCACGAACGGACGTCTAACGTGAGAGGTCATACATCGTTACGGCATTATAAATAAATTAAGAAATACTAACCATAATAAGACATGTGAGTGACATGGGTATGGTTAGAGGGTTAAGCAGGTGATATAAATGACATGTAAAGCATAACTGAGGTAGACTTAACCGTAGTAAAAATGTGTAAGACATGGAAACTGTAATGAAAAGGGGGTTAAGTGGGACACGTGTGACATGTGAAACAGAATTTAGATATGCTTAACCAAATGGGACCCATAACGGTATCATAAATTAATTGAATTAGGCAAATTTTAAGTAACGGGTTAAGTAAAAGGAAGGGTTAAGTCAAATCTAAAGTTAATGGCACTGTAATGGGGGAATGATAATTACCTATTATAAACTTGAGTTGCGGTGATGTAAAATTAAATAATAGGCAAACTTGTCATAGGGACAAAGGAAGGTTATGACTTAAGATGTAATACAAGACTTGAAGGGTGGGACGACTTATACTATGAAATAAGTCAAATCTAAAATTAATGACAAGAAATGGGGAATGATAAATAATCTATTATGAATAAACTTGAATAAGGCAAGAAAGGATAATAGGTGGAAATTATAACTTATGGGACAAGATAAGTTATAGGAAACGATAAGGAAGACGAGATAACTTATATGTAAAGATATACTTAAATTAAGTGGATTGGAAAGGAGAAATGTGAAATTAAAAATGATATAAGTTATATGAGTGGAAAAGAAGTAAATTAGAATCATATATGTTGGTTGGGTTGAGTAATTCTCCGGGTGCCAGTCTGATGTTGATTGCGGTCTTTGGGGCTGGTGTTTAGAGGGTTATTCTCCTATTCTATATGTATGTGGGATAAGGCATACTTAACTATGAATTAAGTATAACATGTTGTTGTAACCCAAAAAGGGAATAATTTATGAGATTGGAAAATAACATGTTGTAGGCTTATTAATGGACTTAAGTGGGTTAAGTATAAACCGAATTAATAAGCAAGGGTAACTTGGTGAATACGAGAAAAAAAGGAAGCTAATGTGAATAACCAATTTAAATGAGAAAGTTGATGAGGTGGCACAAGCGTGAAATAAATGGTTAGACTTAGGGTCTAATGACATATAAAACTAAGGCGCTTGAAGCAGTCCATACGTTGTAGGATGAATAACCCAACAAGGTAGATCATGATGGTGTCATAAGGCACGAGGAGAGCGCATGTTCGCTATTTTGGTGGCTCCAACGAACTGGAAGGGGAAGCACGCGGCTTCCTGAGACGCTAAAGGTGCTCCTGGTAGTCCTCTGTAGTGGTTTAGCTTCGGGCTAGGATTACAGAAGTTGGGTCTGCGCGGAACTACCAGGTGGGTGGGCCTTGACTGCACAAGTAGGGGGCAGTCAGAATGTTGTATGCGGTGGCATTAAGGGTGGTTCGGCGATTGTCTCAAAAGGAGGTGGAGGGTCAAGACCAAACGATAGCAAGATCGTCGGACGCCTGTCACCAACAACCTAAGGAATGCGAAAAGGCAAGAGCTAACCCCTAGAGATCGTTAACCTTTGCTATCAAGGGACGGGTGCGGGGAAACCTCACATGGATGTTTAGATTGTTTGCTTGTTAGGGGTGGTCGCTTAGCTCGTGTGGTCATTACTAGTTGAGGGAGGGGCTGAGGTGGGGCCATAGCCACCATAGAAAAACGAGACCCGAGGGATATCTGTACATTGGACACTCTTAGAGACGGGCCCGTACAAATATAGAAAAGCTCCCGACCGAGTTCCGTGATTTCTGGTATAGCCCTGCCACGGAACTTGGGTGCATAAGTAGAGGTTATGTGCAGTAGAAGCATCGAGTACGATTGATGATACGTACGTGGGAAAGTCTAGGTACAACCATGTCTGCTCTGGGGGGTGTATCGTAGACTAGAGGGCATCATTCAGTGATGGAACCAAACTCGATCGAATAGTTCGAGGATAGCAGTCAGTACGCTTACGTAGCACAGCGATAGTGATTCTATGTGGATGTATCATTGTACGTTACTATGGCATAGGATGAGGGACTGCGCATATTACTGTGGCGATACGGAGGAGACCGTGCGAGTGCGGTATCACGGGGTGTACCTCAGTTTGGGGGTAGCTATATATACACTGTATTAGGTTAATCTACTAGGGGGTAGATGGGTGTGACGTGTGTGTAAGCTTTGAGTGCTAATAACACGTATAACCTAATAAATAAGAAAGTGTAATTGAACGGCATATGTAGGATTATTCAAGAAGTGCAGTTTAAATTCATTCACACATAACTTATGTTCTGACCCCCTCCTCATAACATTCACAGGTTAGACAGAGACTTATAGCTTTGGGAATATTGATTTAGCAGTTTTGTGATTAAGGTAAAGCTATGTTTTAAAATATATTATATTTTATTCCTTCCGCTGTGAGGTGTTTTTCCGTACTCTGACATATCTCTTTTCTCTATCTTTTCTGCAGGATACCAGGGCAACCAACTCAGGTCTCGATGGATTGAATTTTGAAAAGAAAAAAAATTCGGTTCATTGGAATCCGGGTTGTTACAGACAATGACTGTATTAGACTTTATGAGATTATTCAAAATAAAATTGAGCATTGGTCTAGCTACTACTTATCTATAAGTAGCAGAATTTAGCTTACACATATTGTTGTTACTACTGTTTTTCTTTATTGGGTTCATTCTCACAGTATCCTTATTCCAATTATTTAAATTGAAAAGGTTTATGCTTGTTATAAAGTAAAACAGAACATATGTTAAACAAGAAGCCATTAGAGAGAACAGAAAAAGATATGGGAGAGATTTATATTTCTCTTGCTTCAAGTGTGTACAATTTCTATTACATTGGCTCCTTTATATATAAGCTTTAGAGCTGATGTTAAACTTATCCTCATGACGTGAGACCAAATAAATTATGACAAGAGCATATTCACTCATATATATTACAACACCCCCCTTGAATATGCATCTTCAAAATCTTGAATGCTCTGCTAACTTGAAGTTGTCCCTTTTAAAACATATATGATGATTGCTCCCCTTATAATTATCTTGCTTGCATATTTCCGTTCATTCGATACAACTATTGTCTGTTGCCTTCAAAACTCTATCAGGAAAACCTAATGGGAAAAACCTTGAACGAGAAAAAGAGTACAATGTCAGACATTATGAATATCATGTTAAAATGATATTCCTTAAAAGAGTTTGATGCTTCAGGATCAAAACAATGCCTCATTAAAAACCTTTTAATGAAAAACCCTGTGGGAAAAAATCATAAACAAGGGAAAAAGTGCAAATTCATTTCATCTTTAGGTAACATGTTTTACAATGTTACAGTAAGGGTTGATACTTCAGGATCAAGATAATGCCTCATTAAAAACCTTACTAACAAAAACCCAGTGGGAAAAATACTAGTGAAGGAAAAGAGTACATTATAACATTATTTTATATGCTTCCCCCTATTTATAACTCATTATTCAATTATTCTATTGATGTAGTCGACGCATGCAAATTTTGTACATCATCTTCTAGAATGTTAATTTTGAAATTGCTTTTGAGAACAAATCCACCCGCTTTTCTTGAACTGAATTTGTTTCTTCTCATTCTTGTTATCCTTTCATTCATGTGTGAAGAGAAATTCAGAAGAAATTTGTTCCATCCTATCACCTTTGATATAATTCACTTGAATTTGAGTCATACAAACTGCCTTGTCTTCTTCATAAATAATAGTTTACTGCATCAAAAGATGTTTGATACTTCTAGATCAAAATGTTGCCTCGTCAAAACCTTACTAAGAAAAACCCAATGGGAAAAATCTTAGTGAAGGAAAAAGAGTACAATATACAATGTCATGTTTACTACGTCAAACGTAGTATGATACTTCTGAATCAATGTAATGCCTCGTTAAAACCTTAATAAGAAAAATCTAGCGGGAAAAATTTTAAATAAGGAAAAAGAGTACGTTATAACTTATTTTTGTATGTTACTTTTGGGTTGATACTTCTGGATCATGACCAATGCCTCATTAAAACCTTACTAAGAAAACTCAGTGGGGAAAAACTTAGTTAAGGAAAACGAGTGCATTATATCACACTTATGGATGCTCCCCCTGATTTAATAATTTCCTCTGAATTCGTATTCTTCTTTCAATAACTCAAATTGCTTACAAATACTTCTTAATGAAGTTTTTTTTAAAAAAAGCCTTCATGCGCATTTCCATGCTTCAGGCATGTTTTCTTATTTAAAACGCATTCCTTTTGTGATTTGTATGATACTAATATTCATTTATGAATACACTTCAGGTGCTTATAATTTTCTTTTTTAATCTGACTTGCATATTGCAATACATGTTTGATGAATAAGACAACTTGTATTACTAAGCAGGAAGTAATCTACTCACTTTAAAGTATATCAAGATTTTCATTACAACAGTACCTAGAAGAATGTTGCAATCTATCATCCATATTCTTGGTATTCTTTATAATAACAAATATTATTTATGTTCTTCAGGAACTTATATATTATAATAAGTTTTGCATATCGCAACTACCACTTCAGTGGATATTAAGAGTTTCATTACAACAATTTTTGAAAGAAGGAAGTGATCTACTCATTATGAAATATTTCAAGATTTTCATCACAACAATACTTAAAAGAATGTTGTAATTTACATTTCTTACTCTTTATCACTACCAAAGTTATTTAAATTCTTCTGGAATTTGTATACTTTCATGTTTATACCTTCAGGGTATTATAAGTGTTTTAAACACTTTCACCACTTTAATCAATTCAATTATCTCTAACAATACAATGCTCATGGCACTTAACATGTTGTTGACACTCTATGGTGCTTCAGTAACTTCCGTGTGCTTTTGTCATTATATATATTTCTATTTTTATCTTATGAACTACAGGTTCATATCTTATGGACTACCCGTCCGTATATCTTATTTTGGAGAATTTCATGACGGTGAATCATGTTTCTCTCTAATATGGGATTTTTAATCCATTTATAAATATAAGCGCTTTATTATTTATTAATTTATCATCGATGATTATTTCTTGTCAGTTCTATATATAATTTATTGAGATCTCAAAACTTATCATACTTTAGGTACCTAACCACTTCTGAGGTTATTTTGACAATCATGTCATGGGTTTCTTTCAAAGCACCTTTAAGTATTTCTTCAGGAACACTCGCCTCCTTTTTTTTGCATCTTTATGACTTACTCAAAAGATATTTTGGACATTGACATTTATACCATATTTTCAGCTGTGATTTACACTTTTTGATCCTTCGGGGATTCAAATGTATATTGGAGAAAGTCTATTAGGGACATAGTTGATAATTTATGCAAGTTACTTAATACTTTGCATAATTTTATATGTTAGTAAATATTTAACATCGATGATTCCTTTATACTCCCTCTCAATGTTGACAAACATTGTCACTTTAAATAATAAACTACTTTGGATTCATTTTGATCCATTATAGCATTATAGTTAGCAAATACATTAGATGTATTTCAATTGTAGGAGGATAATGCTCTTATTAGTTGATAAGATGCATTCATATTGTATTGTTTATTCCCTTTCAATGATCTAATGACTTGGAGGAATTTTCTATTATTTGAATATGCACATGACTTCAGGTCATTCAATATTGATGTCAATCGACTTTCTGAAATATAAAATAATATATTCCTAATTTATAATATGAGCTCATGACAACTTCAGGTTGTTAATTAAATATTCGCATATATGTATATATACGTGAGTCCACGTATTACATATGTAATTGATTTGCATATCCTCTCTCATTCAAGTTATTTATTTTAGAACAAATTGTTTATAATGTTCCAATCATTAATTTTTGCTTATCAAGCAATGTCAACGTGAATCTTAAAGATCGTTTCATAATATCAAAAATATCTGATTTGGAACTGCATTGAACTTCTGGTTAAAATGAAATATATGAACAACTTCAAGTTGTTAATCCATATTGAACTTCTGGTTCAAATAATATATAAACAATTTCAAGTTTGTTAAACTGTATTGAACTTCTGGTTCAAATAAAATATATAAACTACTTCAAGTTGTTAAAATTTATTCTTCAACATAATATGTAAATATAAATATATAAGTAAGATATAACTCATTTTGAAAATTGTGAAATCTTTGGATATCAATTTTATTAATGTGTAAGCTTCAGGCTTTTAAATTATGAAGTATTTCAAGTTCATTGATTAAGGAACTTCAAGTTCCTATGCATATATATATATATATATATATATATATATATATATATATATATATATCAATTTTATAAATTTATGATGAACTTCTGGTTCTCAATCTTTTAACATACTTTTAATTTAGAGGCTTTTACATTCTTGCTAATTGTCAAGATTTCAGACTGTAAACTTCAGCAAAAAATTCTTTTTTCATAATCCATGACTTCAGGTCTCAGATCTGAGTTATACAACTTTTTCCATTACATTAGATAGTAGTTGCCAAATACATTGACTAATAATACGTATGTCCATTCTTATTCCAAACACAAACATACATCATTTAACTTACAATAGCCAATGCTTTTAATACATTTATAATAATATGGTAATACAATATATATTACCATAACGATACATTTAATGCATTTATTATAAAAATAATGGAAATAACCATTATACGGTATAAATATATGAATCAAATAAATAAATTTTACTTAAATCAACATAATAAAATTTGGATCTAGCCAAGGTATTAATCAACGACAAAACTGAAATAAACAACTTATAGTTGTACTGCATTCCCAATAATCATATTTTCTAAAATACCATATATATGCATAATATCTAATCGAGAATTGAGTAGAAATGCATAATTATAGGACTGAGATTTTACATTCTTTAATATGAATGATTCGAAAAACTTGCAGATCTATACATAAAATTCACAACATAAAAATTACATGTTTCAAATTATACTATCCATATATTGATTTTTCTTTTTATATCAAAATTACTTCTTACCATCATAGAAATTGTAGGTTCTAAGTTTTCCATTTTTATAACAAAAAGTACTTTTGCATTCGCTTCCGGTGTGCAAAATTAAGATCGATATTTAGATTTTAACTTAATATGATCTTCGAGATGCATATTATCTTTAGTCATTAAATTTGTAACATCATCTTTAATTGTAGAAATCTCTTCTGGAGATATTTTACCATTTTCAACTATGCAAATATCCTCTAAATATATTTTGTTATCACCGCTTCCAGGATGAACTTATCTCTTCCAGAGATAAATATATACAAACTATTGAAATGTCATATCAATATACAAAAATACATTCAAACCTTAAATGCATTAACAAAATTAGGTGCATTAAATAAAAAAAAAAGATTCAAGAGGAAAAAAGCACTACTTCTGGAGTGTATGATCTTCCTTCAGGGAACATATCTTTTATTTATGTAATTGCAAAGCAACAAAAAAAATCTCTAACATCTCTTCTAGGATGTTGGATTTGCTACATAAAATTAAATCTCTAAAACATCTCTTCAAGAGATTAATATGCATACTATATCTTCAGGATATTCAGTTAATATAAACTGCACATAAATGATGTCAGTTAGATGAAACATATTTAAAAAAATTCTATTGAATCCAATGTTTTTGTCACATATTATAATGTGTGTGTGTCTCTTTTAACTTTTTCTGGAAGTACAATCTTTTTATGTCACAACTTTTAAGAAAGTTTTGGGCTTTTGTTTCATCTTTCTCATTTGCATATGAACTTCAGGTTCTTCATTTTCATATGAACTTCAGGTTCTTCATTTTCATATGAACTTCAGGTTCTTCATTTGCATATGAACTTCATCCTCATTTGCATATGAACTTTAGGTTCCTCATTTGCATATGAATTTCAGGTTCCTCATATGCATATGAACTTCAGGTACCTTATTTGCATATTTTGTTTACATCATGGGTTTTCAATTTCACTTCTAGTGATAAATCAATATTGCTATTGAGTTTAAATGCTACATCATCATATTTTATACCCATAATTCTGTTGGGTGTATATAAAAAAAATCATACATATTTTATATTCAGTCTATCCAAAAGAATAACATACGAAAAGTAATAGTAGATCGGAAAGAATAAAACTAGATCTACCTCTACATCATCGATAATGTAAATAATACATATACAATCGAATCTCCATCAAATTGGATTTGGAAAATTCAAAATTAGATCTGCAAAGAAATGAAGGAATACAATTTTTATTCATTCATCAATTAGTACACTATTTACAATACATGAGCTTCTTATATAAAGGCTTGGAAGATTGGAGTAAATCTTATCTCACATTATGGGACTAAACAGAATATGACAAGAGCATATTCACTCATATATATTACAACAATGCTAATTTCATTTGGAATAGTAAAACCACAAAGTTTATTGGCACATTGTCACTAAATAAATAAATAAATAACTGGTGGTTTGGAGTTAAGAAGCTTTAGAGATTTAAATGAAACCTGCGATTGTAAGTTTTTTTTTTGGAAATTCTTAGAGGGTAAATCTCTGTAGGCTAAGTGGATGAATAACAAGTATACTAAAAAGAAAAATTTAGACCAAGAATATTGAAAATCATTTTTTTATACTAGGAAAAATGTTCTCAAACGTAGAGAAATTGTTGTTAAGCTTTTAGACATGAAAATTAAAGATGGTAAATCCGTTAACCAATGGTTTGATCCATGGATTAATTGCTATTCTTTAATTAACCTATTGGGCTAGAATAATTTATTCATATTTGGCAATGCTAATTATAAAGTAGACAACATTATTCATAACCATAACTGGTGCATTCATCTTCAACCAGCAACCTCAATTTATAATTCTGCTATTAGTAAAATTGATATAGACGCTAGTTTGTCTTAAGACCACTGACAATGGAAGATGGCTGTTAAAGGACTTTTTTTCTAAATAGACTTAAAATTTTCTAAAGGGTGAGGAGGCGGAAGTTGACTAGTACAAAGTTATTTGGAACAATTCTAATTGTACAAAAAGGCATGCTGTGCCTATTTTGCTATTTTGAACAAACTTCCTACCAGAAGCAATTTCTTTAAATGGAATAATAATAAGAATACTTCCTGTTTTATTATGTAAAACTGATTTTGAAAGTAGTGACCATTTATTTTTTAATTATCTTTATTCCACATACATCTGGTTTATTGCTAAGGGTAAGCTCAAATTCTACCAACATAATTCTTTGCAAAATTTAAGAGAAATCACTCAATATATCCAAAAGGAATTCAGTATAAACAAATTGGAATTGAATAAAGCTTGTCACCACTACTGTCTATCGTATTCGGAAAGAAAGGAACACTAGATTGCACAATATGGTAGAAACAAATAACTTCTAACTTTGGAAAAAATAGAAGCTAATTATAATATTCTACTTTTGAAATGCAGCAAGCAATATCATAATTCAACCCATTACCATGATGAACATATTTTTGAGTAGGGCAACTATGATGATAGAAACGAGGGTTACTTACAAAATGTGAAGAGCCCCTTTGCCATTCCTATTTGCAGGAATTATAGTAACCACTCTATTTGTAAAGATAGCATACCTAATGCTTATACAACTTTCAATAACCATCAAGCATTTGGTGCCCTCCTTAATGCTGTGAATCCGGATATTACCAAGCAGACTAATCAAGGGAATAACTCTAATTTTAATTATAATACCTCTAGGTATTTATCATTTGATCATAACTACTTACCATGTCAGGATAGAGTTCAAAGTAACACCAACAGTGTTTCAAAAGCTGCCGATAGGAATGACTACAACGTTATAGACTATCACAACAATCATAACAACAAACTGCCTAGCTCCCATATCAAGGGAATCAAATCTGCTGGTAATAAATAAATAAATAAATCAGAGAAGTAAAATGGTCGTTAGCAACTATAATGATAATATTGGGGATGATATGGATAGTAATGGGGTTTTAACCTTATCTTTTCAGATCTAAGAATAACTCCCCAAACAGTGTTTTGGAAAGTCTTCATCTATAACATCAAAAGGGTATGTACTAGCTCGAAATTAATAATAAAAGAATAGGAGATTATCATTACAACACCTGTTGAATTTATGTGATTCAGATATCTGTTTAAGTGAGAAAGAAATTAATTAATTGATTCTATCAATCAATTATGCTATATCTAGAAATATTTGAGAGAACATTTTGGAAAGAAACAAATTGATTTCATAATCAATTAATCAATCAACAGATTTATAAATGATGAAAGAAATATAGTTATAAATTTATTTATTTTGTAATATGAAGAAATAAACGATTAGGCTCGGAGAATCAAGGAAAGTAGGAAACGTATGGAAACCAAGAACTTCACTTTCTATTTACATTGTAATCAAATTATGGACATTTGGTAAGGTTTCAAGACAATCAGGAAATTATTTCTCTTCATCTCCAAGCAACCTTTCATCCTGAAGCTTATTTAAATGAAAGAAGTTCGTTTTCATACTAGTGGAGTGTGAATGTGAGAGTTGTGTTCAAAGCCCCGTAAAATCCCCGCTATATCTCGTAGTTCCCTTCAACCGCTATGCGATTTCGATTTAAAACTGATGAATAGTAGTTCCGCTTTAAGCCCTACTATTTTCCGCTGCACCCGCTAAATCAACGTTTTTTAGCACCCGCTTTAGCAATATTAATATATGAAGCTTGATTTGACTAGTTCTCTTTCAAAAAAAATCAATAAAGTTTGTACAAAGAGATAATTTGAACACATAAGTGTCTAATGCAGGCAGAAACATATTATAGTCATCAATTCTAATGTGTGTAACCATGATATTCTTTGATTTTATTATATATGACTTTTTGAGCAAGATTTTACTATATAAGATTAATAGATATTAGTTTCTTCTACATAAATGACTTAAGAATGATAATTAATTATTTTTAATACACTTATCTTTACATCTAATGTATCTTTTTGCATCTCCGCTATATCCCCACTGTAACACCCCACCTCCGCCAGGGTGGCTCTTGCAAGCACTCTGACTTTGGAGGGGTGTTTGAATCAGGTAAACATGCATAATGATATATCAAGGCAGAACAAGAACATATGTATATATGTAAACAGAGTAAATAAGATAAGTAAAACAGCGGAAGATTTCAAACTATTTCAAAACAAGTCTGGTACAACATAATGTCAACTTTCCAAATACACAAGTCTAGATGAAAACAATATCACTGAAAAACTGAAATACATAAGTACTATCCCCAAAATAAGTGATGACCATAGCTGGCTTCATGTCAAGACCGTACATGAGCTAAAATCCCACAAGCAAGTGATCAGAAATCCAAGCTAAGCTCCAATATTCCCACCCTGAGAACCTGGGGGGGAACGAAAGAAAAGAGGCGAAAGAAAAACAGGTCAGTCAAAAAGACTGAGTAAGCCCTACTACAATCAATGTAAACTGATAAAGTTAACTGGCATGAGAAGCAGGGATGAACATAAGGATAACAACATACTAGCATGATGATTAACTAACAAGGTAGATAAAGGTGTCATCGTATAATCAGGATTAAGGTTTTGCACCACAGGTGTACTAGCAAACTAACATGACTTGAATAAACAAGTATTGATCCCTTGGCCCAAGCTTTGACCCAATAACATGAAATGACCCTAATACGAGGTCCAATAACATGAAGTGACCCTAATACGAGGTCCAATAACATGAAGTGACCCTAATACGAGGTCCAATAACATGAAGTGACCCTAATACGAGGTCCAATAACATGAAGTGACCCTAATACGAGGTCCAATAACATGAAGTGACCCTAATACGAGGTCCAACCAAACGGTCTAGTCGATCGGCTCCCTATAAGCCTAACTCGTCACGTGTTGGTGTCAATACGGCCCAAACATAATTGTAGTCAGACTGTGCTGGGTCTCCCGTCGGGTGTACCAAGCCCTAGGGTGTCAACCCCTGGAAACCATAAACATAAGTGCACAGTCTAGATCTACTGGTACCCATGCTTGACTTCTCCAAATACGGACTATGTGCACGACCATAGTCCGTCCGGAACTACATCGGCGTACCACTCTGCCGTCGTTTTTGGTCACTTACCTCAAGTCCAGTAATCGTGCCCCCACCCTAGCCTAGTCCCTAGGGTCTTAATGATACAAACTTGGGATTACTGCTGGAGTGGACCCCCATTGCTAGGATTTTCTAGTGGGTTAAGTACGGTTTAACCCTCTTGCTAATCATGGATTAACTTGGTTAAGTGTAACGATGAGTTCACGACTTAACCCTGCTTAATCTACCAAGCCCAAATTGGTTAAGTATTATGTGGACCATGACTTAACCCTAATCATGAGGCATTAATTAATTAATGTGCCTTAACCTCTCACATTAGACTTTGTTGCGGTTACTAGTTAAGCCGGTCGGTTCCGGGTAGCTTTACACCACAACTTGGTCTAACCTCGGGTTCAAGGTACAACATGACCAACTTCTCACATTGGGTCCTATTGTTTGTAGCAACTAGTTAAGCCGGTCGGTTCCGGGTAGGTTTACGCTACAAACTCAACCCAACCTCGAGTTGGTCACACTTATATTTTCTAAGTGTCATGTCCATTATGTTTCCAAAACATATTACAAGTTTTCAAGCATTTGGGTAGACCTAACTTAATGGGTAAATTCCCAATGGGTAGACCTAACTTAATAGGTAAATTTCCAATCTTATGTTTTTATGTCTTTTAAGTTTACCCCACCCCAAACGCAATCCCATCGCTTACATATCGCAATAGCGCATAAAGGATAGAAAGAGGGAACTTGGCATAATCATGACATATAGGTGTTGAAGCCACAAGTTTAACATGGTGGCATATGAAATGTACATATGTTCATATACTTGCATATTACATTTTTAGGCCTCAAAAGCATGCATAAAACCAAACTTAGCATATTGGTGATACATGATGATAAATGACATGTAGAAATGGCCATAAGTTCGCATTTAGCCTCACATGCAAGTTATCATAAGAGATATGATAACTTACATGTTGCCAAAATGTAACCTTTAGCATAAAGCTTGAAGCTTTATGTTCATATACTCAAGGTAAGCTTGCATAACATGATAACATGAACAAAATGATCAACCCAAACTTGCATAACATAACTTGCATATCATATGACAAACTTGCATATCAAACTTGCATAACATAACATGATAAACTTGCATATCATAACATGGCAAACTTGCATAACATAACATGATAAACTTGCATATCATAACATGGAAAACTTGCATAGCATAACATGGTAAACTTGCATATCATAACATGGCATACTTGCATAACATAACATGATAAACTTGCATATCATAACATGGCAAACTTGCATAACATAACATGGCAAACTTGCATATCATAACATATCAAACTTGCATAACATGACATGGTAAACTTGCATATCATGGCAAACTTGCATATCATAATGATCAACCAAACTTGCATCATTCATTTAACTTTAGAGTTTAAATATGAAAGTAGAAAAGGGCTTACAATGCTTATGAAGACACAAAAATATATATAGATTGAGACAAAGCCCTTATGCAATCAAATAAACCCAAAATGCAAGCTCCAATAGAAAAACCCTTGAGCAAAAATGATCAAAACCCTTGCTTTATGATGTAAATATGGAAACTTGACTTGAATGCAAGCTAATGACACTCATACAAGCTTGAAAACACTTGTATGCATGGAAAATCTCTCATAGAAATAACTTAGGAATTTTATGAAGAGAGTGGTGGCCATGAGAGGAATGATTTTGCCATAGTTTAGTTACTTGAATGAATAATGATGATTTAGGGTTAGGTTAGGGGCTTATTTATAGAGATTAGGATTAGTTTTAGCCTTAGGATTAAACCCTAGTTCCAATCTCAGCCCTCAAAACCGAATCTGGCCCCCAAACTCAACACAACTCCCAAAATGGTGCACCAGGCAAAACTGCCCGGCTGAGCCAAGTCGACACCCAAGTCGACAGGGCTGTCGACTTGGGCCTAACCATGTCGACTGCCCAGTCGACAGGGCTGTCGACATGGGTGGTCTGGCGGGAAATTTCCCGCCTGCGCCCAACTGCCCTAATTTCCAAATTCAAACTTGAATTTGAAATCTGTTTTTACTTTGAATTTTTCTGAAAACTTCGTTGGGCCTTAATCGGGTCATACGGACTCCGATTTTCGAAAAATCGGACTCTATTTCGCGTATTTTTCCGAGACGAACGCAATGGCATAGCCCGTTTTCCCTTGATTCAGATTTATAAATTAAATTCTGCCTCGATTTACGTTATAACAGGTTATTGAAAATACGGGTTGTTACATTCTCCCCTCCTTAAAGGATTTCGTCCCCGAAATCTTCAAGTTAGGAAGAACGTATCCTACCATCCAACATCCATCTACTCAAAACATCATCCACGAGCAATCATTGTCCTTACAAGATTCTAAATGTTGTATGAACATATGCAAAGGTGTGTGTATATGTACTTATCTAATGCAAATATCATCAATGCAAATTATGTTAGTGAAATGAATCCATATGTATGCAATTCTTAATATAATGTATAACATCTATATGTGTGCACATAACATACATCCATATGCAACATCCATGTGATAACACAAAAATTTTCATCCATGAATAAGCGTAAACACTCATGCATATGCAATATGAGGAGTGTGTGAGTCGATCTAGTGCCTAATGTGTATAATGCATCCACGAGTAACCACTTGCAAACACTTGCAACCACTTGCAAACATCAAGCATAACATGTTTCAAACACATGTTTCATCCAAAGGGTTTCTACCTAAGGTTCTCATGACAAGATTAACATGATAAACTAGATAATCAAGACAAACATGGATAGCAAAAGATATGCTACAAAGAGATCGGGAAGATAAGCAGGATATACCCCTTTCAGATTACAAGAAATCCCTTCCTAACCCAACCCATATCCTATAAAAGCCCAAAAGGTTTAGTCAACCTAACGGACCCCTTCAAACCCTGACATGCATTACTAACCGATGAGTCATACCCCCCTTATGGAGTTTACAACAGAAATGGGATCGAGTATGGGACCGAGAAGATATACGTAGAAAGATAACATGCGAGTAAGTTCCATAGGAAAATAAGGATCAAGGATATGCTCTTAAAAAGAGATATGATGCGCGTATCTAGCCTTCAGTCTTCTAAGTCACGTTTCCTTGAGTTTAACTCCACTGTGCTTTGACCGTCTTTTACTTCATGATTCCTTGGCTTCTTAACTCTTATTTCCAAATATGAGTTGGAACCCATTTCATTGTCGCCTCTCGTCTTCCTCTTTCACTTACTCTTCTATCATTCTTGGCTTAAACATAACTATGACCTCATGGTTTCATGCAAGCTCTCCAAAATTCATCAGTGAATCCTGGATCTTGTTTACTTACTATAAAGTATTCCACGCAGCAGAACTTTTCTTGGAAATACCAATCCACGTTGCCAATTGCTCTTACTAACGTGATTTTCTATAACTCATGCTTGAACGAAATGAACCATCCGCCTGCGAATGATAGGCCGTACTTAGATTCAGTGCTTGCCCATGACTTCCCGTAGACTATCCCAAAACTGGCTAGTGAAGATTGAGTCATGGTTACTAACTATACTTTAGGGAACCTCGTGCAACCGCTTTATTTCTTGAAAGTAAACTGTCGCTAGCTATGATGCAGTCCTTTCGCTCTTTACCGGAGTGAAATGAGCACTCTTCGTGAGTCTACCTACTATGACCCACATGCTCTTATTCCCTTTCTTGATCTAGGCAGTCCATCCATGAAATCCTTCGTGACGCTTTTCCCTCTTCCATTGCGGGGACCTCCAATGGATATAATAGCCCACCGGGCTTCTATGACTCGGCCTTTAACCTGTTGGCACAACATGCACCTTGGGACAAACTCGGCCACCTCCTCGGGTGATGTGCATCTTTAAGAACCTTATTTCTCTCATCGCGTCTTAGCCATCCCTTGTCATCTATAGCGAGGTGACTTACCATCTCGCCTCGAATCAACTTGTCCATGATCTCGACTAACTACGGGTCTTCTTTCTGTGAAGTCCCTACTTGATCCAGAAGGGTAGGTCTAAGCTCAAGGGACGCTAACTAACTAATTAAACTGAGAGAACTTCTTACTTCAATTGTCCTCGTCGGAGCTTTTCGGTTTTGAACCGCGACCACTTTAGCAGGATCCACCACTAAGCCTTGCTTAGAAACTATGTGCCCAAGAAATCTAACTCCTTTTTTTCTCCAAAATGACATTTGGAGGACTTGGCTTTCAACTGATGCGCTCTAAGCGTATCCATCACCTCCTTGAGATGTCTAGCATGTTCTTCCTCGTTCTTTAAGAAAGTCAGGATATCGTCTACAAAGACTACCACAAACTCGTTCAGGAACTCCCTAGACACCCTACTCATCAAGTCCACGAAGTAGGCGGGTGCATTAGTCAAACCGAATGGCATGACCAGCCATTCTAAGAATCCATCTGGAGTTCTGAACGCGGTTTTGCCTATACTATCCTCAGCTACTCTGAGCTGATGGAATCCAGTAGCAAGATCAAGAGAAAACAGATGTTCCTACAAGCTGATCAAACAAATCATCGATCCTTGGCAATGGTTGCCTATTCTCTTTGTTTAACTTACGATAATCAACACAAAGTCGAAGAGAACCATCTGCCTTGGTAGTAAATACTACAGGCGCTCCCCATTCAGATATACTTCGTCTAATGAAGTTCTTCTCAAGCAACTCCTTGACTTGCTTTCTTAACTCTCATCTTGCGGGACCATGTGCCTAACCGGCCACGTAACTGGCTTGGCATTATCAACCAGATAAATGCAGAAATCAATCTCTCGCTTAGGGGTAACCCCCTTCACTTTACCCAAGATATCAGGATATTCTCGGACCACCCTCACCGATTGCAAACTATCGATAGACGAGTTGAGGGATTCAAGATAACACAACATGACGGGACCCATAGGGTTACAAGAAATTTTTAAGGTATTACCGAGGCGAGTCATGAGCCTCACAACCCTATGCTCAAAAATCAAGGATGGCTCCAAAACTGGACAACCCATCCATGCCCAAAATCAACCCATACCCCATGAAACCGAGAATATAAGCATCACACGAGAACTCTACACTAAAGATAGAGATTTTCAAATCCACGTAGATAATAGACAAATGGGCGGAAACCCCAATTGGATTTGAAACACACACGGGATCATTAACTAGACTAGTACTTAGGTGCAAACTTTCAACTAGATCAGATGAAATAAACTATGCGATGCACCAAAATCAAACAAGGTACGAACAGGAAAATCAGAAATGTAAACAAGACTTTCAACAGAAATACTACCTCGATCGGGAACTGGAGCGGCATTGAGAGCATGAACTTGCCCTCCCGAAGGTCCAGCACGCTGAGTCTGACCCTGGCCTTGCCCTTGCTTCTTCGGGCAATCCCTAGTGAAGTGTCCCATTTCTCCACAGTTAAAGCAAGTGCCCTTCCTTTTTCTGCAATCCTTGTTTAGATGAGTCGAGCTTCCACAAGTAAAGCACCTTTTTTCCTTCTTATCTTTAGACTTCTCCTCCTTCTTTTTCATTTCCTTTTTGGGCTCCGTTTCCTTGTTTTGAGACTCATTCATCTTGACTTCCTTCTTGCCACTCCTATTCTCTTCATTGAGTAGGGCCACATTCACCAAACTCTCGAAGGTCGCTCCAATGGGTATATGAGATATGGCCAAACAGCGCAATGGCTCGTTTAGTCCTAGAGCAAAGTGCATGGCCTTCTTCTGAGCTGTGTTAACCAAGTCTAAACCGAACCGAGCAAGTTGATTAAACTTATCCACGTATTCCCTAATGGTCATGTCCCCTTGCTTTAGTGATAGGAACCTCTCCATCTGAAGGTTCTCCTCTGCTGACGATAAAAACCTCAGTCCAAACCTTCTTTTGAACTCATCCCAAGTCTCAATTGGTCTAGTAGTGGTGGTGACTACCCACCAATAAGCAGCTTCCCCTTTCAATAACCATACCGCCAACAGAACTTTCCTACGATCTTCTACATCTAAGATAGCAAAGAGGTCTTCAGTTTCCTTTAACCAGTTTCTTGCCTCAACAGAAATCTCCATCCCAACAAAATTCTTGCAACCCATCGCCTTAAAGTCTTTGCAAATCTCCGCGAAATCCGCTTGTGGATGCTGAGAGGGAGGAGGAATGTCCGCGGGGTTGGCTTCACTTGCCTTTCCCCCATGTATCTCCTAAACCAAATAGGTACTTGAGCGCCTTCCGGAATGGCAAAGTTATCGGCCATACTGAAAACGAAGAAAAAGATAGATTCAGAATGGAGAAAAACGAAGGAATTTTTGCTAATGGCTTTTTGGGGAATAGCCTTTAAAATAAACTAGACTTTTCTTTGGAAAATACTTTATACTTGGTTTTGAAAATAGTTTTCCAAAAGTTTTAAAAACCTTTTTGTTCCTTCTCGTAAACCATACGCTCTGATACCAAATGTAACACCCCACCTCCGCCAGGGTGGCTCTTGCAAGCACTCTGACTTTGGAGGGGTGTTTGAATCAGGTAAACATGCATAATGATATATCAAGGCAGAACAAGAACATATGTATATATGTAAACAGAGTAAATAAGATAAGTAAAACAGCGGAAGATTTCAAACTATTTCAAAACAAGTCTGGTACAACATAATGTCAACTTTCCAAATACACAAGTCTAGATAAAAACAATATCACTGAAAAACTGAAATACATAAGTACTATCCCCAAAATAAGTGATGACCATAGCTAGCTTCATGTCAAGACCGTACATGAGCTAAAATCCCACAAGCAAGTGATCAGAAATCCAAGCTAAGCTCCAATATTCCCACCCTGAGAACCTGGGGGGGGGGGAGGGGGGGGGGGAAACGGAAGAAAAGAGGCGAAAGAAAAACAGGTCAGTCAAAAAGACTGAGTAAGCCCTACTACAATCAATGTAAACTGATAAAGTTAACTGGCATGAGAAGCAGGGATGAACATAAGGATAACAACATACTAGCATGATGATTAACTAACAAGGTAGATAAAGGTGTCATCGCATAATCAGGATTAAGGTTTTGCACCACAGGTGTACTAGCAAACTAACATGACTTGAATAAACAAGTATTGATCCCTTGGCCCAAGCTTTGACCCAATAACATGAAATGACCCTAATACGAGGTCCAATAACATGAAGTGACCCTAATACGAGGTCCAATAACATGAAGTGACCCTAATACGAGGTCCAATAACATGAAGTGACCCTAATACGAGGTCCAATAACATGAAGTGACCCTAATACGAGGTCCAATAACATGAAGTGACCCTAATACGAGGTCCAACCAAACGGTCTAGTCGATCGGCTCCCTATAAGCCTAACTCGTCACGTGTTGGTGTCAATACGGCCCAAACATAATTGTAGTCAGACTGTGCTGGGTCTCCCGTCGGGTGTATCAAGCCCTAGGGTGTCAACCCCTGGACACCATAAACATAAGTGCACAGTCTAGATCTACTGGTACCCATGCTTGACTTCTCCAAATACGGACTACGTGCACGACCATAGTCCGTCCGGAACTACATCGGCGTACCACTCTGCCGTCGTTTTTGGTCACTTACCTCAAGTCCAGTAATCGTGCCCCCACCCTAGCCTAGTCCCTAGGGTCTTAATGATACAAACTTGGGATTACTGCTGGAGTGGACCCCCATTGCTAGGATTTTCTAGTGGGTTAAGTACGGTTTAACCCTCTTGCTAATCATGGATTAACTTGGTTAAGTGTAACGATGAGTTCACGACTTAACCCTGCTTAATCTACCAAGCCCAAATTGGTTAAGTATTAAGTGGACCATGACTTAACCCTAATCATGAGGCATTAATTAATTAATGTGCCTTAACCTCTCACATTAGACTTTGTTGCGGTTACTAGTTAAGCCGGTCGGTTCCGGGTAGCTTTACACCACAACTTGGTCTAACCTCGGGTTCAAGGTACAACATGACCAACTTCTCACATTGGGTCCTATTGTTTGTAGCAACTAGTTAAGCCGGTCGGTTCCGGGTAGGTTTACGCTACAAACTCAACCCAACCTCGAGTTGGTCACACTTATATTTTCTAAGTGTCATGTCCATTATGTTTCCAAAACATATTACAAGTTTTCAAGCATTTGGGTAGACCTAACTTAATAGGTAAATTCCCAATGGGTAGACCTAACTTAATAGGTAAATTCCCAATCTTATGTTTTTATGTCTTTTAAGTTTATCCCACCCCAAACGCAATCCCATCGCTTACATATCGCAATAGCGCATAAAAGATAGAAAGAGGGAACTTGGCATAATCATGACATATAGGTGTTGAAGCCACAAGTTTAACATGGTGGCATATGAAATGTACATATGTTCATATACTTGCATATTACATTTTTAGGCCTCAAAAACATGCATAAAACCAAACTTAGCATATTGGTGATACATGGTGATAAATGATATGTAGAAATGGCCATAAGTTCGCATTTAGCCTCACATGCAAGTTATCATAAGAGATATGATAACTTACATGTTGCCAAAATGCAACCTTTAGCATAAAGCTTGAAGCTTTATGTTCATATACTCAAGGTAAGCTTGCATAACATGATAACATGAACAAAATGATCAACCCAAACTTGCATAACATAACTTGCATATCATATGACAAACTTGCATATCAAACTTGCATAACATAACATGATAAACTTGCATATCATAACATGACAAACTTGCATAACATAACATGATAAACTTGCATATCATAACATGGCAAACTTGCATAGCATAACATGGTAAACTTGCATATCATAACATGGCATACTTGCATAACATAACATGATAAACTTGCATATCATAACATGGCAAACTTGCATAACATAACACGGCAAACTTGCATATCATAACATATCAAACTTGCATAACATGACATGGTAAACTTGCATATCATGGCAAACTTGCATATCATAATGATCAACCAAACTTGCATCACTCATTTAACTTTAGAGTTTAAATATGAAAGTAGAAAAGGGCTTACAATGCTTATGAAGACACAAAAATATATATAGATTGAGACAAAGCCCTTATGCAATCAAATAAACCCAAAATGCAAGCTCCAATAGAAAAACCCTTGAGCAAAAATGATCAAAACCCTTGCTTTATGATGTAAATATGGAAACTTGACTTGAATGCAAGCTAATGACACTCATACAAGCTTGAAAACACTTGTATGCATGGAAAATCTCTCATAGAAATAACTTAGGAATTTTATGAAGAGAGTGGAGGCCATGAGAGGAATGATTTTGCCATAGTTTAGTTACTTGAATGAATAATGATGATTTAGGGTTAGGTTAGGGGCTTATTTATAGAGATTAGGATTAGTTTTAGCCTTAGGATTAAACCCTAGTTCCAATTTCAGCCCTCAAAACCGAATCTGGCCCCCAAACTCAACACAACTCCCAAAATGGTGCACCAGGCAAAACTGCCCGGCTGAGCCAAGTCGACACCCAAGTCGACAGGGCTGTCGACTTGGGCCTAACCATGTCGACTGCCCAGTCGACAGGGCTGTCGACATGGGTGGTCTGGCGGGAAATTTCCCGCCTGCGCCCAACTGCCCTAATTTCCAAATTCAAACTTGAATTTGAAATCTGTTTTTACTTTGAATTTTTCTGAAAACTTCGTTGGGCCTTAATCGGGTCATACGGACTCCGATTTTCGAAAACTCGGACTCTATTTCACGTATTTTTCCGAGACGAACGCAATGGCATAGCCCGTTTTCCCTTGATTCAGATTTATAAATTAAATTCTGCCTCGATTTACGTTATAACAGGTTATTGAAAATACGGGTTGTTACACCCACTATTTCCCCGCTTTATTCCTACTACACCTTTTTGCACCTCTATCGCTACCGAAACGTTAAGAGCGTTAACTAAATAGTGTGAGAAAGCATTCACCATTATCATCTTCTTCAGTAAACCCTGATTTCTATGGTCAATCAATTAGGGGTTTTGAGAGCATACAAGTCTTTACTGAAATTGATTATTCATTTAGTAATTATAAGTTAGTCTCTCCATATACTACTTATAATCTTGTAATTTATCTTTTATGTTCTCTTTTTTACTCTCTTCGGGGAAATAAATAACAGTTGCTGAACTGTGGATGTGGGCATAGCCGAACCACGTTAAATCTTTGTGTCTTCTTCTACGTTGTTTTGTTTGGTGATTGTTTTTCACTGAGTTGACGCTTGATGATTAATCGACAGCTAGACCTTTTTTGTATTGCTTCTTTGCCTTTTGTATTCCGATGTGCAGATTTGGAATTTGCGCAAATCAAATCAATATTTTGAACAACGAACTCTATTAGAGCAAATTTGTGCAATTATTCACACAACAACCACAACAACTTAAATAATTAAGTATATCACTCATCTGATTGGACTTATGAAGAATCGAGCAACGTAAACCTTAAAGACTTGGTATTTTACTTCATATCCGACTAGCTTGGGCATTACCAAGTCAGATAGAGAGCATACCAGCCCAGATTCGCTTCATTCCAGCCATTGGAAGTATCGAAGCTCACTTTTGAAGTCTAAAATCAAGCTATTAGCCGATAACAAGTACTTGGATACTTCCTCCACGGCTACAAAGGAAGATATTGCTAATAGAAAAGATCTAGTCAATGAGATTGAAGAATCGAAAAAAACGAAACCGCCTTGAAGTGGGTTTTGAGAGAAAATAACATAAATGAGGGTTTCATTTATGCCGCCATTATGTTTTTAAGGTTTAGCTTAGGTTCTGGAGGTTTCTTTGTCGCTGGGTTATGTGATGTATCTTCGGGTTACTCTATCCGTTCGTTATTTTTGTGTTTTTTCCCCGCTTTTAGTTGGGCTTGGGCCTTGTGCCTTGTAAACTTTTATTCACCATTTTCAAAAAAAATATATTAATTGAGTGGTGATGTGGTCAAGTTCAAAACAAAACCATGCGAAGACACCAACATTTAAACAAACAAAATGGTAAATAAATAGCATACACACTCATGTTTTGATGCGTCCAAAATCTAATAGTCGGATTATACCACAATTGATTCAGGTTTTGATGAAATCCTAACTCTAATAGTGACCAGTGGGGCTGCTATGGTAATGATTATCATTGCCACTTAGTTAATACCGTTATCGTACTGTTTCTACCGATAAGCCAAAATTGCTTACGTTACCGGTACACTGGTATACCGATAATCTGTCATAGTGCTAGTTTATTGTACAATTTATAGTGTTACCTAACAAAAGATACAAAAAGGAAGATGTACAAATGCATTTAACATTATTTCATTTAATTGATGAGTTAAATTTAACATTTTGTTTTGTTTTACAACCTGTAATAAAACATGCTACATGAATATTTAACATTATTTCACCCTTAATCTTCACCATCTATTTTCCCACTCATTCTCTCTCTTCCCACTAAGAAATATTATTGAAATGGAAAAAGAGAGAATTAGTGGGAAATGAGTGGTGGATATTAAATGGGAGAGTTAACGTGCAATATAAGAGGTGTAACGGAACTCTCCTCTCTATATATATGTGTGTGTGTGTGTGTATATATATATATATATATATATATATATATATATATATATATATATATATTAAAATGGTAAAAGCACTGTTATCACTGATATTAAAGAAAAGTTACTGATGTTTTACCCTAAAAAATTATAAATTTACCGTTGTCATACCGATTTCGATTAAACTAGTATGCCAAAAAATGGAAACCGATCCATTGATGGTGACACGATACTATCATACTGACAACTTTATTAATTTAGCATTATCATAAAGCGGGTTGGACCTGCTGGGCAGGACTTCGATTGTAAAAGACGAAAACCGTATCTGTATTAATAAAGCTGTTCAGACAACCCAAAATTGAAAGGCCCATTCTTACGTCTCCCCTCTTCCTTTGGAAAACAGCGCTTTCCTGTGTTCCTCCGTTTAACAGTACATCAAAGAACCCTAGCGATAAATCAGAAAACAATAAAATGGGAGACAGCCAATATTCCTTCTCACTCACTACTTTCAGGTCAGTTCCACATCTTTTATTACAATATTTATTTCCTTCAATCCACTCATTCAATTCTAGTCCCTAGTTTTTCTATTTACATAACATATTTGATGTGAAAAATTATTAGCCCATCGGGGAAGCTGGTCCAGATAGAGCATGCACTCACAGCTGTTGGATCTGGCCAAACCTCTCTCGGGATCAAAGGTAATTGATGTGGTTCTATTTTTATGTCAGTTTCTATTTAGTGCCCATTTGCGAACAGCTTTTAGTGCGTTCAAAGTAGTTATGATTTTTATATTTCTAAACGAATAGTAAAATATAAAATGTTTGTTTATTTTTCAATGAAATTTGGATGTAAAAGATGGAGTTATGCAGCGCTTGTTTAGAATGCTGTATTCGGAATAAGCATTTAGGCTGCATATGTTTAAAAGTGTTCATGGTTGAATCTTGAGTTCTGAATGCCGAGTGCTGAATACTCATTTAGTTATTTGTTTGCTTTTTAAGACTTCCGATTAGTATTATGAAATATGGTTTTTTTAGCCATACATTTAAACAATGAATATTAAATGAGGAATTTGAAATATTTAAATTTCAAATTACAAAATGTTTGAAAAAGCTGACAACAACAACAACAACAACAACAAAGCCATATATCCCAAATAAGTTGGGGTTGGCTAGATATGGAACCCAAAATTAAGGTAAAATAACTAATAATAATATATAAAAAGAGTTTAAAATAACCAAACAGATTAAAGTAAAAAGGTTCAATAAAAGTGAAATAAAGTCCTAAAAAAAAAATTTAAAATTAAAATAATTAAACAGATCTAAAAATAATAATAATTAACATATATATATATATATATATATATATTTAAAAAAAAATCCTAAGGTTCTGGTACATGGATTGCCAACTTCCATGCACTTCTATCTACCACAAGCTCTTCAGATATACTCCAATTTCTTAGATCTCTCTTTATTATCTCTTTCCATGTCATTTTAGGTCGACCTCTACCTCTCTTTGGGCCTTCGGCACGACCTATAACTCCAACGTGCACAGGAGCATCGCGTGGTCTACGTTGGATATGTCCAAACCATCTCAAGCGGTGTTGGACTAACTTCTCTTCAATAGGTGCAACTCCAAGTTTTTCCCGAATATCCTCATTTCTAATCCGATCTCGTCTGGTATGCCCACAGCTCCAACGCAGCATCCGCATCTCTGCTACACTTATCTTCTGCACGTGTTGCCTCTTAGTAGGCCAACATTCTGCACCGTATAACATTGCAGGCCTGATTGCTGTCTTATAGAACTTTCCTTTAAGCTTCTGAGGAATCTTCCTATCACAGAGAATGCCAGATGCTAGCCGCCATTTCACCCATCCTGCTTGAATTCTAAAACTAACATCCTTATCAATCTCTCCATCAAACTGCAACATAGATCCTAAGTATCGAAACGATTCCTTCTTGGGTACTACGCTACCAGCCAAGGTGACCTCTCCGTCATCTGACCTAGCACCGCTAAACTCACACTTCATATACTCAGTTTTAGTTCTGCTAAGCCTGAAACCCTTTGATTCCAAGGTCTCCCTCCACAACTCCAGTTGTCTATTGATCCCTATTCTACTTTCATCAATCAGCACAACATCATCGGCAAAGAGCATACACCAAGGGATCTCCTTTTGTATATCTTTCGTGATTTCATCCATCACTAATGCAAAAATATAGGGGCTCAAAGCCGAACCTTGATGTAACCCTATGTTAATTGGGAAGTCTCTGGTCTCACCATCGCATGCCCTTACACTAGCCACAACCCCCTCGTACATATCCTTGATAAGGGTAATATACTTTGATGACACTCTTCCTTTCTAGTGCCCACCACATAACCTTCCTCGGCACTCTGTCATAAGCTTTCTCCAAGTCAATAAAAACCATGTGAAGATCTTTCTTTTGTTCCCTGTATCTCTCCATAAGTTGCCTAACCAAGAAAATCGCCTCGGTGGTTGACCTTCCAGGCATAAAACCAAATTGATTCCTAGATACACTTGTCAACCTCCTCAAACGTTGCTCGCAAACTCTCTCCCAAAGCTTCATTGTATGACTCATAAGCTTAATTCCTCTATAGTTTGTGCAACTTTGAATATCTCCTTTATTCTTGAAGATTGGAACTAAAATGCTTCTCCTCCACTCATCTGGCATTTTGTTTGATTTGAAAATATTATTAAACAACTTAGTTAGCCAGGTTATCCCTGCATCTCCAAAACATCTCCACACCTCAATAGGAATGTCATCAGGACCTACCGACTTGCCTGATTTCATCCGTTTCAACGCCCCCTTTACCTCAGCTTCTAGAAATCTCCGCACAAAATGTCTATTGGTGTTGTCGGCAAAGTCTTCCAAGTCGGTCGAGGAGCTATTACTTTCTTCGTTGAAAAGCTTATCAAAGTATTCTCTCCACCTATTCTTTATCTCATCATCATTCACCGAAAGTCTATCACTCTCGTCCTTAATGCATTTAACCTGATTGAAGTCTCTTGTCCTCCTCTCGCGTAGCCTAGCTATTCTGTATACGTCTTTTTCACTCTCCTTTGTACTTAGCCTTTGATACAAACCCTCGTACGCTCGTCCCCTTGCTTCACTCACTGCTTTCTTTGCAGTCTTCTTTGTCACTTTGTATCTATGCATGTTCTCTTCGCTCCTATGATGGTGCATGCATTTGTAGCATTCCTTCTTCTCTTTGATAGCCTTTTGCACCTCGTCATTTCACTACCACGAATCCTTGGGTTCTCGCTTGCTTCCTCTTGTTATCTCAAATACCTCAGTAGCCACTCTGCGAATGCAAGTTGACATCGCATTCCACATGACATTTGCTTCTCCTTCTACATTCCAAGCTCTTTCTCCCATCATTCTATCTTTGAACTCCCGTGAAGCATCTCCTTTGAGTTTCCACCATTTCGTCCTACTAATCTTCGCTCTCTTATCCTTCACCACCCGAAGACGAAACACGCATACCAAGAGCTGGTGTTGAGAGACAACACATTCTCCAGGTAAGACCTTGCAATCAACACAATCTCGTTTACTGTCTCTTCTAGTCAGGACAAAGTCAATCTGACTAGTTTGTTGGCCACTACTGAAGGTGATCAGATGTGATTGCCTTTTTCTAAAGAAGGTATTAGCAATCATAAGATCAAAAGAGAGAGCGAAATTCAATATATCTTCACCCTCTTGGTTCCTACTGCCGAAGCCAAAACCACCATGCACTCGCTCAAAACCCCCACTAGATGAGCCAATATGGCCATTGAAGTCTCCTCCTATAAAAAGTTTCTCGCTACTATGCACATTTCTAACCATGACATCCAGGTCTTCCCAGAATTTCCTCTTGGCTTCTTCACTTAGACCTACCTGTGGGGCATATGCACTGATGACATTCAGAACCGTCTTACCAACTACTAGCTTAACTAGGATGATCCTATCCCCTCGTCTTCTGACGTCGACCACTTTGTTCTGAAGGTCCTTGTCAATCAATATGCCAACCCCGTTCTTGTTACGTACTTCTCCCGTGTACCACAATTTGAAACTAGTGTTCTCCACCTCCATCGCCTTCTGGCCCATCCATTTAGTCTCTTGAACGCACAAGATGTTTAAACGTCTCCTAATCATAGTATCCACTATCTCTCTTAACTTTCCTGTTAAGGACCCTACATTCCAACTACCTAACCGAACCCTACTATCTTCGACTAGCTTCCTTACCCCTCGCAGCCGCCGAGAAAAATGCGAGGACCCTTGAAAAAGCTGAGTACTAGAAAAATTATTAGATGTTTGTTCTGAAAAATTAAGGGTGTGTACGGTTTACCACTTTTAGTTTTGAGTTTCGCTATACAAAAGTGCGAACTTAGTATCTATATCGTGAAAAATGAGTATTTTATAAAACGAAATTAACAAATAAAGTGGAGAACAATTTTTTGTTTTTCGTCATTCCGTCGTCCCTCCAACATATTCATCATCTCATTGATCTTTTTATCTGCTCCGTCGTCACTCCACTCTTTTCATTTTTTGTAATAACGCTGAAAACTCAAAACATAAAATAAACCAAATGTCACCTAAGTTTTTGAAGTAATTAACTATGGAATTTCTATTGTTTAGAATTATAATTTTCAAAGGTAACGATCTTTAATATTTTAATTTAAAGATTTTTTGGAACTTTTCAAATGATAGTTCTCAAAATTTTGCTATTTGAATTTTAATAAGAAAATTAATTTCCAAATGGTAATGCTCTAAAAACTGAAATTTAAAGCAGTTGAATAGAAAATCAAAAGTCTGGGTTTTTACAAGTTTGAACTTTTTAAAATTTGAAATCTCGAGAGTTAATTTTGAAATTACAAATCTATTTTGATTCTTAAATGTTAAAATTTTGAATATATTATAACTTGTAAATATCAACGAAGGGTATAGTTGGAATTATACAGAAATAATTATTCATTTTTTGGAACTACTAATAAGAAAAACCAAAATTGTGAACACTTATTTTTGAATTAATGGTTTAATTGGAACACTCCAAAAAATTCAAACAATAGAAGTTTTGAATATTATTTCCGAAGGTTCATTAAAGTTAAACCGCCTTTTGTTTGCATTCTAAAACTCCTGATTAGGATTAAGAATTTTAGAAGATAATATATTCAAAAGGATTAATTATGGATTTTCTAATGTTTAAAGTTATATTTTTAAAATATAACAAATTTTAGAAATATTGATTTTATTTTTCATTTTTTATTACAATAAATCGTTTTGAAAAATAAAATATGAAAATTCAAATTCAGAAATCTTAAATCGTCAAATTTATAATTACAGAAATGAGGTTTTAAAAGTATACTGGATTTCAAAATTTCAAAATTTCAAGTCTGCATTATTAAAATTTTGAATTTGCATTAGATTTTTACATAGATTTTAAAAAGGCATAAAGGGAATAAATTATCGTTCAACATTCAGAACTAAGAATAAGCAAGAAAAAACTTCTGACCTTTTTTTGGTCTCAATACATTCTTTTAATTGGAATATTTATCAAAAACAAACAACGGACATGAAGTCCTGAGTTATTGCAAAACCCTTCAGGAAGTAAAAATAATAATAATAAACCAAGACCAACTAGGACCCAAGAACTGAATAAACATTGACAGTGTACAAGTAGTTATGGTATTTTCTATTTTTATTTTTTTGAGCTTTATAACAGGATGCACACAAATGATGCAACAACACAGAAATACGTTTTTTTTTTTAATTTTTTTTTCAGTTTTTTTTTTTTTTTTTGTGCCTTTTCAGCATCCAAAAATTTATAAAAACTAGTTTGCGGTATAGTTGTGTTTTCTAAATTTTTATTGGTTTTCACTCCTTACCATATCGTTTTCCTTTTGTTTTAGGATTTTCTGTACATGAAAATCCATTTACAATAGTAGGCGAGTATCCTTATTGAGTGAACATCAATTCTTTCCTGTCGACTTGACAAAAACCATTACCCCAATCACGACAACGAGTTGCGAGAATGTTAATCTACTTCCCACCCTTCGGCTATATTTTAATCTTTGTAACATCTGTCACTCAAAAGGAAATATACGTCGTATTACCCTTGTTTTTATTAGATATATATAATTCTTTACTTTTTAATGAATACATAATATTTAATAAAGCGTGCATCATTTGTCGCATTGTGTGGAGAAACTCCCAAAGATTTTGCATCTTTGTACACCTGTTGCATAAGCTGCATTGCGCCTAAGAGACGTTTAGAATATTGAGTGCAATTAAACATTGTTAAAGGCAAAATGGTGCACTCATGATAACAAGGATAAGTTTTAAACAATTTTTTTTGATGCTTTGAAAGCGGGACTTCCACGACAATTTTTTTTAGCATCATTTTGAGTTTCTCAACATAAGTAACACTTAAAATTTGTAAGAATTAAGTTTGTTTCAAATATTATTTACTAGTAGTTTAAGTGATCACAGCCACAAAACACATAACCAAACTTTACCTATTTGAGATATGTAATCCATAAAGTTGATTCTGATTTGGCTCATGAAACTCGACCTAAACTCATAATTTATTCGATTCGAGTCAATACTCTGACCAATTTGCTATTGTGCTACCCTTTTTAGCTTTAATTTTGAGTTTATCGTCTCCCTAATTGTCCCTATTAAATTAAAATAATTTTCCTTTATATTTCAATACAATAAATTTTATTATTATGTAAACTACCTTCCTTGTAGGAAATAAAATCAACTTCTATTTACAATATATTATGCTGGAAATTTGTACAGAAATACCGTAGAGTACTATTAACTTTGACTAGAATTTCGAACACAATTTTCCACACCATATATGAAGCAAAATCAATGTATATCAATTTTTTTTCCATAACTTTTTGTTTGAAGTACCAATTTCATACCTTTTTATCTTGCTAAATGGTTATGTGTATTATTCAATTTCAACCTTGTATCTTATTCTATCAAAAGTGCTCTATAAATTGTGACTTGCTAGGGTCAACCGAGTCACGATTAGAGTTGAGTTGTTTATAGGTAGAGTTGAGAATATCTAATCATTTTTCAGAGGAATTTGGTTTAGGCTAATTGTTTGTTATCATTTATTAACTGTTATGGATTTTGGTCGTATATATTATGTTACTTAAGCATATGTTGTTTTAAAGCTTAGTTTTCTGTATCTGAATAAACCTACTCATAGTAAGAAACCTGTAAATTGGATTTGTTGTTAAAATATTTGCAGTTCTTGACTTTGCTTCACTTTACATGTTAGTTGAACAATCAGACCTCCGTTTTTATAAGCGTCACACATTCGTCCGAGTCAGATGTGTAAATGAAATGCTAGAAGTCATTAGTTAATCACGGTTATATATTTTTAAGTAGGTTGCTTTAAACACGAAGCATGATAACTTTGATCACACACATTTATTGATTTACCTCTTTTAGTTATGTTAGCTATGGAAAAAAAATACCTACTATGCTGAGTTATTTTATGTATAGTTCATGATATGTGTTGTGCTATGCACAGTATCAAGTTCTGGCCGGAACCTCAAGATTCCGGCCAACCTGGTTGGGTTCCGTCTGAAGGCGAGACGAGATTGGAGCAAAATCCGTCGAGTCGCCGCTGACCGGAAAATTTTGAAAAAAGGAGTCGCACTTGCTGCAGAAGGTGGGAGAAGGTGGGAAAGATGCAAAATTTATCTATGAAAGCAGTATAACCAAATTGTTACCTCATAATCAATTCAAGCTTCAAAATCTTAATCAATTGTCGTTTGACCCTTTCCTATGTTCGTCGTCTTCATTCAACCATAGACTTGTCTTCTTGGTTCTCGTATTTCTCATCTTCGATTGTGAATGATGTTTTTTTCTCCTACTCTTTTCGCTGAACTGGGAAACTGAAGTACAAACAAATTTGGTTGTAGGTTGGGTTATTTAGATACTAGGTTTCAAATATTAGATGGGTTGAACATATCTTGCTTAGGGTTAGTTTATTTAGATATTAGGTAAATATTGGGTGGGTTGAATGCTATTGGGCTGGGCTTGTTATATAATTTATTTAGATTTGGTTAGGCTTAAATATGCTATTGGGTTTAATATGTGTCTAAATTCCATGGTCATTATATTAATTAGATTAGGCTTAAATAATTGTTTAGACTATATTCTTTTATTATTATTATTTACATCATTTATTATTACGTTTTCTTAGAAAATATGAAAATGTGATACGGGACCAAAACCGAAACTTTGAAATTGATTGAAACCAAGAAAATTTCAAATGAGCCAAACCAAGACCGAGACCGAGTTCTTGAACCTTGGTACTATGTGACTGAACTTGCTTAAGGCTAATGTTCTTGTTCAATCTGTTACTACCACTGCTTATGGTTAATCTTGGATAGATTAGCTTTGCATTACCCATGAGCTGGGAAAAAATTGAAATTTATAAAAACTATAAAAAAAATTTAATATAAAATATATGTGATCGAGGCTTGGATAAGCAACGTGCTGATTAAGCTGAAGATAATGCTACGGTTTTTACTCCAAAACAAATAAACAACCTAACAATTAGGTTACCAACGTTGATTTGAGGAAGAAAAAAAAAATTCAACATGCCATTCATTCTATGTTATGAAATGGAATATGTTGAAGCAAAATATTATCGCTTAAGATTTTTGTAACTTTATTTTCTGTTATTTTTAATTACTTGTAAACAGGGGCGTAGATACTCTAGGCTTAGTGAGGTCGTCCGTATGCACTGGTGATTTTTTTTTAATACAATAGTGGCATCTCATCTGTATTTGAAAATTTGTACTAGTATTTGAGATAATTCTTTATTAGTATATTGTCGAGGATGTGATGTCATCTCTATCAGTTGGAAAGCTCAATGAAATATTAAAGAAGTCTAAGACAAATATCTTGCCAATCAAGTTTTGTTATTTTGCTTACATTTCTCCATGTGAATTCATGGGTGGATGTAACTTGGGTCCCGGTGGGGCTGAAGTTGCCGCAAGCATTTTGACGAATGTAGCTTGGGTCCATGAGGGACTGAAGTCACTGTGACAAATAACAATAATATCCCTGCTTATTCCTCAAGCCATGACTGTATTTTTATTATTTTGCTTTTCTTTCAAAAATAATAATTGAATTTAACTTGAATCATTGCCCGAATTTGATCAAGAGCAAGGTTTCAGATAAATCGGATAAACGAACAACGATGTTGTAAAATATACCCAGGTTACCATAGGTCCATAGCTGTACATGGCACTCAAATTTTTGTAGGAATTATTGCAAAATGTTTTTCCCTCTGTAATTGTGTGACGCTATTCATTGACTATTCTTACCATTATCTCTATAAAAAGACTAATACATTTCTATATTTCCTTATGTTATTGTTTACGTAGCTGCAAACGGTGTTGTGATTGCTACAGAGAAGAAATTACCTTCCATCTTGGTGGATGAGACATCTGTAAGAGCACAATTTGGTTTTTGATCTACTAATATCTCTCATAACTTGTATTCAAATTTTTTCCAACTAATTGCTCTTTACGCAAAAAATCAGCTTACCATCCAAGATAGTAAAGTTTGATTGGCTATTTTGTAAAATGTGTAATCTAGGCTTTTTGTAGGTGTGATAACTGAGCTTATTAATATTGCATATGAAAAAGGCTTTCATATCTAAATACTTGGGTCCGGCAAAAATATTTTCATTATTCGTTTATTCAGTTTGGGTTTCTACTGTAATGGTTGATATGTAAATTAGTGATGTTGTCATTCTTTGTTGATGGCCATAATCACATTGTTACAATTCTTTGCGGAGATTAGAAGTTCATAAGATAGCCCAATTTGATAGCTTTGAGTGTTTTTTTTTTCATTCATGATTAAGTTGTTTCTTTGTCTGTTTTATTATAGGTACAGAAAATTCAGCTTATGACAACAAATATCGGAGTTGTTTACAGGTAATGCGAAGCTGTATTGTTTTTTATAGTCTGTTAAACACGTTAGTTGGTTAGCTGCATTGTATTAGGCTGCTTGATCTTTCCAGATGGAAAACTACAATATCTTCTATGCCCATTTATGATGTATATCGAATGATAATGCTTCTTGTATTCTAGAAACTGACATATTGTTTAACATGGTTTTGGGGAAATGCTCTGGTGGTGCTCCCCATTTTTTTGTCCATCTAAGGGAGTTTGCTAGTCATCTGCAATAATAGAACATAAGATTATTATTCAACTCATTTTATCATATATCGATGTGACGACACTGCTGGTACGACTGGCTAGATGTACTTAATACAATCTCGTATAAATATGCCCTTTTTATGTTTGAATTCAACGGGCTAGTAAAGGGTAATTATGTCCAGTTTAACTCATAACACAGCTAAGACATCAAAAAGAGCAGTGACTCCTTTTTCCCTTTAATATATATGCTAAAATCATTGGCGTTCAGTCATATTTTCCCCAATTGCCGAGCTGGTTTTACTTGGAGTTAGAGTTTAACGTTCTCTGTTAACTTTGACTTTCCACTTCTGTACTGTGAAAGTATTTTAATTTTCTTTATTTACTGGCAGTGGCATGGGTCCAGATTCCCGTGTTCTAGTGAGGAAAAGCAGGAAGCAAGCACAACAGTATTACAGATTGTATAAAGTATGCATACAACTCATTTTCATAGCGTATACCACATTATTAAATCGTGCATCTTACAGTATACATATTCATTTGATTTCTTCAAATTTTCAGTTAAGTTAAAACCATTATTCTGATTTTGGGTAGTTAGTAATTTCGTCTTTCTTTTGAAATTGATTTGCACCATTCAGTCGTTGCTCAGATACTGTTATTCATTTCACAAAGTATTCTATTTTTATTTCCTATTTTTTGCGTGGATGCACAACTGGTGTCATGGTTAGGATATTGGATCAGTGGATTGAACCAATTTTGAAGGTCAGTTGATAGATCCCATTTTCTGCTAATTAATCAAGTAATTACATAACAAAATAGCCATCATATCTATATACTTATTCTGTACAGTCTTCAGTCATTGAATACATGTCTATACGTTAACTCTTGATTAGTCTTGATAATCTTTATACTATACAGTCTTCATAATCAATACACGTCGATATCTTGCACTATATGCTACATATATCTGGATAAACATTAGTGTTTATATTTTATATTATTTCTTAAGGTTGTTGTCATTAAAATCATTATCTATGGTATGAATAATCTCCTATGACAACCTTAAAATATAACCTAACCCCCTTCCCCTTTGACTTCTAAAACTATCCTTTAATCTATGCATGTCTTATGCCTATTTTATATTTCTCCCCCTCTTTCATCAACAAAAACTTTTAACTCTATTCCTAATTGACTAATTCTAACTTTGATTCTAATTCAAATACTAACTCTAATACTATGCCAATATAAAAATTCACCTAACTAAAATACTGTAGACTAATCAAGAAAGAGATAATCATGCAAAAAAATTTAAATATAGAAGTGATAATTGTGATAAAGTAAAACCATTATCATTCAGTCAAACCATACAAATTATAATACAATCCAACCCAAGTAAATCAATTCAAGTCCAAACCAATTCAAGTGTTTATTATTCAGACAAGCAAATCTATTTAACTAGACATTACGAGGCACCTCAACTCAACTGTTCTCACCAAAGATGACTATGAGATCGGTCTTTATAGCCTCCCAATCATCATTGTCTTTGTTTATGGTGCACTCTGGTTTAGTCGTTTGATTTTCTTTGTTGAGGGCTGAAATTATCCATCGAATTGCATCACAATGCCTCTTTTTTCTTGATCATCTATCTGCATTTGACTTAACTCCAAGTGCCTTTGGTTTCGTAGACTAAAAAAGAGAATATTTTTGAAAGATTCAAACGTTTGTCCAAGGTTTTCGATTACATAGGAGGAACCATTATTTTGCTTTAGAGTAAAGTAAAAGAAGAAATATGATGATTATTCTCGTTTTTCTGATCTAGGGAGTTATTTATAGGTGTAGAAAATCATGTGGAACAAATAGACATTTGAAAGTTATTTGATTTTCAAAATTTTCGAAAATGATCGTTGTATGTTGACATATATTCATATTTTTCAAAGTTAATATATTTTGATACTTTATGTTTATTAACTTATACTTTTGTGTTTGGTATGATTTCTAGAGATGATTTGTAATGTTTAACAGAAAAGACAGATTTGCATTGACGATGGAAGCAGTGGTTACATCCAATACATGAAATTCAAACAATACACGACTTAAAACCAAACTAAAACATGAACTACTACAACAATCATTATGATAATAAGCTAGAAAGATGTAGAAGAAGATGATGATACACCAAGCTTGCAACTTGCCTTTCCAAAAAAAGTATCTATTTATTAGGAATTGTGTTTAATTTTTTCCTTATGGTTCATTTAAGAATCTTTTGATTTTCAACGATCTTCTTTTGGTTTTTAAGAAGATTATTGTTGGTAGGATGAGTGGGGAAATCAATATTTTGAATTAATATTTGTCGACATATATGTATAAAGGAAATCTGAATTAACTTAATTACTTATTTATATTATTGCCTATTTACTTTTGTAGAAGCTAAATTGATAATAATAATATTTGATTTTTAAGTATATTTTATTAATTAAAATTATAAAAATTAAATCATTATATGATATTATTTTTTAAACATAGGTTAATTTTACCATTTTAAAACAGCCAAAAATCAATTCAAAATTTAAGACAACCAAGAAAAAAAAAATTAATTTAGATGCATATGTATTTTAAATCCAATTTTGACTTTATTTAAACCATATATTGATGTGAAGCACATATTAGCGATTTCGTGTCTGAATCATTATCACTTGAAAATGTATCTGAATCGTCCAATGTTGCAGTATATGTTCTTTTCCATTTTCTTGAAGAACCGGTATTTGGGGGGGGGGGGGGTGTGTGTGTGTGTATTGTATATCGAGATGTGGACAATGTCGTTTTAAGTGTCCGGTTTCATCTCGGTTGATACATCCGATATCATTTTGAATGTCACTTTCATTTCTTGAATCTTTGCTATCAATTCTTTTGAAAATTTTCATCTTTGTATACTTTAGAAGTAATTTCTTGTCATGAACACAATTTCATCATCACTTTTTGGATCTACTTGTCCGTTACTACATTTAAGGCTATTGATTTCTTCTCTATTAATTTGCTTTGTTGTCTGCCTTGCATTTGTGCTTCAAATGACATTAAAATGCCAATTAACTCTTTAATTTTTAGTATTAAATATTATTAGTCTCTTCAATAGCTAGACTCTTTTGATTCCATTCGGGAGTAAATGAATTTGTTTTTTTTCTAATTTGGCCCTCTTTGGAATTTTTTTACCCAATGCAAAAAGTAAATGTACTATATCTTGAAATTTACTATACATGTCAAATATGGACTTATTTGAGCTCATTTGAAATAATTAAAACTGATTTGTTAACACAGAAAATTAGTTTGTTTAACTTTACTTATGTCTTCATGTGTAACTTGCAAAGTTCTCCAAATTTCAAATGTAGACTTACAGATGGACACTATTAAATTCATTTCTATCTAGTGAACAAAACAATATATTCATGGTCTTCGGATTACTTTGCGCAACTGTTTTTTGATCAGCAGTCCACTGTGCTAAATTAGTCATGGGTTCAGTGTACTCTTAGTTTGTTTAACTTTACTTGTGCCTTCATGTGTAACTTGCAAAGTTCTCCAAATTTCAAATGCAGACTTACAAATGGACACTATTAAATTCATTTCTATCCAATGAACAAAACAATACATTCATGGTCTTAGAGTTAGGGTAGCTGTTTTTTGATCAACAGTCCACTGTGTTAAATTAGTCACATGTTCAGTGTACACGGTTTGTGTGATATTCCAAGTGTTTAATTTTATTTATTGCAAATAAATTTTCGTTTTACATGACCAATGTGTGTAATTACTGCCATTAAAAAGCGGTGGTTTGACAATAGATTGACCTTCTACAAATGAATTACTTATTTTGTTACTAACCATTATCGTTGTTAGTAGCCATTTTAAAACTTTTCAAAAATCAGTCATGAATATGTTTAATGCTCTGATACCAAATGTGAGAATGCGGAATATGGATCTTAAGACTAAACCAACATTAAAAGAGGATGAATAGTGTTTTCTAACTTAAGTGATATTTGTTAAGTATTAACAGAATTATACTTAATACAATTAACAAACATAGAATCAAAATGTAAATAAAAATAAATGCAGTAAGGTAAAAGAGAAAACACATCAAAAAATTATATTGGTTCAGAGTTACCTACATTTAATCTCACACAATTCGTTATGCGGATTTCTTTTCAAATACTAAATGCATATACAATTTCGATTTCAAGAACACGAGAGACACCATCTAGAATTTCGACCTCTGGGCTGAGGCACTTGATTTTCAAAGCAACAAGTTACACCTAGTGGATTTCCGGGTAGCCAGCGCAGCAGGCTACAATCACACCTTTTTAAACAACGGTTTTTGGGTTGAAAGAGTTTATAGAATCACATCTTTCGATCTTTGATTACGATTGTTCCTATAACTTTGAATTGTACTTTGATCTTGAGAGATAAATGAGAGAATGATAGAGAATCAAATCAGAGATTAATAGATTTGATTCTAGAAGAATTTCGGTAGAGTTTGGTTAAGAATTTCTAAAAAAATAAAAGAAAATAAAGGGGAGGGAAGAATGGAAGAAAGTAGTTGTTAAAATTCGTTTAAAATAACTGATATATAGTGGAGCAGCAGCCATGTCTACTAGCAAAAGGTTGCGATGAATAGACATCTCTTTTGAAAGTTCAGTTTTGTAAAGTACTATCACTATGTCTTCATATCCTAGATATATATGTTGAAGTATCCATGTGTGTTTTGAAATTTTGTTTATTTTAAATTGTTTTTGGATCCGTAGCTTTGTAAAATAATTTAAAACTTTGTAATATCACTTGAACATAATTTATACATATAATAAGACTTTAGAAAATAATTCTTAAAACAAAGTATAAATAAATTGTCAAAACATAAACATATAAAAAATTATAAAACTAAAATATAAACAATAAAAAAGGTTAGAAATCAAAAAAGATGTTTTGAAAATATCATTTTGGAAATAGGGCTTATTTTGAAATTCATTTGAAAAATCATTTTGAAGAAGAGAAGGAGAGACCCCAAGTGCTATGATAATTTTAACTTATTTAGAACATCTTGAACTCTTCAATACTCATTTTTCATCCTCTATCTTTTAAATCGTCATGATATTCTTTATATTGTACAATCTTCATAATCAATATTTGTCTATGTCATGCGCTACATGCTACATATATCTAGATTGACTTAGTATTTATATTTTATATTATTTCATAAAGTTGTCACCAAAACCTATGATACTAACATAAATGTTTTTTAAATCAACCCCACCGGATATATCAAGCTACATTTTGATATAACCCCCAACCATTTCACCACTTATTGATCAAATATTCTATTCACTTCTTATATAAATATCCCCGTGCTTTCATGATGCTTCTTTTATTGTCAATTTATTATTAAGGTAAAAAGACATAAAAACGTGGTTTATATTCCTAATGACAAAATTTAGTGCTTATTGGAGTTGATGATTTCAGCTAATGTATATTACGATGAATAGACATCTCTTTTGAAAGTTCAGTTTTGTAAAGTATGATCACTATGTCTTCATATCCTAGATATTTATGTTGACGTATCCATGTGTATTTTGAAATATTGTTTATTTTAAATTGTTTTTGGATCCGTAGCTTTGTAAAATAATTTAAAACTTTGCAATATCACTTGAACATAATTTGTACATATAATTAGACTTTAGAAAATAGTTCTTAAAACAAAGTATAAATAATTTGTCAAAACATAAACATATAAAAAATTATAAAACTAAAATATAAACAATATAAAAGGTTAGAAATCAAAAAAGATGTTTTGAAAATATCATTTTGGAAATAAGGCTTATTTTGAAATTCATTTGAAAAATTATTTTGAAGAAGAGAAAGAGAGAGACCAAGTGCTATGATAATTTTGACTTATTTAGAACATCTTGAACTCTTCAATACTCAATTTTCATTCCTATGTCTTTTAAATCGTCATGATATTCTTTATATTGTACAGTCTTCATAATCAATATTTGTCTATGTCATGCACTACATGCTACATATATCTAGATTGACTTAGTATTTATATTTTATATCATAAAGTTGTCATCAAAACCTATGATACTAACATAAATGTTTTTTAAACCAATCCCACCGGATATATCAAGCTACATTTTGATATAACCCCCAACCATTTCACCACTTATTGATCAAATATTCTGTTCACTTCTTATATAAATATCCCCATGCTTTCATGATGCTTCTTTTATTGTCAATTTATTATTAAGGTAAAAAGACATAAAAACGTGGTTTATATTCCTAATGACAAAATTTAGTGC
Organism: Allium sativum; assembly: GCA_030737875.1. NCBI lineage: Eukaryota > Viridiplantae > Streptophyta > Magnoliopsida > Asparagales > Amaryllidaceae > Allium > Allium sativum. Next base: position 259,746,682 of record CM060909.1, on the reverse strand, counting down.
TTATTGGAGTTGATGATCTCAGCTAATGTATATTACCAGCTTTTTTATTTTATAAAATAAGTGTTTTAAGACCATTAAACACTTGATGTATTTTGTTTGCACCACCATAACCTTAGCCTCACAACTTGCGTGCTTAATTTATCCGTTTACATGCGAAAGCTTTAAGTGATGTTTTGAGATAAAATGATTTGGTGTTAGAAATACGCATCATGCGTATAAATCTTTCGATATCACTTCTAATCTCGTCCATAAGTTGCGAAACAATTGCCAATTTCCTTTTTGATTGAAGCATCATAATCTTCATCGGTTAAGATTATGTGGCTTTGAGATACCTAGTGATGGATAACTACAATGAATTATTGTCAAGGATTTCCTACTTCATTTGAAATATTCCTTTAAAATATTGTTGTAACTCTGAAGAAAGAAATAATAAATATGTTAAAACATTAATATCAGTATGACAGTGTCATTGAAACCATTGTTTGAGGTTTCGGCCAGAACCACGAGATCTCGACGATCTCGTGCTGGTTCCGGCAGTCACTGGGATTTTCCCGTCCTGTTTTAACAATCAATGGAAGAAGAAAAAAGAAACCCTAAATCACGAAATCAAACGACGGAACGACGACAAAAAATCCACACGAGAAAGCAAGAATTCGAAAAAGCAAAAGGAGACGTAACCTCTCCTGCTCAAACAGTATTAAATCGAGCTTTAGCAAACTGCCAATTTGAAGATTTTGTGCCTAGCCATTGCGAAATCGAGTCAATTGACAGCCATGTGAAGTATCGATTTTTGTTTTCCTTTAAATTTTTTTTACTACCATCGTTCTTCTTCTGTCTTTTTATTTCCTTCTGTGCGCACAAATTTTTTTCCCCTCTCGCGAGATGAGTGGGGGAGAAATTGATGAGCTGGTAAATGTTTTATTGGGTTCCACTTTCTTTTTTGGGGGCTTCCTTGAATACTGCGTTTTAACATGCTGAATACGTATTTTTTTTTCCCTTTAAGGTGAACTGAATTGATTGCTGTATATTTAATATGCTATTTGGGAACTTGCATATGAACCCGAGCACGTTTAACTTTCAAAGTGAACTGACCTGAGCACTATATTTTTATACGGATTTGCGACGTTTACCATTACCTTTTCACTAAAAATACGAAAAAACCGATATTTGAACTGAAACTGAAACAGAAATTTAAATTTCCGAAATGGACTGAAACTGATAAATTTTCAAATGACCGAGACAGAAACCGAGTTTTCAAACCTTGATTGAAACGTTGGAAAAATATTTAATTGTTATTTAAACCAATGAAAGTAATATTTATTTTCCTAAAGCAATTTCATCGAATGATTAAAATCAAAGCAATGATCGAATCACATCAATTTCAAATTGTTGTTTCTTGTTAAGCAATGGCTTATAACCCTAGCCCCTCTCCCTCGCATATGCCTTTGAATCTAGTTTGTCTCCTATCTTCCCCAGCAGCTTAGGACAATGGCTTGACTCCAGTTGAATCAAAGAGGACTCGGAAAAGTGTCAAGGCGGCTCAAAAAGCTCCAGTTGTGGTTTTCAGATCCAATCCAAACGCTGGGAAATTCCTTCACGTATAAAGGAAATCTCCCCTGCCAACTTCGCTCAATCGGATTTTCTGCAACTTCATCCGGCCAAGCCTTTTGCCTTGTTCAGACAATAATACGCGTTCATCCGATTGTGAGTAGTCAGTAAATTCTGACAGTCCAAACCGGTTGAGTGGAATGTGAAAAGTTGTGATTATAGGGATACAGATTCATGTATCCAGTCTTCCACAAATTTTCAATCCAATTGATTACAACCAAATGAGTGCTAAAATGACTAATTCAACGCTTTATTCAGCAAAGAAATATTGAGAAAAGTTTATTGTTATTTACGTGGTTGGTTCACACCTGTGGTATCATTACTTTAAAGCCTATATTAAAAGCATGTGAAAACAAGTTTGGGAGTTTTATTTGTACACCAAACACTGGTTTCTATGTGATAAAATTCGAAAATAAAGAAGATTATGATATAATCTTGCCTAAGTTACCAAAGCCCTCGCCTATGTGCGTCTAGTCCCCAGCCTGGGCCTTTTTTAACCTTTCCAGGCGCCTATGAAGCGATAAGCGCCAAAAAACCCCAAAGGCGCTTGCCTTGTGAAGCGGCAAAAAAGCGCGCCTTTTGTGGCATTTGAGTAGAAATTGAAAGTTTCAGCATTTGACCCAATAGGATCCCGAAATCCAACATGGTAAGAAAGATATGCTCGTTTGACTGTTGATTTAGAGTGTGTTCTTTAAAAAAATGCTGCTTTTCGTTCGTCGACCCTTCAAAAAGAAGAAAAAACCATAGATTTCTTTCATTGAACAGTAAAAAAAACCTAGTTTATGGAAGGTTAAAACTCTATTTTAAGACTTTACGTAGCGTGTTCTTAATTTCTATATTATAAGTATATAATTGTTTGTAGACTTGAGTTGAATGGCTTTGTGCATTCTTAGTTTGATTTATGTCAATCGAATGATGTTTTGCTCAAATATTGCTTTTATAAGCCTTTTTAAAGCAAAAATTGTGTTTTATTGCGTTTTTTAAATGCAGTTTTAAAGCTGAAAACTGAAGAAAAAAAAATGTCATTCAAGGCATCCAAAAAAGCTCTAGGCGCAAAAAAGCGCCAGGCGAGAGCTGGGGCTTTTTTCGCTTTGATAACCATGATCTTGGGAGGTGATTCTTACTTTTATTATAGAAACTTATGACAATGAGGAGATGAGTGCCATATTTAAACTTACATGTTTCCAGTTTGGGTAAGATTTCCAAGGTTAAAATTGAATTTCTGGTCAGAAGGAGACATCAACAGAATTCTTATGTTTTAGACAACACCTTACCAAGGAATGATTAAAATCATTTACTACGGTCTCGATTGAGATTAACAACAAATTTATTTATTTTCAAGAGAAATTACAGTTGTAATTGAAGATAGTGATATGTCTACGCAGCCGTTTGAATACAAACGGAAGTCAATCCCTGCAACTGTTTTGGATTTCCAGTGAAGCTTTGTGCAAAATATGGGGTTTGAAAATAAAAACAGCTAATGACAAAGAAGAGCAAGCAAAATCGTAATAAAAAGCTGCGTGCGATCACTGTTTCAAATCTCGCAAATATCGCCCGAGATCTCCTCCGAGATCTCGTTTTGGGCTCCTTCCGAAACGAAACAGCAAATATCACTCTAAATCTCCTTTTGAATATATCGCCCGAGATATTGCAATATCGAACGATATATCGACCGAGACGAAATACTGGAATATCGTCCGAGATCTTAGTTTTTTTTGGGTTAAAATTTAAATTTGTGCTTGAACTAGAACTATAATTAAAAAACTCAAATTTAGCCATATCAGTCTTTTGTTATTTTACATTTTGCATGTTAAATGACTATATTTTATGTTCTTATATGTTTTACAGTGCTTATGATTTTCATATTCGTCTTTTTACATACATGTTACTTATGAAATTATGTATTTTGTGGTCTATTTATGCTGGTTTTTTTTAATGTTTTGGATCCTTTTAATGTTTCCTGTCTAACAATATTCCTGTTTTAAACTTATTACGATTTAGAGTATGAATGATCTTTCGCAAAATAAAGAATAGTAAAGTTATTTTGCATTAAATTTAAGTTACTATGTTTTGATAGCATTCATAAAAATCATTTTGTTAAAATATCATTTTTAACATATGTACCTCGAGATTGTTCCGAAATGAACTTTCAGACCCGAGATGAAAATCCGAGACAAACTCCCGAGTTAGACTCATCTCCCCCGTCTATAAAACCTCCGAGACGAAACACGACCGATATCCGAGATTTAAAACCTTGCGTGTGATAATAGCTCATAAGAAAAACCCATGCAGGTAGGTCGGAATGCTTCCCAGGCATCTCAAGCAAACACATGAATTAAACCAGGTAATATACACGATGACATGGTACTTTGATGTGATGAAGCATTAACTTGTGCAGAGGACATAAATCAACACAGTCTGTTGGAAATAGTTCTGCATTTAATAATTCTACCTACCTCCTAATCCGCATTTAATTATTCCACTTTCCAATAAGTCCTTTCATTATTTGATAAAATGAATGAGTGTACGTCTCTTAGGAAATTGACGTGTCTCTTAGGAAATTGACATGTCTTTATTGCTTATCTTGGAAGTTGTATTTCAATTAATGTCCTTGTAAAATCTCAGATTATAGATAATGAACCCTGCTATGTGCTAATTGCGCAAGCATATTCAGAAAATTTCTTGTTTCTATTTTTAACATGATATCAGAGCCTTAATCTAGGACTCTACTTCCGCAAATAATTCTTGAGAAAATCTGACTGGGCATTTTTGCTGTCAGTAACTCCAAAATCTTGACTGCGCACTAAGTGTTGTCAAGTTATTCACTGTCCGAATCTTTTCAACAGTCATCCGTAGGATTTTCAACAGCCGTTAGTACACTTTTTCAGCCACCGTCTTTTGTTCCAGTTGCTGTCCCGACATTTTCTGGTATGGAAAAATCAGCAGGTAATTGTAGTATGGCATGTTCAGGCAATCTTCCACTTTCATTTGGATTTCATGTCTCAGAAACACCTTCTAACCTTTTCTGGATACTAGATTCCGGAGCCACAGACCATATGACATCCTCTTCTAAACAATTCTCCACATATTCCGCTTGTCCCAGTAATAAGAAAATTGTTACTGCTGATGGTACTCTTGTAGCTATAGCGGGCATTGGAGATATCCAATTAAATCATTTTATAACCTTAAAGAGGGTTATCTATGTTCCAAAACTATCCATGAATCTTGTCTCGATACAAAAACTTACAAACGATTTATCTTGTAATGTGATTTTTCAAAATGATTGTTGTATATTTCAGAATAAGGAATCAGGAATGACTATTGGGCGTGCTAGAGAAAGTAATGGCCTTTACTATCTTTTAGAACCAGGTCAGAGTACAAAAGTCCACTTGTCTCACTCATTTATGTCAAAGTCGTTTCTCTCTAAAAAGGAAAAAATATTTCTTTTTCATTATCGATTGAGTCATCCTCCTTTCGGAGTCATTAAAGTCTTGTTTCCGTCTTTATTCACTAAGGTAGATATTGGAAGTCTTCATTGAGATGTGTGTGAGTTTGCAAAACACAAGCGTCTACCTTTTCCATTAAACAACAATAGAAGCTCTTCCCCCTTCTATCTTATTCAGATGTTTGGGGTCTCTCTACAGTTCCAAATGTAACTGGTGCTAGATGGTTTGTGACTTTTATTGATGATTGTACTCGGGTTACTTGGGTGTTTTTACTCAAAAACAAGTCTGACGTCAGTACTGTTTTTTCAAAAAATTTCTACATGATTCAAAATCAATTTGGAGTAAACATCAAAAGGCTTAGGACTGATAATGGAAAAGAGTACTTCAATCATGTTCTTATTTCTTTCTGTCAAAAGGAGGGCATTGTCCATGAGTCTTCTTGTGTTAAAACACCACAACAAAATGGAATCGCAGAAAGGAAAAATGGACATCTATTAGACCAAACCCAGGAACAGTTGTTTCATCAAAATGTTCCTAAATATTTATGGGGGGAGGCTGTTCTCACTAGCACATATCTTATTAATCGATTACCCTCTAGAGTATTAGGGTTCAAGAGTCCTACGGATGTTCTTTCTTCCTTCTATCCAAATTTTTCAGCAAATAGTATTATTAAGCCTCGAATCTTTGGATGTGTTTCATTTGTCCATATTCATAATGAAGACAGGTAAAAACTTGATCCAAGAGCACTAAGATGTGTTTTTGTCGGGTACTCCCTTATGCAAAAGGGATATAAGTGTTTCCATCCTCCATCTAAAAGGTTTTTTGTTTCACGGGATGTAACTTTTCATGAGGAGGAACCATACTTCTCTCAACCTTATCTTCAGGGGAAGAATTTGAAGGAAGATAAGAAGGTTGAAACACTTGATCTTTCCGGTCTTGAGTCAAATACATCTAATCTTTCCGATTTCGAGTCGAACAAACTTGTTCCAGAACCATCTGAGGCTGAAGAAACTGAATCAAATCATTCAAGTTCACCTTCAGCTTCAGATGAACCTGAAGTGGATGTAAGATTTGAAAAGAATCTGGTCTACATTTGTTCTTGAATCGACACAAGTTCAAGAGCCTGACTTGACTCCTTTGAATGAGGTAAATAATTCTTCTGAATCGACACAAGTTCAAGAGTCTGACTTGACTCCTTTGAATGAGGATGAAATGATTACCCAAACAACAGATGATGACCTGGACCTTCTAATTGCCATTAGAAAAGGAATCAGAAAATGCACCAAATAGCCCTTGTATCCCCGTTCAAACTATCTTTCTTTTCAAAAATTCTCACCCACCCATAGAGCCTTCCTTACAAACCTAAACACTACTCCTATCCCAACAAATATTTCTGAGGCATTGTCTGATGAAAAATGAAAGCAAGCCATGAATATCGAGATGGATGCATTGAAGAAGAATGGAACTTGGGAGATAATGAATTTACCGAAAGGGAAGAAGCCAGTTGGATGCAAATGGGTATATACTATAAAATATAAGGCTGATGGAACAATTGAAAGATATAAAGCAAGACTAGTTGCCAAAGGGTTTACACAAACCTATGGAATTGACTATTCAAAGACATTTGCTCCGGTTGCAAAGATAAATACTGTCAGGGTAATTTTGTCACTTGCTGCTAATTATGGTTGGAATTTACAACAATGTGATGTGAAGAATGCCTTCTTACATGGGGAGCTTGAGGAGGAGATTTATATACAGGTACCATCGGGGTATGATAAAAATGTACCTGTTAAAAATGCAGGTTGAAAAAGACATTATATGGTCTAAAACAATCACCCCGGGCATGGTTTGGAAGATTTACCAAGGTTATGACATCTTTGGTGTACGAACAAAGTCAAGGAGATCATACCTTGTTTATCAAACATTCACCGCAAAAGGGGATAACAATTCTGTTAGCATACGTGGATGACATCATAATGACCGGAAATGATTGGAAGGAGCAACATATCTTGAGTTAGTGTTTGGCTAAGGAGTTTGAAATGAAAACTCTTGGAAAGTTGAAGTACTTTTTGGGAATCGAGGTGGCACATTCCCAAAAAGGAATTTTTATATCTCAGCAAAAATACATTACAGATTTACTCAAAGAGACAGGAAAAACAGCATGTAAACCTGCGAGCACTCCTATGGATCCAAATCTGAAATTGGGTAATGCAGAGGTAAGTGTTGCAGTAGACAAAAAAATGTACCAGCGTCTTGTTGGAAGATTAATTTACTTGTCTCACACTAGACCAGATGTTGCATATGTTGTAAGTATGGTCAGCCAATTCATGCACAGTCCAAGGAAAGTTCATTTAAAGGCAACTCATAGAATTCTGCAGTATCTCAAGGGGACTCCAGAAAGAGGAATTTTATACAAAAGGAATGGAAACACAATTATTGAGGCTTATACTGATGCTGATTATGCAAGGTCAATCACTGACAGAAGATCCATTACTGGATACTGCACCTTTCTTGGAGGAAATTTAATAACTTGGAGAAGTAAAAAAACAAAATGTGGTGGCTCGTTCTAGTGCCGAAGCTGAATTTCGGGCTATGGCACAGGGAATTTGTGAACTACTTTGGCTCAAAATAATTTTAGATTTGAAGATTAAATGGGATGAACCTATGAAACAGCAATCAACATAGCTCATAATCCCGTACAACACGATCGAACAAAACATATTGAGGTGGATAGACATTTTATCAAAGAAAAATTCGACTCCGGTTTGATTTGTACTCCGTATGTACCTTCACAAAGGGAACTCGCAGATATTCTAACCAAAGGATTGAGCAGTCCAGTTTTTGAAGAAATGGTGTCCAAGCTGGGAATGATGAATATCTCTATTCACCAGCTTGAGGGGGGGTGTTGGAAATAGTTCTGCATTTAATAATTTTACCTACCTTCTAATCCGCATTTAATTATTCCACTTCCCAATAAGTCCTTTCATTATTTGATAAAATGAATGAGTGTGTCTCTTAGGAAATTGACGTGTCTCTTAGGAAATTGACATGTCTTTATTGCTTATCTTGGAAGTTGTATTTCAATTAATGTCCTTGTAAAATCTCAGATTATAAATAATGAACTCTGCTATGTGCTAATTGCGCAAGCATATTCAGAAAATTTCTTGTTTCTATTTTTAACACAGTCAAACATGTAATCACTATGCGATCAGATGAGTTAAAATATAATAGTTCTAAGCGAAGCCTCGATTTAGATTACATGAACCAATCTGAATCTAACAAACCCAAATGTAATGGACAAAGACAACTCATTGAATATACAACACATGGATCTATTTTCATTTTGGAACAACATAATACACAACCAACAACATCGGTTCAGGCTCAGAGTTCAGTTCAGGCCAACTCTCCTTCTAACCCTATATACGACATTGGTTCTTGCATTAGAACCAAGTGAAGCAGAAGCAACGGCAAGACGAAGCCTCTCTGAATTCATGGCAACGCAAAATAAAGACATGATTTACACCCGAGTACCACAACTTGGTAGCTTGGTCTGGAACTCATGTTGTGTTGAAAACCCCTTATTCCAACTAATTTCTAAATTAAAGAAAACAAAATTTTGTCTCAAGATGTGGAACATGCAAGCTGTCAAGCAATGCACTACTGATGTTCTAGCGAACAAGCTAGATGTCGCATACTCTGCTAGTCATCCATCCAAGCGATTACCAAATTCTGAATGAATATAGGCATAAAGTGTATCTACTTTCTGATTTATTGTGTAGACGGGCAACAATATAGAATTTAGATATCAAAAGTCAATTGGTTAAAACAGGGAGATAACGCATCACACTTATTTCACTCTAAATAATTTCAGTCAAATGCTATGCCAAATTCTAAAATGACAGTGGATGCTCAAGACAACCGAGTTAATGGAAACGATATCTAGTACTTTTGCTATCTTTACTACTACTCTGAATTTCAATTTTTATCATATTTCTATAAAAAAAACTTCTAGAAAATGGTAGAAATTCATTGGATAAACCTTTTGAATTAGATGAAGTCGAAGAGATCGTCTTTTTGAGTATATGATACCAGTTCTCCAGGTTTATATGGTTTCAATTTTGAATTCTATATAAGTTACACTAGGAAATTATCGAAAATGACATTTTCCAAGTGATGTTGGATGTTCAGCAGTCAGGTAAGATTATAAAAGAAATCAGCCATACTTTATTTGCTTAATCTCAACATGTAGACCCACAGACTTTGTCTGATTACAAGCCGGTCTCTTTATGTAATGTAATATGTGGGATATTGGCAAATCTGCTAAGTAGTAGGATGAAGCATCATGTTAATAATTCAATCGCAATTGGTCAAAATGCATTTATTCCTAGCGACTCAGAACTGAAAATTCTCTTCTTGCATATGAAATAGTGAGAGGATTTCAGTAGAAAATCATATAATAACAAATGTTTAAAAATGGACTTGCATAAAGCATATGACAACATGAGTTGGGAATTCATATATCATGTGCTCCTTGAATTGTTATCTTTGCAAATATGAGATATGAATCCTCAGCCATATTTTCAATCCTAATGGATAGTGGTCCAGTAGGTTATTTTAGTAATAACAGGGGTATACGATAAAGAAATTCATTATCCTTTTTGTTGTGTTTTTAATTTTTTTTTTTTTTTTGGGGGAGGGTGGAGGGAGGTTGTTATTGCATCGAAGTGCTTACAATCGTGCTTGGCATGAAATTTTATGAATGCAATATTACCCCAATTCTTCCTACCTAACTTATTCTTATCCATTCGCTTTATGCTGATTGCATTCTAGTGTTTACGAAAGTTAGCACTGATAATGCAACATCCATTGTCATAATTATAGGAAAATTATGATCTTTAGGTTTAGGAACGAATGAACAGAAAACTATCTTGTTCTTTAGCAATGGTGCACAAACAAAGATCATACAAGAATATACAAAATTTTCGAATAGAGACTCTCAATCTCATACCTTTGTGGGTACTGCTATCTTACAGTAAATTAAAATTAAGGGATTTTGGAGCGCCGTTGGATAAAATAACAAGTTAGACAATTGAGAAGACAAAATTCTGAATGTAGACGATAGAATTGAATTAATCAAAACAGCCATATATCAATGGTCTTGTTTTGAATTCAATTCTGCCAACTACCAGTATCAACCATTAGCGGGGTAAATTAACTTTGCTTCAGTTTTGTGTGAAAAAACAAACACCCAATTTAAGCTGGAAGGATGTGTAAACCTAAGGCAGAGAGGGTGTAAATTTACAAAAATGAAAGATATTACGAAGACGGACTCCTTATAACTTCCATGAAAACAAATTTTAAATGATTGTTTGTGGACTCAATGGATGAACAATAGATACTTACAAAAATAAAAATTTCAAGACAATAATGGAAGACAGCAACCGATTGTATATATGGAAACTGTTACTCAACACAAGAATGCAAACAAGTGGCCTTATTGGGAAGAAGATTGCAAATGGAGGTAACACTAGTTTATGGTTTGACCCCTGGGTCAATGACCATTCACTGAAGGATTTGATAGGGTGACAAGCTATTTTTTTATCATGGAGACAGGCCTTTTTTGATTTGCGATGGTCAACGGGTAGAAGAGATCCCCTGTTTGCCTCATATAGTCCAACAAGTACATAAAATCCCGTTATATTACACATGAAGAAAATTTTTAGATATGCAACAATCAAAACAACGGGGAATTCTTTTTCTACTCGGCATGGAATCATGCCAGGGAAAATTACGGTAAACTAGAGTCTAGAGTGGTGTAGCCTCATTTTTGAAATAATAAATGTTCACCCAGAATGTTCTTATGTGCTTTATCAATGAAATCAGAGGGAAACTTAACATCAAGGATAAAAATCAGCAAATGGAACACAAATATGGAATACGATCTGTGCAGGTGGGGGACAGATCATCTATTTTTTTTCAACGTTAGTATTCAAACTCAATTTGGCAGGGCATAAAATATAAGCTACAACTTCCAGTCAACGTTAACAATAATAACATTGATGACATACTCTCTCAGGACTTAATTCATAACAGTGACAGCAAACCATTAAAAAAAACAATTTCCATAATGTTCACTTGACTAGTTTGACCTGTATGGGTGGAAAGTAATGCAAGAGTTATTCAAATATCAAATTGTCGACCGTCGATGCATCCTCCGCCTGGAATCCAAGAAAATAACTAACAGACTTGTGCTGGGAATCGGAAGAGAGGCAGATCTGTGTAGACCTGATTGTTCTAAGCAATTAATGAAGAATTTTGATGGTGTAGTTGCTTGTGTTGCCATGAATTTACTCAACTGCAGGAGACATAGAAGATTATTGAAAGAACTGCAACAACGAGAAGTAGACGGTGTAAAGTAGGGTGGCTGTTTTTATTATTTATCGGGTTTTGTCTTTTTGGACTACTGTTTTTTGTTGTTGCTCGTTTTCTTTTCTTTTGTGCGTTGAGTAAGAAATCTGTATAATGGTAGTATGGGCATGTGGGGACTGTATAATGTTTTTTGAGTAAGAATTCTGTATAAAATATAAACACTCTACCACTGTATGGTTTCTCAATGCTTCGGACTTGGTAATTTTTCCCTTAAAACTAATGAAGTACCTGTTAACAAGAACAAAATGGAAAAAAAGAAACAACAATTTCAATTTAACCCGCATTTAATTTTAAGCAGTAATCCAATAATTAGATGTTGAAGTTATAAAGCAATGCACCAGTTATCCAATAACTGTTTCGATCACTTTTTCCAGCAGTCTATCAAATTAATTCAAATTTGAAATCATTAATTTGTTACTTGTTAGTTTTGAACTCAAATTACTTCGTCCAATAATCCAGTGGTTGCCACAGTCCCCTGCTCCAGATCGAGTCCCAGTGAGCTATTCTAAGCTTGAGGTTCTATAATTTCGTGTGTTGTTTATCCGACGAGCTATCTAAGCCCCTTCAAACTTTTTTTTTGTTTTGGGGGGGGGGGGGGGGGGGGGGGCTTGTAAATTCTAAAAAAAATAGCATTTTACATTAACCGATTTAGTGAACCATATCCGTTGGTGGAGCTAGATAACAAGATCAGATAGGGATAAAAACATATAAACGAGTAAGATTTATCACACTATATGGAAAGAAATGTTCGCGTAGGACAAACGCTTATTTGAGGTATGGCAAAAAGACAAATAGGAGGAGGAAAAAACTGCATAAATTACTGAAATCAAGGTATGGCAACTGTCCTAGACTCCTACCTCCCATACATCCTGTTATGCCCTTGATCGCCTCATATTTTCTATGTTTACAGCTATTCATCCTCGTTTACCTTAATTGTTTACAAGCAAATCGGCTTCCTTCTCTACTTTAGACCTCTCATTTAACATTGATATATGTACCATCTGCTGACTTCACTTAATTTTAGTTCCGTACGAAGGTTCACTCAAAAACTAATCTCGAATTTTGCAACTAAGTACTTGTTTATGCATGTACTTGTGCACTTAATGATATGTTGCTATTATTTTTCCTAAATGCAGGAGGCGATTCCTGTAACACAACTTGTTAGGGAAACTGCTGCTGTCATGCAAGAATTTACTCAATCTGGGTAAGTTATACACAAACATACATACACACGCAAACAAATTTAAGATACTACACGACAGAGTTGTATTATGACAACAAGTTTTTGAGTAAATTACGTTAACTTTCCTTGATCCAATGATGCTTGTTTTTGTTGTTGTTGTAAATTGTGCTGGTCGTACGCGCTGAACTGACAGTCTGAGTTAACTGCATTGAACTGAGTCTCTATGGTTTAGCCCGTTAGGTGTCGTATGCGTATGAACTGGTTTTGTATTTTGTTTCGCCACATATGATCTAGTTAATTTCAGGCTGTACAAACTCATCTATGACGTCTTGAAGCAAAACGAATGGTGTGTTTATGTATTATTGTATTTGTTGAAACAATCAAGTTGGAACTGAATGGTTCTGGGTTGAGTCCATATATTGTATTCGCATGTTGAAACTGCTCCTATACTTGTTCCGTTGTTACCCCTGAATGTGCTCATATCAGCAATCAATAATGCCTTCAGTCAATCTTTGATGTGTTAAATTCAGGTATAAATGGTAATAACGTAGCTGCTAATTTACTGTGAACTATATCTGACAGAATGAACAGTTATTTACAATTTACTGTAAATATGGTTAAAAAAAATGCCTGGATTATTTGATATAGAACACAGCTATAACGTTGCACTTTAGGTCGTACCTTCAGAAAAGCTATAAATCCGTAAAAAGAAGTGGCGGCCATCCTTAGGTGTGGCGAATTTGTTTTTCATAGATGTTAATTTGCCAATTTGAACTATAGTTAGCAGGTTTCATTTACTTCCTACAGCTCTACCATTTGAGATATCTAGTGTACAGTTGTCAACTATTGATAGGTAAATGTGTAGTTATTAGTTACACATGTTTTAAAGTCACTAGTTATGTCAATATGATTAAACTGCTGAACCCTGTATTGTGATTTACAGTAAACTTGTATATTGTTTTGGAGTAACAGTATGCATGTGCCATGCTATTCTACTGGTACCATTGTTTTCCTACCGTGTCTATGTAGAAACAACCATAGTTTCCTATTGATGTATTCATTGTTTGCTTAGAGGTGTGAGGCCATTTGGAGTTTCATTATTGATTGCTGGGTATGATGATAATGGTCCTCAGCTATATCAGGTACTACTGTCTTCTCTTCTGAATCATTGATGAGTAATTTCGATTGATTTATCATATAGCTTGATGAGTTAGTCAAGTTATTTTAGTGCATAGCTTTCCTACAATATTAGCTGTGATACAAGTAGGCCTGTCAATTTGCCAGAGTTGGTTTGAGTATCATAAAAATTGAACCTGGATCCGATTACAATGATTAAACCCTAGCCCTGCCAAACCTGCAGGGTATTTCAAATCAATACCCGAGCCCGACCTGCCAGGCTTTATATGTCCGTTGGGTAATACCCATATACCTAACTCAGAATATTTATGCTAAAACAATATTTAAATTGCAGCTTTGGTAAAATTTGTCTACAAAAAATGCTGACATATAAATTGGACGATGTAGTCAAATTCACAACAGAAACGTGTAAAACCATCTATATATAAACAGCCAAAATAGTAGACAAGTAACATACACATCCATGTTTTAATATGATGGAAAACCAATAGATGGGTCGGGCCCTAACTGGATCAGGTTTTGATAACCATACTCGACCGTAATAGTAACCGGTTGGACATGGGTCGGGTCCGGAAATGGGTAGGGCTTGGACCGAAACTTATTCCATTGACAGGCCTAGATACAAGCTGGTCCTGATGCATGGTGCAGCCATTAGGCTTTTGGCATGTTATCTGGATTTATGATATGATATCACAATAGGGCCATCTGTAATCATTCACTTTTTTACTGACAGGTCGACCCATCTGGATCATATTTCTCGTGGAAAGCTTCGGCAATGGGGAAAAATGTGTCCAATGCTAAAACATTTCTTGAGAAGCGGTAAAATTGTTTGTTTGCTTTTGTTTAATGTTTGCTATATATCTCTTACCACCGAGCTACAAAGGGGCTTTGGATCCCTCCCCACCCGAGGGAAAAAAAAAAGCACACCTCTCTGTGTACGTGCGTGTAAATGGTGTTTTTTCTCTGTTCCATCAATTTTAGGTACACTGATGATATGGAACTTGAGGATGCCATCCACACTGCAATTTTGACTCTCAAAGAAGGGTATTATTATTGCTGACCTACATTTATTTATTGTGGGAAACAATTACGATACTGGCACATTATAAGCAACATTAAGCATATACACTTTCTGGGTTTGCGGTTACTTTTTTGCTGCATAACCTGCAATGATTGAACTGTGTGCACCATAATATAATTGTAGTTTTATGCTTTGTTTTTTACTGTTTCTTGTAGGTTTGAAGGACAAATTTCATCAAAGAATATTGAAATTGGAATTATTGGCACAGATAAGAAATTCAAGTATGTTATTTTACTTTTTTGAAGTCGTCCTTTATTTTCCTTATAATTAATTTTCCAGATCGTGCCTGTTAGTAGTTCCGAAACTGATGCAGAAAAGTGCATGCTATATTCCCTTGACCAACCTTAGGATAGATTACTGAAAATAGCTATTTATAAATCTTTCCAAAGTTCCGTAGTCTATATTATAGGAGTGGATATAGCAATCCCTTTCCTATCTGGAGTCTACATATGACAATTAAGATTATTGCTTGCTCTGTACTATATTTTGGCCAAAACATTAAAATCAATGCTAAAAAATGTGAATTTATATTGTGGTATGATGATGATATTTATAATTCTGCCCAAAGAATTTGAATGAAAAACTCTACTTTTGCGTTTCCTTTTTCTCAAGTATTTTGGATCTTCTATCTGTCCCTGAAAACAATTATGACTTACAGGGTACTGACTCCTTCAGAGATTGATGATTATTTGGCCGAGGTGGAGTAATTGAAGCGGACTATTTTATTGCATAAAACTTTTTTGTAATCCATCTTCGTTGGAGCGGAACTGTAAAGAATATGCATACAGATATATTTTTATGAACAATACAGGGGTTGTATTTCATTTTGTGAGCTGATCGAGATATTTAATATTTTATATTAGTGGTTCTTATTGTTCTTTTTTTCTTCTGATAATCCACATCTTCAACTGTTCAAAAATTTATTTTGAGTTTAATCAATTATCATTCTGGTAACAATTGGGATTTGTTATTTTGGAAAGGATTGGAAATCAGACGATCTACATTATATGATATTTTGTTGTCACGGCAAGAAGCAGGAGGCTCTTGTACTGTTGAATCCAGGTCGAGAAATCATAGAATACTTGATGTTCAGCATGATTTTCAAAAATAACCATAGAAATTTTGGGTTTTCAGGAACTGTTAAATACAACGTAATAGGATTTAACAAGGGATGTTCATAGAGTGCTTCCCTTTGAAATTGATAATAACGTCCCCATCTTGGAATTTAGAATGAAGATGTACAAACTACAACATATCTTTACTTTGCAGACTAGCAGTAGAAAGTTGAAACAAAGCCTGAAGCAAATAACATTTTTACAAAGCAAATGAAGGACAATGCCTGTTTGGCAGTTTATAACAGATAATAATTTTGTAACACAACTCATTCAGACATAACACGCATCTATGATGAGATTAGTTTACATAAGTTATAAGTTAGGGAAATCTTCCCCTCTTCACAAGCCATTTACAAAAAAGAAGTTATCATGGAACCATGTATGCTAATTCTATGTCAAAATGTGAAACATAAACAAGAACGACTCTAGTCAAAAAGAAGACGTCGCTTCACAGATTTGGGTATGGGCTTATCTAGATCGTCAGATGGTTTCTTGCCTTTCTTCGCATTACTATGTGCTATCTTCACTGAATCATCACTTGATGTTGGTCGATTTTTTGACTTGGTAGAACGATAAAAC
Organism: Allium sativum; assembly: GCA_030737875.1. Lineage (NCBI taxonomy): Eukaryota > Viridiplantae > Streptophyta > Magnoliopsida > Asparagales > Amaryllidaceae > Allium > Allium sativum. The sequence goes on along the minus strand of CM060909.1, from coordinate 259,730,101 downwards.
TGGGTGATGCTGAGCTGAACACCATCCGCATTGGGAGTCTCTGCTCCAGAACCAGGCTCTTTTCTATCGACTTTTCTCTGTTTTGACTTTGCTTCTTTTACCCTCTGCCATATTTATGACGTATATTTAGCCAGAGATAATATTAATGTACATGGACCAAACTTATATTATATTAGAGGGCCAAGCGCAGAATACTTGAGAAAAAAGATCAATGACATGAAATATTAATCTACTGTCCCAGAAAATCTCATTACATAAAACATGATAGTCCAGTATGTCAATGGAATCAGGTTTCTACGGCCTCATCTCATGTGAAAATTTACGATTCTAAAAATTACTATAAATTTAGACTAAAAATTAAATTTATTTTTCACACTGATAATTTTCTCAGTGGCATCATTTAATGACTGACAAAAAATAATATACAGCAGTGGTGGATACCCAGTGCCGAAGGCTCCCGTACTCAAGCGTGAGGACTTCCTAGACAGTCTCCCATCTGGTACCTATTCGTGCAGTACCGAAATCGTACTAGTACAAAAAAAAAAAAAAAAAAAAAAAAAAAGCTTTTCCCCCCTTTTTCCCAACGGTCATTCAAAAACGTGCCAGTCCAGTTCCCTTTTTTTTTTAAAAAAAAAAAAAAAAAAATCTTATAGCAAGTTATATAGAAAAGGTCTTAGTGAAAGACAAGAAAAACAACCCCATGAACACATTTAGCCCAGAAAAGAAGTCAGAAAATTACCTTTTCTTCCCTAAACTGTTCAACAACCTCTGGAAATGCAGCTTGCACTAGTTCAACGTTTTCTTCTGTTAGCAAATACCAACTTCCAGCTTCAACAAAAATTTCCGGAGCATCAGGCTCTTCTACAACATCACTGGACTCTCTGATATCGTTGTCCTCGCTTTCTTCAATCTCAACTGCCTCATTAGAGGTAACTTGAGTATCGATAACTGCTGTGGTAGTGCACCCAGCTTTTTTCCATTTGACCAAGTAACACGGATGACCATGCTTTATTTTCACTCGCAAAATTGAGTGAAACTGGTATTGATCAGCTAGAAGCATGCCTTTATTTGGATTCAAAGCAATTTCTCTGAAGAAAATAGTTGATAATATTGGAAGTGCTCTTTGGCGAATGTATGAAGGTTGCCATTTTTGGTGGTAGGTTAAAAAATCTACAAGGCTCTCCATATCTGGCTTATTATTCCATACGAGAACAGGAACATCATTTTCTGCCAAGTTCTCTTTTTCTAGAAATAAAAATAAAAATAGCACATGCACTCATCAAAAGAGCTGAATTAAGCATAGCGATGAAACATGTAGGTGCAAGTCTATCATATTTGTGTGCAAACAAGCAAAGATTGCTTTTAACAAGAATAGAGTCATGGATATTTTCTCTAACAACAATTCATCACTGTAAGGATCATGTGCGTTAACCAGCAACCTAACAAATTTTAAAGGTGGAATTGGCATCATGATAAAGTTGTTAACATATTTATTTACCCAAAATATTTTATGAGTGTTTCACATTTACTATACACCTGAGTTCAGAAAGAAAATGATGGAAACTGCTTACAAAGACTCACCACTCTGCTTTCTGTGGTTGTCACATAAATACATGTCAATGATCTCCTTATTAGGAAAATTGTGATGTTCAGCAATTTTGTTACAAATTTTGATTTGCCAATGTTCATGTCTTCTTTGTTCCTTGTCGATTCTATCCTGCAAGAAAAGCGAACTGAATTAGAAATAAAACAAGCTAGCTTTTAAATAAATACAATTCCTTCAATCTCAAAGTATAGTTTCTTTGTCCGCAGCTCTAGTGCGGGTGGTGGGGGTTCCTAGCTCCCCAGGGAGAGGGAGAGGGTTCGATTCCCGCCTCACGCACTTTAGTTCAAATAAGGGGGCTTACCATGTGCATAAGCCTGATGATCCCGCGGACCGGGTTAGGTGCACTAGGGGGAGTTTTACGGCAGTGCCGGTTTCTCCCCTGAAAAAAAAAAAAAAAAAAAAAAAAAAAAAGAAGAAGAAGAAGAAGAAGAAGTATAGTTTCTTTAAATGTATGATGCTAGGATGGCTTACAACTATCCTCTAAGCAAAGCCCTCCATTGCAAGAAACATCTTTGAGAAAATTCGCCAAATTCTAGGTCAATGGAAACAGAAACAAAAAATGTAAAAAGCTTACCTTTTCACAAGAAGAGCATTGGCATCTAAACCCGATAGACTTATGTATACAGTTTTGTGAACCATCAACGATACACTGTTCACATGCAACTTTCATATGAGCAACCTTATTGCCAGGATGACCACATTGCGAGCAGTGAGGATATTTTGAATTTGTAGCAGTTTTAACGGCAGTTGGCATGTGAAGATTCCCAGCAGCATGTTTATTGCCATTCAGGAATGAGAGGTCACCTTTTCCAATTTCAGATATCCTGTACATATAAAGTACTGCACTTTCTCAGGTTGATATATATTTCAGATTCCAACAAAATTTGCAAATCCATGGAAGGTTTTTACTGTAGAGAACTATTGCTAATTTTGAGTTCAGTAGAAATCGATCGTGTATTACAAATTTTGTATTTTCCCTGCCACTTCATTTTCCTGATTTAACCACAACAATAATGCATAACATACAGATACGTGATTTGTTGCACTTTTCGAATATATATAGCACATGCATTCATGTATAGGGGAAGTCTATTTTAGGGGTGAGCGTTTGGTTGGTTTGGTTTATCCGATGTTGAAAATTGTCAAACCAAACTAAAACCGATACAATTGAAAACCAAACCAAACCAACCAAATTAAGATTGGTTGGTTCGGTTGGTTATCCAATTAAACCGAACTAAAAATATTTTAGACTTTTTGTTCGTAATATTAACTATAATTTGAAATAAATTATAAATATATGATTAAAGTGTTATTATTTATGATTCTTATGCTTCCAAAAAGTAAATCTGATAAATATATGATGATTAAAATTAACCTAGGTAACTAAATTACTTTAAAATATTTACTATAACATCGATAAGTTTGAAAATATATTAAAAGTTCGGTTAATTTGGTTAAACCGATAACCAAACTAAATATTTTTCCAAACCAATTACAAACCGATCATATTTCAAAACCAATCCAAACCGACCAAATTAAATTGGTTTGGTTGGGTTATTTGGTTTAACCAAATAATGCTCACCCCTAGTCTATTTAGACACAAAATGGAGAACACAAATTATCAACCATTGGCATGTGGCTGAGATTTTGTGTCCTCTAGTTTGTGTCAAATTTTTGTGTTCATATAGCCGCTCCTATACATATACATATACATACATACATATAATATGATATGACATGATAAGTAATGAACGGTGTAAAAGGATTCGTGTAAATACCGAACGAATATAACAAAAAAATAAAAAATAAAAATTCCAGCACATATTCACCTATCCAAAATTTCATCATCACGAAATAATTGTACAAATCGAACAGCTGTATCAACGCCACATCCAGGTAGACCACCTAAATCATAGTCATTGCCTACAAGAAGAGAGATAACTATTAACTGATTTCTTCTTAGTCCAAGAGCAGCTTCTATATCTGATAAGTTGTAGCACTCAAAGGGTTCCTGCATCAAGCAACATGTGCAGTTAAAGTATGGTTAATATTCGTATGTGATTAAAGAGTCAACAAACTAAACAGTTTAGCTTGCCTTGGAGTTTGATTGAAATGATTTTATAACACATGTAGCACCATAGAGAAAGGCATCGCTATCTGAAGTCATGCATGCATCTACATGTCCTTCTCTGTTCAATTGTGCACAAAGAGCTTCAGCCTCTCCTTGAGCTTTTATGACTGGCATTCCGAGGATTTCAAGCAATTCCTTGTTCGTTGACAAATATAGGTAAGTGATATCTATTTCATATAATGTCATAGACAAAACAGCGCAAGAAACGATGGTTTTACCCATCAACGATTCCCCCCCCCCCCCCCTATATATATATATATATATATATATATATATATATATATATATATCTAAAAAATCTCAATACTTATAGAGTCCTATTTGTTGCAACACGAACAGCTGACAAATTATAGCATAAATCAAGTTTATAAAAACTAAAATTTAAATCATATACATTTCATAGATTTTACTCACCACACACTCTCGAATATACCGAGCAAACACAGCATTCCTCCTCTGAGATCCCATGTTTAAATCATCCACATTCACACCTGATCCTTTCAAAAACCTTACCACTCTTGCATTTTCTTTCAGCGGACTAGGTTCACCATCCACAATAAACACAGGATAAGCACCCATCTGCAAACAGCAAACACACGCACCATTAAATTAAAGCAGAAGTGTAAATTTGTGAAATTGCTAAATATACCTGTAAAAATATATATTACAGAATCTCAACTCACATATATATTAGACCTTCAGGGCTAAAATAAACAGTAATAGCACAATCAGGTCCATCCCAAGACCTACGCAAAGGAGGCTAATTCATAGGGAAACGGAACGCAAAGGGCCAAAAAAAAAAAAAAAAAAGAAAAAAAAAAAAAAAAAGATGCAAGCGACGAACTGACACAAAAGCCAAGCCGCCTCCAGGCTCCAGAATCTCTACATGCCACAGGTTCACCAAAACCTCCCCACTCGCACACCACCAGACCTCACTGACGATCGACGGGTGCAACCCCAAATTCACTTTTGCCCTAATTTTGGCCCAGACTGACTGTGCTCAGTGCTCTGCTGCTTTCGCTAATTTTCTAGAACGTAAGGTAGTGTTTGGTTTATTTTGTGTTTTAAGTTTTGAGTTTTCGATGTTAATTTCGAAAGATACGAAGATTTGAAGGATAACGAAGGTGACGAACTAAAGACGGATGGGATGAGGGAGAGGATGGAGGATGGTGGATGGATGAATTTGCCATCGTTCTACCTTTGTTTCTTAAAATACGAAAAATCCTAAATTGTTTTTAGTTTTGCGTGTTAACTTCATTTTGTTAAATGATCGTTTTCCACGATATGTGTGTGTCATTCATATTGTTGTATGTACGAAAACCCAAAACTAAAAAATAAAAACCGAACACACCCTAAGTTTTTTATTAATTTAATTTTAAATATATACACGAATCATATGATTGATGCTTTGATTTTTGTTGGAAAATAAGATTGCAGTTGTTATTTTTTTAATATAAAATGAGTATATGATTGCTGTTATAAAAAAAAATTGAAAATGAGTCGTTGTGCAATGCTTTATTATCAGTTTAAGTTAGCAGTTGTGTTCTTGAAAAGTATTATTGTTTGTTGAAACAGTAAGTCTGTAAGCATGTTAATATGTTACTAGATATGAGGTGAAGATAGAATGAGGAATTGAAATGAATTTGTAAGTCGGTTGCATGGTTCTTTGGTAAAGTATAAATTAGATTGTTAAACCATAGGTATAATTGTTAATTTCGTTCTTTTTTCGTTGAATTTGATAATGAATTACATTGATTTCACAATTTATTTGAATTAATTAAATTATGATTAGTTAGCAGGATAGAGTTCAAAAGAATTAGAATGTGCGAAATGCTAAATTTTTTTATTAATAATATTGTGTCATATTTCAATCAAAACAGATGTTGACATTTTGGTTTTTGGTATGTGCTCTAAATGACTTAGTAGACCAATATTTTCTATTAATCGTTCAGTATATGAAAAAGCTTTTATTTTATTTCTACATGTAAAACATTCATTTTGTTTCTACAGTTAAAATTATTGTTCTTTTTCAACGAATAGGGCAAAAAATTGCGGAAAAACAAAGCTTGACTAGGGCATTGAATGTCCTTGGGCAAGCCCCGAGTGCAATGCATGTATGTAGCAATCAAACTTCCTGAATTCATTCAGCACATGCATTACCTTGGAAAAATAATGATATTATTGATGGAAGTATAAAGTAGTCATGATCTTGCTATGACACCTCATTTAAATGTGAATATTAGACACACATCCTAAAACCAAACATAATGGAAAGCGGATCCCTCTGCAAATAGGAAATGTAAAGCAGATCCCTACAGTTAATTTACTGTATCGAATTTATTTTGTGATTTATTGTTCCACTGCCTTTTAAAAAAACATAAAATTATAATATTAAAACTAGACAACTGGATAAAAACAAAGAATAAATGCAGAACTGTCAACACTTATTGAGAAATATTGCAGACATATAGACCAATATTCACTTAATAATAATTACAAATATATATGCAAATATTCACTCAGTAAACCAATATTTGTAGACATATAAAACCGTAGAAATATCTGCAATAATTCTATAAGATTGCAAACTTATGTGTAATTTTTCACTGGAAGTGATTTGTTTTATTTGTGTTTCGTTTTACATTAACTTTTTTTTTTTGTTTTTTCTTCTGCAATAAACATGATGTTGAATATAATTTTAAATAAATTTTGAAAATTTATAAAAAAATGCATAAAATTATGCAATTACTGGCTATAATTGATAAAGCAACAATATTTCGAATAATTGCATACATTTCTATAAGTTTTCCTGAAGTTTACCATTTTGTTTTTCATCCATTTTTTATACTTTTTTGATATAAATATGAAAATAAAATTTGAAATTTGAAAGGTTTTTACATGTTTTTTTGATGATTTTCAAAAAAAAAAGACCTAGTTTACATACTTTTTTTTTGAAAGAATGTTTTTTAAAACTTAGTAGGGATCTTAGTCAAACTATCTCTATTTAAATAGCCAGTTTGATTATTTATAACAAAATGTTAAGAAAACAGACCATAAAAAACACCAAAAAATAGCATGACACGGTTCTAACTTAATTTATTTTAATGACTGAAGAGAATATGTGTTCATATCTCACTTCCTAAGACGAATGTATAATGTTGCATTCATAAACATTCATATTCATAAGCTAAGAATCTCACATCTTTTTTGTATAGGAAAGTAATCTACGTACAATATAACAGAGTTAGCTCATCTTTCTACATATTAATCAATATAGCTGATATTCATATTTATTTAAGCAGATCTATAGAAACCATCTTATAAGGAAAACTCCACGCAGCTTAAATAAAATAACAAAACTAATAAGCTCAATTTCAAACAGACCAAAAGAGCCATGTACAACGTACCTTCCTTCAAGTAGAATCCTACCATGGAGTTTATTTTAGTAAAATTAAAGAGCCCATCCCAAAAAAATCCAAACTTTACCCAATTCTAAAACCAGCAGACAAACCAACAGCTTTATGTAAGAAATAATCTGATTTCTAACTATTGACTTTTTATTTTATTTTGCTAAATCAACTCAAAAACAGTTAAAGAGAGAAACTTTTAAAATCCAAACCTTGGCAAACAATGCAACTGTCCTGAAAAAAGTGAGACGAAGATGAGGACTTCGCGCATGAGAATAATTGGCTCGAATTGCTGCGTCATGCTGCACGATCCACAAGGAAAGATCGATGGCGACCCGCTTATCGCGGAGGAATGTCGGAGGCTGACGGCGGGCGTAGGGTTTCAGCAGATCCCAGAAATTTCCGCCGATTCCCATTTGTTATTGATGGGTAACGGTGGCAGTGATTTGGATATTTACTGTAATTTAGGGTTTGGAAACAGATATTGATTTCCCGGGGTTTTTATGATATGCTGTAACGTATGCAATGGCATCGTATCGGCTTAGATTTGAAAATAGTCCAGGCTTTAGCCAGTGCACCGTTGGACATAAAAAAGGAAATACTTTGAATAAAAACGAGAGTACAGCACACTTTTGACGCTGCTACATCAACCGGGGAAAAAAGCGATGAAGTACACCAGAATTAAGATCGGACGAACGAAATTCATGGGGAGGGAGCGAAATTCATGGGGAGGAAGAGAATCGAACGGTTGTTGGAAGTGCCGCAGTTTTTCACAAACAAAAAAGCGGTCGAATTAGCATTTTCGGCACACGAAAATTGTCAACCGCATCTGGCAAAAAAAAGCAGTTTGACAATAGCATCTCATTTGCCGCTTTGCGTTGATTAACAAGTATCAAACTTTTTTACACTATACTCCTCCAAATATTTAAGGAGCAACAAATAAATTATTTTCAGTTATTAGCATGTCAGTACCACTTTTCACGATGATCAACCATTTGAACAACGTAGTTGATGGATGCGAAAAACGGTGTTGATCGACTGTTGTTCATCATGCAAAATAAGTTTACATAATTATTGACTTTCGTGTGAAATGACTTTGTCATTAAGAAACACAAACTATATTACGTTTATTATTGTATTCTATGATACTACAAAGATGGAGACTGGGTGTCCTTGGCGATAAACTATTTTTTAATATGTGAACGATTAATCAGAATGGTTTTATATTTCATGTGAAAAATATAGAAATTTTTGTATTTTATTTCGTATTGCATAGCTTCTCCCTTGGAATGTATTTTGTACTAAATAACTAAGAAAAATTGTTATTACTACCTTATAAGGCAGACATTGATTATGTATCGTTATATTAAAACTTAATATATTTTCGCATTCTTTGGGAAACTCATCGTGAAATACTTATGTTAACCTCTTTTTTGATAAAAGCAGTTTCAACTGGATTTTGGAAATTCAAACGGACGATCTGATTAACTTGGAAGGAACACCTAGAAGATGTCAAGAGACAACTTGGGAATGTTTGAAGGGCTTTTGCTAAATCTATACTAGCTACCGACTCATCATGACGAGTCAAGTTTGACTCTTCTAAGCTCATGCGATGACCTCCCCGACTTTTAAAGGCCACTCCACTACTTCACACCTAACAGATTGCGCAAGGTTTGGACAAGGATTGATGACTTATTTTATGAATTAACTAAACTAGAAGAGTAAAGAAGGTAGATACTCAACTCAACTCGAAGTGACTGAAGATTGGATCAAGCAACTCGATGGGAAGCTAGTAGATGCATGCAAGAGGAAGAAGTCAAAATTTGCTTTAGTCATGAGTCGGACCCGACCCATAGGCATGGGTCGAACCTAAGTGACTCAGGCTGGCTCACGACTTAAGTTGACGACTTAGCTCGACTTTTGGACTCTATTGACGTCGGCCTTCGAGCACGCACGCACACATGCACATTCACACCTGCCAATTCTCCTATAAATACATGTTTACTTACAACAAGAAATTGGGACATTGAATCTTCCTCTGAACTTTTTTTTGGAAATTGAATGTCATTGTTCTGTTGGATCTTCTTCTATCTACTCTAACACTTATTCAAAGTCATTGTAACTTAAATCTAAGGACAAACTGGTTAATACCTGGAGAGATTCAACTAATAAACTCATAATAAAAAATAATTGAAGTAAACGTGGGCATAGGTAAGCTGGACCACTATAAAAATTATGTGTCCATCTTTTGTTGTTTTCTTCTTTTTTATTTATATTTGTATAGGATTAATGCTTTTAGATCTGGATTTGGGTATTAATCTAATTTTTTTAATTAAAATTCTGGTGCTTTCATTAATAATGAGAGGAAAAGCTTGGATTTGAAGACTTGGAGAAGATGGCAAGGCCTAAAACTAAATCGAAGGTTGGAGTAAGCCATTCAGAGCATGGGGCAGTCAGGAGGTGTCTTCATAGTCTAGTAGATCTAGCTATACCACTAGGAAATCCATGAAAAAATGATGAAGAAAATGCAAGATGGGATCATAGCTAGGCAACATGGGACACTGGAAGAATTTTCCTAGAGAATGGACAGTAAGGGGCTGTTGAAAGCGAAGGGGTCGGAGGTCAGATGCCATAAAACAATGCAAGAGTTGCAGGAGTTAGGGTAGATCAAGCTAGGATCATACTCCCAAGATCTAAATAACTTAGAATAAACTTGTTTCAACCAGGTGCAGATGAAGCTTCAGTTAGAGGTAATGCCATAATAGTTGATGTTGGAGTAACCAATGAAATGCCGAGAACATGCAACACTAGGGCTCGGAATATAGATCTGAGTGCTAGAGTGCAACAAATAGAAGAGTATATGCCATATAAGGACAACATCATGATGGGGGTTAAAGATACAAACTGTAATATGGGTTGCCAAAGACCGAGGGAGTACATGCGAGAAGTGCCTAGGGGGCAGCATGTTGTTATGGATCAGATTCTTTTATCAAGTAATAGTCTAGACGAATACAAGGTGGATCATCGGAATAAGGCTCGCAGGAAGCATGTAGGAACCCGTCCACCGCCAACATTAGAAATGTGAGAAATCCTCTCAATTTTAGACTCTAACGCGGGAGATGTATGATGGAAAATTAGATCCAATGTTCACCTGATGAGATACATTCAATACGTGGAGGCGTTGAATGCTTAGGGGAAAGTAACGGGATACCGTTTCCAACTTTACTGGACGTATTTAGCTGTAATGTGGTTTAGAAAGTATAAAACATATCTATCCACAATTGGACTGAGTTGGTCGATCGGTACTTGAGGTAATTCATAGTGCATATTTCAAGAACAAAGAATGTGATGTCCCTTTCAAACGTAAAGCTAAGGCCCGAAGAGAGCCTCATGAGTTATTTTACTAGATTCAATGCGACACTTGTTGTGTAGATAGATCAAAACTATAAATAATCTTAATGGCGGCGCCTTTTGGAGTTGCTCGTAAGAAGAATTTTAACGTGGATTTGGAAAAAGATCCACTAATGGATCCCGTTAAAATCTATCATGAGACTGAAAGGAACTTGAGCAGGAGGGTGCAGAGGATGAGGAACCGATCTTCTTGGTTAAGTTAATGCTATGGAAAATGAAGGTCTACAAGAAGCTAAATCTGGAAAAGATAAAGGAAAGGGGAAGGATGGTGATGATATTAGGGAACTGAAGCGGCTAAGAAGAGGGTTAACAATTGTCTTCATATTCTGTGTCAATAATGACCCTAGAGAGGGAACTAGGGTCACATTTTCTATTTGAAGCCATATTGGTGGATACTTACTGATTTGTAAAAGAGATCTACAAAATACTGCTTATTCCATAAGGTGGATACCACTGCACCAACAATTGTAGGCATCGACGTAACTTGATCAAATAACTAGTTCGAAACAACAAGCTACGACAATACGTCAGAAACTCGATTATGATGGCACAGGCGGAGCTACCACCATATGCACCAAGGTACAACCAGGGATCTAGTTCAAGACCCTTAATTTCACGATCGGGATAAATAAGGGTAGGTTCATCTCTTACTCTCTACTTTTACTTGTTTTGGTAACTAAGATAATAACCTTAATTGCTTACACTATATAGGAACATGAGAGAACCTAAATACGATCTGAGTCGAATACTCGAGATGACTAGCTAGGATTTGCTTTTACTTGCTTGAATTTGAATGCGGGAAATTTAAAATTTAAACAAAGAGTTATAACTAATTAAGTTGCCTTACGACTTACACTATGAGGGACAGGCTAAAGAGCAAGGTACGAGTCCCCTCATTAGAGAATGAGCGAGTTAACCTGTACAATGGTTGTTGGAGAGAAAAATGCAACTCTCCTCGCTAAAGAGTGAGTGGATGGGTTCATACGAATTTGGATCGCCTTAGAACTGCCATTTGGAGAGATGATGTCGAAGTGTATGGACATCACCAGGGAATAAAGTTAAATAGGCTTTCATGATCACTTTTAAGCAAGTAGTGAGCAACGTCACCATAGCGCTACCTTCTGGAGAGATAAGGATGGAATGCAGGAAGTAAGTCGCTTCGCCGGAGAGTAACTGGATCAGTTTACTGTCATTGGATCCTCTTACCGAAGAGTGAGTGGCCTTATTGGAAAATAAGTGGATTTGATTTAGAAAAAACTCGAAGTGACTAAGGGTATGTCTACTTGTTGTAGAGTAAGTGGATGAGCCTATTTGATCATTGAGTCCCTCTTACCAAAGAGAAGAGTCATTGCCGAAGAGCAAGCAGTTTATACTCAACATGTCACCGCCAAGGACGGGTATTGGAGTGGATATAGAACAATCCTAAGAAAATGATAATCAACTTATAGAATGGATGGTTCGGCGAAACTATGCCCGAGGATGGCTTGGATTTCAAAAATGAAAATTTAAGGATTTACTTAAACTCGGATCTCCAAATAGCTTGGCTAGATTATCCGGAGAGCTTAACCTTGCATTGGAACAATTGGAGTGCTTGATTTTCGTTGGAATTTGTCAAAGAGTATATTTCTAATTTGGATTAACTTGAGAGTTGATTCATAAGTCGACGATTATTTGGATGAAGACTTAGGGTAGAAGCAATTAATGTGCTTAACTATTAGACTTAGATAAGGGAATGTCGACACTTGTTGTTGAGCAAAGCACAGCTTACATCTTAAAGGGACTCATTAGGCGCAAGTGTTAACCCGCTTTTTGACTAAAGCAACTTCAACTGAACTTAGAGAATTCAGATGGACTCGGATTGACTTGAAATTTGGAGGGAACGCTTAAAAGATGCTAACTTGGGAATGTTTGAAGGGCTTTTTCTCTATGGTTTAGACTCACTACTGACTCAACAAGATAAGTCTGGTTTGATTCTGTTAGGCTCAGGCCCAACTTCATATTCTAACTACTATATTATGCTAATCTACACCGAGGAGATCGCATAAGGTTAATATGACATATTTTATAAGTTGAAAAAACTAGAATAGTTAGAAGCTTGGTGCTCAACTCAATTCAACTCGAACTACTGGAGATTAGATTAAACAACTCAATGGACACGCAAGAGGAAGAAGGCAAAAATTTCCTAAGCACGTATTAGACTTGACCCATAGATATAGGTCAGACCCTAGTCATCTATATGACTCAGGTAGGATCACGAATCATCATGAAGACTTAGCTCAACTTTTAGCCACTGTTGATGTTAGGATTCTGGTCCAATACCTACTGGATTCTCCTATGAATACTTGCCTACTTTAAATAAGAAAAGAGACTTTAAATCTTCCATTGAACTTTTCCAATGATTAAATGTCGTTGCTCTACTGGATCTTCTTCACTTCTTATCTCCTCTTGAACTTGTTCAAAATTATTGTAATTTAGATCTAACGACAAACTAGTTGAAATCTGAAAAGATTCAACTAGTGCACTCATAATGAAAACTAACTGAAGTGGATGTAGGCCGAAGTAAGACGATCTATTATAAAAATTCAGTGTCTCTCTTTACTGCTTCATGTTTTTATTTTTATTTGGCATTAGCGTCTTATACCTAGATTCATATGTTTGACAGATTTTCGAAAGGGGAAAAACAAAAATAAAAGTAAGGATGTAACATGAAACAAAACCTTGAATAGGATTTTCCACGTATAAAAATAAAAAAAATAGTGGTAAGAACTTGAATTAGAACTTTTAATACAAAAATTGCATCAAAAGATGGATTTCTAGGGGAATAAAATCTTTTTATGGTAAAGATAATCACTGCATTTATCGCATCCCTTGTTTTGGTGAACATTATTCAGGATATTTAATTGAGAAACTTAGATAAGAATAATATAATGAGATTTGTGCTTATAAATAAATAAGGGTAAGCCTTTAGAAGTTTATATATGAACAAAAACATGTGTATGGTTGTTTAATGGGCAAAATGGGAAACCCATGACCCCCTATATAATGTTTATTCTACAATCTAAGCCCTCAATATCCTCATTTTCAAAAACATATAAATAACCTTTAAAGCCAGAACATTAAAAGTTCAAGGAGAAAAGCAAACGAAATTAAATTTCTAGGATCAACTACTGCAAATCTCAGTAACATAACACTAATCAAAATGAACAATGATTCTTACCTTTTCATTTTCATTTATTAGGGAATACCCGAAATAAATTCATGTTTCGCGTGATTGCTTTCATGACAGTTTTTATGTTAATGTGTTGCTTGTTTGAGGCAATGCTTGAATTGCTTAACATACATGATTTGCTTATTCTTTAAATGGGCTTTGGGGAGTTTGAACATCTCCAATTGACTTGAAAATTAACTATGATATTTATAATGGGTTTCAAGAGATGGGTTATTGCATCGAACTTGTATAAATTTCCTATTGATTTTAGGATATTTCTCAAGTAAATATTAATTGACCTAAATTATTTAAATTAGTTAGACTTAGGTGAAATTGGATATTAATTAAAACATTAGTGACAATAAGCAATATTGGCTCATTTATGCAACTACAATAGATAGAAAAAGCATGTTAGGTGCAATGTTTTGGTAATGACAACCAATAAGATTTCAAAAAATATATTGGAGTATGTAAAAAGGGATATCCATAAATAGTAAAGCAACCACTTGGCTGATCATTCCCTGTCTATTGCCAAGGTCCCACTCGGTAAGTAACTTTCATTCCTTTCAAGACGATCGGAAGTGCCTTCCACTTCCTACCGATAAATTCTGGATACTTGTAATGTCACTTGTTGGCATAAGAAGTATTTGGGCTTCCACTTTCGTAAGCTAGGCTTCATCCTACGGCTTCCATTTGGTATTCTTGGTCACTGGCTTTGATTTTCTCTTACTAAGCCTATCGCCTTTGCACAAAGGCTCTGTTCCTTGTGTCGAGTTGACAAGAATACAAAATAAGGATAAAGACAAAAAATTAATGTAGGGGCCATGCCTCTATAATTTTAAAAGTTTGGAGGCTTCCGCCTCAATACCCTTCGGCTATGCAGAAAGGAAATGTTTCTTTTTACTTGATTTTACAAAGGAAGTATGGAGATTAACTCCTCCAGACCATCTGATAACGTCAAATGAATCCTATTTTAGAACCCATTTTGGAGGATTCCACCTCCTTGCCCTCTCGACTATGTCCAAGGGATATCTTTTGGAATTTCAAAGGATAAAAACAAAGTGGGAGGGGTTTCCATGATGGTTTTCGTCACCCATGGAGGGAGTCAAAAAGGGAATGGTTCGAAAGGACTTCGAACCCATTAACTTCTTACTAGGATATCACTAAGGAGCCGATACATTACTTTAGATGTGACACCTTGCCCGACAAAGGCTTGGGCTTTTATTTTTAACTTGGTCGGAAATCTTGTTATACTTGTGTGCATGTATGACCACCTTAGGGTGACCAATGGGATAAACGAAATGGATATTGGGGGTACCAATAATAATTCAAAACACCAGGATGGTCAATCTTAAGATAACGAGGAGTTCTTAGTTATCCGAGGGGTAAAACCATGCAATGGGCTAGGGTTACTTGTGTTGTCTAGTGTAGGAGAGGTTATTCGTTTACCTTGAAATTGAGGGGTTTATGGTTATTTGAGGGAAAACTATGGAGGCATGCGATGGTTAATTTACATCTCATATTTCAGTTCCATTGTCTACCAGAGGGTTACTCCATGAAGCATGGTATGGGAATCGAAATGAAAGAAATCAGAGGTTACCTTATATAAATATTCTTATGTGAAACCATCACGATAGCTTGTCAGAATAACGAGATGGGAAATCCATAACACTTAATTTGTTGCACTTTATAATAGTTGTCATATTACTATGTTCTAACCACTGGGAGTGTTGGAACATCGGCTTGGTTATAAACTTCGGTACTTGCGAGGGGGAACATGTTCCATAATACTGCGTGGTCTCGCTATGTACCTAGTATGGATCGGGTAGATAAATTATTATTCGCATTAGTCTGCTGACTGATCCAAAGTTTTTTTTAATTTACTCTTGGGTACTCAGTTGAGTAGACTGAGGCTAAGGATTTTCAAGTTCGGCTTTTTCAATTAGGCTTCTAAAGTCGTAGCGGAGGTTGTAGCTACTATAGGAGTTTCTTTTCGCTGTTTTCTAAAATTTGACTGCATGAAATGGCATAGATGTGATGCTAATATATGTTTGACTCTAATCAACTGGGAGGGGGGCATCTTCATATATTGCTCTCAAAAGATTATTTTGTAACAATTATATTTGATCCGGAAGGGGTTTTGCGAAGGGTAATATAATGAATATTAATGTAAAGGAATGTTCTTCGAAAAATATGTCATTTCTACATATTCCGATGATCTGTTAAATTAACAAACTATTTCCTATGAGCCGGGATTAAATACTATAGATAATTGCAGCATTTGTAATGCTTGCTTTTAGGCTATAGAAAGTATGGTGTTACAACTTAGCATCAGAGCATAGGTTCATGCGACTTAATTCTTTCCAAATAATGTTTTCAACAATTAAAACCCAAAGATAGCTAAATTCCAAGGTATGGGATGGAGATAATATAGTGTACTTGTGTTTATGTATTGCATAGGTATATACATATCCCCATAGTCTTAGGGTCACCCTTCGATATCATACAAAAATTTATCTATAGATAAAAGGTCAGAGATGGAAAGAAGGAATGCAAGACTAGATCTCGGTGGTGGAAGCACCATTACAAACGGTAATGCCCAAGTCAAAGGGCCCAGAACTAGTGTGACCCAAGATACTATGATTCCTCAAGCGAAGATGGGGAATATGTACCAATTATTTGTCCAAATGATGAAAGCCATGGATGTTGGGGCCGCAGAGGGAGGAGCTAACCCAATGACACAGGTTGGAAACAACTACGCTAAGTTAAGTTGAGACCACGAGAGTCTAAGCGAAATTCATTTTAATGAAATTGAGGAGGCAAGCGCAATAGAGATATGGCTATTGCACTACGAGAGGATTTTCGAGGATCTAGGATCAGATGATGCCCCCAAAAGGAGGCTGGCTTTAAGATAACTTCCGGCAGAGTAACACCCTACATTGGTGGAACGGAATCACCGTTGGGGTACCGGAAAAGGAAATTACTTGGGCAAATTTCCAAAAGAGGGTTAGGGCTAGATTTATTTCGAAGGTCACCCTGTCCATGTTGTTGTGGAAGCTTGATGGGATAGCTCAAAAGAAGACGATAGTGGTAGAATATGCCACTAGATTTGAGGAATTGTCTCGACATGCTCGGTGGACAATCAACCAACCATTTGAAGGAACCAAAGGTTCAGTAAAGGGTTAGGACCCGGTCTGACTAGAGCAACAATGCCACATCTTAGAAACCCTAGTGATATAATGATGGAAATGACTGCTCGCAATGAGGAGATCTTTAGTGATTGTATTACGCCTTCTGGTAATCAGGGCTTCAAGAAAATAAGAAAAAGTTTCCCCAGGGAAAGAAGGCTCAAAAGGGGAAAAGGCAAAGTGGAATAAAGTGGATGTTGCTTGTTATAGATGTGACAAGTAAGGGCATTATGCCAATGTGCAACGACCAGATTTTTTAGTCATTTAGTTTTAAACAATTAAAATTGGTTTAAATGTTAAATTGGAATTTTAAATGGATTTTTATATGGATTTTATCGATTTAATGAACATAATACAGTTTAATTTCGAATATATCGAATTATCGTAATACGAGAACGAGAGATAAGTAAATTCTAAATTAAAAATGAATCGAAACAATTCTAATGATTTATATAAATTCCAATTGAATTAGAACGAAAATAATAATTTATTTCCAGTGGATTTGATTGTTTTGGAATCGATTTATATTTTTTGGTTTAATTTATCGTATGAAAATTGCCAATTCCCACATTATATCTTTATCCAATCTTTATACATCATTATAAAATCCATGCTAAATGTCTGCTCCTGACGAAATCCTTGGAAAAAAATTATAAGATCTTTACAAATCTCAGGGTTTCTTTTCTTGTCCTTCGTTCAAATATTTCCATTACAAATGATAGTGAAGTTTACCTTTAAAAATCACTTCCCTTGGTTCTTTTCTTTAATCGCACCAAGTATTCGATTCCTTAGAAAACAACGAAGCCGGTCTCTTTCAATTACTCATATAAAATAGAATATTAAATAGATTTAAATGATTTTTGATTCGTTGAATTCTTGTGATCGAAAGCTTTTGCTTGGTAGCTTCAACGGCAGGTTCGATCGATTTTGCTGGATCCCGGTTTGGAATAGTCAACGATTAGCGCTTGCGATTTTTGGATTTTTGGACTTTGATTTTCAAAAACAAAGCTTAAATCTGGGTTCATAGCATCAAGCAACATCTCGAAGTGAGTTTTTATGAAAATCAAAAATAAAAAATGTCGTTGCCTTTCTTCTTGGGTGCGTGTTGTATGCTTTGTCGTGACTTGCTAGAAGTGACCGAGATCGATCGCTTGTTGATGGATGCGTGGAATTCAGGAAGGAGAAGTCGATAGTGGTGTTAGAGCTCGAGATTTGTGACTGTAGAGGCAGTGATAGACGGTCCAACGAAGGGGAGGGTTACTATTGGGGTTTGAATTCAAACAAGGAGGAAGAAGGCTATTAAAAGGTAACAAGGAAGTGAGTTAATCGTTATTTATTTCATTAATGACCTTTAAATGAAATTTAACTTGTAAAAATAATAACTCTTTCACACATTGTAGGATTGGATGAAATGAATTACATTAGAACTGTATCCGCAAATACTTCACGATGGTATTCGTTTTGGAATTTCTGGAATCAGTTGGAATCAACTTTGGGATTTTAATTTAAATCGAAAATCATTTGATTTAAGTTAAAATTGTATTGAATTTACAAGTGAAAATCAAGGTGAGTAAATCTCACTTAAAATTTATAATATTAGAATTATTTTTAATAGTTAAAAATAATTATTGGTTGTTTGAATGGATTGATAAATCATTATCAATTGCTTGCTATTATATATATAGTATATAGTAGATATAGGCTTGGTAGTTGGATATTCCCACACATTTTAGCAGATGAGAACCTATGCTCCCTGCATAATAGCGGATGACCTTTTATATCGCGATATCCCACCTTGAAGCGGGATTAGTATTATTTAGGTTGACTAACATCTGTGGATGTAGGGAAAAAAACAAGTTGGAGGGATCCAACTAGATTCCTCAAAATTTATATTGTTTGTTTTCATATATAGTGATACGTTGAATAATCTATGATTGATTATTGTGTGTTTGGATGTTAAATATCACTGGCCTAAATTTTGGTATTTAAATGCCATAAAATATATTCAAATGTAAAAAGGAATTTAGGAAATATGAAAGGAAAAATATTTTCTTTCCAAATAGAAGTTAAATCTCAAATGAACTTGAAAATATGAACTTGTTTTAATAGATAAAACAAGGAGTTTAATTTGTAAACGATGTTTATAAATGAGGTGAATAATTATCGTTGGATAATTGGGAATATAAATTCAAGCATGAATTTTTAAGAGGAAATTTGAAATCGATTCGAAGGGAAAAATTTATTTTGAGGTTCAAAATGTAAATTGAATAAGGATAAATCTAGAACGATTTATTACTGGAAATCGACTATGTCGAATTTTATAGCAAATGATCTATTTTTAGAATGGATATTTGAATTTTATTTAGTACAACTATAAATTTAAAATTAAATATTTTAAGAATATATTATTTCAGTGTTTAAAGGTATAAAAATAAATCCTATGTTTATATGTATAATTTTGTAATAATATAATATTATCTTAAATTAGAAAAATAAATAAATGAGGAAGGTTTTTTATAAATCAAACAAATGGTGCTTTTAAATATTATAAAATTTATGGCATTTGAAATACTTTTAAAGTGAGACGTTGATTATTTAAGTAGAGTGGAAGGGTAAAGAAGCTGGCTGTTTTATAAACAAGGTTTATAATTTGTTTGTATAAATAAATATACAATGGAAATTGTACAATTGGATTTATACTGGGATTGGAACTAAAATTTTATAAATAGATTGGAAGTCAAAATGGAATTAAATCAAATTGTAGGAACTTTTAGAACTTAAATGGTATTTGGTAAAAGTTGAACTTATAATGGAATCTTACAAGTAAGAATTTATAAATAGAAATTATAAAATGAGAATTGGAAATATTTTTAGGAGTATTAAAGTGATTTTCTTTATAAGCGAAGTATGGATTTTATAAGCGAATTTTTTTTATAGGTAATAAACTATGAATTTGGAAAACAGGTCAAAACGGAAATTTCGATTATTAATAAATTTTATAGAATACAAAGGGAATTATAAACAAAATTTATAAATGTAAAATCCAATTTATCTTGATAATTTAACCTTGGATGTTAGAAAATAAAAGGTACATACGTTTAAAAATGGATAATTGTTATTTATGAACTGATATTTCAAATTTAAGTTGTAGTTATTTTGGTAAAGTGTTTTGGAATGAATTCAGTATCAAAAACATGGATTTCAACATTTATTGTTGTAATAAATGTTTTTCCAAATAGGAGAAAAATATAGACTATGACATTATCGTTACAATGATTTCCAAAAAGGAAATGTTTTAAGTTGAATATATATGCTATATATGATGTTGATATTAGAGATGTGTAAGCTTATCCATTTTGACGTTAAGAATGTTATTCAGTCAAGGTCTGAGTGGTAGTTATACCCTAACCCAATTGAAGTCATTGTTAACTAATAAATAGAAAAGATTCAGTATCGAAGATCAATATTAAATATAGTTAATTAAGTATGCAGTAGTTTGGGTTGTCGTAACGATGCTTTACTTAACACTCATTTTAACTCAAATAATTATAGTTTGGAAATATAATAGTGAATATTTTCTAAGTGTAGAAACTGAATGGTTTCGTGAAAGTAAATGGAAATGTTTTCAATTGTAATAAGAGATTTTTCCAAGTATACGGAATAATGAGTTTGTGAAGTATGGAAATGTTTTCCAAATATCGTGAGGGAAAAAGCGGTATTTTAAGGAAAAAAGGGAAATATGTAATTAATTAAAACAGTCAATTCGTCTCAGGTCCCTAAAAAGTTTCGAAATTCAGCTCACGTCCCTACCTTAAATTTTTATAAATTATGTACCTATTTTTCAAAAAATCATGTAAATTCATAATTAAATTCAATAAGCAATCATCAGCGAATTCATGCATTAAAACTACTAAAGAACAAATCAAAAACAAAAAAATGACGAAGCTCCAGTTTATTGCAGCAAACAATGTAATTATTTGCAATCGTTGCTGAATATTCAGCAACTTTTCCAAATTTTTGCATCATTTGTTGAACTATTGCTAACATATCATCAATATAATGCAATATTTATAGAACTTGCTGCAATCTTTCATCCGTCAGTTGTTTTTTTAGCTATACATCATTTTTAAACACAGTTGTTGATATATCAGCAATTATAAACAATAATTGCAGATATATCAGCACATATCTATAAGCCTTCATCTCCTTAAACATAGCTGCTGACATTTTAGCAATTATACACAATAATTGCAGACATTTCAGTAACAACTCACCACGCCTTGCAAAAAATTCAAATTTGTTTGTTGGTATATCAACAAGAATGCACAATAATTGCTGATATGTATGTAATAAATCGTCCCGATTTTAAACTGAAACTCAGGATGAATTATTGCATATATATCAGCAATTGTTGAGTATTATTGCTGAGTTTGCATATTTTTTTTCCAGATTGCTTCTATGAATATTTGCAATCTTTTGAATGTTTTTTTATTCAGCAGCGCCAAAAATTTGCAAAAAAACATGAAACAGCATAAAATAGGGATCCGCTTTGAAGAAATCTTTAGAGTGGGAGGCTGCCTATACCAAAGTTGAAAATAAGGATGTGACACAAATTTTCACTAATTAAAAAGGGGCTCCATGTTACTTGGTTGAATATTAGAATGAAAGTTTGGTTGAATGTTTGTTTCTTTGATAGCTAAATAACTAACTATCAAAGTATTGGTCAATTTAATATTATCGTTGTCAGTACAGAGAGATTAGGATCAGATTTATGATCTGAAAACCACTCCATATAGGCATAAGTGTTGCGAATTAGAATATATTGAAGATAATTGAAGACAGAGTAAAATGCAAGGGCAATGTCTGCTAATCCTACGTAGAAATTGCCTAAGATGGATTGATAGGAAATAGTGCCTTAGATTTCGTTCGGACCCAAAAACGAACTTGTACATTGATTTTTATGAATATACCGAGTATGGTGGCGGAGAATGCAACTTCTTTTAGCTTAATATCTAGAGTATATTTGTGCAAAACAATTAGTAATTTGCGGATCTGTCAACGTGGCATTCAAAGTGAATGTGATATTCTAAAAAGGTAATCGTAGCCTCAGACCTCATCAATCGAGAAATGAATGAAATCGGGCACGTAGCATGGCCATGTGAGTCACACCCATTGGGCATATCATCATCTGATCTAGAGAAATCGATTGTCCCTTTTTGTATGCTTCAGAATGAGAACGATTAGACGGCCAACAGCCGTGGTGATGATATATTCGTTACACTCAAGTTGAATGAGTGGTCGGCTCTGTGTGGTTCAGTCGCAAGATGTTCTTGTTGAACCCAAGTGTTTTATCTCCAGAGAACACTGATTGGAAGGTGGTTCCATACCTTGTCATGTTGGAAATCCAAACCCTAATGCGATCTGTACTGTTTTAGTTGTAAACCAATTGTGTCGAAAAGTGAGATGCAAGCTTTTCGGATGCATTCCTATTTTATTTGTGAATTGATAGATATTATTATAATATCATTGAATTTTATAACAAAAAGTGATTTGGTTATCGTAAGGGAAAAAACGTGTCATGTTCATGTGTGGTCGTGTCTTACGAGAGTTCCATACTTTTAAAGGATTTTTAAATTTAAGCAAGTTGTTTGGAGTTTACTCACACCAGTCTCATGATTGACCTAAAGTTTATTTTGTTTTCCCCCTAAAACTCCTGGGTGCCCAAATTCGTACGAGCAATCAAATAGTTCTGGTTCTTACGGATGCACTTGGAGGAGCTTAGAGTAGGAGGCTTCACCATTTGTTATCTATTATTTATTTTCTGCTATGTCATATATAATGTACTCTTATGAATGGTCTATATGTACAGTTACAGTTCTGTATCTTAAAAGTTTTTTTTTTGAAAAACTGTATCTTAAAAGTTGTTATACATTATATTTTATTCCGCTGCGATTGTGAGATTATGTGTATTGTTTCCTATCTTCTTCTATCTCTTTTCTTCTTTACCCCTAAAGATTCGTATTTTCGTGTAATTTGGGTTGGACATGTGTTGTATTTAGTCAACTCAAAGGGTATGGATTTGCTGGCCTTTACACAATGAATGTAAAGGTCCCGAAACTAAGAAGGATAACACAAAGCAGGGTGTTAGGTGCTACAACCGCAACCAGATAGAGAATTTTAGGGAAAATGTTTGGAAGCAGTCAGGGGAAAGGTTCTTGCTTCGGGACCTTCCTTTTCCAAACCTACTGTTGCGGGTAATGGAAAGTCCATTTTAGAAGGCATGCTTTTATTTCATAGCATACATGTTAAAGTATTTTTTGATATTGGTGTATCACACTCTTTTTTATCTAAGTGCTTAGTGGATGAGTTGTTATTTGAACCATCATACCTTATTACTTCCTTTAGTGTAACAAATAGTTTATGCAACCGTGGGACTGAGATGTAATAATCTATAATTTCAGTCACTAGGTTACACCTTTACATGTGATTTGTATGTATTTGATTTCAAAGGCTTTAGAACCATTTTGGGTATGGATTGGTCAAGTCTTTACGAGGTTAGGATATTGTGCCAAGATAGATAATATCACTGAAACATCCTGATAGCGACAACCAAGTTGTGTTTTCGGTGGAGAGTACCAATCATAAATGGCTTACTCTACTCGGAGCAATGAATTTGAAAGACGAATTAAGGCGAGTACCTTTCACAAACGAGTTCGTAGATATTTTTTTAACCTATTACGGGTTTTCCGCCAAGGAGAGCTATCTTGTTCAGGATCGACCTTGTGCCAGCAAAACCCGTAAGTTGACTACTGAGTCGAATGGCACCTACAGAATGTGAGAGATGAAGGTGCAAATTGTGGATTTGAAAGGAAATAGTTTCAGCTGACCCGACACTTCACCGTGGGGTACAACTGCCGTATTTAAATAGAAGCATAATGGATCCTTGGGAATGTGCATTAACTATGAAAACTCGATGAAAGGACGGTGAAGAACAAATATACTTTGCCGAGAATTGATGACCTATTTAACCAGCTAAGCAAAGCTAAGACATTTTCTCAATTGGGCTTGGCTTTTGGATTTTATCATCTATGAGTAGCAGATTAGAACATTCTTTTAATATCGTTTCATACAAGGTACGGATCTTAGGAATGGATGGTTATGCCTTTCGCCTTAACTAACACGCATGTTTTCTTCGTTAATTTGATGAACCGAGTTTTTAGAGAACACTTGTATAAATTTGTGTTATTCTTCATGGACGACATTTTGCAGTATTTCAAGGATGAGAGAGATTTCAAAACTCACCTTCGAAATGAACTTGAGACTTTGATAGAATACCAGTTGAAGGCGAAGTTTTCAAAGTGTAACTTTAGGGAGAATATAACGACCCATGTTTTAAGTATCGACCGATCGTAAAATAATTATATTTTATTCCATAGTGGTCAGACCATTCTCAAATTTTAATATGTTGTTCACGAGAATGTGAGACATGTCCATGATTTTTACTGAATTCAATTATAACCATTTTCCTTTTGTTTACTGTTTGGGCAATAACTTTTGATAAGGATCGAATCAGTTGCTGAAATCACTCTTATTAGATTGAAATGATGGTTTATGATTCCGTAGAGTGGTCACATAAAGGATTTGGTTCAATGGTTTGGGAGGAATTACTGTTTTTAGTTTCAGCTGCTGTTTAGGTAGACTGGTCAGCAGCTAATGGGTTGATTAGCCAAACCCATTAAACCTATGACCAGAAGATATAAATAGGAGGACTTGGGGAGAGAACTAGGGTTAGTCTCTTCATTCTAAACTTCATATTGGGCGTCTGATTCTTCGGTTCAACCTAAAACCTTATTTCTCCATTCTTTTCAATCAAATTCACTGTAGATTGCATATAGAAGATAAATCATAATTAAGGAAAGCTAGATCACACCAATTTGCATCGAATTTGAGGGTCTCACCGTTGTCTAGATCTGATCTCATTGAATCTACAACAAATCAAAGATTAGGTGAGTGATAGGCATCTCTCAGATGGAAACTACGGATTGTATAGGTAAATTAGGATCGTGTTCATATGTTTTACGTTAAAATCACCTTAGATCTGATCATTTATGTTTAATTCAGATTTAGAAACCCTAGGAAAGTCAATTTGATCATATTAACCGGATAATTGTTAGATTAATCATGTTTATTCATTTGTTTAGATCCAAATCATGCTAGATCTCATAATTGTGATATGTTTATGTTTTAATTGGAATTCGTTCAGGTTTGTAAGATCATGTATTGTTGAATTTCTGTTAATTTTGATTGAATTGATTGTGTTGCTTGAGGTGTATGTTAAATTATTTGCCGTAGAATCATGGATTAAAGAACAGAGCAAATGAGAGGTTTAGATGATCGGATCAAATGAAACTTGGCAGAGGCGCTCTAAAAGACGGGGGAATGGAGCATAGAAATTTTGATGCACAAATAAGCTAAGTGCATCGGTCGGCATTGACCCATGATGGTCGGTACTGACCCTTTATGAGTCAGCACTGACCTATGGTAGAGGGTCAGATGGCAATGATTTTTGGCGTAGGGCTTCGCTTTGATAAGTCGGGGCTGTTGGGAAATTTTCGTGACATTCAATATTGGTTTGGGATGGGTTGAAGGCTAATTGTTCGAAGTATGAATAGATCATCAAAAGCTTCAACATGGAAGTTAATCAATGGATTCACAATGGCATATGGCAGTTTGTCTAGAACATGGATGTTACCTTGAGCAGTCATGATGGGCCTAGTTCTCGGGAATGGAAAAGACAAACATACGAGCACGACGACATATGGCAGTTTGTCTAGAACCGGGGTTTTCCATTAGCCCTTTTTATCGGTGAAATGCAAATTCGATAATCAATGGATTCACGGTTGTAGACGGTGATAGCTAGAATATTGGATATTATGGATGCTATCATTGATTCTGTGTTTTCTTCTCTGTTTTATCTGGGTAGGCTATCACAGTAGGTTGCCGAAGAGGATTGGAATTGGGGGTTGCCCTTTCCTATTTCTGATATGACATGTGATGGATGGTTTTCACGTGTTAACTTGATGGTTGCTAGGCAGATCAATAGTTGATCCGCCTATACTAATGTTATCCTATGTAACTGTTGTTAACTATTTTATCGCTTACAAAGACGGTTGTCTGACTCAAGGTTTTATGTTTCCTTCTTATTACTTTGGGTTGTTCATCAATGTTGTTGATGAGAAAACTGAGTAGTAGGTAGCAGGTTTGGTGCCGGTGTTGCTGTTAGGTGACGAGTAAGAGGCTGACGTACTATTACTACCTACTATAACAATGATTTTTATTTTCGCTATTTATTGAGATTCTTGTTACTTTCTGAGATGTAGTGAGGCATATTGTATTCAGAGATTCATTTATCGATATATATTGTACTCACGATTCTATGGTTTTTATGGAAATTTGATTCTCTATTCAGTTGTGCTTCATTACTATATCTTGTTGTGTATTTTATTATTATACATTATCCATATGTTATACGATAAGTTCATTTCGAGTTATTCTACCCTGATGATTGTCCCGTATCGACCTAGCACGTCATACAGTGTACTTTTTCCTTAGATCGGTGCAGGAGGTACGGAGCGGTCGTCACATTTGGTATCAGGGCTTTGGTTAATCGATTTTACCCAAAGTTCGCGAACGTAAATGTGTATGAGAGACGTATTTGTAATTTTATTGTATGATTACTATATTTATATGAATGTAGTATAGTATGTGAGCAAGCACTTGAACACCAATGCGGCTTGCTCTAATGTGAACTGACTCTCGTTTTAGAGTAAGGACGAGTCAACGAACTTCGAGACACGCTGCTAGGAATGAGCCTGCAATTAGAGGGGTAGGCAAGGGTAGCCGATCGGGAGCTGCAGATACTATACCCAACTATCGTGTTATGTCCGAGGCCATGATGGCAGCGATCATGAGAAGGATACCCACTCCAACAACGGCAGTAGATGGTGGTGTTCATATGGAGGTGCCTAGGGCAGTGAATTTCGCTAAGTTGTGCAAGGATTATACTTCTTTGGGCGACAAGATGTTTATTGGGAAAGAACCGGCTGTTGAAGTTTAGAATTAGTTGGATGCTTGTGTTCGAAGCTTTGGAGACTTGGGAATTGACGATGCAACTAAGAGGAAACTTACATTGAGGCAGCTGCAAGGCCGTGCGATGGATTGGTGGAATTCTATTACTTTGGAGACTCCAGAGGACCAAACCACTTGGGATCAATTTAGAACTAAGTTTAAGGAGAAGTTCATTTCTACGGTCTAGAAATCAATGTTGTTTAAAATTTTTGTTGAGCTTAAGTAGGGAGGTCGACCAGTGCTTGAGTATGTGGTCGAGTTTGAAGCTTTATCTAAGTATGCTTGTTCGTATATTGGGACTCTTATCAGAAGAACGAGAAATTTAATTTGGGATTAGATGAGAATATTGGACAACTGACTGAGCACATTGATGACTCTTTTGAGAAGTTAGTTGAAAAGACTTTGAGGAAGAAAAGCTTGTTTCCGCAAAAGATTAAGGCGGTTGTTGAAGATAAAAAGGAGTCGAAACCACAACAATGTGGTAATAGTAAGAAAAAGTGGAATGTTAAGAGAAACCAACAGCAGCAAGGAAAGAATGGCCAGAAGAAGCCAAAGGGTGAGATCACTTGTTATAACTGCTAACAGAAGGGTCATCTTTCCAAGGATTGTAAGAACGCGAAGTTGGAGAAGAAGTGCTTTAACTATGATAGGCTTGGGCATGTGAGAAAGAATTGCCCAGAACCACCAAAGGATAAATAGGTTGTGAGAGAGAATGCTTTGGATGTTGTGTCGTTTTCCTCGAGGGGTCCGACTGTGGAGGAAAAGGGGAAGAATGTTGTTGCGCAAGGTATGCTTTTTGTTTGAGGTGTTTCAGCTCAAGTTTTGTTTGATACTAGGGCATTGCATTCTTTTATTTGTAATGAGCTTGTTTGTAAGTTAGGTTTAGAACCTGCAATCATTGATAGACCATTAGTCGTGACTAATCCAGTAAGGGGTTCATCCAGTCTTTGTATGCTTTGTCGTGGTCTAGTTTTATCGAGTCATGGTTGCTCTTTTGTGTGTAATTGTTTTGTTTTGAATTTCGCCGGGTTGGGAATTATCTTGGGTATGGACTGGCTCAAGAAGTATGCGGTTGTTGTTGATTGTAAAAGGCTCGAGGTGACAATCGGGAATGTGGAAGGGCGAACGATTGTGATACATTGTCTACTAGAGGATGGAGTTCTGGTTAGATTTTTGTATTCACTTGTGATTCCATGGGATGGGTTGTCATCTATGCCGATCGTACGAGAGTTTTCTGATGTGTTTGACAAAGTCAGAGGGTTGCAGTCGCAACGACGAATGAGTTTCGGATTTATTTAGCTGATGGATCCAGACCCGTTATTATGCCTCTTTGGCGGATGGCGCCTAAGGAACATCGAGAGTTATAGGTGTAACTAAACGATCTTCTGAGTAAAGGATTCATTCGGAGAAATGTATCTGAATGGGGTGCACCAGTTATATTTGCGACCAAGGCCGACGGATCATTACGCTTTTATGTGTATTATCATGAGCTGGATAAGGTGACCAAGAAAAACAAGTACCCATTGCTAAGAATAGATGACTTGTTTGATCAGCTTCACAAAGCCAAGGTGTTTTCCCAATTTGGCAATGGGATTTCACCAATTAAGAGTGGCTAGGATAGTTTGTCAAAGACTGTTTTTAGGACACCATCCGGATTTTATGAGTGGCCGGTGATTCCATTTGGGTTAACTAACGCGCCAACATATTTTGTGGATCTTATGAATTGGGTTTTCAGATAACAATTGAATAAGTTTGTACCTGTGTTCGGGGACGATATATTAGTTTACTCTAGGACTGATAAAGAACATAAGATGTATTTAAGAATTGTTTTTGGAAGTCCTACAAAAACATCAGTTGAGAGCTAAGTTTTTGAAGTGCCACTTTTGAAGGAGGAAGTAAGATTTTTGGGTCACGTCGTATCAGGACAAGGAATAGCAGTAGATCACGCTAATGTAGCAGCAATACAAGATTGGGATCAACCAAAGAATGCGACGGATGTTAGGAGTTTCCTTGGTTTAGCTGGGTATATTGACGATTTATCAAGGATTTCTCTAAGATAGCCGCACCATAAATCGGGCTAACAAAGAAGATCAAGTCTTCACGTGGGATACGAAGTGTGAGCTAGCCTTTGGAATTCTGAAACAGATATTGACGAATGATCCTATGTTGACTATTCCAAATGAGGATGAAGAGATGGTAGTATATACTAAAGCATGTGGCACTAGACTTGGAGCGGTGCTAATGCAAAAAGATAGAGTTGTGGCTTATGCGAGTCGACAACTGAAGCCGTATGAAAAGAATTACCCTACTCACAGTTTAGAGTTAGCAGCAATAGTGTTTGCTCTGGAGATTTTGAGGCATTATTTATTGGGAGTTAGGTTCGAGCTATTTACAGATCATTAGCTGTTATAGTATCTTTTCTCCCAGAAGGATTTGAATCTTCAGCAACAACAATGGTTGGAGTTTTTGGCATTATACGATTTCGGAATAGCCTATACTACGGGAAAGGGTCGCGCAGTGGTCGATGCATTAATTCGAAGACATGCAAGTTTGGGAACCATGTTTTCAAAATGGAAACATCTTGAGTTTCTGGCTTGGTTTGATTTTAGACCTCATTGTGGGGTAGAACCCGAGATGTTAGCTAGCTTATCAATTAGGCTGACTCTGATCGAAAGGATTGGCAAAAACCAAAAGCAAAATGATAAGCTTGTGGAAATCGTTTGAAGGTTAGAAATGAGGATAAAACCAAAAGAGATTAAGGATTTCGAAATTGATTGAGATGGTTGGCTTCGTAAGAATGGACGATTGTTTATTCCTGACATAGACGGATTGAGAGATGAGGTTCTAAGGGAATGTCATCACTCTAGATTGACGGTACATCCAGGAGGTAATACAATATATCGAGATATGAAGCGAGTTTACTATTGGAAAGGTATGAAACATGATGTGTTGGGAAATTCATCTCGAAATGTATGAACCGCTAGTTGGTTAAAGCTGAGCAGAAGAAGTCGAGAGGATTGTTACAACCATTAAGTTCCTATGTGGAAGTGGGAAAAATTACCGATGGATTTTATTGATGGGTTACTAGGAAAAGGGCAGGAAATGATAGTATTTGGGTTGTTGTGGATCGCTTGAACAAAAGCGCGATGTTTATTTTTGTTAGACCAACTTGGACTGCATCAAAGTTGCTGAGCTGTATCTTAAGTGGATAGTTAGGGTTGTCAATGGATACCTGAAAAATCTGAAATCCGTCCGCATCCATATTTGAAAAACGGATAAATATCTGATATCTGGAAAAGAGGATGTGGATATAGGCATATCCGCATCCGAAAATTATTCGTCCGTTTTCTTTACAATTATAGCTTAAATTATGTGTATTTTAACATAATTAAATATACTAATTTATTTTTTTGCAAAACTGAAAGTCTACTAAAAGCATGCTAATTGCTCAAAATTATATGTTATCATCATATTTATTTATTTTTAGCACATTTGTAATCAACTGGGTTGAAACAGCTTAATATTAAGCTTCATAAAAACATTTATGTTCATTAATTATCGACCATTGGCGGAGCGGATAATTACCTGATATCCATCCGTATCCGCGGATGCGGACATCCGATATCCGAAAATGGTTTTTAATGCGGATATAGATATGGCACTATCCATATCCGAAAGTATCCGTTGACAGCTTCTATTCCATGAGGTTCCGAAGAGCATAGTTAGTGGTCAAGATCCGTTGTTTACTAGTGGATTTTGGAAGGGTTTGCAAGAGACGTTGGGAACTGAGCTATGTATGAGTACGACTTATCATCCCCAGATAGATGGTCAAACTAAAAGGGTTAATCAAGTTTATTAGAAGATCTTCTAATGGCTTGTGTATTGGATTTGGAGGATCGTGAGAGGACCATCTACACTTAGTCGAGATTGCTTATAACTAAAGCTACCAGTCGAGTACTGGAATGGCACCGTTTGAGGCATTGTATGGTAGACCGTGTAATTATCGATCTTGTTGGTTAGAAGCAGACAAAAAGTTAGTACTTGGGCTTGAGAAGTCAGAGATTTGGTATTTGTTAGCTCCAAGGTTTGTTGGGCTGTTTTTGATTATCGAGGAATTGGATAGCTCACTTATAGATTAGATTTACCAAAGAAGATGGCAAGTGTGCATAATGTATTTTATATATCGTTTCTACGGAAGTTCATGTATGACTCAAATGTTATGGTTTCTCCTGGTAAGCTTGAAGATTTTGAAGTCGAACCCGAAGTTTCTAGATCTTGTAAGCCGAATCGTGTTGTGGGGAATGGCACGAAACAACTTAGCAGGAAGGTTGTCAAACTAGTTAAGGTACAATGAAGCGAGAACGATGACGATTGCATATGGGAAACGAAAGAGAGTATGAGGTCTACCCATCCAAAACTCTTTGTGTTGTATGTCCCATATATCGTACCTTACTTATGTCATTGTGTCTTGTCCTATTATAGTTCTGCATGCTAGGATAGGATTTTGATTGCATGGATTGTTGAATGATAGATTGGATGGTAGATTGGCTACTTGTGGATGGTAGGCATGCATGATATTGTGTTTGCTCGTGTTTGCTTGGAATTTCGGGGGTGAAATCGTTAAAGGGGATAATGTAATGACCCATGTTTTACGTATCTACCGATCGTAAAGTAATTATATTTTATTCCATAGTTATCAGATCATTCTAAGATTTTAATATGTTGTTCATGTGGATATGAGACATGTCCATGATTTTTACCGAATTCAATTATTACCATTTTCCCATTTTGTTTATTGTTTGAACCATAACTTTTGATAGAGATCGAATCAGGTGCTGGAATCGGTCTCATCGAATCAGAATGATGGTTACGATTCCTTAGAGTGGTCATATGAAGGATTTGGTTCAATAGTTTGGGAGGAATCACTGTTTTAAGTTTCAGCTCTTGTTTAGGCAGATTGGTCAGCAATTAATGGGTTGATTAGCCAAACCCATTAAACCTATGACCAACAGATATAAATAGGAGGACTTGGGGAGAGAAGTAGGGTTACTCTCTTCATTCTAAACTTCAGGTGGGCGTCCGTGATTATCCGGTTCAACCTAAAACCATATTTCTCCATTCATTCCAATCAAATTCATTGTAGATTACATCTAGAAGATAGACCATCATCATGGAAGGTTAGATTACATGAATTTGCATCTAATTCAAGGGATTTAAGCACTGTCCATATCTGATCTCATTGAGTCTACAATTAGCCAAGGACTAGGTGAGTGATAGATATCTTTCACATGAAAACTATGGATTGTATGGGTAAATTAGGATTATATTCATATGTTATATGTTAAAATTACCTTAGATTTGATCATTTATGTTTAATTTAGATTTAGAAACCCTAGGAAATCTAATTTGATCATATTAACCAGACAATTGTTAGATTAATCATGTATTCATATGTTTAGATCCAAATCATGTTAAATCTCATAATTGTGATAAGTTTATGTTTTAATTGGAATCCATTCAGGTTTGTATGATCATGTATTGCTGAATTTCTATTTGTTTTTATTGAATTGATTGCTTTGCTTGAGTTGTATGTTATATTGTTCGTAGGATTGAAGAACAGAGCAAACCAGAGGTTCAGATAATCAGATTCAAATGAAACTTGGCGGAGGCGCCCTGGAAGACGCGGGAATGGAGCACATAAATTTTGGTGTACAAATAAGTCGAGTCCATGGATTGACACCTACCCATGGTGAGAGTTGGATGGCAATGATTTTTGGCGTAGGTCTTCGCGTTGATAAGTCAGGCTACTAGGAAATTTCGTGACATTCGATATTGGTTTAGGATGGGTCGAAGGCTGATTGCTCCAAGTATGAATAGATTGTCAGAAGCTTCAATACGAACGTCAAAATGATTGGAGAATGGGTTCTAGGGATGTACTCGAGGTGATGAAGGACCGAAGCCAGACACTTGCCCAAAATTGGCTAAGTATATGGGTCGGCACCGACCCATAGGGGAAGGTCATATGAGCTTGATTTTTGGGGAGCTTGACTATGGAGACTTCCCAAAGTTGCTGATGAAGTTTGGATTAAAATGGACTTCAGATGATTGATGTGCAACTCAAAGATGGATGGTGCTTCAATTGTGAACTCGCATTGAGTGGTCGGAGTCGGATTGATGTGAAACTGGTCGTGATTTGGTATACGATCCACTATGATGATGGATTGACAGGATGAGAGTCAATCATGGACGATAATGGAATGGTTCAAGAATGAATTGAGTCGCCATGATGAAAGGCTAACAGATTTGATGTGCTAAGGAATCGTTGGTTGTCGAAGTGTTCTAGCAGACTCAAAGCACCCAATAGGATTAGATTCAAGAGATCGGTTACCCTGGGCAGTCATGATGGGCCTAGTTCTCGAGAATGGAAAAGACAAACATACGAGTCATGATGGCATATGGTAGTTTGGCTAAAACCGGGGTTTTCCATTAGCCCTTTTTATCGGTGAAATGCAAATTCGATGATCAATGGATTCACGACTGTAGACGGTGATAACTAGAATATTGTATATTATTGATGCTATGGTTGATTGTGTGTTATCTTCTCTGTTTTATCTAGGTAAGCTATCACCGTAGGTTATCGAGGAGAAGCGGGATTGGGGTTTTCCTTTCCTATTTCCGATGCGACATGTGATGGATGGATTTCACGTGTTAACTTGATGGTTGTTGGGCAAATCAGATAGTTGATCTGCCTATACTAATGTTATCCTATGTAACTGCTGTTAGCTATTTTATGTCTCACTAAGACTGCTATCTGACTAAAGGTTTTATGTTTCCTTCTTATTACCTTGGGTTGTTTATTAATGTTGTTGATGAGTAGGCTGAGTAGCAGGTTTAGTGTCGGTGTTGCTGTTAGGTGACAAGCGGGAGGCTGGCATACTATAACTACCTACTATAATAATGATTTTTATTTCCGTTGTTTATTGATATTGTTGTTACTCTCTGAGATGTAGTGAGGCATATTATATTGTATTCAGAGATTCATGCATTGAGATATATTGTACTCAAGATTTTATGGTTTTTATGGAAATTTGATTCTTCGTTCAGTTGTGCTTCATTACTATATCCTGTTATGTATTTTTATTATCATATATTATCTATGCGCCATGAGTTATACGATAGGTTCATTTCGAGTCATTCTACCCTGATGATCGTCCTGTATCGACCAGCAGGTCATACAACGCATTTTTCCTTTAGATCGGTGCAGGATGTACGGGCCGGTCCTCATAGCGAAAGAGGTGAAGTTCCTTAGCCACGTGGTATCGAGAGAAGGGGTATCCAAAGATCCAGCTATAATCGAGGCAATTAATAATTGAAAGAAGCCAACGAGTGTCACCAAGATAAGGAGCTTTCGTGGATTGGTTGGATTTACCAAAAGTTCATCAAGAATTTCTCGCTGTTTGCGATGCGTCTCACCAAACTAACCAGAAGGAACATAAGATTGAATGGTCCAAAAAGTATGAGGAAACATTCTAGACATTTTAGCACTCATTGACCAATGCAGCTATTTCGATGGTACCAAATGGAAATTAGGACTTGGTAGTGTATACTGATGCTTTCAGAATTGGGTTAGGAGTAGTTCTCATAAAAAAGTAAAAGGCTGCAGCTTATGCTTCTAGATAGCTTCATCTCCATAACGTTAGATGCATAATATATGATCTTGAATTAGCAGTTGTTGTCTTCACTTTGAAGATTTGAAGACCTTACTTGTTAGGTAAAAGGGAGTTATTCACGATCATAAGTCCTTGAAGTATTTGTTCTCATAGAAGGATTTGAATATAAGACAGCAGAGGTGACTTGAGTTTTTAACAACTTATGATTTCAGCATTGAGCATATGCCGGGAAAAGGGAATAAGGTTGCCCACGCCCATAGTAGGAAACATCAAGATGTTGTGTTGGCTACGCCAGTTGAACAGAAGAATTTAAAAGCTTTAATAACATGTAATGTGCGGATTAGATCGGCAACAAGTTCGAGCAGAATCACAACATCATGTTTTCGTGTTTGGAGGTTTGACCGGTTTTGATTGAAAGAATTACTTCTAAGAAAAACAGTGATCCTATATTAGCCAAGAGGTTCAGGAAGGTTTAAGCCGAAGAGGCAGTGGAGAACTTGAAGGATTTCATCCTTAACCATAATGGATGGTTAAGGAAGAAGGGAATATTATGTGTTCTAGACATTAACAATCTTAGGAAGGAGGTTCTTCGAGAATTCCATCGCTCTAAGTTTACGGTATGTCCTGAGGGTTCCAAAATGTACCAGGATATGAAGAGGAGCTTCGCTTAGGAAGAAATGAAGAAATATATTGGCTTATGGGTAAAATAGTGCATGAATTGTCATCAGATGAAAGCCGAGCATCAAAAGTGTAGCGGTTTGCTTTAGCCATTGGATATTTCAGTCTGGAAGTGGGATCCTATATCCGTGGACTTCATCGATGGATTTCCGAGATGAGAAGAGGAAATGAGAATATGTATGTCATCATGGATCTAGTGATCAAGTGTTCTCATTTTATTCCTGTTAAAGCTACCAGAACGAATCCTATGATGGCAGATTTGTTTATGAAGATCATATTTAGATTTTATGGAATTACTAGTAGTATCGTAAGTGATAGAGATCCCTTATTTACTAGCAAATTTTGGAAGTGTCTGCTGAATGTTTTAAGGAACTAAACTCAAGATGGGCACCGCGTATCACCGACAGATGGGTAGTCCCACGAAAAGAGTCAACAAGGTACTTGAAGGCTTGTTGAGATCATGTGTTCTAGACTTTGGTGGCTCATGATAAGACCATTTGCATTTGATTAAGTTTTCCTATAACAACAACTTCCAGGCTATTATAGAAATGGCACCGTTTGAAGCATTGTACGTAAGGCTTACAAATCGCCTTCTTATTGGCTAGAGACCGACGACAGGTTAGTACTTGTCTCAAATTGGTTAGGGAAGCCGCAAAAAAGGTTAAGATAATATAGGCCATATGAAGGAAGCTCAATCAAGGAAGAAGAGCTGTATGGATAAAATGCCAAAGGAGTTGAGTTCTCCACCGGAGGCCGGGTATTTGGAAAAGTATCACATATGAAATGTGTGGTTCGTTTGGGTAAGTTTTGGAAACTGGCATCAAGTTTCATTGGACCTTTATTGTTATAGAGAGAATAAGGAAACTCATGTATCGGGTGGAACTACTGGTTAGCATGGCCGGCGTCCACAATGTGTTTCATGTTTCATATCTGTGTAAGTATGTGCACGATCAAGATGCTTTCATTGATCCAAGGATGTTGGAAGAATTGGTAGTTTAACCAAATCTAACCATTATGCGACAACTATTTTAGATTGTGGCAAGTGATGAAAAAAGTTAAAGAACAAGACAGTCAAGCTGGTGAAGGTCCAATTCGAGCGATAACGCTAACGATTGTACCTTGGAAACGAAAGATAGGATAAGTGTAACACCCCAACGTCCATTAATGTCACTCAAAAAGGGAATGCATTAACTTCCATGGAGGTTATAAGTGAATATAGAACAGAAAAATTACAACAAGACAGGTAATAAATAGTACTTGGAAATCTAAAACTTCATTTTATTGCAGCGGAAACATGTTTATTACATCACAAAACCATTAATTCAGAGTCAAGTACATTATCCATCTTCATAAAAACAAAATACATAATCCCATTACACAAATAGCCATTATAGAAGATAACAAGCTGGACTTTACTTCAACGGTCCAAGCTTTCCAAAAGAGAGAATAAGCAATCCAATCAAACTCCACTAGAGCTGGGTCCAACCTGAGGACCTGGAGGGGGAAAAGGATAAAAATGGAGGGGGTCAGACATAAAGTCTGGCGAGTATGACAATTCTAACAATACTATTATCAAAATAACTAGACTAAGGCATAAGCTGGAAGGCAAGTAAATGTCTATGAACTATTTGGAAGATATAGATAGTGTTTAGGATAACGTTAAAGATAACGGTAAAGGCATACCTAATTACTAACGAATAATTACTATACTGCACCGCACATTACTACACTGCACCGTGCCAATTACTACACTGCACCGCACCAGTCACCCTAAGGTTGATCCTGCATGCTTCACACAGAAACTTTATAAATAGCCTTGTGTACCCCTAGCTCACTACATATGTGCCGTCTGCCCCTACCTCCACTAGGTGTACCCTACTACCCTCTTAGAAATTTTATAAGTAACTTCGTGTACTCCTAGCTGACTACATAGGTGCCGTCTGCCCCTATCTCCACTAGGTGTACCCCACTACCCACTTTCGATCGGCTCCCTACTCGTAGATACCCGTGCTGGCCCCACAGTGGGGTGTATCACTCCCCTAAAGTGGCAACCCGATACAACTTGAGAATGCACGACTTATACCTACACGATGCAACAACGTCTTACCTACCAGCCCGGGTCCACACACGCATACGAAACCCGTTGGACTTGCGTTGCCACCGCTCCCCGTTTTGGCCTCTTACAGTCGAACCCAACATGCGTGTCCCGTCCTCGACTTGGGTCGAGCCCACAAAGATACGTTTGGGATACTAGTCGAAATGGCCCCCCACAAGCTACCCACCTAAGCTTGTCACTAGTATATCCCACTTAACCCTCTTAGTCATGTTCATTTACATGTGTGTTTGGTTAAGTCTTACTAATCGTATTTCACATGCCACTAAGGGCACCCACTATATTCCTCATGCCACCCAAGGCACATACTTAACCCCCATGTCCCACTTTACATGTTTTATCTGGTTAAGTAATTCTTAATTCATTCAGGCCATAACCTCGTAAAGACCTCTCACATTAGACTGGCATTTATGGCAGCTGGATTTGCCGGGCGGGTCCGGGCAGTCTTACACCATAAAAGAGTCTAACCTTGTGTCTTTACAACCGTTATTCTTAAGTTTAGGCCTAGGACCTCTCACATTGGGCTGACATTGGTGACCACTGGATTTGCCGGGTGGGTCCGGGCAGGTTTACGTCACAAACGAGTCCAACCTCGTGTCCTAAGCATTGATTAACACTTAAAATCTTTTACCCCAGTTTTAATAATTCCCTATTCAAATTATTAATTAAGTCAACTTTTAATGATGTCCATAATTGACTCAATTATGGCCATCCACTTATGGCATGCAAAATCATATCAATTGCACCCCAACTTTTTAATATTAAATCCTTAATATTACCCCTACCCCATGTTTATACGTTCGCTTATTCAACGCATAATATAGGCTAGACTTGTATAGTCTAACACCTAGCACAAAGATAAATTATCACAACATATAGACAATTAAAATAAATCTAATCATAATAGGGATGAAACTTGCATAAACTACACATGTTAAGGATCAAAAGGTGTTAACTTGTTAAATGTCTCAATTTATATGATATGATCATAGCCCAAATCTATACATAAACTTGCATATGGGGTTTTTAGGTAACATAATGATGGTGTGAACTAACATAGGATATCACATATATCGTAGCATAATTCTAGACGTCATAATAGATGTCATGGCATATGTTCATAGCTTTTCTAATCAATCTAACTTGCATATGTTACTTGTCATATGGATCAACATAGCCCAAACATGATGATTTAATTAATATGAACTAACTAGCATAGATGGTAACATCATGGCCTTTTTAACATGTATGATTTATCATAACTTAGCATAGAAACTTTCAACATACATAACATCACCATAGCATGATTTACAACATATAAGATATCATCATCACATAACATTGGATTTACAATATACATGATAGCAAAAAGGGGTTTATAACAACATGTATGATAATTCACATCATCTACTCATAATCCATTCATAACTCAACCTAATTAAAATGATAATAATCTTGTTAAGATCATCATACTCACAATTTAGGAAAGAAAAGAGAGAGTTTTGCTTTGCTTTAGGGTTGAGAGAATTAGAATTGAATTTGCTTTTCTTCTTTCTTAGTTGGCGGCGGCTCCATTGATTTCCATGGCGACGGTAACTATTCTATTTTAATTAGGTTTAGGGTTAGCACTAGGATGTATTTATAGGTGTAGGAAGTTATTTAGGACCATTAGATTAACCCTGAACCATGAGAACCAATCAAATGCAAAATCTGTATTTGAGCGAATCGGCCCACGGGTTGACAGCCAAACACCCTGGATTAACCCCTAGTCGACCCAGCAGGGCTCGGGTCGACCTCAAAAATGGGCCGGTTCGGTTATTTCCCCCCCAATTCGCTGTTTTGAACTTTTTCGCATATTCATTTATTTAATTTTTAATTTTTACATATATATATCAATATATATATATATATATATATATATATATTTCTCTGCGCAACCCATTTCACTTAATTCTTTTCTAAAAATTAAGTATACTTTAATTTGTGAATTTTAATGTTATAAAATTACGGGGTGTTACATTCTCCCCTCCTTAAAGGATTTTATCCCTGAAATCTCCAAGTCAAGAAGAATGTATATCCTGCCATCTAATCGTCCATCTACTCAACCATCAAACACCAGCATCCATTGTCCTTAAAAGACTTCTAATGCTTTAATGTTTATTTGCATAGTGTGTGTATATGTCCATATCTAATGCAAAATTAGGCGGTCTACTGATTCAGTCGACCTCCTTAGTGCAATTCATGATAGTGTCATGCGTCCAATATGTATGCAAAAGATTCCTAATGATACATATTAATTCTGTATGCGTGCACAACCATCCACCCGAATGCAGCAACTATATGATAATACAACCATTATACATCCATTTTACTAAATACATCCATATATATGCAATATGCAATATGAAGTGACTGAGCCGATCTGGTGCCTAATAGTGTGTGTATATGCATCCACGAGCAACCACTAGCAAACACTTGCATCCACTTTGCATCCACCATACATAACATGTCTCAAACACATGTTTCAGCCATAGGATTATCCTAACTAAAGGTCAAAGATACTAGCGAGAGGATATACTAAAGATAAGATAAGTACAAGCTAAGCGATTAAGGAGAAATTATAGGACATACCCTAAAAAAGAAAAGGGTATCGTGAACACATCTTCTCTTCCGTCTCCCAAGTAGCGTTGCTCTCATCATCTCCCCATTGCACTTTGACTAGTCTGACCTCTCAATTCCTCAACCTCTTGATCTCCGACCCAAGAATGCGCGTAGGAGCTCGTCGAATTGTCGCATCACGCTCTATCTCCACCTCTCTAAGCAAGCTCGGCTCTACCTATTCCGCGGTCTCGTGCAAGCACTTCCTCAAATGTGACACATGGAATACGTCGTGTACACCACTAAGTCTCTCGGGAAACTCCACTCTATACGCCATCCGTCCAATCCTCTCCTTAATAGGAAACGGCCCTACAAACCTTGGTGCTAATTTCCCAACGGACCCAAAGCGAACAACGTTTCGTAATGGAGACACTTTGACAAAGACCATGTCCCCAACCTCAAATTCAAGATCCGTCCTTCTCTTATCCGCAGATGATTTCTGCCTATCTTGCACTGCTTTCATCCTCCTTCGAATCAAGTCGACCTTCTCCGAAGTCTCCCTAATCATATCGGGCCCAAGTAAGATCTTATCCGTAGATTCCCACCAACATGTAGGTGAACGACAAGGTCGTCCATAAAGAGCTTCGAATGGTGCCATACCAATGCTAGACTGAAAGCTGTTATTGTATGCGAACTCCACCAATGGAAGATGCTCTTCCCACGTACCCCCAAAGTCTAGGATACATAGCCTCAACAGATCCTCTAGAATGCGATTCACCCTCTCGGTCTGACCGTCCGTCTGAGGATGATATGCGGTGCTCAAACATAACTGAGTCCCTACCGCCTCTTGTAAGCTTCTCCAAAATTCGCTAGTGAAAATAGGATCGCGGTCGCTCACTATGCTAGAAGGAACACCGTGCAACCGAACTATCTCTCGAACGTATACAGAAGCTAACCATGGAGCAGTCCTCTTACTCTTCACGGGAATAAAATGGGCGCTCTTAGTAAGTCTATCTACTATAACCCAAATTCCCGTATTACCCTTCCTCGATCGCGGTAATCCATCCACAAAATCCATCGAGATGCTTTCTCATTTCCATAGTGGAACCTCCAATGGGGGAAGCAACCCACCGGGTTTCTTTTGCTCCGCTTTTACTTGTTGGCACACCAAGCATCTAGCGACATACTCGACCACGTCTTTCTTCATGCCGGCCCAAAAGTAAACTCTCTTCATGTCTTTGTACATCTTGTCCATGCCGGGATGAATGGTCATCTTCGAATGATGTGCTTCGTCAAGAATAGTCTTCCTTAGGTCATCGTCTTTTGGTACACAAAGTCTACCGTCCCTACGTAACCAACCATATCGTCTAGGGTATACCTACGGAGATGGCTTGATGACTCCCCTCCTTTGAGTTTTTCTACTAACTCAACCAACTGCGGGTCGTCTCGCTGTGCCTCGCCAATCCGTCCCAAAAGCGTAGGTCTGATCTCCAAGGATGCTAGCAAACCTGGTACAAAGTCAACGGAAGGTCTAAAGTCAAACATCGAAATAAATTCTAAGCTTCGCCGCTCAACAAACAAAGGACTTAAGGATAACCTTTTTCTACTTAAGGCATCCGCCACCACGTTCCCTTGCTAGGGGTATATTCTATCTCGAAGTCGTAGGATGCTAAGAACTCCATCCACCTTTGCTGCCTTAAGTTCAAGTCCTTCATAGAGAATAAGTATTTTAAAGGTTTGTGGTCAGTGAATAATTCGAATCTTTCGCCAAGAAGATAATGACGCAAAGACTTAAGCGCGAAAACGGTAGCGGCCAACTCTAGGTCATGTGCGGGGTAATTCTTCTCATGCGCTCTCAACTGCCTTCCACCATAGGCTATTACCCTACCCTCTTGCATTAAGACTGTGCCTAGTCCTGTCCCACAAGCGTCAGTATAAACGGTAAACGGCTTACTCCCGTCTGGCAATACTAAGACTGGGGTTGAAGTCAAAGCTCTCTTCAAACGTTGGAACGCATCATCACAATCTACGTCCCATGTGAAAACTAAGTTCTTCTTCGTCAGGCGTGTCAATGGAGCTGATATCTTTGCGAAGTCTTTGATAAACTTCCTATAGTAGCCAGCCAACCCCAAGAAACTTCTTACTTCGGTGGCATTTTTAGGGACCTTCCAATCTTGGATGGCCACCACCTTCGCGGGATCCACAGCTATCCCTTCTTTGGAAACCACGTGCCCCAAGAACCGTACTTCCTTCCTCCAGAAGTGACACTTAGAAAATTTAGCCTTAAGGCTATGCGCTCATAGGGTCTACAACACTTCCCTAAGATGTAGGGCATGATCTTCTTCATCCTTAGAAAAGATCAAGATGTCATCTACAAAGACTACTACGAATTTGTTAAGGTACTCCCTAAACACCCTACTCATCAAATCAACAAAATATGCTGAGCGTTTGTCAAACCGAAGGGCATCACTAGCCATTCATAGAAACCGTCTGGAGTCCTAAAGGCAGTCTTGTCTATGCTATCCTCAGCCACTCTCAACTGATGGAACCCAGTGGCTAAGTCCAACTGCGAAAACACTGAGGCGCCAATTAACTGATCGAAGAGATCGTCAATCCTCGGCAGTGGGTGTCTGTTCTTCTTAGTAAGTTTATTAAGTTCTCTATAGTCCACACACAGTCTAAGGGACCCATCCGCCTTCGTGGCAAATACTACTGGAGCACCCCACTCCGATATACTTCGTCTTATGAACCCCTTCTCAAGCAACTCCTTCACTTGCTTATCGAGTTCCCTCCTTTCACGTGGAGCCACATGGCGTACTGGCAAAGATACTGGTTTCGCATTATCCACAAGATATATTCGAAAATCTATCTCCCGCTCCGGAGGCAAGCCTTTCACCTCCTCAAACACATCCGAATAT
Source organism: Allium sativum (assembly GCA_030737875.1). Taxonomy (NCBI): domain Eukaryota; kingdom Viridiplantae; phylum Streptophyta; class Magnoliopsida; order Asparagales; family Amaryllidaceae; genus Allium; species Allium sativum. The sequence goes on along the minus strand of CM060909.1, from coordinate 259,687,045 downwards.
TCTCGGACCACTCTAACAGATCGTAGATTTTCCTCAGACGCGTCAAGCGATTCTAGATAACTTAGCATAACCGAATTTATGGGATTACAGAAGATTTCGAGAGTGTTGCCAAGGCGAGTCACGAGCCTAACTACTCTCCTTTCACAATCAAGAACGACCCCATTTCTGGATAACCAATCCATTCCTAAAATTAAGCCATAGCCCGTGAAGCCCAACACATAAGCATCACATCTAAATTCAACGCTAAGTATGGAAATTTTCAAATCCAAACACATCATGGACAAATAAGCTGAGCCCTCTATTGGATTCGAAACAACTAAGGGATCCTCTACTAAACTAGTGTTTAAGTGCAGTGATTCAACTAATGATGTAGAGATAAACGAATGTGAGCGCCCGAATCGAATAAGGTACGGACAGGATGATCAAACAGAAAAACTAAGCTTTCAACAGAAATGGTTCTACCTCGTTCTTGCAGCGGTGGGACCGCGAGAGCCTGAACTTGTCCCCTAGCCTGCCTTGGTGCCATAAGAGCCTGCACCTGTCCTCCCGAGGTAGCTCCTGCCCTCTGCCCCTTCTTTGGGCAGTCCTTCACTAAATGTCCCGCATCGCCACAATGAAAACAGCCTGTCTTCTTTTTCTTTTGGCAATCCTTGCTGAGATGGCCTGGGGTTCCACAGTTAAAGCACTTCTTCTTTCCCTTGCCATTGTTATCTTTTCCACCCTTCTTGTTTTGCTGTTGTGGTTTCTTCTGATCCCCCCTTCTTCTCGGCTGCCTTATCAGCTTTAGCGCTTTTCTCCTCATGCATGAGCGCCATTTCTACTAACTTCTCAAAGGTGGCCCCCATCGGGATGTGGGTCATAGCCAACCCTTGCAATGGTTCATTCAATCCATTAACGAACCTCAGAGCCTTCTTCTCCGGCGTGTTTACTAAGTCCGAACCAAACCTTGCTAGCTGATTAAATTTGTTGACATATTCTTTCATTGACGAGCTTCCTTACTTCAATGTCAAGAACCTTTCCATATATAGATTTTCTTCCGCCCTAGAGAGAAACTTCGCCTCGAACCTACGTCTAAAATCCGCCCAAGAGTCAACAGGACGCTCCTCATTAGTGACCTCCCACCAAAACGAGGCCTCTCCCTTCATTAACCAAGCTGCTAACCGAACTCTCCTCCCTTCTTCCACTTCAAAGATTTATAGCAATTCTTCCACCTCCTTAAGCCAATCTCTAGCTTCCACAAACGTTTCTGACCCTTGAAATGGTTTTCCACCCATAGCTTTGAATTCCCTGCACGTCTTTGTAAAAGTATCTACGCGAGGAGGAGGAGGAGGAACGAGTGCAACTGGTGGTGGAGGAACATTGGCTGGACCTGTGGCGGCCCTAGCCTCTAACAACCTCCTATACCATCCTGGTATCGTTACACCGTCAGGTAGGTTAAGATTTTCAGCCTGGCTGAAACGAAAAAGGAAAGATTCAAAATGGAGAATTCGAAAGATAAAGATATATGGCTATTTGGGGATTATGTTTTTCATAAAAACTTTCCTCTTCAAATTTCTCATTAAAACATGTTTTTGAAAACATTTCTTTCAAAAATAACTATTTTTCTAAAGTATTTTTATCTGTTCTGGTAACCTTAAGCTCTGATACCACGTGTAACACCCCAACGTCCATTAATGTCACTCACAAAGGGAATGCATTAACTTCCATGGAGGTTATAAGTGAATATAGAACAGAAAAATTACAACAAGACAGATAATAAATAGTACTTGGAAATCTAAAACTTCATTTTATTGCAGCGGAAACATGTTTATTACATCACAAAACCATTAATTCAGAGTCAAGTACATTATCCATCTTCATAAAAACAAAACACATAATCCCATTACACAAATAGCCATTATAGAAGATAACAAGCTGGACTTTACTTCAACGGTCCAAGCTTTCCAAAAGAGAGAATAAGCAATCCAATCAAACTCCACTAGAGCTGGGTCCAACCTGAGGACCTGGAGGGGGAAAAGGATAGAAATGGAGGGGGTCAGACATAAAGTCTGGCGAGTATGACAATTCTAACAATACTATTATCAAAATAACTAGACTAAGGCATAAGCTGGAAGATAAGTAAATGTCTATGAACTATTTGGAAGATAAAGATAGTGTTTAGGATAACGTTAAAGATAACGGTAAAGGCATACCTAATTACTAACGAATAATTACTATACTGCACCGCACATTACTACACTGCACCGCGCCAATTACTACACTGCACCGCACCAGTCACCCTAAGGTTGATCCCGCATGCTTCACACAGAAACTATATAAATAGCCTTGCGTACCCCTAGCTGACTACATAGGTGTCGTTTGCCCCTACCTCCACTAGGTGTACCCCACTACCCTCTTAGAAATTTTATAAGTAACTTCGTGTACTCCTAGCTGACTACATAGGTGTCGTCTGCCCCTACCTCCACTAGGTGTACCCCACTACCCACTTTCGATCGGCTCCCTACTCGTAGATACCCGTGCTGGCCCCACAGTGGGGTGTATCACTCCCCTAAAGTGGCAACCCGATACAACTTGAGAATGCACGGCTTATACCTACACGATTTAACAACGTCTTACCTACCAGCCCGGGTCCACACACGCATACGAAACCCATTGGACTTGCGTTTCCACCGCTCCCCGTTTTGGCCTCTTACAGTCGAACCCGGCATGCATGTCCCGTCCTCGACTTGGGTCGAGCCCACAAAGATACGTTTGGGATACTGGTCGAAATGGGCCCCCACAAGCTACCTACCTAAGCTTGTCACTAGTATATCCCACTTAACCCTCTTAGTCATGTTCATTTACATGTGTGTTTGGTTAAGTCTTACTAATCGTATTTCACATGCCACTAAGGGCACCCACTATATTCCTCATGCCACCCAAGGCACCTACTTAACCCCCATGTCCCACTTTACATGTTTTATCTGGTTAAGTATTTCTTAATTCATTCAGGCCATAACCGTGTAAAGACCTCTCACATTAGACTGGCATTTATGGCAGCTGGATTTGCTGGGCGGGTCCGGGCAGTCTTACACCATAAAAGAGTCTAACCTCGTGTCTTTACAACCGTTATGCTTAAGTTTAGGCCTAGGACCTCTCACATTGGGCTGACATTTGTGACCACTGGATTTGCCGGGCGGGTCCGGGCAGGTTTACGTCACAAACGAGTCCAAACTCGTGTCCTAAGCATTGATTAACACTTAAAATCTTTTACCCCAGTTTTAATAATTCCCTATTCAAATTATTAATTAAGTCAACTTTTCATGATGTCCATAATTGACTCAATTATGGCCATCCACTTATGGCATGCAAAGACATATCAATTGCACCCCAACTTTTTAATATTAAATCCTTAATATTACCCCTACCCCACGTTTATACGTTCGCTTATTCAATGCATAATATAGGCTAGACTTGTATAGTCTAACACCTAGTACAAAGATAAATTATCACAACATATAGACAATTAAAATAAATCTAATCATAATAGGGGTGAAACTTGCATAAACTACACATGTTAAGGATCAAAAGGTGTTAACTTGTTAAATGTCTCAATTTATATGATATGATCATAGCCCAAATCTATACATAAACTTGCATATGGGGTTTTTAGGCAACATAATGATGGTGTGAACTAACATAGGATATCACATATATCGTAGCATAATTCTAGACGTCATAATAGATGTCATGGCATATGTTCATAGCTTTTCTAATCAATATAACTTGCATATGTAACTTGTCATATAGATCAACATAGCCCAAACATGATGATTTAATTAATATGAACTAACTAGCATAGATGGTAACATCATGGCCTTTTTAACATGTATGATTTATCACAACTTAGCATAGAAACTTTCAACATACATAACATCACCATAGCATGATTTACAACATATAAGATATCATCATCACATAACATTGGATTTACAATATACATGATAGCAAAAAGGGGTTTATAACAACATGTATGATAATTCACATCATCTACTCATAATCCATTCATAACTCAACCTAATTAAAATGATAATAATCTTGTTAAGATCATCATACTCACAATTTAGAGAAGAAAAGATAGAGTTTTGCTTTGCTTTAGGGTTGAGAGAATTAGAATTGAATTTTCTTTTCTTCTTTCTTAGTTGGCGGCGGCTCCACTGATTTCCATGGCGACGGTAACTATTCTATTTTAATTAGGTTTAGGGTTAGCATTAGGATGTATTTATAGGTATAGGAAGTTATTTAGGACTAGATTAACCCTGAACCATGAGAACCAATCAAATGCAAAATCTGCATTTGAGCGAATCGGCCCATGGGTTGACAGCCAAACACCCTGGATTAACCCCTAGTCGACCCAGCAAGGCTCGGGTCGACCTCAAAAATGGGCCGGTTCGGTTATTTCCCCTCCCAATTCGCTGGTTTGACCTTTTTTGCATATTTATTTATTTAATTTTTAATTTATATATATATATATATCAATATATATATATTTCTCTGCGCAACCCATTTCACTTAATTCTTTTCTAAAAATTAAGTATACTTTAATTTGTGAATTTTAATGTTATAAAATTACGGGGTGTTACAATAAGGGCCCCGTTTGTCTATTCACTAAGTGCATAAGTTTTATATTGTTTAATATACTTAGAAGCTAGTGGGTTACACTAGTAAAATTAGCATTGTTGTTGCTTTTTATGTTTTTTTTAAACTTTGATAGTATTTTGAGGATAAAATTCTTTTAAGGAGGGAACGATGTAGCGTTCCTCATTTTGGTGAACATTATTCAGAATATTTAATAAATGATAAGAATAATGTAATGAGAATGTTGGTTGAGATTGCTTACAGATAAATAAGGGTTAGCCATAGGAAGTTAATAAATGAACAAGAACATATGCACACTACGCCATAGATGACCTATCGCAACAAAAATCCATGGTGTTGCTAGCTACAATGTTATTGCTATGCTGTTTTTTGTCTATTGCAACACACGCTTCAATGTGTTAGCATAGATAGCAAAGTGTGTTGTAGTAGCTATAGATATATTCTAATTAAAAAAATTGAAAAAAGGAATTGCACCTCAACGATCCACACCTTCAGTTAAAACAAAATCTCAAACGTCCATCCACACCATCAATCCATAGCTCGCCAATTTTCATTTTCCCCCTTTTATTTTCATTCACCGCTTCCCTTTTCATTTCGTTCAAATTTCCAAAATCATCCAAAACCCTAAATTTCCAAGATCATTCCCACCCAAAACCAAAATCAATCTCAGTCGCTGCTTCCTCCGTTTCTTTCACCTCCTCTGTTACTCATCCAATTGACACTATCAAATCTCTCCTTCAGATTGGTCCAGGACGTACTCAGAAATTGTGCTTTTCTCTAGTGGTTGATAGCGTTAAGTATGCTTCTGGATTTCAAGGTCTCTACAATGGTGTTGGCTTGTCAGTACTCGCTAGCATGTCAAGAATGGGTGCACGATTTGGAGTCTATGAGGTTTTGACACTCTTAGGGTATATTTTTTTGATTTCTTTGATAGGTCTAAGAATTTGGCAGCAATTAGAAACAATAGGAAAATATTTTATTACTCAAGTGGGTTAGTGTCAAACAAGCTTCGAATCTAATGTTGTATTGTTTGTGGATAATTATTTATCACCAAATTATTTCTAATGTGAGAAAATTTCCCTTTATAAATCAATAATTGAGATTTTAAGCTGATGGTTCTAGCAGTATGCTTATGATGGGAATCTATATACTGCACACTTGAGTCTATAACAGTATGTTGTAATACAGGATTTATTTCTTCATTAGTTAACTTTATTTTAATAATCCCAAAAAATGTGTTGTTTTAAGAAATAATTTTTTATAGAAAATGATGTAAAAAAATTCTTTCATTTAGTGTGATGTGGCATTAACAAAGAAAATGTGGTAGTACATGCTTAAGTACATGAATTATGTCATTCATATGTTATATACCATTCAATAGTTAGTATCACGCTGAATTTGTCTTGTCCCTTCCCTCCTTATTTTTGTTATCAGTTTTCTTCTTTTTTCAAATGCATGAAGCACAAATGTAGAATTGTATTGTATCACTGTCACATGCTTTACAATAGTTACTCACATCCTAATGCATAAATTTTGTATTTGGATTCTTACACAAAACGTGTTCTGTTGTGCATGATTACACAAATACACACTCTCAAATACTTGAAATTGCTTTTACTCTGCTATTCCAATCAAACAATAAATAACATAATATCTGTAACATGCATAATACATTACTCACGCAAAATTTAAACATCATGTTAATGTTCTGTATTGACGCAGCTTCATATGTTTTTTTAACTCATTGTTAAATTAATTATTTGTCATTACCATAGCCAGAAACCTACGCTTACCTTACTTTTCCCGAGGAAATGCATGGAAGAATATATCCTCAGTTGAAATGTTTCTTGGACATATTCAAGTGAATCCCATGTTATTTGAACTCCTTATTGAGTCAGTCAACACTATAATCTGGATACTGACAACAGTTGTATGGTCTCCCTTGGTTTTTCTCAAGCAAATATAGGGAAAGGGATGGCATCCTTAGCTATAGTAACATATACTTCTTTCTTATACATGGTAAAACAAATCCTGTATTACAACATACATGAAGAAATAAATACAATTCTCAACTGATTTGTACTTAGGGTTGTAAATATGACAACCAGTGCTGATTTTATACCATGCCTGATAGCAGAGACAAGGTTCTTACTATGTTCTTTGATCTGATATCACAGGTATAACTTTTGTTCATAGTCATGATTAGAATTAGACAAGTTTTACTGGCAACACTTAAGTTATTTTGAGTCATGTATTATATTTCCTCCTTTTTTTAAATGCAGTTAAATATTACGTGCAGAGATTGCCTAAATGGAGCGTATAGAGGTAATTTGATATCCTTCAAAGTTCAAACTCATTTTTTTTACTTCGTGATACTAAGTTATGCGAGATACCTAAATCCTTGTTGAAAGTTTATGATACGCAGTATTATATGATGAGAAGAAATGCAGGTACCTCAATCTTGGTTTATATTTTTATTATTTTTAGTCATCACTGTCATGCTAATGACATCTGAATATCATAAATTCAAGGCGATCAATGATGGAGGAATGCCAATATATCAGAGCCCATTAATGATTGAACTAGATAAGTTGCGCATACGTTGACACATAGCATTATGGAAGAGGAATACGTGCTCATGAGGTAGTTCCGCATACTTTGCGAGCAAATCATCAGAAGGAAAAAAAATAAAGGTAGTAGTTTATATAATCATTTTCGTGTATTTTTTCTTATTTATGGTTGTATGTGTGAGTCTGTATATGAGTGAATCGAGTGACAATATAGTGAAGAATGTATGTAAATATGAATGATTGTGTAATATACGAGTGAATGTACACTAGTGGAGTCAAAAAAATTGTACCATTTGAAATGTTAAAATAAAATATTTATTAGAATAAAATACCATTTTATAATAATATTTATGATAATATTATGAAATATTTGATTAATAGCAATTACTTTTAGCATTTGTAAAACAAATTTTAACAACTGCTAGAAACAATCATAAAAAAAGTTGACTTTATTACGTTGCTAGCTGTACTAGACATATTACAACTGTTTTTGGCAGTAGTGAAAAGGTAATTTTTTTTGTTCTAGTGGTACTTGTGGCAACACATGTACCGATGTTGCCACAGGGTCACAAAGGTGTTGCATTTTCCTATAAAGCAACGCAACAAAAGACAACCCCAAGAAAGTGTCGCCATAGATCATTTTTGGCCTATAGCAACACTATTTGGCACTTCTTGCATCACTTCTTCGTGTTGCAGTATGCAATCTATGGCGTAGTGGTAAGATTATTGCAAAATGGCAAACCCGTGACCCTCTATGTAATGTCTTTTCTACAATCTAAGCCCTCACTATCCTCAATTTCACAAACTTAAAAATATTTTTTAAAGGCCAACCATTAAAAGTTCGAGGAGAAGAGGAAATCAAATTAAAGCTCTAGGATCTACTACAACAATTCTCAACAATACAACACAAGTTAAGGTGAATAATGATTCTTATCCTTGCATTTTTAGTTATTAGGGAATACTCGAAATAGTCTAATGTTTCGCATGATTGCTCTTATGATAGTTTGTATTTTAACGTGTTGGCTGGTTGAGGCAATGCTTGAATTTCTTAATATAATTGATTTCCGTATTTTAACGGGTTTCGGGAAAAACCTGAGTTTGAAAATCTCGAGTTGACTCGAAACTTTCCCATGGTATTTATAATAGGTTTCATGAGATATGTTATTAATTTCATCATTTTCCAGACTTGTATAATTTTCCTGTCGATTTTAGGATTTTTCTCAAGTAAAGATTAATTGATCAAAATTATCTAGGCAGGTTCACTACAACAAAAAGACCCTATTACAACTGTATTTTTACAACTGTCACATAATACTAGTTGTAATAAAGGTTTTTTACAACATTTTTTCCCAGAAAGTTGTAACAAGCTTATATTTAACAACTCTTTTATTTTCCTAGTTTAATAGATATATGTTACAACATTTCATTTTTGACAGTTGTAATAGATGACTATGTTTAATGTCTTATATTTTGGAAAGTTCAAAAAAATATTTAACTAAAATTTAAAAAGTATATAAACTTTCGAAATTTCATAAATTCAACAAAAAAAATTTCAAAAAATTAATAAATTTATAAAACTTCATAGTTCTTTCTTTTGCAAAACTTTAATATTAAATTATCTCTTTATTTCTTACAATAAATGTACTTGAAAGGCAATGTGAATATTTAATTGACTTAACCGATATGAACGATAATAGCTGAATTTATTTAATTTTCTAGAATAATTAATCAACCACTAAAATATATTTAATACATTTAAGAAGTAACAAAAACTAATTAAATTAATAATAATAAGTAAAAAGAAAAAAAGTGAAAATAAATAATTACTATTTATTATAACTATATTAATATTTAATGGTTAAAATGACTATTTCATTTATTTTCCATCATCATTTCTTGATAATTTCTTACTTTCTAAAAGAAAATAAATAATCAAATTATTATAAAATTCGTTCTAGCATTTCTTACTTTCGCTTACCCGCATTTTAACTAACCCTAAAATTATAATGCCATTACAATACACCGAAACCAGATCAAACCATCCAGTTTTGGCTCCACAGCAAAACTTTTGGCTCCAAACCCAAAAGGTTTCCCCAAAATTGAAATTTTTGGCACAACTTCCAACTATTTTTTCCTCCAGTCCATCATTTTTCTATTGTATATAACGTTGTTGTATACATAATTATATGATTTTTGTTTAATGGTAACAACCAAATATATATTAATATAAATGTGTTTATTATTGTACCATTTCACATATACATCACAGACATGAATATAATATTTATATTTAAATAAAATACGACTGTATAGAAATTTAAATATTCACACAGTATTTTATTTAAATAAAATATTTTATTTCAATATCAATCAGTACAAAATTTATACTCCACTATTTGTACAACTTTGTATTTCATTTCATATCATATCAGATTTCATATACACAGCTCCTCATTACAGTTCACTGTGTCACTCGTATACTACTACATACTCTTTCAGTTGTACAAACATTGTTTCTTACATGTACACACACACTGACACTCTATCTTTTATCTTCTGCCTTGACAGCTCACAGTCAGTCAGCCATCCTCTGCTTACCTGTCGTATACAGAAACACATACACGCGCATAATATTTAGAACAGAAATAATATTCTAATTTCTAGCGCATATAATTTTTATTTTAAAAATTTATTTGCCTCAGAATTTCGGTGTGTTTCTCATCACTTTTCATGACTTGATCAGATATGTATATATTTCTAGTACCCACTGACCAGCCTCAACACACTACACTGGTTTGCTGATCAGAACCAGTTGATTCTGAACAGTAACAACACAGTGCAACAGTCTACTGATATATATTCGAATCGACACACATATATATACACACATACGTGTATATATACGTATATGTATACATACATGTCAACAACATGTTCAACATAGCAGTAAAATGGAGCAAATGAATACAAGCAAGAACATGGTCGAGCCAAGCCCAAGACTGCTCAACAAATAATAAAGCCATTTTCAACATCAAGGGCAAAGCAGCAAATGGACACATGTGGTTGCTCACAAGTCATGCAAGATGAACAAGCATAAATGGAAACAACATAATCAGATGAGCAAAATGGAGCATATTTCAAGCATGCTCAAGACAACAAATATGTTCATGGTGGAGCAACGACAATTGGTAACATGCACAAGGCTCAAACCATTTATACACAACAATGCAACATGGATGAATAAGGCAATTGGACAAAAACACAAACTGGTCAACTGACACATGCATGCAAAACAGATCACAAGCCAGAGGTATCAAAGAAATGCATAAGATTCAAAAACATATGTATAAATAAAGAGTCGATGCACATACACAATGGACAGATTCAAGCTAATATGGTTCAACATTATCTATTTCAAATGCCATTGGTAATTAGTTAATGCGACAGGGAGAACGACTCAACAGTGTGACACAAGTGTGTGCATCCATAGTTCAATACTCAAGGGAAGTCACAACATGATCAATACAGGGAAGCCACATATACAAACATGTACATACTCAAGAAACTCGACAGAGCAGATATATGCATGACAATAAACAAACAAAACAATTCTCTTCAAAAATATACATGGCAGCTGCCCAGTATACATGAAATCATGAAATTTACAAGCCACAAACACAGGAGTACAACATGGTGACAAAACAAGTTTGAAATCGGGATGTTGCCTTTGAGAAAGAAACAAGTGTTGATTTCCAGAAAAACATGCAAGTGTATTCGGAATGAATACAATCAAGTCGAAGATATTTTTAAAAAAAAATGATGATTCCTTGATTTCAAATATTCCAGAAATGGCCGAGAAATGAACAAGCCTAGATATGCATAAAATTGGTATATACAAGGAAACAGTTTGACATGATTATGTTTTTCTTTCCAGAGATGAAATTCGATGTTGCCAAAGAAATCAATTCAATGAACAAATACATTGGCAAGTTTTCGTTCGAAGGAAATCATTTTTGGGCAACAATTTATTTTAGGACAAAAGTCTATTTTTGGCAAGAACTTTATTGTTGTCCAGAAATCAATACCAGCAGTTTTGGCAAGTGTGAAACCACAGCCACAGATATTTCCAGATTTAATTCAATCAAAATCAAGTCACAAATTAAATCGCACAATGTTTTTTATAAGGGGCCAACAAATATATATATCTTTCCATTCTTGCAGTATGGTGTTAAGGAAGAAAAACATTTAAGGAAAAACATATTTGGCAAGTTTTCTCAACCATGCAAGTTTCTTTTGGCAAATCTTTTTTTTCTCCAGAAATATTTGAAATCATTCAAGGCTGTTGTATTTTAAACAAGGCAACCAAGAATCACAGCAACAATTTGATCATATCAATATCAAGGCAACATTCACAGCAATCAATCATTTTGAGAAAGTTATTAAACTCGGCATATACCAAAATTTATTCAAGAAGCAAAATCACGAGCATGTTAATCAATTCATTCAAAGCTGTGGAATCAAAAAGGGAAAGCCAAGCAATCAAATCAAATTCATCTTTGAAATTAGAGAATAATTATAGGGTTTGAAACCCTATTTAATCACCCATTACATCATTGGCATAATTACTGAAAACACAAGGAAAAAACTCAAGAGCAGAAATCAAAATTATTCAAATTACTCACAAGTTTTTTATCATAAGAAATACCCCAAATCAATGAAGCAAGGAGCATCATCGATCGGCCAACGTCATCAAGTTGAAGCCAACAGAGAATCTCGACATCAATCCATCAAGCAATCAAATTGGTTTGGGAAGATTGGAAAACCCTAATTCATGAAGTTCGAACGCCATATTTATTCCAGAGCAAAAGAGAGATTGGGCCGAAGTTTTGAAGTGGGGTCAACATAAAAAGCACAATGGACCACCCCATTTTACTTGGCCTAGTTGATGTCTTATAAGGGAGATATATTTGTTTTAAATCTAGGGTTTTTAATTTGTTTTATTTTTGTTGAATTTTTAATTTCTTTTGTAAACCGATCAAACAGTTCTAGAGTCTATAAAATCTAGGGATTCAATTAAGGTTTAACTGACAGTTGCTAGAGTCTGTAAAATCTAGGTGGTTTTCTAGTTTTGTCTGTAAAACTAGACAGTTTACTAGAGTCTGTAAAACTAAGGGGAAATATGATCTAGGGGATTAGATCAGTCTAGGTATTTGAGCGTAGGATTAGAATAGAAGCGAGAGGTTCGCGATTTACATGGTCTTGTAAGCGGGATCTGTTCTATTACCTACTAGAAACCTTAGGAAAGCAGCAATAGGCAGGATTTTATCGAAGCTGGGTATATCTTGTGTCATTTACTTTCTATATTTTTATTTTTGCTGCATTCTGTGTTCTGTGAATTTTTAATATCCTGTAAAAACTGTGATAAACCCTATTCACCAGCTCTCTTGGTTTAATCTAGATCCAACAAGTGGTATCAGAGCCTGGTAATTACATTAACTCTAGGGTCATGGGTCACTCTTGTTGTCAGTCTTCTGAGAGTCAGTCCGGTGATATTTCAATTATTTTCAATGGAACAAAACTTTTTTAATATGGAAATCAAAATTCGAATTATATTTATAATATGTTAATTTTGAATATTGGAATATTATTGAAAATTTAGGATATATGTTAGATAAGAGGAATAAGGTTTTAAATGCTTGTGTTATGCATATTATTTATTCTTATCTTGGTAATGATCAATTAAAATTTATCTCTCATTGTTTAACTGTGCAGGATATCTGGAGAACTCTCAACATGCTGTATGGAAAATCTGACAGCTGCTCAAAACCCTCTACTGCCAACTCAGATTCAGATATGTGCTTAATTGGAGCTATTAATGATGATCCAAATGATGGAAATTTTTCATATGAAGATTTGGTTTCTCATTGTAATGATTTAACTAAACAGTTAATCGTCTCCAACGGAAAAATAAAATTCTAAAATCTGAAAATTCTGAGTTGCAATGCAAAAATAATATGTTGAAACTAAAATTTGAAAACTCCGATTGCAAGAATTGTTTCAGTTTGAAAAATGATTTAACTCATCTCAATATGAATCTTCAAAAATTTAAAAAAGAAATTATCATTTTGAAACAAAACGAAGATGAGTTAATTTATAAAAACGATTCTTTGCAAAAAGAATTGGATAATATTAATTCCAAACATAAAATTTTTGAAAAAGAAAGTTTGTTGAAAAGTGAGTCAAATTTGAAATTTTTTGAAAAGGAAATTGAAAAATTCAAAGATTTTGAAAAATCCAAATTTGAAAAGCAAACTAAGTTTGAATCTGAGATTGCTGAGTCCCAAGCCAAAATAAAATTACTTGAAACTAAAAATTTGGTTTTGAAACAACATGACGTTGAAAGAAAGATTACTTACAATCGCTGTTCATATTTAATGAAAGAAAACAGTGATCTTAAATCCAAAATTCAACGATTAGAATCAACTTTGGATAAATTCTCTAATGGGGAAAAATCGTTGAATATGTTGTTGCAAAATCAAAATCCTATTGGAAATAGACATGGTCTTGGCTTTGGGAAAAACAATGTTTTTAAAAAACGAAATCCAAATGCTTTTAAAAATCCTTCAACCTTCTTTGAAAAGAATAGACTCGAAAATCTGAACTCTGATAATTCCAAAGGATTTTTGACTTATAAACGTGATGCAAATTTGTTTTATAATAATCCATTTAAACAATGGATCCCAAAAAGAAATAAATCAAACTTCATTAATTTCAAACATTTTTGGGTTCCTAAGGGTATGAAGATAAATTTAGATGGTTTATTATAAAGACAGGTTTGGGTACCGAAAGTTCGACACACAACTGTTGGTGGTAAAACAACCTTTGTTAGACCACTCGATTCTATAAACTATTAGGTACCAGAGGAGGCTGAGGAGCTTCTAGGCAAAAGAGAATTGGATTCAAGTTGCTCAATATTTCTTTAATCATTCACAAGTTCCTTAGCCCAGTCTGTTGAGTTAGAGATTCTGATTTACATTGGATTCTAGTATGATATCTAAACTCACCTTTGTAAATATTCTTTGTTTTTATTTTCTTTGTTTATTTCTCCTTCTGTCCCTTTTGTTTATTTTTCTTTGTTTTTTTTGTTTTGATTTGTCACTGTCATATCTTTGTAACTTCTTGGGCATCCTTAACTTCCAATTGCAGAATTCATATTTTTGTGGAAATTCGCTTCATTGGTATAAAACTTTGATGTTTTTTTAATCATTTCCAGATCTTGAATTTATTTTTGTAAATATCTGCAATTGATTTGAAGTTTGTTTTCTAATTCTCTGAATTCATAACAGTGTTGATGTATTCTTGTCACATCTTGAACACTGTTGATTCGAATTCTAAATTTTTGAAGATCTGAAAGTTTTGTGGAATTTCACACACCTTTGCTATTTTGAGTCTCTTCTAATTCATTTTGGAAAGTCTTGAAAATTTATACTTATTATAGCAATTTGTTATTTATTACTTGTGATAATTTCAGAAATTTTTAGATTGGCTTGGATATTTTGAATTATCTTGAATCAGCGTTACATCTTGAAATTTATCTTTATTCATGATCATTAAACTTGAAACTTGTTTGAAATAATTTTAAATTCTTGATATTTTGAATCTCACACACCTCTTAGATTTGAGATTAATAACCCTATGTGACTGATTCTTTATATCTCAAAATCTACATTCATTCAAGTGATTTCAAATAAATTATTTTTATTTTTGGATCATGAATATGTCTTCAAACTTGATGTAAATATTCTGAAAAATTCTTTGGGCTTGTCAGAAATAATTTAGAAAAATTCTTTGAAAATCCGGTCTTGAAAGTCGCTGTTATTTCATGATTTTTTTATTTAAATATTTGTTTGTTTAAAATCATTTGAAATTATTGATTTCTTGAATCTTACACACATCGTGAATTTAAAATTTATAATCTGGTGTGACTGATTCATTGAATTTCTATCTTTTCATATCCCTTCAAATGATTTAAAATAAACCATATATTTAATCTTGGATCATGTATCATTCTTTGACTGTCTGAGATATCCTTGAAACATCTCCTTGACAAGTCTGCTTTGAAAATGATTTTGTTGCTGCTTAGATATTTTTCTTGAAAATATTTTTGGGTGACTGCTTGTTTTGGTATCAAATATATACCATGCTATGATAGATTAAATTAATTTGCTTGATTTTTTAACCATGTTTGCTTAGGCTTTGTGATTAAGAATCTGTTGTCTGAGTTATTTTTATTTGTCTCCAGTGTCTTTTTTTTAAATCCTCATGAATAGAGACATCAAGTGGTATCAGTTAAGAAGTGCTGAATATTTTTTGTATATGTTTTTTTAATCCCTCTTGTGTTGTATAGATTTTTCAAATCCCTCTTGTAATTGATTTTCAATTTTAAAATTATTTATTGATTATTCATTCGGAAATTGAAATCAATATCCAAATTGAACTGTATTTATAATTCATCAAAATCATTATCAGTTTTCGAAATTGTGATGAGTTATGACTACAATATATTTCACAACAAGAGGAGATTTTATTTGGATTTTCATGATGGTTGAACATTTATTATAATATCTTTGAATTGGCGATTATTTCACGACCATCTCCTTTATCTATCATCATTCTGCCATCCATCATGTTTTTTATATTAATGTGGAGATTTTAATATTTTTTTTAAAAAAATCTTTTTGAATAAACAGTGGAAATATCTGTGATAGAAATTGGTCTATGTTATTATTCAGAATTAGTGATAATTGAAAATTTTCAATGATCTCAGTACAGTCGAGCATATTTCATAATATAATTAATTTAGAAATTTATTTCACAATCCATTTCTGTACCTACCACATTTCTATCATTCATATTGGTTTTATATACTGAGGATTTTTTCTTTTGAAGCTGAAAACGATAAATATATAATTAATACATAAGTGTGTCTCTAACCTCATTTAAAAATCCAAGCTCTGGTTATGCATGGTTAAGAGATTACTTATACTTTAAGCTGCGACTGACCTCATTTAAAAATCCAAGCTCTGGTTATGCGTGGTCAATGTTCTCTTAAATAAAATAAAAGAAAAGGAAATAATGTGCTATAAATAGAAATTAATATGAATTTCTCCTTGGTATGTGAAAACCAGCCTATCAATCCATGTTCTAATCTATGAAATGTGTTAATATCTTATGACGTATTATGATTTGTTGATTGATAGCTTTTGGGATTTGAGATTATATGATTGCGTCACTTAAATTGAATTAATAATTATAGTCCAAATCCATCGTTGTTTTTGTGCTCGATTTTATAAAATTCTTTTGAAAATAATTGGAAATATTTTTATAACTCTATCCATTATATATAAATTTCATCGTAAATCTATCATTCTCTACAATCTGAAATTTGCTTTCAGTTCTTATAATATTATGATTTTTGTTTGACTGATTGAAATTTATGATGACCATTCTTCCTCTTAAGCTGAAATTATATTTTTAGTCATTTTTCATCTGTATTATAATTTCTATATCGTTTTGATGATAACAATGGGGGAGAATGGGGTTTAGATTTTGATTTATGAGTGAATATTTTATAAATATTCTTAATTTTGAAAATTCATTCATTTTATTTTCTTCACTTATGCATAGTTATAGGGGGAGTTCCTGTTGTAGGAGGAGCAAACAAATGGGGAGAGTTCAATATTCACTGTCAAACACATTTATTATATTCAAAATCTTAATATTTGAATGTCATCATCAAAAGGGGGAGATTGTTGTATATAACGTTGTTCTATACACAATTATATGATTTTTGTTTGATGATAACAACCAAATATATATTATTATAAATGTGTTTGTTATTGTACTGTTTCACATATACATCACAGACATGAATATAATATTTATATTTAAATAAAATACTACTGTATAGAAATTTAAATATTCACACTGTATTTTATGTAAATATAATATTTTATTTCAATATCAATCAGTACAAATTTTATACTTCACTATTTGTACAACTTTGTATTTCATTTCATATCATATCAGATTTCATATACACAGCTCCTCACTACAGTTCACTCTGTCACTCAAATACTATTACATACTCTTTCAGTTGTACAAACATTGTTTCTTACATACACACACTAACACTCTGTCTTTTATCTTCTGTCTTGACAGCTCACAGTCAGTCCAGTCATTCTCTGCGTACCTATCATATACAGAAACACACACAGTATCTTGAACAGAAATAATATTCTAATTTCTAGTGCATATAATTTTTATTTTAAAATTTTATTTCCCTCAAAATTTCGGTGTGTTTCTCATCACTTTTCATGACTTGATCTGATATGTATATATTTCTAGTACCCACTGATCAGCCTTAACACAATACACCGGTTTGCTGATCAGAACCAGTTGATTCTGAACAGCCACAACACAGTGTAGCAGTCTGATGATATATATTCGAATAGACACACATATATACATATATATATATATATATATATATACACACACACACAAATGTGTATATACATATATGTATACATACAGGTCAACAACATGTTCAGCATAGCAGTAAAATGGAGCAAATGAATACAAGCGAGAACATGGCCGAGCCAAGCCCAAGACTTCTCAACAAATAATAAATCCATTTTCAACATCAAAGGACAAAGCAGCAAATGGACACATGTAGTTGTTCACAAGTCATGCACGATGAACAAGCACAAATGGAAGCAGCATAATCAGATGAGCAAAAAAGAGCATATTTCAAGCATGCTCAAGACAACAAATATGTTCATGGAGGAGCAACGACAAACGGTAACATGCACAAGGCTCAGACCTTTTATACACAACGATGAAACATGGATGAATAAGGAAATTGGACAAAATCTCAAACTGGTCAAATGACACATGCATGTAAAATAGACCAGTTTGATCATAGTTTCACATGCACAAGCCAGAGGTTCCAAAGAAATGCATAAGATTCAAACACATATGAATAGAAAAAGAGTCGATGCACATACACAATGGACAGGTTCAAGCTAATATGGTTCAGCATGATCTATTTCAAATGCCACAGGTAATTAATTAATGCAATCGGGAGAACGACTTAGCAGTGTGACACAAGTGTGTACATGCATGGTGTTTGCGAACAAATCAAACAATTGTAAACAAATGTAAAATTCGTTCGACTTTCCTAAACAACAAGGATTGTTGTAGAGGGTATCGAACTCTGGGACCAAAAATATTTTAATTAATAAATCCAATCAAGTTATTCCAGGATTTTGATTGATTGAAAACACAGAAAATAACATCAATTAAATAAAAAGAGAGATTTATATAATAAGAGAAAGCAATTAGGGGACAATGACATAGATTTGGATTCACACTCATCAATAGCCAACAAATAAATATAGATCTAATTCATCTTTCTGTCACACACATGAATCAACAATAACTAGGTTCTTAGAAACAAATAAGTAAATACCAACAAGCATAGCCTATGCAGGAGTTGAGCTCTTAAACAACCATAGACTATCAGGACAGATTCACTAATTAATTTCTAAAATCCTAAAATTAGATCTAAATCTGATAATTGTTAGATCGAACACGAATATACCGTGTGAAGGAGCATAGCTCTTAAACGACACAGGATATGAAGGTTCAGATCTAACCCTTGATTCAGATCCAGATCTACATATATAAAGTCCTCATCTATTGGCTATGTGATTCATATTGAATCATATCTATTAGCGTCATCACTTCCTAATCAAAGGGGATTAGCTAGACATAGCTAAAGAAGAAGAGAAAAAGAAAATAACAAACATAAATAAAATACAACTAAAACTAAATAGAACAGGGGAAGAAGAATGATTTTATTCCAAGAAGAGAATTACAGATTAAAACCCAATGTGTTTTTACATGAATAAGATACAAGGTATTTATAGTTGTATTGGCCAAGGCTAAGAGGCTCATTACACAATGTGGGACAAAATCCCTTTTTCAAAATAACATATAAACCAAGTAGCTAAGTGTGAATGCATGTGAATGGAAGGCCTTTCAAATGAGCCAATGTGAACGCAGCATGAGGGAGATGCCTTGCAATTGAGCTAATGTGACGCAATGTAAATGTATTTGCAATTAGTGTAGCTTGCGGGCATCAAATGATATCAAATTCAATTGTTTTGAGATGACTAGGAACTCCATAACATCTGCGACAAGCTATCTTTATGAAAAGGCATTGAATCATTAAAATATGCGGCATAAGGTGGTTGAACAATAACATTTCTTCAAGCTTTAATCTAGCTCTCAAAATCAACACTCTTCATACACCAATTCTTCAAGCTTTTCAATAACTAAGTGCATTAATCCATTCATCATAAATAATCTGAAAACTCAACTATAAATACACGGTATCAATTATTTTAAATATAAAATAAGATAAATAAGCGGACAAAATATACACATTTACGTGTATATCACATGGTTCAATACTCGAGGGAAGTCACAGCATGATTAGTACAGGGAAGCCACATATACAGATATGTACATACTCAAGAAACTCGACAGAGTAGATATATGCATGGCAATACACAAACAAAACAATTCTCTTCAAAAATATACATGGTAGCATGTCCAATATACATGGAATCATGAAATTTACAAGCCACAAACACAGGAGTACAACATGGTGAAAAAACAAGTTTGAAATCAGGATGTTGCCTTTGAGAAAGAAACAAGTGTTGATTTCCAGAAAAGAATGCAAGTGTATTTGGCATGAATACAATAAAGTCGAAGAGATTTTAAAAAAAAAAATTGATGATTCCTTGATTTCATATATTCCAGAAATGGCCGAGAAATGAACCAGCTCAGATATACATAAAATTGGTATATGCAAGGAAATAGTTTGCCATGATTATGTTTTTCTTTCCAAAGATGAAATTCAATGTTGCCAAAGAAATCAATTTAGTGAACAAATACTTTGGCAAGTTTTCATTCAAAGGAAATCATTCTTGGGCAACAATTTATTTTGGGACAAAAGTCTATTTTTGGTAAGAACTTTAATGTTGTCTAGAAATCAATACCTGCGGTTTTGGCAAGTATGAAACCACAGCCATAGATATTTCTAGATTTAATTCAATCAAAATCAAGTCACAAATTAAATCACACAATGTTTTTATAAGGGGCCAACAAATGTATATCTTTTCATTCTTACAGTATGGTGTTAAGCAAGAAAAACATTTAGGGAAAAACATATTTGGCAAGTTTTCTCAATCATGCAAGTTTCTTTTGGCAAATGTTTTTTGCTCCAGAAATATTTGAAATCATTCGAGGCAATTGTATTTTAAACAAGCCAACCAGGAATCACAGCAACAATTTGATCATATCAAAACCAAAGCAACATTCATAGCAATCAATCATTTCGGGAAAGGTATTAAACTCGGCATATACCAAAATTTATTCAAGAAGCAAAATCACGAGCAGGTTAATCAATTCATTCAAAGCTGTGGAATCAAAAAGGGAAGGCCAAGCAATCAGACCAAATTCGTCTTTGAAATCAGAGAATAATTATAGGGTTTGAAACCCTATTTAATCACCCATTACATTATTGGCATAATTATCAAAAAAACAAGGCAAAAACTCAAGAGCAGAAATCAAAATTATTCAAATTACTCACAAGTTTTCGATCAAAAGAAATACCCCAAATCAGTGAAGTAAGGAGCTTCATCAATCGACCGACGTCATCAAGTTGAAACCAATAGAGAATCATGACATCAGTCCATCAAGCAATCGAATTGATTTGGGAAGATTGGAAAATCCTAATTCATGAAGTTTGGTCGCCATATTATTTCCAGAGCAAAAGACAGATCGGGCTGAAGTTTTGAAGTGGGGTCAACATAAAAAGCACAACGGACCGACCCATTTTACTTGGCCTAGTTGAAGTCTTAAAAGGGAGATATATTTGTTTTAAATCTAGGGTTTTTACTTTGTTTTATTTTTGTTGTATTTTCAATTTCTTTTGTAAACCGATCAAATAGTTCTAGAGCCTGTAAAATCTAGGGATTCAGTTATGGTTTAACTGATAGTTGCTAAAGTCTGTAAAATCTAGGTGGTTTTCTAGTTTTGTCTGTAAAACTAGATAGTTTACTAGAGTCTATAAAACTAGGGGAAATCTGATCTAGGGGATTAGATCAGTCTAGGGTTTTGAGCGTAGGATTAGAATATGAGCATGGGGTTCACGAGTTTACATGATCTTGTAAGTGAGATCTTTTCTATTACCTAGTAGAAACCTTAGGAATGCAACAATAGGTAGGATTTTGCTGAAGCTGGGTATATCTTGGGTATTTTGCTGAAGCTGGGTATATCTGATCTAGGCGATGGATGAGTGAGAAATCTAGGACAATGATTTGGGTATTCATCTAACTTTTTGATTCTGTCTCTTTTGCAGATTTTGCCAAGTTATCTCCCAACAAATACTCTAATTATTATTTCAATTTTCTTAGATTGTTAGCTATTGATTTTCCTGGATTACTAGAAAGTTGAAAGTTGTTTGTAAAACAAGGTTGAAATCATGTCTAATTACTTATCTCTTTGTGGCATTGCTCTAATGAATTCATATAATATAGGCTGCTACTAATGTTTAAGTAAATATGCACGGATTTACTGGGAGAAAATTACATGAACTATTGCTGGAAGTAATAAGAACTGTTCCTCCTATACGTTGCAGATGTTCATGAACTTACAACAAGCAAATGGGGTTCAAAATACATTTAGACCCATCCAAGTGGTGCAACGCTGCATGACATCAGAAGTAACCATTTATAGTCGTTTGTAGCCTCAAAATCTTTCATTGCCATGGCTGTGTGGTAAGCCTCTTTAGTATTTATGTCCATTGAATGCATGAATTTTTGTCATATGTGCTAGCATAGTTAATATGTTTCGATTTCTTTGCTGGTTCTTACCATTATCTTGACATACTCACATAATTTCCTTGTTATACCTACACTGTGTTTGGATACAATGAAGTTTGTCTTATTTTCAAATGCTTCACGGACATACCGAGAAAACTGGCTTAGTTACATCATGGCTTCTACATTTAGAACATATATGTTGTTGAATGTTTGTAGCTCATGCCATCATATTGGTGCTCTGAAAAAATTACAGATGCACTGCTAAAATGTAAACTGTGCAATTTGCTTGCAGGCTCCTTGTATTTTGGGAACCTGACACACAACATTTCACTTTGCTTACAAGTTGGTTGTCCAGGTCCACAAATGCTGGTTGTTGGGATTCTTTCTGATTGACACTATAGTATAAAAAAAAATTGTGCTAGTGTCTCCTTTTACCATCTATTTTTTTCTTTTTCCTTTTACTTTAAATCTTCAGCGTGAATTTTCATAATGTCCCACAATTCACCTTGCTACTGGTAGTAGCGTGAATATGATTGTTAGTTGGTAAGGTCTAAGAAGTTGCATTTGTGTCTCTCCACATTGCTTTTTCAACACACTTATACTGTTTTGATCCTTATCTCTGATTCTGTTCTTATCCGCTAATCTGTTTTTGTTGCTTTAATTGTCGTCATCAGCTTGTGTATATTATTGGTTTGCAAGTCTTGCTCTTGGTCAATGTCAATAGCTTTATTGTAATTTTTACAATCACACCAATAGTTAACATTTCTAAATGACTTAACTTTAGATTCATTACATGATTTATTAAGTTCAGTTAATACATGACTTTATCACTAGTGGCGCTAGGTAAAGAAGATATTTATGCTACATAAACATAATCCAAATTTTGAGACCATTATATTACTAGCCTCTACTGTTATGTATTTTTATTCAGTTTTGATGACATTTATGCTTCATATGTTTTTATCCCATACAATCATGATTCTACATGTAATAACACACTATTTGTTCTGAATCAATTCAAATTCACAACCTCTGTAGACATGAACAATCCAAAGATATTAGTAGCCATTTTATTCTTAGGAACACCAATTAATGCAGGCATGCACTTCATCCTGAAAATTTCATACCTAAAATTTAGTCTGAGGCACATTCATGTTGGTCATTAAAGTATCATTGCTTAAGAGTTGAAGAGTTCAGGTAGTTGTTGATGCTCTTAAAATCTCATCCAGAGCTCCTTTTAATTTTTGTAATGGTTAATTGTGGTTTCACACCTTATAATCTGCAATGTTAAGCTATATATCTTGATTCCTTGCGAAATTTTATCATAATTTTCTCTTCTTTTGCCTATTTCTGATGTTGAGCTAAAGTTGATGATTTTTTAAATCTGTTTTCAGATATGGATTTTGCAGTGAGGTTTGAGCTTAATAATCAAGAGGTTAGAAGTCTTATCTTGAAAAAATGAAGTAGTGTTATACTCAATTTGTTTGTGTCAAGATACTAGCTATACTCAATTACTGTTGATCTATCATTCATTTGTTTTAGGTGTGCATTATTTTGAATTAATATTCAGGCACACTATAAGCCGTGATTTGGATAGTATTCAGCTTAAAACTGGAATTTCTGCTGCTTTAGACATTGCAATGGTACTTTATATGAAGATTGTTTTTAGTTTAATGTGCTTTAGTAGTTTTCTAGTTTTTGAACCATTTGGATCTTTCTCCTCCTTTATCTCTATTATTTCTTTGTTTTTTTATTTTTATTTTAAAGCCAAAGGGTGGGAACATTTATGTTGTCTTTTGAATTGAACAAAAATATATTGCCTAGGATCTTTCCCTTTTGCTTTTCCATTGTAGGGTGTATAGTTAGAATATGAGTTTGTTTTTACTATTCTTATTAAGTCTATTTTGTTTGTTAGTTCAGAACTACATTAAATTTTACTATTTTACTGATCAATTATGGTGATTATTACTTGGCACTTGTGTAAATTTAATTTTTCAAGGACCAATCTAGTCAATCTACGCGCCATTTCTGATTGAATATCATCCATTCAATTTCAATTAGTTTGATAAAATAATATTTATGTTAACTTTTTAAATTACAGTACTCATATATAGATAATACCATATTCAGTACTCAGTAGTCTTGTTCTTAGCCTAGTTTAATGGATTCAATGATATAGTCAACATTGTTATCAAACTTAGTTAACTTTTTAAACAGTGTTGGACATGGTTGCTGCAGATGTTGCATACATGTAAAGCGCAACTATCACAATTGCATGATATAACCATTTTATTAGTAGTTGGATTATAATGACACAGCAAGAACAATTTATAAGCATTTGAATTCCCATTTTTTTAATCAGGTTTGTATGTTTGGGATCTGTTGAAGTTACTCGACTTCAGAGACCTGGACCTGATTAGTATGTAGCTACAAGTTTTGAGTATGTGAACAAAACATTTCATATGTATTTTTTGTGTTGTATCAATGTATATATTTTGGAATGGTTATGTTTTTTGTAAGGTTTAGTTGGTGATGTGAATGACTACTTCAGATTGTTTTGTTGGGTATGTATGTATTGTGTTTTGTCAGCGTATTATGTAAAAAATGATGAGAGTTTGAAAAAATTAATATATTATTCTGGTTCATGTTTTAAATTTGTTTGATATCTTTAGTTTTGTAGATAATAAGTTCTGTAATGAATTCTTTTGTTAGTAGTATGTATATAATTTGTGGATATATTACAACTGTAAAATAATAGTTTTAATAAAATATATTACAACAATTATAAAAATTATAACAACAATGCAATAACAGTTGTAATAAAGTTTATTACAATGGAAGAAAACAGTTGTAAAATATACATATTACAGCCGTGCCGCAATAGTGCAAAACCGTTGTAAAAGATTTTATTTTTTTTGAAGGAAAAGGTAGTGAATCAGCATGATTCACACCTTAATATATTAAGTACCATAGAGTAGCAAGTCGTGCATTTACATCATATTTACAACCAAAAACAGGCTATCGCGACACAGCAACGATTAATATATACATACATATAGCCTTACAACAAAAGAAAGCATATACTTCATAACATTACATTTTACTGAAAGCAAAAACTAAACCCAGCAGTCATCTTCGTCGAGCATCAGGTCCGGTGATGTGCCTCACATGCTTGCGCACCCTGTCAGCGATGCTCTCAACATGCCTCTTCCTCAATATATGAAAGTTACGCCACCGTTGTAAACAGTATTTTACAATGGTTTTCCACCGTTGTAATAGGGTCTTTTTGTTGTAGTAGTTATACTTAGGTGAAATTTGATATTAACTAAAGCGTTAGTGATAATAAGAAATAATGGCCTGTTTGTGCAACTACAGTGGGCATAAAAGTCAGTTAGGTGCGATATTTTGGTTACAACAACCAATAAGATTTTGAAAAATATATTGGAGTAGGTAAAAAGGGATTCCATAAATAGTAAACCAAATATATTTTTGACCATTCCCTGTCCATGCCCAGGGTCCCACTCGGTAAATAACTTTCAATCCTTTCAAAATGGTCGGGAACACCTTTCGCTTCCTACCGTTAACTTCTGGATATTTTTAATATCACTTGTTGGCATAAGATGTACTCGGGCATCCACTTTCGTAAGCTAGACTTCGGCTTATGGCTTCCGTTTGGAATTCTTTGTCGCTTTGATTTTCTCCAACTAAGCCTACCGCCTTCGCACTAGGGCTCTAGTCATTTTGTCGAGTCTAAAATAATATAAAATAAGGATAAAGACAAAAATTTAGTATAGGGGCCATGCCTCTATCGCTTTAAAGGTTTAGAGGCTTCTGCCTCAATACCCTTCGGCTCTACCAAAAGGGAGTGTTTTTTTACTTGGTCTTATAAAGGGAGTATAAAGACTATCTCCTGTACACTATCTAACATTGTCGGAGGGATCCTTTTTTAGAACCCATTTTGGATGCTTCCACCTCCTTGCCCTCTCAATGATGTCAAAGGGAATTCTTTTGAAACTTCAAATGATAAAGACAAAAATGGAGGGTTTCCATGATAGTTTTCATCACCCACAAAGGGATTCGAAAATGGAGTGGATCGAAAGGGCTTTGAACCAATCAACTTCTCATTTGGCTCTCGGTTGAGAGCTAATATAGTACTTTAAATGCGACACCTTGCCCAATAAAGGCTTAGACATTTATTTTTAACTTGGTAGAAAATCTTGTTATACGTATGCATGTATGAACAACTTGGGGTGATTAATGGGATAAACAAAAGGGATAATAGGGTACCAATAATGATACGAAACACTAGGATGGTTAATCCCAAGATATTGAGAAGTTCTTGGTCATCCGAGGGTAAAACCATGTGGCAGGGCAAGGGTTACTTATGTCGTATGGTGTAAAAGAGGGTTACTCGCTTCACCTTGAAATTGGGAGGTTCATAGTTATCCGAGGTAAAACTATGGAGGTGTGCAATGTTAAATCCATATCTTAGAATTCAGTTATGTTGTCTATCAGAGGGTTACATTGTGAAGCACAATATTGGAATTGAAATGAAATAAATCAAGGGGTTACCTTGTATAAATATTCTTATGCGAAACCATTTGGACAACTCGTCAAAATAACAGGATGGGACTCTGTAACACTTTGTTTGTTGTGCTTCATAAAAGTTGTTATATTTATATGTTCTAACCATTGGGAGTGTAGGAACATAGGCTTGGTAATAAACTTCGATACTTGCAACGGGGAACGTGTTCTGCTATGCAGCGTGGTCTTGCTAGATACCATGTCTGGATCAGGTGGATAAATTATTATTTACAGCAGTCTGTATATTGACCTACAGTTTTGTTTTTCCGCTTTTACTCTCAGGTTCTCAACTGTAGGTTGACGGTAAGAATTTTCAGATTTGACTTCTTCAGTTAGGATTCCAAAGACGAATATGAGGCTATAAAGGATTTTCTATCTGTGATTTTTGTAAATCTTGATTGTATATAATTGGATGAATGTGATGCGAATATATGTTTTATTCTGATGAATGAGTGACCATCTTTATGTGTTGCTCTCTTAAGCTTATTTTGTAATAATCACATTTGATTTGGAAGGGGTTTTGCGAAGTATAATGTAACAAATATTAATGTGAAGGAATGTGCTTTGAAAAGATTGTAATTCCAATGTATTCTGATAATTTGTTAAATAACAAACTGTTTCCAATTAGTCGGGTATTAGACAACTACATCATATGTAGTGCTTTCTTTCAGGCTATAGAAAATGGGGTACAATTGGGATCTTTAAAAATTATCAAATAAACATTTGTTTCCATTTCCATGCCTTTATTTAGACCATCGGGAATTTATTAAATAAGCATATGTTTCCAAAAGCTAGTCTATGTAACTTCGATAGAGAAGGAAAATCAATAGTTTATTTATTTATTTACTTATTTTTCGCTAAAAAGGCAAGGTTAAATGGGCTCATATTGGTAACTGCATTTAAAATAGAATTTTTTTGAACTTGGCATGTTAAAGCTCAGATAAAACACAGAGGTGCATTAGGTAAAGTATTAAAAAGAGAATAATAAACACAGGAAAGAAGACAATCTAGCAAAAACAAGTTAGAGAAAACTCTAATTATTCTACCTCTCCTTATTATTGTTCTCTACCTCAAATTGACTGCAAGATGTACTCGGTTAATTTCCATTTGCATTAACTTAAACAGTTCCTCCTCTTACATGCTTTCGTCTTTGAAAACTCTTCCAATTCTCTCCTTATATATCACTTACAAAGACAACGAATTTTTTTTATTTTTTATGTTTCCCTTTTGTTTTACTTTATGCCATTGTTTTATTTTCATTCTCTATACCTTTGTTTTAACTATTACAATAGTCACCATATCTATCAATCTATATTATCATATGGGATTATGCATCGACTATCTACATGGGCTCCTACAAGATACTTATGCATTCATATATGAGGTAAGACTATGCATAACAAGCCATCGCTGAGAAACAATTATTTGAAATTTTATAGTAAAATATTAAGTAATAAAATGAGTACAAATAATAAAATATATGTGTTAATCCATCTTTTGCCCAAACCAATGTCTAAAGAAGTCGAAACATCGGCATAAAGCCATATAACTTAAAATTTAATCAGAAAACTTGAAAGGACAAGTCAAAGATTATAGGCAAAATAACCAAAAAATATGTTGTACATGACACGATACTGATTCATCTCTATAACTCGACACTGAGTCATGATGTTAAGCCAAGAGTCAACTAAACCTCGGTGATCTACTAGCACTTCTATGCTTGCATACCAAGTTTCATAGCATTCCAAGCATCTTATCTTAAGCAAGTAGAGACATACCTGATCCTTTGTAGAATAATTCAAGTCATATACAAAGGATCGTCAAAATGAGTCAACGAGCTATGAAATTACATGGAGAGCATCAAAAGAAAAAATATATGACCAAAGGGGTATGAGAAAAATATATGCTAGGTATAGATTTGGTACTGAGTCATCTCTTACGATTCCGTTCGTAGTTATCATATTGAGTCAAGTCATCTTGGTCTTCCAAATATGGTCTTGGGCTAAGTGTAGGTGTTTTGTGATGGTGAAAGTCTAGTCTAATTCACTCTTGCACTCCTATAAATACAAGTTCACTTACAATATAAACGAGGTCTAGTTGACTAGCTACCCACATATAGAAATCCGTATTTTACGTATCAGAGAATTGTAAAATAAATCTTTTTAGTTTGCAAATGGTCGTATGATTCTAATAATTTAACGTGTGGTTCATTGGGATGTGATACATTTTGTGACTTTTTAACACTTGATATCCTGTTTTAACCATAACTTTTGGTAATAACCGAATTAGATATCCTACGTGGTCTTATTGCATCTGGATGGTGGTTGACCATTCCATAGTGAGAAAATCCGTAACTTCCCCGATAAGGAAAGCCCGGATGAACTTGAGAACATGACAAAATAGAATGTAGACGGAAGACCATTTCATTGTATATTACAACAATTCCATCAGAATACAAGAATATATAGAGTATGAATAAATATTACACAACAAAAAATATCAGAGATTAATATAAATTACATAGCAGTGGAAAATAATACAATACACCACTAGAAGTAATACACGGATACAGAGCTTTCCGGATATCATTCCAGCTATAAACCAGGATCCTGTGAATATAAATCTGCAAAACCAAAACTACTAGCTGCCCGTGCAGAAAATAGGGGCACCTAGAGTTTAGGTTAAAACAATGAACTCCAGGTCGGTCATGTGACTGGTGTGAGAACTAAAACAGTTATTCATCTTTATTTTAAAGTTCGGTAAATCAAGGGACCACGCCGTATAACACGGAACGGGTTTCCTCCCAAGAATACCAGTGCATAAAACGACAGCGCAATACTAAATAAAGAATAATGAAGCTATTATAAGACCAAGGTCCCATCACACAATGCAACGCAAGCCGGAGGATAGGGTTTTTACCTTATAATAGCCAAAGAATGCTTGATATGTTTAAAACAAATCATTTGATACTATTATAAGTGCATAGTGTATAAAACAACTTCACATCATAAGTATCAATCATAGACGGAATAAGCGCCCCATCCCACTATGTCGCCATATATAGGGTTACAACTAAAACCGAAACGTCACGTATTGGAAGTTGGATTTCCATCTGTGAACCGAGGAAAAAGATAGTCCTCATCGAATTCGAGACGCACTAGTCCGCCCCTCAGGCAAGTACTCAGTCAAGCCTTTGGATCGTCAGGGCCGGTTCACCGATGTGGATTAAAATGCCTGAACACTGCGTTTCCCCGCCCTTTGGGGCGTAAATTAGCCAACGAATGACTCCATCAGCTTTACATAGTCACCGGTATATCCGAGGCGCCTCGCAACAGCAACAACCACATAAGTCAAACTCGTCAGGACGTGTAAAACCACAGACGCCACTTCTAACTAGAAGGAAACGCATGCCCTCCCTGATGCCCTCTCCCGTTTCTGGTTCACAACCGGGGTGTGAGGCTTGCGAATCAACGCTACACAACGCTATGCCACACAGGCCGTGCTTTGATCATCAACCACAAGACTCTGCTTTTCAACAGAAGCCTTGACCATTTGCATCCTAGCATGCCACACAGGCAAACCACTCTATGCAACCGATATCAGTCACACAGAATGATATCCAATGTCAGACACACAGTCCATTTACAAGTCCGTTCTGGGTCTGAACGAAACCGGAGGCACCTAGTACCCCGCATATTCATCGATCTCCAAGTACGTCTAGACGATCACCAACTGATTCCCTCCTCTTGGGTGTACGGCCCAATCAAGATCATCAGTAATTATCCAAACGATGTGAAGACCTCCGGTCTTCAACCATCGTCTTCATCTTCGACTAATCATCAAATCAGTTATTCAGAATAGGATAAACCCGGTCTTTCTGAATAACTTGCGTATATAATAAACAAGTGTTACACAAACACAACGTGCGCCTCATTCCCATTCATCAGTCACTAACCGCAAATTAGCAAGAGAATAATTCCCCAAATATTAACCCCGAAGGCAAAAACCAACATCAAATCAATACCCAGGAAACCATTCTGCTTAGCTAATCTACAGTTAGTTTCTAAATTTCACATTCTTAGGGAAAGGTTCCCATTAATTTTATCAAAGATAAATTCTTTTAAATTTATTCTTTAACCTTCCTTTAAATATCACTTCAAACTAGTGAGGATTAGCGAACCACACCGAAGTAATCATTTATTTTATTTCCCAATCCCAACCTATTCATCCCATGAAGTAAAACTAGTCATACTTCATATCTAACACCACGGTGTTGTCGGTAAATTCAATTACCATTTCACGTTCAAATCTAATTAAAGATTTAACTATCGCCCGGAGCAAAACAGGTGATACTCCATTCTCGACCATTTCAATCTAATTAAAGACTCATTAAAACTCCACTTAGTTTTAATCTTTAACTGGGTTAAAGAATCAGTGTCATTTAAAACACGGTTCATGATAAACCCCAAAATCACATCACATTTCAACCAGTCCCTAACCGTAAATTAGCAAGTGAGCAATTCCCTGAGT
This sequence comes from Allium sativum, assembly GCA_030737875.1. Lineage (NCBI taxonomy): Eukaryota > Viridiplantae > Streptophyta > Magnoliopsida > Asparagales > Amaryllidaceae > Allium > Allium sativum. The sequence goes on along the minus strand of CM060909.1, from coordinate 259,655,766 downwards.
ATTAACCCCGAAGGCCGAAACCAACATCAGACCAATACCCAGAAACCATTCAACTTAACTAATCTCTAGTTAGTTTCTGATGTTCTTAACTCCTTTGGGTCTAAGGACAGTATTGTTGAAGATACCGTTCACGACAACCCAAAATCACATTCCATTAATTATCGAGTTAAAGAACAAGTGTTATTTAAAACACTGTTCACGATAAACCCAAAAATCAATACCAATTCAATTAAATACCATTTAATTGGTACACTTCATTAAATCTAAATAAAAGATTTAATCTTTTTCTCAACTGGGCTTAAGAATAGTGTTAATGAAGACACAATTCACGACAAACCCAAATCACATTTGATATTAAATACAAGGCTCTGAATAGAAAATATATCAGCTTATAATCAATATCAAATTCTACGACCAACAAATATCGTATTAGAAATAACGCTATCTATATATCTTTCAAATTTCCATAACGCTATCTGTATAATCACGAAATCCAACATCGAAATATTCCAAAGACAATTTCGATTCAGATCAATTCCAATTCAATTATTGGAAATTTTGGTTACTTTTAAAACCCTTTTCAAATCCAATTTATTTATTTAAAAATAGATAGAATTATAATTCTAGTTCAAAACTAGTTCATTTCGATAAAAATCTATTTTTATCCTTTCAAATATGGAGTTTTTCACCCCAATTCTTCACAAATCATTTCTGATGATTTTACACAAATTATTACTATTTTTAATAATTTTATCAAGGCCCGTACAGTCGATTTCCATCAATGGCCATCGAACTGCACTTACAGCGACCTTTTCCAAATTTGATTTGGACATAATTCCAAATCCAACCGTTAGATTTCAAACATCTGATATTCTTTAGAAAGCTCTTTTCGATACGAACCCAATGGTTCCGGTTTTAGGAGAATCCAACGGTCGGATCTCCCGCAATATCCATTCGAAGTCAATGGTCGAAATCCGCGAACTACCGCGGCGCGGTGCGTTCTATTCAGGCCATTTTATATATATAATATATATATTATATATATTTCGTCGATTTCCTTTCTAAACGTATTTTATAAATCATTTAAATTCGTTTTCAAAATGATTTCAACTTCATATTCAATTTCAAATCAAAATTGAATATTCCAATATAAATTCAGATCTATTTCAAAACGATTTCAACTTCAATTTCAACTTCAAATCTATTTCAATTCAGATCCATTTCAATTCAAATCGGTTTCAATTCAAATCAATTTCAGTTCAATTTCAATACATTTTAAATTCAATTCAAAACGATTTCAATTCTATTTCAATCTAATTCGAATTTCAATTCTTTTCGGTTTAATTCGAATTTCATTTCAATTCAATTTAATTCGAATTTCAATTCATTTCAAAATATCAGATTTTGAAATCACTTTTGATATTCATTGTAAAATGAATAAAATCGATATAAATATCGTTCACGTCAAAATGGCGTCAATCTAATCAACATGGCTTCATATATCTCTATTTTCAAATATTCTATTTCAAATATTTTTTTTTCAAATATTTCTATTCAAATATTTCTTTTTCAAATATTTCTATTCAAATATTTCTTTTTCAAATATTCTATTTCAAAACTGGAATGAGGCCCAATCAATTACCATATAATGTTAATTATATGGATTTTCTACCACACGTATATAACTGCAACGATAAATCATCAACCATCATCCAAAGTGCGTTCTACACTGTATAAGCATCAAATATAAATATTTAACGCTTATAATAGTCTGTAAATCAATCGATCGACATACAGCTAATTATTGGGATTAGTGTATGTCATATATCATTCCAGTACCCGTGTGGGGTTTCAAACAATCAAACACAGATTTTATTTGTGCAGTTGGGCGATGTGTAAAATTTATCGTCCCAATCAATATCAGTCAAATGTGTGTATATAAACAAATCGTCCGATTTGTTTATATTTATTTCATTTTAAATACACGTTAAAAATACTATTTTCAACTATAAAATATTTTTAACTATATAAATATTTTATTTCATTTCACATCTCATCACACAATCTACTACACAACAAAATCAAACAAACAAGCATACAAGCCGTCCATAGTCTGTGGACAACGGGTGTCGGGTGCTACTAAACACCGTCTGCATCCTAGTATATATTTCAACTAGAAAAATTAAATTAAAGGTGAGAAGTTCTCACAGAAAGCTAAACCAAACACCGTGATTTTTCATATGTAGAAATCTTCGTCGTGATCGCCTTTTGTCTATTTCATTGCCCGTAGCCACTACGTATATAAAAATCACATTTTTATAATCACTCTTTATATGGATAAAAATTCTATTTTTACACCGCTACTATATAGATAAAAATTCTATTTTTATAACGGTGTTAATATAATAAAGATTATATTTTTATCACTCTATCTAAATAAAAATCATATTTTTATTATCTACATTGTATAAGAATTATATTTTTAACCTCTCTATATTATAAAAATTAGATTTTTCATCTCTTCATTATATAAAAATTATATTTTTCATCTCTTCATTATATAAAAATTATATTTTTCTAACGCCATTCAACCGATAAAAATTCTATCTTTCCTACTATAAAAATCTTTACTTTCTTCATATAAATATTGTATCTTTCCCTATTTACAAATCTAAACTTTATATGAATAAAAACCGAACCTTTCTATGAATAAAAACCCGAACTTTTTCTTTTATTTCAATGTTCATACGCTAAAAAAACAAAGCTTTAAATAAATTAAAACTGATTTTATAAAATAAACATAAAGAAAATCACCTTAATCGGTCGAAGGAGGGTGCTCGAATTAAGGAGGAAGGGGGCGGAGGGCTGACCATTGGTGGGCTGGTGGTGCGGAAGGAGCAGGCGGTGTCGGGGTGGTTGATTTTTGGGGCTGTGCGTCGGATCTAGAAGAGAAGAGGGGGAAAAGGGAGGAGAATGTCGGAGATCGGAGGAGGGGGAGGCTGATGCGGCGGGGCTGGGGGGGAGGGGGGGTTGGACGTCGACTGGAGGAGCGTCGGGTTAGTGTGGAAAAAGGGGGGTTTGGTGCTGGGTTTCAACGATGGTGTGCCGCGCGGAGGAGGGGCTTCTCGCCGAAGGTAGGGGAATCCGTCACGTCGGCGGTGGCGCTCCGCCGGGAGGCGGCGGTGGACTTCGGCTAGGGCATGAGCCCCTTTTTTTCCTACTGAATGAAAAGGAGGAGGGAGAGAATAAAGAAGGGGGGCTATATAATATATTTTATTATTTTAATTTCAAAAAGTTGACTTTTTTATTTGACCTCTAAACAAGGCCCACCGCCTGTCGTCCACAACTAATTACCCCCATTCCGAACACAATGGGATATGTATCATAAGCTGATTCGACTGTTTCGATCAGTTTTCATTAAAACCAAAATATAAATCTATATATTGAATTTGAACGTGCATTTCAATCTACCCGGGCCACATACTAACTAGAAAATTTCCCGTAAAATACTTTCTAGCTTCGTATTGACGATACGGTCCTAACAAAACTAATTTCGTCGAATTCTGAGACCATTGGAAAAATGTTCATTTTCCAATCGATTAAAATCAACCGAAACTGGTCAAACGCGTTTTCCTTTGCCATGCTCACCTATTGATTCGAAAAATTACAAAATTTGAAACCTAGCAATAATTTGACATCATGGACCCAACAAAAGTGGTTTCGTCAAATCCGAGGTCGTCTGCAAAATTCCCATTTTTAAGGGCCTGAATTCCATAGCGACTATTCAGAATTTTCAACTGGGCCTATCTTTTGTGATTCCTGCTATGAAATTTCAATTTTTTGGATTTGTTGTAAAGATATTCTCAATTAGATTCAAATATATTTTTTTCACTAAAACCCGGTTTATTTTGAATCCTATACATCCATTTGAACTTTGAAATCAAATTATCAAACTACCGCGTCATTTTCAATTCCTTTTATGATTTAAAATAAATATTTATATTCTAACAACGATTCAAATAACTATATACGTCTATTTTTATTCAAAATAAATTTCTCGACGTTATTATTTAAATAATTCATTTTAAATAATCAAAATTCACTAAAATTGCAAAAATAAAAATTTTAAATTGGCTCGGATTTACAGGTTATTACACATAGAGTGATCACACTAAGAGAAGGCTCAGTTGTTTAGAAGAAATTCTTGTTTTAAGTTTCCATTTATACTGGATAGATTTTAGGATAGCTAGTGAGCTAAAATCAGATTAACCCATTAGACTTATGATAATCGGTTATAAATAGGGGAGACAAAAAAAGCTTTTTCTCTCATTCTCACACTAGGTTGGGAGATTGTGATTCTCCGGTTCAACCCAATCCTCTCAAGCCCTAGATTTATACTTTATTCATCAGATCAATTCTAATTTGCATCTTGAAGCTATATTTATATCCAAGGGCATTGGATATATCATTTATTCAATATATTGTGCAATCTCTTTGCTATTCAGATCAAATCTACATCTATTTCATTGAATTATAGGTTTTCGTAGTGATAGTGATCTCTCACATATCCATATTGTATCATATATTAGTTAGATCATTTAAACACATTATATGTTAATTTAGCTCTAAAATTATATTTTATGTTAATTTCAGATCTAGAACCATATATTAACCTAATTATAATATATATTAGGTAATTTGTTAGATCTAATATGTTTTACATGCAATTTGCCTTAGGTTATGTCAGATCTATGATTATTATTACACGATTCATGTTTGACGGTGTTCATATGTTTTATATGTTTGAAATTGTGTGTAACTACTATTTACATGGTTGAAATTATATGTTATGCTTTATTTGGTTGATTAGAATTGTTTGCATTAGGATTTGCAATTGAAGATCATAGCATATTGGGAGCTCAGATCATCGGAATAAGATGAAATTTAGGAAGTTGGCACTGAAGGATGCAAGGAGGCAACATAAAAATTTCCAACTTAAAAATGCTAACTATATGGACCGGCACTGGTCCATAACCTATGGATCGACATCGGTCCATCTGATCATGGTGGATGAACATGAAATTGTGGACATAGTCTTGGAGGGTGTTATGGAGGCTTTGGTGAAGATATGATGACGTTTGGATAGGTTAAGGTAAAGAAACTAGATGGATTGGGATAAAAGATTGCTCAAGGGGATCGAATGTGCATGTGAATTGGTCAGGAGGCATCTCGGGGAGACAGGTGGGTAATAATGCAGACATTTAGCCAAAACTGGATAAGTATATGGACATGCACCGGTCCATAGGGGATGGACCGACACTGGTTGATTCCAATTTGATGTTGGGGGATGGGGGTTTATAATAAGGGTAGCCAAGGTCTTTGGAAGTATGCTGAAGGTTTTGGTTCATTGATCGCTTCTACGGATGGAAGTTATGGGCTGGAGAATGCTGATTCTTCGATTGTGAACTCGAATGGGAGTGATCAATGGTGAAAGTGATATGTAGCTCGGGATGAAACGAGGCTATGAGATAATGGACTTATTCGAGTGGGACTTGACATAAAGATGGAATCATGGATAGATTATACGATTTGGAATGGCAAGGAATCATTGATAGATCGGCGTTTCTAGGTGCAGACTTGAAGCATGGGTACCATAGGGATAACATTAACACTTGCAATGATGGTAGAGTACCTTAGATCACTTTGAAAGTGATACAAACCTGTATGGGACGTATTGTAGTTCAATTAGACTCAGGTTTATCTATTAGCCCTTGACATAAGTGAGGATGGTCATAAGGGTTATCACCATATCAAGGCTCTAGACGGTGATAATTAGGATATTGTTTGATATGGATTTTATAGTTGCTTTGAATGTTCCCTTTTTATTTTCTCTAAGTAGACTATCACCATAGGATACTGAAGTAAAGAAGGGATTGGGAATCCTATTCTACGAAGTCTCTATTTTTGTTGTTGTACAGGTAACATGTTTATTTTGTTACTATGTGCTAGCTCTTTGGTTGTAGGGACATGTCAGACCACACTTGAACTGTCTAGTACATATTTTACAATACAGTTATTGTCAGTCATTTATCGCTCACACTAGACTATTGTTTGACTCAATGTTTTATGTTTCCTTTTATTATCTTAGGATGCTTATAAACGTGTTGGATTGAGTAGCAGGTTTGGTGATGATTTTGTTGTTTGATGACGAGCTCGAGGCTGAGGTATTATTCTACTATATAGCTATCAGTTTGTTTCTATTGTTTGATCCATATACTTTAAGAGAAATTATAATAAGGCTTGATATACTCATATTGATGACTAGTTGTACCAATTTTTGAGACTTTATTTGGAGATGGGTTATCGTGCTTCACTACATATTATGTTATATGTTTTATTATTTTACATTATCCATAGGCTATGACATGTTTTGTTTAGGTCTATTTTCCTTTGGTGATTGTGCAATATTGGCCTAGTTTAGTCTACGGTGCACACTTCTTAACATTCGGTCCAGGAGTATGGGATGGTTGTCACACCACATATTGTTGTAATCATCCTTCAAACTTATTCTCCCATATTGCAGTATCAAAGAAGTTACTATGATTCTCTGATAAACTTTAAACCTATGACACATTCTCTATAATCAAACTATAATCAAATATACTATGGTAAATGCAGATAGTCAATAGAAGAAACTTATAAAATGAATGTATGTTTCATTAATTGCTAAATTACTATAAAATATCATGTATTCTATATATTTATGATTTTATTTTGTTTATTTTATCTATTTTCTACTAAATTTGTGTTTATTATCCGTAATTCATGTTAATCTATTTTTAAAGTTAATATTTGATGCTTTCAGTAAGAAGACCAAACAAAGGTGTAGATCTAGCTATCCAATTTAGATCAAATAGTTCTAAAAGTTAAATCTACAATCTTGGCATACTAGATTGGGTTATTATAATACTGAACCAGATTCTTGAAGCTGGTTTGCTTGATTATTAATGTTTGGATAATGGTTGGAGTGATGGAACTTGCTCTTGTCTTACTCGGATTTGGAGAACTCAAGCGAGAATAGACTAGCTTGAAACTTGGAAGAACTTAAAAAAGACTAAAAGGGAAGATGGGAAAAATTAATTTCAACCAAAGTTAGAGTGAAGTCTTGATACTGAGTTATATTGGCCAACCTAAAAACCCTTTTGACTTCATGACTTGGCTTACTTACTAAACTACATCGCACCCAAGAAGAATCTTGTCAAAATACTGTAACGACCAAAGGATTTTCGGCCCCGAAAATCAAAATAAATACCTTTACCGTATCTCATGCCGACCTTCCAAACACCGAAAACACTAAATAGTTATTGAAAAGAAATTAGAGGCTGAGATAAGAAAGAAAGAAATATTAGAATAGAAGAAGAAGAAGGACCAACACAACACAGAGTCTCACATCACAGCGGAACAAAATATAATACAAAAATAAATCTTTGCTAAGAGCTTTTAAAAATACTTACAATATCAGAGTACATCACACATCTGAACAGTGATCATAACCTGTCCTCATATATAATCACACAGCGGAATAAATACTAGATACAATATGTCTGAACACCTCCAGCTCGTCTCTGGACATCGCAGCATCTGAGAACCTGGACCTGTACAACCCCAGTTTAACCCGAGCATTTACAAAACACCGGGTTAGTCTGGTAAACTAGAGTGAGAAAAACTCTGTAACGACCCGGATTTTGAGCGACTTTGGTTATCGACATAAGCACGATGTCGATAACCAAAACATCGAAAAATCCCGGTAATTAATGAAAGAAATTAGAAGGTGAGAATAGATAAGATAGAAACTTAAAATAGAAGAAGAAGAAGAACACAACATCAGAGTAACATGAACCTCACAGCGGAACGAATAACATATAATAGATAACATAACTTTGAAATATAACAGTTATGTACACAATAGCACTTATCAGAGTACAACACTTACAACACAGCGGAAATAAACTATAGCTATATGATCCAGAAGCCTCCTGCTCCAGCTCTTCAAGTATATCTGTAAATCCCGACTACTTGACTGCCCGTACAAATTTAGGCACCCAAAAGTTTAGGGAAAACAACAAAGTAAACTCCGGGTCAGTCATGGGACTGGTGTGAGTAAAACAGTTTAAACAGGTATATGAACAAGTAAACGATATCTCATAAGACCACGCCGCAGAACGGAACGGGTTTTTCCCTTATGAGAATCCAAAATATCTTTATATCAAAAACCTTTTGATATTATAATAATGTCTATGTACAAATAGATATCAACTAGCAGAAACGCATTCATCTCACATTCTACATATATAGTATACAATCAAAATCGCAAGCACGTATTGGATAATGGATTTCTAACTATGACAAGGTATGGAACCACCTTCCGATCAGTGTACTCTAGGAACGATACACTGGAGTTCAATAAGAACTTCGTGTAACTCAGCCACACATGACCGACCACTCATTTTGCTTGAGTATATCGAATGTATATCACCAACGGTTGGGATCAGCAACCGTTCCCGTATATATATGGGACAACATTGATAGATTTAAGAAACAAATGAATATTCTCTAGATAGGTGATTATACACCCTACTTCGGTGCGACCGACTTAGCCATGCTGCCTGCCCGATTTCTGTCATTTACCGGTTGATGAGGCTAGAAGCTACGCTTTATCATCACATCAGATTCACTTCGAATATCACATTGTCAGATCCATCGAAAATCACTAATTGACGTCTACAACCATACATTACGTGTCAGCTAAAAGAAGTTTCCTTCTCCGCTTCCACTCTTGGTACGGTTGAAGAAATCAATGTACGTGACCTCTCTGGAAATACTCTGTCAGACATTCATCAACACAAGTCATCCTCATTCACTTAGAATGTCACATCGTCATACCCGCCAAATCACAAATTGACTTATCCAAAAATAACACGGGTATACAGCTTAGAGAAACGAATTCCTCCGCCACCAAACGTGAATACGTTTGAACAGATCAACTTACGCGATCCATTGGATATACTCTGTCAGACATTCATCCATACAAGTTTTCTTGGGACTGGACAAACCGAAGGCACTACTCAGTATATCCATCTTAGTCACTGTTATCTAAGACTTATACAGCAGCCCTTGCACTTTACTCCGTCTTCAATTATCTTTGGCATATATGATAAGCAACGCTTATGCCAATACAGAGTGGTTCTTTGGACAATAATCCAACCGGTCTCTCCATATTAACAACGTTAAAATGGTCAGAAACTTCGATAGTCGGTGAGTTAACTATCGAAGAAAAACAAGTGTGCAAACAACGATATTATTTCCAGATGGAAATTATATTGATCAATCATCAACATATATCTATATATATATTCACATTGCCTTATTTTCTATGTTTATAAAATATATGTTATTAACACTGGAAAACGTTTCCATTTGCTTATTTACAAATCACTACTCTTCCCCAACAATCAGTCTCGGACTGTAAACTAGTATGAGAACAATCCCCTAAGTATAAATCCCGAAGGCCGAAACCAACATTAGATAGGCACTTAGAAAAACCATTCAATTTACTAATCTCTAGTCAGTTCTAATTTTACTTAACTCTATTTGATTAACTCTGATTGATTAACTCTAACTGGTTAATTCTAACCGATCAACTCTAACTAGTCAACCTTAATTAATTAACTCTAACTGGTTTTACTTGGTTTGACTAACTCAATTTATTAACTCGACTGACTAATTCAACTCGATTAACCTAACTTGATTTACTTATCTCGATTAACTGAACTAATCACTTTGATTAACTCGACTAATTTCACTTTGGTTAACTTAACCAATTCACTTAACTAATTCACTTAGTTTAACTTAACTAATTCACTTAACTCCTGTCGAATAAACTATATTCGATAACTCCTCTAACTCTATTTGAATAAACTATATTCGATTAACTCATTTACTCTATTCGAATAAACTATATTCGATTAACTCCTTTTCTCTATTCGAATAAACTATATTCGATAATCTTCTTTTCTCTATTCGAATAAACTATATTCGATAATCTTCCCCCTTTTGATTTAACAAATCGATAACTCCTTTTCGAATAACTAAATTCGATAACTCCTTTCGATTTAACTCGACGAACTTAACTCGACTCACTTATCTCGATAATCTAACTAAAGAACTTAATTCGATTAACTTATCTCGATTATCTAACTTAAGAACTTAACTCCTATCGAATAATTAATATTCGATTTAACTTCATTCGCTTGACTCTAGATCGCAGCGATCACAATGGTTACGCCTGATTCCCTCAGGAAACATCCGACCGCCTTAGGCTATTTACAGCCCTGCGAATTACGCTAGCAGTCGTACGAGATGGCAACTTACCCTGAATACTATGTTTGACTAACTTTGTCTCAAATAACAATATTTGATTAACTCTTGTTCGTTTTAACTCTTATCGATTAACTCTAACTGAGTAACTCTAAATCGATCAACTCGACTTGATTAACTCGACTTACTTAACTCAACTGGTTAACTTGACTTACTTAACCCAACTGGTAAACTCGACTTACTTAACCCAACTGGTTAACTTGACTTACTTAACCCAACTGGTAAACTCGACTTACTTAACCCAACTGGTTAACTCGACTTACTTAACCCAACTGGTAAACTCGACGTACTTAACTCAACTGGTAAACTCGACGTACTTAACTCAACTGGTTATCTCTACTGAACTGGTTAACTCTACTGAAATGGTTAACTCTACTGGACTGGTTAACTCTACTGAACTGGTTAACTCTACTGAACTGGTTAACTCTACTGAACTGGTTAATCCTACTGGACTGGTTAACTCTACTGAACTGGTTAACTCTACTGAACTGGTTAACTCTACTGAACTGGTTAACCCTACTGACTGGTTAACTCTACTGAACTGGTTAACCCTACTGATTAACTCTTCTCGAATACTATATTCGACTAACTCTTTTTAACAACGTTTTATTCGTTTGAAAAGATTTACTTTTAAATAACGGTTCTACACTTTAAAAATGATTTCCTTTTTATAACGTTTCCCTCTTTATAAAGGTTTCTGCTTTATAACATTTTCTCTTTTTATAATGTTTTCCTTTTTCATTCTATTTGTAAGTGGTTTACAAATATTCCCTTTTCAAATTTATTCTGGAAATATTCTAACTCCTTAAATTCTCTGAAAAATTCGCTATAACCTCCTTTGTAACGGGAGCATCGGGAAAATCCCCAAACCCGCCACACAGGCCATTCCATTCAAAAAGAAAATGATTTGTAATTATTTCCTTTTTGAATATCTCCTATTTATAAACATTCCAATTTGTAAATATTTCTTATTTATAAATATTCCGCTTTATAAATATTCTATTTTCAATATCACTTTGAAAATCCCCTTTTCCCATTCCGATATTTTATGGTACTTAACACATCCAATTACGATGACCAATCTCATTCAAACCCATATAATCAACCACAGGTTTTAACTACATCATATATCATAATATATGAAAAACAATAAAATAACTGTTGAGAAATCCAGTCGGATTCCTCCAACCTGTTTCCCTGCATCCACAGATGTTACACAATATGATTATCATCACTTTCAGTTCAATATACATTATTCTGATAGCAGAATCAATATATAAATATTTAACGGTTTATATATATATATATGTATTATTTCCACTAACTGACTATCAGTACAATCAATCAACCAACACACAACAATCAACAGATGATTAACAGTTCTAAAAATACATTAAAAAAATATAACTGTTCAGAGTTGGTGAGTTTTACTCACATTGACGCGTTAACCGTTAAATAATCGGTTTGCGTTATTTGACTCAGTTGGACAATTTATTTTGCCATAAATTGTAACGAGCTCAGATTCACTTCCAGTCAGCTCCATGGTGTAGCCACTGTCCATATGATCCCAACGCAACTTACGGTTCATCAATCTGATTTCGTAAGACCGAGATATTTAAGTTACAAGTTTGAATACACTTATTTAAATAAAACCAAACTTGAATTAAACTGAACTTGGGCCCTTACCAAACACATTCCGGCCCACTACTAACCCAACCCGTTCAGGAACAGTAGCCTCCTTCCTTCAGGAAATAAGGCCGATCTCCACTCCTTCTTTAATACTTCAGCCCATCCAACCTTTTGAACTAAAACCCATCTATCCTTTTAATTAAAGCCCATCAACTCCTTTTAACTCAAGCCCATTAAGACATTTCCAGCCCAATTGTTTTCACAGACCCGCATCCTTAACCCTTCTTCCCAAATCACTGTCGTGGCCTTCTGCTCTTCGCAAACACCATTCCCGCTCGTTCAAACTTCCACTGCACCTCATCTCCTCAATCGAACTTCAAACAAAAGTTGCCAACCTTCCTCACTTTGATTCCTCTTTCACTACATCCCCAAAATGCTCAACTCGAGCTCATCATTTGATTTCCGTCGAGCTGCTCCTGCTCGTGCTACACAGCAGGTAGCGAACAAAAGTTCTTCCATTTCTTACCAAAAATTCGTGAAGCCACTTCCGACCACTAGATCGAAAACCAAACCCATTTGACTCGATTCCATTTCACGGCCTTCAAAACCCCAGACCTAGTTTCACTGTTCGAAACTATCGAACACCCAAACGTTGATCGAACTGGTTAAAAGGAGCTCCAAATCGAAGAGCATCCCTCATAGAATCATGTATATAAGTATTAGGATTTTTAGTAATTTATTTCATTTCTTTTTGATTTTTGAATGATCGGTTACTGGAGATGGAAAGAAGATTTGTGGCGGCGTGGTGTTTTGACCGTAAGGAACATTAGTTAGGGTTAGAAAATATCCTACGGTATTTATAGAGTAGGTATAATATTTTTAATATTGATTATTTTATTGATTTTTATCCCAACGCTATTTGTTTTGGTCCTTTAAAATTCCCATGACCACATATGATACCCAAAAATCACGAAACTGGACATGCAGCTACATCTCGACATCACGGACCCAACGAAACTGGTTTCGTCAAATTCCGACTCTGTATGCTCACACAGCGTATTTTTAACCATCGAAATACTGACTGTTTTTCACTCTAAAAATCCGTACGGCCACACAGTGACTGTAAAAATCACGAAACTTGACATCTAACAAATATTTGATATTGCGGATCCAACAAAACTGGTTTCGTTGAATTCCGACTTCGTTTGCAAAACCGGCTATTTTTAAAGCTGTGGATGACCCATTTAAATATATAAATATATTTAAATTAAATTAAATTAAATACAAATAAATTTATATTATCGTATATATTCACAGTGGAATACCATACAGCTTCAGAAAAATCCTATATTGATTTCTAACTCGATATTTCATTCTGGATCAACCCGATATTCGATTTATATTGAAATTCCCTTTTAAAATATAAATAATTCCTTTATAAATTATAAAGGAATTCCACAACGACTTTTCTGAAATTTGATTTGGACATGACTCAAAATCTACACAACAAAATCCCAATTTTTCTCTTCCACTAGAAAGATATACTCCACCAGATCCACACGTTTCTTGTTTCACAGAAATCCGGCTTAAAACGAATCCTGTACATTCAGTTGAAGTTCAAATCGCCAAATCGCGAACTGCAGCGCCATTTCAAACTCGATTTTAATTATAATATAATTATACGTTCAAACTGTCGTCGATTGAATATATTCGTCAATAAAATTCAACTCTAAGCTGAATTAAATCTAAGGGACGACCCCGTTCACAGAATATTGTGATTTCCAATATTTTTGATTATTTCTGAATTAAATATATTATTTAATTATTTAATTTAATTAAATATCCCTATTATTAAATTAACGACCATTTGAATTCTCTAAACCACCATTTATATAATTAAATCAATTAATTATATAATGCAGAAAATGCGGGTCATTACATTCTTCCCCACTTAAAATAATTTCGTCCTCGAAATTGCTAAGTTAGAGGACGACCCTATCTATTAGAATTCCTAAGATTTGTTTACCCCTTATTTCTGATTCCAACTGAACCAATTTATATCGACTAAAATATTTATTCATTCCGACTAACAAAAATTTTCAAAAATTCTGAAAATTTTCTAACACTTTAAATTTTCGGAAAATTTCGCCATAACCTCCTTTGTACAGCCCTATCGGTAAAACCACCACTCGCCTCTCTAGGCCTTCTCCAACCCAAAAGAAAATCAAAACGCCAAGCGGCTTGCCAATTCGGCTCATAAATTCCAAACTCATATAAAATATAAACTTGTACCTTTTTGCTGGGCATATCATTATATCCCTACCATCTGTTATCAACTCGGCATATACAAATGCCATCCCAATCAACTCCAACCAATTTATTCTTAACGCAACCATTCGCTTATTCAAGCCGAATTCAATTTCAAATTCGAGTTTCAAATTCCAAACTCTCAACTTATCATTTCAAATCCAAATCCAGATTATTCCCTAATCACTTCCAGTTTTTCTTAACCTATCATCTCAAGTTCAATTCTGGTTTATTATTTACTTTTACCATCCCATTCGAATTAACTTCACAAGTTAAATTTTAATTTCTAGAACTTAAATTCCTGGTAAATTTCAAATCAATTTGAAATCATACTGCCAATTCAAAACCTTTGAATTTTCTAAACAACTTGTTTCCTCGAAACAATTCAAATTAAAATCTTTGGTAGTAATCCACAACTTAGAACTCGAAAATCACACCGATGATACTGCGCAGTCATCATCGGAATTATTTTCCAGCGACCCAAGTGATTTCAATACTATATCATTTTCAATACCATTACTAAATACTTCCATTTTGAAAACATTTCAAAATCTCCCAGGAACTTAAAATTTCCTTATTTTAATTCCAAATCTGATTTAAATTCATATTTACTCCTCTGATTTCGCATTTTCACTTATATGAATTCTGCTTGGTTATATATAATTATTTCACTTTATAATCTTACTCGATTATAATAACAACCAATATATCCAATATATTATAATTTTGATATATATATCTTTTCTATATCAAGATATACCTTGGGTAAATTTATTTTAATTTGCCCTCTTTTCAAAACATATCGTGACGACCCATCGTATTCAAGTGTTTAGTAACTCCTACCGATACAGTGGATCAAACTGATCGACTAGAACTCATAAACAACTCAACCCATGAATCTTCACAATATAAAATTATTTTTATATCAAATAAGCAAATACGTTCACTCGTATATATACACTCAAACTCAATATAGGGTATTACTAACCCTACCTCTACCGAGTCACGCCACAGAGCCAAGTAATTCTTAACCTCACTCTGATACCAACTGTAACGACCCGGATTTTGAGCGACTTTGGTTATTGACATAAGCACGATGTCGATAACCAAAACATCGAAAAATCCCAGTAATTAATGAAAGAAATTAGAAGGTGAGAATAGATAAGATAGAAACTTAGAATAGAAGAAGAAGAAGAACACAACATCAGAGTAACAAGAACCTCACAGCGGAACGAATAACATATAATAGATAACATAACTTTGAAATATAACAGTTATGTATACAATAGCACTTATCAGAGTATAGCACTTACAACACAGCGGAAATAAACTATAGCTATATGATCTAGAAGCCTCATGCTCCAACTCTTCAAGTATATCTGTAAATCCCGACTACTTGACTGCCCGTACAAATTTAGGCACCCAAGAGTTTAGGGAAAACAACAAAGTAAACTCCGGGTCAGTCATGGGACTGGTGTGAGTAAAACAGTTTAAACAGGTATATGAACAAGTAAACGATATCTCATAAGACCACGCCGCAGAACGGAACGGGTTTTTCCCTTATGAGAATCCAAAATATCTTTATATCAAAAACCTTTTGATATTATAATAATGTCTATGTACAAATAGATATCAACTAGCAGAAACACTTTCATCTCACGTTCTACATATATAGTATACAATCAAAGTCGCAAGCACGTATTGGATAATGGATTTCTAACTATGACAAGGTATGGAACCACCTTCCGATCAGTGTACTCTAGGAACGATACACTGGAGTTCAACAAGAACATCTTGTAACTCAGCCACACATGACCGACCACTCATTTTGCTTGAGTGTATCGAATGTATATCACCAACGGTTGGGATCAGCAACCGTTCCCGTATATATATGGGACATCATTGATAGATTTAAAAAACAAATGAATATTCTCTAGATAGGTGATTATACACCCTACTTCGGTGCGACCGACTTAGCCATGCTGCCTGCCCGATTTCTGTCATTTACCGGTTGATGAGGCTAGAAGCTACGCTTTATCATCACATCAGATTCACTTCGAATATCACATTGTCAGATCCATCGAAAATCACTAATTGACGTCTACAACCATACATTACGTGTCAGCTAAAAGAAGTTTCCTTCTCCGCTTCCACTCTTGGTACGGTTGAAGAAATCAATGTACGTGACCTCTCTGGAAATACTCTGTCAGACATTCATCAACACAAGTCATCCTCATTCACTTAGAATGTCACATCGTCATACCCGCCAAATCACAAATTGACTTATCCAAAAATAACACGGGTATACAACTTAGAGAAACGAATTCCTCCGCCACCAAACGTGAATACGTTTGAACATATCAACTTACGCGATCCATTGGATATACTCTGTCAGACATTCATCCATACAAGTTTTCTTGGGACTGGACAAACCGAAGGCACTACTCAGTATATCCATCTTAGTCACTGTTATCTAAGACTTATACAGCAGCCCTTGCACTTTACTCCGTCTTCAATTATCTTTGGCATATATGATTCGCAACGTTTATGCAAATACAGAGTGGTTCTTTGGATAATAATCCAACCGGTCTCTCCATGTTAACAACGTTAAAATGGTCAGAAACTTCGATAGTCTGTGAGTTAACTATCGAAGAAAAACAAGTGTGCAAACAACGATATTATTTCCAGATGGAAATTATATTGATCAATCATCAACATATATCTATATATATATATTCACATTGCCTTATTTTCTATATTTAGAAAATATATGTTATTAACACTGGAAAACGTTTCCATCTGCTTATTTACAAATCACTACTCTTCCCCAACTATCAGTCTCTGAGTGTAAACTAGTATGAGAACAATCCCCTAAGAATAAATCCCGAAGGCCGAAACCAACATCAGATAGGCACTTAGAAAAACCATTCAATTTACTAATCTCTAGTCAGTTCTAATTTTACTTAACTCTATTTGATTAACTCTGATTGATTAACTCTAACTGGTTAATTCTAACCGATCAACTCTAACTGGTCAACCTTAATTAATTAACTCTAACTGGTTTTACTTGGTTTGACTAACTCAATTTATTAACTCGACTGACTAATTCAACTCGATTAACCTAACTTGATTTACTTATCTCGATTAACTGAACTAATCACTTTGATTAACTCGACTAATTTCACTTTGGTTAACTTAACCAAATCACTTAACTAATTCACTTAGTTTAACTTAACTAATTCACTTAAATCCTATCGAATAAACTATATTCGATAACTCCTCTAACTCTATTCGAATAAACTATATTCGATTAACTCATTTACTCTATTTGAATAAACTATATTCGATTAACTCCTTTTCTCTATTCGAATAAACTATATTCGATAATCTTCTTTTCTCTATTCGAATAAACTATATTCGATAATCTTCCCTTTCGATTTAACAAATCGATAACTCCTTTTCGAATAACTAAATTCGATAACTCATTTCGATTTAACTCGACGAACTTAACTCGACTCACTTATCTCGATAATCTAACTCAAGAACTTAATTTGATTAACTTATCTCGATTATCTAACTCAAGAACTTAACTCCTATCGAATAATTAATATTCGATTTAACTTCATTCGCTTGACTCTAGATCGCAGCGTTCACAATGGTTACGCCTGATTCCCTCTGGAAACATCCGACCGCCTTAGGCTATTTACAGCCCTGCGAATTACGCTAGCAGTCGTACGAGATGGCAACTTACCCTGAATACTATGTTTGACTAACTCTGTCTCAAATAACAATATTTGATTAACTCTTATTCGTTTTAACTCTAATCGATTAACTCTAACTGAGTAACTCTAACTCGATCAACTCGACTTGGTAAACTCGACTTACTTAACCCAACTGGTTAACTTGACTTACTTAACCCAACTGGTAAACTCGACTTACTTAACCCAACTGGTTAACTTGACTTACTTAACCCAACTGGTTAACTCGACTTACTTAACCCAACTGGTTAACTTGACTTACTTAACCCAACTGGTAAACTCGACGTACTTAACTCAACTGATAAACTCGACGTACTTAACTCAACTGGTTATCTCTACTGAACTGGTTAACTCTACTGAACTGGTTAACTCTACTGAACTGGTTAACTCTACTGGACTGGTTAACTCTACTGAATTGGTTAACTCTACTGAACTGGTTAACTCTACTGAACTAGTTAACCCTACTGGACTGGTTAACTCTACCGAACTGGTTAACTCTACTGAACTGGTTAACTCTACTGAACTGGTTAACCCTACTGATTAACTCTTTTCGAATACTATATTCGACTAACTCTTTTTAACAACGTTTTATTCATTTGAAAAGATTTACTTTTAAATAACGGTTCTACACTTTAAAAATGATTTCCTTTTTATAAAGTTTTCCTCTTTATAATGGTTTCTTCTTTATAACGTTTTCTCTTTTTATAACATTTTCCTTTTTCATTTTATTTGTAAGTGGTTTACAAATATTCCCTTTTCAAATTTATTCTGGAAATATTCTAACTCCTTAAATTCTCTGAAAAATTCGCTATAACCTCCTTTGTAACGGGAGCATCGGGAAAATCCCCAAACCCGCCACACAGGCCATTCCATTCAAAAAGAAAATGATTTGTAATTATTTCCTTTTTGAATATCTCCTATTTATAAACATTCCAATTTATAAATATTTCTTATTTATAAATATTCCGCTTTATAAATATTCTATTTTCAATATCACTTTGAAAATCCCCTTTTCCCATTCTGATATTTTATGGTACTTAACACATCCAATCACGATGACCAATCTCATTCAAACCCATATAATCAACCACAGGTTTCAACTACATCATATATCATAATATATGAAAAACAATAAAATAACTGTTGAGAAATCCAGTCGGATTCCTCCAACCTGTTTCCCTGCATCCACAGATGTTACACAATATGATTATCATCACTTTCAGTTCAATATACATTATTCTGATAGCAGAATCAATATATAAATATTTAACGGTTTATATATATATATAGATATATATATATAATTTCCACTAACTGACTAGCAGTTCAATCAATCAACTAACACACAACAATCAACAGATGATTAACAGTTCTAAAAATACATTATAAAAATATAACTGTTCAGAGTTGGTGAGTTTTACTCACATTGACGCGTTAACTATTAAATAATCGGTTTGCGTTATTTGACTCAGTTGGACAATTTATTTCGCCATAAGTTGTAACGAGATCGGATTCACTTCCAGTTAGCTCCATGGTGTAGCCACCGTCCATACGACCCCAACGCAACTTACGGTTCGTCAATCTGATTTCGTAAGACCGAGATATTTAAGTTACAAGTTTGAATACACTTATTTAAATAAAACCAAACTTGAATTAAACTGAACTTGGGCCCTTACCAAACACATTCCGGCCCACTACTAACCCAACCCATTCAGGAACAGTAGCCTCCTTCCTTCAGGAAATAAGGCCGATCTCCACGCCTTCTTTAATACTTCAGCCCATCCAACCTTTTGAACTAAAACCCATCCACTCCTTTTAATTAAAGCCCATCAACTCCTTTTAACTCAAGCCCATCAAGACATTTCCTGCCCAATTGTTTTCACAGACCCGCATCCTTAACCCTTCTTCCCAAATCACTGTCGTGGCCTTCTGCTCTTCGCAAACACCATTCTCGCTCGTTCAAACTTCCACTGCACCTCATCTCCTCAATCGAACTTCAAACAAAAGTTGCCAACCTTCCTCACTTTGATTCCTCTTTCACTACATCCCCAAAATGCTCAACTCGAGCTCATCATTTGATTTCCGTCGAGCTGCTCCTGCTCGTGCTACACAGCAGGTAGCGAACAAAAGTTCTTCCATTTCTTACCAAAAATTCACAAATGAAGCCACTTCCAACCACTAGATCGAAAACCAAACCCATTTGACTCGATTCCATTTCACGGCCTTCAAAACCCCAGACCTAGTTTCACTGTTCGAAACTGTCGAACACCCAAACGTTGATCGAACTGGTTAAAAGGAGCTCCAAATCGAAGAGCATCCCTCATAGAATCATGTATATAAGTATTAGGATTTTTAGTAATTTATTTCATTTCTTTTTGATTTTTGAATGATCGGTTACTGGAGATGGAAAGAAGATTTGTGGCGGCGTGGTGTTTTGACTGTGAGGAACATTAGTTAGGGTTAGAAAATATCCTAGGGTATTTATAGAGTAGGTATAATATTTTTAATATTGATTATTTTATTGATTTTTATCCCAACGCTATTTGTTTTGGTCCTTTAAAATTCCCATGACCACATATGATACCCAAAAATCACGAAACTGGACATGCAGCTACATCTCGGCATCACGGACCCAACGAAACTGGTTTCGTCAAATTCCGACTCTGTATGCTCACACAGCGTATTTTTAACCGTCGAAATACTGACTGTTTTTCACTCTAAAAATCCGTACGGCCACACAGTGACTGTAAAAATCACGAAACTTGACATCTAACAAATATTTGATATTGCGGATCCAACAAAATTGGTTTCGTCGAATTCCGACTTCGTCTGCAAAACCGGCTATTTTTAAAGCTCTGGATGACCCATTTAAATATATAAATATATTTAAATAAAATTAAATTAAATATACATAAATTTGTATTATCGTATATATTCACAGTGGAATACCATACAACTTCAGAAAAATCCTATATTGATTACTAACTCGATATTACAATCTGGTTCAACCCGATATTCGATTTATATTGAAATTCCCTTTTAAAATATAAATAATTCCTTTATAAATTATAAAGGAATTCCACAGCGACTTTTCTGAAATTTGATTTGGACATAACTCAAAATCTACACGACGAAATCCCAATTTTTCTCTTCCACTAGAAAGATATACTCCACCAGCTCCACACGTTTCTTGTTTCACAGAAATCCGGCTTAAAACGAATCCTGTACATTCAGTTGAAGTTTAAATCGCCAATCGCAAACTGCAGCGCCATTTCAAGCTCGATTTTAATTATAATATAATTATACGTTCAAACTGTCGTCGATTGAATATATTCGTCAATAAAATTCAACTCTAAGCTGAATTAAATCTAAGGGACGACCCCATTCACAGAATATTGTGATTTCCAATATTTTTGATTATTTCTGAATTAAATATATTATTTAATTATTTAATTTAATTAAATATCCCTATTATTAAATTAACGACCATTTGAATTCTCTAAAACACCATTTATATAATTAAATTAATTAATTATATACTGCGGAAAATGCGGGTCATTACAAACTCGCACAGTATTCAAGGGGATCATCCAACTTGATTTTAAAGTTCAAAAATCTTTTCAAAAGAAAAGGATAATCGTAAGACCAAATCCACACATAAATACGGACGGTTTTTACCTGACGATAACCCAATTTTTTTTGAAATCAATATCTTTTCTGATATTACAATAGTGTCTAAATACAAGTAAATATCTATCTAGCGGAACGCTTGCATCTCACGCTCCACATATATAGTATACAATCAAAACCGCAGGTGCTATTGGAGATTGGATTCCGACTATGACAAGGTATGGGACCACCTGCCGATAGTGTATCTCTAAAGGGGAATACACTGGGTTCAACAAGAACGTCTCGCAACCCGGCCCACACATGACCGACCACTCATTTCTCTTGAGTGTATGAATGTATATCACCAACGGTTGGGCTCAAACCATCGTTTCCTGAAATAGACAGCATCGAAATAGATTAAAGAAGCAAAAGGAATTTCTCTAAATAGGTGATTATACAACCTAATGGGAGCGACCCACAAAGCCATGCTGCCTGCCTGATTTTTGTTATTTCCCGGTTGATGAGGCTTGAGGTTTGAATTTCCTTTTGAACATTTGGTCACCATTCACTTTGAATGCCACATCGTCAGATCCGCCAGATATCACTAATTGACCTCCACAAAAAAACTCTAGTTATTTTGCTAGAGAAAAACCATTTCTCCGCTATCAACTATGGTACGTTTGAAGAAATCAACGTATGTAATTCCTTTGGAAATATTCTGTCAGACATCCGTCCATACAAGTCATCCAGGAACAGGATGAACTAAAGGCACCCTCCTACCACATCCAAGGAATCAACTTATAGATCAGTAGCAAGTAGTCCTTGCAATCTGTAGATTCTTACCATGATAGAACCAAGATATATCTTAGCTTGCAGACCGAAGATGATTAGCAGTTCTTCCGTTTAGGAAGATCTATGTTATTCAATGCTCCAACTGGATCATCTTCTAGTATCTTCACGTATTTGTTGGTCGGAATGGTTTTCGAATAAATATCCGATCCGGTCTTTCCGTACCAATAATCGTATTGGACATATTTGATAGTCGGTTATTTAACTATCAAAATAAATAGTGATTCAATCATGAAATCCAATGAGTTCACTGGTTCAGTATTCAGCATCAATTGGCCTTTTAATTAAAACAAATGTAAATTTAAAAATCTTAAATATTTCGATATTATGAATATAGTTTTCGCTACTTATTTAACATAAGATTTTTCTTTATACAAATTAACTTTTATGTATCCAGTTTCCTATGTTCACTTTCAAAACATTAGCCACATTCTTATCTACTATTGGGCAAATCAATTCAATTTATTTATTCGTAAAAATAACATTACGAAATATCTTTTATTCATTTCTTGACAGTATACAATGCTTACTTCTATTGAATAAAATTCAACTTTTACACTTCTCTTCTAACTCGAAACTATCGTTATAATTCAAGCAAATCCCCGTTTTTCCTTTCTCTTTGGAATCCTCATTATATATTTTCCAAATTTTCACCCAACATTGCCTTATTATTTCACTAATGGAAATATAGATTATCACTAATCTCTTTTACCATTACAACTAATATCATGCTTAGATAATCCCGATGTCGTTCAAGTTGGGGTATTTTAATTACCTCTTAGACCTTGATCAACAACGTTCATATCATAAGATGGATACCAGTTTTAATCTAAAAACTGGTACTTCATTCTAATACCAATAAAAATTCCCATTTTACAATTTTATTTAAAATACAGCTTCATACAACCTTCTTATCTCTTTGAAAATCTCCTTCTCGAATATAACATTTTTCCTTAATTCAATAATTAATTAATTCCTTATAAAACACCACTTTTTTTACCTTTACCTTTTTAAACAATTTTATTTCATAATTCGGATTTGTTTATTAAATCTTATGATCCACTTCTTTACCCAAATTCACTTTTACCAATCCCTTTCCAAACCTATTCAACCATTCCTGCTTTGGAAATCTTATTTAAATTCCCCTTCTTACTTAATCCCATTATTAAGTAACGTTAATTAACGCTTTACATCTTGAACCTCATTTATATAACACTGGTCTATTATAAACCCATTTTCATCCTTTTCTTCTTTTACTAAATCTGACTATTAAGTAAGCATTTGATTCAAGCTATCGTATCCACTGGAAATTCCTTTTATAACTTCGTTATTAAAATTTGGGTTTTAAATATAAATCTCGTACATACTCTCCTTTTACCATCCAATTAGAGTTTATTTCAATTTCGATTACCTTTAAACAATTTCAATTAAAAGTTAATTTTCGAAATTATTATTAATTAAAATAATAATTCAGTTCGACCAATAACTACTTCAATGGTTAATTCTTTATTCACATAGTAATTTCCCTTTTAAAAACCCAATTAAAATTTAACAAATATTCTTTAAACTATTTTATTAGATTAATCCAAACAAACTAATTTAATAATTAATTCCAAATAAAACAGTTGACTTAGTTACTCAAAATACTATTATCTCATTTCCAATTCGTTCTCCCTTTAAATCAATTAAAAATATAATTAATTTAAATAAGTCCTTTTAATTTTTACGAAAATAATTATCCAATTTAAATCATCAAGTTAATTTCTATTCACTTATATATAATTCTGATTAACGTCAGAATTTCCTTATAAAATCAATTAATAATTTAATTCTAAATTTAAATAACAATAAAAAAAAATTATTTCCTTTTTAAAAACTTTTAATTCAAAATAATATATATTTAAAAATCTATCTCCAGTTATAAAATAAATTTTATAACTTCAGTTCTATTGTTCCACCTGACGGTAAATCAATGCAAAACAAAAAAAGTTATTCTGAGGCCATTTACTACCGCTTACCCAACCAATATTGCCCATTGGTTAAAAGAATATACAAGTTGAATTTTTAGTCAACGATCACTAAACAAATCAATCACCCAATCATGACAGTTCATATATGATACTATGAAACTAAATAATATATTTGAGGAATCCCGTTGGATTCCTCTAACCTGTTCTTCCTCGTATCCAAAATGGTTATCTCAAATTAGATCATTCAATTCCATTTAACTGATAATTTCCATAACAGTAAATAACAACTATTTAACATCAACCAATTAACAAACAATTCAAACAATTGAACACGTTTATAAATAAACGTGACCAATAAGGTAAGTTACCTTTCTTGGATCAAATCGTTAAAATAACAATTTGGTATTTCACTGAAATTAAACAACAGTTTAATTTCATCGATTTAATCAACAAATAAATATATAATTAGCAAACAGTCAACCATTAGCAACCAGAGAACACAAAAAAATAAAAACCCAATTTATATAAAATATAAATGGGGAAAACTGAGTGAGTTTAACTAATCTTGATTTTATTTGTTGCCGAGCGGTTTGTTTAGTTAAATTAAACGAGTGTTTAATTTAATTAAAATTCTCAGATCATTCCAGGATTGTCTAGACTGGCTTCAGAATGAAGTGTTCGTACCATGGTTCCAATGCATTTAGTTCCGTCCAATTCTGTCCATATATGGACTAGTTGTTAACATTTTTATAAAATACGATTTAATCATAATAATTAATTCTCTTAATTCAGTTTTATTAAACAAATTACATTTGGTTAGCAAATATAAACAGGCCGACTTGGGTTCATGTTACTTTTGAATGACACACTTCTTTTCCTCCACTACTGATCCCATCTGCATTGATCACAATATTTTAATTAAATAACTTATTCTTAATTACCGTCAATTTCACAATAATCACTGCGTTTGGATAAACATTTATGTTTAAGTACACAGGTCGGCATCGCATTTGCTCATCCAGTCCTTCACGTTTCCATTTGAAAATCACCCGGTTTTTGTTCTTCTGCATTGTTTAAAACTGGAATTAATTAAATAACTTTTAATTAGATATTATCTAAGTTAATTTCATTTGGTTCAAACTAGGCTGATTACCCATCACGTGTTCTGCTGTCTTCCGCCCCATCCCGTTTCTTCTACTATTCCATCTTATGCTCCTCGTTCAAAACCGCTATGCTACATTTTGTTTTGATTTGTGTGGGTCACGTTATGTTCCAGTTCCTCTGAGTTGTCACGCGCCTTCCACCCACTAGCTGAAGTAACTAAATTAGTTTATACTGTTAATTAGGTTATTAATTAAACCAATTATTTGTTAAATAACTTTAACAAGTTAACCTTTTTGGAAATAGCCGACTTCTTCTCTGATGCTTCAAATAGTCGCGATTTACTCCATCCATGCTCATTTATCACTTTGCAACATTTCTCAAAATACACTACTTCGTTTCACGCATCCATCATTCCCAGGTTTCCATTGAAAACTGCACCCCTTCTGCTTTTATTCTCCGTGTTTCCCCATCCCGACGCACCACATTGCCTTCAAATATGCCCAACTACTTTGCATTTTGATCAAAATCCGCGGGCCTGACCCTAACACTGCCTTCTAACTTTAAAGAAATCACGAACAACACTTTTGTTCCATCTCCACGTATATTGCCTTCTACTTCTTCCCTCCTGATTTCACTATGCACATACCAATCATCATCGAGCTGTCGCACAGCTACAGACCGCCGAACGTACGCCCACGCCCACTGTAGGGACCCTCATCGAGCAATCTTCCACTTCCCACCAGTTTCGTCGCCAATTGTGCCCTGTAGGTCCCACAAATGCTGAAAGAACGGAACCCATGCAGTTCTGATCAACTGCTCAATGCTCCGCCGTCGACTTGCCCTCATCGACTAGACCACCTATGGCCGATCCCCCTCCCTCTGCTTTTCCTCCAACTCGTTGAAGCCAAGATCTAAAAATTCACATATCTCCGGCATGTCTCCACATAACGTGGCCCTAGGTGTTCGTGAAAGACCCGAAAAACAAAGAACCAAAGGGACTTCACTTTACAGGATTTTATTTAAGTTTGGGCTTTGAAGTATTGTTTTTGAAATCGGTTTGTTTTGCGTTGCTAAAAGGAAATGATTAGTGAAATAGGAATTTATTTTCTCGGAGGTAATGGGGTTCGGTCATTTGTTGAAACGAAAAAGTGAAGAGAATAGAGAGGGTTATATAGGTGCAGACAACGTGGAGAACACATTTACTTAGTGTGGCTGCCAAGGAAAATAATTTGAATTATTTTATTGTTACTTTGTTCCCACGGTTCAATAATAGCTGCGAAAATAGGGAGAAGCATGTGCATAGGATGCTGAGAAATTAAATAGGGCGTACATTTTTATTTCTTCTTAATGGGAGTTAACATGTTGGTACTTTAAGCTACAAATATGGTTGCAGAAGGAAGCCGGTGTTTCATGGTGAAGGCTTCACGCGAGTTTGAGGGTAGGGTATTCTACGCTTTTCATGTATGTGGATTAAGATTTCCATGCTTGGTTTCTAGGTAGGTGTTTCCATTCTTTAAAGGCCTAAGGCTTAAGCAATTTATAAAACAATATTTTTATACTATTTAATTTTATGTTACCGCTATATAACGTTGCTCGTTCTGTATTCGTACTGTCACGAATGACGCTCAATGTCCATATCAGCGGAAACCCCGCTACGTCTTGACGTTACGGTTCCAATGAAGTTTGTTTTTTTGAAAACCGACTTCGTTTGCACAAGGATGTTATTTAAATTTCAATATACTTGTCGGTTCACATTAAAATTTCGCTTACTGACAAAATAACTCCAATTGACCCCAAACTGGAAATCTAGCAATAACTAGCCATAGGTATTCCAATAAAATCCGTTTCGTCGACAACGGAGTTTGTTTGGAAAATATCTACTTTTACGATCTATATAATATCGATAAAATATACTAAATAAATCTTAAAACAATTAAATTTAATAATAATAATAATAAATTATTATTATCGTAAATATTTAAGTAAAATAATATTCACAGCTTCAAATATAAGTTATACAGCTTAATATTATCAAATTTCGAGCCAAACGGTATCCAAATTATATTAAAACCATATTAAATTTATTAAATAAACGTTATGATTTAATAACGATTTCCACGGCAACTATTTTAAAATTTGATTTAGCCATAACTAACAACCAATAACACAAAAATCTGGATATTCCTCTTTCATATGAAAATTATAACCAACACGATTCCAACATTTCTTGTTTCACAGAAATCCGACTTATATCAGATCCTATATATTCAATTGAAGTTCAAAACTCCTTACTACAAACTTCCACGCTATTTTGAGCTCAATTTATAATTACATAAATATATAACGTTCAAACTTCGTTTTAATAACGAATTCCCCTTAAAATAATTTCATCCTCAAAATTGCTAATGTAAGAAAAATGCTACAAATCCCATTAATTTCCAAATCCAATTTATTTTAAATTAAGAATCAATTCAATATTGTAAATAAATATTTCCAAAAATATCGAAAAATTTCTAACACCCTAAATTTTTTGAAAAACTCGGTAGCCTCCCCTGTACGGAGTGACTTCTGCGATATCGCAGGAACAAATAATATATATACATCGACCGACACGGTCGGAAAACAAAAGTCAAAA
This sequence comes from Allium sativum, assembly GCA_030737875.1. Classification (NCBI taxonomy): domain Eukaryota; kingdom Viridiplantae; phylum Streptophyta; class Magnoliopsida; order Asparagales; family Amaryllidaceae; genus Allium; species Allium sativum. The sequence goes on along the minus strand of CM060909.1, from coordinate 259,627,468 downwards.
CCCAAAATTTTATATTTTCATGTAGATGTACCTTTTACGAGCCCTATTAAGCATAATTGTTTAATATATTTGCGATTTACTCAATCAATATCCATCTGTCTAGCCCTCTGGCACCTGTATTTATCTCAATTCACATATAAGTAATAAATATATGAAATTCTAAGACAATTTTTCCCTAATCAACAATATAGCTACACAAATTCCAAAATCAAGCAGATAACATCAATGCATTATCGAATACAGGGTTAAATCATAAGTTCTAATTCATATGTGGTTTCATTCCAGTTTAATTATACCAGAAATTATTATTTAGTTTATAACTCATTTGACTCCATTAAATTGTTGGTTATTTCCATTCAAGCAAACTATCATCCAAGAACAAGCAATTCACCATCAATAACCAATACACAACCAAATCAATTGAATTTACATTCAATATTAATATTTTATTTTAGGTTCATAGATTCAACATCAATCAATTAATATCCAATTGATTTCTATTTGAATATTATTTATTCATATTCCACATTTATTTATTTCAATTTAATTTTCTCTTAACCAGGTTAAGTTTTCAATTCTAATTTTCAATCCAATTTGAATTCCTTTCAAATCAATCAAACACATTAATATCTCAATAATTCGATAAAATTACTTTTCTATACAAACATATAATTTGGGTAAAATTATTTCATTTACCCCTTTACAAAACAATAATGTATCCATTGCCAGTTCAATGCTTCTCAACACTTGAACTGATCAACCAACACAATACAAAACATTTGTATATAAAATTTACAATTATGCTCTCATATATATATATATATATATATATATATATATATGCTCAATCTCGATCTAGGGTATTACTAACCCAATATCTATCGAGTCACACCACAGAGCCAAGGTTATTACTAAACCAATAACTCCGAAACCACTGTAACGACCCAAGGATTTTCGGCCTCGAAAATCAACATAATACCTTTACCATATCTCATGCTGACCTTCCAAACACCGAAAACACTAGATAGTTATTAGAAAGAAATTAGAGGGTGAGATAAGAAAGAAAGAAATATTATAACAGAAGAAGAAGAACCGATACAACACAGACTCTCACATCACAGCGAAACAAAATATAATACAGAAATAAATCTTTACTGAGAGCTTTTAAAAATACTTACAATATCATAGTACATCACATATTTGAACAGTGATCATAACCTATCCTCATATAATCACACAGTGGAATAAATACTAGATACAATACGTTTGAACACCTCCAGCTTGTCTCTGGACATCGCAGCATCCGATAACCTAGACCTATACAACCCCGGTCTAACCTGAGCATTTACAAAACACCGGGTCAGTCTGGTGAACCAGAGTGAGAAAAACTCGCACAGTACTCAGGGGATCGTCCAACTTGATTTTAAAGTTCAAAAATCTTTTCGAAAGAAAAGGATAATCGTAACACTAAATCCACACATAAATACGGATGGTTTTTACCTTATGACAACCCAAAACATTTTTGAAATCAATATCTTTTCTGATATTATAATAGTGTCTAAATACAAGTAGATATCAATCTAGTGGAACGCTTGCATCTCACGCTCCACATATATAGTATACAATCAAAACCGCGGGCGCTTATTGGAGATTGGATTCCGACTATGACAAGGTATGGGACCGCCTACCGATAGTGTATCTCTAAAGGGGAATACACTGGGTTCAACAAGAACATCTTGCAACCCGGCCCACATATGACGGGCCACTCATTTCTCTTTAGTGTATCGAATGTATATCACCAACGGTTGGGTTCAAACCACTGTTTCCCGAAAGAGACAACATCAAATAGATTAAAGAAGCAAAAGGAATCTCTCTAGATAGGTGATTATACACCCTAATGGGAGCGACCCACATAGCCATGCTGCCTGCCCGTTTTTTGTCATTTCCCAGTTGATGAGGCTTGAGGTTTGAATTTCCTTTTGAACATCTGGTCACCATTCACTTTGAATGCCACATCGTCAGATCCGCCAGATATCACTAATTGACCTCCACAAAAATACTCTAGTTATTTGGCTAGAGAAAAACCATTTCTCCACCATCAACTATGGTACGTTTGAAGAAATCAACATACGTAATTCCTTTGGAAATACTTTGTCTGACATACTTCCATACAAGTCATCTAGGAATAGGATGAACGTAAGGCACCCTCCTACCACATCCAAGAAATCGCCCTATAGATTAGTAGCGAGTAGCCCTTACAATTCGTAGATTCCAACCACGAAAGAACCACAGTATATCTTGGCCTGTAGACCGAAGATGATTAGCAGTTCTTCCATTTAGGAAGATCTATGGTCTTCAATGCTCCATTTCGATCATCTTCTAGAATCTTCATGTATTTGTTGGTCGGAATGGTTTTCGAATTAAAATTCTATCCCGGTCTTTCCGTACCAATAATCATATTGGACAGATTTGATAGTCGGTTATTTAACTATCAAAATAAATAGTGATTCAATCATGAAATCCAATGAGTTCACTGGTTCAGTATTTAGCATCAATTGGCCTTTTAATTAAAACAAGTGTAAATTTAAAACTCTTAAATATTTCAATATTATGAATATAGTTTTAGCTACTTATTTAACATAAGATTTTTCTTTATGCAAATTAACTTTTATGTATCCAGTTTCCTATGTCCACTTTCAAAACATTAGCCATATTCTTATCTACTATTGGGCAAATCAATTCAATTTATTTATTCGTAAAAATAATGTTACGAAATATCTTTTATTCATTTCTTGACAGTACACAGTGCTTATTTCTATTGAATAAAACTCAACTTTACATTTCTCTTCTAACTCGAAACTATCGTTATAATTCACGCAAATCCAATTTTTTCCTTTCTCTTTGGAATCCTCATTATATATTTTCCAAATTCTCACCCGACATTGCCTTGTTATTTCACTAATGGAAATATAGATTATCACTAATCTCTTTTACCATTACAAATAATATCATCCTTAGATAATCCCGATGTCGTTCAAGTTGGGGTATTTTAATTACCTCTTAGACCTTGATCAACAACGTTCATATCATAAGATGGATACCAGTTGTAATCTAAAAACTGATACTTCGTTCTAATACCAATACAAATTCCCATTTTACTATTTTATTTAAAATACGGCTTCATACAACCATCTTATCTCTTTGAAATTCTCCTTCTCGAATATGACATTTTTCTTTAATTCAATAATAAAGTAATTCCTTATAAAACACCACTTTTAAACAATTTCATTTCATAATTCAGATTTGTTTATCAAATCCTATGATCCACTTCTTTACCCAAATTCACTTTTACCCATCCCTTTCTAAATCCATTCAACCATTCCAGCTTTGGAAATCTTATGTTAATTCCCCTTCTTACTTAATCCCATTATTAAGTAACGTTAATTAACGCTTTACATCTTGAACCTCATTTATATAACACTGGTCTATTATAAACCCATTTTCATCCTTTTCTCCTTTTAATAAATCTGACTATTAAGTAAGCATTTGATTCAAGCTATCGTACCCGCTGGAAATTCCTTTTATAACTTTGTTATAAAAATTTGGGTTTTAAATATTAATCCCGTACATACTCTCCTTTCACCATCCAACTAGAGTTTATTTCAGTTTCGATTACCTTTAAATGAATTTCAATTAAAAGGTAATTTTCGAAATTATTATTAATTAAAATAATAATTCAGTTCGATCAATAACTACTTCAATGGTTAATTCTTTATTCGCATAGTAATTTCCCTTTTAAAAACCCAATTAAAATTTAACAAATATTCTTTAAACTATTTTATTAGATTAATCCAAACAAACTAATTTAATAATCAATTCCAGATAAAACTGTAACACCCCACGTCCGTTATTGTCACTCACAAAGGGAATGCACTAAGTTCTGTGGAGCATTTTGGGTAAAAGATGCAGATAAATTACAAGACAGACAAATTATTAAACAGTGGAAAATAGAACTTTGCTTTATTGATAATTTAGTCTATACAAGATTCTTTTACAATATCAGAGTATCATCTGTCTTTATAAAATAAAGAAGCATGAAAATACATTTATATATATTCCCCAATGTAGCAAGAGCCAGCCATAGCATCTGGAAGAGAATCCAAAGACAACTTCGTCAAATCTTCAAGCTGGGAAAGAGCAACGGTCCAGTCTAATCCTGAGTTATACAATTCCCTCCTCAATTACCTGGGGGGGGGGGGGAACGGAAGAAAAGAAGACGAAAGAAAAACAGAGTCAGACATAAAGCCTGAGTAAGTTCAGTAACTTCTAGCATGTGAATATGGAAAAACAAAACGACATGAATTAACTGAATACAAGATTACACCATGACGATAAGGTCAACAAGATTAGACAAGGTAGTCACAAGATATGCTAAGATGACTGGATACGCTCTAATACTTTTGCAGCTTCGCTATTTCCTTGTTATACTGGTTTCTATATCTCTGCACCACCTAACTAGTGTTCAACTAGTAACGATAACGTGATCCCAACCCCTGTAGTTTCCATTGTCTTCAGGCATACATTTATTATTTATTACCTAGATCTAGTCTAGGGTTTTCTATCAAGTGCTTCTTAGATTTAACTATAGTTTTACGCTATCTGCTGAACGCTTTTCGAGTTCAGGGTTTATGCCACCTAGTCCAACTAGGGATTACGCTACCTGTCGAACAATGCCCCCAAGTCTAGGACACACTACCTAGAGTGGTATATGCTCCTAGGCTTCCCCACGCATGTATCGCGAATCGTTATCGCTTGTCTAGATGCACATGTCCTGTAATGTGCGATCCGAGTCCTGTGACAGGGCAAATCAAGGAATACAGAACTCGGTCGGGAGCTTTCGGATATCTGCCGATGCAGATGCTAAGGTCTGTTTTTATTCCAGTGGCTATGGTCCCACTTGACCCCTCCCTCAACTAATGAAAGGCACACCTTGTAAAATGAGAACTATACGCCGGCCCCCGGTGCCCCACTATCCTATGGCCATCCGCAACCATAACTAGATAGCAAGTATATGGTCTTTTGGAGTTCTCCGCCTTTCCGCTTCACGTATCTCGACTGACTCAAGATGGATGGTAGACGACGAGTTGCTATCACAGGGCTGCCGTCTTCTCGCCGAATCACGCTGGTCCATCCTAGTCTTTAGGTTGCCACATATATATATTGCAACCAAGGCATACCCTCGGTTCTTCTAACGCAGACCTTAACCTCTGTGAGCCCAGGATGATCATCTGCAGCCTCACAGAGGGATACCAAGGGTACCCTCACGTCCCCTCGAAGCCTCGGGCTTCGTAACCCAATTCGTTGGAGCCTTCTTAAAACCAGATGGATGTCCGCTCCTTCGTGTTATACTAAGAATTACTACTTAGTTCTACTAACTAAGGTTTACCACTTAGTTTCCAAATTCCTTGTTTTCTTAACTAAGTTTTACTACTTAGTCCCTTTTTCAACTGAGGTTTACTATTTAGTTTTCTTTCTCGCCAGGTTGGGTTGGTTAAGCGTCTTTAGTCGATTGAAGCTATCTTAACCCTCTTCCCTTATCCTATTACACTGGTTAAGTGTTATCCCTTTATGCTTTTTACTTAACCCTATTCATTTATCATATTCTGATGGTTAAGCATTCAAGTTTACTTAACCCTATGGTCTAGTCCAGCTAACATATTAATTTGGCTAAGTTTATTACTTAACCCCAACCTCTAGTCTAATTAACATGTTAAATTGGCTAAGTGTATTAACTTTACTTAACCCCACCTTCTAGTCTAGTCAACATGTTAATTTGGCTAAGTATTCCCATGGACTTAACCCTCCCATTCTAGCTTTAACTGTGCTAAGTTGGTTAAGTGTTCCTTAACCTTCCCATTCTAGCTTTAATTAATAAATTAAAGCCGCAACCTCTCACATTAGACAGATATTGCTGCGGTTACTGGATGTGTCGGTCGGTTCCGGGCAGGTTTACACCGCAACTCAGTCTAACCTCGGGTTAGGCATATTCATGTTTTCTAAGTTCAAAGGGTTTTTGATTAATTTCCAAATCTGGTTTTGAAAACAACCATCCCGTCCTTCGGATCAGTTAGGGATAGCCAGGGAGGGCAGGAAACTTGTATTTTCCAAACCCAAGCCTAGACACTATCCTCTCTGTCACCCTAGAACCTTCTGGTCTATGTGTTATAAAAAGGGGTGTTATCAAAATACTTTTATTTTGTTTATAAATTGTTAACAATTTATTTCAAAAGCCCATTTCCCCTTTTTAGACAAATTTGGCCTATATTTATTTGTCAAGCCTACTAGTATACTTATATTCTAGGCCCAAGTCCTAACCCAACATGCAGTTTAGGCCATTTCCTATTTCATTGCCGAAACTAGATTAAATATCCTAGTTTATAATTTATGGCCAAAATTTAACCAAGTTACATATTTTGTGGTAAATGAACAATTTAACATTTATGACGAATTCTATAAGTAAATTACTCCTAATTTACTGATTTCATTACTACTCTCTTAATGTACATTGTCACATTTATCATTATGGCCCATTCTCTCTTATTTATCATATTTATACTTTTTGGTATGTAAATTATACCAAGTTTAGTGTCACTAACCATAATTTATTCTAAACATGACAATTGCTCACAATTATGAATAAATTCAAAATTGTGCTAATATACTTATTCCAAATCAACCTTAATTAACCCAATCTTGGTTTAACATCCTAATTCACAATTTATGGCAAAACTAGAATTATTTTTCTAGTTTACATTTTATGCCTAAAATTTAGCTTACTTACTAACGCTAAATTTAATATGTCAAAATCACATATTCCCTAATCCATGTCAAATTTCCCCGTTTTCATTTTAATATGCATGTCATAATACATATTCCAAATTATGCCAATTTCCCAGTTTACAATTACGTTCATATTCATTTCCATGTTTTTCCCCAAATCGCATTCCCACCGTTCGAATAATCGTGATTCAACCTAGATTATAAATAAATCTAGATTCGTAGATAAAAAGGGAATGAATCAAAATGACAAGAAGGAATAATTGGCATAAAAAGGTTTGGATAACAATGTAGGTTCAAGAATATGGGTAGACCTAACTAAATAGGTAAATTCCCACTGTCTTAAAACCAAAGAATGGGCAAAATAGGTTCAAGAACGTGGGTAGACCTAACTTAATAGGTAAATTCCCACTGTCTTAAAACCAAAGAAAAAAACCAAGGAACAGGTAGAATAAATAATTGGGTTTAGACCCAATTTCACAATCACCAAACTAAAGCAATATTTTCCTAATCATGAATCATGGGTGTCAAAATCACAATTGTCCTCATTATGTCATAAGCAATAGTTTATGTCCAATTCAAAGGCTTATGTTCTTAGTCATAAGTAATGTCCATGGTCATAGGCAATATAGGCGATGTTCATAGTCCAAAAGGGAAAATAATTCCCATAGTCCTAAGTCATTGTCATAGGCAATGTTTATATGTCCCAAAATCAAAGGCTTATGTCATAGTCCAAAGGCATATGCTTTCAAAGGCCACAGTTCTATAGTCATAGTCACGGTTACAGTCTTATTTGTCCTCGAATCATAACAGTTCTTAATTCAGTCCAAGAGTATAAACACAGATTCGAAGAGAGAGAGAGAGATTTGGCATATTCCTTTATTCCTTTAATTTCATGTCACAAATAAAACAAAATATTCAGATCTAGAAATAACCAACTTACAGAAAATAAATCTAGAAAAGAAGGAAAGCGTGGCTATGATTCGTGCGTCGTTGCTTGAAACTTGTTTGAGCTAGCCTTTAAATTCTTCACTTGAAACTTTGATTTGAATCCCTCCTTAAAAGTCTTTTAGCAGCATCTCCTCGTCTTGAATCATATTTTATTTTATTTATTTAAGAAAATTTAGAGGAGGGGAAGAAGCCATGAATCTTAGCAGCATAAGGATATAAGAGAATTGGTGCAAAGAGAATGAAGACTAGGGCTGTTTATATAGCTGCTCAAGACCTTATCGTACACGCAGCGCTGAGTCAGCATTGAACCTAGTTAAGAAAATAGTCCAGGTACGTAGATGAATCTAGCCAAACCTTATCATACACGCAGTGCTGAGTCAGCATTGGGTCCCACAAGCTATTTTGGCGTAAAAGTTTGATTTTCAAACTTTTGAATTTCTGGAATTTATTTAACTGTTTTATTCACATGAAATATTCTTATATGTATACAATTCCTCTAACGACCATTTTACGCGTATATATATACGCACAACTTTCATTTTATTTTCACAATTCAAATGATGATGCCATATTTCATTGACTGTAGCCTTATCTTGAATTTTATCTTTCGTATACATATATTTTTGTATATATATATATATATATTTATATTTCTCATATGTATATATATATATTTTCTTTATTTCCTTATATGTACGTTCTTATCCTTTCAAATTTTGAATTTGTATACGTACATATATTTGCATGTTCAATTGGCCCTCTCTAAAACAAAGATAAAAAAATTATGCCGTCGCCGGGGTTCGAACCCCCGACCTCCATGCTACAAATCCAATGCCTTAACCAACTGAGCTACAGAGGCTTTTGTTAATAAGTCTTAGAACAATAATAATTATTGTTCTCTCCTTACTTCTCTTTTTCATGTTAGTTACAATACTTAAATTAAACAACTGCATGGATCTTTTTCTTTTAATTTTTCTTTTAAAAATTAATTATACTTTAATTTGAGAATCTTAATGTCGCAAAATTACGGGGTGTTACATTCTCCCCCACTTAAAAGGATTTCATACCCGAAATCTTCAAGTTAGGAAGAATGTGTCCTACCATCCAATCACCCATCTACTCAACCATTCAATCACAGGCATTCATTGTCCTTAAAAAATTTCTAATGCTTTCATGTTCATATGCATAGTGTGTGTATATGTCTCTATCTAATGCAAAATCAGGCGGTCTACTGATTCAGTTGACCTCCTTAATGCAAATCATGTTAGTGCCATGCGTCCAATCATGCATGCAAACATCCCTAGTCATGTAAATACTACATGCGTGCACAACCATTCATCCATATGCAACGTCCATATGATATCATATCAAGTTCAACTTATAAACAAATGCATATATGTAAATGCAATATGAGAGCGTCCAAACTTGATCTAGTGCCTAATACGTATGCATATGCATCCACGAGCAACCATTTGCAACCACTTGCAACCATTCAACCATAACATGTTTCAAATACATGTTTACATCCATTGGCTTCTACCTAAGGATCGCAGATACGACCTAGAGGATATACTTTGGAAAGAGAGAAACAACTATGCGTAAAGCTCCTAAACAGAGAAATCAAGGATGCACTCTTAAGGAAAAAGGGCATGTTGCTAGTATCTAGCCTTCTTGAGCTTTACTCCACCGTATCTTAACCAATTTATCTTCACGATTGTGAAGTTCCTAATCTCCATTTCCAAAATAAACAGATGTCAATCACGGTGCCAAGTATATGTACTAAGATGATTAGAGGCCTCCCTCTTAGCTTATCCATCACGCCATAACTATGAGAGTCAAAAGATCACTCCGTACTTTTTAGAGTACCTACCACAACTATTCATCTTTCACGCAAACCATCCAAACCGAACTCGACATTCCCCAAGTACAAGCCCCAAAGGCCTAAACCAATATCAGACAAGCATCCAAGGAATATCTTCTCCGAATTTAGACGATCTACGTGAGATGATATAAGCAAACTCGATAGCTATCCTCAAATCCCTACTAACCAAAAACTGGTCGGACCACCGATTGGATTTGAGACTCTAGTGGGAACTTTCTACTATACACGTACTATGGTGCAGAGACTCAACTATGGAAGTGGGTATGAACAATTAAGAAGCGCTGGAACCTAAGGAAATAGTAAGAACAGAAAACTAGACTCTTCCAACCGGACCACCTTTCTCCTAGGTGCGCTTGGTGGCGAAAGCATGTACTTGTCCTTCTGAAAATCTCGTCCTCGTTCTTGCCCTTGTCCTTAAGTATATGTCCTATCATACCATAGTAAAGATACTTGCTCTTGTCTTAGGTTTTATAATCCCTTCCTCCTTCGTGAGCCAAGTCTACATCCATAATTTCCTCATTCTTGGGTCGTGCTCCTTTGCCAAACTTCCGCGTGTAACCATGTTGGCAAATCTCTCGAAAGTTGCCTCTATCGCACGGAAAAACCCTATAAACTTGAAAGAAGACTGGCCGTAAGTAAAACAACTACGGCTATAGACGGAAGTCGGGCATTACTTCGCCCTTCGATGAGGTTACCTCCCAGAAAGCCAGGAGCCCCAGAGAGTCAAGAAAGAAGGAGACAAGAATTCAAATAGAGGAAGAGAAGACAATGCGTATGGCTTTGGGGAATATGCCTTTAAACCAAATCCTTTCTTTTAAAAATGCTTCTTTAAAAACCTTTTGAAAATAATTTTTCAAATCTTTTATCTGATCCGGTAACCTTCAGCTCTGATACCACGTGTAACACCCCACGTCCGTTAGTGTCACTCACAAAGGGAATGCACTAAGTTCTGTGGAGCATTTTGGGTAAAAGATGCAGATAAATTACAAGACAGACAAATTATTAAACAGTGGAAAATAGAACTTTGCTTTATTGATAATTTAGTCTATACAAGATTCTTTTACAATATCAGAGTATCATCTGTCTTTATAAAATAAAGAAGCATGAAAATACATTTATATATATTCCCCAATGTAGCAAGAGCCAGCCATAGCATCTGGAAGAGAATCCAAAGACAACTTCGTCAAATCTTCAAGCTGGGAAAGAGCAACGGTCCAGTCTAATCCTGAGTTATACAATTCCCTCCTCAATTACCTGGGGGGGGGGGGGAAACGGAAGAAAAGAAGACGAAAGAAAAACAGAGTCAGACATAAAGCCTGAGTAAGTTCAGTAACTTCTAGCATGTGAATATGGAAAAACAAAACGACATGAATTAACTGAATACAAGATTACACCATGACGATAAGGTCAACAAGATTAGACAAGGTAGTCACAAGATATGCTAAGATGACTGGATACGCTCTAATACTTTTGCAGCTTTGCTATTTCCTTGTTATACTGGTTTCTATATCTCTGCACCACCTAACTAGTGTTCAACTAGTAACGATAACGTGATCCCAACCCCTGTAGTTTCCATTGTCTTCAGGCATACATTTATTATTTATTACCTAGATCTAGTCTAGGGTTTTCTATCAAGTGCTTCTTAGATTTAACTATAGTTTTACGCTATCTGCTGAACGCTTTTCGAGTTCAGGGTTTATGCCACCTAGTCCAACTAGGGATTACGCTACCTGTCGAACAATGCCCCCAAGTCTAGGACACACTACCTAGAGTGGTATATGCTCCTAGGCTTCCCCACGCATGTATCGCGAATCGTTATCGCTTGTCTAGATGCACATGTCCTGTAATGTGCGATCCGAGTCCTGTGACAGGGCAAATCAAGGAATACAGAACTCGGTCGGGAGCTTTCGGATATCTGCCGATGCAGATGCTAAGGTCTGTTTTTATTCCAGTGGCTATGGTCCCACTTGACCCCTCCCTCAACTAATGAAAGGCACACCTTGTAAAATGAGAACTATACGCCGGCCCCCGGTGCCCCACTATCCTATGGCCATCCGCAACCATAACTAGATAGCAAGTATATGGTCTTTTGGAGTTCTCCGCCTTTCCGCTTCACGTATCTCGATTGACTCAAGATGGATGGTAGACGACGAGTTGCTATCACAGGGCTGCCGTCTTCTCGCCGAATCACGCTGGTCCATCCTAGTCTTTAGGTTGCCACATATATATATTGCAACCAAGGCATACCCTCGGTTCTTCTAACGCAGACCTTAACCTCTGTGAGCCCAGGATGATCATCTGCAACCTCACAGAGGGATACCAAGGGTACCCTCACGTCCCCTCGAAGCCTCGGGCTTCGTAACCCAATTCGTTGGAGCCTTCTTAAAACCAGATGGATGTCCGCTCCTTCGTGTTATACTAAGAATTACTACTTAGTTCTACTAACTAAGGTTTACCACTTAGTTTCCAAATTCCTTGTTTTCTTAACTAAGTTTTACTACTTAGTCCCTTTTTCAACTGAGGTTTACTATTTAGTTTTCTTTCTCGCCAGGTTGGGTTGGTTAAGTGTCTTTAGTCGATTGAAGCTATCTTAACCCTCTTCCCTTATCCTATTACACTGGTTAAGTGTTATCCCTTTATGCTTTTTACTTAACCCTATTCATTTATCATATTCTGATGGTTAAGCATTCAAGTTTACTTAACCCTATGGTCTAGTCCAGCTAACATATTAATTTGGCTAAGTTTATTACTTAACCCCAACCTCTAGTCTAATTAACATGTTAAATTGGCTAAGTGTATTAACTTTACTTAACCCCACCTTCTAGTCTAGTCAACATGTTAATTTGGCTAAGTATTCCCATGGACTTAACCCTCCCATTCTAGCTTTAACTGTGCTAAGTTGGTTAAGTGTTCCTTAACCTTCCCATTCTAGCTTTAATTAATAAATTAAAGCCGCAACCTCTCACATTAGACAGATATTGATGCGGTTACTGGATGTGTCGGTCGGTTCCGGGCAGGTTTACACCGCAACTCAGTCTAACCTCGGGTTAGGCATATTCATGTTTTCTAAGTTCAAAGGGTTTTTGATTAATTTCCAAATCTGGTTTTGAAAACAACCATCCCGTCCTTCGGATCAGTTAGGGATAGCCAGGGAGGGCAGGAAACTTGTATTTTCCAAACCCAAGCCTAGACACTATCCTCTCTGTCACCCTAGAACCTTCTGGTCTATGTGTTATAAAAAGGGGTGTTATTAAAATACTTTTCTTTTGTTTATAAATTGTTAACAATTTATTTCAAAAGCCCATTTCCCCTTTTTAGACAAATTTGGCCTATATTTATTTGTCAAGCCTACTAGTATACTTATATTCTAGGCCCAAGTCCTAACCCAACATGCAGTTTAGGCCATTTCCTATTTCATTGCCGAAACTAGATTAAATATCCTAGTTTATAATTTATGGCCAAAATTTAACCAAGTTACATATTTTGTGGTAAATGAACAATTTAACATTTATGACGAATTCTATAAGTAAATTACTCCTAATTTACTGATTTCATTACTACTCTCTTAATGTACATTGTCACATTTATCATTATGGCCCATTCTCTCTTATTTATCATATTTATACTTTTTGGTATGTAAATTATACCAAGTTTAGTGTCACTAACCATAATTTATTCTAAACATGACAATTGCTCACAATTATGAATAAATTCAAAATTGTGCTAATATACTTATTCCAAATCAACCTTAATTAACCCAATCTTGGTTTAACATCCTAATTCACAATTTATGGCAAAACTAGAATTATTTTTCTAGTTTACATTTTATGCCTAAAATTTAGCTTACTTACTAACGCTAAATTTAATATGTCAAAATCACATATTCCCTAATCCATGTCAAATTTCCCCGTTTTCATTTTAATATGCATGTCATAATACATATTCCAAATTATGCCAATTTCCCAGTTTACAATTACGTTCATATTCATTTCCATGTTTTTCCCCAAATCGCATTCCCACCGTTCGAATAATCGTGATTCAACCTAGATTATAAATAAATCTAGATCCGTAGATAAAAAGGGAATGAATCAAAATGACAAGAAGGAATAATTGGCATAAAAAGGTTTGGATAACAATGTAGGTTCAAGAATATGGGTAGACCTAACTAAATAGGTAAATTCCCACTGTCTTAAAACCAAAGAATGGGCAAAATAGGTTCAAGAACGTGGGTAAACCTAACTTAATAGGTAAATTCCCACTGTCTTAAAACCAAAGAAAAAAACCAAGGAACAGGTAGAATAAATAATTGGGTTTAGACCCAATTTCACAATCACCAAACTAAAGCAATATTTTCCTAATCATGAATCATGGGTGTCAAAATCACAATTGTCCTCATTATGTCATAAGCAATAGTTTATGTCCAATTCAAAGGCTTATGTTCTTAGTCATAAGTAATGTCCATGGTCATAGGCAATATAGGCGATGTTCATAGTCCAAAAGGGAAAATAATTCCCATAGTCCTAAGTCATTGTCATAGGCAATGTTTATATGTCCCAAAATCAAAGGCTTATGTCATAGTCCAAAGGCATATGCTTTCAAAGGCCACAGTTCTATAGTCATAGTCACGGTTACAGTCTTATTTGTCCTCGAATCATAACAGTTCTTAATTCAGTCCAAGAGTATAAACACAGATTCGAAGAGAGAGAGAGAGAGAGAGAGATTTGGCATATTCCTTTATTCCTTTAATTTCATGTCACAAATAAAACAAAATATTCAGATCTAGAAATAACCAACTTACAGAAAATAGATCTAGAAAAGAAGGAAAGCGTGGCTATGATTCGTGCGTCGTTGCTTGAAACTTGTTTGAGCTAGCCTTTGAATTCTTCACTTGAAACTTTGATTTGAATCCCTCCTTAAAAGTCTTTTAGCAGCATCTCCTCGTCTTGAATCATATTTTATTTTATTTATTTAAGAAAATTTAGAGGAGGGGAAGAAGCCATGAATCTTAGCAGCATAAGGATAGAAGAGAATTGGTGCAACGAGAATGAAGACTAGGGCTGTTTATATAGCTGCTCAAGACCTTATCGTACACGCAGCGCTGAGTCAGCATTGAACCTAGTTAAGAAAATAGTCCAGGTACGTAGATGAATCTAGCCAAACCTTATCATACACGCAGCGCTGAGTCAGCATTGGGTCCCACAAGCTATTTTGGCGTAAAAGTTTGATTTTCAAACTTTTGAATTTCTGGAATTTATTTAACTGTTTTATTCACATGAAATATTCTTATATGTATACAATTCCTCTAACGACCATTTTACGCGTATATATATACGCACAACTTTCATTTTATTTTCACAATTCAAATGATGATGCCATATTTCATTGACTGTAGCCTTATCTTGAATTTTATCTTTCGTATACATATATTTTTGTATATATATATATATATATTTATATTTCTCATATGTATATATATATTTTCTTTATTTCCTTATATGTACGTTCTTATCCTTTCAAATTTTGAATTTGTATACGTACATATATTTGCATGTTCAATTGGCCCTCTCTAAAACAAAGATAAAAAAATTATGCCGTCGCCGGGGTTCGAACCCCCGACCTCCATGCTACAAATCCAATGCCTTAACCAACTGAGCTACAGAGGCTTTTGTTAATAAGTCTTAGAACAATAATAATTATTGTTCTCTCCTTACTTCTCTTTTTCATGTTAGTTACAATACTTAAATTAAACAACTGCATGGATCTTTTTCTTTTAATTTTTCTTTTAAAAATTAATTATACTTTAATTTGAGAATCTTAATGTCGCAGAATTACGGGGTGTTACAAAAACAATCAACTTAGTTACTCAAACACTGTTATCTCATTTCCAATTCGTTCCCCCTTTAAATCAATTAAAAATATAATTAATTTAAATAAGTCCTTTTAATTTTTACCAAAACAATTATCCAATTTAAATCATCAATTTAATTTCTATTCACTTGTATATCATTCTGATTAACATCAGAATTTCCTTATAAAATCAATTAATAATTTAATTCTAAATTAAAATAATAAATAAATAAATATTTCTTTCCCTTTTTTAAACTTTTAATTCAAAATAATATATATTTAAAAATCTATCTCCAGTTAAAAAATAAATTTTATAACTTTAGTTCTATTAATCCACCTGACAGTAAATCAATATAAAACAAAACAATTTATTCTTAGGCCATTTACTACCGCTTACCTAACCAATAAATTGCCCATTGGTTAAAACAAAGCACAAGTTGAATTTTCAGTCAACGATAACTAAACAAATCAATCACCCAATCATGACAGTTCATATATGATACTATGAAACTAAATAATATATTTGAGGAATCCCATTGGATTCGTCCAACCTGTTCTTCCCTGTATCCAAAATGGTTATCTCAAATCAGATTATTCAATTCCATTTAACTGATAATTTCCATAACAGTAAATAACAACTATTTAACATAAACCAACTAACAAGCAGTTCAAACAATTGAACACATTTATAAATAAACGTGACCAATAAGGTAAGTTACCTTTCTTGGATCAAATCGTTAAAATAACGATTTGGTATTTCACTGGAATTAAACAACGGTTTAATTTCTTCGATTCAATCAACAAATAAATATATAATTAGCAAACAGTCAACCATTAGCAACCACAGTACACAAAAAAATAAAAATCCAATTTATATAAAATATAAATGGGGAAAACTGAGTGAGTTTTATTTGTCACTGAGCGGTTTGTTTAATTAAATTAAACGAGTGTTTAATTAGATTAAAATTCTCAGATCAGTCCAGGACTATCTAGACTGGCTTCAGAATGAAGTGTTCGTAACCATGGTTCCAATGCATTTAGTTCCGTCCAATTCTATCCACATATGGATTAGTTATTAACATTTTTTATTAAATACGATTTGACCATAATAATTAATTCTCTTAATTGAGTTTTACTAAATAAATTACATTTTGTTAGCAAATATAAACAGGCCGACTTGGGTTCCTGTTACTTTCGAATGGCACACTTCTTTTCCTCCACTACTGATCCCATCTGCATTGTTCACAATATTTTAATTAAATAACTTAATCTTAATCATCATCAATTTCACAATAATCATTGCGTTTAGACAAACAATTACGTTTAAGTATACAGGCCGGCGTTGCTTCTGCTCGTCCAGTCCTTCACGTTTCCCTTTGGAAATCACCCGGTTTTTATTCTTTTGCATTGTTTAAAATTGGAATAAATTAAAGAACTTTTAATTAGATATTATTTAAGTTAATTTCATTTGGTTCAAACTAGGCTGATTACCCATCACGTGTCCTGCTGTCTTCCACCCCATGCCGCTTCTTCTACTATGCCATCTTGTGCTTCTCGTTCAAAACCGTTATGCTACATATTTTTTTTGATTTGTGCATGTCACGTTATGTTCCAATTCCTATGAGTTGTCACGTGCCTTCCATCCCTTAGCTGAAGTAATTAAATTAGTTTATACTGTTAATTAGGTCTTTAATTACACCAATTATTTGTTAAATAACTTTAACAAGTTAACCTTTCTGGAAATAGCTGACTTCTTTTCTCATGCTTCAAATAGTAGAGATTTACTCCATCCACGCTCATTTATCACTTTGCAACATTTCTCAAAATACACTATATCGTTTCACGCATCCATCATTCCCAGGTTTCCGCTGAAAACTCCACCCCTTCTGCTTTTATTCTCCGCGTTTCCCCATCCTGCATGCACCATGTTGCCTTCAAATATGCCCAACTACTTTGCATTTTGATCAAAATCCATGGGCCTAACCCTAATACTGCCTTCCAGCTTTAAAGAAATCATGAACCACACTTTTTTTCCATCTCCACGTATATTGCCTTCTGCTTCCTACCTCCCGATTTCACTACGCACACACCCATCATCATCGAGCTTCCGCACAGCCACAGACCGCCGAGCGTATGCCTTCGCCCACTACAGGGACCCCCATCGAGCACTCTTCCACTTCCCACCAGTTTCGTCGCCAACCGTGCCCCATAGGTCCCAAAAACGCTGAAAGAATGGAACCCATGCAGTCCTGGTCAACTACTCCTCCGCCGATGTGCCTTCACCGACCAGACCACCTACAACCAATCCCCCTCCCTCTGCTCTTCCTCCAACCCGTTGAAGCCAAATCTGAAAGTTCACATATCTTCGGCAAATCTCCACAAAACGTGGCCCTAGGTGATCGAGAAAGACCCAAAGAACAATGAACCAAAGGGACTTCACTTTACAGGATTTAATTTAAGTTTGGGCTTTGAAGTATTGTTTTTGAAATCAGTTTTTTTTTAGAATTGCTAAAAGGAAATGATTAGTGAAATAGGAATTTATTTTCTCAGAGGTAACGGGGTTCGATCATTTGTTGAAAGGAAAAAAGAGAAGAGAATAGAGAGGGTTATCTAGGTGCAGACAACGTGGAGAACACGGTTACTTAGTGTGGCTGCCAAGGAAAACAATTTGAATTATTTTATTGTCACTTTGTTTCGACGGTTCAATAATAGCTGCGAAAATAGGGAGAAGCACGTGCATAGGATGCTGAGAAATTAAATAGGGCATATGTTTTTATTTCTTTTTGATGGGAGTTAACATGTTGGTACTTTAAGATATAGTTATGGTTGCAGAAGGAAGCATGTGTTTCATGGTTAAGACTTCATGCGAGTTAGAGGGTAGGGTATTCTACGCTCTTCATGTTTGTGGATTAAGATTTCCATGCGTTGGTTTCTAGGTAAGTGTTTCCATTCTTTAAAGGCTTAAGGATTAAGAAATTTATAAAACAATATTTTTATACTATTTAATTTTATATTACCGCTATATAACGTAGCCTGTTCTGTATTCGTACTGTCACGAATGACGCTAAATGTCCATAACGTCGGAAATCCCGCTACATCTTGACGTGACGGTTCCAATGAAATTTGTTTTGTTGAAAATCGACTTCGTTTGTACAATGATGTTATTTAAATTTCAATATACTTGTCGGTTCACATTAAAATTTCGCTTACCGACAAAATAACTCCAATTGACCCCAAACTGGAAATCTAGCAATAACTAGCCATAGATATTCCAGTAAAATCCTTTTCGTCGAAAACGGAGTTTGTTTAGAAAATATCTACTTTTACGATCTATATAATATCGATAAAATATATTAAGTAAATCCTGAAACAATTAAATTTAATAATAATAAATTATTATTATCGTAAATATTAAAATAGAATAATATACACAACTTGAAATATAAGTTATACAACTTAATATTATCAAATTTTGAGCTAAACGGTATCCAAATTATATTAAAACCATATTAAATTTATTAAATAAACGTTATAATTTAATACGATTTCCACAACGACTATTTTAACATTTGATTTAGCCATAACTAACAGTATATAACACAAAAATCTAGATTTTTCTCTTTCATATGAAAATTATAATCAACACGATTCTAACGTTTCTTGTTTCATAGAAATCCGACTTGTATTGGATCCTGTATATTCAATTGAAGTTCAAAACTCCTTACTACGAGCTGCCGCGTCATTTCGAGCTTAATTTATAATTATATAAATATATAACGTTAACTTCATTTTAATAACGAATTCAATATTAAAATTCATTAATATTCCAAATAAAATATTTAAAATAATCAATTAAATTAAATATTTGACTACCAAAAATACGGGACGTTACAAATACTCTAAGTATATGACTGGACTCCGAGTCATCATCATGACTCGATACATAATCATGATTATGGATCAACCCACCTTATTGGATGTATTGTAATTGGCTCAAATATACATTCAGTAGGAAGTAATGCATCCAAAGAGACACTCAACCAAGTCTGGTGGAGGATGCTCTGCAGCTGTAGGCTAAGAAAACGATGGAAATCTTCCTCCTAATGAAATCATTTATTAGTTTGGAAATTTTTCTTGACATAATGTAATCATAAGAAGAGAAGTTCATTGGGCAGTTGGTTGATTGAATCAAAGGTTGTAATGGGCTCAAAAAACTTTGATGGATGAAATGAATGTTTTTCTTGATTAACAACTTTTAAATTATGCTAGAAATGTAAGGGGAACATGGTTCCTATAACATGAAAATTCTTTAACCTTTTCCAGAAGAAACTCATCTCAAAAGCAGAGTCCGAAGTAATAAATCTTGTTGAAGATCTGGTAAATGAAATATGACCATATATGTTGCCAACACCTTAGGATAAAACCAAATTCATGACATACGATGTTCAAGGGTTTTACAACGTTTCCTTTTCAAACATAATGTTGATCTCAGTATTGAAAACATTGAAGTTAGAGCTAATGTTGACCTAAATGTCTGGACTGGAGTTTAAACCGTTGTTGTATAACCCGTTGTAAGTGCATCAATATCTGTAGGAGTGGTTCTCTTAAAAAAATGGTGGACCTGAGCTTCAAGCAGTATCAAAAACTATTCACGGAATTAAACATTACAAGTCACATCTAACAGCCACCTTATAAAATATCATACAAAATGGTATATTTCCTATATAATCAAGAGATAGATGGATAAAAACATAAAACAGAGGAAGAATAAGGTCTCATGCCAATTTAAACTCCATTCACATAGGAAATCCAAAATACTGAATATCCTAAAATTTCTCCATGCCAACTATGTCTTCTTATAACGAAAAAACTGACTAGAAATTACATCTATACAAGTATGATTGGCATATGGATGGATCTCGAGCAACATATGAAATTTACTTCTGGCATCTCTCTATATTTTGAAGAAGTGGCATCGATTTTGTTCACTAGGATTAATCCTAAATCCATATTGATATTTGTAGACTTGTTACAGAAGTTCCAGCGATTTTTCAAAGAACTAATGTATGGTAAAGGAGCTGCATGACCTTATGGACCATTTTTTCAAGCAAACCTGCTAGAACCAGTGTAGATGGACCCACCAATCAATAAAAGTTTCATTATTAAATAACACTCCAGTTAGCTAGCTACAAAGGAATGGTACAACGACCCAAAATAATGTTATTTCATTCACCCTTATCTATTCGACTATTCCCTTTTCCAAATTAGCTTTACCTAAACATTAATAGCACTATAAACAGCCTAGTGGAGGAAACACTACTTTTCCCTTGAACCATATTTGGAAATGTGGGCTCCCTAGTCGTTGGATCGAGGTGCCATACCGATCCCTTCAATTTGAGAACCGATTTTTCTCCAGCAACTAGGGGAAGGCTTAAATCATTAGATTGACGTGTCATATCAGTCCTGACCTTCAGAGCCGGTGTTGTTCCTCTAATGTTTGGAAGGCTTAACCTCCAAATCAATGGCTCATACCAATACATACTTCTAAGAATTTTCAATTTACGATAATGTTGCAGAGGCTTAACACCTAGATCGACGGATACTTGATTCAGAACTCTATGTTTGCTGATAGAACTGCACTTTGAAGCTATCAGGCCAACAGTCAAACGATCCAAAAACCCTAAAACTCTTTGAAACTAATGTAATATCACTTCATAGTTATCGCATCGGTGGTCTTTCAATCCAAATCATTTGAGCTAACAGAATATCACTTCAAGGCAAGTGGGTTGACCATTAGTTGATCTAAACCTCGCTTTCTAAGAAGCATCGCTTTGGAAACTTAGGAGGGCTCAAGTTCCTTGCCTTTTTAAGAAGTAGCATCGCTTTAGCATGTCCGGAAGTACCAAAATCATTATTCTTTCTGAAAACCGACATAGCTTTAGCATGCGAGGAAGGCTTAACTTCCTTATCATCTGAGAACTAGCGTCACTTTGACACATCAAGAAGGCCTAAACCTATTTCACCTTTCGAGAATTGGCATCTCTTTGACATGTAGGGAAGGCTTGACTCCTTTTCCTTTTAAGAACCAGTTTTTCTTTGGCATGTCAAGAAGGCCCAAACTCATTCTTTCTCCGAGAATGGACATCTCTCTGGGAGGACAAAAAGGCTCAACTTCATTGCCTTCTGAGAAATGGCATCGCTATGGCATTCAAGAACGACCAAAATCATTTTACTTCATGAGAACCAGTATCCATATGGAATCTCAAAAAATCTTAACTTCCTTGCCTTTTAAGAATCAACGTTAATTCGGCTTCATCAGGAAGATAAACCCTTTCGAACTAGTGGAACTGCCTCTCGATGCACCTCTTATCCCATAAATCTAACGGAGTTGTGCTCCAAAACCACAGATTGATGGTTAAATCGAACGTATCTCTCTTTTACTTGCAAGGACTGACATAACCTCATCCTTGCAAGCCAATCACATGATCTATTTGGAGTTAATGAAACTACCCTCCAACTCCTTTGCTTAAAAGGAATCTAATCAACTGTGCGATCGATTAAAATTTAACTAACGTCTGATTAAGCTTCAAGAGCCAAAACAACTATACACTTAAAGCCTCAAATAACATAATCTTCTGATATAGGGACTGGCGCATGCCTTAATTGTTCTGGAACATGAAATGAACTTGGGGTAACCCAATGAGTTGTAATTAAAACCTAAATAAAGTTCAAATTCATAAATAATCCAATGGAGTAAGAGGAACCACACATGCCTATATAGCCATAAAAAGAAAATTCAGATTGCATAACAGTTCTGTTACTCCCACCAGTTAATTCTAACAATTATAACAGAGCTAAATTATACGATACGACAAAGAACTACATCTATTCAATGTATATGTGCAAAGAAGCAATGTATAAACAAAGGGCAGGTAAATAACCATTAATAATGCAATTATATATGAACAGTCAGCACGATACATAAAGTACGGATAGTACACAACAAGGATTACGAAGGTAAACTATAATATTCATTACTATCAAAGACTTTATATAAGAATCAAATAGTGGGGATCGCTTTTGGCCTGGTTGACTGAAAATGTGAAAAAAATCAACGATCTAATACAGACTCAATGGCTTGACCAATGCAGCAAATAAGGGTAAAAGAAGAATACTTCCTACTTCTTCCTAACTCCTCCTATAGGACCTTTGGTGACCATTTTCCTCTTTTTCTTAGACCCCATGCCACTCGAAGACTCGCTTTCTGAAGGCGACCCAAGATCTATGCATCTTTCCCTAGACTCCTTTGGGCTCTTTCTTTATGTATATATTCTTATGGTCGGCTTCTCGTCTCTCTGCTATGATTATTTGATCTATTTAGTCATGCACTTCTGTTATTCTCACATCTTCCCAAAACATGGAAGTACCATTTAGGACATTTTACCTAATCCAAAAATTACTTATCTTTTGGAATCGATGGAACTACTTCTCGATAAACTTATATCGCAAGATTGATGGGAAAAATAATCCAAAATGAAAAGGTGTCATGTTCTGCTTCGATAAAGCGATGAAGTCGATCAAGTATCAATGTTTCTCTAACAACGTTATAAAGCTTACAACATCCAAGATAATGGAGAAAATTGACAATAGCCAATATGAAAATTGACTATGGCTTACTGGAATTGACTATAGCCTAGAGGTAAGAGATATTAAGGAACAATGCCCACAATTGAATCAAGAACGTACCAATTTACATAATTCAAAACTAAATATGAATTAATCCCTAGCTATAAACTTTAGAAGAATTCAGATGCAATCCAGGGACATGTAGCAGCAAAACGTTTATTAAATCCAAGCAATGAATATTCAGTTATGCAAGACATGAACTGACTTATGAAGTAGTCTCTACGGTAATATGGACATCTGGGTGGGGCATGTACGACTAAGCTGAAGTAAACATAAAAAGTTGAAAAATAAATTACCTTCCTTCCATTCTTCCAGAGTAGGCGACAAAGTTGAACAAGGGAAGTTGAAAATTTAGCCTCACAAATACATTTTGCTTATAAATGCCCAGAGATAGGCAGTGATTAAGAGAAGTCCCTAAAGTTGAGTTATCCATATAAGAGTTACTAGAGATTGGAACTTGAGCACCATTGAGATTACAACATTGAACTTGGAAAATTTAGATCATGGAAAAGGAATTAGAGGAAAGAAAATCATAGAGCTTGAAATCATGTGGCATGGATAAAAGCTAAGGAAGATAGAAACATTTATGCAAATCAGATTGGATGGAAAATAAATGAACTGCTTAGAATATTCAGTTCATTAATGAATGCATGGAACTTGCATTTAAAGCAACCGGCTTATGTAAAGACCCATTTTTTACGTATCAAAGGATCGTAAAATAGTTATATTTAATTCATAAGTGGTCGTATCGTTCTGTTGAGACAAGTCCCACATCGGGGAATTTATAAAATATATTCTGTATAAACGTTAAGAGTCCACCCTTCACATTGCCAATTGGTTTTGTGATAATTTGGGGTTCGTTCTCTTATTTTAATATTGTTTCATGTAGATGAGAAACATGTCTATGATTTTTTCCAAATCCTTTTATGACCTTTTTGCCATTGTAATTTATAGTTTTAGCCATAACTTTCGGTAGGAACCGAATTAAGTGTTTTAATTGGTCTCATTGCATCAAAATGGTGATTGACCATTCCATAGAGTGGTTAAAAAAATGATTAAGCAGGTTGGGAGAAATATTGTTTTAAGGTTTTATTTTTGTGGCACAAATTTCAAAATGGTTGATGGGATGAAATTAGATTAATCCATCAGACTTGACCACCAGCTATAAATAGGGGCTGTGAGGGAGAGATTTAGAGTTTTCTCCCTCATTATCACATTAGGTTGGGTGACTATGATTCTCTAGTTCGACCTAATTCTCTCAAACCTTAGATCTATGCTTTCTTCATTAAACCAATTCTAGTTTATATCTAGAGGCTAGATCTACATCCAAGAGGACTAGATCTCATCATTTCTACATCATATTACACATTCTTTTCGCTGTCCGGATCAGATCTACATCTATTTTAATTGGATTTCAGATTTTGGCGAGTGATAGCGATCTCTTATATAGCCATATTGTATTATATGTTGTAATTAGGCCTTTAACTCTTTTATGTTAATTTAACCCTAAAACCGGATTTTTCATGTTAATTTCACATCTAGAAACCCTAGGTAAACCTAATTATAACATATGCTAAGTAATTTAGTAGTTAAAATATATTTTACATGTAATTTTCCTTCGATTATGTCAGATTTTTTATTGTTATTACATGACTCATGTTTACATGTGTTTATATGTCTGTATGTTTAAAATTGAATGAACTACTATTAGTATGCTTGGAATTATGCTATGATTGATTTGGTTGTTTAGAATTTTATGCATTAGGACTTTAAATCGAAGACCAGAGCATATAGGAGGTTCAGATCATCAAAAGTAGATGAATCTGCGGACGTAGGCTCTCGAGGACGCAAGGAGGAGATATAAAAAATATAGCTCCAAAATAAGCTAAGTATATTGACCGACACTAGTCCATAGTCTATGGACCAACACTGCTCCATCATATCAATGTGAGATATGTATGAAATTTTAGATGTGGCCTTAAGGGGTCCCGGGTACGCTTCAGTGAAGATATGGTTTGATTAGGACAGACACAACACTTGAAACTCAAGAGCAATGTGATGGACCAACAGAAAAGACTTCAAGAAGTTAACAGTGCATGTGATTTTGGCCAAGAGGAGTATTCGAAGCCAAAAATAAAGTGGTGTAAACATTTAGCCTATTTTGGCTGGGTGTGTCGACCAACATATGTCCATAGGGTATGGACCAACACTACTTCATTAAATTTTAGGATATTGTAACACCCCGTATTTTCTGTAAACATTAAAGTAACGAATTAAAGAATAATTAATTACAAATGTGAGAATTAAGGGAAATGGGTTATAACATTGCATTCGTCTTGGAATTCTGCTTGAGATAGAGTCCGAGTTTGTGTAAATTGGATTCCGTATGAAGGAGTTATGACCTTCAGAAGATTCGAGAATTCAAATAAACAGCTCAGTTTAAAGTTCAGAAAATTCAAAATTCAAAATCAAAAGCAGAAAAGGGCTGGGCGGGAATTTTCCCGCCCAAGGCTAGGTCGATCAAGAGGTCGACCAGGGGGTCGACCTCCCCCATACAGGTCGACCTGGGGGTCAACCTGGGGGTCGGCCTCCCCCTCGGGTTAGATCTGAAATCTAACGTGTTTCTCTATGTGATGAATTGCAGTGTCATTAGGGCTTGTGTGGCAGGTTCTGGTTGGTTCTCTTAGGTTTGAATGGCTTTGATTTGCTCTAGGTTAATCTGACGGTTCTTATTAAATCAAACTTCTATATAAGCAACCTAAATCTAAACCCAAAGCCACACAAAAATATTCCTAAGACCGTCATGCTGTCAACACTCAACCTAGAGTAGCCGCCATTCTCATTCAACTAGGAAGCAAGTAGGAATTGCAAATCAAATCTAATTCAACTAAGAGAATTCAACGTCTACAACAAAGGAGAGCTATTCAAATTCAGAATACAAATCCCAGAACACAAGACTTGTCTCCTTTTTGTAAGTCCAGTTATCATTTAGACTTAAATGATATTAGAATCATAACTAAACTAAATGGATGTAGAACATCGCCTAATGTAAATCTATGCCTATCCTTTTTGTTAAAACTGAATTGAGTGAGACTATGATTCTTATCATGCTAAGTTGTGATCATGTTGTATGTAATTTGATGATAAAAGTTAAATTCTTTGCAATGGATCCATATGTTGTATAATTTGCTAATGACATATATGTTGTGTAATTTAGCAATAACATATTATACTTTGGCAATGACATATCATGTTGAATAAATTGGAGATGACATATTATGTTGTATACTTTGGCGATGACATATTATAATTTGGCGATGGATATCATATTGTGTAATTTGGCGATTACATACCATGTTGTATAATTTGGCAATGGATATCATATTGTGTAATTTGGCGATGACATACCATATTGTATAACTTGGAAATAACATTTCAATTTGTATGATTTGGTAATGACACCTATATTTTGCACGACAATTTGGGAATTTTGCTATGTTTATGCAAGTTCAACCATGATCACATATATGACCTAAACTACATGCTAATATGATTAGTTTCATGTTAAATTTTATCCAACTAATTTGTAAGCTCGCAACTACATGCCTAATTTTAAGTTTATGTAGTCCTATGTAAAACCCCTATTTCATGATTCATGTTGAGTAGATCTAAATTTGTAAGTTCATAATTGAATGTATATTATTCTATGCTAAATTCATATGGTACATGTGTAGTTAGATCCATATTTTTATGATGTTGGAATTATTACATGTTCCTCCTTTTCCCCTTTTGTGTATAAGTTAGGCTATGTATCGAGCCTAACATTTTATGTGATTTATGTGAACGTTTAACGGGGGTAACATTGGGGAAAAACTTGAAATTACATATAATTGGCATATTTGGCTCATAAACATGTAAATGTTTTATGGTATAAAGTGGTATAAATTTTTATACCTAAAAAGATTATGAACTTGATTTAAAAGGAAAAGTGGGGCTTGACTTGAATGACAATAATTTACATATAAATATAAAGAGGTAAATATGTAAATTTAGAAAAAACGAATATGCCTAACCCGAGGTTAGATTGAGTTACGGTGTAAGACTGCTCGGAACCGCCCGGCACATCCAGCAACCGTAACAATATGTATCTAATGTGGGAGGTTAGTGCATCGAGCCCAAAAGAACCCGATGTTAGACGGAGTTGCGGTGCAAAACTGCCCGAACCCGACCGACACATCCAGTGACCGCAACAATACCTGTCTAACGTGAGTGGTTGGTGCTTTAATGAATGAGTTAAAGCTAAGTCAGGAATGGTAGGGTTAAGTTAATTAAGGCAACACTTAACCAATACAACATGTTAACTAAACTGATGGGTGGGGTTAGGTTAACTTGAACACTTAACTAATTTAACATGTTGATTAGAAAACCCTAGTAACGGGGACCCATTTCAGCAGTAACCCACATAGATGTATCATGGTACCCTGAACTAGGAAGGGTGGGGCACGATTACTGGGCTGATTATAAGCGGTCAAAACGACGGCGGTTGGTGCGTCAGTGTAGGTTCCGACGGAGTACGGGCATGCACGTACTCCAGAGTGGAAAAAGCAGGCGTTGGGCATCAATAGTTATACACTATGCATCTTGAATCGTGTCGGGTTGCCACTATAGGATCTGATACCCCCATGGTGGGACCAGCACAGGTATCTACAAACCGAGCGGGGTCGTATGACACAAGTGGTAAATGCGTGCGAGTAGGAGCCGATCGATAAAGGGGATCACTGGGTTTGAACTCATGATGATGGTTGAAATATCTAGTAGGTGCAGAGAATATGGACATGAGTGCGATAGTATAATTAGTTTATCTTGCCTTGTTTATCTTACCTTATCCTATGTTACCTTATTTCCTTGTTATTGTCCCGTGTCCAGCTTATTCAAGTCATGGTTCTCTTATCAGTTTACATGCTGAATAATCACTGGACTTACCAGACTTATGTTTGACCCATTTTTCTTTCGCTCTCTTTTCTTCCGTTTCCCCCTAGGTACCCAAGGAGGGAATAGCTCAGCTTAATTTGGACCGTTCATCTTTCCAAGCTTGAAGACTCTGTGATGTATAGCTTGGAACCTCTTACCTTTGGCTATGGCTTTGGACACACTACTACTTAGGGATTTATGCAGTTTTATTTTGTTTTATGCTTCTTTATGTTATAATCAAGACAGAGATTCTGATGTAATGCTTTGGAAGTTGTTTTGAGACAGTTTGCTGTAGTGTTTTCGTTATGGACCATGAATGAAATATATTTAGTTTTCCGCTGCTTATAATGTCTGTCTTGTAAATTATCTGTGCCTTTTACCTATAATGCTCCACCAAAATTAATGCATTCCCTTTGTGAGTGACCTTAACGGAGGTGGGGTGTTTCAGATATGGACTTGAGGTCCATGATCATTGCTCTAGAGATCTTCGGGAGTGTTTTTGAAGTCCATGGAAGTTCCTCTAGAGATCTTCACGAGTGTTCTAGAGGTCTCAGCTTGTTGATCGCTTCCACGGGGCGGAAGTTGTTGCACAAAGCACTGACACATGTGGGAGTGCTCGAAGGTGAATATGATAGGCAGCTCGAGACAAAACGAGACTATGAGATAATGTACTAACTTGAGTAGGACTCGATATTAAGATAGAATTGCGGGTAGCTCATATGATTTGGAGTGCTAAGGAATTGTTGATAGCTTGAAGTGTTCTTGGATTGTGGATTAAAAGCAGGGAAATCGTAGGGATGCCCATTAGGATCGGCGAGATCATGTACCCGAGATTGCTTAGGAAGTGATCCTGATGTCTTGGAAAGAAAAACTTACATAGGACGTACGTAATCTGCCAAGAACCGGGGTTTTCCATTTATACCTACAATAAGATAGATGGTTATACGAGTTATCGGCTTATTCAAGGTTTTAGACAGTGATAGCTAGGATATTGTTTGATTTAAATGTCGTGATTGCTTTGAATGTTCAGTCCTATTTTCTCTGGGCAGACAATCACCATAGGATACTGAAGTGAAGTAGGGATTAGGAATCATATTCTGTGCAGTGTCTATTTCCAATTGTTATTTGAGTAGCACGTTATATTTAGTTATTATGTGCAACTCATTGGTTGCAGGGAAATATCGGGTGAGAATTGAACTATCTAATTCATATATTACAATATAGCTATTAGTAGTTGTTTATTGCTTATACCTGATTGTTTTCCGACTTAAGGTTTTATGTTTCCTCTTATTACTTTGTGATACTCATCAATGATGTTAAGTAGATGAAGTAGCAGGTTCTGTAACAATACTGTTATTCAACGATGAGCTGGAGGTTGCCGTATTACTATTCTATTATATAGTTATCTTGTTGTCTTCCATTGTTTGATCTATATACTCTGAGAGAAATTATTATGAGGCCTGATGTACTAAGATAGGTGACTTGTTTTACCAATTTTGAGATATTTGGAGATAGGATTTTAACTTTACCATGCTTCACTACATAATTTGTTTTAAATTTTATACTATACTCTATCCTTGCATAGTGAGATATGCGACAAGTTCTATTTCAGTTTATTTTCCCTAAGCAATCGCTCCAAGTCGACCTGGCACTATTTACAACACCCTTTCCTTAGCATTTTATGTAGGAGGTATGGGGGCGGTCGTCGTATTTGGTATTTGTAACAACCCATCTTTTTGTCCAGTTTTTGCCAGTAATTAAACCAACTTAAACCGTACATAAAGGCGGAATGTTATGGGTTCTAACATATATTGAACAAAATAACAGAACTTTTCATTTCATAATACAAATGTTACATCAGAGTTACAACATAATACACAGCGGAAAAGATATATACTCTCAATGGAAGAATCAAAATGATATGGAGAAAGATCCAACTTAAGCTCGAAGCTCCAACCACGTTCGCGCTACGACTAGCAAGTAGGGGTGCTCCAAATCTTGCTCCAAGGGTCCATAACTATAAAACTAAACGACTAGTTGCATGTGTGAAACTTAGTGGGCACTCAGAGTTTAGGAAGGAGCAATAAACTCCAGGTCAGTCATAAAACTGGTGTGAGAACATAAAACAGTTATTTGCTTTAGGGTTTATTTTAAAATTGGGAAATTCACCGGACTATGCCGCTTAGTGTTTGGTGTGTTCTAGCTAAAATCATCCATCGCAAACCATAGCAACCATTTTCTACATCAAACGATTATAACTATAATTATAACTATCCACAAACCATAGTTAACTACTTATAAAATAAATTTTAAATTAACATTCTCACCGGTCATGGCCTCCAATTTCGAATTCGACGCCTCGTATAACCGGACGATTGACGTATGGACTAGTACGGCTCCGCGGTTGACATGCACACCGTCTTCCTTGTGACTACCGTGTGTGCTAACTTCCAACACAACAAATCTTCGCCTTAACACATATACGCACTCACACAGTGAAGTGGAAAGATGGATTGAGGTGCATGCAAGGCAGGTTAGGTGCTGTGCTCGGTGCACGGTGAAGGCAAAGGAGGGTGGATATGCACGTTGTTTGGAGGATGACTGGACTGGTTTATAGAGGAAGAGACATGTTGTTTTTAAGTGGGGAAGGCAGTGGGGAAGGCAGTGGGTTACATAGGAACAAGGTAACGTACAGGAAAGAGGAGAGGGTTTACTCGTGTGATGAAAAAAAGGGAACAACGGCGGAGTTTGGGTGGACTGAAGCAAGGTGGCAGAAGGCACTGGATGTTTAGTGAGTTGTCGGAGGTGTCCGACGGTGGTGGTGGCGTCAGACAGGGAAACACATTGGACAAGATGGAGGAGTTGTCGGTTGCAAAGGGAGGGACAGGCTACTATGGTGAGGAATGGACTGGGTGTGTGTTTGCAGTGGTCCGTAGAGAGTGTTGGCCCAAGGAGGGGCTGATGCAGTGGAGTATAGTGGAATTTTTGGGCTGTCGGTGGCATCTGCGAGGAGAAGTTGCAGCTGGAAGATGAAAGATGACGACATGAAAATGGAGGGGGGTAGGACTGGTAGCGGGTTTAAAGTGGAGTTTTTTCTAGTCATTGCCAGGGAGGGGTAAATAATGCCTAGCATGATTTAATTAGCATAAATAAGAAAGAAGCATTGCTTGAGGAGAGAATTGTGGTGGGGCGTTAATGAAGAAGGAGATGTGTCCCTTTTATAGCCGAGGAAATGGGAATAGAGAGAACAGGAGAAATATCCCGTATAAAATAGCATAAAGAAGTGGACAGATGAAGAGTATAAATTCCTTGCGCATGAGCTATTCAAAATCTCTTGTTACTATTCACAATCTTCGTGATGATATGGTAGGATTTTGGTCTGCTATCATATCTTAGAGCAGATTTATTTCAGATATTGTTGTCCCCATTTCTCTTTTAAAAAGGGAAAAACTTGGTTTGTTCCCTATGAACGGTACGTGAACGCTAGATAAAATGTAGATTGACAACAGCGTTGTTTACGTTATTTCCAAAACTTTGTAAATTAACCGTTATGAACCGTAAATTAAAATTAAATGGTAGCGCAAATATACAAATTGATCACCCCATTTATTTCTTTTCTTTTATTACTCATTACTTACATAAATATGTGTTATATTTTTAGTTAATTGCACCATTTGTACTTCAAAAATCATTCCTTATTCTTAGTTACATTAATTGCGTTATAAATAGCACTGTTTCCGCGATTTATTTGGAACAAAATAAATCACTAATTGAAATAAACCTTATATTCAAAAACTATTCTAACATTTACTGCACCATTAATACTTATGTTTTGATGGTTTTGACAATATATTACTACACAATAAATTCCTTGTTCAACTAATAAAAATTAAACTGCACGCTTTATTTCCAAGTTGACATTTATTTCCACCATTATATTTCAGTACAAAATTTTGTTAATAATGTTATTCTAGTAGGAAGTTTAAATTGAGATTTTATTTGCAAATGCAATTTCATGTGAATAATAGTTCAAGTTCACATTTGAACATATGTTTCCCTTCTTGACCGAATCACAAAATTAGTATTAAATCCATTTGTTAATTAAAATAAATTAACTATGGTGATAATGCTCGTTTCACAAACAACAAACGAATTCTAATGTTTTGTATTTACTTAACGCTTTTATTTGAAATGATTAAATCTTAAAGATATTTTATGCTGCAACTACATTCTTCGTTCTGATCAATAATTTGCTTCCTAACGCAATTCCAAAATTTATTTCGAAGTTGATCCGGTTTCACCGTCATGTTACAACCCAAATTTGGTCAAATGTTAGTTATAGCAAAATGTTCAGACTGAGATTGTATTTACAATGCACTTCCATCTAAAATTGAATGCTACGCTCAACTAAAAAGTACAAGTTCTCCTTTGCATTTCAAATATATATTTATCTTCCTTAGTAATTGACAAATAAATTAATTAAGTTAAAATTCTTGTTTCCAAAATGTTCATATTACATTCAACTGAGGAACTTTAACGTTAAAGGTCGAAATAGGTTACAAATGTAAGTCTTATTTTAAAAATGTTTATAAATTCTCGGCCAAAGTTTACTTAAGTTTGTAGATAAAATCCAAATAAAATTATTTATTTTATGTTAGATCTCAGTTTTATCTATTTCAAAATTTCTAGGTCATTACAGCCTCCCCCACTTAAGGCTTTTCGTCCTCGAAAAGGAGAGTTGTAAAATTTGATTAAGTAAAATAAATCTCATTTATGAATTTATTAGGGCCAGCTTTATTAAATCAAAATACTTTACAACTTTTACTAAGCTTGAAATTTTATCAAAAGTTTCTAAATAAATTAATACCAAATTTATTATATAGTTAAATCGGTTAAAACCTCTCATCTCAAATTATTATTTAAGCAAAATTTAAATTATTGCAAAAACTTTAAATAAGGAATTGGCTATAAATATATAAAATAATCTAAGTAAAAGCAGTTTAAATGTTTAAGTTACTTTGTAATAAGTTGTTTTGGTTAAAATAGCTTTTATAAAAATTCAAAAGGTTTAACATATGGTAAATTGAAATAAAATGGTAAGATATAAGAAATTTAGTAACTTGGTTAAAAGTAAATAATACAATAGTAGACTAATATGTAAATAGATAACTACAAGTACAATTACAAAATATAGTAGTTTAGCGAGACGATCAGATAAGTTAAATTAAAGTGTTATATAAATTATTTTGATTCCTAACATTGGAAAACCTCAAATTGATTTCTCCGAACTTAGAATCCCGTTTTATTTCAAAATATTGAAAAGCTACAAATTTCCTTTCATATAGAAAATCATAGTTCACTTCGGGATTTCAAAAACCAAAATTTCAAGCATGAACTCAAGTCAACTATATATTAGTTCGAGATGTTTTCCCTCATGATGTGCTACTAAGTATCACCCCTTACCTACAATCCAATCTTTCCTTAGTTTTGTCATGGGTTATTCGAACAGACTAAACCATTTCATATCCCGAAGTTGTAAATCATTTCGCAATCCATAATTTCAAAATTTTGTTTTTTCCAAATATTCCAAAGTATCAGGATTCAAGTCGTCGAAACATATCAAGTCTTTCAAATCATATGAATTTCAATTTATTCTTTCTAATATGACGCACAAGTTGATCCCTTCGACTCATATTGCCATTAATTCAGTCTT
This sequence comes from Allium sativum, assembly GCA_030737875.1. Classification (NCBI taxonomy): domain Eukaryota; kingdom Viridiplantae; phylum Streptophyta; class Magnoliopsida; order Asparagales; family Amaryllidaceae; genus Allium; species Allium sativum. Next base: position 259,593,581 of record CM060909.1, on the reverse strand, counting down.
ATGACACTTTAGCTGTTTACACATCGTTTAACTTCTTTTAGATCATACTTCAACACTGTTTCTAAACTTCCAAGATTTTTCTATCAACGTCTTTGAGGGTATTTATAATTCATCAGTCGAATACCTTTTCTTTTTCCAAACATTATTTCAAAATAGTTCGAGACAAATCTGATTCTAAATTCTTTACCCAATCATGTAGGATTTTATATTCATCCTTATTTCAAATATAAAATCTTGTTTAAAAAAATTCTTCGTTATTCGACTGGTCGGAAAAGTTACTCAAAACATTTTTATTCAAAAATACCATCCCACTTTTGCTTTGCTACTCTGAATCATCATATTCATATTTTAAACAATTTACTCCAAAATGTTAACTAAAATTTTGGAGCCAACCTTTCAAGATTAATGTTTCAAAAAAATCAAAATTTTCCTTACATAGGTTAAATTCTATATTCATACCATTTTCAGTGCAAAGCTTATTTGGTAAAGTTCTGTTAACATAAGGTTTTAGACAAATCAAGATTTCCAACTTTGAATCAGACCACGGTTTCGTTCAACGTGTGGCACAAGGAGTTATATATCATAAAGTAAATCAAATCTCATGTGTTCAAGTCAAGTAGGGATGAATACAAGTTCAATATCAAACGAGCATCAAAAGTATGATGGTCAAAATGGAAGGTTCGAATTCAAACGATTGAACTAACTAGGCCAAGATAGGAACGTTGAGTGCACCTAAGGATATGATTACAGATAGTTCAATTAGGGTGCTTTATCTCTTACTTCAATATTTCGTCTTCCTTTGCATTATAAGGATTATTCGTTAAATAATTTCATACAATTTCAATAGGGAAGAGCAGTTTCTCCCCCACTTAGATATTTGTTACTCTTTGATTAACTACCTTTGTCAAAAATTCGAACTAATGTGAGATTTTCTTCTAAAATTCATCCTTTCATTTATTGACAAATAGTTTGATTTACGCTTAACAGTTCCTATTCAAATTAGCTTATTAAGACAGTTTATTCAAATTTATCCAAACACTTGTCTAAAGTATTCCTCGACGTTTCAATCAGAATCATATAGTCATCCCACCTTCAAAACTCGAAAATAAATGTCTGATGATGATCGATCAATCAATAGAATTATCCTTAAGTGACTAGGGTGTGATTCTATATCTATTTAGTATACATATAAGACTTTGTACATACGCGGGCCCTACATATATTCAAAATCTTCATATATACTAATAGTCCAATTGCAACGTCGAATAAAATACTCAATAATTTCTTATTTCAAATTGTAATTCAAATTAATTTACTTAGTTTCAAAATAATTTGGAGTTACAAAATACGCTCTCTCAATCAAAATATTCCGAGATCTCATTCCAGGGCGTTCCTAACCCTATCTCTAATGAGATATTATAACTCTGATGAGTTCTATCTCTTGTTCAAGATATGTCATATCCATAGCTTTGTATAACCAAAGCTCTGATACCAACTGTAACGACCCATCTTTTTGCCCAGTTTTCGCCGGTAATTAAACCAACTAAAACCGTACATAAAGTCGAATTTTTATGGGTTCTAACATATATTGAAAAAATAACAGAACTTTTCATTTCATAATATAAATATTACACCAGAGTTACACAGAATATCAGAGTTACAACATAATACACATAGGAAAAGAGATATACTCTTAGCGGAAGAATCAAAATGATATGGCGGAAGATCCAACTTAAGCTCGAAGCTCCAACCACGTTCGCACTACGACTAGCAAGCAGGGTGCTCCAAATCTTGCTCCAAGGGTCTATAACTGTAAATCTAACTGACTAGCTTCCCGTATGAAAATTAGTGGGCACCCAGAGTTTAGGAAGGAACAATAAACTCCAGGTAAATCATGGGACTGGTGTGAGAACATAAAATAGTTGTTTTCTTTAGGGTTTATTTTAAAGTTGGGAAATTCACCAGACCACGCTGCTAATGTGGAACGGGTTTACTCCATGCGAATGCCCATGCACATAAATTCGCAATGACTTTTGGAAAATGAAGCTATCATAAGCTCGTCCCATATCACACAATGCAAGCGCACACCAAATGGGCGAGTTTTGCCTTATGATAACAAAAAATGCTTTCATACGTGAAAATTCTCTTTCATATTATTATTAGTGCATAGTGTGGAAAACAATTTCGAAAGTAAATGTATCAATCTTAGAAAGCATAGTACCCTAATATACTATGTTACCGTAAGTATACAAATGAAATCGTAGTGGCACGTATTGGAGATTGGGTTTCCAACTTGATGTTTCCTGACACGAAAGATCAATCGGAGTATGAACGAAGTGTAACACGGCTTTTTCATCCATACACGGACACCAACTACAAATCGCGAGGTAGATCAACAGTTTTCATCCAGACACGGACCCCCGAACATACCCTACTCCCAAAGTTCAAAGGAGGTACCACTGCCGCAGCTATCAATCACAAAATCATGTGTATATGTCAACAACCTAACCGCCAATTTCTCATCATCCGGAGTGTGAGGCTTGTCGATGTCACGATATACACAAAGCTTCGCTTAAATAAGCCATGCTTTGATCATCATTAGCTCATTCCATAACTTGAGTATGCCGCATTGTTAATCTTCCATATGTCACTGATTCAAATCAATACATAACCTCTAAGAATGTAACTTTGAGATGGGAATAATCAAATGCCACTAATCCGATATATATTCACAGGAATCAGTGCTATGTGGTCAATTACAATGTCAGACATACAATCCATATAAGTCCATTTTGGGTCTGAACGGAACAAAATCTGAAAATCCTCAAATATAATCAGACCTCATGCCACTTATAACGCCATACCAGGTGATCGTCCCGTTTCAAGACATCAACAATCAGCCTGAATAATTCACAGATCCCCGGTCTTCATTTCCATTTCCAAGTCTTCAAATAGCGTCGTATTATTACTTGGAATGGTTTACAGACTTGAATCCGATCCCCGTCTTTCCAAGTAATAAGCGTATTTAAAACAAAGCTATGGACTTTTCAATTCAAATCTCCTTCCCTATATTATCAAGCCATTTATGGTAAGTTTGAATTCATTACAAATTCTTTACATCTCTTACCATTTCATTTTCTTCTTTACAAATCCGATATTCATATTTGCTATTTATTGTTATCATTTCCATCGTATCTAAATTTGGATTCAGAGTTTCATTCACGGATATTTATCACTTTGAAACTTCCCGAAATATTTAAGAGCTTGTTTCTCCAAATTTTTCCAGGAAGTGTTTAGTGTTATAAAATGGTCACTTAACCAATTAGGTTCAAACTGTTCAAAAGTTTAAAATAAACAACGCTTATGGAATTTCATAATTGTTTAAATTCTAATAGGATTTAAATCAAATTAAAAATTTGTTCTAAGTTCGAAGGATTTTAATTAAATTTCAAATTAGATTTTGAAATAACCATCTCGTCCTTCCGATCAGTTAGGGATAGCCAAGGAGAGCAGGAAAATGTATTTTCCAAACCCAAGCCTTATACACTATCCTCTCTATCACCCTAGAACGCTCTGGCGTATATGTATTATTACTAAAAGAGTTGTTGTCATTACATAATTACGCAGCTGGTAACGATTAAAATTTGCCTCATCTTCTCAAATTTTCGTTAAAGTTTCATAACTTTAATTCAAGCCATTTTCAAGAAATCATTGGAACTCAATATAACATTATCCCAATTATTTAAGCTTACAAATGGTCTTTTAAAGGAAATAGTACCAAATGCATTAAATCAACCAATGTTTAGTTATGAAACTCAAATCTTGCTTCCAATTTATGTAACAAATGTTTATATAAACAAATTGGCAATCAAAATCAATTTCCTTTTTAGTTTAGTTTCAAAACTTGCATAATTGATTTCAAGCATATAAATGGTCTTTTAAAAATATAGGATTAAGTGTATTTGATAAACCAATGTTATCGTTACATACTTGAATCAAATTTTTCTTTAATTCAATTTTAAAACTTATGATTAGCCAAACATTTACACAGAACAAATATAACTCAAAATCAATATTTTTTTTGTTTTTTGTTTTTTAGTTATATTTAAAACTCGTTTCAACCTTAAGAGCCCAAAAAACTTTTAAAGACATACCAAGATCATTTTTTGTTATTATGGCATTTTTTTGGTTATTCATGAGTTAGATCTCAAATTGTTTAAAAATCTCAATTAAAGGCTGTAACTTTAAATCTTATTCTATTCATAATCGTTGTTCACATAAGGAGGAGACTTGAATTGGCTACCCGTACATTACACAACTACAGTGTGTGAGTGATGCAACAACCTCAATTATATAAACACAAGTTCATCCATCAACATGGCAATATTCAAATGATTATAATAGTGTGCAAGCGTTATGTTAAATAACGCTTAGTGTTTGGTGTGTTCTAGCTAAAATCATCCATCGCAAACCATTGTAGCCATTTTCAACATCAAATGATTATAACTATAATTATAACTATCCACAAACCATAGTTAAATACTTATAAAATAAATTTTAAATTAATATTCTCATCGGTCATGGCCTTCAATTTTGATTTCGACGCCTCGTATAACTAGAACGACTGACATATGGACTAGTACGACTCTGCGATTGACACACGCACTGTCTTCCTTGTGACTACCATGTGAGCCAACTTCCAACACAACAATTCTTCATCTCAACACTTATATGCACTCACATAATGAAGTGGAAAGATGGATTCAGGTGCATGCAAGGCTGGTCGGGTGCTGTGCTCGGTGCAGGGTGAAGGCAAAGGAGGGTGGACATGCACGTTGTTTGGAGGATGTCTGGACGGGTTTACGGAGGAAGAGACATGTTATTTTTAAGTGGGGAAGGCAGTGGGTTAGGGAGGAACAAGGTCACGTACGGGAAGGAGGAGAGGGTTATTTCGTGTGATGAAAAAAAGGAACAGCGGTAGAGTTTGGGTGGACTGAAGCAAGGTGGCAGAAGGCACTGGATGTTCACTAAGTTGTCGGAGGTGTCCAACGGTGGTGGCGTCAGACAAGGCGACGGATGGAACAAGATGGAGGAGCTGTCAGTTGCAAAAGGGGGGAAAAACTACTGTGGTGAGGAATGGACTGGGCGTGTGTTTGCAGTGGTCCGCGGAGGGTGTTGGCTCAAGGAGGGGCTGATGCAGTGGAGTATGGTGGAATTTTTGGGCTGTCGGTGGCATCTGCGAGGAGAAGTTGCGGTTAGAAGATGAAAGATGACGACACAAAAATGGAGGAGGGCAGGACCAGTAGCAAGTTTTAAGTGGAGGGGTTTTTTCAGTCATTCCGAGGAAGGGGTAAATAATGTCTGACATGATTTAATTAGCATAAATAAGAAAGAAGCGTTGCTTTGTTCACAATCTTTGTGATGATATGGTAGGATTTTGGTCTGCTATCATATCTTAGAGCAGATATATTTCGGATATTGTTGTCCCCATTTCTCTTTTAAAAAGGAAAAAACTTGGTTTGCTCCCTATGAACAGTACATGAACGCTAGATAAAATGTGCACTGACAACAACGTTGTTTACGTTATTTCCAAAACGTTATAAATTAACCGTTATGAACCGAAAATTAAAATTAAATGGTAACGCAAATATACAAATTGATCACACCATTTATTTCTTTTCTTTTATTACTCATTCCTTACATAAATATGTGTTATATTTTTAGTTAATTACACCGTTTATACTTCAAAAATCATTCCTTGTTCTTAATTACATTAATTGCGTTATAAATAGCACCGTTTCAGCAGTTTGTTTGGAACAAAATAAATCACTAATTGAAATAAAACTTATATTCGGAAACTAATCTAACATATTTTGCACCATTAATGCTTATGATTTGATGGTTTTGATGATATTTTACAACACAATAAATTCCTTGTTCAACTAATAAAAGTTAAACTGCACGCTTAATTTCCAAGTTGACATTTATTTCCACCGTTATATTTCAACACAAAATTTTGTTAATAATGTTATTCTGGTTGGAAGTTTAATTTGAGATTTTATTTGCAGAAGCAATTTTATGTGAATGAAAGTTCAAGTTCACATTTGGACATATATTTCCTTTCTTAACTGAATTACAAAATTAGTATTAAATCCATTTCTTGATTAAAATAAATTAACTACGGTGATAATGCTCGTTTCACAAACAATAAAAGATTTCTAACATTTTATATTTACTTAATGCTTTGATTTGAAATGATTAAATCTTAAAGATGTTTTATGCTGTAACTACATTCTTCGTTCAGATCAATATTTTGTTTCTTAACGCAATTCCAAAATTTATTTCGAAGTTGATCCGGTTTCACCGTCATATCCCAACCCAAATTTGGTCAAATGTTAGATCTAGCAAAATGTTCAGACTGAGATTGTATTTACAATGCACTTCTAAAATTGAATGCTACGCTCAACTAAAAAGTATAAGTTCAATGACCCTGCTTTTATCTATCATTTCTGGTGAGTTTTTTTTAAGCATGTAATTTAAATGGTTCTCTTGTTTTAAGTTTCAAGCCAGAGCCATTCTTTCCTAAATTAACATCCAGGATCCAAAAGTTTTGCCAATATAAAAATATCAGTTCATACTGAAATTATTATGATATATATATGTGAAGATATATACATCCCTCTTGCTTTAAATCAGAGTAGAAAGAAAGCAAGAGATCCATTGATCTCAGTATAAGTCAATGTTAAACACAGATATTTTAAAACTGATATCCTTGTGCTTACAGAAATGATACTTTTATAACCTAAGAATAGAACTGATACTCCTGTGTGTGTAAAAATGATACCTATATGTCTACAAAATAATGCTTCCGAAAACTTATACTTCAGTGTATATGAAAATGATACTGTTGTGATGCCTTCAAAAAAAATGACCCCTGACATTATGAAGAAATGATACTTGCCAAAAATAGTACCTTTTAAAATGATATTCTGAGCATATAAAAGTGATCCTTTCAGAATGATGCTATTTCAAAATGATACTTTTGGTCTTTCAAAAGTGATATCTACAAATGGTTTTATCAAACTGATAACCATGTGCCCATAAAAGTGATACTTTCAAACTGAGTGTACCATAAACTGATAATCATGTGCATGCACAACTGATACTTTGAAGGTATATTTTTCTAAAATGACTCCAGATTGACTAATACATATAATATTAGTAAATCTTAATAACTCAATATATATATATATTTCCATTTCAGTTCATAAAAGGATCAAATTAAAATATTACTTCAAATCAATCATCTGCATACATTTTGCATTTCATTCATCTACCATTTAAACATATTAGCTTAATAATTACAAGACTAATTCATAAACTGCTCTCAGGGATTCATGCAAATATCATATTTTAAGGCTGTTATTTCCTAGTCAAGCATGCTAATCATCCAAAAAAACATCAGACTCCTTAAACCAAATCTACTTAGCTCCATCAATCCCTGAAAAAGCATTAGAGGCTGCCTCATTATAAAATGAGACACCCCATTTGCCATGAGAAGATAAGGTCAGACTAATGTCTGGTATGAGCATCCCAATTAAAACATAGTGATAGAATCTATGATATGATTTCATAAAGGAATTTTATTAAAATGCTCGCTTCTTTTCCATGTTAATAAATAATCTTGTGCAAGTGCACATATACTGATTTATAAAAGCATTCATCATCAGTATTCAAAATTAATATGTACATTCAATCAAACATGAGAACATAACAGATTAATTCACTTTGTTAACATCATGATTTGTATCCATAACTGCCCTAGGAAATCCTCCAGAAAAACTCAAGTTCCTTATATACTTATTTCCTAGCATTTTCAGTTATTTAAGTTCCTTGGCCTCACCTGCATTAGGGATCACTAGGGCACATTATAGTAATCTAATTCACACTACTACACAAAGATCTCATGACCAAAATTAGGCCATGTACCAAACTTGCAACTCAAGGCAAGCCATCCCGCAGTATCATGACCAAAATAGTCCTTAGTTAAATTACTAAGTGTTCACTTATATTTTTCAGTGACTACCTACCTAAACCAGGTAAATTAACATAGTTAGACTCACTGTGAATACCATGGATTTCATAGACATCACTCTAAACAATAGAGACAATCATTTAAGAAAGAATATAAACCATTCAATACAAACATGCGAATTCCAAAAAATCATTTATCCAGAGGTTTTACTGAAATAAATCCTTGTGTAATCATGACAATATACATATATATATATATATATATGTCTGAGCATACATTTGATATTAATCTATGGCTTTAGGAATATTTTTAAGAGATTTTGCCACTATGCATCAACTGGTTTCAAGTGAATCTTAAAACCTAGCTGAGGCACAATGGTTGCATTCTTGATTAGAGATCAGCACACAAAAAATCTATTGCTCTCTAAATCAACTACTTATAGAGCCTCAGCACCTATACATCAGTATATTGCAGCTCATATAAATGTTTCATAGAAGATTTGCCATAGATATACACCTTTTGTATATCCAGATTTCTAATACAGATTAAAGGTATCAGTAAAGAGGTGTTTAAAGGATCATAAAACTGTACAGGTTTAAATAATGACTTTAGATCCGTATTGCTAAACTCAATAATGATTTTAAGTAACATTTTTTTTCCAGTCATAAGAAAGAAGATGAAATAATCAAAAGATCAAATCCAAATAAAATGGGCATAGAAAACTATTGGCTGCCTCTTGAAATCAGGACTTAATGCCATATGTTTTAAGTGAGAATACTCAACAAATCTCCTTCTTCTAAGCTAGAAAATAAAATCAGAAAGCCCTTGCTTTATCCTCAAGCTTCCCTTCTTCCTTTAAAAATAGATTTTATGTATTTCACTGGTTTATACTAGCCAGTTTGATTTTTGCCTGGCCACCCTTATTTATAACATCAATTTTCTAGGGTTTCAAAGGTTATAGAAAGTCAGTTTTACCCTTCAACAAGTCATGCCATATGTGTGAGTATTTTCCATATAATTTTGCCTCATTTTAATTAAAATGCTAGGGTGTAAAGACTGCATCACTTTTTAGAGAGAAAGAAAAGCATTAAAAAATTATTTTCCCTCCAAAACAAGTCATGCCAAAACAATGATTCCCTCTCTTTTCTAAATGGAAACCCATTATTTTATCTCAGTGCATTTGTTTATGTCATATACATGTGCATGTATTGTTTCTAATAACCCTAACATTATGCACTAAAATTATTTCAGGTAACATAAGTATATTCACATACATGAGCTATACTATACATGTGTGTGTGTGTATATATATATATATATGTATATATATATATCTTGGGATATGATGTTACCTTGTGCATGTCCCCTGGTTGTACACATGTGCATACACACTCTATTTGCACATAGATTCCAAAACATCACTAATTCCAATTAAATTCAGTAAACATTTAATGAAATTTAAAATTGATATCCTTATGCATACAAAAGTGATACTTTTATATCATAAGGATAGAACTGATACTTATGTGTATGTGAAAATGATACCTATCTGCTTGGAAAATAATATTTTCTAAAATTTTGGGTCATCACACCTTTGCTTTCAAATATATATTTTTATCTTCCTTAATTATTCACAAATAAATTAATTAAGTTAAAATTCTTTTTTCCAAAATGTTCATATTACATTCAGTTGAGGAACTTTAACGTTAAAGGTTGAAATAGGTTACAAATGTAAGTCTTGTTTTAAAAATGTTTATAAATTCTCGGCCAAAGTTTACTTAAGTTTGTCAAAAATAGATAAAATCCAAATAGAATTATTTATTTTACGTTAGATCTCAATTTTATTTATTTCAAAATTTTTAGGTCGTTACAGTATTAAAGTTTGGTTAATCGATCTACCCAAAGTTTTAGAGCATATAAACGTATAAGAGACATATTTTTAATTAATTTTGGATAGTAACAATTTGATATAATATGTAATATAGTATATTAGCATGCAAGTGAGCACCTTTGCAGCTTTTTTCTGATATGGAATAATCATTCTTGTTCCAGATAAATAATGAGTTATCAAAATACAAGAAACGTTACTAAAGACAATCCTGCTTCTAAAGGGTAAGGAGAGGATGGTCGATCGAGCATCGTTACACCTGATTTTCCAACTATGTTTGAGGAGATGATGGCATCAATCATGAGGGCGGTACCTAATCCAAGAGTGATAGTAAGTGGTGGTGCTCCATTACAAGCACTTAGGGTTGTAGATTTTACTAAGTTATGCAATGACTATTCTTCTCAAGGTTGAAAGCCATTTGTTAAGACAAAGTCGACGGTTGAGGTTCAAACTTGCTTGGATACCTTTACCTGTATCTTCGGGGATCTTGAAATAGATTACATGATGAGACAGACACTTGCTTCGAGGCAGCTACAAGGCTAAGCTATGGATTGATCAAACTCCATAACTATTGAGACTCCCGAGGATCAGATATCGTATGATCCGTTTATGACCTAATTCGAAGATAAGTTCCTTTGTACAGTCCAAAAGTCGATTCTTTTCAAAAGGCTCGCTGATTTGAAGTAAGGAGAGAGGTCTATTGCGGAGTAAATGGCTGAATTTGAAGATTTAGATGAGTATGGCCCATCTTTTATCGATACTCCTCTTAGTAGGAATGATAAATTTATTACTGGATTAGATGAGTTTCTTGGCGAGAAGCTTATTGACTATATCAAAGTCTTATTTGAGTAGTTGGTCATGAAGACTCTTAGGCACGAAAGCATTTTCCTAAAAAGAATGAAGTTGTTATTGAAGTGAGTGAGAAAGGAGAAATTAAGCAATATAAAGGTCATGGAAACAAGAAAAAGTGGAATGGTAAGAAGAAGCAACAACAATAGGATAAGAATGGCTAGAAGAAATATTAGGGTGTGGTTACTTGCTTTAATTATCAGGGAAAGTCCATTATTCAAGGGATTGTAAGTCTGTTAAGTTTGAGAAGAAGTGTTTCAACTATATTAAGCTGGGGCACATGAAGAAGAATTGTCCAGAACCGCCAAAGGATAAACAGCATATTAAAGCTTATGCATTGGATGTAACACCCCATATCCGTTAAGGTCACTCACAAAGGGAATGCCTTAACTTCGGTGGAGAGTTATAGTTAAAAGATACAGATAAATTACAAGACAGACAAAATTAAAACAGCGGAAATTAGAACTTTACTTTATTGATCAAATAGTTTGTACAACAGTTATTTTCCAATACCAGAATATCTGTCTTACAAAATAAAGAGGCATAAAATAACATTTATATTCCCCAATGTAGCATGAGCCAGCATAGCAATGGAAAAGAGAATCCAAGCAAAACTTTGACTAATCTTCAGCTTGGAAAGAAAACTGGGCTAAGTCGTAATATTCCCTCCCTGCAAATCTGGGGGGGGGGGGAGGGAGGGGACGGAAGACAAGAAAGCGAAAGAAAACAGAGTCAGACATAAATTCTGGTAAGTTCAGTAACTTTCACCATGTGAACAGGTAAAAAGCAGCATGGCATGAATTAACTGAATACAAGACACTACCATGATGATAGGGTTAATAAGATAACGCAAGGTATGCTAAGGCAAGATAAAACTGAATGTACGGATAAACTGGATCTATCGACAAGCTAAATATACTGATAAACTGAATATGCTTCCATACTTTCTCTGCTTCGCGATTACCTTGTTATTCTGGTTTCTATATCTCTGCACCACCTAACTAGTATCCAACTAGTAATCAGTATAAACTGATAAAACAATAAAATGATCCCAACCTAGAAACTGTGGTTGTTTTCAGGAGTACATCTATTATTTATTACCTAGATCTAATCTAGGGTTTTCTATCGAACGCTTCCTAGATCCATCCAGGATTTTACGCTACCCAGGGCTGCTGGGGTTTATGCTACCTATTGAACATTTCTCGTATTTTAGGGTTTATGCGACTTAGGTCCAATTAGGGATTACGCTACCTATCGAACGATGCCCCTAATCTAGGACACACTACCTAGTGGTATATGTTCGTAGACTTTCCCCACGTATGTGTCAAGGATCGTTATCGCTGTCTAGATGCACATGTACTCTATAAGTGCGACCCGAGTCTCGTGGCAGGGCAAATCAAGAAACACGAAACTCAGTCGGGAGCTTTCAGATATCTGCCGATGCTGATGCTAAGGTCTATTTTTCCAGTGGCTATGGTCCCACTTGACCCCTGTGACGGCCCGTCCCGCACCTGCCTGCATTTCCTCCGAAAGTGCGCTGTACACATGCCCAGCTAGCACAGAACGGTCGTCAGAAGAAAAGAAAGAAGAGAATGAACTAAACAAGGAACCTGTATAATGTCTCACAGCGCATGGGATAAAATATAATAATAACATACTTGACATAAAACAGGCGAGACAGTGCATAAGCTGATAACTAAAACCAACATCAATCTCAAAGCAGCGGAAATCCAAATACAGCTTATTACAACTTTTCAAAATCTACTGTCTCTGAACAACAGAAAGCCAAAATAGAAGATACACCACCAATGCCCAAGCAGTGATCTTCAACAACACAGGGAGAATACTATATATGTATATTACGTGGAAGCCTCCTGCTCGTCTCCGGATCATCTACCCGTGCATCATCAGCTAACCTGTCTCTAGTCTGCTCGTGTGAGCACCCAGAGTAATAAGAGGAGACATAAAACTCTGGGTCAGACATAAAGCCTGGTATGAGCGATAAGCATCTAAACAGAATAATAACAGGTATACTAAACCATACCTGAACCTGGACCTGCAACCAAAGAGTTAGTACCACATACCGTACAATACTCCAAGGTGCCATAATAAATAGTGTAAGAATACGGGGGTGGGGTGTGCATGTCACAATGATAGCAAACAAATCATCCACAGCAACCATCCTCACATCTCTCACTCAGTGCGTAAAGCGTACGACATCTACCACTTTGGAACACTAGACAAACTGAGGTAACGACGAATCCCGACTTGTAGAAACCCTGCTGTGACCAAGCCAAACACTTGGAGTCATGACCAAACATTTCAATGACCCACTTCATTGGTCGTAGCCCTTGGTTCTACCGATGCCATAATGGCCCTGAATCCGCCTTCGTACCTCCTACCATAGTGGTTCAAAGCTATAGACGTCGATAACTCCTTAGCACGCGTCCCGCAGCAAAGCCCAGCCATGAAGCCCACTCATTGATTCCCATCTAAATCTTGACTCTAACTTCTCATTTGGACTTCCTTTGCATCTCGGGTTTTGTCGAATTGGAGTGGGTCTTCAGAAGAGTTGTCGCGCATTAACAGTTCTAGAATACGGTTCGGTTCGGTGGCGTCGGTTCGGGTCGGTCCTCCTTCCTTGTCATCTTTCCATTCGGTTCGGGTCGGGTACTCCACTTCGGGTCGGGTCGGTATCCTCCTCCGGGTCGGTTCGGGTGTCCTTCCTTCCAGTGCTCCGATCCGCTCCCTCATTTCTTCACGTATTCCGATCCGATCCCTCCTTGTCATCTGATCCGCGTGGCCTTCCCTCTTACTAGTTTTTTTCCAAATGTTTACTTCCGATCCGAGCCCTGCATCTCCAAGTCGATCCGATCTGGCCTCCAATTATTCTTCCGATCCGATCCCCTTGTCCACTCCAACTCCAAGTAAACGGCCTTCCTTCTCGCCAAGCCTCCTCCAGTGACAAGTTCCAATCCAGTTCGAATTTCCTTGGTCAGTTCACAAGTCCGATCCGACCCCTTTCTCCGATCCGACCCCTTTCTCCGATCCGAACCGGTTCGGAACCTGCACACTTCTGCAGCTTTCCAGCGAGCTTTTTACGCCATTCGACGAAGTTTTTGACCAATCTAACTATTCTAATCAATCATAAAACATACCATAGAGTCATAGCAACATGTAAGAACAACCACAAACACCTAACAACAATTCAAATGAACCAAAATGGATCAAAAGTGGCTAAAACCTCACATTTTCCTATAATCCCTCTTAATCATGTTTAAGCATACGATTAGCAAAACACATCGAAATTAACCCAAATTTCTAACAGAGCCTTAAAACATTATTTTAGAATTTTAAGAATTTTTCCAGAATTTATTAGTGTATAAATTCGCTAATCTTCACTAATTACCCTTAATTAACCGTAATTAGTGTCAAAATGATGCTATCACTCACCTTTGCCACAACTAGAACCCCAAAACTGAAATATTCTCTGATTTGGTGCTGTTCCCAATCTTACACAGCAGCTCCACCTTGGTTCTTGTGCTAATACTCCTTGATTCGATGTTTGCTATGCCTAATCTCCAATTAGAAAGTGATTTTTGGGTGTTTTAGAGAGATTTATAGAGTGGAGGCCATGGCTAGGTCAAGAGAAATGAAAGTGGCGGCTGGAAAATGTCTAAAGAAATGTTTTCTAACCCTAATCAGCCTCCATATACCCCTAAACCCGAAATTCCCCTTGGGCCTAGCTGCTAATCACCCGGTTAAGCTCAATTAAGCTGTTTTTAACCATCTGAAACTTGTTTCAGCCATATCTCCCAAACGGTAAGTCCGTTTGGCTAATGTGACCACTCTACGGAAAGAGAAACCATCATCCGGAGCCAATGGAAGTGATTTCAGGTCAAAATTCCTTTCCAGTCAAAAGTTATGGCCAAAACAGTGCCAATTAGGGGTAAAATGGTCATTTAAAAATCGAGAAAAATCACGAACATGGGAAATGACCCCAATAGTCGTCTCCCAAAGTTACATGACCATACGACTTCGTATGTGAAAGAAATAAATATCCTACGATCCTATGATGCGTAGAATACGGGTCGTTACACTCTCCCCCCCTTAAGAAATTTAGTCCCCGAAATTCCTTAACCCAAAACATACAAGGGATCCCGCATGCCTAACAACCATATACAACATTCAAATATGCAAAACAAGCAAACAAGCCTATCCTAGCATGCGGAAAACTAAATCGAAGTCAAAATCTTACCAGGTAAAGAGTTCTGGGTGCGTTTTCTTAATGTCCTCCTCTGTCTCCCAAGTACAATCACTCTCGTCCTCGCTCCACTGAACCTTGACTAGCTTCACCGCCTTTCTTCGAAGTTGCTTCATGTCGTGCTCGACAATACGGGCCGGCTTACGGTTCCCAACCGCCTCGGGTTCCACTTCGAAGTCCTCCAACTGATCAGGTGAAATAGTCATATTTGAGTCGTGAACGAACTTCCTTAGTTGGGAAACATGAAATACGTTATGAACTCCCGCCATCTTTTTTGGTAAGTCAATTCTATATGCCAAATTCCCGACTAGTTCAAGAACAGGGAATGGGCCAACAAACCTTGGTGTCAATTTGCCTCTCCTGCCAAATCGTATTACGCTCTTCAACGGAGAAATCTTGACAAACACCAAGTCACCAACGGAGAATTTTAGGTCTCTTCGCCTCTTATCAGCATAACTCTTCTGCCTACCTTGGGCTGCCTTCATTCGTTGCTGAATGATCTTGATCTTATCTGAAGTTTCCCTCACCACATCTGGTCCAAGCATAAACTTCTCGCCAGTCTCTATCCAACATGATGGTGAGTTACACGGCCTTCCGTACAAAGCTTCAAACGGAGCCATACCGATACTGGATTGGTAGCTATTATTATATGCAAACTCTACTAGATGCAAATGGTCATCCCATGATCCTCCAAAATCCAATATACATGCTCTCAAGAGATCTTCCAAAATACGATTCACCCTTTCCGTCTGACCGTCGGTCTGAGGATGATATGAGGTACTGAGATGTAACTCTGACCCTAGAGCCTCTTGTAAGCTCTTCCAAAACCCACTAGTGAACAACGGGTCTCGGTCTCTCACAATGCTTTTAGGTACTCCATGAAATCTCACTACCCACTTCATATACAATTCTGCTAACTTAGCTGCCGTTCTGGTCGATTTGACTGGTATAAACCTTGCACTTTTAGTCAGTCGATCTACAATTACCCAAATGCTGTCATATCCCGATCTAGTCCTTGGTAAACCATCGATGAAATCCATCGAGACTTGCTCCCATTTCCATTCGGGAATTTCTAAGGGCTGTAACAACCCACTAGGCTTCTTTTGCTCGGCTTTAACTAGCTGGCAACTCATGCACTTGGATATAAACTTCCCAACGTCTCTTTTCATTCCTTCCCAGTAGTAAGTCTGCTTCATATCTCGATACATCTTATTACCACCGGGGTGTATAGTTAGCTTTGAGTGATGACATTCTCTAAGCACTTCATCTCTCAATCCATTGACATTGGGTACAACAAGCTTTCCACTCTTTCTAAGCCATCCATCTCGATCAAGCCCATACTTGTTCATCTCCTCATCGATACCCATCCCTAACTTGGAGATGATTTCCAATAGGTTAGGATCGTCCCTCTGACTAGAGCCGATCCGTTCAATCAAAGTGGGTCTGACCGTCAAACTTGCTAACATTTCTGGATTCAATTCGCACTTTGGTCTGAAATCAAACCCCGCGATAAACTCCAGTTGCTTCCATTCAAGGAACATAGCCCCTAAGCTGGCATGTCTTCTACTCAATGCATCATCCACCGCATTGCCCTTTCCTGGTGTGTATGCGATGTCAAAATCATAGGAAGCTAAGAACTCTAACCATCTCTGCTGACGGAGATTTAAATCCTTCTGGGAGAATAAATACTTCAACGACTTATGATCTGTAAACAGCTCAAATCTTTCTCCCAAGAGATAGTGTCTCCACATCTTTAACGCGAACACGATCGCTGCCAATTCTAAATCATGGGTAGGGTATCTTCTCTCGTGCAGTTTCAATTGCCGACTTGCATAAGCTACAACCCTACCACCTTGCATCAATACAGCACCCAGTCCGGTACCACAGGCATCCGTGTATACCGTCATCTCTTCATCCCCCTTAGGAATGACTAACACTGGTGCGCTTGTCAACTTGCCCTTTAGACTCTTGAATGCGTTCTCGCACCTTTCATCCCAGACAAAAGCTTGATTCTTCTTGGTCAACTTGGTCAATGGTGCTGCTATCTTGGAGAAACCTTGGATAAACTTACGATAATATCCCGCTAACCCCAAGAAACTTCTTACATCTGTTGCGTTCTTGGGCGTAGGCCAATCCTGTACCGTAGCCACCTTTGCTGGGTCCACGGCAATACTGTTCTCTGATACAACATGGCCCAAGAACCTCACTTCCCTCTTCCAGAAGTGACACTTAGAAAACTTTGCTTTCAATTGGTGTTTTCTCAACACCTCCATCGCTACTCTTAAATGTTCCTTGTGTTCTTCCTCTGTCCTCGAATAGACCAAAATATCATCAACGAACACAAGGACAAACTTATTCAACTGATCTCTGAATACCCTATTCATAAGATCCACAAAATATGCCGGGGCATTAGTCAGCCCAAATGGCATAACCAACCATTCATAAAATCCAGACAGCGTTCGAAATGCCGTTTTAGCTATACTCTCAGCTTCCACTCTAAGCTGATGAAAACCTGTCGCGAGATCCAACTGAGAAAATATTCTCGCGCCACTCAACTGATCGAACAAATCATCTATCCGCGGTAGAGGATACTTGTTCTTCCTCGTCACTTTATTCAACTCGCGGTAGTCTACACACAAACGAAGGGAACCATCCGCCTTGGTAGCAAACACAACTGGTGCTCCCCATTCAGAAACACTCCTTCTGATAAATCCCTTCTTCAAAAGATCGCTGACTTGCACCTCGAGCTCTCGCTGCTCCCTTGGTGCCATACGACGAAGTGGCATCACTATAGGTCTGGCATCTTTTACCAAATCAATACGAAACTCAATCTCTCGGTGTGGTGGAAGTCCGGTCACTTCTTCGAAAACATCCGGATACTGGCCAACCACGGGCAAACCTGACAACTCACTATGCGGAATGTCGAGGGAGTTTAGAAAACTAGCCAATACCCCCTTACTGGGTAGACCACCAAACACTATCCTCCGCCCATCATCCGCTCTAGCTGTCACCAACAAGCCCTCACAGTCTACCACCACCCCGTATCTTTGGAGCCAATCTACTCCCAAAATAATGCCAAACCCAGTAAAGCCCAAAACAAAGCAATCACAAACAAACATGCATCCATGACTCGATAAGACCACATTACGACAAATCATGCTAAGGCTAGTCGAACCACCAATCGGGTTCGTCACTACTAAAGGTCTATCGACAATCTCGGGTTCCAATCCCAACCTATCTACCAGGTCACTAGATATGAAAGAACTGGAAGCTCCGGTATCAAACAAAACTCTAACAGGAACATCATAAACAGAAAGCATACCTTGAATGACGACATTCTTTCCCTTCTCTGCCGCAGTTGGGGCATTCGACGAAGAAGGAATAGCATTAAGGGCGTATGCTTTCACCATTTGCTTTTCTTTAGGGGGCTGTGGACACTTGTCCTTGTGATGTCCCATTTGGCCACAGTTGAAGCACTTCCTATCCGCTGGCTTGGCCCGACAATTACTAGCATAATGGCCCTTCTTACCACAGCTGAAGCACTCCACATCTTGCTTATTCTTTTTCTTCTGGCCATCCTTAGTTTGATTCTGTTTTCTCTTATTCTGGGAACCACCTTTGCCTCCACCACTAACTTGTGGCTTTGGCTCATCTGCGGATGCAACCTCAGTCTTCGACTTAGGGTAGAGACTTTCTGATCTTAGCGCTTTCCCCACAATCGACTCGAACGTCTCATCGATGTGGTTAATAAGTTTTTCCCCCAAGTACTGATCCAAACCAGTTATGAATTTCTCATTCTTTTTCTCGGCAGTATCAATAAGAGATAACCCATATTTTGACAAAGTGTCAAATTCAGCAATATACTCCGAGACAGCTCTGCCATTCTGCTTGAGCTCCAAGAACTTCTTAAACAACATTGACTTCTGAGCAGCTGGAATGAACTTCTCACTAAAGCGAGCCTTAAACTGCTCCCAAGTAATCTGATCTTCGGGAGTAGCTGCCTTTATAGCATTCCACCAATTCATTGCCCGCCCTTGCAACTGACGGGATGCTAGCTTTCTTTTCATCGCATCCTCGATACCCAAATCCTCGAAGATACGTTCGCAACTATCCACCCAATCCTGAACATCTGTAGCCGACTCCGTTCCATGGAACGGCTTCCCACCAAGGCTAGTATAATCCTTATTCAGCTTGGCGAAGTCGACTCTTGGCGCCTGCACCATTGGACCACCACCATTTCCACCATTGGGGGCTGCTCTCTGTACATCTCTAAGCATCTCTCTCATGAGGTCAGTAAACATCGTCCTCATGTCAGCAGCATTCCCATTGTTGGCTCCCCTACCAGCACCTCTAGTATCTCGGCTCATCGTCAATCTGAAAAAGGAAACGATTAACGACTCCATAATGGTGCTAGTGCAGCACGACTTCATCCTTATACTACTAATAGTATATATATAGCTTTTGAAAACCAAAATAATCACAAATACGCTCTCTCATATACGTATACTATCTCTCCCTGATAACTTCCCTAGGTTAACTACGCAACCTAGAGCTCTGATACCAAGTGTGACGGCCCGTCCCGCACCAGCCTGCATTTCCTCCGAAAGTGCGCTGTACACATGCCCAGCTAGCACAGAACGGTCGTCAGAAGAAAAGAAAGAAGAGAATGAACTAAACAAGGAACCTGTATAATGTCTCACAGCGCATGGGATAAAATATAATAATAACATACTTGACATAGAACAGGCGAGACAGTGCATAAGCTGATAACTAAAACCAACATCAATCTCAAAGCAGCGGAAATCCAAATACAGCTTATTACAACTTTTCAAAATCTACTGTCTCTGAACAACAGAAAGCCAAAATAGAAGATACACCACCAATGCCCAAGCAGTGATCTTCAACAACACAGGGAGAATACTATATATGTATATTACGTGGAAGCCTCCTGCTCGTCTCCGGATCATCTACCCGTGCATCACCAGCTAACCTGTCTCTAGTCTGCTCGTGTGAGCACCCAGAGTAATAAGAGGAGACATAAAACTCTGGGTCAGACATAAAGCCTGGTATGAGCGATAAGCATCTAAACAGAATAATAACAGGTATACTAAACCATACCTGAACCTGGACCTGCAACCAAAGAGTTAGTACCACATACCGTACAATACTCCAAGGTGCCATAATAAATAGTGTAAGAATACGGGGGTGGGGTGTGCATGTCACAATGATAGCAAACAAATCATCCACATCAACTATCCTCACATCTCTCACTCAGTGCGTAAAGCGTACGACATCTACCACTTTGGAACACTAGACAAACTGAGGTAACGACGAATCCCGACTTGTAGAAACCCTGCTGTGACCAAGCCAAACACTTGGAGTCATGACCAAACATTTCAATGACCCACTTCATTGGTCGTAGCCCTTGGTTCTACCGATGCCATAATGGCCCTGAATCCGCCTTCGTACCTCCTACCATAGTGGTTCAAAGCTATAGACGTCGATAACTCCTTAGCACGCGTCCCGCAGCAAAGCCCAACCATGAAGCCCACTCATTGATTCCCATCTAAATCTTGAGCTCTAACTTCTCATTTGGATTTCCTTTGCATCTCGGGTTTTGTCGAATTGGAGTGGGTCTTCAGAAGAGTTGTCGCGCATTAACAGTTCTAGAATACGGTTCGGTTCGGTGGCGTCGGTTCGGGTCGGTCCTCCTTCCTTGTCATCTTTCCATTCGGTTCGGGTCGGGTACTCCACTTCGGGTCGGGTCGGTATCCTCCTCCGGGTCGGTTCGGGTGTCCTTCCTTCCAGTGCTCCGATCCGCTCCCTCATTTCTTCACGTATTCCGATCCGATCCCTCCTTGTCATCTGATCCGCGTGGCCTTCCCTCTTACTAGTTTTTTTCCAAATGTTTACTTCCGATCCGAGCCCTGCATCTCCAAGTCGATCCGATCTGGCCTCCAATTATTCTTCCGATCCGATCCCCTTGTCCACTCCAACTCCAAGTAAACGGCCTTCCTTCTCGCCAAGCCTCCTCCAGTGACAAGTTCCAATCCAGTTCGAATTTCCTTGGTCAGTTCACAAGTCCGATCCGACCCCTTTCTCCGATCCGACCCCTTTCTCCGATCCGAACCGGTTCGGAACCTGCACACTTCTGCAACTTTCCAGCGAGCTTTTTACGCCATTCGACGACGTTTTCGACCAATCTAACTATTCTAATCAATCATAAAACATACCATAGAGTCATAGCAACATGTAAGAACAACCACAAACACCTAACAACAATTCAAATGAACCAAAATGGATCAAAAGTGGCTAAAACCTCACATTTTCCTATAATCCCTCTTAATCATGTTTAAGCATACAATTAGCAAAACACATCGAAATTAACCCAAATTTCTAACAGAGCCTTAAAACATTATTTTAGAATTTTAAGAATTTTTCCAGAATTTATTAGTGTATAAATTCGCTAATCTTCACTAATTACCCTTAATTAACCGTAATTAGTGTCAAAATGATGCTATCACTCACCTTTGCCACAACTAGAACCCCAAAACTGAAATATTCTCTGATTTGGTGCTGTTCCCAATCTTGCACAGCAGCTCCACCTCGGTTCTTGTGCTAATACTCCTTGATTCGATGTTTGCTATGCCTAATCTCCAATTAGAAAGTGATTTTTGGGTGTTTTAGAGAGATTTAGAGAGTGGAGGCCATGGCTAGGTCAAGAGAAATGAAAGTGGCGGCTGGAAAATGTCTAAAGAAATGTTTTCTAACCCTAATCAGCCTCCATATACCCCTAAACCCGAAATTCCCCTTGGGCCTAGCTGCTAATCACCCGGTTAAGCCCAATTAAGCTGTTTTTAACCATTTGAAACTTGTTTCAGCCATATCTCCCAAACGGTAAGTCCGTTTGGCTAATGTGACCACTCTACGGAAAGAGAAACCATCATCCGGAGCCAATGGAAGTGGTTTCAGGTCAAAATTCCTTTCCAGTCAAAAGTTATGGCCAAAACAGTGCCAACTAGGGGTAAAATGGTCATTTAAAAATCGAGAAAAATCACGAACATGGGAAATGACCCCAATAGTCGTCTCCCAAAGTTACATGACCATACGACTTCGTATGTGAAAGAAATAAATATCCTACGATCCTATGATGCGTAGAATACGGGTCGTTACAACCCCTCCCTCAACTAATGAAAGGCACACCTTGAAAAATGAGAACTATGCGCAAGCCCTCTATGACCCACTAACCTATGGCCATCCGCACCCATAACTAGATAACATGTATATGGTCTTTTGGAGTTCTCCGCCTTTCCGCTGTACGTATCTCGACTGACTCAAGATGGTAGGTAGACGACGAGTTGCTATCACAGGGTTACTGTCTCGCTGAATCACGCTGGTCCATCCTAGTCTTTAGGTTGCCTTATATTGCAACCAACACACACCCTTGGTTCTTCTAACGCAGAACTTAACCTTTGTGAGCCCAGGCGGATCATCTGCAGCCTCACAGAGGGATACCAAGAGTACCCTCACGTCCCCTCGAAGCCGTGTGCTTCATAACCTAGTTTGTTGGAGCCTTCTTTAAGATCAGATGACATTTGCTCCTTCTCGTGTTCTACTAAGGTTTGCTACTTAGTTCCCTTAACTAAGGTTTACTACTTAGTTTCCTGAACCGTCATTTGTGTGACGACCCCATTTCCCGTACAGACGGAGACAAGGGTAATCTTTGGAATATAACACAGAAACAGATAATAGTAGAACATAATTAAATAAATACACCAGATTATGTACAATAGAATACACTAGATAAACGTAATCATCAGAGTTACACAGTATACAGGATCATACTTAGTACAAATACAGTTCAGCTATACATAAATGTCTACAGCGGAAACAAACAAATATGTACAACAGGAGCTGAACAGCATAAAAAGAGATAAATAATAGAATCCATCTTCAGCTCCAGCTATCTAGAAAGAGCCAGCTAAACCTGAATACAAGGCTGCCCATGTAGAAAAAGGGGCACCCGAGTTTGAAAGTGAAACAAACTACGAGTCAGTCATGGGACTGGTATGAGAAATCTACTCAACACATTTATAATATGGCTAATCACAGGACCACGCCACTTTCGTGGAACGGGTTTACTCCATTGGATTGCCAGTGCTTTAAAAACAAATCTTTCTTTTAAACATCGCAATGCTTTTTATAAAAATGAAGCCATTATAAGACTCAGTTCCCACCACACAATGCAACGCAAACCGGAGGATAGAGTTTTACCTTATAATGGCCAAAATATGATTGATACGAATAAAACAAAAGCATTTGATATTATTACTAGTGTTTATATGTTTCAAAAACAATTTCAATCATAACTATCAATCATAGACGGCATGGGTACCATATATCATGTCGCCATATATATATATATACAATCAAAACCGCACAGTCACGTATTTGGAAATTGGATTTCCGTCATGAACCAAGGCAAAAGATAGTCCTTACCGACTTCGCGACTCTCTAGCCCGAGCCACAGGATCAGAGCTCGAGTGACCCTAGGATCGTCAGGGTCGGTCCACCGATGTGGATTAAAATTCTTGAATAATACGTTTCCCCGCACTTTGGGGCGTAAATGAGCCAACGAATGACTCCATCAGACCCGGATCGTCCGATCAAACCGAGGCGCCTCGCAACAGCAACAACCACATAAGTCAAACTCGTCAGGGCGTGTAAAACCACTGACGCCACTTCTAACTAGAAAGAAACGCATGTCCTCCCTGAGGTCCTCTCCCGTTTCTGGTTCATACCGGGGTGTGAGGCTCGCGATTTCACGTTATACACAAAGCTATGCCACACAGGCGGTGCTTTGATCATCACCACAAGACTTTGCTTTTCAACAGAAGCCCTGATCACTGCATCTTAGCATGCACACCATGCAACTGATAGCTATCAATCACACTGAATAAATTCCAATGTCAGACACACTGTCCATTTGCAAGTCCATTTTAGGTCTGAACGAAACCGGAGGCACTATATACCTCGCGAACCCATCGATCACCACATACGTCTGAACGATCAGCACTCATTATCCATATTTCGGGATGCCTCCCAATCAGGACCTCGGTTACCATCCAAACGAGGTGAAGATCTCCGGTCTTCGACCACCGTCTTCATCTTCGATTTCTTATCGTCGATACAGTTATTCAAAATGGGATCAACCCGGTCTTTCTGAGCAACTCACGTATATAATAAACACGTGCTACACAAACACTACATACGCATCATTTCAGTTCATTAGTCACTAACCGTCAGTCAGTAAGAGAACGATTTCTCAAATATTAACCCTGAAGGCCGAAACCAACATCAGATCAACACCCAGGAAACCATTCGACTTAGCCAAACTTCAATTAGTTTCTAAATTTCACATCCATATTGTTTATAATATTTTATATCGATTTATCGCTATTTTTATTTATTTTAAAATAGCCAATTTATTCAAAACGACGCTTCGGCCATAACGCGGTCGTGGCGCTGTTTTTCTTTAGATTTGATTTACACATATATGAAAATATAACCGTTGGATCTTCACAAAATTTACATCATTAGAAAGATCTTTTCAAAACGAATCCAACGGTTCTAGTTTCGGGAAAATCCGACGGTCAGATCTCCCGGTACGATCGTTTGAAGTTTCGATTTCAAAATACGAACTACAGCGTCGTTGTTCGATTAAATATAATTATATATATATATATATAAATATAATCGATTCTGGCGCTGTTTTTTTTTCAGATTTGAATTAAACATTCCAGACAATCCAACCGTTCGATTTTTACAAAGTTGGTGTCGCTGGAAAGATATTTCCAAAGCGAACCCAACGGTTGCGATTTCAGGAAAATCCGATGGTCGGATCTCCCGTACTAATCGTTTGAAATCACAGTTTCAAAATACGAACTGCAATGTCGTTAATCGATATATTTCAATTCTATTTATATATATATATATATATATCTATTCTTCGATTTCAAAACTATATTCTTTTCATACATTTGATAAAAATGGTATTTTTATCTATCTGTCTTCTATTCCAACACTTCACTATCTTTAACAATTCATGTATATAATAAAAATGTGATTTTTAATGTAAAACAATTTATTTCAAAACTCGACTATTTTATATAGTTAATATAGGTGATAAAAATAGGATTTTTATTATAAAACAATTT
Source organism: Allium sativum (assembly GCA_030737875.1). Lineage (NCBI taxonomy): Eukaryota > Viridiplantae > Streptophyta > Magnoliopsida > Asparagales > Amaryllidaceae > Allium > Allium sativum. The sequence goes on along the minus strand of CM060909.1, from coordinate 259,568,328 downwards.
ATTTCAAAACAAGATTATTTTATACATTTCATATTGATGTTAAAAATGGGATTTTTATTATAAAATAATTTATTTCAATACAAGATTATTTTATACATTTCATATTGATGTTAAAAATGGGATTTTTATTATAAAACAATTTCTTTCAAAATATGAATACCATTCAACACATGAATTTCAATTCAATGAATAAATTTCGATTCAACACATGAAGGTTTTCTATAGTTTATATAAATAGATAAAAAGGTGATTTTTATATTTAAAAACACGAATACCATTCAACACATGAATTTCAATTCAACGAATGAATGTCGATTCAACACATGAATTTCAATTCAACGAGTGAATGTCGATTCAACACATGAAGGTTTTCTATAGCTTGTATATATCGATAAAAAGGTGATTTTTATGGTTAAAACACAAATACCATTCAACACATGAATTTCAATTCAACGAATGAATATCGATTCAACACATGAAGGTTTTCTATAGTTTGTATATATAGAGTAAAATGTGATTTTTATTGTTAAAACAATTTATTCAAAACACGATTACCATTCAACACATGAATATGATTCAACGAATGAATTTCTATTCCACACATGAAGGTTTTCTATTCAACAGACGAATATAATTTCAACACAGGAAAATAATTCTAACACATGAATATTATTCAAAATTTCGGCAGCATAACGGCAGGGTAGTTAAAACCGGGACCGTCCCTAGTACGGCTCCTCGCTCTACCTTAAAACCTCGCGGTTTTTGACAATGGGGATTCATGCATCTAGTTTGCACGCAGGCGGCATGTATATTTATTTCATTTCCACAAACTAATCCTATGTGGTTTCAACCAAATATTTCTCAACCACAAATGGGTATTTTTCAACCACAATCAATCAATATCAACCACAAACAATTCCAATCAACCATTCGTTATCAATCAATTTTCACACCAATCACAACCAATAAATATCGTCCATGGTTTGTGGACGAGGGGCGTATATATATATATATATATATATATATATATATATATATATATATATATATATATATAGCAATTCACTTCTATTTCAACACATATATATTTTTTTACAACGCATATACAACTTATACATCGAACGTACAACTTATACAACGCTTATACAGGAGGTGTACAACGCTTATATAACGCATACATTGACTACATAATTCATACATCGTCGTTTTCCATATTGTTTATAAATTAAAAATCTCACATTGGGTTCCACTCCACCAAAAATAGCAGAAGGCTCAGAAAAATATGCGGTCTCTTCTAGAATTTAGAAGACGTCCACACGAGTCCACTGTCTCTTGTTTCACTGAATTTCATCAAAACATGAAAAATATATGATTTTTCAAAGTTTGCAACGGTTTAAAGGTGTTAAAACAGTTGAAAATAAACAAGGCCGTACCTCAGCTGTTTCATTCAAAACTAGGTTTGGATTTATCTCGAAATCCGTGCAGCTATTTCTCGATCGGCCTTCGCAGCATCGAAGGGGGAGGAGAGAACTTCCAACGCAGGGGGGTGGCGTCCAGTTCGTTCGCCTCTGGCGATGGTGGCGGCGGCGGGAAGGCGTCGACTTCTAGGCGTCGATTCTCACTCCACAGGCCACGAAAAATTCCAAACTATATATGGATTTGAAGATCTCGAGGAGCTCTACAAAATCTTCAACTGGAGGAGAGGCTAATTTTGCGTGGATTGATCAGAAAATGAACGGGAAGTGATGAACACCCTTCCGTCGTTCGTCGCGATATTTCGGGGAGAGAGAATATGGTTTCTGACCAATGATTTATTTATTTATTTATTTATATATTTTAAAATCTCTAAAATACCCTCTTCCACCCACGAACACCAATCCAAACCCAACGACTATCGTCCCTAGCGTTTTACCCCCATTCCGAACACAATGGTATATGTTTCGAAGGCCCATTCGAATGTTTCAGTCAGTTTTTCTTAAAATTAAAATATAAAACATTCAATATTAAATTTGAACGTACATTTCAATTTGGCAGGGCCACAAACTGATTCAAAATATCACGAAAAAATAAATCTAGCTATGTTTTGACGATACGGTCCCAACAAAACTAGTTTCGTCGAATTCTGAGACTGTTTGCAAAAAGGCCCATTTCTGGTCGATCCAATTTAACTATAATTGACCAAAAACACGTTTTCCTTTGTCACGTTCACATACTAGCTTCAAAAATTATGAAATTGGAAACCTAGCAATAACTTCACATCCCGGATCCAACAAAAGTGGTTTCGTCGAATTCCGAGGTCGTTTGCAAAATGGCCAATTTCACGGGCTATATAAATTCAATAGCGACCTTTCTGAAAATTCATTTGGCCATAACTTTTGCTTACCGCTATGAAACTTTGATTTTTCAGATTCGTTAGAAAGTATTCACTAACAGATTTAAATATTTTTGGTTTCACTCAAATCCGTTTTGTTTTGCACCCGGTATAGTCAGCCAAAGTTTGAACTCAAATTTTGAAACTACCGCGCCATTTCAGGACTTGTTTATAATTAGAATTAATTATATTCCTTTTCAATTGTCGATTCAAACTCAGTTTTCATTTTTATTATTTAAAATATTTATTTTAAATATTTAAAATCCACTATTTTAGCCAATTTAAAAATTTTAAATTGGTTTAGATTTTCCGGGCCATTACAATCTCCCCCACTTAAAACTTTTCGTCCCCGAAAAGGAACAAAGTCGAAAGTGGTTTGATTAATCAACTCTACGTTCAATCTGGCTTCCATTCTCCAACTTTTCAGTTTCTGAGAATTTTCAAATTTTTCAAAAATTTGGCTAACACCCGGAATTTTCGAAAAATTTCTCCATAACCTCCTTTGTACGGGGAGAGGTTTGGAAATTTATTGGGCCGTATTAGGTACCTAATAAATCCTAATAAGCACACACATATTTATAATGATATATTCTGGTGTTTACAGGGGAGCGTGTATTGATAATAACTCTAGAGAATAAATTCTCGTCACCGTGTCAAAGCCTGAGGGAGTGTGTATTTTAAATGCTCCAGAGGATAAACCCTCGTCACCTCGTCCCGTGTGGGAAATAAATAGTCCATGAGCCGTATCTAATAACTAGAGAGACGTGATTATTGTCAACTCCAGATCCGTGTGGATTTTTTTTATTAATCTGGCAATTTTATCGTTACAATTTAAATAGTCCATATCAGTCATCAGTTCAACCTGTAAAATATAGTCATCGCCATACAAGCCTCTCGCTCGTATGGTAAATCTTCCACCTCGTCACACAAGATCCAAATGCTTATGTGGTATATGATGAAGTATGCCTATCTTCAGAAGTATGCCATGTAATGTAGTTCAAAATTAATTGTTAATATCCTATGGCGACGTTTATTATTACACACAGAATAACCAGCACTCCGCATCCAATGGCATTCACAGGAGTTGATATAATAATATTTCGCATCCAACTCATTAAGGTTTACCTATTTGTCAGGCACGCAAATAAAAATCTTTACTCAACAGCTATCCATTTACCTGTTCAAACATATATATGCCCATGTATATATTTCTATCTATTTTCTAATCAGTTCAATGTGTGATTTAAATGAATAAATTCTACCATTATTCTCTTATCGATTAAATTAACTATCGTTTTAATATTTTAATTAATCAAATCTACAATCACACTATACAAACAACAATCAATTTGTTTTTAACTTTTCAAAAATATGCTAATCAACTTCTATACTCTTTTAAAATCATTCAGACTACAGAATTTAAAAGTGCACATCCATGGAAAGAAAATAACAACACAGTAGAGAACTAATTGGTAATGCAAAGCATGGTAAATGTACCTTGCACCGGAGTCAACCAGAGATATCCACTCGGCACCTAGGATAGGCTTTCTGAATGCTCTCATCAGTTTCCCAAGTACAATCTCGTGGATTTCCACTCCATTGCACTTTGACTAAGTGAACTTTCTTGTTCCTCAGCTCTTTGGTTTCTTTGCCGATGATCTTTAACGGCTCTCTTCTCATAGCCAATTCTGGGGTAATTTCAATATCCTGTTGAGCTGCTTCTTCCACGATCAAGTCTGGATCATGAACGTGCTTTCGAAGTTGAGATATGTGAAATACATCATGAACTCCAGGCAACCAATCAGGTAATTTAACCCTATAAGCGAGAGTTCCAATCCGTTTAAGAATAGGAAATGGACCAATGAATTTGGGCGCCAACTTCCCTGTTTTACCGAACTGGATAACTCCTCTCATCGGAGATACTTTCAAATATACATAGTCGCCAACTGCAAATGATATATCTCTTCTTCTCCTATCCGCATAGCTCTTGTGTCGACTTTGAGCAGCGAGTAATCGTTTCTTGATAAAATCGACTCTGTCGGCAGCTTCTCGGATCATATCGGGTCCCAATACAAGTCTATTACCGGGTTCGACCCAACAAGCAGGAGATTGGCACGGTCTACCATACAACGCTTCGAATGGTGACATTGTCAGGCTCGCCTGGTAGCTGTTGTTATATGAGAATTCATCCAAATGCAGATGGTCTTCCTATGATCCGCCGAAATCTAGAACACAAGCCCGCAATAGATCTTCTAGTATACGATTCACCCTCTCAGTCTGACCATTTGTCTGAGGATGATAAGCGGTGCTTAGGTTCAGCTTTGTTCCCAGCTCTACTTGAAATGCCTCCCAGAATTTTCTAGTAAATATTGTATCTCTATCATTGACTATACTGAGCGGCACTGCATGTAGTCTAACTATTTCCTTGAAATATATCTGCGCCAGACTCTGAGCAGTTCTGTTTGATCTGACAGGTATGAAATGGGCTGTCTTCGTGAAGCGATCTACGATCACCCAAATACTGTCATTTCCTTTTCTGGTTCTGGGCAAACCATCTATGAAGTCCATGGAAATATGTTCCCACTTCCAGTCAGGAACGTCTAGTGGTGGCAATAACCCAGCCAGCTTCTGTTGGTCGCTTTTGACTAGCTGGCAAGTAGGGCATCGGCTAACATATAGAGAAATGTCCCTCTTCATCGACTTCCACCAGAAAGTGCATTTGATGTCATTATACATTTTGCTTACTCCCGGATGGATACTAAGTTTTGACTTGTGGCATTCATCCAGAATTTCCTTGTGGAGCTCAGCAATGTTAGGGACACAGATTCGACGTTTGAGCCTTAGAATCCCATCATTATCAACTTGAAAACTCGAGGGTTCGCCTTGTTGAATTATCTCTCTGATCTTCTGAATGAAGTGATCATCCTTCTGAAGAGCAGATATTTTATCTATCAATGAAGCCGTGATAATAAAACTGGCGATCATTTCATTCTTTCGGCTTAACGCATCGGCCACGACATTGGCTTTCCCTGGAGTGTATATAATTTCAAATTCATATGCTGCAAGAAACTCCAGCCAACGTTGCTGCCTCAGATTCAAGTCCTTCTAGGCGAATAGATACTTTAGCAACTGGTGATCTGTAAACAGTTCAAATCTCTCACCCAGAAGATAGTGTCTCCAGATTTTCAAGGCGAATACTATAGCCAATAACTCAAGATCATGAGTTACGTAGTTTTTCTCATGTGGCTTCAGCTGACGGCTAGCATAAGCAATCACTTAACCTCTTTGCATTAACACTGCGCCAAGGCCTTCTCTAGAAGCGTCTGTCCAGACTTTTAAATCCTGATTGCCGCGTCTGTCCAGACTTTTAAATCCTGATTACCGTCGATGATGGTTAACACTGGAGCTGTCGTTAATCTTAACTTTAGCTCTTCAAAAGCCTCTTCACTTTCTAGAGTCCATTTGACTTTTGAGTGCTTCTTCGTAAGCTTCGTTAAGTGACCAGATATCTTTGAAAAGTTTTTAACGAACTTCCGGTAATAGCTAGCCAATCCGAGAAAACTGCGGACTTCTGTAGGAGTGCTCGGCTGCTTCTAGTTTTAAATAGCTGTGATTTTACTTGGATCCACAGCAATTCCTTCTTTCGATACGACATGGCCTAGAAATTTCACTTCATCTTTCCAGAATATACATTTGGAAAACTTTGATTTCAACACATTCTTTCTAAGAATTTCTAACACTTGTTCCAAATGTTTTTCGTGCTCGCTTTCTGACTTAGAGAAGATAAGGATATCATCAATGAAAACCAGAACAAATTTATTCAATACTCCTCTGAATACTCTGTTCATTAGATCGACGAAATAGGCTGGAGCGTTACATAAACCGAAGGGCATTGCTAACCACTCGTAGACTAAGTCTGGACCTCTGAATGCTATCAAAGGAACACACTCCTCGGCGATACGAAGCTGATGGAAACCTGTAGCTAGGTCCATTCATGAAAATATTGTGCGCCATTTAATCGATCCAACAAATCATCAATCCGCGGCAATGGTTATTTGTTCTTTATTGTCTGTTTGTTCAAATCCCGATAATCCACACATAGCCGTAGAGTACCATCAGATTTTGGGACAAATACCACTGCTGCTCCCCAATCAGAGAAACTAGGCCTGATCAGACCCTTCCATACTAGCTGTCGTGTTTGATTGTCAAGTTCTTCTTTCTCTTTCAAGGACATTCTTTGAATAGCGTGAACTACCGGCCTTGCATTCGGAATCAAAGCAATCTTGAAATCTATTTCTCTCTGTGGAGGTAAGCGAACAACTTCTTTAAACACATACGCATAATTCTCGACGACAGGAATGTCTTTGATGAGGTCAGGAATATTCTCTTCGACTTCAAGGATATTTTCTATTTGAACAGGAGAAACATCCAAAGCTGCCCAGAAGTCTTTTCTATTAGCATTCTGACCTTCACAGGGAATGGTTATATGATCACCTGATTTAATCTTCGCCTTAACGACTCTGTCGGCGCATTTAACCTCAGCTTCATACTTGGTCAACCAGTCTAACCCCAAGATAAGATCAAACTCTGTAAAATTCATGACGACCGCGATGGTAGGAAACCGATAACGAGAAAAAGAAACCGACACTCCACAAACCCAACTGAGATCAATGGAACCCCCAACCGGATTCTGGACAGTCATTGGTTCCTTGAGCTTCTTCAAATTCAAATCCAGCTTCTTAGCTGCATTCTTTGCAACAAAGCTTCGCGATGCGCCGGTGTCAAACAGTACTTTAAATGGGATATCTTTGACAGTTAGCTTGCCTTCTAAAACATCTGGCTTTCCTGAATAGACGAAGATGCAGGCACTTCTGCCACTTCGTTCACATGTACTGCTTCAGGTTTTCTTAATAGCGGGCAGGCCTTTGAAAGATGATCGGTCTGATGGCATTGACTGCACTTTCTATTCTCTTGAAACTTCTTACCGGATTTAGACCCATCCTTTAATCGTTTCTTTAGAGATCTGCAACTTACCGAGAGATGCCCTTGCCTATTGCAGTTACTGCATACAGCTGTCGTTACTGGTTCTTTTTCGGATCTGGCCCTTTTTCGATTGACTTTGGGCTCCTTACTGACTTCAGACATTGTACTGGCCTTAGGACGATCGATTTCAGACTCAATTTTATTACTAGAGCTGACTTCGTCTTCGTACTGTAACATACCTTTCTTGTCTAGATCTTCGTACTGGTAAGCCATGTATATCATTTCAGAGAAAGGAAGCTTCACATTCCTCATTACACTGTTATGATATTTTCTCTAAAGCCCGTTGATAAATCTCAAATTCTTCCTCTTCGGATTTTCAATTAGATGAGGAGCAAAGTGAGAAAGTTCATTGAATTTCTTATGATATTCGGGAATGGTCATATCTCCTTGTATCAGATAAGAAAATTCATCACATAGCCGTTCAATTGTTTCAAGAGGAGTAAATCTTTCCAGGAAAATCACTTTGAATCTATCCCAGGTGATATCACCTTCTGGATTATCCTTAATAACTGAATCCCACTAGAATAAAGCTTCGTCTTTAAGTGCCCAGGAGGCCAGTAATCTTCTCTGGTCATCCCTCAGCTTTAATCCTTCAAAGATTTTTTTCAGCCGAACGAATCCAAGCTTGTGTTCTCATAATAGACTCTTCGCCCGAGAAGGGTTTTCCACCCAGATTTCTATATTTCATGAATAGGGCTTCAATATCCGGGTCAGTATTACTTCTTCTGTTTCTGGCACTCATTTTCTAGTACTTCTGCAAATAGCAGATCAAGTGTCAGGTCACTGGAAAGATATTTCAAAATATAGAGACAAATACTTGAATGTAAATGTGTCTATCTAGGTGTTATTTCATTCTGCTACTCATACTAGGATATTACCGATCCTATCTGTATTGAGTTACCCGTCCTAGAACACTACTGGTTCTATTTCTGACGAGATCGTTAATATGTTATATTCTAGAACTAAGCTTAACCAAAGCTCTGATACCACTTGTGACGACCCCATTTCCCGTACAGACGGAGACAAGGGTAATCTTTGGAATATAACACAGAAACCGATAATAGTAGAACATAATTAAATAAATACACCAGATAATGTACAATAGAATACACTGGATAAACGTAATCATCAGAGTTACACAGTATACAGGATCATACTTAGTACAAATACAATTCAGCTATACATAAATGTCTACAGCGGAAACAAACAAAATATGTACAATAGGAGCCGAACAGCATAAAAATAGATAAATAATAGAATCCATCTTCAGCTCCAGCTATCCAGAAAGAGCCAGGTAAACCTGAATACAAGGCTGCCCGTGTAGAAAAAGGGGCACCCGAGTTTGAAAGTGAAACAAACTACGAGTCAGTCATGGGACTGGTATGAGAAATCTACTCAACACATTTATAATATGGCTAATCACAGGACCATGCCACTTTCGTGGAACGGGTTTACTCCATTGGATTGCCAGTGCTTTAAAAACAAATCTTTCTTTTAAACATCGCAATGCTTTTTATAAAAATGAAGCCATTATAAGACTCAGTTCCCATCACACAATGCAACGCAAACCAGAGGATAGAGTTTTACCTTATAATGGCCAAATTGATACGAATAAAACAAAAGCATTTGATATTATTACAAGTGTTTATATGTTTCAAAAACAATTTCAATCATAACTATCAATCATAGACGGCATGGGTACCATATATCATGTCGCCATATATATATATATACAATCAAAACCGCACAGTCACGTATTTGGAAATTGGATTTCCGTCATGAACCAAGGCAAAAGATAGTCCTTACCGACTTCGCGACTCTCTAGCCCGAGCCACAGGATCAAAGCTCGAGTGACCCTAGGATCGTCAGGGCCGGTCCACCGATGTGGATTAAAATTCCTGTTTCCCCGCCCTTTGGGGCGTAAATGAGCCAACGAATGACTCCATCAGACCCGGATCGTCCGATCAAATCGAGGCGACTCGCAACAGCAACAACCACATAAGTCAAACTCGTTAGGGCGTGTAAAACCACTGACGCCACTTCTAACTAGAAAGAAACGCATGTCCTCCCTGAGGTCCTCTCCCGTTTCTAGTTCATACCGGGGTGTGAGGCTCGCGATTTCACGTTATACACAAAGCTATGCCACACAGGCGGTGCTTTGATCATCACCACAAGACTTTGCTTTTTCAACAGAAGCCCTGATCACTGCATCTTAGCATGCAACACAGGCAATTCAAACCATGCAAATGATAGCTATCAATCACACAGAATAAATTCCAATGTCAGACACACTGTCCATTTGCAAGTCCGTTCTGGGTCTGAACGAAACCGGAGGCACTATATACCTCGCAAACCCATCGATCACCACGTTCGTCTGGACGATCACCACTCATTATCCATATTTTGGAATGCCTCCCAATCAGGACCTCGGTTACCATCCAAACAAGGTGAAGATCTCCAGTCTTCGACCACCGACTTCATCTTCGATTTCTTATCGTCGATACAGTTATTCAGAATGGGATCAACTCAGTCTTTTTGAGCAACTCGCGTATATAATAAACACGTGCTACACAAACACTACATACGCATCATTTCAGTTCATTAGTCACTAACCGTTAGTCAGTAAGAGAATGATTTCCCAAATATTAACCCCGAAGGCTGAAACCAACATCAGATCAACACCCAGGAAACCATTCGACTTAGCCAACCTTCAGTTAGTTTCTAAATTTCACATCCATATTGTTTATAATATTTTATATCGATTTATTGCTATTTTTATTTATTTTAAAACAGCAAATTTATTCAAAACGACGCTTCGGCCATAACGCGGCCGTGGTGCTATTTTTCTTCAGATTTGATTTACATATATTTGAAAGTCTAACCGTTGGATCTTCACAAAATTTACATCATGAGAAAGATCTTTTCAAAACGAATCCAACGGTTCCAGTTTCGGGAAAATCCGACGGTCGGATCTCCCGGTACGATCGTTTGAAGTTTCGATTTCAAAATACGAGATGCAGCGTCGTTATTCGATTAAATATAATTATATATATATATACATAAATATAATCGATTCTGGCGCTGTTTTTCTTTAGATTTGAATTAAACATTCCAGACAATCCAATCGTTGGATTTTTACAAAGTTGGTGCCGTTGGAAAGATATTTCCAAAGCGAACCCAACGGTTGCGATTTCAGGAAAATCCGATGGTCGGATCTCCCGTACTAATCGTTTGAAATCACGGTTTCAAAATACGAACTGCAGCGTCGTTATTCGATATATTTCAATTCTATTTATATATATATATCGATTCTTCGATTTCAAAATTATATTCTTTTCATACATTTGATAAAAATGGCATTTTTATCTATTTGTCTTCTATTTCAACACTTCACTATCTTTAACAATTCATGTATATAATAAAAATGTGATTTTTAATGTAAAATAATTTATTTCAAAACTCGACTATTTTATATAGTTAATATAGGTGATAAAAATAGGATTTTTATTATAAAACAATTTATTTCAAAACAAGATTATTTTATACATTTCATATTGATGTTAAAATGGGATTTTTATTATAAAACAATTTATTTCAAAACAAGATTATTTTATCCATTTCATATTGATGTTAAAAATGGGATTTTTATTATAAAACAATTTCTTTCAAAATATGAATACCATTCAACACATGAATTTCAATTCAACGAATGAATTTTGATTCAACACATAAAGGTTTTCTATAATTTATATAAATAGATAAAAAGGTGATTTTTATATTTAAAAACACGAATACCATTCAACACATGAATTTCAATTCAACGAATGAATATCGATTCAACACATGAAGGTTTTCTATAGCTTGTATATATCAATAAAAAGGTGTTTTTTATATTTAAAACACAAATACCATTCAACACATGAATTTCAATTCAACGAATGAATATCGATTCAACACATGAAGGTTTTCTATAGTTTGTATATATAGAGTAAAATGTGATTTTTATTGTTAAAACAATTTATTCAAAATACGATTACCATTCAACACATGAATATGATTCAACGAATGAATTTCTATTCAACACATGAAGGTTTTCTATTCAACAGACGAATATAATTTCAACACAGGAAAATAATTCTAACACATGAATATTATTCAAAATTTCGGCAGCATAACGGTAGGGTAGTTAAAACCGGGACCGTCCCTAGTACGGCTCCTCGCTCTATCTTTTTGACAATGGGGATTCATGCATCTAGTTCGCACGCAGGCGGCATGTATATTTATTTCATTTCCACAAACTAATCCTATGTGGTTTTAACCAAATATTTCTCAACCACAAACGGGTATTTTTCAACCACAATCAATCAATATCAACCACAAACAATTCCAATCAACCATTCGTTATCAATCAATTTTCACACCAATCACAACCAATAAATATCGTCCATGGTTTGTGGACGAGGGGCGTATATACATTTATTTATATATAGCAATTCACTTCTATTTCAACACATATATAATTTTTTACAACGCATATACAACTTATACATCGAACGTACAACTTATACAACGCTTATACAAGAGGTGTACAACGCTTATATAACTCATACATTGACTATATAATTCATACATCGTCGTTTTCCATATCGTTTATAAATTAGAAATCTCACATTGGGTTCCACTCCACCAAAAATAGCAGAAGGCTCAGAAAAATATGCGGTCTCTTCTAGAATGTAGAAGACGTCCACATGAGTCCACTGTCTCTTGTTTCACTGAATTTCATTAACACACGAAAAAGGTACGATTTTTCAAAGTTTGCAACGGTTTAAAGGTGTTAAAACAGTTGAAAATAAACAGGGCCGTACCTCAGCTGTTTCGTTCAAAACTAGGTTTGGATTTATCTCGAAATCCGTGTAGCTTTTGGTCGATCGGCCTTCGTAGCGTCGAAGGGGGAGGAGAGAGCTTCCAGCGCAGGGGGGTGGCGGCCAGTTCGATCGCCTCTGGCGATGGTGGCGGCGGCGGGAAGGCGTCGATTCTCACTCCACAGGCCACGAAAAATTCCAAACTATATATGGATTTGAAGATCTCGAGGAGCTCTACAAAATCTTCAACTGGAGGAGGGGCTAATTTTGCGTGGATTGATCAGAAAATGAACGGGAAGTGATGAACACCCTTCCGTCGTTCGTCGTGATATTTCGGGGAGAGAGAATATGTTCTCTGACCAATGAATTATTTATTTATTTATATATTTTAAAATCTCTAAAATACCCTCTTCCACCCACGAACACCAATTCAAACCCAACGACTATCGTCCCTAGCATTTTACCCCCATTTTGAACACAATGGGATATGTTTCGAAGGCCCATTCGAATGTTTCAGTTAGTTTTTCTTAAAATTAAAATATAAAACATTCAATATTAAATTTGAACGTACATTTCAACTTGGCAGGGCCACAAACTGATTCAAAAAATCCCAGAAAAATAAATCTAGCTATGTTTTGACGATACGGTCCCAACAATACTAGTTTCGTCGAATTCTGAGACCGTTTGCAAAAAGGCCCATTTCTGGTCGATCCAATTTAACTGTAATTGACCAAAACACGTTTTCCTTTGCCACGCTCACATACTAGCTTCAAAAATTATGAAATTGGAAACCTAGCAATAACTTCACATCCCGGATCCAACAAAATTGGTTTCATCAAATTCTGAGGTCATTTGCAAAATGGCCAATTTCACAGGCTATATAAATTCCATAGCGATCTTTCTGAAAATTCATTTGGCCATAAATTTTGCTTCCCGCTATGAAACTTTGATTTTTCAGATTCGTTAGAAAGGTATTCACTAACAGATTTAAATACTTTTGGTTTCACTCAAATCTGTTTTGTTTTGCACCCGGTACAGTCAGTCAAAGTTTGAATTCAAATTTTGAAACTACCGCGCCATTTCAGGCCTTGTTTATAATTAAAATTAATTATATTCCATTTCAATTGTCGATTCAAACTCAGTTTTCATTTTTATTATTTAAAATATTTATTTTAAATATTTAAAATCCACTATTCTAGCCAATTTAATTTTTTTAAATTGGTTCAGATTTTCCGGGTCGTTACAATCTCCCCCACTTAAAACTTTTCGTCCCCGAAAAGGAACAAAGTCGAAAGGGGTTTGATTAATCAACTCTACGTTCAATCTGGCTTCCATTCTGCAACTTTTCAATTTCTGAGAATTTTCAAATTTTTCAAAAATTTGGCTAACACCCGAAATTTTCGAAAAATTTCGCCATAACCTCCTTTGTACAGGGAGAGGTTTGGAAATTTATTGGGCCGTATTAGGTACCCAATAAATCCTAATAATCACACACATATTTATAGTGATATATTCTGGTGTTTACAGGGGAGCGTGTATTGATAATAACTCCAGAGAATAAATTCTCGTCACCCTGTCAAAGCCTGAGGGAGTGTGTATTTTAAATGCTCCAGAGGATAAATCCTCGTCACCTCGTCCCGTGTGGGAAATAAATAGTCCATGTGCCGTATCTAATAACTAGAGAGACGTGATTATTGTCAACTCCAGACCCGTGTGGGGTTTTTATCAATCTGGCAATTTTATCATTACAATTTAAATAGTCCATATCAGTCATCAGTTCAACCTGTAAAATAGAGTCATCGCCATACAAGCCTCTCGCTCGTATGGTAAATCTTCCACCTCGTCACACAAGCTCCAAATGCTTATGTGGTATATGATGAAGTATGCCTATCTTCAGAAGTATGCCACGTAATGTAGTTTAAAATTAATTGTTACTATCCTATGGCGACGTTTATTATTACACACAGAATAACCAGCACTCCGCATCCAATGGCATTCACAGGAGTTGATATAATAATATTTCGCATCCAACTCATTAAGGTTTACCTATCTGTCGGGCACGCAAATAAAAATCTTTACTCAACAGCTATTCATTTACCTATTCAAACATATATATGCACATGTATATATTTCTATCTATTTTCTAATCAGTTCAATGTGTGATTTAAATGAATAAATTCTACCATTATTCTCTTATCGATTAAATTAACTATCGTTTTAATATTTTAATTAATCAAATCTACAATCGCATAATACAAACAACAATCAATTTGTTTTTAACTTTTCAAAAATATACTAATCAATTTCTATACTCTTTTAAAATCAATCAGACTACAGAATTTAAAAGTGCACATCCATGGAAAGAAAATAACAACAGAGTAGAGAACTAATTGGTAATGCAAAGTATGGTAAATGTACCTTGCACCGGAGTCAATCAGAGATATCCACTCGGCACCTAGGATAGGCTTTCTGAATGCTCTCCTCAGTTTCCCAAGTACAATCTCGCGGATCTCCACTCCATTGCACTTTGACTAAGTGAACTTTCTTGTTCCTCAGCTATTCGGTTTCTTTGCCGATGATCTTTAACGGCTCTCTTCTCACAGCCAATTCTGGGGTAATTTCAATATCCTGTTGAGCTGCTTCTTCCACGATCAAGTCTGGATCATGAACGTGCTTTCGAAGTTGAGATATGTGAAATGCATCATGAACTCTAGGAAACCAATCAGGCAATTTAACCCTATAAGCGAGAGTTCCAATCTGTTCAAGAATAGGAAATGGACCAATGAATTTGGGCGCCAACTTCCCTGTTTTACCGAACAGGATAACCGCTCTCATCGGCGATACTTTCAAATATACATAGTCGCCAACAGCAAATGATATATCTCTTCTTCTCCTATCTGCATAGATCTTCTGTCGACTTTGAGCAGCAAGTAATCGTTTCTTGATAAAATCGACTTTGTCGGCGGCTTCTCGGATCATATCGGGTCCCAATATAAGTCTATTACCGGGTTCGACCCAACAAGCAGGAGATCAGCACGGTCTACCATACAATGCTTCGAATGGTGACATTGTCAAGCTCGACTGATAGCTGTTGTTATATGAGAATTCAGCCAAATGCAGATGGTCTTCCCATGATCCGCCGAAATCTAGAACACAAGCCCGCAATAGATCTTCTAGTATACGATTCACCCTCTCAGTCTGACCATCTGTCTGAGGATGATAGGCGTTGCTTAGGTTCAGCTTTGTTCCCAGCTCTACTTGAAATGCCTCCCAGAATTTGCTAGTAAATATTGTATCTCTATCACTGACTATACTGAGCGACACTCCATGTAGTCTAACTATTTCCTTGAAATATATCTGCGCCAGACTCTGAGCAGTTCTGTTTGATCTGACATGTATGAAATGGGCGGTCTTCGTGAAGCGATCTACGATCACCCAAATACTGTCATTTCCTTTTCTGGTTTTGGGCAAACCATCAATAAAGTCCATGGAAATATGTTCCCACTTCCAGCCAGGAACGTCTAGCGGTTGCAATAACCCAGCCAGCTTCTGTTGGTCGCTTTTGACTATCTGGCAAGTAGGGCATCGGCTAACATATAGAGAAATGTCCCTCTTCATCGACTTCCACCAGAAAGTGCGTTTGATGTCATTATACATTTTGCTTACTCCCGGATGGATACTAAGTTTTGACTTGTGGCATTCATCCAGAACTTCCTTGCGGAGCTCAGCAATGTTAGGGACACAGATTTGACCTTTGAGCCTTAGAATCCCATCATTATCAACTTGAAAACTCGAGGGTTCGCCTTGTTGAATTATCTCTCTGATCTTCTGAATGAAGTGATCATCCTTCTGAAGAGCAGATATTTTATCTATCAATGAAGTCGTGATAATAAAACTGGCGATCATTTCATTCTTTCGGCTTAACGCATCGGCCACGACATTGGCTTTCCCTGGAGTGTATATAATTTCCACGTCATATGCTGCAAGAAACTCCAGCCAACGTTGCTGCCTCAGATTCAAGTCCTTCTAGGTGAATAGATACTTTAGCAATTGGTGATCTGTAAACAGTTCAAATCTCTCACCCAGAAGATATTGTCTCTAGATTTTCAAGGCAAATACTATAGCCAATAACTCAAGATCATGAGTTACGTAGTTTTTCTCATGTGGCTTCAGCTGACGGCTAGCATAAGCAATCACTTGACCTCTTTGCATTAACACTGCGCCAAGGCCTTCTCTAGAAGCGTCTGTCCAGACTTTTAAATCCTGACTGCCATCGATGATGGTTAACACTGGAGCTGTCGTTAATCTTAACTTTAGCTCTTCAAAAGCCTCTTCACTTTCTGGAGTCCATTTGAATTTTGAGTGCTTCTTCGTAAGCTTCGTTAAGTGACCAGATATCTTTGAAAAGTTTTTAATGAACTTCCGGTAATAGCTAGCTAATCCGAGAAAACTGCGGACTTCTGTAGAAGTGCTAGGCAGCTTCCAGTTTTGAATAGCTATGATTTTACTTGGATCCACAGCAATTCCTTCTTTCGATATGACATGGCCTAGAAATTTCACTTCATCTTGCTAGAATATACATTTGGAAAACTTTGCTTTCAACACATTCTTTCTGAGAATTTCTAACACTTGTTCCAAATGTTTTTCGTGCTCGCTTTCTGACTTAGAGAAGATAAGGATATCATCAATGAAAACCAGTACAAATTTATTCAATACTCCTCTGAATACTCTATTCATTAGATCGACGAAATAGGCTGGAGCGTTACATGAGCCGAAAGGCATAACTAACCACTCGTAGAATAAGTCTGGACCTCTGAATGCTGTCAAAGGAACACACTCATCGGCGATACGAAGCTGATGGAAACCTGTAGCTAGGTCCACTCGTGAAAATACTTGTGCGCCATTTAATCGATCCAACAAATCATCAATCCGCGGCAATGGATATTTGTTCTTTATTGTCTGTTTGTTCAAATCCCGATAATCCACACATATCCATAGAGTACCATCAGATTTTGGGACAAATACCACTGCTGCTCCCCAATCAGAGAAACTAGGCCTGATCAAACCCTTCCATACTAGCTGTCGTGTTTGATTGTCAAGTTCTTCTTTCTCTTTCAAGGACATTCTTCAAATAGCATGAACTACCGGCCTTGCATTCGGAATCAAAGCAATCTTGAAATCTATTTCTCTCTGTGGAGGTAAGCGAACAACTTCTTCAAACACATCCGCATAATTCTCGACGACAGGAATGTCTTTGATGAGGTCAGGAATATTCTCTTCGACTTCAAGGATATTTTCTATTTGAACAGGAGAAACATCCAAAGCTGCCCAGAAGTCTTTTCTATTAGCATTCTGACCTTCACAGGGAATGGTTATATGATCACCTGATTTAATCTTCGCCTTAACGACTCTGTCGGCGCATTTAACCTCAGCTTCATACTTGGTCAACCAGTCTAACCCCAAGATAAGATCAAACTCTGTAAAATTCATGACGACCGCGATGGTAGGAAACCGATAACGAGAAAAAGAAACCGACACTCCACAAACCCAACTGAGATCAATGGAACCCCCAACCGGATTCTGGAAAGTCATTGGTTCCTTGAGCTTCTTCAAATTCAAATCCAGCTTCTTAGCTGCATTCTTTGCAACAAAGCTTCGCGACGCGCCGATGTCTAACAGTACATTAACTGGGATATCTTTGACAGTTAACGTGCCTTCTAAAACATCTGGCTTTCCTGAATAGACGAAGATGCAGGCACTTCTTCCACTTCGTTCACATGTACTGCTTTAGGTTTTCTGAATAGCGGGCGGGCCTTTGAAAGATGATCGGTCTGATGGCATTGACTGCACTTTCTATTCTCTTGAAACTTCTTACCGGATTTAGACCCATCCTTTAATTGTTTCTTTAGAGATCTGCAACTTACCGAGAGTTGCACTTGCCTATTGCAGTTACTGCATACAGCTGTCGTTACTGGTTCTTTTTCGGATCTGGCCCTTTTCGATTGACTTTGGGCTCCTTACTGACTTCAGACATTGTACTGGCCTCAGGGCGATCGTTTTCAGACTCAATTTTATTACTAGAGATGACTTCCTCTTCGTACTGTAACATACCTTTCTTGTCTAGATCTTCGTACTGGTAAGCCATGTATATCATTTCAGAGAAAGGAAGCTTCACATTCCTCATTACGCTGTTCTGATATTTTCTCTGAAGCCCGTTGATAAATCTCAAATTCTTCCTCTTCGGATTTTCAATTAGATGAGGAGAAAAGTGAGAAAGTTCATTGAATTTCTTATGATATTCGGGAATGGTCATATCTCCTTGTATCAGATAAAAAAAGTCATTACATAGCCGTTCAATTGCTTCAGGAGGAGTAAATCTTTCCAGGAAAATCACTTTGAATCTATCCCAGGTGATATCACCTTCTAGATTATCCTTAATAACCGAATCCCACTAGAATAAAGCTTCGTCTTAAAGTGCCCAGGAGGCCAGTAATCTTCTCTGGTCATCCCTCATCTTTAATCCTTCAAAGATTTTCTCAGCCGAACGAATTAAAGCTTGTGTTCTCATAATAGACTCTTCGCCCGAGAAGGGTTTTCCACCCAGATTTCTATATTTCATGAATAGGGCTTCAATATCCGGGTCAGTATTACTTCTTCTGTTTCTGGCACTCATTTTCAAGTACTTCTGCAAATAGCAGATCAAGTGTCAGGTCACCGGAAAGATATTTCAAAATATAGAGACAAATACTTGAATGTAAATGTGTCTATCTAGATGTTATTTCATTCTGCTATTCATACTAGGATATTACTGATCCTATCCGTATTGAGTTACCTGTCCTAGAACACTACTGGTTCTATTTCTGACGAGTTCGTTAATATGTTATATTCCAGAACTAAGCTTAACCAAAGCTCTGATACCACGTGTGACGACCCCATTTCCCGTACAGACGGAGACAAGGGTATTCTTTGGAATATAACACAGAAACAAATAATAGCAGAACAGAATTAAATAAATACACCAGATAATGTACAATAGAATACACTAGATAAACGTAATCATCAGAGTTACACAGTATACAGGATCATACTTAGTACAAATACAGTTCAGCTATACATAAATGTCTACAGCGGAAACAAACAACATATGTACAATAGGAGCTGAACAGCATAAAAAGAGATAAATAATAGAATCCATCTTCAGCTCCAGCTATCCAGAAAGAGCCAGCTAAACCTGAATACAAGGCTGCCCGTGTAGAAAAAGGG
Source organism: Allium sativum (assembly GCA_030737875.1). NCBI lineage: Eukaryota > Viridiplantae > Streptophyta > Magnoliopsida > Asparagales > Amaryllidaceae > Allium > Allium sativum. The sequence continues at coordinate 259,548,789 of CM060909.1, read as the reverse complement.
GCACCCGAGTTTGAAAGTGAAACAAACTACGAGTCAGTCATGGGGCTGGTATGAGAAATCTACTCAACACATTTATAATATGGCTAATCACAGGACCACGCCACTTTCGTGGAACGGGTTTACTCCATTGGATTGCCAGTGCTTTAAAAACAAATCTTTCTTTTAAACATCGCAATGCTTTTAATAAAAATGAAGCCATTATAAGACTCAGTTCCCATCACACAATGCAACGCAAACCGGAGGATAGAGTTTTACCTTATAATGGCCAAAATATGATTGATACGAATAAAACAAAAGCATTTGATATTATTACTAGTGTTTATATGTTTCAAAAACAATTTCAATCATAACTATCAATCATAGACGACATGGGTACCATATATCATGTTGCCATATATATATATATACAATCAAAACCGCACAGTCAAGTATTTGGAAATTGGATTTCCGTCATGAACCAAGGAAAAAGATAGTCCTTACCGACTTCGCAACTCTCTAGCCCGAGCCACACGATCAGAGCTCGAGTGACCCTAGGATCGTCAGGGCCGGTCCACCGATGTGGATTAAAATTCCTGAACAATACGTTTCCCCGCCTTTTGGGGCGTAATTGAGCCAATGAATGACTCCATCAGACCCGGATCGTCCGATCAAACCAAGGCACCTCGCAACAGCAACAACCACATAAGTCAAACTCGTCAGGGCGTGTAAAACCACTGACGCCACTTCTAACTAGAAAGAAACGCATGTCCTCCCTGAGGTCCTCTCCAGTTTTTGGTTCATACCGGGGTGTGAGGCTCGCGATTTCACGTTATACACAAAGCTATGCCACACAGGCGGTGCTTTGATCATCACCACAAGACTTTTCTTTTCAACAGAAGCCCTGATCACTGCATCTTAGCATGCCACACAGGCAATTCACACCATGCAACTGATAGCTATCAATCACACAGAATAAATTCCAATGTTGGACACACTGTCCATTTGCAAGTCCGTTCTGGGTCTAAACAAAACCGGAGGAACTATATACCTCGCAAACCCATCGACCACCACGTACGTCTGGACGATCACCACTCATTATCCTTATTTCTGGATGCGTCCCAGTCAGGACCTCGGTTACCATCCAAACGAGGTGAAGATCTCCGGTCTTCGACCACCGTCTTCATCTTCGATTTCTTATCGTCGATACAGTTATTCAGAATGGAATCAACCCGGTCTTTCTGAGAAACTCGCGTATATAATAAACATGTGCTACACAAACACTACATATGCATCATTTCAGTTCATTAGTCACTAACCGTCAGTCAGTAAGAGAACGATTTCCCAAATATTAACCCCGAAGGCCGAAACCAACATCAGATCAACACCCAGGAAACCATTCGACTTAGCCAACCTTCAGTTAGTTTCTAAATTTCACATCCATATTGTTTATAATATTTTATATCGATTTATCGCTATATTTATTTATTTTAAAATAGCCAATTTATTCAAAACGACGCTTCGGCCATAACGCGGCTGTGGCGCTGTTTTTCTTCAGATTTGATTTACACATATCTGAAAATCTAACCATTGGATCTTCACAAAATTTACATCATTAGAAATATCTTTTCAAAACAAATCCAAGGTTCCAGTTTTGGGAAAATCCGACGATCGGATCTCCCGGTACGATCGTTTGAAGTTTCGATTTCAAAATACGAACTACAGCGTCGTTACTCGATTAAATATAATTATATATATATATATATAATCGATTCTGGCGCTGTTTTTCTTCAGATTTGAATTAAACATTCTAGACAATCCAACCGTTGGATTTTTTACAAAGTTGGTGCCGTTGAAAAGATATTTCCAGCGAACCCAACGGTTGCGATTTCAGGAAAATCCGATGGTCGGATCTCCCGTACTAATCGTTTGAAATCACGGTTTCAAAATACGAACTGCAGCGTTGTTATTCGATATATTTCAATTCTATTTATATATATATATATCGATTCTTCGATTTCAAAACTATATTCTTTTCATACATTTGATAAAAATGGTATTTTTATCTATCTGTCTTCTATTCCAACACTTCACTATCTTTAACAATTCATGTATATAATAAAAATGTGATTTTTAATGTAAAACAATTTATTTCAAAACTCGACTATTTTATATAGTTAATATAGGTGATTAAAATAGGATTTTTATTATAAAACAATTTATTTCAAAACAAGATTATTTTATACATTTCATATTGATGTTAAAAATGGGATTATTATTATAAAACAATTTATTTCAAAATAATATTATTTTATACATTTCATATTGGTGTTAAAAAGGGGATTTTTATTATAAAACAATTTCTTTCAAAATATGAATACCATTCAACACATGAATTTCAATTCAACGAATGAATTTCGATTCAACACATGAAGGTTTTCTGTAGTTTATAAAAATAGATAAAAAGGTGATTTTTATATTTAAAAACATGAATACCATTCAACACATGAATTTCAATTCAACGAATGAATATCGATTCAACACATGAAGGTTTTCTATAGCTTGCATATATCGATAAAAAGGTGATTTTTATATTTAAAACACAAATACCATTCAACACATGAATTTCAATTCAACGAATGAATATCGATTCAACACATGAAGGTTTTCTATAGTTTGTATATATAGAGTAAAATGTGATTTTTATTGTTAAAACAATTTATTCAAAATACGATTACCATTCAACACATGAATATGATTCAACGAATGAATTTCAATTCAACACATGAAGGTTTTCTATTCAACAGACGAATATAATTTCAACACGGGAAAATAATTCTAACACATGAGTATTATTCAAAATTTCGGCAGCATAACGGCAGGGTAGTTAAAACCGGGACCATCCCTAGTACGGCTCCTCGCTCTACCTTAAAACCTCGCGGTTTTTGACAATGGGGATTCATGCATCTAGTTCGCACGCAGGCGACATGTATATTTATTTCATTTCCACAAGCTAATCCTATGTGGTTTCAACCAAATATTTCTCAACCACAAACGGGTATTTTTCAACCACAATCAATCAATATCAACCACAAACAATTCCAATCAACCATTCGTTATCAATCAATTTTCACACCAATCACAACCAATAAATATTGTCCATGGTTTTCGGACGAGGGGCGTATATATATATATTTATATATAGCAATTCACTTCTATTTCAACACATATATAATTTTTTACAACACATTTACAACTTATAGATCGAACGTACAACTTATACAACGCTTATACAAGAGGTGTACAACGCTTATATAACTCATAAATCGACTATATAATTCATACATCGTCGTTTTCCATATTGTTTATAAATTAGAAATCTCACATTGGGTTCCACTCCACCAATAATAGCAGAAGGGCCAGAAAAATATGTGGTCTGTTCTAGAATGTAGAAGACGTCCACACGAGTCCACTGTCTCTTGTTTCACTGAATTTCGTCAAAACACGAAAAAGATATGATTTTTCAAAGTTTGCAACGGTTTTAAGGTGTTAAAACAGTTGAAAATAAACAAGGCCGTACCTCAGCTGTTTCGTTCAAAACTAGGTTTGGATTTATGTCGAAATCCGTGTAGCAATTCGTCGATCGGCCTTCGCAGCGTCGAAGGGGGAGGAGAGAGCTTCCAGCGCAGGGGGGTGGCGGCCAGTTCGATCGCCTCTGGCGATGGTGGCCGCGGCGGGAAGGCGTCGACTTCCAGGCGTCGATTCTCACTCCACAGGCCACGAAAAATTCCAAACTATATATGGATTTGAAGATCTCGAAGAGCTCTACAAAATCTTCAACTGGAGGAGTGGCTAATTTTGCGTGGATTGATCATAAAATGAATGGGAAGTGATGAACACCCTTCCGTCGTTCGTCGCGATATTTCGAGGAGAGAGAATATGTTTTCTGACCAATGAATTTTTTATTTATTTATATATTTTAAAATCTCTAAAATACCCTCTTCCACCCACGAACACCAATCCAAACCCAACGACTATCGTCCTTAGCGTTTTACCCCCATTCCGAACACAATGGGATATGTTTCGAAGGCCCATTCGGATGTTTCAGTCAGTTTTTCTTCAAATTAAAATATAAAACATTCAAAATTAAATTTGAACGTACATTTCAATTTGCCAGGGCCACAAACTGATTCGAAAAATCCCAAAAAAATAAATCTAGCTATGTTTTGACGATACAGTCCCAACAAAACTAGTTTCGTCGAATTCTGAGACCGTTTGCAAAAAGGCCCATTTCTGGTCGATCCAATTTAACTGTAATTGACCAAGACACGTTTTCCTTTGCCACGCTCACATACTAGCTTCAAAAATTATGAAATTTGAAATCTAGCAATAACTTCACATCCTGGATCCAACAAAAGTGGTTTCGGCGAATTTCGAGGTTGTTTGCAAAATGGCCAATTTCACGGGCTATATAAATTCCATAGCGACCTTTCTGAAAATTCATTTGGCTATAACTTTTGCTTTCTGCTATGAAACTTCGATTTTTCAAATTCGTTAGAAAGGTATTCACTAACAGATTTAAATATTTTTGGTTTCACTCAAATTCGTTTTGTTTTGCACCCGGTACAGTCTGTCAAAGTTTGAATTCAAATTTTGAAACTACCGCGCCATTTCAGGCCTTGTTTATAATTAGAATTAATTATATTCCTTTTCAATTGTCGATTCAAACTCAGTTTTCATCTTTATTATTTAAAATATTTATTTTAAATATTTAAAATGCACTATTTTAGCCAATTTAAAAATTTTAAATTGGTTCAGATTTTCCGGGTCGTTACAATTTTTTAACTAAGGTTTACAACTTAGTCCTCTTAACTAAGGTTTACTACTTAGTTCTCTTTCTCGTCAAGTTGGATTGGTTAAGTGTCATTAGTTAATTCAAGTTAACTTAACCCATTCATTTGTCATGTTAAACTGGTTAAGTGTTATCAGTAGTTCATGTTGACTTAACCCTACCACAAATCAAGTTATATTGGTTAAGTATTTCTTATTACTTAACCCCACCCCTTCATCTTGTATTGGTTAAGTGTTCCCATAGTTAACTTAACCCTAACATTTGTTTAATTCACATGTTCTAATGGTTAAGTATTGTTCCTTCATGTTTTAACTAACCTTGTTCATTTGTCACACTATGATGGCTAAGTGTTCTAAGTTTACTTAATTCCACCTTCTAGTCTAGTTAACATGTTAAATTGGCTAAGTGTATTTAACTTAACCCCACCTTCTAGTCTAGTTAACATGTTATAACGGTCATTTAACCCCTACAAGTCTTGTCTTGTTAACATGTTAAGTTGGTTAAGTGTTCCTATGGACTTAACCCTCCCATTCTAGCTTAACTGTTTCTTAGCTTTAAATTATTCATTTAAAGCACCAACCACTCACATTAGATAGATACTGTTGCGGTCACTGGATGTACCGGTCGGTTCCGGGTGGATTTACACCGCAACTCAGTCTAACCTCGGGTCCTTTTGGGGCTCAATGCTCTAACCACCCACATTAGATAGGTATTGTTACGGTTGTTGGATTTGCTGGGTAGTTCCGGGCAGTCTTATACTGTAACTCAATCCAACCTCGGGTTAGACATATTCATCTTTCCTAGATTTACATATTTATCCTTTTTGCCTATATGTGAATTGCTAACAACTCTTTTAAACAAATTTGGCCTATATCATATTCATTTGTCATGCCCACTAACATACCTATATTCTAGGCCCAAATCTTGATTTACTTATCATTTAACCCAACCTGCAGTTTTATGCCAATTTAGATCTAGTATTCCCATTTGCAGTTCATGTCAAAACTAGATTTGATACTCTAGTTTACAATTTATGCCTAAAGCTTAGGTTACTAGCCAATACTATATTACATCTTCTATAATTCATGTCAAATTACCCCAATTTTTCATCTAATGGTCATGTTATAATACATGCTCTAAATTATGCCAATAATACAGATTTCATGTTATACCAAATTTCCAAGTTTTCAATCACATTCATGTTAATTTCATGTTCTGCCCAAATCGTATTCCTACCGTTTATGCAATCTCGATTTAGTCTGGATTATAGGTCAATCTAGATTCGTAGATAAAAGGGAACAAACAAGAATACCATGACAAGATAGGCATAAGAATAGGCATAAAATGATAACCCCAAATTCACGAATCACAGATCTAATAAATATACTGAATAAATTGACTAAAACATCGCACGCATATAGATCTGATAACATTATGAACATGAAAAGGTTTGAATAATAATCTAGGTTCAAGAACATGGATAGACCTATCTCAATAGAAAAATTCCCGAAAATCAAGATCCAAGGATAATTAAGAAAAGGTCTGAATAGAAAATCAAGCTTAGATCCAATTTCATAGTCATAATCCTAGGCGATAATCTCATAGTCATGAATCATAGGTGATTAGCCACAATGGTCCTTGTCATAGTCATAGGCAATAGCCTTATGTTCACAGTCATAGGCATAGGCATAGTCTTATGTTCACAGTCATAGTCTTAGGCCATTAACAATAGTTTCCAGCGTCATAGGCATAGGCACAGTCTTATCAGTTATTAATCACAATAGTTCTTAATTAGATCCAAAGGCATATACAAGCACAGATTCAAATGAGAGGATCAGGCATATTCTTATATCCATTTAATTACATGCCATAAACAGATCTAGACATTCAAATCTAAAAAGTAACTGACTTACATTGATCGGTTTCAGAAAAGGATAATCAAATAGCGTTGGTGATTTGCTATGATTTGCACGACGTTGCTCGCAACCGTTGAATTAGCCTTTGCTTCCCTTCTTGAAGCTGTAACTTTATCTGAATCTCTGATATGCAATTCCTAGCCGTAGTCTTCAAGAATAGTCTTCGTGTTTTATTTTAATTTATTTATTTCAATTATTCCAGAGGCAGCATAAGGAGAGAATAAAATGGTGTAAAGAGAATGGGGCTAGGGGGCTGTTTATATAGGATTAGGTAGACGAATCTAGACTGAAAACATGTCTAAATACATCGCAATGCATCAGGTTCAAAAACTGGAATTCGGCACCAGGTCGACCCCCAGGTCGACACTATGGTCGACCCCCAGGTCGACACTATGGTCGACCTGGTCCCTGGGAGGTCGACACTATGGTCGACCCCCAGGTCGACCTGGTCCTGGGCGGGAAATTTCCCGCCCAGCTTGTTCTGGGTTTTGAATTCGAATTTGAATTCGAATTTCGAGCCGTTTTTCTATTATGAAAATCCTTGAAACTTCATAGGGTCATATCTCCCTCATACGGACTCCGTTTCTCGAAAACTCGGACTCGTTTCCAAGAAGAATTCCGGGACAAACGCAATGGCACAACCCGTTTCCCTTGATTCTTGTTTTAGAATTTAATTATACTTTAATTTGCAAAACTTAATGTTATAGAATTATGGGGTGTTACATTCTCCCCCTCTTAAAAGGATTTCTTCCCCGAAATCTTCAAGTTAGGAAGAATGTATCCCACCATCCAATCACCCATCTACTCAACCATTCAATCACAGGGTTCATTGTCCTTAAAAAGATTTCTATTGCTTTCATGTTCATATGCATAGTGTGTGTATATGTCTTATCTAATGCAAAATCAGGCGGTCTGTTGATTCAGTTGACCTCCTTAATGTGAATTATGTCAGTGCCATGTGTCCAATCATGTATGCAAGCATCCCTAGTTATGTAAATACTACATGTGTGCATAGCCATTCATCCATAAGCAACATCCATATGATAACATATCAAGTTAAATCCGTTTAGCAAATACATATATGCTAACGCAATATGGAAGTGACAGAGTTGTTCTAGCGCCTATGGTGTGTATATGCATCCACGAGCAACCATTTGCAACCATCAATCATAACATGTTCAAATACATGTTTACATCCATTGGCTTCTACCTAAGGATCGATGATACGCCCTAGAGGATATACCTTAAAAGCTAGAAAGTATGCATAAAATTCCTAGAAAAAGAGACCAAGGATGTACCCTTAAGAAAAAGGGTATGATGCGTGTATCTAGTCTTCAGTCTTCTAAGTCGCATCTTCTTGAGCTTCACTATTCTGTACCTTATCTAATTAATCTTCACAATTGCGAAGCTTCTTGACCTTCATTTCCAAAAATGTCGTTGATCGGATAACTGGTTTTGCATTGTCAACTGGATATATGCGGAAGTCTATCTCGCGTTTTAGGGGTAAACTCCTAACCTAATCAAAAACATCTACGTACTCATGGACTACCCTAACGGATTGCAAATCATCGATAAATGCATTAAGCGATTCTAGCTAGCTAAGCCTAACTGATTCTTTATGCGAAATCTCGAGGGTATTTCCAAGGCAAGTAAAAATTCTAACTACCCTCCTTTCGGAATTACTAGCCAACCAACCCATGCCTGGAATCAACTCATAGCCCATGGAACCAAAAACATAAGCATTATGCTTAAACTCAACACTTAATATAGTTATTCTCAAATTCTTACAAACCAAAGGTAAACGGGCCGAACCACCAATTGGATTTGAGACACTAATGGGATCTTCTACTATACAAGTACTAAGGTTCAGAGACTCAACTATGGAAGTAGATATGAACAAATGCGAAGCGCTAAGATCAAAAGAGTACTAACTGGTTGATCAAAACGAAAAGCTAAACTTTTCCAAAAGAGACCTTTACTATCTCTCTCTCAGGTATTCTGGTGGTGGAAGCATGCACTCTCCCTTCTGAAAAACCTGTCCCTCGTCCTTGCCCTTGTCCTTAATTATATGCCCTATTATACCATGGAAAAGATACTTCCTCTCATCTTAGGTTTTATAATTCCTTCTTTCTTCGCGAGTCGAGTTTATATCCATGAATTTCTCATCCTTGTGTTGAGCTCCCTAGCCAAATTCCCTCATCCTCATATTTACTATTCCTGTGTAAACCTATTGACAAGTTTCTCAAAAGCTTCCCCCATCGCACGGAAAACCCTTCAAAGCTTGAAAGAAAACTAGCTGCAGGTGAAACTACTATGGCTATAGATGGGAGTCGGGCACTACTTTGTCCTTCGATAGGTATCATAGTCTTATCAAGACTACGGAACCGTGCTGCGATGAGGTTACCTCCCAGAAAGCCAGGAGCCCCAAAGTCTCAAGAAAGAAGGGGACAAAAATTCAAACAGAGGATCAGAAGATAGTGCATATGACTTTTGGGGAATATGCCTTTAAAACAAAACTTTTCTTTTGAAAATGCTTCTTTTAAAACCGTTGAAAATAATTTTTCAAATCTTTTATCTGATCCGGTAACCTTCAGCTCTGATACCACGTGTAACACCCCACATCTGTTAAGGTCACTCACAAAGGGAATGCCTTAACTTCGGTGGAGAGTTATAGGTAAAAGATACAGATAAATTACATGATAGACAAAATTAAAACAGCGGAAATTAGAACTTTACTTTATTGATCAAATAGTTTGTACAACGGTTATTTTCCAATACCAGAATATCTGTCTTACAAAATAAAGAGGCATAAAATAACATTTATATTCCCCAATGTAGTGTGAGCCATCCATAGCAATGGAAAAGAGAATCCAAGCAAAACTTCGACTAATCTTCAGCTTGGAAAGAAAACTGGGCTAAGTAGTAATATTCCCTCCCTGCGAACCTGGGGCGGGGAGGAACAGAAGACAAGAAAGCGAAAGAAAATAGAGTCAGACATAAAGTCTGGTAAGTCCAGTAACTTTCAGCATGTGAACAGGTAAAAAGAAACATGGCATGAATTAACTGAATACAAGACACTACCATGATGATAGGGTTAACAAGATAACGCAAGGTATGCTAAGGCAAGATAAAACTAAATGTACTGATAAACTGGATCTATCGACAAGCTAAATATACTGATAAACTGAATATGCTTCCATACTTTCTCTGCTTCGCGATTACCCTGTTATTCTGGTTTTTATATCTCTACACCACCTAACTAGTGTCCAACTAGTAATCTATATAAACTGATAAAACAATAACGTGATCCCAACTCCGAAATTGTGGTTGTTTTCAGGTATACATCTATTATTTATTACCTAGATCTAATCTAGGGTTTTCTATCGAACGCTTCCTAGATCCAACCAGGGTTTTACGCTACCCAGGGCTACTGGGGTTTATGCTACCTATTGAACATTTCTCGGATTTTAGGGTTTACGCGACCTAGGTCCAACTAGGGATTACGCTACCTATCGAACGGCGCCCCTAATCTAGGACACACTACCCAGAGTGGTATATGTTCCTAGACTTTCCCCACGTATGTGTCGTGGATCGTTATCGCTGTCTAGATGCACATGTCCTCTATTTGTGCGACCCGAGTCTCGTGGCAGGGCAAATCAAGAAACACGGTCGGGAGCTTTCAGATATCTACCGATGCAGATGCTAAGGTCTGTTTTTCCAGTGGCTATGGTCCCACTTGACCCCTCCCTCAGCTAATGAAAGGCACACCTTGAAAAATGAGAACTATACGCAGGCCCTCTATGCCCCACTAACCCATGGCCATCCGCACCCATAACTAGATAGCAAGTATATGGTCTTTTGGAGTTCTCCGCCTTTCCGCTGTACGTATCTCGACTGACTCAAGATGGTAGGTAGACGACGAGTTGCTATCACAGGGCTACTATCTCGCCTAATCACGCTGGTCCATCCTAGTCTTTAGGTTGCCTTATATTGCAACCAAGTCATGCCCTTGGTTCTTCTAATGCAAACCTTAACCTCTGTGAGCCCAGGCGGATCATCTGCAGCCTCACAGAGGGATACTAAGAGTACCCCCACGTCACCTCGAAGCCGCGTGCTTTGTAACCCAGTTTGTTGGAGCCTTCTTTAAGATCAGATGGACGTTCGCTCCTTCTCGTGTTCTACTAAGGTTTACTACATAGTTCCCTTAACTAAGGTTTACTACTTAGTTTCCTGAACCGTCGTTTTCTTAACTAAGGTTTACAACTTAGTCCTCTTAACTAAGGTTTACTACTTAGTTCTCTTTCTCGTCAAGTTGGATTGGTTAAGTGTCATTAGTCAATTCAAGTTAACTTAACCCATTCTTTTGTCATGTTAAACTAGCTAAGTGTTATCAGTATTTCATGTTGACTTATCCCTACCACAAATCAAGTTATATTGGTTAAGTATTTCTTAATACTTAACCCTACTCCTTCATCTTGTATTGGTTAAGTGTAATGACCCGGGTTTTTGTCGACCTTGGTTATCCGATATACAACACATATCGAACATCCAAGGGTCGAAAATACTGGATGATTAATGAAAGAAATTACAGGGTGAGAATAGATAAGATAGAAACTTAGAATAGAAGAAGAACACAACATCAGAGTAACACGAACCTCACAGCGGAACGAATAATATATAATATATATAACATAACTTGAAATATACATATGTACTTGAATATACATCATTATCAAAGTACAACACTTACAACACAGCGGAAATAAACTATAGCTATATGATCCTGAAGCCTCCTGCTCCAGCTCTTCAGGTATATCTGTAAATCCTAACTACTTGACTGCCCGAACAAAATTGGGCACCCAAGAGTTTAGGGAAAACAAAACAAAATAAACTCCGGGTCAGTCATGGGACTGGTATGTGTAAAACGGTTTAAAACAGTTTGAGCCATTAAACGATATCTCATAAGACCACGCCGTATAACGGAACGGGTTTTTCCCTTATGAGAATCCAAAATATCTTTATATCAAAAACCTTTTGATATTATAATAATGTCTATCAACCACAATATAATAATCATCTAGCAGAAACGCTTTCATCTCACGTTCTACATATATAGTATATAATCAAAACCGCAAGCACGTATTGGGTAATGGATTTCCAACTATGACAAGGTATGGAACCACCTTTCGCTAGTGTACCTCTAGAGAGGAATACACTGGGTTTGTAACACCCCACATCTGTTAAGGTCACTCACAAAGGGAATACCTTAACTTCAATGGAGTATTATGGGTACTGGAACAGAAATATTACAAGACAGACATATATAAAATAGCGGAAAATGAAGTGGAAGTACTTCAAATCATTTATTAAATATAAATGTTTACAAGAAAAGCCCATCAACTCCCAATACCCAATTTCATAGTTAAGATATCTGTCTTGCTCAAAAACAAAGAAGCATAAAAACAAACTGCAGTATTCCCCAATAAAGCAAAGCAAGCCATAGCCAAGAGAAATCCAAGCCATACATGAAAGAGCCTTGGAGCTTGGTAAGATTCGAACTAAGCTGTATTCCCACCCTGTGAACCTGGGGGGGGGGGGGGGGGAGGGAAACGGAAGAAAAAGAGGCGAAAAAAAAACGGGTCAGTCATAAAGACTGAGTAAGTCCTAGTGACTTTCAGCATAAAAATAGATAAAGAGAACATGGCATGAATAAACTGAAAGTAAACATAAGCATGATGACAAGGTAGGCAAGATAAACTAAGACAACAAGATAAACTATGATAACAAGGTAAACTAAGGTAACAAGATAAACTTCGGGCACGATGAAACAAGTATAACGTCCTATAATTCCTATCAAGTATCCCACTGCATGGTTTCTATCAAGAATAACATCGCAAGGTTTCTAAGCTTTACCATTAAAACGATATCTATTTGCTCTGCACCACCTAACTAGCATCCTCATAAGTGTCTTACATGGAATGATCTGTATTCCTACTAGTGTCCCAACTAGTGTTCTGTGTAACAAGGATCCGTACCCCCTACTAGTGTCCCAACTAGTAGCCCGTGCTATATAATAATTACAACGTGATCCCAATCCCCGCAATTATGGTAGCCTTTAGGTGTACATCAATTTTGAGGATTCCACCTCGATCACCCCAATGGCCATGAATATATTCGATGCACCCTTACTACCTTATTGATCGGCTCCCTACTTGACCTAGTTCTCGTTTGTGCTACGCGGCCCCCTACTTGAAGATACCTGTGCTGGTCCCACCATGGGGTGTATCAAGTCCCATGGTGGCAACCCTGACACAATTAAGATGCACAGCTTTATACCTACTGATGCCCAGTGGCTAAATTTTCTGCGTCGAAGTGTGTGCACGCCCGCACTCCGTTAGAACCTGCACTGCTGCACCAACCGCCGCTAATTTGACCTCTTATAATCAGCCCAGTAATCGTGCCCCACCCTGCCTAGCTCAGGGTTCCGTTGATACCTAATGTGGGTTACTGCTGAAATGGGTCCCCATTACTAGGTGTTTCTAATGGTTAAGTCTGTGGGCCTATATTCTCTGATATTACCTACCAACCCCGATGTGTACTTAACCCCGCTACTGATTCAAGAATGTGTATTTAATGGTTAAGTGTATGTGGGCCTATATTTACTAACATCACCCACCAACCCGATATATACTTAACCCTTCTACTCATTACGTTACCATGGTTAAGTGTTTACCTTAGTTAACTTAACCTTTCTCACTTATTATGTTTGATTGGATAAGTGTGGTTTATTAACTTAACCCCGTTCGTCTATCTGGTTACATTGGTTAAGAATTTTCTTGTTAACTTAACCCCATGTGTTACTTAACCCTACCACGCCTCACATCAGATTGGTTAAGTGCATGTTAACTTAACCCCATCCACTAGTCATATTATAATGGTTAAGTGTTATCAACTTATTCAAGTTAACTTAACCCACCCGCTTGTCCTGTTATGTTGGTTGAGTGTTACTACTTAACCGCAACCACTTGTCTAATTAACCCATTGTATTAGTTAAGTGTTCTCATTAACTTAACCTCATTCTCTAGTCCAGTTTACTCATGTTATAATGGTTAAACATTTGCTTAACCTTACCCACTTCTGTAGTCAACATATTAAATTGGTTAAGTGTCCAGATTAACCTAACCCTACCCACCAATTTAGTTAACATGTTGAAATTGGTTAAGTATTACTATTCGTATTTCCACATGTCACCCACTTAACCCCCATGTCCCACCACATGTTTATCTGGTTAAGTATTTCTTAATTCATTAAGGCCGTAACCTTATAAAGACCTTTCACATTAGACTGACATTTATGGCAGTTGGATTTGCCGGGCGGGTCCGGGCAGTCTTACACCACAAAAGAGTCTAACCTCGTGTCTTTACAACTGTTACGCTTTTAATTTGGGCCTAGGACCTCTCACATTGGGCTGACATTTGTGACTACTGGATTCGCCGGGCGGTTCCGGCCAGGTCTACGTCACAAATGAGTCCAACCTCGTGTCCTAAGCATTGATTATTACTTATAATCTTTTACCCCAATTTGAATTTATTTCCCCTATTCAAATTAGCAATTTATTCCTAATTTAACGATGTCCATAATTGACTTAATTATGTCCATCAAGCAAAATCATACCAATTTTACCACAATTTATCTTAGGCCATTAAAGGCAACTTATCTCAATTTATATTTATCCCTCTTTTAAGGCTATTACATGCCAACTAATATATGTACCCAATTCTAGTCAGTTTACATATATACCAAGTTTCATGCCTTTTTACATATGTCAAGATCTAGCCAAAATTACATGTATCAAGTTTTATACCCAATAAACTCAAATCCGATGATTCATGATGTAGTTATCCCAAACTATAATCTTTTTATTTCAATACATGCCAGTTGCCCAAGTTCATAATACATGTTTATGCCAATTATAAAGTTTACAATTGCTTTCATGCTCAAATTTCTAAGTCTACACATGCCTAATTAACATAAGCCCAATCTTTTGATTTAATTTACATAGGCTCTAAAACTCATAATTTTATTTTACATGCCAAATTACATACATGTTATATATACCAAATTTCATGTTACATTACATAGATCTAATTGGTGTCGAATTCCATGTATATAATATTTATGCAAATTTTATCATAATAGGATTATACCAAAATTTACAGATCTACCCCAAACTTGCAAATAAAATGATAACATCCAATTTCATGTTGCCAATTATTAATCATATTCATATAGGAAATAATCCCATTATTCCCCCGTATACATCTCGTATGCGAATCGCGATTTTAGGCCAAGGTCCGAAGTTGACCAAGGTTCATCAAAAGAAAATAAATAGGGGAAGGTAGAAATTTGCATAATAAATAGATCAAAGAGAAAACAACATCATGATAGGCATAAAGATTACAACTTGATGATAACATCATTACGAATCAAGGAAACTGCTGAATAAATCACAAACTTGTCATGAGAATAAAGGTAGACAAGCCTCAAAACTAAAGATTCAAAAAGCAATAGGAATAGATCTGAATCGATAAACATACTTAGATTCAATTCCACTTCATTTCATGCCCATATTAAAATTAATTATTTAGATCTGAAAATAACTAGCACTTACAGAGAATGGCTAATGAATTAAGAAGTGAATTTGTCTTAGAAAGTTGTAGTATCATTGATCTATCCCCTTGAATTTGTTGTAGAAGCATTGATCTTTGATTTGATTTGAGTTTGGATGCTTAAGCTTTAATTTGGAGACGGCGGCCATAGCTCAAGAGAGATTTTAGCAGCATAACGGTGTAAGAATGATTTGTGTGAGTTAGGCTAGGTCTAGGTGTTATTTTATAGGTGTAGGAAACTCATTTAGGCCATTAGATCAACCCTAGAGTCAATCTGGACCATCAAAACTCATCCCGGGCCTCAAAAATGGGTTCTGGGCCACCCTAGGGCGACCAGGTCGACCTGTACAGAGGGGGGGGGGGGGGTCGACACTATAGTCGACCTGGGGGGGAGGGCAGGTCGAATATAGTGTCGACACTATGGTCGACCTGGGTCAGTCTGCCAGAAAGTCTGCTGAAATCTTGTTTTGGCCATATCTTTGTCATACGGACTCCGATTTTCGAAAACTCGGATTCTATTTCGCGTATTTTTTCGAGAGGAACGCAATGGTGATGTCCATTTTACCT
Organism: Allium sativum; assembly: GCA_030737875.1. Classification (NCBI taxonomy): domain Eukaryota; kingdom Viridiplantae; phylum Streptophyta; class Magnoliopsida; order Asparagales; family Amaryllidaceae; genus Allium; species Allium sativum. The sequence continues at coordinate 259,532,809 of CM060909.1, read as the reverse complement.
ATTTCCTGATTCTTGAATTAGTTATCCTTATTTTACTACCTTTTCCATTACATACGCCGTTATCGAACTAATTTTTCTTCTCTTCCATGTATTAATTAATTCTCCTTATGCATCACCATTATTTACCTATCATAAGCATATTTTCATATATTTTATTTCATTTTTAATTATATTAAAAAAAATACGGGGTGTTACATTCTCCCCTCCTTAAAGGATTTCGTCCCCGAAATCTTCAAGTTAAGAAGAATGTGTCCTGCCATCCATCATCCATCTACTCAATCATCAATCACAGGCATTCATTGTCCTTAAGAGATTTCTAATGCTGTATGAACATATGCAAGAAGTGTGTGTATATGTTCCTTGTCTAATGCAAATGATCAGGCCTGATTGATCTTCTAAATGCAAAATATGTTTAGTGCCATGAGTCCAACATGTATGCAAATAGTCCTAGTCACATAAACACTATATGTGTGCACAAACATCCATCCATATGCAACATTCACATGATAACACATTCAATTTCATCCACAAACAAGTGTAAACACTCATGCATATGCAATATGAAAGGTGATTGAGCCGATCTAGTGCCTAATGTGTGTAAATGCATCCACGAGCAACCACTAGCAACCACTTGCAGCCACTTGAAACCATCAATCATAACATGTCTCAAACACATGTTTACACCCAATTGTTCCTATCTAAAGGTATAGTCGAATGATAGAAGCAAGTAAAAACTTTGTGCCCATTAGGCAATGTCAAAACTGGAAATTTATGCCACATATATATTGATTAGGAGAAGAACTCTCTAAGCATCAGCCCCGAAGACCGAAATCAACATCAGACTGACACCCAAAAAATTACTCAACCCAACCACTATATATGATTCTAGGAAACTAAGCATGATGGACTCATTTTAGGTCACAAGGGAATCCCTTCCTAAGACCAACCCGTATCCTATAAAACCCAAAAAGTTTAGTCCACCCGACGGACATCCTCAAGCCCCAACATATATTACTAACAGACGAGTCATACTCCCTATGAGGTTCGCAATAGAAATAGGATTGAGAATAGGACCGAGAGGATATACACAGAAGATAACATGTGAGTAAGCTCTATAGGAAAAGAGAGATCATGGATATAATCTTAAAAAGAGATATGATGCGCGAATCTAGTCTTCAATCTTCTAAGTCGCATTTCTTTGAGCTTAACTCCATTGTGCTTTGACCGCCTTTAACTTCACAATTCCGTAGCTTCTTAATTCTTGTTTCCAAAATATGGGTTGGAATCCATTTCACTTTTTCCTCTCGTTCCACTTTCACTTATTCTCCTCCTAGTATACTCGGCTCAAACATAACTGCGTACTCATGGTTTCATGCAAGCTCTCCAAAATTCACTAGTGAATCTTGGATCTCGTCCACTTACTATCAGGTATTCCATATAGAAGAACTATCTCTTGGAAATAAATGCCAACCATGTTGCCAAATGTACTTACTAAGGTGATTCTCTACAACTCATGCATAAGAGAAATGACCCATCCGCCTTAGTGGCGAACACTACTCGATCGGATTACAAATTACCAATAAATGTGTCAAGAGATTCTAGGAAACAAATCATGATAGAACCCTAAAGGTTACCTGCGACTTCGAGGGTATTACCGAGGCAAGTCAAGAGTCTAACTACCCTCTTTTCAAAACTGAGAAGGTCACCCTTACTGGATAACCACTCCATCGATAGTATCAACCCATAGCTCACAAAAACATGAGCATTCCTTCTAAACTCAACACTTAGCATAGACATTCTCAAATCCTAACAAGTCATGAATAAATGAGCCGATTTCCCCAACAGGATTTGAGACAAAAATGGGATCCTCTACCATGCTAGTACTAAGGTGCAGAGACTCAACTTTAGAAGCAGAATTAAAAGGATGCGATGTACAAAAACAAAGTTCTAGTGGGATGATAGAAAAGAAAAGCTGAACCTTTAACAGAAACGTTACCACTCTCTTAGGTACGCTAGTAGTGAGAGCATACAATTGTCCTCTCGACGATCTTGTCCCTTGCCCTTGTCCTATAATACTTAACTACATGTCCCTTCTCATTAAAGATACTCTCTCTTGTCATGGGTTTTACTATTCTTTCACTTTGGCCTCTTTCCTCTCACCTTTTTCCTCCTTCGTGGATTAAGCTATAACAACTAGTTTCTTGTTCTTACTGTCCTTGTATAGTTTGTTAACAAATCTCTCGAAGCTACCTCCAACGCACGGCACTCTACCCAACTTGAAATAAGATTAGACGCAGATGGGACTACCACGGCTACAGACGGAGGTTGGGCACTCCTTTTCCCTCCGACATGTGTCAGATTCCTATGAAACTATGGTGAAAAGAGTGAGAAGAGATTTCAAGAGAGAATCAAAAGATAGTGCATATGGCTTTGGGGAATATGCCTTTTAATTAAAACAAAATTTTCTTGAAAATTTGCTTCTTTGTAAATGTTTTGAAAATAATTTCAGAAGGTTTTTGAAAACTTTTGCCCAGTCTGGTAACCTTCTGCTCTGATACCAAATGTAACACCCCACATCTGTTAAGGTCACTCACAAAGGGAATGCCTTAACTTCAATGGAGTATTATGGGTACTGGAACAGAAATATTACAAGACAGACATATATAAAACAGCGGAAAATAAAGTGGAAGTACTTCAAATCATTTATTAAATATAAATGTTTACAAGAAAAGCCCATCAACTCCCAATACCCAATTTCATAGTTAAGATATCTGTCTTGCTCAAAAACAAAGAAGCATAAAAACAAACTGCAGTATTCCCCAATAAAGCAAAGCAAGCCATAGCCAAGAGAAATCCAAGCCATACATGAAAGAGCCTTAGAGCTTGGTTAGATTCGAACTAAGCTGTATACCCACCCTGTGAACTTGGGGGGGGGGGGGAACGGAAGAAAAAGAGGCGAAACAAAATGGGTTAGTCATAAAGACTGAGTAAGTCCTAGTGACTTTCAGCATAAAAATAGATAAAGATAACATGGCATGAATAAACTGAAAGTAAACATAAGCATGATGACAAGGTAGGCAAGATAAACTAAGACAACAAGATAAACTATGATAACAAGGTAAACTAAGGTAACAAGATAAACTTCGGGCATGATGAAACAAGTATAATGTCCTATAATTCCTATCAAGTATCCCACTGCATGGTTTCTATCAAGAATTACATCGCAAGGTTTCTAAGCTTTACCATTAAAACGATATCTATTTGCTCTGCACCACCTAACTAGCATCCTCATAAGTGTCTTACATGGAATGATCTGTATTCCTACTAGTGTCCTGTGTAACAAGGATCCGTACCCCCTACTATTGTCCCAACTAGTAGCCCGTGTTATATAATAATTACAACGTGATCCCAATCCCCGCAATTATGGTATCCTTTAGGTGTACATCGATTTTGAGGATTCCACCTCGATCACCCCAATGGCCATGAATATATTCGATGCACCCTTACTGCCTTATCGATCGGCTCCCTACTTGACCTAGTTCTCGTTTGTGTTACGCGGCCCCCTACTTGTAGATACCTGTGCTGGTCCCACCATGGGGTGTATCAAGTCCCACGGTGGCAACCCTGACACAATCAAGATGCACAGCTTTATACCTACTGATGCCCAGTGGCTAAATTTTCTGCGCCGAAGTGTGTGCACGCCCGCACTCCGTTAGAACCTGTACCGCTGCACCAACCGCCGCTAATTTGACCTCTTATAATCAACCCAGTAATCGTGCCCCACCCTGCCTAGCTCAGGGTTCCGTTGATACCTAATGTGGGTTACTGCTGAAATGGGTCCCCGTTACTAGGTTTTTCTAAAGGTTAAGTCTGTGGGCCTATATTCTCTGATATTACCTACCAACCCCGATGTGTACTTAACCCCGCTACTGATTCAAGCAAGTGTATTTAATGGTTAAGTGTATGTGGGCCTATATTTACTAATATCACCCACCAACCCGATATGTACTTAACCCTTCTACTCGTTATGTTACCATGGTTAAGTGTTTACCTTAGTTAACTTAACCTTTCTCGCTTATTATGTTTGATTGGATAAGTGTGGTTTATTAACTTAACCTCGTTCGTCTATCTGGTTACATTGGTTAAGAATTTTCTTGTTAACTTAACCCCATGTGTTACTTAACCCTACCACACCTCACATCAGATTGGTTAAGTGCATGTTAACTTAACCCCATCCACTAGTCATATTATAATGGTTAAGTGTTATCAACTTATTCAAGTTAACTTAACCCACCCGCTTGTCTTGTTATGTTGGTTAAGTGTTACTACTTAACCGCAACCATTTGTCTAATTAACCCATTGTATTAGTTAAGTGTTCTCATTAACTTAACCTCATTCTCTAGTCCAGTTTAATCATGTTATAATGGTTTAAAATTTGCTTAACCTTACCCACTTCCGTAGTCAACATATTAAATTGGTTAAGTGTCCAGATTAACCTAACCCTACCCACCAATTTAGTTAACATGTTGAAATTGGTTAAGTATTACTATTCGTATTTCCACATGTCATCCACTTAACCCCCATGTCCCACCACATGTTTATCTGGTTAAGTATTTCTTAATTCATTAAGGCCGTAACCTTATAAAGACCTCTCACATTAGACTGACATTTATGGCAGCTGGATTTGTCGGGCAGGTCCGGGCAGTCTTACACCACAAAAGAGTCTAACCTCGTGTCTTTACAACTGTTACGCTTTTAATTTGGGCCTAGGACCTCTCACATTGGGCTGACATTTGTGACTACTGGATTCGCCGGGCGGTTCCGGGCAGGTTTACGTCACAAATGAGTCCAACCTCGTGTCCTAAGCATTGATTATTACTTATAATCTTTTACCCCAATTTGAATTTATTTCCCCTATTCAAATTATCAATTTATTCCTAATTTAACGATGTCCATAATTGACTCAATTATGTCCATCAATTAATGGTATGCAAAATCATACCAATTTTACCACGATTTATCTTAGGCCATTAAAGGCAACTTATCTCAATTTATATTTATCCCTCTTTTAAGGCTATTACATGCCAACTAATATATGTACCCAATTCTAGTCAGTTTACATATATACCAAGTTTCATGCCTTTTTACATATGTCAAGATCTAGCCAAAATTACATGTATCAAGTTTTATACCCAATAAACTCAAATCCGATGATTCATGATGTAGTTATCCCAAACTATAATCTTTTTATTTCAATACATGCCAGTTGCCCAAGTTCATAATACATGTTTATGCCAATTATAAAGTTTACAATCACTTTCATGCTCAAATTTCCAAGTCTACACATGCCTAATTAACATAAGCCCAATCTTTTGATTTAATTTACATAGGCTCCAAAACTCATAATTTTATTTTACATGCCAAATTACATACATGTTATATATACCAAATTTCATGTTACATTACATAGATCCAATTGGTGTTGAATTCCATGTATATAATATTTATGCAAATTTTATCATAACAGGATTATACTAAAATTTACAGATCTACCCCAAACTTGCAAATAAAATGATAACATCCAATTTCATGTTGCCAATTATTAATCATATTCTTATAGGCAATAATCCCATTATTCCCCCGTATACATCTCGTATGTGAATCACGATTTTAGGCCAAGGTCCGAAGTTGACCAAGGTTCATCAAAAGAAAACAAATAGGGGAAGGTAGAAATTTGCATAATAAATAGATCAGAGGGAAAACAACATCATGATAGGCATAAAGATTACAACTTGATGATAACATCATTACGAATCAAGGAAACTGCTGAATAAATCACAAACTTGTCATGAGAATAAAGGTAGTCAAGCCTCAAAACTAAAGATTCAAAAAGCAACAGGAATAGATCTGAATCGATAAACAAACTTAGATTCAATTCCACTTCATTTCATGCCCATATTAAAATTAAATATTTAGATCTGAAAATAACTAGCACTTACAGAGAATGGCTAATGAATTAAGAAGTTAATTTGTCTTAGAAAGTTGCAGTGTCATTGATCTATCCCCTTGAATTTGTTGTAGAAGCATTGATCTTTGATTTGATTTGAGTTTGGACGCTTAAGCTTTAATTTGGAGACGGCGACCATGGCTCAAGAGATATTTTAGCAGCATAACGGTGTAAGAATGATTTGTGTGAGTTAGGCTAGGTCTAGGTGTTATTTTATAGGTGTAGGAAACTCATTTAGGCCATTAGATCAACCCTAGAGTCAATCCGGACCATCAAAACTCATCCCGGGCCTCAAAAATGGGTTCTGGGCCACCCCAGGCCGACCAGGTCGACCTGTACAAAGGGGGGGTCGACACTATAGTCGACCTGGGGGGGGGGGGGGGGCAGGTCGAATATAGTGTCAACACTATGGTCGACCTGGGTCAGTCTGCCAGAAAGTCTGCTGAAATCTTGTTTTGGCCATATCTTTGTCATACGGACTCCGATTTTCGAAAACTCGGACTCTATTTCGCGTATTTTTCCGAGAGGAACGCAATGGTGATGTCCATTTTACCTAAGTCCTTATTCTTGAATTAGTTATCCTTATTTTACTACCTTTTCCGTTACATACGCCGTTATCGAACTAATTTTTCTTCTCTTCCATGTATTAATTAATTCTCCTTATGCATCACCATTATTTACCTATCATAAGCATATTTTCATATATTTTATTTCATTTTTAATTATATTAAAAAAAATACGGGGTGTTACAGGGTTCAACAAGAACATCTTGCAACCTGGCCACACATAACCGACCACTCATTTCGCTTGAGTGTATCGAATGTATATCACCAACGGTTGGGATCAGTAACCGTTTTCCGAATGGGACAGCCTCGACAGTAGATTTTTAGAAGTAAATGAAACTCTAGATCAGGTGATTATACACCTTAATAGGTGCGACCTACATAGCCATGCTACCTGCCCGATTTCTGTCATTTACCGGTTAATGAGGCTTTAGGTTACGCTTTATCATCACATCAGATTCACTTCAAATGCCACATTGTCAGATCCATCAAAAATCACTAATTGACGTCTGTAACAGTACATTACGTGTTAGCTAAAGAAGTTTCCTTCCCCGCTTCCACTCTTGGTATGGTTGAAGAGATCAATGTACATGACCTTTCTGGAAATACTCTGTCAGACATTCATCCATACCAGTCAACTAGGAACAGAATGAACCGAAGGCACTATTCAGTACATCCATCTTAGGCACTGTTATCTAAGACTTATAAATAGCCCTTGCACTTTACTCTGTCTTCAATTATCTTTGGCATATATGATTCGCAACGCTTATGCCAATATAGAGTGGTTCTTTGGATTATTATCCAACTGGTCTCTCCATATTAACAACGTTAAAATGGTCAAAAACTTCGATAGTCGGTGAGTTAACTATTAAAGAAAAGCACGTGTGCAAACAACGATATTATTTCCAAATGGAAATTATATCGATTAATCATCATTTAACATATATATATATATATATTCACATTTCCTTATTTTCTATGTTTAGAAAATGTACGTTATTAACACTGGAAAACATTTCCATTGTTATTTACATATCACTATCATTTCACAACTATCAGTCCCTGACTGTAAACTAGTAGGAGAACAAATTCTCTAAGTATAAACCCCGAAGGCCGAAACCAACATCAGATCGATACTCAGAAAACTATTCAACTTAACTAATCTCTACTTAGTTTCTAATCTTGTTTAACTCTATTCCTTTACCTCTATTCGATTAACTCTATTTGACTAAACCTAAATTCGAATAACTAATATTTGATAAATTCTTATTGATTAACTCTAATTCGAATAACTATGTCTGTTTTAACTCTATCTTGAATAACTATATTCGATTTAACTCCATTCGCTTAACTCTAGATCGCAGCGATCACAATGGTTACGCCTGATTCCCTCTGGAAACATCCGACCGCCGTAGGCTATCTGCAGCCCTGCGAATTACGCTAGCAGTCGTGCTAAATGGAATCTCATCCCGAATAACTATGTATGTATTACTCTAATAGATTCACTCTATTCATTTCCTAAACAAATAATCCTTTATCCTATTTATTTTCTAAATAAATATTCTCCTATTTATTTACTAAATAAATATTCCTTTATAATCTCCTATTTATTTTCCACTAAGTATTCCTTTTATAATTCTATTTATTTACTAAATAAATATTCCTTTATTTTATTCTATTCGTTTATCAACTTTTTTCCCTATTTATTTACTAAATAAATATTCCTTTATTTTATTCTATTCGTTTATCAACATTTTTCCCTTTTTATAAAACTCTATTCATTTTATAAACATTTCCTTTTATTTACTTTCGAAATATTTCCTTTTATAAAATCTGTTGATTTTGTAAAATCCCTTTATTTCAATATACATTGAAATAATTTTTTTTACATCCCAGGGTCTTTTTATGATATAAAAAATATCGAATAACAATGATCAATATCATTTTAACAAACATAAACTATAACAGATTATATAACACATCATATATCACAATATATGAAAAACAATAAAATAAATGTTGAGGAATCCAGTTGGATTCCTCCAACCTGTCTCCCTGCATCCACAGATGTTATACAATAAAATCAACATCACTTTCAGTTCCATATGATATATTCTGTTTAACAGAATCAATATAGAAATTCAACTAACTGATTAGCAGTTCAAATAACAGTCTACACACAGTGAATCAGCCAATATTTAACAGTTCTAAAAATACAACATGAAATTATAAACTGTTCAGAGTTAGTGAGATTTACTCACATTGTCCGTAATCGTTAAATAACGATTTACGGTATCAGTTCGGATTAGGAAATTTATTTTGTAATAAACTCTAGACGAGCTCCAAAACATTCCAACTCAGTTCCACGGTGTTGTTCCCGTTCATACGATCCTAGCGGATCGAGTTTCGTCAAATTCCTTGCCTAAGATCCTTAGGCCCAACTACCCCTTTTCCTTTTGTCGGCCCATTCCTCTTCACGGATGGAAATCCAAACAAAACAAAGATTATTATAACTTGAAAAATGCAGCAGCTTAATGCACCTTCTTCACCATTTAACCCGTTCACTCCTGAAGCCCCTCATTTGTAACAACCCGGAAATGCGAGCCAGTTTAAAAATTTTATTTTGGTAATTTTAGCGAATTTTGAACATTTAAAATGAATTATTTTAAATAATATCGACAAGAAATTTATTTTGAATAGATTCAAACGTATATACTTATATACGTCGTCGTTAGAATATAATAATTATATATAATTATAAAAGGAATTGAAAATGGCGCGGTAGTTCGATAAGTCGATTTCAAACTTCAATTGAATGTACCGGGTGCAAAATAATCCGGATTTTAGTGAAACCAAAAACATTAGGATCTAATTGAGAATATCTTTCCAACGAATTTGAAAAATTGAAATTTCATTGTGGGAATCAAAAGATATGTCCAGTTGAAAATTCCGAATAGTCGCTATGGAATTTCGGCCTTTAAAAATAGCCATTTTGCAAACGACCACGGATTTCGACAAAACCACTTTTGTTGGGTCCGTGATGTCAAGTTATTGCTAGATTCCAAATTTCATAATTTTTCGAATCAATACGTGAGTGTGGCAAAGGAAAACGCGTTTGACCAGTTCAGTTGATTTTAATCAACTGGAAAATGGCCATTTTTCAACGGTCTCGGAATTCAACGAAATTAGTTTTGTTAGGACCGTATCGTCAATACGAAGCTAGAAAATATTTTTCTGGAATTTTTAGAGTTCGTATGTCACCTTGGTAAATTGAAATGCACGTTCAAAATCAATATATGGACTTATATGTTGATTTTGACGAAAACTGATTGTAACGATCGAATCAGCCTACGATACATATCCCATTGTGTTTGGAATGGGGGTAATTAGCTATGGACGACAGGCGGTGGGCCTCATTTTGAGGTCAAAAATAAAAGTTGCTTTTTGAAATTAAACAAATAAAAAAAATTAAAACTCCCTCTCTCTCCTCTTCCTTTATTCATTCCCCCCCCCCCCGATTTAAAATCAGAAATCAGAAATCAGAAAGAGAAAAAAAATGAAGGAAGGGGCGACGGAGGTGGGGGGGGGGGGAACCGCCGCCGCCACGTCCATCGCGGCCCCTCAGGTGGCGCCGACCTCCACCGCACCCTCCTCCTTCTCCTCCTTCTCTCCCTTCTTCCCCTCCGATGCTTCCTCCCTCTTCTCCTTCCGCCGTTCAACCCCCAATCGAGCCCCACCTCGCACCGCTCCCCCTCCTCCTGTTGCCGCCGCCATTGCTTCTTCTTCCTCCTTTCAGCCCCTCGAGCACCCCTCCGACAGTGAACACCCCCTCCCCTTCCCTATTTCAATGTAAGTTTTTATATATGATTTTCGTTTTTAGTTTAGTTTCTTTTTTTTTATAAAGGGCTATGAATTTAAAACTGAAATTATATGATTTTTATTTGTTTAAAGTTTTGATTTTTATTATGAAAGATTATATTTTTAGATTAGAAAAGCATAGGGAATAAAAAGATGATTTTGTTCATAGAAAATTGAAATCTTTATATATTGGTTCGCGATAGGAAAATGAAATCTTTATATATTGGTTAGCGATAGAAAAATGAAATCTTTATATATTGGTTAGCGATAGAAAAATGAAATCTTTATATATTGGTTAGCGATAGAAAAATGAAATCTTTATATATTGGTTAGCGATAGAAAAATGAAATCTTTATACATTGGTTAGCGATAGAAAAATGAAATCTTTATATATTTGTTAGCGATAGAAAAATGAAATCTTTATATATTGGTTAGCGATAGAAAAATGAAATCTTTATATGAAGAATAGCGTGATAAAAATATAATTTTTTTTATATGAACATCGATGTAAAAATAGAATTTTTATCTATATAGTAGCGATGTAAAAATAGAATTTTTATCTATATAGTAGCGATGTAAAAATAGAATTTTTATCCATATGGAGCAATTATAAAAATATGATTTTTATATACATGGCAAGAATATAAAAATGTGATTTTTATATATGTAGTGAATACGGCAAAAGGCGAGAACGACGAAGATTTCTATAAATGAAGTGTCGTGGAGTTGGGATAGCTATTGGTGAGAACTTCTCACTTTAATTTCTTTTTCTAGTTATAAATATATATGCTACGATGCAGACGGTGCTTAGCAGCACCCGACACCCGTCGTCCACAGACCATGGACGGCTTGTATGCTTGTTTGATGTGTTGTGAAATTGTTTGTGATGTTGATGTGAAATCGATAATAAAGTGTAGATGGTTGAAATAAATTAATTATCATTAAAAATATAATTTTTAACGTGAATGTGAATAAATAAATAAATATAAACAAATCGACCGATTTGTTTATATACACTGATTTGACTGATATTGATTGGGATGATAAATTTTACACATCGCCCAACTGCACAAATAAAAATCTTTGTTTGTTGATTTGAAACCCCACACGGGTGTTGGGATGAAATTTGGCGTACACTAATCCCAATTATTTAATTGTATGTCGATCGATTGGTCGACAGGCGGTGTAAGCATTAATTATTTATATTTGATGCTTATGCAGTTGTGTGGTGCACCTTGGATGATGGTTGATTGTTTATCATTGCTATTATATACATCTGGTGTATAGAATCCATATAATTAACATTATATGGTGATTGATTGGGCCTCATTCCAATCGGGAAAATAATGAATATTATAAAAGAAAATTCATGTGTTGAATATAAAAATAGTCGTGTGTTGACAGTACTCATGTGTTGAGATTGGTCGTGTGTTGAATGAAATATAGATTCGTGTGTTGAATGGAATATATATTCATTTGTTGAATAGAATAACGAATTTATTGAAATATATATAGCCGTGTTGATTAGAGTTGCGCTATTTTGACGTGAACGATATTTATATCGATTATATTCGTTTTTATAATGAATGTAGAAAGGTAGAGATTTCAAAATATAACGTTTTGAAAATATTATCATCTATATAGTAATGATATGAAATATTCAATTTTGATTAGAAATTGAATGTAGCGTTGAAATGGTTTTGAAAACGAATTTAAAACGATTTATAAAATACGTTTTAAAAGGAAATCGACGAAATATATAATATATATATATATATATATATATATATATTATATATAATGGTCTGAATAGAACGCGCCGCGCCACGGCAGTTCGTGAATTTTGACCATTGACTTCGAATTGACGTTGCGGGATATCCGACCGTCGGATTCTCCTAAAACCGGAACCGTTGGGTTTGTATTGAAAAGAGCTTTCCAATGAATATTTGAAATTTGAAATCTAACGGTTGGATTTGGAATTATGTCCAAATCAATTTCAGAAAAGGTCGCTGTAAGTGCAGTTCGATGGCCGTTGATGGAAATCGACTGTACAGGCCTTGATAAAATCATTAAAAATATTAATAATTTGTGTAAAATCATAATATGTGAATTGGAAAGAACTGGGATGAAAAACTCCGTATTTGAAAGGATAAAAATAGATTTTTATCGAAATGAACTAGTTTTGAACTAGAATTAAAATCAATTTATTTTTGAAATAAATAAATTGAATTTGAAAGTGATTTTAAAAATAATCAATATTCCCAATACGTGAATTGGACTGGAGTTGAATCGAAATTATCTTCGGAATATTTCGATGTTGGATTTCGTGACTATACAGATATTGTTATGAGAATTTGAAAGATATATTTTATATCATTATTTCCAATACGATATTTGTTGGTTTCAGGATTCAATATTGAATATAAGCCGGTATATTTTCTATTCAGAGCCTTGTATTTAATATCAAATGTGATTTGGGTTTGTCGTGAATGGTGTCTTCATTAACACCGTTCTTAAGCCCAATAGTGAAAAAGATTAAATCTTTCTATTTAGATTTAATGAAGCGTACAAATTAAATAATATTTCATTGGAATTGAATTTGAATTGGTTTTTGGGTTTATCGTGAGCGGTGTTTTGAACAACACCTGTTCCTTAACCCGATTAACAATAGAGTGTGATTTTGGGTTTATCATGAATCGTGTTTTAGATGACATTGGTTCTTTAACCCAGTTAAAGATAGGTTATTGATTTTTGAGAAGATTAAAACTATGTGGAGTTTTAATGAATCTTTAATTAGATTGAAATGTGAATTGATAATTTAAATTATCAAATTTGAAAGGTGATCGAGAATGGAGTACCACCATTTTTGCTCCAAAGCGATAGTTAAATCTTTGATTAGATTTGAACGTGAAATGGTAATTAATTTTACCAACAACACCGTGGTGTTAGATATGGATTATTACCAGTTTTGCTCCATGGGATGAATAGGTTGGGATTGGGAAATAAAATAAATAATTACTTCGGTGTGGTTCGCTAATCCCGAATAGTTTGGAGAACCATAACATGGTTTGATATGATATCCAAAGGAAGATTAAAGAATAAATTTAGAAGAATTTATCTTTGATAAATTTAATGGGAACCTATTCCCTAAAAATGTGATTTTGTGAATAAAAGAATATTCTGAATTGGAATGAGGCGTTTGTTGTGTTTGTGTAACATTTGTTTATCATATACATGGGTTATTCAGAAAGGCCGGGTTTATACCCATTCTGAATAACCGATTCGACGAGATGTCGAAGAGGAAGACGGTGGTTGAAGACCGGAAGTCTCCACATCGTTTGGGTGATTACTGATGATCTCGATTGGGCTGTTCACCCAAGATGAGGGAAACAGTTGGTGTTCGTCTAGACGTACTTGGAGATGGATGGATATGCGAGGAAAGTGCCTCCGGTTTCGTTCAGACCCAGAGCGAACTTGTAAATGGATTGTGTGTCTGACATTGGATTTTATTCTGTGTTGATTGATCTCTATTAAATATACATCTGTTTGGTGGCGGAGAATTTATTCTCTTGCTTAACGCCCTTGTCTGAGACGTACGAGCTCAGAGGTTGTACATCGATGGACATCAGTCGCATGGAGTGAATTGCCAGTGTGGCACGCGTAAGTGGCAATTGATCAAGGCTTCTATTGCAAAGCGAAGTCTTGTGGTTGATGATCAAAGCATGGCCTGTGTGGCGCAGCTTTGTGTATAACGTGAATTCGCGAGCCTCACACCTCGGTATGAGTCAAAAACGGGATACGGTCCCAAGGAGTGCACGATGTTTCTTTCTAGCTATGGTGGTATCAGTGACCTACCAGCCCTGACATTTATATACTTTTCACCTGTGTGGTTGTTGGATACGAGGCGCATCGGATATAGGTCTGTAAGGACAGGGAAACGTGTGTTCAGGAATAACTAATCCTCAAAAGTAAGAGAGGACCGGCCTTGGAGGTTCCAAAGGATCATAGTGGGGTCCTGAGGCATTTGCTAGAGTGTCTCGAAAGCGGAGAGGAGCTTGCCCCTTGCCTCGACTCATGATGGAATCCAATTTCCAATACGTGATATTGCGGTTTTAATTGTAGAACTAGTATGGCGACATGATAGATGGTACCCATGCCGCCTAGGATTAATATTTATGATTGAAATTGTTTTGACACTATACACTTATAATAGTATCAAATGATTTGTTTTAAACGTACCAAGCATGCTTGGCTATTATAAGGGAAAACCCTATCCTCCGGCTTGCGTTGCGTTGTGTGATGGGACCTGGGTCTTATAATAGCTTCATTTTTCCAAAAAGCATTGCGCTGTTTTGTTAAATGCACTAGTATTCTTGGGAGGAAACCCGTTCCGTGTTATACGGCGTGGTCCCTTGAATCGCTCTCTTTTAAAGTAAAGTTTTAAATAACTGATTTAGTTCTCACACCAGGCACATGACTGACCTGGAGTTTATTGTTTTAACCTAAACACTGGGTGCCCCTATTTTCTACACGGGCAGCTAGTAGTTTTGGTTTTGCAGATTTATATTCACAGGATCCTGATTTACAGCTGGAACGATGCTCGGAAAGCTCTGTATCCGTGCATTATTTCTAGTTGTGCTTTATTATTATTTTTCCGCTGCTATGTAATTTATTGTAATCTCTGATATTTATCGAATGTAATTTATTCATTTATACTCTGTATATTCTTGTATCTGATGGAATTGTTGTAATATACAATGAAATGTTCTTCCGTCTGAGTTCTATTTTGTCCTGTTCTCAAAGTATCCGTGCTTTCCTTCACGGGGAAGTTACGGGTCCTTACAGTGGTATCAGAGCCTTGGTTTACAGAGCTCGAGAACAAGACACATTAGAACCATATGAAAGAATTCATCAGATATTGGATTAGTAATATCCAATTAGAATGACTCGTTAAAGATAGGATCAGTAGTATCCTAGAACGAGTGCGAAGAGTATATTTTTCAAATGAAAACAATATTATTTAAAAATTTAAATCGCTTTATACGTATTTGAATATTTATTTATTTTGAATATGGACAATCAAATATATAAAGATTTCGTGTATACGCGTCATGAACGTATATTCGAAGTTTTAATATACTAGATAGATATAGGATCACACTCTAGTTGCCCGGGGATGGTTCTGATAATGCTGCAGCATTACCAGTATTTATTTTCGAGTGACGATGGTGTGATTTCTATATATTTCTATTAGACTAGTGTGAGAACCAAAATATAGCTAGAATACACTGTTGTGAATTGACATCAAAACATGATTTTTGACTATATATATCAAAATTATGAATTTGAAACATTAATCCACTAATTGATTGATGGTTGTGTTGTTCGTTTATTTGTTTGATAATTTTGAACCATTTAGCCTAATTGAATCACATATTGAACTATATTGAAAATTGGTCGCATTTGTTTGCATATACAAGTACTTACATTGAACAAGTCATAGCAAGGAGGCTAGAGCCGAAGAATAAAATTTGTTTGCCCGACAAATAGGTACATGTTTACTATAATTTACTATTTTGTTTGGGTGATGATGATTTTATGAGCCTATTGGCTAGCCGCTCGGCCTTTTCTTTTTCTTTTTGAGATCAGAAGGCCTATATGGCAATTTCGGGATTTTCCCGGTGCTCCCGGTGCAAGGGAGGTTATGGCGAAATTTTTTGAAAATTTAGGGTGTTAGCCAAGTTTTTGAAAAATTTGAAAAGTTCTTAGAAACTGAAAAGTTGAAGAACTTAAGCCGTAGTCAAAATAATGGAAGTTGAGTTGATTTGTTAAACAACTTTCGGCTTCGTTCCTTTTCGGCTTCCATTATTATGTTCCTTTTCGGCCTTTGATTTAGAGAAGAACAGAATATCACCAATAAAAAACCAGAACAAATTTATTCAATTAAATCACACATTGAACTGACTAGAAAATAGTTAGAGATAAATACTTGTGCATTATATATGTTTGAACAGGAAATTGGATAGCTGTCGAGTAAAGATTTTATTTGCGTGCCCGACAAATAGGTAAACCTTAATGAGTTGGATGCGAAATATTATTATATCAACTCCTGTGAATGCCATTGGATGCGGAGTGCTGGTTATTCTGTGTGAAATAATAAACATCGCCATAGGATAGCAACAATTAATTTTGAACTACATTACATGGCATACTTCTGGAAGATAGGCATACTTCATCATATACCACATAAGTGTTTGGAGCTTGTGTGACGAGGTGGAAGATTTACCATACGAGCGAGAGGCTTGTATGGCGATGACTATATTTTACAGGTTGAACTGGTGACTGATATGGACTATTTAAATTGCAATGATAAAATTGCCAGATTAATAAAAACCCTGCACGGGTCTAGAGTTGACAATAATCACGTCTCTCTAGTTATTAGATACGGCACATGGACTATTTATTTCACACACGGGACGAGGTGACGAGGATTTATCCTCTGGAGCATTTAAAATACACACTCCCTCAGGCTTTGATAGGGTGACGAGAATTTATTCTCTGGAGTTATTATCAATATACGCTCCCCTGTAAACACCAGAATATATCACTATAAATATGTGTATGCTTATTAGGATTTATTGGGTACCTAATACGGTCCAATAAATTTCCAAACCTCTCCCCGTACAAAGGAGGTTATGGCGAAATTTTTCGAAAATTCCGGGTGTTAGCCAATTTTTTGAAGAATTTGAAAATTCTCAGAAACTGAAAAGTTGGAGAATGGAAGCCAGATCGAACGTAAAGTTGATTAATCAAACCACATTCGACTTTTTTCCTTTTCGGGGACGAAAAGTTTTAAGTGGGGGAGAATGTAACAACCCGGAATTGCGAGCCAGTTTAAAATTTTTATTTTGGTAATTTTAGCGAATTTTGAACATTTAAAATGAATTATTTTAAATAATATCGACAAGAAATTTATTTTGAATAGATTTGAACATATATATTTATATACGTCGTCGTTAGAATATAATAATTATATATAATTATAAAAGGAATTGAAAATGGCGCGGTAGTTCGATAAGTCGATTTCAAACTTCAATTGAATGTACCGGGTGCAAAATAATCCGGATTTTAGTGAAACCAAAAACATTAATATCTAATTGAGAATATCTTTCCAATAAATCCGAAAAATTGAAATTTCATAGCGGGAACCAAAAGATATGTCCAGTTGAAAATTCGGAATAGTCGCTATGGAATTTTGGCCTTTAAAAATAGCCATTTTGCAAACGAACTCGGATTTCGACGAAACCACTTTTTTTGGGTCCATGATGTCAAGTTATTGCTAGATTCCAAATTTCATAATTTTTCGAATCAATATGTGAGCGTGGCAAAGGAAAACGCGTTTGACCAGTTTCAGTTGATTTTAATCGACTGGAAAATAGCCATTTTTCCAATGGTCTCGGAATTCGACGAAATTAGTTTTGTTAGGACAGTATCGTCAATACGAAGCTAGAAAATATTTTTTTGGAATTTTTAGAGTTCGTATGTGACCCCGGTAAATTGAAATGCACGTTCAAAATCAATATATAGAGTTATATGTTGATTTTGACGAAAACTGATTGTAACGATTGAATCAGCCTACAATACATAACCCATTGTGTTCGGAATGGGGGTAATTAGCTATGGACGACAGGCGGTGGGCCTCGTTTTGAGGTCAAAAATAAAAGTTTCTTTTTGAAAATAAATAAATAAATAAATAAAATTAAAACTTCCTCTCTCCTCTTCCCTTTATTCATTCAGCCCCCCGATTTAAAATCAGAAATCAGAAAGAGAAACAAATGACGGAAGGGGCGACGGGGGGGGGGGGGGGGGGACCGCCGCCGCCACGTCCATCGTGGCCCCCTAGGTGGCGCCGACCCCCACCGCACCCTCCTCCTTCTCCTCCTTCTCTCCCTTCTTCCCCTCCGCTGCTTCCTCCCTCTTCTCCTTCCGCCGTTCAACCCCCAATCGAGCCCCACCTCGCACCGCGCCCCCCTCCTCCTGTTGCCGCCGCCATTGCTTCTTCTTCTTCTGCCTTTCATCCCCTCGAGCACCCCTCCGACAGTGAACACCCCTTCCCTATTTCAATGTAAGTTTTTATATATGATTTTCGTTTTTAGTTTAGTTTCTTTTTTTATAAAGGGCTATGAATTTAAAACTGAAAGTATATGATTTTTAATTGTTTAAAGTTTTGATTTTTATTATGAAAGATTATATTTTTAGATTAGAAAAGCATAGGGAATAAAAAGACGATTTTGTTCATAGAAAAATAAATCTTTATATATTGGTTAGCGATAGAAAAATGAAATCTTTATATATTGGTTAGCGATAGAAAAATGAAATCTTTATATATTGGTTAGCGATAGAAAAATGAAATCTTTATATATTGGTTAGCGATAGAAAAATGAAATCTTTATATTTGAAAAGGCGAAATCTTTATATGAAGAATAGCGTGATAAAAATATAATTTTTTTATATGAACATCGATGTAAAAATAGAATTTTTATCTATATTAGCGATTTAAAAATAGAATTTTTATCTATATAGTAGCGATGTAAAAATAGAATTTTTATCTATATAGTAGCGATGTAAAAATACATTTTTTATTCATATGGAGCAATTATAAAAATATGATTTTTATATACATGGCAAGAATATAAAAATGTTATTTTTATATATGTAGTGAATACGGGCAACGAAAGTGACAAAAGGCGAGAACGACGAAGATTTCTATAAATGAAGTGTCGTGGAGTTGGGATAACTATTGGTGAGAACTTCTCACTTTAATTTCTTTTTCTAGTTATAAATATATATACTAGGATGCAGACGGTGCTTAGCAGCCCCCGACACCCATCGTCCACAGACCATGGACGGCTTGTATGCTTGTTTGATGTGTTGTGAAATTGTTTGTGATGTTGATGTGAAATCGATAATAAAGTGTAGATGGTTGAAATAAATTAATTATCATTAAAAATATAATTTTTAACGTGAATGTGAATTAATAAATAATTATAAACAAATCGGCCGATTTGTTTATATACACTGATTTGACTGATATTGATTGGGACGATAAATTTTACACATCGCCCAACTGCACAAATAAAAATATGTGTTTGTTGATTTGAAACTCCACACGGGTGTTGGGATGAAATTTGGCGTACACTAATCCCAATTATTTAATTGTATGTCGATCGATTGGTCGACAGGCGGTGTAAGCGTTAATTATTTATATTTGATGCTTATGCAGTTGTGTGGTGCACCTTGGATGATGGTTGATTGTTTATCATTGTTATTATATACATGTGGTGTATGGAATCCATATAATTAATGTTATATGGTGATTAATTGGGCCTCGTTCCAATCGGGAAAATAATGAATATTATAAAAGAAAATTCATGTGTTGAATATAAAAATAGTCGTGTGTTGACAGTACTCATGTGTTGAGATTGGTCGTGTGTTGAAAGAAATATAGATTCATGTGTTGAATGGAATATATATTCATTTGTTGAATAGAATAACGAATTTATTGAAATATATATAGCCGTGTTGATTAGAGTTGCGCTATTTTGACGTGAACGATATTTATATCGATTATATTCTTTTTTATAATGAATATAGAAAAGGTAGTGATTTCAAAATATAACGTTTTGAAAATATTATCATCTATATAGTAATGATATGAAATGTTCAATTTTGATTAGAAATTGAATGTAGCATTGAAATGGTTTTGAAAACGAATTTAAAACGATTTATAAAATACGTTTTAAAAGGAAATCGATGAAATATATATAATATATATTATATATATAATGGTCTGAATAGAACGCGCCGCGCCGCGACAGTTCGTGAATTTCGACCATTGACTTCGAATTGACATTGCGGGAGATCCGACCGTCGGATTCTCCTAAAACCGGAATCGTTGGGTTCGTATCGAAAAGAGCTTTCCAATGAATATTTGAAATTTGAAATCTAACAGTTGGATTTGGAATTATGTCCAAATCAATTTCAGAAAAGGTCGCTGTAAGTGCAGTTCGATGGCCGTTGATGGAAATCGACTGTACGGGCCTTGATAAAATTATATATGTAAAATCATAATATGTGAATTGGAAAGAACTGGGATGAAAAACTCCATATTTGAAAGGATAAAAGAAGATTTTTATCGAAATGAACTAGTATTGAATTAGAATTAAAATCAATTTATTTTTGAAAAAAATAAATTGAATTTGAAAGTGATTTTAAAAATAATCAATATTCCCAATACGTGAATTGGACTGGAGTTGAATCGAAACTATCTTCGGAATATTTCGATGTTGGATTTCGTGACTATACAGATATTGCTATGGGAATGTGAAAGATATATTTTATATCGTTATTTCCAATACGATATTTGTTGGTTTCAGGATTCGATATTGAATATAAGCCGGTATATTTTCTATTCAGAGCCTTGCATTTAATATCAAATGTAATTTGGTTTTGTCGTGAATGGTGTCTTCATTAACACTATTCTTAAGCCCAATAGAGAAAAAGATTAAATCTTTCTATTTAGATTTAATGAAGCGCGTCAATTAAATAATATTTCATTGAATTTGAATTTGAATTGGTTTTTGGGTTTATCGTGAGCGGTGTTTTGAACAACACCTGTTCCTTAACCCGATTAACAATAGAGTGTGATTTTGGGTTTATCGTGAATCGTGTTTTAGATGACATTGGTTCTTTAACCCAGTTAAAGATAGGTTATTGATTTTTGAGAAGATTAAAATTAAGTGGAGTTTTAATGAATCTTTAATTAGATTGAAATGTGAATTGATAATTTAAATTATCAAATTTGAAAGGTGATCGAGAATGGAGTACCACCAGTTTTGCTCCAAAGCGATAGTTAAATCTTTGATTAGATTTGAACGTGAAATGGTAATTAATTTTACCAACAACACCGTGGTGTTAGATATGGAGTATTACCAGTTTTGCTCCATGGGATGAATAGGTTGGGATTGGGAAATAAAATAAATAATTACTTCGGTGTGGTTCGCTAATCCCGACTAGTTTGTAAAACCATAATATGGTTTGATATGATATCTAAAGGAAGATTAAAGAATAAATTTAGAAGAATTTATCTTTGATAAAATTAATGGGAACCTATTTCCTAAAAATGTGATTTTGTGAATAAAAGAATATTCTGAATTGGAATGAGGTGTTTGTTGTGTTTGTGTAACATTTGTTTATCATATACGTGGGTTATTCAGAAAGGCCGGGTTTATACCCATTCTGAATAACCGATTCGACGAGATGTCGAAGAGGAAGAAGGTGGTTGAAGACTGGTAGTCTCCACATCGTTTGGGTGATTACTGATGATCTCGATTGGGCTGTACACCCAAGATGAGGGAAACAATTGGTGATCATCCAGACGTACTTGGAGATGGATGGATATGCGAGGAAAGTGCCTCCGGTTTCGTTCAGACCCAGAGCGAACTTGTAAATGGATTGTGTGTCTGACATTGGATTTTATTCTGTGTTGATTGATCTCTATTAAATATACATCTGTTTGGCGGCGGAGAATTTATTCTCTTGCTTAATGCCCTTCTCTGAGACGTACGACCTCAGAGGTTGTACATCGATGGGCATCAGTCGCATGGAGTGAATTGCCAGTGTGGCACGCGTAAGTGGCAATTGATCAAGGCTTCTGTTGCAAAGCGAAGTCTTGTGGTTGATGATCAAAGCATGGCCTGTGTGGCACAGCTTTGTGTATAACGTGAATTCGCGAGCCTCACACCTCGGTATGAGTCAAAAAGGGATACAGACCCAAGGAGTGCACGACGTTTCTTTCTAGCTATGGTGGTGTCAGTGACCTACTAGCCCTGACATTTTTATACTTTTCACCGTGTGGTTGTTGGATACGAGGCGCCTCGGATATAGGTCTGTAAGGACCAGGAAACGTGTGTTCAGGAATAACTAATCCTCAAAAGTAAGAGAGGACCGGCCTTGGAGGTTCCAAAGGATCATAGTGGGGTCCTGAGGCATTTGCTAGAGTGTCTCGAAAGCGGAGAGGAGCTTGCCCCTTGCCTCGACTCATGATGGAATCCAATTTCCAATACGTGATATTGCGGTTTTAATTGTAGAACTAGTATGGCGACATGATAGATGGTACCCATGCCGCCTAGGATTAATATTTATGATTGAAATTGTTTTGACACCATACACTTATAATAGTATCAAATGATTTGTTTTAAACGTACCAAGCATGTTTGGCTATTATAAGGGAAAACCCTATCCTCCGGCTTGCGTTTCATTGTGTGATGGGACCTAGGTCTTATAATAGCTTCATTTTTCCAAAACGCATTGCGCTGTTTTGTTATATGCACTAGTATTCTTGGGAGGAAACCCTTTTCGTGTTATACGGCGTGGTCCCTTGAATCGCTCTCTTTTAAAGTAAAGTTTTAAATAACTGTTTTAGTTCTCACACCAGTCACATGACTGACCTGTAGTTTATTGTTTTAACCTAAACTCTGGATACCCCTATTTTCTACACGGGCAGCTAGTAGTTTTGGTTTTGCAGAATTATATTCACAGGATCCTGATTTACAGCTGGAACGATGCTCGGAAAGCTCTGTATCCATGCATTATTTCTAGTTGTGCTTTTGTAATATTTTTCCGTTGCTATGTAATTTATTGTAATCTCTGATATTTATCGAATGTAATTTATTCATTTATACTATGTATATTCTTGTATCTGATTGAATTGTTGTAATATACAATGAAATTTTCTTCCGTCTGAGTTCTATTTTGTCCTGTTCTCAAAGTATCCGTGCTTTCCTTCATGGGGAAGTTACGGGTCCTTACATCATCCCCCTTTTGCCATTCCCACCAGTTCGACCTCCCCCAAATCCTTTCCGAACACCAAAACAACTCCAACATTTAGTACACAACGTCACCATTAATCGGCAACAAAAACCCAACTTCATTCAGTAAACAATACTGCGCCAAAAATAGAACCTAATCCCTGTCTCAACCACCCTTCACTCCTCGGATCAGCACAGTTTTCACGAACCAAACACCACCTTTCTTCGTTCCAAACTGCTGAAGCCTCAATCCCCTTCTTACTCCATACCGAACACACAACAGTTAACAAAGATCTTCCTGTAACCTTCCAATACAGGTGCTCTCCCACCATGGCTGACATATCATCACCCCATAACTCTCCATCCTCTCCACGAAATTGCAAAGCAACTCCACCATTAAACTCAGCAACCATCCCTCTACTCAACCACCCCCTCACCTTCGAACTCGGCCCTCGCCTTTCTGTCACCACCTCGAGCAACACGACTCAGATACAGGGAAGACATCGACATTTATTTTCACGGATTCCCACAAAATCATCATCTCAGCAGCTAATTCACTCCACAAACCCAATTCAACATCACAAATCAACATCGATGCTTCGATTTATCGTACGTGTTAACCCTAGCGTCTCGAGACTCCACGCTCATGAATTTCCAACGACAAAGAAATCTGCCGAACCTAGAAAGAAGAGTATGAGGTTAAAGATAAAAGCTCTGTGGATCCGTTTATATATATTTCCTATTTTATAGGATTTTATTTTATTTTATTGGGGATTTTTCTTTGATCGGTTTTCACTTTCCTGGAAGAAAAGGAAATGCGGCAGAATATCTCGTTGACTTTCAACGAAAACCTTTTAGGGTTATGAGCAATTGAACGGTTATTTATAGCCAAGGAGATTGGAATATTCCATAGAATATTCTATTTCTATTTCACTTTAAACGTTTTAAACTCCTATAATCACCCACAATATCCAAAAATCATGAAAATGGACATGCAGCTACAGTTCGACATTACGGTCCCAACGAAACTGGTTTCGTCGAATTCTGAGGTCGTTTGCAAAACTGGCTATTTTTAAAGCTCTGAATGACCTATTTAAATATATAAATATATTTAAATATAATTAAATTTAATATTTAGAAATAAATATTATTGTCTATATTCACAGTGGAATACCATACAGTTCTGAAAACCCTATATGGATTTCTAGCTTGATAGTCACTTCTGGGTCAACCCGATATTCTATTTATATTGAAATTCCTTTTAAAAATATAAATAATTCCTTTATAAATTATAAAGGAATTCCATAGCGACTTTTCTAAAATTTGATTTGGACATAAATACAAATCCACATGACGAAATCCCGATTTTTCTCTTCCACTAGAAAGATATACTTCACCAGCTCCTAACGTTTCTTGTTTCACAGAAATCCGACTTAAAACGAATCATGTATATTCAGTTGAAGTTTGAATAGTCAATTTACGAACTGCAACGCCATTTTGAGCTCGATTTTAATTATATTATAACTCTATGTTCAAACTGTCGTTTATATAATATATTCGTTATTCAAATTCAATTCCAAGCTGAATTAAATATCACAGATGATCCAGTTCACACCATATCGCCACTTCAGCCAATTCTGATTATTTCAGAATTAAATATATTATTTAATTATTATTTTAATTAAATATTCCCAGCTGTTTAATTAAACCACCGTTTAATTCACTATATCACTATTTATATAATTAAATAAATTAATTATAATACCTCTGCAAATGCGGGTCATTACAATCTTCCGCACTTAAAATAATTTCGTCCTCGAAATTGCAAAGGTAGAGAATGACCCTATCGACTGGCTAGAACATATTTGTTCACTTCTTAACTTCAGTTTCAACCGAACCAATTTAATTTCAATTAAAAATATATTTAATTCTTATCAACGAAAATTTCCAAAAATCCTGAAAATTTTCTAGTGCCTTAACTCTTCGAAAAATTTCGCCAGCACCTCCTTTGTACTGGTCAATCGGTCAAACTCCAACTCGCCTCTCTGGACCATCTCCATCCCAAAAGAAAATCAAACAACCAAGCGGCTTGCCAATTCGGCTCATAAATCTTATATCTAATAGAAATATAAACTTGTACCTTTTGTCGGCATATCATTATATCCTTTCCAACTGTTATCAATTCAGCGGATACAAGGTTCATCCCAATCAAATTCCAATCTGCTTTTATCCACAACACAACCATTCGCTTATATCCGAGCCAAATATTATTTCAACTCGAGTCTCTTCTCGATTCCCAACTCTTAACTTGATTATCACATTACGCTTCAAATTTGAATCTCATAATCCAATTTGTCTTGATATCATTCTAATTCAATCTCAGTTACCACTTTACTGGCTTTACTTTAATTCAAACTTGCTTTCACAAATTTTGGTTAAATTTGTTTTTTATTCAAACAGTCTTTCCCTGGGAGTTTTTAAACAGTTTACTCTTTCCAAAAATCAAATTTTCCTTTTTGAAATTCAACACAACTTGTCTTTCCCAAAACAAATTCAAAACAATATCTCTGGTAGTAATTTGTCACTTACAACTCGAAAATGAATACTGATGATGCAGCTGTCATCATTAGAATCTATTTTCCAGCAATCGAAGTGAGTTCAATACTATAAAACCATTTCTAAACATTTCTACTTTGAAATTCATTTCAAAATATAATTCACACTGTTTGTAAAACAATTTAAAATCTCCCAAGATCTTAAATTTTCCTTATTTTTAATCCAAATCCATTTTCAAACACTTATCCAATTTCCAGGATTTTAATTCAATTTCTGGTTTAAATTTCAGATTTAACTCATCTGATTTCACGTATTTCACTTATATGAATTCTGATTGGTTATTTACATAACCATTTTTATAATCTTACTTGATTATAATAACAACCAATATATCCATTATATTAAAATTTTGATATATATATCTTCTCTATATCAAGATATACCTTGGGTAAACTTATTTTAATTTACCCTCTTTCAGAACATATCGTGTCGACCCATCGTATTCGAGTGTTTATAAACTCCTACCGATACAGTGGATCAAACTGATCGACCAGAACCCATAAACAACTCAACCAATGAATCTCCACAATATAAAACCACTTTATATCATCTACAAATACGTTCACTCGTATATATACACTCTACTCAATCTAGGGTATTACTAACCCCATCTCTACTGAGTCACGCCACAGAGCCAAGGTAATTCTTAACTTAAGCTCTGATACCAACTGTAATGACCCAGGTTTTTGTCGACCTTGGTTATCTGACATACAACACATATCGAACATCCAAGGTTTGAAAATACCGGACGATTAATGAAAGAAATTAGAGGATGAGAATAGATAAGATAGAAACATATATGTTATTCGTTCCGCTGTGAGGTTCGTGTTACTGTGATGTTGTGTTCTTCTTCTTCTTCTATTATATGTTTCTATCTTATCTATTCTCACCCTCTAATTTCTTTCATTAATCATCCGGTATTTTCGAACCTTGGATGTTCGATATGTGTTGTATATCGGATAACCAAGGTCGGCAAAAACCCAGGTCATTACATTAAGTGTTCTCGTAGTTAACTTAACCCTAACATTTGTTTAATTCACATGTTCTAATGGTTAAGTATTGTCCCTTTATGTTTTAACTTAACCTTGTTCATTTGTCACACTATGATGGCTAAGTGTTCTAAGTTTACTTAACTCCACCTTCTAGTCTAGTTAACATGTTAAATTGGCTAAGTGTATTTTACTTAACCCCACCTTCTAGTCTAGTTAACATGTTATAATGGTCATTTAACCCCTACAAGTCTTGTCTTGTTAACATGTTAAGTTGGTTAAGTGTTCCTATGGACTTAACCCTCCCATTCTAGCTTAACTGTTTCTTAGCTTTAAATTATTCATTTAAAGCACCAACCACTCACATTAGACAGATATTGTTGCGGTCACTAGATGTGTCGGTCGGTTTCGGGCAGATTTACACCATAACTCAGTCTAACCTCGGGTCCTTTTTGGGCTCAATGCTCTAACCACCCACATTAGATAGGTATTGTTACGGTTGCTGGATTTGCCGGGCGGTTTCGGGCAGTCTTATACCGTAACTCAATCTAACCTCGGGTTAGGCATATTCGTCTTTCCTAGATTTACATATTTATCCTTTTTGTCTATATGTGAATTGCTAACAACTCTTTTAAACAAATTTGGCCTATATCATATTCATTTGTCATGCCCACTAACATACCTATATTCTAGGCCTAAATCTTGATTTACTTATCATTTAACCCAACCTGCAGTTTTATGCCAATTTAGATCTAGTATTCTCATTTACAGTTCATGTCAAAACTAGATTTGATACTCTAGTTTACAATTTATGCCTAAAGCTTAGGTTATTAGCCAATACTAGATTACATTTCTATAATTCATGTCAAATTACCCCAATTTTTCATCTAATAGTCATGTTATAATACATGCTCTAAATTATGCCAATAATACATATTTCATGTTATACCAAATTTCCAAGTTTTCAATCACATTCATGTTAATTTCATATTCTAACCAAATTGTATTCCTATCGTTTGTGTAATCGCGATTCAGTCTAGATTATAGGTCAATCTAGATTCGTAGATAAAAGGGAATAAACAAGAATACCATGAAAAGATAGGCATAAAAATAGGCATAAGATGATAACCCCAAATTCATGAATCACAGATCTAATAAATATACTGAATAAATTGACTAAAACATCGCAGGCATATAGATCTGATAACATTATGAACATGAAAAGGTTTGAATAATAATCTAGGTTCAAGAACATGGATAGACCTATCTTAATAGAAAAATTCCCAAAAATCAAGATCCAAGGATAATCAAGAATAGGTCTGAATAGAAAATCAAGCTTAGATCCAATTTCATAGTCATAATCCTAGGCGATAATTTCATAGTCATGAATCATAGGTGATTAGCCACAATGGTCCTTGTCATAGTCATAGGAGTCATAGGCATAGGCATAGTCTTATGTTCACAGTCATACTCTTAGGCCATTAACAATAGTTTCCAACGTCATAGGCATAGGCACAGTCTTATCGGTAATTAATCACAATAGTTCTTAATTAGATCCAAAGGCATATACAAGCACAGACTCAAATGAGAGGATCAGGCATATTCTTATATCCATTTAATTACATGCCACAAACAGATCTAGATGTTCAAATCTAAAAAGTAACTGACTTACATTGATCAGTTTCATAAAAGGATTATCAAATAGCGTTGGTGATTTGCTATGATTTGCACAACGTTGCTCGCAACCTTGAATTAGCCTTTGCTTCCCTTCTTGAAGCTTTAACTTTATCTGAATCTCCAATATGAAATTCCTAGCCGTAGTCTTCAAGAATAGTCTTTGTGTTTTATTTTAATTTATTTATTTCAATTATTCCAGAGACAGCATAAGGAGAGAATAAAATGGTGTAAAAAGAATGGGTCTAGGGGGCTATTTATATAGGATTAGGCGGACGAATATAGACTGAAAACACGTCTAAATACATCGCAATGCATCAGGTTCAAAAACTGGAATTCGTCACCAGGTCGACCCCCAGGTTGACACTATTGTCAACCTGGTCCCTGGGAGGGCGACACTATGGTCGACCCCCAGGTCGACCTGGTCCTGGGCGGGAATTTTCCCGCCCATCCTGTTCTGGGTTTTGAATTCGAATTTGAATTCGAATTTCGAGCTGTTTTTCTGTTCTGAAAATCCTTGAAACTTCAGAGGGTCATATATCCCTCATACGGACTCCGTTTCTCGAAAACTCAGAGTTTCCAAGTAGAATTCCGAGATGAACGCAATGGCACATCCCGTTTCCCTTGATTCTTATTTTAAAATTTAATTATACTTATTTTGCGAAACTTAATGTTACAGAATTACGAGGTGTTACATTGGATGTTGCGTCTCTACTTTGAAATCTCCTATAACTGCGGAGAAGGGGAAGAGTGTTGTTGTGCAAGGCATGCTTTTTTTAGAGATGTTTCAGTTGGAGTCTTATTTGATACTGGAGCTTGCATTCTTTTATCTGTAATAAGCTTGTGTGCAAGTTATGTTTAGAACCTGAGATTGTTGCTAACCGTTGGTCATGACTAACCTTGTAGGGGGATCATCTAGTATTTATATGCTTTGTCATGGTCAAATATTATCGGGTCATGGTTTCTCTTTTGTTTGTGATTGTTTTATTTTGAACTTCGTTAGTGTTGGGATTATTCTAGATATTGAATGGCGCAAGAGATATGTGACAATTGTGGATTGAAAGAGGCTCGAGGTGACAAATGGGAATGTGTAAGGGCAAACGATCGTGATTCCATGTCTACAGGAGGACAAGGTCCTGGTTAGCTTTTTTATTCATTTGTGATTCCATGGGAAGGTTTATCGTCTGTGCCAATCGTTAAAGAGTTTTTTTTGATGTCTTTGACCTGGTCAAACGACTACACTCGGAAAGCAAAATTAAATTTTAGATTGATATAGTGGATGGAGCTAGGCCTATAGTTATGCCACTAAGGTAGATGGGACAAGTGAACGATCTTATGAGTAAAGGATTCATTTGAAGAATTGTATTTGAATGGGGTGCATCTGTTGTGCTTGTGATCAAGACAGATTGATCTTTGAGATTGTGTGTGGATTATCGTGAGCTGAACAAGGTGACCAAGAAGAATAAGTATCCAATACCAAGGCTCGATAACTTGTTTGATCAGCTTCACGAAGCTAAGGTGTTTACCCAATTGGATTTGGTTATGGGATTTCACCAACCGAGAGTGGCATGGGATAGCGCACCGAAGAATGCTTTTAGGACACCATCTAGATTCTTTGAGCAGCTAGGGATGCTAATTGGATTGACCAATGCACCAACATGTTTTGTGGATCTTATGAATTGGGTTTTCAGGGATTAGCCGAATAAGTTCATGCTTGTTTTCATGGATGATATCCTGATCTATTCTTGGACCGAGGAGGAACACAAACACATTCTAGGATTGTTTTAGAAATCTTGAGAAAGTATTAGCTGACGGCAAAGTTCTCTAAATGTCATTTTTCGAGGTCTTAGGTAATTTCGTATCACGTCAAGGAATAATAGTTAGTCCTACTAAGGTTGCAGCAATCTAGGATTAGAATCGACCTAAGAATGCAACAAATATTGGAAGTTTCCTTGGTTTAGCTGGATATTATCGACGATTTATTGGGAATTTTCGAAGACAGGTTCACTATTAACAAATTTTATAAAGAAGAATCAGGCCTTCTTATGGGATGCAAAGTGCATTCATGTTTCTATGATCATAAAAGAGACGTTGACTATTGCACTAGTGCTAGTTATTTCGAGTGAAAATGAGGGAAACGTTGTTCATACTAATGCATGTGGTACTGGTTTGGGAGCGGTGCTAATGCAAAATGGAAAAGTCGTCGCACATGCAACTCGACCACTGAAGCCACATGAAAGCAATGAGCCTGCTTATGATATAGAATTAGCGGCGATAGTGTTTCCTATGAAGATGTGGATGCATTATCTAATGAGTTTTAGATTTGAGTTATTCATGGATCATAAGTCATTTAAGTATCTTTTCTCCTAAAAGGATTTGAACCTTTGGTAGCAATGATGGTTGGAGTTTAGCTTTGTACGAATTTGGTATTGCCTATACTCTAGAAAATGTAACTCTATGGAAAATGTAATGAGTAGGGGACATGCTAGTCTGGAAGTTATGTTTATGCAGTGGAAGCAACTTGAGCATACAGATAGTTTGATTTTAGGCCATGCTATGAGTTAAAGCCTAAGATGTTAAAGAGTTTGTCTGTTTGGCTTATTTTTATTGAAAGGATTGGTGAAAGACAGAGATAAGATGCCAAGCTTAATGAGTTCAGTAAGAGATTAGTTATGCACTAGTACAAAATAAGCCTGTTGCTTTGACTCATTTGCTTCAGCTGACCCAATAACCGAAGCAAATAACACTACTTACTTCGGTTACCAGTATAACCGAAGCAAAAGCATCGAAGCAAATAACACTATTAGCTTCCATTGTCCTTATAACAGAAGAAATAATGTTATTTGCTTCTGTTGTCTTTAAAACCGAAGCAAATGAACCGAAGAAAATAACATTATTTGCTTCGATCACCCCTACAACTGAAGCTACTAGTGTTATTAGCTTTAGGTGCACTACAACTGAAGCAAATGCACCAAAGCAAATGATGTTATTTCTAATTGCTAACTTATAATTGGCAATAATGTTAATAATTGATAATTTAACAATTAATAACAAATAATTAATTTTTGCTAATTAATTTACAAATGATAATTTATAATTAATGATTATCAGTGACACTTTATTTAACTTATAATCTTAATTTTACATATTATGATTATAAGTTGATTTATACTATCTAATTATTAGTTATAATCAATAATTTCATTTATACATAATAATTAATTATTGTTGAGTATTAATAACTAGTAAAATTTAGATAATATTTATTAATTATATTTAGTAGTTTGTAAATATAATTAATATTGAACTTTACAATTAAATAAATAACAATTGATAATTGATATATACAAGCTAATTACTATTTAATAGTTAATACATTTAATAGTTTTTAGTTATCAGTTAATAGTCACTATTAAATAAATTAATAATTAACAACTAATGCTTAATACTTAATAAAAATAATAATATTTAATATTTACTATTTTAGTAATTGATATCAAATGATTAATGAGTAATAATAAAAATAATTTATTATTATTAATGAGTAACAACAAAATTCAATGAATGATACGATCATTTAATACTAGGAATTCACATTTTCTTTCGAACAATTAAGAAGTAATGTGACGACCCCATTCCTTATAAGACTGTGGCAAGGGTAATCTTTGGAATATAACACATAAACAGGTAATAACAGGACAGAAATAAATAAATACACCAGATAATGCAATATAGAATACACTGGATTAATATAATCATCAGAGTTACACAGTATGTAGGATCATACTTAGTACAAAATACAGTTCAACTATACATAAATGTCTACTGCGGAAAAGAAAACATAATATGTACTACAGAAGCTGAACAGCATAAAAAGAGGTAAATGATAGGATCCATCTTCAGCTCCAGCTATCCAGAAAGAGCCTACTAAAACCTGAATACAAGGCTGCCCGTGTAGAAATAGGGTCACCCGAGTTTGCAAGTGAAACAAACTACGAGTCAGTCATGGGACTGGTATGAGAAATCTACTTAACACATTATCAAATATGGCTAATCACAGGACCACGCCACTTTCGCAGAACGGGTTTACTCCATTGGATTGCCAGTGCTCTAAAACAAATAAATCTTTTAAACATCACAATGCCATGAAGCCATTATAAGACTCAGTTCCCATCACACAATGCAACATACACCAGAGGATAGAGTTTTACCTTATAATGGCCGAAATATGCTTGATACGAGCAAAACAAATCATTTGATATTATTGCTAGTGTATATATGTTTCAAAAACAATTTCCATCATAACTATCAATCATAGACGGCATGGGTACCATATATCATGTCGCCGTATGTATATATACAATCAAAACCGCATGATGTCGTATTTGGAAATTGGATTTCCGTCATGAACCGAGGCAAAAGATAGTCCTCACCGAATTCGAGACGCTCTAGCCCGTGTCTCAGGATCAGAGCTCGAGTGACCCTTAGGAGCCACAGGGTCGGTCCACCGATGTGGATTAAAATGCCTGAACACTGCGTTTCTCCGCCCTTTGGGGCGTTAATGAGCCCAATGACTCCATCGGTCCCGGATCGAGCGATATAGCCGAGGCACCTCGCAACAGCAACAACCACACAGGTGAAAAGTATATAAATGTCAGGGCTGGTAGGTCACTGACACCACCCTAGCTAGAAAGAAACGCATGTCCTCCCTGGATCCTTCTCCTGTTTCTGGTCCATCGCGGGGTGTGAGGCTCGCGAATTCACATTATACACAAAGCTATGCCACACAGGCTGTGCTTTGATCATCAACCACAAGACTTTGCTTTTCAACAGAAGCCTTGATCATCTATCACTTAGGCGTGCCACACAGGCAATTCACTCCGTGCGACTGATTTCTATCGATATATAACCTCTGGGCTCGTACGTCTCAGAGAAGGGCGTTAAGCAAGAGAATAAATTCTCCGCCGTCAAATAGATATATATTTAATAGAGATCAATCAGCACAGAACAAAATCCAATGTCAGACACACAGTCCATTTACACGTCTGTTCTGGGTCTGAACGAAACCGGAGGCACTCAATACCTCGCATATCCGTACAATCAACATGTACGTCCGTGTAATAACCCGAAAATCTAGGCCAGTTTAAAATTTTTATTTTGGCAATTTTAGCGAATTTTGATTATTTAAAATGAATTATTTTAAATAA
Organism: Allium sativum; assembly: GCA_030737875.1. Classification (NCBI taxonomy): domain Eukaryota; kingdom Viridiplantae; phylum Streptophyta; class Magnoliopsida; order Asparagales; family Amaryllidaceae; genus Allium; species Allium sativum. The sequence goes on along the minus strand of CM060909.1, from coordinate 259,499,026 downwards.
TATCGACGAGAAATTTATTTTGAATATAATTCGAACGTATATATTATACGCGTCGTCGTTAGAATATAAATATTTATATATAATTATAAATAGAATTGAAAATGGCGCGGTAGTTCGATAATTCGATTTCAAACTTCAATTGAATGTACCGGGTGCAAAACAATCCGGATTTTAGTGAAACCAAAAACATTAGAATCTAATTGATGATATCTTTCCAATGAATCCGAATAATCAAAATTTGATGGCGGGAATCAAAAGATATGTCCAGTTGGAAATTCTGAATAGTCGCTATGGAATTCAGGCCCTTAAAAATAGCAATTTTGCAAACGACCTCGGATTTCGACGAAACCAGTTTTGTTGGGTCCGGGATGTGAAGTTATTGCTAGGTTTCAAATTTCATAATTTTTCGAATCAATATGTGAGCGTGGCAAAGGAAAACGCGTTTGACCAGTTTCAGTTGATTTTAATCGACTGGAAATTGGCCATTTTTCAAACGGTCTCAGAATTTGACGAAACTAGTTTTGTTAGGACCGTATCGTCAATACGAAGCTAGAAAATATTTTTCGAGAATTTTTAGAGTCAGTATGTGACCCCGGTGATTTGAAATGTACGTTTAGAATTCAATATAGTGATTTAAATGTAAATTTAACGGAAACTGATTGTAACAGCCGAATCAGCCTACGATACATATCCCATTGTGTTCGGAATGGGGGTGAAACGCTATGGACGACAGGCGGTGGGCCTCGTTTCGAGGTCGTATGAAAAAGTCAATTTTAGGTTGAATTAAATAATAATAATAATAAAAAAAAGAAACCCCTTATCTCCTTTATACCCCCCCCCCCGATTCATCTCAGAAACAATAACATAAAAAAAAAAAGAGAAAACCGCCTCTTCGATCCCGCCCCCTGCCCTAGCGCCGCCGCCGGATCCGACCACCCACCTCGAGACCGCCGCCGAGCATCACGAAGCCCCCTCCCCCTTGCTCCGACCTCCTCCAGGTCGCGACCCAAGCCCTGAACCCCCCCTTTCGTCGTACTCCAGCACCGCCGCCTCCCCCTGATGTTGTCGCGCCCCCCTCTTCAATCCCTCCTCCATCTCGCGCAAGCTCCAGCAGCTCGAGCCCCAATTCGGAAATCAACCACCGACGCCGAAACCCACCTGCATCGGACGCCGCAGCCCCCTGGTGATCTCCCCCGATCGCCTCCAGTCGCGAAGACCCCCGCCTCCGACAGTGAACTCCAATTTGATAGAAAATGTGAGTTTTCTCTTTATTTATTTATTTTAAATCTGATATTATTATATACGATTGAAAATAAAAATGGGATCTTTCATGTGTTAAAATAAATTTGGGAAATAAAGATATGATTTTTATACTTTTAAAGTATTAAAAATATGATTTTTATATTTTTAAAGTATTAAAAATATAATCTTTACTATATAGAAAATGTGAAAATATGATTTTTGCTTATGTAGTGGCATTAAAAATATAATTTTTACATGATAGGAATACTAAAAATATCATCTTTTTATGTGTAGAAAAATAAAGGCGAAATCTTTATTTTTATAAAGGCGAAATCTTTATTTTTATAAAGGCGAAATCTTTATTTTTATAAAGGCGAAATCTTTATTTTTATAAAGGCGAAATCTTTATTTTTATAAAGGCGAAAGCTATATTTTTATAAAGACGAAGACTATATTTTTATAAGGATATGTTTAAAAGGGCGAGACCTTTATATAGAGAGTAACGAAATAAAAATATGATTTTTATATGTCGAACTTTGAAATAAAAATATGATTTTTATATATTGAATAGTGAAGTAAAAATTCGATTTTTACATAGGTAGTGAAAGCGGGCAACGAAGATGACGAAGGTGCGATAGCGATGAAGATTTCTATCAATGAAATGCCGTGGAGCTAGGATAGCTATAGGTGAGAATTTCTCACCTTTCAATTTAATTTTTCTAGTTATATATATATATATACTAGGATGCAGACGGTGCTTAGTAGCACCCGACACAATCGTCCACAGACCATGGACTTGTTTGTTTGGTTGCATAGATTAGTTGAATTATTTGTTTGAATTAAATTGTTTGGTGAGATGAAATTGATTTGATTGATGTGTGAATGGCGTGGGCCTTCACTAGACCGGGGATAAGGCTAGGCCTTGTCCCGTTTCTAGTATCGTGCCGTTATGCCGCCGAAATTTTCTAAAATGTGTTAGAAAAATAAAAATATCATTTTATTTAAAGAATGAACTTAATCGAAATTCATATGTTGGAATAAAATGTTTTATCGTTAAAAATATAATTTTTAACGTGAATGTGAATAAATAAATATTCATTTACAAACCAGACGGTTTGTTTATGTACACCTATTTGAAGGACATTGATTGGGTCGATAAATTTTACACATCACCCAACTGCACGAATAAAAATCTGTGTTTGATTGTTTGAAACCCCACACGGGTGTTGGGATGAAATTTGAAGTTCACTCATCCTGATTGATTAAATATGTCAATCGATTGATTGACAGGCTGTTATAAGCATTAGATATCTATATTTGATGCTTATACGGTGTAGTGCACTTTGGTTGATGGTTGATTATTTATCGTTGCTATTATATACATGTGTTGTATGAAAAATCCATATAATTAACTTTATATGGTAATTGATTGGGCCTCATTCCAGTTTTAAAATAGAAATATTTGAAATAGAAATATTCGAAATGGAATATTTGAAAATATCAATATATGAAGCCGTGTTGATTAGATTGACGCCATTTTGACGTGAGCGATATTTATATCGATTTCGAAATGGATTGAATTGAAAACGATTTCGAAATGAATTGAATTTAAAACGATTTCGAAATGAATTGAATTGAAAACGATTTCGAAATGAATTGAATTGAAAACGAATTCAAATTGAATTGAAATTTGAATTGAATAGAAATGAATTTTAAAACGAATTTATAAAGAAGAATTCAATTTTGATTTGAATTGAAAAGGAAGTTGAAATAGATTTTGAAACGAATTCAAAACTATTTATATAATTCGTTTTAAATAGAAATCGACGAAATATATATTATATATATTATATATATAATATAATGGCCTGAATAGAACGCGCCGCGCCGCGGCAGTTCGTGAATTTCGACCATTTATTTCAAACGGACATTACGGGAGATCCGACCGTCGGATTCTCCTAAAACCGGAACCGTTGGGTTCGTATCGAAAAGAGCCTTCTAACGAATATTAGAAATTTGAAATCTAACGGTTGGATTTGGAATTATGTCCAAATCAAATTTGAAAAAGGTCGCTGTAAGTGCAGTTCGATGGCCATTGGTGGAAATCGACTGTACGGGCCTTGATAAAATTATTAAAAATATTAATAATTTGTGTAAAATCATAAGAAATGATTTAGAAAGGATTGGGATGAAAAAACTCCATATTTGAAAGGATAAAAATAGATTTTTATCGAAATGAGCTAGTTTTGAACTAGAATTATAATTCTATTTATTTTTAAATAAATAAATTGAATTTGAAAAGGGTTTTGAAAATAACCAGAATATCCAATGATTGCATTGGAGTGGATTTGAATCGAAATTTTCTTCGGAATATTTCGATGTTGGAATTCGTGATTATACAGGTGTTGTTATGGAAATTTGAAAGATATATATTTATATCGCTATTTCCAATACGACATTTGTTAGTCGTAGAATTCAATATTGAATATAAGCCGATATATTTTCTATTCAGAGCCTTGTATTGAATATCGAATGTGATTTGGGTTTGTCGTGAATGGTGTCTTCACTAACACTGTTCTTGAACCCAGTTGAGAAATGATTAAATCTTTTTATTTAGATTTAATGAAGTGTACCAATTAAATAATATTTAATTGGAATTGAATTGATATTGATTTTTGGGTTTATCGTGAACAGTGTTTTAAATAACACTTGTTCTTTAACCCGATAATTAATGAATGTGACTTTGGGTTTATCGTGAACCGTGTTTTAAATGACACTGATTCTTTAACCCAGTTAAAGATTAAAACTAAGTGGAGTTTTAATGAATCTTTAATTAGATTGAAATGATCGAAAATGGAGTATCACCAGTTTTACTCCAGGCGATGGTTAAATCTTTAATTAGATTTGAACGTGAAATGGTAATTAAATTTACCGATAACACTGTGGTGTTAGATATGAAGTATTACCAGTTTTACTTCATGGGATGAATAGGTTGGGATTGGGAAATAAAATAAATGATTACTTCGGTGTGGTTCGCTAATCCCGACTAGTTTGAATTGATATTCAAAGGAGATTAAAGAATAAATTTAAAGAATTTATCTTGGATAAAATTAATGGGAACTTTTCCCAAAGTATAGGAATATTTGAATAAAAGAATATTCTGAATTGGAATGAGGCGTATGTTGTGTTTGTGTAACACTTTTATAATATATACGCGAGTTATTCAGAAAGACCGGGTTTAGCCCATTCTGAATAACTGATTCGACGTGGTGTCGAAGATGAAGACGGTGATCGAAGACCGGAAGTCTTCACGTCGTTTGGGTGATAACTGATGATCTTGATTGGGCTGTACACCCAAGAAGATGGAAACAGTTAGTGATCGTCCAGACGTACTTGGAGATCGATGGATATGCAGGGTACTAGGTGCCTCCGGTTTCGTTCAGACCCAGAACGGACTTGTAAATGGACTGTGTGTCTGACATTGGATTTTAGTCTGTGTGATTGATTTCTATTAAATATATATCTGTTTGGCGGCGGAGAATTTATTCTCTTGCTTAACGCCCTTCTCTGAGACGTACGAGCTCAGGGGTTATATATCGATGGATATCAAACGCATGGAGTGAATTGCCTGTGTGGCATGCCTAAGTGGCAATTGATCGAGGCTTCTGTTGAAAAGCAAAGTCTTGTGGTGATGATCAAAGCACAGCCTGTGTGGCACAGCTTTGTGTAATGTGAATTCGCGAGCCTCACACCCCGGTTGTGGACCAAAAACGGGAGAGGACGTCAGGGAGGGCATGCGTTTCTTTCTAGCTAGAAGTGGCGTCAGTGGTTTTACACGCCCTGACGAGTTTGACTTATGTGGTTGTTGCTGTTGCGAGGCGCCTCGGTTATATCGGTTTCGGCCGATGCATTCTGGTCGGCAGACGGACCAGACTTACACCCCATAGGGTGGGGAGACGCATGTTCAGGGTTTAAGTTTAATCCACATCGGTGGACTGGCCCTGAGGATCCAAGGGTCGATGCGCTCTGACCCTGAGGCTCGGGCTAGAGAGTCTCGAAGTCGGTGAGGACTATCTTTTGCCTCGGTTCATAGATGGAAATCCAATTTCCAAATACGTAACTTTGCGGTTTTATTTGTAAACCTATATATGGCGACATAGTGGCATGGGACGCTCATGTCGCCTATGATTGATACTTATGATTTGAAGATGTTTTATACACTATGCACTTATAATAGTATCAAATGATTTGTTTTAAACGTATCAAGCATTCTTTGGCTGTTATAAGGGAAAACCCTATCCCCCGGCTTGCGTTGCATTGTGTGATAGGACCTGGGTCTTATAACAACTTCATCTTTCTTTATTTAGCATTGCGCTGTTTGTTTTATGCACTGGTATTCTTGGGAGGAAACCCGTTCCGTGTTATACGGCGTGGTCCCTTGATTTACCTAGCTTTAAAAATAAAGATTAATAACTGTTTTAGTTCTCACACCAGTCACATGACTGACCTGGAGTTTATTGTTTTAACCTAAACTCTGGGTGCCCCTATTTTGACACGGGCAGCTAGTAGTTTGGTTTTGCAGATTTATATTCACAGGATCCTGGTTTACAGCTGGAACGATATCCGGAAAGCTTTGTATCCGTATATCTTCTTCTAGTTGTGTATCGTATTATTTTCCGCTGCGATGTATTTAAATGTAACTTAAATCTTTGATATTTCTGTGTAATATTCATTTATACTCTGTATATTTTTGTAATCTGATGCATTGTTGTAATATACAAGTGAAATGTTCTTCTGTATGCGTTCTGTTTTGTCCTGTTCTCAAACGATAGGGCGTTTCGAACGGCCTGGATCGGTTTAGCGACTGGTTCGGACCGAGCGAAATTCCTGCTCGTCTCACGTGGTATCAGAGCTTTGGTTTACAAAGCTCAGAGAACAAGACACATTAGAACCATACGAAAGAATTCATCAGATATTGGATTAGCAATATCCCATGAGAGTGACTCGTTAGAGATGGGATCAGTAGTATCCTAGAACGAGTGTGAAGAGTAAATTTTTAAAGTGAAAACAAATTATGTTTTGAAAATCTAAATCAACTATTCGTATTTGATTATTTAGTTTATATAAATTTGGACAATCCAATATATAAAGACTTTGCATATACGCCTTGCAAACGTGTATTCGAAGTTTTAATATATTGAATAGATATAGAGTCACACTCAAGTCGCCCGGAGAGAACTCTGATGATTGATGCATCATCATCAGAATTTATGTTCGAGTGACGAAGGTGTGATATCTATATATTTCCTATTGACTGGTGTGAGAACCAAAATTAGATAGGGCCTATTGTTGTGATTTGGCATCAAAAATCTGATTTTTTTTGACTATGTATCAAAGTTATCGATTTGAAAACTCTAATTTACTAATTGATTGATGTTTGTGTTGTTTGTTTATTTGTTTGCTAATTTTTAGCCATTTAGCCTAATTGAATCACATATTGAATTATATTGAAAATTGGTCGCATTTGCTTGCATATACATATATATCATTGAACAGGTCATAGCAAGGAGGCTAGAGCAGAGAATAAAATTTGTTTGCCCGACAAATAGGTACATGTTTACTACATAATTTACTGTTTTGTTTGGGTGATGATGATTTTATGAGCCTATTGGCTAGCCGCTTGGCTTTTTCTTTTTCTTTTTGAGATCTGAAGGACCGGGGAAGCTATTTGAAATTCCCCGATGCTCCCGGTGCAGGGGAGGTTATGGCGAAATTTTTCGAAAATTTAGGGTGTTAGCCAAATTTTTGAAATTTTGAAAATTCTCAGAAACTAAAGAATTGGAGAATGAAAGCCAGATCGAACGTAGAGTTGAATAATCAAACCACTTTCGACTTTGTTCCTTTTCGGGGACGAAAAGTTTTAAGTGGGGGAGATTGTAATAACCCGAAAATCTGGGCCAGTTTAAAATTTTTATTTTGGCAATTTTAGCGAATTTTGATTATTTAAAATGAATTATTTTAAATAATATCGACGAGAAATTTATTTTGAATATAATTCGAACGTATATATTATACGCGTCGTCGTTAGAATATAAATATTTATATATAATTATAAATAGAATTGAAAATGGCGCGGTAGTTCGATAATTCGATTTCAAACTTCAATTGAATGTACCGGGTGCAAAACAATCCGGATTTTAGTGAAACCAAAAACATTAGAATCTAATTGATGATATCTTTCCAACGAATCCGAATAATCAAAATTTGATGGCGGGAATCAAAAGATATGTCCAGTTGAAAATTCTGAATAGTCGCTATGGAATTCAGGCCCTTAAAAATAGCAATTTTGCAAACGACCTCGGATTTCGACGAAACCAGTTTTGTTGGGTCCGGGATGTGAAGTTATTGCTAGCTTTCAAATTTCATAATTTTTCGAATCAATATGTGAGCGTGGCAAAGGAAAACGCGTTTGACCAGTTTCAGTTGATTTTAATCGACTGGAAATTGGCCATTTTTCAAACGGTCTCAGAATTTGATGAAACTAGTTTTGTTAGGACCGTATCGTCAATACGAAGCTAGAAAATATTTTTCGAGAATTTTTAGAGTCAGTATGTGACCCCGGTGATTTGAAATGTACATTTAGAATTCAATATAGTGATTTAAATGTAAATTTAACGGAAACTGATTGTAACAGCAGAATCAGCCTACGATACATATCCCATTGTGTTCGGAATGGGGGTGAAACGCTATGGACGACAGGCGGTGGGCCTCGTTTCGAGGTCGTATGAAAAAGTCAATTTTAGGTTGAATTAAATAATAATAATAAAAACCCCTTATCTCCTTTATACCCCCCCGATTCATCTCAGAAACAATAACATAAAAAAAAAAGAAGAGAAAACCGCCTCGTCGATCCTGCCCTAGCGCCGCCGCCGGATCCGACCACCCACCTCGAGACCGCCGCCGAGCATCACGAAGCCCCCTCCCCCTTGCTCCGACCTCCTCCAGGTCGCGACCCAAGCCCTGAACCCCCCCTTTCGTCGTACTCCAGCACCGCCGCCTCCCCCTGATGTTGTCGCGCCCCCCTCTTCAATCCCTCCTCCATCTCGCGCAAGCTCCAGCAGCTCGAGCCCCAATTCGGAAATCAACCACCGACGCCGAAACCCACCTGCATCGGACGCCGCAGCCCCCTGGTGATCTCCCCCGATCGCCTCCAGTCGCGAAGACCCCCGCCTCCGACAGTGAACTCCAATTTGATAGAAAATGTGAGTTTTCTCTTTATTTATTTATTTATTTTAAATCTGATATTATTATATACGATTGAAAATAAAAATGGGATCTTTCATGTGTTAAAATAAATTTGGGAAATAAAGATATGATTTTTATACTTTTAAAGTATTAAAAATATGATTTTTATATTTTTAAAGTATTAAAAATATAATCTTTACTATATAGAAAATGTGAAAATATGATTTTTGCTTATGTAGTGGCATTAAAAATATAATTTTTACATGACAGGAATACTAAAAATATCATCTTTTTATGTGTAGAAAAATAAAGGCGAAATCTTTATTTTTATAAAGGCGAAATCTTTATTTTTATAAAGGCGAAATCTTTATTTTTATAAAGGCGAAATCTTTATTTTTATAAAGGCGAAAGCTATATTTTTATAAAGACGAAGACTATATTTTTATAAGGATATGTTTAAAAGGGCGAGACCTTTATATAGAGAGTAACGAAATAAAAATATGATTTTTATATGTCGAACTTTGAAATAAAAATATGATTTTTATATATTGAATAGTGAAGTAAAAATTCGATTTTTACATAGGTAGTGAAAGCGGGCAACGAAGATGACGAAGGTGCGATAGCGATGAAGATTTCTATCAATGAAATGCCGTGGAGCTAGGATAGCTATAGGTGAGAATTTCTCACCTTTCAATTTAATTTTTCTAGTTATATATATATACTAGGATGCAGACGGTGCTTAGTAGCACCCGACACAATCGTCCACAGACCATGGACTTGTTTGTTTGGTTGCATAGATTAGTTGAATTATTTGATTGAATTGAATTGTTTGGTGAGATGAAATTGATTTGATTGATGTGTGAATGGCGTGGGCCTTCACTAGACCGGGGATAAGGCTAGGCCTTGTCCCGTTTCTAGTATCGTGCCGTTATGCCGCCGAAATTTTCTAAAATGTGTTAGAAAAATAAAAATATCATTTTATTTAAAGAATGAACTTAATCGAAATTCATATGTTGGAATAAAATGTTTTATCGTTAAAAATATAATTTTTAACGTGAATGTGAATAAATAAATATTCATTTACAAACCAGACGGTTTGTTTATGTACACCTATTTGAAGGACATTGATTGGGTCGATAAATTTTACACATCACCCAACTGCACGAATAAAAATCTGTGTTTGATTGTTTGAAACCCCACACGGGTGTTGGGATGAAATTTGAAGTTCACTCATCCTGATTGATTAAATATGTCAATCGATTGATTGACAGGCTGTTATAAGCATTAGATATCTATATTTGATGCTTATACGGTGTAGTGCACTTTGGTTGATGGTTGATTATTTATCGTTGCTATTATATACATGTGTTGTATGAAAAATCCATATAATTAACTTTATATGGTAATTGATTGGGCCTCATTCCAGTTTTAAAATAGAAATATTTGAAATAGAAATATTCGAAATGGAATATTTGAAAATATCAATATATGAAGCCGTGTTGATTAGATTGACGCCATTTTGACGTGAGCGATATTTATATCGATTTCGAAATGGATTGAATTGAAAACGATTTCGAAATGAATTGAATTTAAAACGATTTCTAAATGAATTGAATTGAAAACGATTTCGAAATGAATTGAATTGAAAACGAATTCAAATTGAATTGAAATTTGAATTGAATAGAAATGAATTTTAAAACGAATTTATAAAGAAGAATTCAATTTTGATTTGAATTGAAAAGGAAGTTGAAATAGATTTTGAAACGAATTCAAAACTATTTATATAATTCGTTTTAAATAGAAATCGACGAAATATATATTATATATATTATATATATAATATAATGGCCTGAATAGAACGCGCCGCGCCGCGGCAGTTCGTGAATTTCGACCATTTATTTCAAACGGACATTACGGGAGATCCGACCGTCGGATTCTCCTAAAACCAGAACCGTTGGGTTCGTATCGAAAAGAGCCTTCTAACGAATATTAGAAATTTGAAATCTAACGGTTGGATTTGGAATTATGTCCAAATCAAATTTGAAAAAGGTCGCTGTAAGTGCAGTTCGATGGCCATTGGTGGAAATCGACTGTACGGGCCTTGATAAAATTATTAAAAATATTAATAATTTGTGTAAAATCATAAGAAATGATTTAGAAAGGATTGGGATGAAAAAACTCCATATTTGAAAGGATAAAAATAGATTTTTATCGAAATGAGCTAGTTTTGAGCTAGAATTATAATTCTATTTATTTTTAAATAAATAAATTGAATTTGAAAAGGGTTTTGAAAATAACCAGAATATCCAATGATTGCATTGGAGTGGATTTGAATCGAAATTGTCTTCGGAATATTTCGATGTTGGAATTCGTGATTATACAGGTGTTGTTATGGAAATTTGAAAGATATATATTTATATCGCTATTTCCAATACGACATTTGTTAGTCGTAGAATTCGATATTGAATATAAGCCGATATATTTTCTATTCAGAGCCTTGTATTGAATATCGAATGTGATTTGGGTTTGTCGTGAATGGTGTCTTCACTAACACTGTTCTTGAACCCAGTTGAGAAATGATTAAATCTTTTTATTTAGATTTAATGAAGTGTACCAATTAAATAATATTTAATTGGAATTGAATTGATATTGATTTTTGGGTTTATCGTGAACAGTGTTTTAAATAACACTTGTTCTTTAACCCGATAATTAATGAATGTGACTTTGGGTTTATCGTGAACCGTGTTTTAAATGACACTGATTCTTTAACCCAGTTAAAGATTAAAACTAAGTGGAGTTTTAATGAATCTTTAATTAGATTGAAATGATCGAAAATGGAGTATCACCAGTTTTACTCCAGGCGATGGTTAAATCTTTAATTAGATTTGAACGTGAAATGGTAATTGAATTTACCGATAACACTGTGGTGTTAGATATGAAGTATTACCAGTTTTACTTCATGGGATGAATAGGTTGGGATTGGGAAATAAAATAAATGATTACTTCGGTGTGGTTCGCTAATCCCGACTAGTTTGAATTGATATTCAAAGGAGATTAAAGAATAAATTTAAAGAATTTATCTTGGATAAAATTAATGGGAACTTTTCCCAAAGTATAGGAATATTTGAATAAAAGAATATTCTGAATTGGAATGAGGCGTATGTTGTGTTTGTGTAACACTTTTATAATATATACGCGAGTTATTCAGAAAGACCGGGTTTAGCCCATTCTGAATAACTGATTCGACGTGGTGTCGAAGATGAAGACGGTGATCGAAGACCGGAAGTCTTCACGTCGTTTGGGTGATAACTGATGATCTTGATTGGGTTGTACACCCAAGAAGATGGAAACAGTTAGTGATCGTCCAGACGTACTTGGAGATCGATGGATATGCGGGGTACTAGGTGCCTCCGGTTTCGTTCAGACCCAGAACGGACTTGTAAATGGACTGTGTGTCTGACATTGGATTTTAGTCTGTGTGATTGATTTCTATTAAATATATATCTGTTTGGCGGCGGAGAATTTATTCTCTTGCTTAACGCCCTTCTCTGAGACGTACGAGCTCAGGGGTTATATATCGATGGATATCAAACGCATGGAGTGAATTGCCTGTGTGGCATGCCTAAGTGGCAATTGATCGAGGCTTCTGTTGAAAAGCAAAGTCTTGTGGTGATGATCAAAGCACAGCCTGTGTGGCACAGCTTTGTGTAATGTGAATTCGCGAGCCTCGCACCCCGGTTGTGGACCAAAAACGGGAGAGGACGTCAGGGAGGGCATGCGTTTCTTTCTAGCTAGAAGTGGCGTCAGTGGTTTTACACGCCCTGACGAGTTTGACTTATGTGGTTGTTGCTGTTGCGAGGCGCCTCGGTTATATCGGTTTCGGCCGATGCATTCTGGTCGGCAGACGGACCAGACTTACACCCCATAGGGTGGGGAGACGCATGTTCAGGGTTTAAGTTTAATCCACATCGGTGGACTGGCCCTGAGGATCCAAGGGTCAATGCGCTCTGACCCTGAGGCTCGGGCTAGAGAGTCTCGAAGTCGGTGAGGACTATCTTTTGCCTCGGTTCATAGATGGAAATCCAATTTCCAAATACGTAACTTTGCGGTTTTATTTGTAAACCTATATATGGCGACATAGTGGCATGGGACGCTCATGTCGCCTATGATTGATACTTATGATTTGAAGATGTTTTATACACTATGCACTTATAATAGTATCAAATGATTTGTTTTAAACGTATCAAGCATTCTTTGGCTGTTATAAGGGAAAACCCTATCCCCCGGCTTGCGTTGCATTGTGTGATAGGACCTGGGTCTTATAACAGCTTCATCTTTCTTTATTTAGCATTGCGCTGTTTGTTTTATGCACTGGTATTCTTGGGAGGAAACCCGTTCCGTGTTATACGGCGTGGTCCCTTGATTTACCTAGCTTTAAAAATAAAGATTAATAACTGTTTTAGTTCTCACACCAGTCACATGACTGACCTGGAGTTTATTGTTTTAACCTAAACTCTGGGTGCCCCTATTTTGACACGGGCAGCTAGTAGTTTGGTTTTGCAGATTTATATTCACAGGATCCTGGTTTACAGCTGGAACGATATCCGGAAAGCTTTGTATCCGTATATCTTCTTCTAGTTGTGTATCGTATTATTTTCCGCTGCGATGTATTTAAATGTAACTTAAATCTTTGATATTTCTGTGTAATATTCATTTATACTCTGTATATTCTTGTAATCTGATGCATTGTTGTAATATACAAGTGAAATGTTCTTCTGTATGCGTTCTGTTTTGTCCTGTTCTCAAACGATAGGGCGTTTCGAACGGCCTGGATCGGTTTAGCGACTGGTTCGGACCGAGCGAAATTCCTGCTCGTCACAGTCCGGGTGGTTACTACTTCAACCCCGTCCAGGTAGCTACTCCTATCATGAGCATCAGTAGCACCCCTCCATTCGACGTGAAGATTATCGGTCTTGCGCCATCTTCATATCTTCGACCTTCAATCGTCGGTCAATTATTTGGAATGAGAATTAACTCGGCCTTTTCAAATAACTCACGTATATTTAGAATTTCAAATCAATTTATTTCAATGGTTAAATCATTCGACAACACCAAATTTGTTCTTTAATGTAATTTCCACACCAAACACATTCAACCATCAAATATCAAATAAATCGAGCAAATTTAGTTTATTTCCATTCCATATCGTTTATAATATTTTATCACGATTTATCGCTATTTTTATTTATTTAAAAATAGCCAATCCATCCAAACAATGCTTCAGGCCATAACGCGGCTGTGGCGCTGTTTTTCTCCAGATTTGATTTACACATATCTGAAAATCTAACCGTTGGATCTTCACAAAATTTATATCACTAAAAAGATCTTTTCAAAACGAATCCAACGGTTTCAGTTTTGGGAAAAATCCGACGGTCGGATCTCCCACACTAATCATTTGAAGTTATGATTTCAAAATACGAACTGCAGCGTCGTTATTCGATTTAATTTAATTATATATATATATATATATATATATATATATATATATAATCGGTCCTAGCGCTGTTTTTCTTCAGGTTTGAGTTAAACATTCCAGACAATCCAAACGTTGGATCTTTACAAAGTTGGTGCCGTTGGAAAGATATTCTCAAGGCGAACCCAACGGTTGTGGTTTCAGGAAAATCCGATGGTCGGATCTCCCGCACTAATCGTTTGAAATCACAGTTTCAAAATATGAACTGCAGCGTCGTTATTCGATATTTTATAATTATATATATTTCTATATATATTTTATTCTTCGATTTCAAAACCATTTTCACTTAGCACTATCGATGAAAATGATATTTTTATCCAACAGACATTTATTTCTACGCATCACCATTTTCCACAGTTCATGTATATATAGTAAAAATGTGATTTTTATTGCAAAACAATCTATTTCAAAACCGATTTTTTATATAGTTCCAACAGATGATAAAAATGTGATTTTTAATATAAAACAATTTATTTCAAAACACGATTATTTTATATAGTTCAAACAGATGATAAAAATGTGATTTTTAATATAAAACAATTTATTTCAAAACACGATTATTTTACATACATGAATTTCCACTCAACCAATGAATATAGTTTCAACAATTGAAAATAAATCAAACACATGAATATTTCAGGAAATTTCAGCAGCATAACGGCAGGGTAGTTAAAACCGGGACCGTCCCTAGTACGGCTCCTCGCTCTACCTTAAAACCTCGCGGTTTTTGACAATGGGGATCATGCATCTAGTTCGCATGCAGGCAGCATGTATATTGATTTCATTTCCACAAACTAATCCTATGTGGTTTCAACCAAATATTTCTCAACCACAAATGGGTATTTTTCAACCACAATCAATCAATATCAACCACAAATAATTCCAATCAACCATTCGCTATCAATCAGTTTTCACACCAATCACAACCAATAAATATCGTCCATGGTTTGTGGACGAGGGGCGTATATATATATATATTTATATATAGCAATTCACTTCTATTTCAACACATATATATAATTTTTACAATGCATATGTAACTTATATATCAAACGTACAACTTATACAACGCTTATACATGAGGTGTACAACGCTTATATAACTCATACATCGACTATATAATTTATACATCGTCGTTTTCCATATCGTTTATAAATTAGAAATCTCACATTGGGTTCCACTCCACAAAACTAACAGAAGGCTTAGAAAAATATGCGGTCTCTTCTAAAATGTAGAAAACGTCCTCACGGTCCCGATGTCTCTTGTTTCACTGGATTTCGACAAGAAACGAAAAAGATATGATTTTTCTCGTGAAATCAAACTTTGCGACACTTTAATGGTGTTAAAATCAGTTCAGAATATATAAGCCGTTTCCTCGTTTGAACTTTCAAAACTAGGTTTACGATTTGCGCTCAATCCGTTGCGCTAGGTGACGATCGGAGCACACCACATGAAGCAGCTCCGAAATCCGCGCCTCAGGTGGTGACCGCGACGAACTCGTCGGCGAGATGAGGTGGCAGCGGCGCCTCGAAGTCAACGTCTTTCCAGGCTCGTAACTCTCTAAATACTGAACGATAAAATCCAAACCTTATATGGATATGTAGAGGAGGATTAGATCTTCAAAATGACTCGAGTGGATGAGGGGAAATCGAAGAGAGAAGTTTTGAAGGGTTTCCGCCTTCGCCTGGAGCTTTTACGGGGAGAGAGAGAGTGATGTGTCTCAACGTGATTGGCCCCCTTTTTATTATTTATTTAATTCTTAAATTTCCAAAAATACCCCTTCCACACACGAACTCGAAATCAAACCCAACGACTGTTGTCCCTAGCGTTTTACCCCTATTCCGAACACAATGGGATATGTTTCGTAGGCCCATTCGACTGTTTCAGTCAGTTTTCATTCAATTTAAAATATATAATATTCAATATTCGATTTGAACGTACATTTCAATTTGCCAGGGCCACAAACTGATTCGAAAAATTCCAGAAAAATAAATCTGGTTATGTCTTGATGATACGGTCCCAACAAAACTAGTTTCATCGAATTCTGAGACCGTTTGTAAAATGCCCCTTTTCTGGTCGATCCATTTTAACTATAATTGACCAAAACACATTTTCCTTCGCCACGCTCATATACTAGCTTCAAAAATTATGAAATTTGAAGCCTAGCAATAACTTCACATCCCGGATCCAACAAAAGTGGTTTCGTCGAATTCCGAGGTCGTATGCAAAATGGCCAATTTCACGGTCTATATAAATTCCATAGCGACCTTTCTGAAAATTCATTTGGCCATAACTTTTGCTTTCCGCTATGAAAATTCGATTTTTCAGATTAGTTAGAAAGGTATTCACTAACAGATTTAAATATTTTTGGTTCCGCTCAAATTCGTTTTGTTTTGCACCCAGTACAGTCAGTCAAAGTTTGAATTCAAATTTTGAAACTACCGCGCCATTTCAGGCTTTGTTTATAATTAGAATTAATTATATTCGTTTTCAAACGTCGATTCAAACTCAGTTTTCATTGCTATCATTTAAAATATTTATTTTAAATATTTAAAATCCACTATTTTAGCCAATTTAAAAATTTTAAATTGGTTCAGATGTTCTGGGTCGTTACAATCTCCCCCACTTAAAACTTTTCGTCCCCGAAAAGGAACAAAGTCGAAAGTGGTTTGATTAATCAACTCTACGTTCAATCTGGCTTCCATTCTCTAACTTTTCAGTTTCTGAGAATTTTCAAATTCTTCAAAAATTTGGCTAACACCCGGAATTTTCGAAAAATTTCGCCATAACCTCTTTTGTACGGGGAGAGGTTTGAAAATTTATTCGGCCGTATTAGGTACCCAATAAATCCTAATAAGCATACACATATTTATAGTGATATATTCTGGTGTTTACAGGGGTGCGTGTATCGATAATAACTCCAGAGAATAAATTCTCGTCACCCTGTCAAAGCCTGAGGGAGTGTGTGTTTTAAATGCTCCAGAGGATAAATCCTCATCACCTCGTCCCGTGTGGGAAATAAATAGTCCATGTGCCGTATCTAATAACTAGAGAGATGTGATTATTGTCAACTCCAAACCTGTGTGGGGTTTTTGTTAATCTGGCAATTTTATCGTTACAATTTAAATAGTCCATATCAGTCATCAGTTCAACCTATAAAATATGGTCATCGCCATACAAGCCTTTCGCTCGTATGGTAGATCTTCCACCTCGTCACACAAGCTCCAAATGCTTATGTGGTATATGATGAAGTATGCCTATCTTCAGAAGTATGCCATGTAATGTAGTTCAAAATTAATTGTTACTATCCTATGGCGATGTTTATTATTTACACACAGAATAAACAACACTCCGCATCCAATGGCATTCACAGGAGTTGATATAATATTATTTCACATCCAACTCATTAAGGTTTACCTATTTGTCGGGCACGCAAATAATTCTTTACTCAACAGCTATCCATTTACCTGTTCAAACATATATAATGCACGTGTATATATTTGTATCTATTTTAAATCAGTTCAATGTGTGGTTTAATCGGATAAATTCTACCATTCATCTTCTTATTGATTAAATTAACTATCGTTTTAATAATTTAATTAATCAAATCTACTATCACACAACACAAACGAAAAGCAATTTGTTTTTAACTTTTCAAAATCATACAAATTAATCCTACACTCTTTTCAAATTAATCAGACTATAGAAGTAAAAGTGCACATCCATGGAAAGAAATAACAACAGAGTAGAGAATTAAATGGTAATGCAAAGTATGGTAAATATACCTTGCACCGGAGTCAATCAGAGATATCCACTCGACACCTAGGATAAGCTTTCTGAATGCTCTCCTCTGTTTCCCAAGTACAATCTCGCGGATCTCCACTCCATTGCACTTTGACTAAGTGAACCTTTTTGTTCCTCAGCTCCTTGGTTTCTTTGCCAATTATCTTTAGCGGCTCTCTTCTAACTGCCAATTCTAGAGTGATTTCTATATCTTATTGCACTGCTTCTTCCACGATCAAGTCTGGATCATGAACGTGCTTTCGAAGTTGAGATACGTGAAATACATCATGCACTCCAGGAAACCAATTAGGCAATTGAACCTTATATGCGAGAGTTCCAATCCGTTCTAGAATAGGAAACAGACCAATGAATTTCGGCGCCAATTTCCCTGTTTTACCAAACCGGATAACTCCTCTCATCGGAGATACTTTCAAATAAACATAGTCACCAACGGCAAATGATATATCCCTTCATAACTCTTTTGTCGGCTCTGGGCAGCTAGTAATCGTTTCTTAACGAAATCGACTTTATCTGCAGCATCGCGTATCATATCTGGGCCCAATACAAGTCTATTGCCTGGCTCCACCTAACAAGCAGGGGATCAGCACGGTCTACCATACAATGCTTCGAATGGTGACATTGTCAGGCTCGCTTGGTAATTATTGTTATATGAGAATTCAGCCAAATGTAAATGGTCTTCCCACGATCCGCCAAAATCAAGAATACAAGCCCGCAATAAATCTTCAAGAATACGATTCACCCTCTCAGTTAGGCCATCAGTTTGAGGATGATAAGCGGTGCTCAGGTTCAGTTTCGTTCCCAATTATGCTTGGAATGCTTCCCAGAATTTACTGGAAAAAATCGGGTCACGATCACTAACGATGCTCATGGGAACTCTGTGCAGTCTAACAATTTCCTTGAAATATACATGCGCTAGACTCTGAGCAGTCCTATTCGATTTGACAGGTATGAAATGGGGGGTCTTCGTGAATCGATCCACGATCACCCAAATACTATCATTTCCTTTTCTGGTTCTGGGCAAACCATCTATGAAATCCATAGAAATCTGTTCCCACTTCCCACCGGGAATTTCCAAAGGTTGCAACAATCCAGCGAGCTTTTGCTGATCGCTTTTGATTTGCTGACAAGTAGTACACCGGCTAACATATAAGGAGATGTCTCGTTTCATAGATCTCCACCAGAAAGGGCATTTGATATCATTATACATCTTGCTCACCCCCGGATGGATACTAAGCTTGGCTTTGTGACATTCATCCAATACTTCTCTTCGAAGTTCTGCAATGTTTGGCACACAAATTCGGCCTTTCAACCTTAGGATTCCCTCGTCATCTATTTGAAAACTCAAGGTCTCGCCTTTCTGTATTCTTTCTTTGATTCTTTGAATGAAGTGATCATCCTTCTGAAGCGCATATATTTTATCAATCAACGACGTCGTAACGATAAAACTGGCGATTATTACATTCTTTCTACTCAGCGCATCAGCCACAACATTGGCTTTCCCTGGAGTGTACAAAATCTCAAAATCGTACGCCGCAAGAAATTCTAGCCAACGCTGCTGCCTCAGATTCAAGTCCTTCTGGGTGGACAGATACTTCAATGACTGATGGTCAGTATACAGTTCGAATTTCTCACCCAAAAGACAGTGCCTCCAGATTTTCAAAGCAAAGACGATGGCTAACAACTCAAGATCGTGAGTCACATAATTCTTCTCATGCGGTTTCAGCTGACGGCTAGCATAAGAAATCACTTGACCTCTTTGCATTAACACCGCGCCAAGGCCTTCTCTAGATGCGTCAGTCCAGACTTTCAAGTCCTCATTGCCATCTATTATTGTTAACACTGGAGCGGTCGTCAGTTTTAATTTCAGCTCCTGGAAAGCTTCCTCACATACCGGAGTCCAATTGAATCTCGAATGTTTCTTAGTTAATTTCGTTAAGGAACTGGATGTCTTTGCAAAATCCTTAATGAATTTCCGATAATAACTGGCCAACCCGAGAAAACTTCTGACTTCTGTGGGTGTATGAGGCTGTTTCCAATTCTGAATAGCAGTGATTTTACTGGGATCCACTGAAATTCCTTGCTTTGACACGACGTGGCCAAGAAATTTAACTTCTTCCTGCCAGAATGTACATTTGGAAAATTTTGCTTTTAAAACATTTCTTCTCAGAATTTCTAGCACTTGTTCCAAATGTTTTTCGTGCTCGCTTTCTGACATAGAGAAGATCAGGATATCATCAATGAAAACTAGAACAAATTTATTCAATACTCCTCTGAATACTCTGTTCATTAGATCAACGAAATAGGCTGGAGCATTACATAAGCCGAGCGGCATTACTAACCACTCGTTGAATAAGTCCGGACCTCTGAATGTTGTCAAAGGAACACACTCTTCGGCAATATGAAGCTGATGGAAACCTGTAGCTAGGTCCATTCGTGAAAATACCTGTGCTCCATTCAATCGGTCCAATAAATCATCAATCCGTGGCAATGGATATTTGTTTTTCAATGTCTGCTTCTTCAAGTCGCGATAATCTACACACAGTCTGAGAGTACCGTCGGACTTCGGAACAAATACCACTGCTGCTCCCCAATCAGAAAAACTAGGCCTGATTAGACCTTTCCATACTAGCTGTCTAGTTTGATTTTCTAACTCTTCTTTCTCCTTCAAGGTCATCCTTCGAATTGCGTGAACCACTGGCCTTGCATTCGGGACTAAAGAGATTTTAAAATCAATTTCTCTTTGCGGAGGTAAGCTAATAACTTCTTCGAACACATCCACATAGTTCTTGACAACTGGAATATTTGCAATGTCGACCTGTATATTCTCTGTAACGAAAGGAACAGGTTCTGTTTGAGCAGGAGAAACATCCAATGCTGCCCAGAGGTCTTTTCTGTCAGAATTCGAACCTTCACATGGAATTACAATATTGGCGAGCTTCGTTTTAACCTTGACAACCCTTTCTGCACATTTAACCTCAGCTTCGTATTTGGTTAACCAATCCAATCCTAAAATAAGATCGAATTCGGTAAAATCCATGACGATCGAGATACAAGGAAACTGATAATGAGAAAAGGAAACAGGTACCCCACAAATCCAACTAAGATTGAGGGAACCCCCAACCGGATTCTAAACAGTGATTGGTTCTTTGAGCTTCTTCAATTTCAAATCTAATTTCTTAACCGCATACTTTGCAATGAAGCTCCTCGACGTGCCTGTGTCAGACAGTACTTTGACTGGAATGTTCTTGACAGTAAGCGTGCCTTCCAAAACATCTGACCTTTCCTGACTAGACGAGGATGCAGGAACTTCTGCTACTTCATTTACTTCTACTATTTCAGGTTTCATCGATAACTGGCAAGCCTTGGAAAGATGACCAGCCTGATGGCATTGACTGCATTTTTGGTTTTCTTGAAATCCCTTCTTGGATTGAAGTCCCCCATTTAATCTCTTCCTTAAGGGTCCACAGTTTATCGCCAAATGCCCTTTCCGATTACAGTTAGAGCAGGTGGCAGTTGTTACTGGCACCTTCTCAGATTTAGCCTTCTTTCGATTGACTATAGGTTTCTTTCTTGCCCCAGACGTCGTACTGGCCTCAGGTTGTGTACTTGTCTCTAGGCTATCAGTTTCGAATTTCCTTTTTATGCTAGTGCTGACTTCCTCTTCGACAACAAAAAGGCCCCGCCTATCAAGATCTTCATACTGATAAGCCATGTATATCATTTCAGAAAAAGGAAGCTTCACATGGCCCATCACACTATTTTGGTATTTTCTCTGAAGACCATTAATAAATCTCAGATTCTTACTCTTTGGATCCCGTATTAGACGAGGGGCGAAGTGAGAAAGTTCATTGAATTTCTTATGATATTCTGGGATATTCATATCTCCTTGTATCAAATAGTAGAATTCATCACATAACCGCTCAGTTACTTCTGGAGGAATAATTTTTTATTGAAAAGTTGTTTGAACATACCCCAGGTGATATCACCTTCTGGATTATCTTTAATGATTGTTTCCCACCAGATTAAAGCTTCTTCTTTGAGTGCCCAAGATGCCACTAATCTTTTCTGGTCATCTCTCAGTTGGAAACTTTCAAAAATTCTTTCAGTAGAACTCATCCAAGCCTGAGTTTGAATAATAGATTCATTGCCCGTGAATGGTACTCCTCCCAGATTTCGATATCTTTTAAATAGAGCTTCTATATCTGATCCTGGCTGAGGGAGTACAACTGGCTAATTAATTTGTTGAACCATAGGATTATTTCTTCTGCTTCTGCCACTCATTTTCTATGTCTGCAAATAGCAGACAAAGTGTTAGGCCAACAGAAAAATTAATTTTGAAACATAGAGACATATACCTGTATGTAAATGTGTCTATCGAAGTGTATTTCATTCTGTTATACTCATACTAGGATATTACTGATCCTATCTGTAATGAGTTACTCGTTCTAGAACACTACTGGTTCTATTTCTGACGAGTTCATTCATATGTTATATTCCAGGCTTAACCAAAGCTCTGATACCACGTTTGTGACGACCCCATTCCCGATAAGACGGTGGCAAGGGTAATCTTTGGAATATAACACATAAACAGGTAATAACAGGACAGAAATAAATAAATACACCATATAATGCACAATAGAATACACTGGATAAATATAATCATCAGAGTTACACAGTATGTAGGATCATACTTAGTACAAAATACAGTTCAACTATACATAAATGTCTACTACGGAAAATAAAACATAATACGTACTACAGGAGCAGAACAACATAAAAAGAGGTAAATGATAGAATCCATCTTTAGCTCTAGCTATCCAGAAAGAGCCTACTAAAACCTGAATACAAGGCTTCCCGTGTAGAAATAGGGGCACCCGAGTTTGCAAGTGAAACAAACTACGAGTCAGTCATGGGACTGGTATGAGAAATCTACTTAACACATTATCAAATATGGCTAATCACAGGACCACGCCACTTTCGTGGAATGGGTTTACTCCATTGGATTGCCAGTGCTTTAAAACAAATAAATCTTTTAAACATCGCAATGCCTTTTATAAAAATGAAGCCATTATAAGACTCAGTTCACATCACACAATGCAACACACACCAGAGGATAGAGTTTTACCTTATAATGGCCGAAATATACTTGATACAAGCAAAACAAATCATTTGATATTATTGCTAGTGTATATATGTTTCAAAAAAAATTTCAATCATAACTATCAATCATAGACGACATGGTTACCATATATCATGTCGCCGTATGTATATATACAATCAAAACCGCACGATGTCGTATTTGGAAATTGGATTTCTGTCATGAACCGAGGCAAAAGATAGTCCTCACCGAATTCGATACGCTCTAGCCCGTGTCTCAGGATCAGAGCTCGAGTGACCCTTAGGAGCCACAGGGCCGGTCCACCGATGTGGATTAAAATGCCTGAACACTGCGTTTCTCCGCCCTTTGGGGCGTTAATAAGCCCAATGACTCCATCGGTCCCGGATCGACCGATATATCCGAGGCGCCTCGCAACAGCAACAACCACACAGGTGAAAAGTATATAAATGTCAGGGCTGGTAGGTCACTGACACCACCCTAGCTAGAAAGAAACGCATGTCCTCCCTGATCCTTCTCCCGTTTCTGGTCCATCCCGGGGTGTGAGCCTCGCGAATTCACGTTATACACAAAGCTATGCCACACAGGCTGTGATTTGATCATTAACCACAAGACTTTGCTTTTCAACAGAAGCCTTGATCATCTATTACTTAGGCGTGCCACATAGGCAATTCACTCCGTGCGACTGATTTCTATCGATATATAACCTATGGGCTCGTACGTCTCAGAGAAGGGCGTTAAGCAAGAGAATAAATTCTCCACCGCCAAACAGATATATATTTAATAGAGATCAATCAGCACAGAACAAAATCCAATGTCAGACACACAGTCCATTTACACATCCGTTCTGGGTCTGAACGAAACCGGAGGCACTCAATACCTCGCATATCCATACAATCAACATGTACGTCCGGGTGGCTACTACTTCAACCCCATCTAGGTAGCTACTCCTATCATGAGCATCAGTAGCACCCCTCCATTCTACGTGAAGATTATCGGTCTTGCACCGTCTTCATATCTTCAACCTTCAATCGTCGGTCAATTATTTGAAGTAAGAATTAACTCGTCCTTTTCAAATAACTCACGTATATTTAGAATTTCAAATCAATTTATTTCAATGGTTAAATCATTCGACAACACCAAATTTGTTCTTTAATGTAATTTCCACACTAAACACATTCAACCATCAAATATCAAATAAATCGAGCAAATTCAGTTTATTTCCATTCCATATCGTTTATAATATTTTATCACGATTTATCGCTATTTTTATTTATTTAAAAATAGCCAATCCATCCAAACAATGCTTCAGGCCATAACGCGGCCGTGGCGCTGTTTTTCTCCAGATTTGATTTACACATATCTGAAAATCTAACCGTTAGATCTTCACAAAATTCATATCATTAAAAAGATCTTTTCAAAACGAATCCAACGGTTTCAGTTTTGGGAAAATCTGACGGTCGGATCTCCCACAATAATCATTTGAAGTTATGATTTCAAAATACGAACTGCAGCGTCGTTATTCGATTTAATTTAATTATATATATATATATATATATAATCGATTCTGGCGCTGTTTTTCTTCAGGTTTGAATTAAACATTCCAGACAATCCAACCGTTGGATCTTTACAAAGTTGGTGTCGTTGGAAAGATATTCTCAAGGCGAACCCAACGGTAGTGGTTTCAAGAAAATCCGATGGTGGGATCTCCCGCACTAATCGTTTGAAATCACGGTTTCAAAATACGAACTACAGCGTCGTTATTCGATATTTTATAATTATATATATTTCTATATATATTTTATTCTTCGATTTCAAAACCATTTTCATTTAGCACTATCGATAAAAATGATATTTTTATCCAACAAACATTTATTTCTACACATCACCATTTTCCACAGTTCATGTATATATAGTAAAAATGTGATTTTTATTGCAAAACAATCTATTTCAAAAACCATTTTTTTATATAGTTCCAACAGATGATAAAAATGTGATTTTTAATATAAAACAATTTATTTCAAAACACGATTATTTTATATAGTTCAAACAGATGATAAAAATGTGATTTTTAATATAAAACAATTTATTTCAAAACATGATTATTTTATATACATGAATTTCCACTCAACCAATGAATATAGTTTCAACAATTGAAAATAAATCAAACACATGAATATTTCAGGAAATTTCGGCAGCATAACGGCAGGGTAGTTAAAACCGGGACCGTCCCTAGTACGGCTCCTCGCTCTACCTTAAAACCTCGCGGTTTTTGACAATGGGTATCATGCATCTAGTTCGCACGTAGGCGGCATGTATATTTATTTCATTTCCACAAACTAATCCTATGTGGTTTCAACTAAATATTTCTCAACCACAAATGGGTATTTTTCAACCACAATCAATCAATATCAACCACAAACAATTCCAATCAACCATTCGCTATCAATCAATTTTCACACCAATCACAACCAATAAATATCGTCCATGGTTTGTGGACGAGGGGCGTATATATATATTTATATATAGCAATTCACTTCTATTTCAACACATATATATAATTTTTACAACGCATATGTAACTTATACATCGAACGTACAACTTATACAACGCTTATATAACTCATACATCGACTATATAATTTATACATCGTCGTTTTACTTATCGTTTATAAATTAGAAATCTCACATTGTGTTCCACTCCACCAAAAATAGCAGAAGGCTCAGAAAAATTTGCGGTCTCTTCTAAAATGTAGAAGACGTCCTCACGGTCCCGGCGTCTCTTATTTCACTGGATTACAACAAGAAACTAAAAAGGTATGATTTTTCTCGTGAAATCAAACTTTGCGACACTTTAATGGTGTTAAAATCAGTTCAGAATATATAAGCCGTTACCTCGTTTGAACTTTCAAAACTAGGTTTACGATTTGCGCTCAATCCGTTGCGCTAGGTGACGATCGGAGCACACCACGTGAAGCAGCTCTGAAATCAGCGCTTGGTGTGGTGACCGTGACGAACTCGCCGGTGAGATGAGGTGGCAGCGGCGCCTCGAAGTCAACGTCTTTCCAGGCTCGTAACTCTCTAAATACTGAACGATAAAATCCAAACCTTATATGGATATGTAGAGGAGGATTAGATCTTCAAAATGACTCAAGAATCACGTGATTTCATTGAGTGGATGAGGAGAAATCGAAGAGAGAAGTTTTGAAGGGTTTCCGCCATTGCCTAGAGCTTTTACAGGGAGAGAGAGAGTGATGTGTCTCAACGTGATTGGCCCCCTTTTTATTATTTATTTAATTCTTAAATTTCCAAAAATACCCCTTCCACACACGAACTCGAAATCAAACCCAACGACTGTCGTCCCTAGCGTTTTACCCCTATTCCGAACACAATGGGATATGTTTCGTAGGCCCATTCGACTATTTCAGTCAGTTTTCATTCAATTTAAAATATATAATATTCAATATTCGATTTGAACGTACATTTCAATTTGCCAGGGCCACAAACTGATTCGAAAAATTCCATAAAAATAAATATGGCTATGTCTTGACGATACGGTCCCAACAAAACTAGTTTCATCGAATTCTGAGATCGTTTGTAAAATGGCCCTTTTCTGGTCGATCCATTTTAACTATAATTGACCAAAACACATTTTCTTTCGCCACGCTCACATACTAGCTTCAAAAATTATGAAATTTGAAACCTAGCAATAACTTCACAACCCGGATCCAACAAAAGTGGTTTCGTCGAATTCCGAGGTCGTATGCAAAATGGCCAATTTCACGGGCTATATAAATTCCATAGCGACCGTTCTGAAAATTCATTTGGCCATAACTTTTGCTTTCCGCTATGAAACTTCGATTTTTCAGATTCGTTAGAAAGGTATTCACTAACAGATTTAAATATTTTTGGTTCCGCTCAAATCCGTTTTGTTTTGCACCCAGTACAGTCAGTCAAAGTTTGAATTCAAATTTTGAAACTACCGCGCCATTTCAGGCCTCGTTTATAATTAGAATTAATTATATTTGTTTTCAAACGTCGATTCAAACTCAGTTTTCATTGCTATTATTTAAAATATTTATTTTAAATATTTAAAATCCACTATTTTAGCCAATTAAAATTTTTTAAATTGGTTCAGATTTTCTGGGTCGTTACAAATAATGTTAAATTTAATTAATTAATAATTGGGTCCTAAGACTAGTATTTAATATTTAATATTTATTGGCTAGTATGCAATCTATAGTAAATATATAATGACAAATGTAAAGAAACTAATAAATATTAAACAATAAATAACAACCTTTAGTAATTAATAACTAATAACTAATAATTAATATTAGTTATTTATTAGTTAATAATTACTTTAACTAGTATAATTTCTAATATTTCATATTGGCATTCTATTAAAAATTAAATTTTTATAATTAATATTTGATATTTAATAATTACTTTTAGTATATTATTTTAATAAATAATATTTTATAACTAAAGTTTACTATTAATCAATTGCTATTAAGAAATTAATAGTTGAGTAATAATTACTATTGAATAACTAAGCAGCTAAAACTGCTAATTAATTAACAATTAATACTTATAAATTATGACACTTACTATTTGATATATATAATTATAATTCACATGTAATATTTATTTTGTAATCCAAAAGAAATTTCAAAATATTTATTAAATCTAAAAACAAAACTTTGTAATTGTCACACAGGACAGTGAATTTAAATTTTGTATAAGTTTAAATTTAAATAGAACATTCAAATTTCTAAAAATAATAATTTATACTTGAAAATTCATCAATGATAATTACTAACTTTAAATTCACTTTTATTGTATAACGATTTACAAATGATAATAAATAGTAATTTACATTTTTCAAGCAACAAAAACTGAAATATCATTGGTCTAAAATTTATATAAGAACCAAAGATATATCATAAATTTTTTATGTTTACTTTTTACCCTAAAATGATTAAAAACATATAACAAACCATGAAAATATCACAACTAAACTATCGCGCAGACCTAAACGTAGCAGCCCAAACTCGAACCCGACCCAAGGTAGTTAAGCGTAAATACCTAGCCACTACCGCATTTATTTTCTTAACCCTTGTTCTGAAGAAATAGGCGGTAAATCTATCATCAATCCTCTCTTATCCGACCTGGCTTTTGCTATGCTATCGGTTCCCAACCCATCAACCCCGATACGTCATATTAGGAGACCAAATCTCCAATGTTCGCTGATTTAAAATCTATCCGGATCCCTTTGCTATTGTTGGCAACTGTGAGCGACGCTCAGGTATATTCCAAGTTAGTGCAATGCTGCTGACAACAGAATCATGCAGGTGCCATTTTTTTCTTTCCTCTTGTAGTTTTCTTGTATTTTTAAGTTCAAATCGGTTATGTGGAAGTGTCGTGTACATTGATGTTTCATCTTTCTGTTGATTTCATGTTGAAAAAGCTGTTTGGTTCAAATTGTATGTTGAATCTAAGTGTGGGTCTCAATTTGTGACTGAGTATCACACTACTATTTTAAGTTCATCTGTCGTTGATAACCTGATAGCTTTATTTGGCTAAAGTGGTTTATATTGTTTTGATGTTACATAGTTTAGATTGTTCTGATATTGCCTGTATGATTCAAAAATATTTTTTTATGAAAGTTAAGATTAATATATAAAAGTTTTATGTTGCGTATATTAGATTGTTTATGATTTTCTTATGCTGTTTTCTGATGTTCTTATGTTGCTGAGATTAATTTCAGTTCTCACTAGCCAGATGTTCTTATACTGTTTTATGATGTTTCGTAGCCTATACTGTGTTATTTTGCTTAAGAAGAATTTTTTTATGTTCCTTCAGTTAAAAGCATGGGACTCTGATTGGTATTGATGCCAGCTAACACTAGCATATATATTTTGGCAACTGCTTAAGGGTTCATGCTATTGTCTTTATACTGCATACAAATTGATGTGTATATAAATTAAGGTGTGCATGCAGGATTGCTAAAGTGCCGCAAAACTTGTATATTAAGATGGACAAATTATCTTAGGCTTAGAGTAAAGAGAGGCATACTATAGTAATCTGTCTGTTATTTCTTAGGAGTGACAAACTATAGTAAAAATTGATCACTTTATTATTTGGTATTAAACAGTACTTTATTGGAGAAACTGGTGTTATTAAGTTTTTTACAAGTGTTTTTAGTTTTCATCTCTTGTAGATGGTAATTACGTAACTGGTGTTGTTAAGTTTTTTACAAGTGTTCTTAGTTTTCAGCTCTTGTTGATAGTAATTACGTAACATGTTCTTAATGTTATCACCTTAATCAAGAAGATATTATACTTTTACACTTTTGACTATATTTATTTTAATAATTGTATATGCAAACTGGGATGATTGAATCATTCTAGTGTAAATTATCACACAATGATATTGAAATTTGCTTTTGAATGTTTCCAGTGATATCAGATTATTCCAATGTAAATTATCACATAATGATATCAATCATTTTGATTGTATTTTTTTGTTATAAGTACGAAATTGGCATGAGTTGAAGTATCATTAGGGTATGGGGTAGTATATTAATGCTTAGGGATAAGTTGAATTTGATGTTCTTTCTATAAGTAGTATGTATAACTGTATATTACTGTTTCATAATATGAAGATTCAATTCATTGACAACTTTACAATTAAGTCATTGGAGATATAATTAATGATATGTCACAGATATACTCATTTTCAAATTTAGTACTTTATGAAATATTGAGCTTGCATTGGTAAGTAGAATTTATTTAAGAAATTTACTTTTGTAGATGAAGGCATGTCATTGCCTTTTTTATTAGGTTTTGTACCATGATTAGGAATTTGAGTATCATGACGTTACCCAGATTATTAATGTCAAGTGTTGACTAAAACGACCCAATCTCGCCCTTACGGGAAAGCTCGGATTAAGTTGAGAACATGACAAATCAAAACACAAACAATAGAACATTTCATTGCTTATTATAACAATCTACTTCAGAGTACAAAAATATTACAGAGTATGAATAATTATTATACACCAGAAAAATATCAGAGATTTAAATTACATTTAAATAGCAGCGGAAAAATAATACAAAATACAACTAAAAGAAGTACATAGATACAGAGCTTTCCGAATATCGCTTCAACTGTAAACCAGGATCCTATGAATATAATATCAGCAAACCAAAATTACTAGCTGCCCGTGTGGAAAATAGGGGCACCCAGGATTTAGGTTAAAGCAGTAAACTCCAGGTCAGTCATGGGACTGGTATGGGAACTAAAAATAGTTATTAATCTTAAATTCTAAAGTTGGGAAATCATGGGACCATGCCGTATAACATGGAACGAGTTTACTCCACATGAACCTCAGTTTAAATTAAAACAACGCAATGCTTTTCATAAAAATGAAACTATTATAAGACTCAGGTCCCATCACACAATGCAACACAAGCCGGAGGATAGAGTTTTCCCTTATAATAGCAAAAAATGCTTGGTACATTCAAAACAAATTATTTTGATATTACTATAAGTGTATAGTTTGAAAAAAAACAACTTCAAATATAAATGTATCAATCATAGACGGCTAGGTACCATATATCATATCGCCATACTAGTTCTACTATCAAAACCGCACAATGTCGTATTGGAAGTTGGATTTCCATCTATGAACAAAGGCAAGGGATCGTCCTTACCGAATTCGAGACAATCTAGCCCATGTCTCAGGATACAGCCGCAACTGCACCTAGGAGCCACAGGGCCAGTACACAACTTGCATTAGTAGATCATATATAAATTCCTGAACAATATGTTTCCCGCCCTATGGGGCATAAATCAAGAGCAACTAGGGACTCAAATCCGAGGTACCTTGCTTTCCAACATCCACATAAGTAAAAATGTCTGGGCTCTATACCATGACACCACTCCTAGATATAAAGAAACGCATGTTCTCCCTGGATCCTTCTCCCATTTCTGGTTCATACCGGGGTGCAAGGCTCGCGAAGTAACACTATACACAAAGCTATACTAATTAAAGCTGTGCTTTGATCATCAACCACAAGACTCTGCTTTTCAACAAAAGCCTTGATCATTTGCATCTTGGCATACCACACTGACAATGCACGCCATACAACTGATGTCTATCAATATATAACCTCTAAGCTCGTACGTCTCAGAGAAAGGCGTTAAGCAAGGGAATAAATTCTCCGCCACCAAACAGATATATATTTAATAGAAATCAATTAGTACAGAATGAAATCCAATGTCAGACACACATCCATCTACAAGTCCGTTCTGGGTTTGAACGAAACCGGAGGCACATTATTCCTCGTCCCATATGTCCAATACAGGAGAGAGGTCCTCGCATATCCATCGATCTCTAAGTACGTCTGAACGGTCACCACTTATTACCTTGTCTTGGGTGTACAACCCAATCAAGACATCAGTAATCATCCTAACGATGTGAAGAACTCTGGTCTTCAACCACCGTCTTCATCGTTGACTTTTGGTCGTCGTTATTCAGAATGCGTTAAACCCGGTCTTTCCACGCATATTCTATAATCAAGTGCTATAAAAACACATCACACACCTCATTCCAATTCAGAATATTCTTTCATTAAAATATTCACATTATTTGGAAAAGGCCCCCATTAATTTTATCAAGGATAAATTCTTTCAAATTTATTCTTTAATCTTCCTTTGGATATTAATTCAAACTAATTAAAGTTCATAAACTAGTCGGGATTATCGAATCATACCGAAGTAATCATTTCTTTTATTATCCCAATCCCAACCTATTTATCCCATGGAGAAAAACTGGTAATACTCCATATCTAACACCACATTGTTATCGGTAAATTTAATTACCATTTCACGTTCAAATCTAATTAAAGATTTAACTATCACCGGAAGTAAAAACTGGTGGTACTCCATTCTCAATCATTTCCCGAATTTGATAATTTAAATTATCACATTCTCATTTCAATCTAATTAAAGATTCATTAAAACTATAATTTAGTTTTAATCTCAGAAATCATTACTTAATGATTATTTAAAGTTAAGAAATTAATCTTATCTTTAACTAGGCTAAAGAACTAATGTCATTTAAAACACAATTCACGATAGTCCCAAAATCATATTCCATTAATTATGGAATCTTCACGAAAAACATCAATATATATATATATATATATATATATATATCGATATAAACTTCCATATCCAACCAATAATATAAATGGAATAACGGCAAAGCCTTTTAAATTCCATATATAGTAACAGTCTTCCTCCATAGAAGTTCACTTCGATTATTACCAAATCGAATTCCATTCCATTCCAATTTTATTGTATTAAATTGGAAAACTTGATTTTGAAAAATTTCCATTAAATCCTAATAAAAGATTTATAAATTCCAAATTATTTTTTCACTGTTAATTAGGTTAAAGAACCAATGTCGTTAAAAACACAATTCACAATAAACCCAACTCACATTCCATTTTATTCCAAATACCAAATATAATTGGAAACTCTAATAATCTTAATTAAAAGATTTATAAATTAAATAATTATATTTTCACTGTTAATCGGGTTAAAGAACGAATGTCTTTAAAAACACAGTTCATAATAAACCCAATTCACATTTCATTTTATTCCAATTACCAAATATAATTGGAAACTCTAATACTCTAAATTAAAAGATTTATTCATTTCACACGGGGTTTAAGTACAGTGTTATTTAAGACACCGTTCACGACAAACCCAAAACTCAGTTTATTTATTTATTTAAAAACATTGAATTATTATTCAAGTTTGATTTTACATAATTTTCCATATTTTTAAATTTTTTATTAAGGCCCTTACAGTCGGTTTCTAGTAACGGCCTCCGAACTGCATTCATAGCGACCTTTTTCAAATTTTATTTGGACATGATTCCAAATCCAACCATTAGATTTCAAATCTCTTATATTCATTGGAAAGCTCTTTTCGATACGAACCCAATGATTCCGGTTTTAGGAGAATCCGACGGTCGGATCACCCGGAATGTCAATTCGAAGTCAATGGTCGAAATTCGCGAACGGCAGCCACGCGATGCGTTCAATTCAGGCCATTAAATATATATAATATAAATTATATATATTTCGTCAATTTTCCTTTAAAACATATTTTATAAATTGTTTATTATTTCATTTTAAAGCGATTTCAACTTCATTTTCAATTTTAAATGAAAATTAAATATTATATATCTTTATCATATTAAAATGATAACATTTTCAAAATATTAAATTTTGTGTAACGACACGGATTTCGCTCGGGCCTAATCGATCGCTAAACCGACAAAGACCGTTCGAATTCCGTGTACGCTAACTCTAGGTATACAACACATCAGAACAAATAACAAAAGACTTTTATAAACATCATAATAATGTTACATCAGAGTACAGAATATATCAAAGTATATAGAAATATAATACAGCGGAAGATTCGTTTACAATAAAGGTAATTCAGTGCACAACGGAAATAAAAACTACACAGCGGAAGACTGTAAATGCCTGGACACAGCTTAAAGCTTCAATCCAGAATCCTGCTCAATATATCTGCAAAATAAAACGACTCGACTGTCAGTGTGGAAAATAGGGGCACCCGAGTTTGCAAGGGAAAAGCAAACTACAGGTCAGTCATGGGACTGGTGTGAGAAACTCTAAACAGTTATAACCTTAAATAAATCATATAGCATATCACGGGACCACGCCGCTAACGCAGAACAGGTTTACCCCCATGAATGTTAGTGTATAAACAACAATCAATATAGATATATGGATCTACTATGCATCAATTAACATGCAATGTCCCAATCTACCAACTTAGATTAATCACTACACTTAGATTTTCCAAATCCAATTCAATTTACAGAAATTATTCCTTTGGATTTTATTCCCAATTTCTTATTTCTAAACATTTGAAATACCTATCTAACTTTCTATATCAAAGTAGATTTCACTTTGGGATTTCAAATCAAATCATTTGGAAATATGAATTCCAAAACATAACAATGCATACAGACAAGTATGAAACCAAATATCGTGCTCCCCATCGACAAGGCAAACGGTACGCACCTCGCAACTCGATATATAAATGTGCACCTACCCCACATAGGAGCAGGCTACACCGGCGATGCACCTCCCACACATGGAGAGCATACACCGCCCTCTCCACCCATACTTTTAGTCTCAGGGTTACCCGACTCTTTAGCCACATACTAAATCATTTCATATCCCGAAGTAGGGAAAATCATTTCACAACATAATAATCACAAGTACTTTCAAAATATAGTACTTCTCATCAGTAATTCACACATATGGTCAGTCACTATTAATCACATAACCTTTGAGCTCGTACGTCTCAAAGAAGGGTGTTAAGCAAAAGAATAAATTCTCCGCCACCAAACAAATACATCATCAATATCAATTAATCGAATATGCGATGAACCACAATGTAACACATAATACATTTCTAAATCATTTTAGAAATCATCGGGTTTTCGGCCTCGAAATCCATTCTGTTTTATAAAACATTCCCTGTCCAAAATCGGGAATACATTTCTTTTCACTTAAGAAAAATATCATTTCACAATCATTCATTAAATTTGAATGAACACAACATCGCTAAACACCTTATCATCAAATCGTGAAGTATTTCACAAGATGTTAGCACACAGATATTTTTACCCAACCCAATGCTAAATGTAAAAGCATATTCTGCTCATAAACTGGTTGAGCACCATCCAAACAATCAATCAACCACAATCAATATCAACAACTAAGTAAATTTGGTTTAATCACATCACGTGTTTTGGTAAATTTAATCACCGCTCTAATTAAAGATTTATTCAAACCCCAATTGGTTTCATCTCTAAAATCGTATCATATTGATTGATGTCATTTAAACACAGTTCACGACAAACCCCAAATCCAATTTGATATTAAATACAAGGCTCTGAATAGAAAATATATCGGCTTATATTCAATATCAAATTCTGAAATCAACAAATATCGTATTGGAATAACGATATATATATCTTCCAAATTCCACAATATCCGTGTAATCACGGAATCCATTATCAAAATATTCCAAAGATAATTTCGATTCAATTCCATTCCAATTCATATATTGGAAATTCTGGTTATTTTTAAACCATTTCAAATCCAATTTATTTATTCGAAAATATTGGATTAATTATTCTAGTTCAAAACTAGTTCATTTCTATAAAAATCTATTTTTATCCTTTAAAATATGGAATTTTTCATCCAAGTTCTTTCCAATTCATTTCTTATGATTTTACACTAATTATTGATATTTTTAATAATTTTATCAAGGCCCATACAATCGGTTTTCAATAACGGCCACCGAAATGCACTTACAGCGACCGTTTCCAAATTTGATTTGGAAATAATTCCAAATCCAACCGTTAAATTTCAAATCTCTAATATTCGTTAGAAAGCTCTTTTTGATACGAACCCAACGGTTTCGGTTTCAGAAGAATCCGACGGTCGGATCTCCCGTAATGTCCATTTCAAAGTTAATGGTCGAAATTCGAGAACTGCCGCATCGCGGCGCGTTTTATTCAGGCCATTATATTATATATGTAATATATATTTCATCGATTTTCTTTTTAAAACGCATTTTATAAATCGTTTTAAATTCGTTTTCAAAATGATTTCAACTTCATATTCAATTTCTAATCAAAATTGAATATTCCATATGCAAGACAATTTTATACAGTGTATATATATATGTTAAAAATTATATTTTTAACAATCAAATCATTTTCACATTTCATATATATTTATATATCGTTTTCATTTCATATATACATCGTTTTCACATTTCATATATATATCGTTTTCACATTTCATATATATCGTTTTCATTTCATATATATATATATATTATTTCCACCTTTCATATATATACTATTTTAACTTTCAATATATACGATATTTTCACTTTTCAATATATACGATATTTTAACTTTCAATATATACGATATTTTCACTTTTCAATATATACGATATTTTCACTTTCAATATATATACGATATTTTCACTTTTCAATATATACGATATTTTCACTTTCAATATATACGATATTTTCACTTTTCAATATATACGATATTTTCACTTTCAATATATACGATATTTTCACTTTTCAATATATACGATATTTTCACTTTTCAATATATATATATATATATATATATATTTATTTCACTTTTACATCACGATCAACTTTCACATAGAATACAATCAAACAAGTCGTCCATGGTCTGTGGACGACGGGGAGCAGTTCATTTATGCAGTTACAAAATAAATAACTGTATATAAAATTTAAAGTGAGAGAATTCTCACTTTGACTGGTTTTAATTTCTGAATTTCTGTTCGCGTCAAAATTTCCCTCTTTCTCTAATTTGATCAATTCCTATTCTGGTCACTTCTGGAATGTAGAGCTCGCTTCCACAATCTCAACGCAATTTAAATCGTTCAAATCGGTTGCTGTTTGAATAAGATATGGCAATTTAAATATTAACTACTTTAATAATTAATTAAATAATTAACTATTTTCCTTAATCACTTTGTTAAGGGTGATTACCCTTCCTCATCGTTTCTTCCCCTTTGTGTAAAACTGCCGTCTCCTTCTTCGTTAAAAACCCGCACCCAGCCCCAACTCCAATTCCAAAATCGCACACCCATCTGAGCCACCAGAGATCGATCCGACCTCACCATGTTGACCGCCATCCTCCAGTCCATCGGCACCCTCCCTGTCAGCTAACCCGATAGGCCCAGTCGGCCTGAATCCGCCTGCGAACGGCGGTGCTTTGCACCCCTGAATTGAACCAAATACCAATCCATACACGATTAACTAGGTATGGATGGAAAGAGCAAAGGAGTTTCTACGATTTTTGTTTAGGAAATGGATTGAAATTTGAATTGGATTGGGGAATTTTTAGGGATCAAAATCGGAGCGTTCCAGCCTTCTATCGTTTTTGAATGGCGGCTCCTGAAGTAAGAAATGAAATTAGGGTTTTGAAGGATTTCAATATATATATATATATATATTATTTAACTATTTCAGGAAGCAACCTTTAATTTCGACCTCGAAATCGAACCCACCGCCTGTCGTCCATAGCTAATTACCCCCATTCCGAACACAATGGGATATGTATCGTAGGCTGATTCGATCGTTTCGATCAGTTTTCATCAAAATCAAAATATAACTCTATATATTGAATTTGAATGCGCATTTCTATTTATCGGGGCCACGAATGAACTCTAAAAATTTCCGAAATATATTTTCAAGCTTCGTATTGACGATACGGTCCTAACAAAACTAATTTCATCGAATTCTGAGGCCGTTTGAAAAATAGCCATTTTCTGGTCGTTCCAATTTAATAGAAATCGACCAAACACATTTTCCTTTGCCACACTCACATACTAGCTTCAAAAATTATGAAATTTGAAACCCAGCAATAGTTTGACATCCTGGATCCAACAAAAGTGATTTCATCGAAAACCGAGGTCATTTGCAAAATTTCCATTTTTAAGGGCCAGAATTCCATAACGACTATTCTGAATTTTCAACTGGACATAACTTTTGTTCCCCGCTATGAAATTTCAAATTTTCGGATTTGTTGGAAAGATATTCCCAATAAGATTCAAATATTTTTGGTTTCACTAAAATCCGGTTTATTTTACACCCGGTACATTCATTTGAATTTTGAAATCAAATTATCGAACTACCGCTCCTTTTTCAATTCCTTTTATAATTATAAATAAATATTTATATTCTAACGACGACGAATATAAATATATACGTTCTATTCCTATTCAAAATAAATTTCTCATCAATATTGTTTAAAATAATTCATTTTAAATATTCAAAATTCATCAAAATTGACAAAATAAAAATTTTAAATTGGCTCAGAATTTCCGGGTTATTACAATCTCCCCCACTTAAAACTTTTCGTCCCCGAAAAGGAACGAAGCTGAAAATTGTTTAACTAATCAACTCAACTTTCATTATTTTCATTACGGCTTAAGTTCTTCAACTTTTCAGTTTCTAAGAACTTTTCAATTTTTTCAAAAATTTGACTAACACCCTAAATTTCCGAAAAATTTCGCCATAACCTCCCCTGCACCGGGAACTTCGGGATATTTCATATAGCCTCCCGTGGCCTTCTTCAATCCAAAAGAAAAAGCCAAGCGGCTAGCCAATCGGCTCATAAAATCATCATCACCCAAACAAAACAGTAAATATGTACCTATTTGTCGGGCAAACAATTTTATTCCTCTGCTATGATCTGTTCAATGTAAGTACATGTACATGCATGCAAATGCGACTAATTTTCAATACAATTCACTATTTGATTCAAATTGGCTAATTCACCTTACATTCTCTTATTGGTATTATAAATTCAATATTCTGATTAGTTGAACTAATAATCACACAACACAACCAACAATCAATTTGTTGATTAAATTTTCAAACATATAAATTTATATAATCAAAAATCAAATTTTCTATGACCGGATTATATATATAATCACAAATACGTTATATATAATCATATTTCTCTCAACTCATTCTAGAGCATTTCTAACCCCATCCCTAACGAATCACTCATTCTAGAATGCTACTGATTCTATCTCTAATGAGGATTCTTCTATAGGATATTACTAATCCTACCTCTGATGAGTCTTTTGTTCAGTTCTAACGAGTTGTACCCCAAAGATTTGAGTTAACCAAAGCTTTGATACCAGCTGTAACAACATAGATTTCGCTCGGGCCTAATCGATCGCTAAATCGACCAAGACCGTTCGAATTCCGCATACGCTAACTCTGGGTATACAACACATCAGAACAAATAACAGAAGACTTTTATAAACATCATAATAATGTTACATCAGAGTACAGAAT
The DNA here is from genome assembly GCA_030737875.1 of Allium sativum. Lineage (NCBI taxonomy): Eukaryota > Viridiplantae > Streptophyta > Magnoliopsida > Asparagales > Amaryllidaceae > Allium > Allium sativum. The sequence continues at coordinate 259,460,094 of CM060909.1, read as the reverse complement.
ATATCAGAGTATATCAAAATATAATACAGTGGAAGATTCATTTACAATAAAGGTAATTCAATGCACAACGGAAATAAAAACTACACAACGGAAGACTGTAAATGCCTGGACACAGCTTAAAGCTTCAATCCAGAATCCTGCTCAATATATCTGCAAAATAAAACGACTCGACTGCCAGTGTGGAAAATAGGGGCACCCGAGTTTGCAAGGGAAAAGCAAACTACAGGTCAGTCATGGGACTGGTGTGAGAAACTCTAAACAGTTATAACCTTAAATAAATCATATAGCATATCACGGGACCACGCCGCTAACGCGAAACAGGTTTACCCCCATGAATGCTAGTGTATAAACAACAATCAATATAGATATATGGATCTACTATGCATCAATTAACATGCAATATCCCAATCTACCCACTTAAGATTAATCACTACACTTAGATTTTCCAAATCCAATTCAATTTACAGAAATTATTCCTTTGGATTTTATTCCCGATTTCTTATTTCAAAACATTTGAAATACCTATCTAACTTTCTATATCAAAGTAGATTTCACTTCGGGATCTCAAATCAAATCATTTGGAAATATGAATTCCAAAACATAACAATGCATACAGACAAGTATGAAACCAAATATCGTGCTCCCCATCGACAAGGCAAAGGGTACGCACCTCGCAACTCGATATATAAATGTGCACCTACCCCACATAGGAGCATGCTACACCGACGATGCACCTCCCACACATGGAGAGCATACACCGCCCTCTCCACCCATACTTTTAGTCTCAGGGTTACCCGACTCTTTAGCCATATACTAAATCATTTAATATCCCGAAGTAGGGAAAATCATTTCACAACATAATAATCACAAGTACTTTCAAAATATAGTACTTCACATTAGTAATTCACGCATATGATCAGTCACTATTAATCACATAACCTTTGAGCTCGTACGTCTCAAAGAAGGGTGTTAAGCAAAAGAATAAATTCTCCGCCACCAAACAGATACATCATCAATAGCAACTAACCGAATATGCGATGAACCACAATGTAACACATAATACATTTCTAAATCATTTTAGAAATCATTGGGTTTTGGGACTCGAAATCCTTTCTGTTTTATAAAACATTCCCTATCCAAATCAGGAATACATTTCTTTTCACTTAAGAAAAATATCATTTCACAATCATTCATTAAATTTGAAATGAACACAACATCGCTAAACACCTTATCGTTAAATCGTGAAGTGTTTCACAAGGTGTTAGCACACAGATATTTTTACCCAACCCAATGCTAAATGTAAAAGCATATTCTGCTCATAAACTGGTTGAGCACCATCCAAACAATCAATCAACCACAATCAATATCAACAACTAAGTAAATTTGGTTTAATCACATCACGTGTTTTGGTAAATTTAATCACCGCTCTAATTAAAGATTTATTCAAACCCCAATTGGTTTCATCTCTAAAATCATATCATATTGATTGATGTCATTTAAACACAGTTCACGAGAAACCCCAAATCCAATTTGATATTAAATACAAGGCTCTGAATAGAAAATATATCGGCTTATATTCAATATCAAATTCTGAAATCAACAAATATCGTATTGGAATAACGATATATATATATATCTTCCAAATTCCACAATATCCGTGTAATCACGGAATCCAATATCGAAATATTCCAAAGATAATTTCGATTCAAATCCATTCCAATTTATATATTGGAAATTCTGGTTATTTTTAAAACCATTTCAAATCCAATTTATTTATTCGAAAATATTGGATTAATTATTCTAGTTCAAAACTAGTTCATTTCGATAAAAATCAATTTTTGTCCTTTCAAATGTGGAATTTTTCATCCCAGTTCTTTTCAGTTCATTTCTTATGATTTTACACTAATTATTGATATTTTTAATAATTTTATCAAGGCCCGTACAGTCGATTTTTAATAACGGCCACCGAACTGCACTTACACCGACCTTTTCCAAATTTGATTTGGACATAATTCCAAATCCAACCGTTAAATTTCAAATCTCTAATATTCGTTAGAAAGCTCTTTTCAATACGAACCCAACGGTTCTGGTTTCAGGAGAATCCGACGGTCGGATCTCCCGTAATGTCCGTTTCAAAGTTAATGGTCGAAATTCGCGAACTGCCGCAGCGCGACGCGTTCTATTCAGGACATTATATTATATATATAATATATATTTCGTCGATTTCCTTTTTAAAACGCATTTTATAAATCGTTTTAAATTCGTTTTCAAAATGATTTCAACTTCATATTCAATTTCTAATCAAAATTGAATATTCCATATGCACGACAATTTTATACAGTGTATATATATGTTAAAAATTATATTTTTAACAATCAAATCATTTTCACATTTCATACATATTTATATATCGTTTTCATTTCATATATACATCGTTTTCACATTTCATATATATATATCGTTTTCACATTTCATATATATCGTTTTCATTTCATATATATATATATATATATATATTATTTCCACCTTTCATATATATACTATTTTAACTTTCAATATATACGATATTTTCACTTTTCAATATATATGATATTTTAACTTTCAATATATACGATATTTTCACTTTTCAATATATACGATATTTTCACTTTCAATATATATACGATATTTTTATTTTTCAATATATACGATATTTTCACTTTCAATATATACGATATTTTCACTTTTCAATATATACGATATTTTCACTTTCAATATATACGATATTTTCGCTTTCAATATATACGATATTTTCACTTTTCAATATATATATATTTATTTATTTCACTTTTACATCACGATCAATTTTCACATAGAATACAATCAAACAAGTCGTCCGTGGTCTGTGGACGACGGGGAGCAGTTCATATATGCAGTTACAAAATAAACAACTGTACAGAAAATTTAAAGTGAGAGAATTCTCATTTTGACTGGTTTTAATTTCAGAATTTCTGTTCGTGTCAAAATTTCCCTCTTTCTTTAATTTGATCAGTTCCTGTTCTGGTCACTTCTGGAATGTAGAGCTCGCTTCCACAATCTCAACGCAATTTAAATCGTTCAAATCGGTTGCTGTTTGAATAAGATATGGCAATTTAAATATTAACTACTTTAATAATTAATTATTTTCCTTAATCACTTTGTTAAGGGTGATTACCCTTCCTCATCGTTTCTTGCCCTTTGTGTAAAACTGCTGCCTCCTTCTTCGTTAAAAACCCGCACCCAGCCCCAACTCCAATTCCAAAATCGCACACCCGTCTGAGCCACCAAAGATCGATCCAACCTCACTACGTTGACCGCCATCCTCCAGTCCATCGGTGCCCTCCCCGTAAGCTAACCCGATAGCCCCAGTCGGCCTGAATTTACCTACGAACGGCGGTGCTTTGCACCCCTAAATCGAACCAAATACCAACCCATACACGATTAACTAGGTATGGATGGAAAGAGCAAAGGAGTTTCTACGATTTTCGTTTAGGAAATGGATTGAAATTTGAATTGGATTGGGGAATTTTTAGGGATCAAAATCGGAGCGTTCTAGCCTTCTATCGTTTTTGAACAGCGGCTCCTGAAGTAAGAAATGAAATTAGGGTTTTGAAGGATTTCAATATATATATATATATATATTATTTAATTATTTCAGGAAGCAACCTTTAATTTCGACCTCGAAATCAAACCCACCGCCTATCGTCTACAGCTAACTACCCCCATTCCGAACACAATGGGATATGTATCATAGGCTGATTCGATCATTTCGATCAGTTTTCGTCAAAATCAAAATATAACTCTATATATTGAATTTGAATGCGCATTTCAATTTATCGGGACCACGAATGAACTCTAAAAATTCCCGAAATATATTTTCAAGCGTCATATTGATGATACGGTCCTAACAAAACTAATTTCATCGAATTTTGAGGCCGTTTGAAAAATGGTCATTTTCTGGTCGATCCAATTTAATAAAAATCGACCAAACACATTTTCCTTTGCCACGCTCACATACTAGCTTCAAAAATTACGAAATTTGAAACCTAGCAATAATTTGACATCCTGGATCCAACAAAAGTGGTTTCGTCGAAAACCGAGGTCGTTTGCAAAATATCCATTTTTAAGGGCCAGATTCCATAGCGACTATTCTGAATTTTCAACTGGACATAACTTTTGATCCCCGCTATGAAATTTCAATTTTTCGGATTCGTTGGAAAGATATTCCCAATAAGATTCAAATATTTTTGGTTTCACTAAAATCCGGTTTATTTTGCACCCGGTACATTCATTTTAATTTGAAATCGAATTATCGAACTACCACGCCTTTTTCAATTCCTTTTATAATTATAAATAAATATTTATATTCTAACGACGACGAATATAAATATATACATTCTATTCCTATTCAAAATAAATTTCTCGTCGATATTATTTAAAATAAGTCATTTTAAATATTCAAAATTCATCAAAATTGCCAAAATAAAAAATTTAAATTGGCTCAAAATTTCCGGGTTATTACATTTTGAAATCACTTCTTTTCGATATTCATTTTAAAATGAATAAAATTGGATCGATAAACCCGTTCATTAAAATTGGATTTTAAAACGTTCTTTTCATTAAAATGTTCTTTTACATTAAAATGTTCTTTTCACTAAAATGTTCTTTTCATTAAAATGTTCTTTTCATTAAAATGTTCTTTTACATTAAAATGTTATTTACACTAAAATTTTCTTTTCACTAAAATGTTCTTTTCATTAAAACGTTCTTTTGCATTAAAATTTTCTTTTCACTAAAATGTTCTTTTCACTAAAATGTTCTTTTTACTAAAATGTTCTTTTCATTAAAATGTTCTTTTACATTAAAATGTTCTTTTCATTAAATGTTCTTTTCACTAAAATGTTCTTTTCACTAAGATGTTCTTTTACATTAAAATGTTCTTTTATTTCTGAATCGGAATGCAACTTAATCAATTGCCATATAATTTCAGTTATATAGATTTTACACATCGCATGTATGCGACAGTAATGATAAATAATCATTACATATTCAAACATCATGCAAAGTGCAATTTACAACTGTATAAGCGCTAAAATAAATAAATAACGCTCATCACAGCCTGTCAATGCATCGATTGACATATAATTAAATTCATGGGAGATGTGAATAAATTATCATCTCCAGACCCGTGTGGGGTTTTCAAATCACAACAGTTTATATAAATAAATTATTGGTTAACAAATTTTACCAATTCTAATTTGGATTGAATTATTTTTCTAATTAGGCAATTTTCACTATTTAAAATTATAAATAGATATTTATAATTTAATTTCAACTACCGCATTAATGTTAACATTATTTTTAATACATTAAATATTTCAACATCACAAACAACACATAATGCAGTCAATTAAATCGTCCATGGTCTGTTGACGAGGGAGGTGAGCTAACAGGCACCGTATACAGTTTAAGATGATTAAAACTGGTAAAAATCTACACTGTCAATTCTATATATTTTTATACATGAATAAAATAACACGATAAAATATAATTTAGTGAGGAGTTCTCACCTTGGGTTTCCACTCCGTCATCTTTTTATGTAAAGGAATGTGACCTTTTCAGCTTCATAAACCACATACGACATCCAAATCAGTTTTATTGCGAAGCTCTTGTCTATACGGTTCCAACGCATCTTGTTTCGCTGAATTCCGAGTTCGTATGAAAAAGTTATGTTTTTTTTCAATTTTCATGTACATATAAATAATTAACACAAGTAATTAATTAATTAATTAATAACCTTAATTCTTACTAATTACACCCTCTGATCTCTTCCTCCTCTCCCAAAACTCACTTATAACACAGCCCCTTCCATGTCCCTCTTCATGCAACCTTCATGACATCCATTCTCTCTCATTTCTCAACGAAATCACAAACCGTAAACACCATTCTCCTTCTCTTCTTCTCCTCTTCAATTTCAACACCATGAATCTCAAAATCAAGCTCCAAAAATTTTGGATGATTTCTTATAGCAAAACTCACGACCAATGCAAACATCCCGACACTTTTTGTCACCAAATCCATCCAAACTTTGCATACAACCTTCATTTCTTGCCACAAACTCAAAAACAATAACCAAATCTTGCATCGTTGCTTCTATCTCATGAATTCATCAACCCTAGGCCGCTTTAAAATAAAAAAACGCACGCTGGAAAAATAGATAGCGACAATGATTGATATGAACACTTGGAATTTGGTATGAGATTGAAGAGGAGCTCGCTACGAACTCACATATATTTATTCCATGATTTTTAGGATTTGATTTCATTCAATTTTGAATTTTGGAAGGGGTAGACTCATGTTGGAATGAAAAGATGGGAGGTAATGTGGTTTTCAGAAATGAGATTAGGTCAAGGAAGATAAAAGGATATAATATAGTGGAGGAATTTATTTATTTCATTGATTTTATATTTCATTATACTTAAATATCACTCATTTTTATAGTTTAAAAATCCATGTGGTCACCTACCGATTCCGTTTTCGATGAAAATTGACATGTAGTCACTCTCTGACATTACGGACCTAACAAAACTACTTTCGTCGAATTCCGAGTCCGTATGCACAAACAATGAATTTTTAAAGTTAAAATATTGTCTGTTTTTCACTTTAAAAATCACTCACGGTCACATACCAATTTTAAAATCATGAAATTTGGAATCTTACCATTATTCGACACTACAGATTCAGTAAAAAAAAGTTTCGTTGAATTCCGAGGTCGTCTCAATAATGTTCCTTTGTAAAATTGCTAAAATTAGCTTCAAAAATGCGATTTTAGCGTACCTTTTCTTCTTGTATGCCCAAACGCCAACTTCAAAAATTATGTCCTTCTGAACTTAACCATTATTTAATGATACAAATAAAAAAAAAGGGAATTGAATTCTGAGATTGTCTGAACAATGTTTCTTGTAAATTGATCGCTTGTTTTTGAAGAAATGGTTTCGCCTCTCACGACCACATACTGACTCCGTTCGACGCGCATTATGGAACTCAACAATGATTTGTCATTATAAATCCAAAAATATTGGTCTCATCGAATTCTGAGCTCATATACAAAATTTCACTTTTTAAGGGCTATGCGATGATATAAAAAAAACTGAATTTTTAAAATTTTCAAAACAAAGCTTATAAGTCGATTTAATAATTTTAATGAGTTTGTATTAAGTCAAATAAAACATAAAAAACTAATTTTATATTTATTCTCAAATTTTATTTAGCAAAAATAATTAATTTATATTCATATATTCCTTAAAATAGCTTAAATTAAAATTTTAAATTGGTTCTGAAATTCTGGTTGTTACATTGACCTTATTATTTTTATATGAATATGACTATTTACATGAAAGTGTTAAATATGTAAACAATGCATTATGGTGTTTTCTCTAGCTGGGACGTAAGCCGTAGAGTATTGCACTATGCAATAGATCTTTCGAATCAGGAGCCATCATGATGGAAATCCAACTTTCCAATACGAGCTTTGCGGTTTTAATTATAAACCTATATATGGCGACATAGTGGGATGAGGCACTCATGCCGTCTATGATTGATACAATTATTTTAGAAATTGATTTCTACATGTGACGCCCCCGAACCCTGTACTGACGGTGGCAAGGTTAATCTTTGGAATATAACACATAAACAGATAATAGCAGAACAAAAATAAATAAATACACCAGATAATGTATAATACAATACACTGGATATACATAATCATCAGAGTTACCTAGTATACAGGATCATACTTAGTACAAATACAGTTCAGCTATACATAAATTTCTACAGCGGAAAACAAACATAATGTACAATAGGAGCTGAACAGCATAAAAAGAGATAAATAATAGAATCCATCTTCAGATCCAGCTACCCAGAAAGAGCCAGCTAAACCTGAATACAAGGCTGCCCGTGTAGAAAAAGGGGCACCCGAATTTGAAGGTGAAACAAACTACGAGTCAGTCATGGGACTGGTATGAGAAATCTACTCAACACATTTAAAATATGGCTAATCACAGGACCACGCCACTTTCATGGAACGGGTTTGCTCCATTGGATTGCCAATGCTTCGAAACAAATAAATCTTTTAAACATCGCAATGCTTTTTATAAAAATGAAGCCATTCTAAGACTCAGTTCCCATCACACAATGCAACGCAAACCGGAGGATAGAGTTTTACCTTATAATGGCCAAGATATGCATGGTACGAATAGAATAAAAGCATTTGATATTATTACTAGTGTTTATAGGTTTCAAAAACAATTTCAATCATAACTATCAATCATAGATGGCATAGGTACCATATATCATGTCGCCTATATATACAATCAAAACCGCACAGTTACGTATTTGGAAATTGGATTTCCGTTATGAACCAAGGAAAAAGATAGTCCTTACCGACCTCGAGACAATCTAGCCTACCATGTCTCAGGATCAGAACGCATCGACCCTTGGAGCGACAGTGCCGGTCCACCGATGTGGATTAAAATGCCTGAACAATATGTCTCCCCGCCCTATGGGGCGCAAGTGAGCCAACGAATGACTCCATCGGTCCCGTATTGACCGATATATCCGAGGCGCCTTGCTATCCATCATCCACATAAGTAAAATGTCAGGCCGTGTGGAAACATTGACACAACTCTTAGCTAGAAAGAAACGCATGCCCTCCCTGAGGTCGTTCTCCCGTTTGTGGTTCATACCGGGGTGTGAGGCTCGCGAATTCACGTCATACACAAAGCTACGCCACACAGGTGGTGCTTTGATCATCAATCACAAGACTTTGCTTTTCAACAGAAGCCCTGATCACTGCATCTTAGCATGTCACACATGCAATTCACACCATGCAACTGATGGCTATCAATCACATAGGATAAATTCCAATGTCAGACACACAATCCATTTACAAGTCCGTTCTGGGTCGGAACGAAACCGGAGGCACTATATACCTCGCAAACCCATCGATCTCTACATACGTCTAGACGTTCACCACTCATTATCCATATTTCGGGATGCCTCCCAATCAGGACATCAGTTACCATCCAAATGAGGTGAAGATTTCCGGTCTTCAACCTCCGTCTTCATCTTCGATTTCTTATCGTCGATTCAATTATTCAGAATGGGATAAACCCGGTCTTTCTGAGCAACTCGTATATATAATAAACAAGTGCTACACAAACACTACATACGCATCATTTCAATTCATTAGTCACAAACCATCAATCAGTAAGAGAACGATTTCCCAAATATTAAACCCGAAGGCCGAAACCAACATCAGATCAAAATCCAGGAAACCATTCGACTTAGCTAACCTTCAGTTAATTTCTAAATTTCACAACCATATCGTTTATAATATTTTATAACAATTTATCGCTACTTTTATTTATTTTAAAATAGCCAATTTATTCAAACGACGCTTCGGGCCATAACGCGGCCGTGGCGCTGTTTTTCTTCAGATTTGATTTACACATATCTGAAAATCTAACCGTTGGATCTTCAAAAAATTTACATCATTAGAAAGATCTTTTCAAAACAAATCCAACGGTTCCAGTTTTGGGAAAATACGACAGCCGAATCTCCCGGTATAATCATTTGAAGTTTCGATTTCAAAATTTGAACTGCAGCGCCGTTATTCGGTTTAATATAATTATATATATATATATATAATTGATTCTGGCACTGTTTTTATTCAGATTTGAATTAAACATTCCAGACAATCCAGCCATTGGATCTTTACAAAGTTGGTGCCATTGGAAAGATATTTCCAAAGCGAACCCAACGGTTGCAGTTTCGGGAAAATCCGATGGTCGGATCTCCCGCACTAATCGTTTGAAATCAAGGTTTCAAAATACGAACTGCAGCTTCGTTATTCGATATATTTCAATTCTATTTATATATATATATATATATATTGATTCTTCGATTTCAAAGCTATATTCTTTTCATACATTTGATAAAAATGATATTTTTATCCAACAAACATTCACTTCGACACTTCACTATTTTTAACAACTCATGTGTACAATAAAAATTTGATTTTTATTGTAAAACAATTCCTTTCAAAACACGATCATTTTATATAGTTCATATTGATGATAAAAATAGGATTTTTATTATAAAACAATTTATTTCAAAACGAGATTATTTTATATAGTTCATATAGGTAATAAAAATATGATTTTTATTATAAAACAATTTATTTCAAAACGAGATTATTTTATATAGTTCATATAGGTAATAAAAATATGATTTTTATTATAAAACAATTTATTTCAAAATATGGATACCATTCAACACACGAATTTCAATTCAACGAATGAATTTCGATTCAAAACATGAAGGTTTTCTATAGTTGGTATATATATAGATAAAAAGGTGATTTTTATATTTAAAACACGAATACCATTCAACACATGAATTTCAATTCAACGAATGAATTTCGATTCAACACATGGAGATTTTCTATAATTGGTTTATATAGATAAAAAGGTGATTTTTATATTTAAAACACGAATACCATTCAACACATGAATTTCAATTCAATGAATGAATTTCGATTCAACACATGAAGGTTTTCTATAATTGGTATATATAAATAAAAAGGTGATTTTTATATTTAAAACATGAATACCATTCAACACATGAATTTCAATTCAACGAATGAATTTCTATTCAACACATGAAGGTTTTCTATAATTGGTATATATAGATAAAAAGGTGATTTTTATATTTAAAACACGAATACCATTCAACACATGAATTTCAATTCAACGAATGAATTTCGATTCAACACATGAAGGTTTTCTATAGTTTATATATATAGATAAAAAGGTGATTTTTACACTTCAAAACAATTTATTTCAAAACATGAATGTCGTTGAATAGATGAATTTCCATTCAACACACGAATATAGTTTCAACACATGAAAATAATTCTAACACATGAATATTATTCAAAATTTCGGCAGCATAACGGCAAGGTAGTTAACACCGGGACCGTCCCTAGTACGTCTCCTTGCTCTACCTTAAAACCTCGCAGCTTTTGACAATGGGGAATCATGCATCTAGTTCGCACGCAGGTGGCATATATTTTTTTTTTCATTTCCACAAACTAATCCTATGTGGTTTCAACCAAATATTTCTCAACCACAAACGGGTATTTTTCAAACACAATCAATCAATTTCAACCACAAACAATTCTAATCTGTAACGACCCAGAAAATCTGAACCAATTTAAAATTTTTAAATTGGCTAAAATAATGGATTTTAAATATTTAAAATAAATATTTTAAATAATGGCAATGAAAAGTGAGTTTGAATCGACAATTGAAAACGAATATAATTAATTCTAATTATAAACAAGGCCTGAAATGGCGCTGCAATTTCCAAATTTGAATTCAAACTTTGTCGGACTGTACCGGGTGCAAAACAAAACGGATTTTAGTGAAACCAAAAATATTTGAATCTGTTAGTGAATACCTTTCTAACGAATATGAAAAATCAAATTTTCATAACGGAAAGCAAAAGTTATGGCCAAATGAATTTTCAGAAAGGTCGCTATGGAATTTATATAGCCCGGGAAATTGGCCATTTTGCGTACGACCTCAGAATTCGACGAAACCACTTTTGTTGGATCCGGGATGTAAAGTTATTGCTAGGTTCCAAATTTCATATTTTTTGAAGTTAGTATGTGAGCGTGGCAAAGGAAAACGTGTTTTGGTCAATTACAGTTAAATTGGATCGACCAGAAATGGGCCTTTTTGCAAACGATCTCAGAATTAGACGAAACAAGTTTTGTTGGGACCGTATCGTCAAAACATAACTAGATTTATTTTTCTGGAATTTTTCGAATTAATTTGTGGCCCTGGCAAATTGGAATGTACGTTCAAATTAAATATTGAATGTTTTATATTTTAATTTGAAGGAAAACTGACTGAAACATTCGAATGGGCCTACGAAACATATCCCATTGTGTTCGGAATGGGGGTAAAACGCTGGGGACGACAGTCGTTGGGTTCGGATTGGTGTTCGTTTGTAAAAACACTATTTAAAATTTTCTATAAATCCTCGGCCAATAAAAATTTTTCTTTCATAAAAAAAAACTCCAGAAAACCCTAGCCGCCTCTCGCATCGACGATCCCCGTCGTTCCACCCTTTCCTCCCTTATTCCCGCCGCCTCCGTCAACGTTGACCGCTGCCACTACCATGACATGACGCCGCCGACCCCCCTCTTCAAATCCGACCCATCCGCTCCCTCTCTCTCCTCGCCAGCCTCGAGAACGACGCCTGGAATGTCGCCCACTTCCCAGTGCCGCCGCGGCCAGATCCCGACTCCGATCAACACTGCACCACCCTCGATAGACGCGCCACACTCCCCTCTTCCACGTCCAACCCTCCGATCTTCACCAAGGTGCGCGGATTTCACGAAATCTCCAAACCCTAGTTCGAACATCAAAGGAAAGGTATCGGCTTTGTTCTTTGAAATGAAAGTTAACACTTTTTAGTGTTGCAAACCTTTTAAAAATCATATCTTTTTCGTTCATTAGCGAAATTTGATGAAACAGGAAACATCGTGACCGTGTGGACGTCTTCTACATTTTAGAAGAGACCGCATATTTTTCTGAGCCTTCTGCTATTTTTGGTGGAGTGGAACCCAAGGTGAGATTTCTAATTTATAAACGATATGGAAAACGATGATGTATAAATTATATAGTCGATGTATGAGTTATATAAGCGTTGTACACCTCATGTATAAGCGTTGTATAAGTTGTACGTTCGATGTATAAGTTGTATATGCGTTGTAAAAATTATATATGGGTTGAAATAGAAGTGAATTGCTATATATATAAATACCCCTCGTCCACAAACCAAGGACGATAATTATTGGTTGTGATTGGTGTGAAAATTGATTGATAGCGAATGGTTGTTTGGGATTGTTTGTGGTTGATACTGATTGATTGTGGTTGAAAAATACCCATTTGTGGTTGAGAATTATTTGGTTGAAACCACATAGGATTAGTTTGTGGAAATGAAATAAATATATACATGCCGCCTGCGTGCGAACTAGATGCATGATCCCCATTGTCAAAAACGCGAGGTTTTAAGGTAGAGCGAGGAGCCGTACTAGGGACGGTCCCGGTTTTAACTACCCTGCCGTTATGCTGCCGAAATTTTGAATAATATTCATGTATTTGAATTATTTTCATTTGCTGAAACTATATTTATTCGTTGAATAGAAAACCTTCATGTGTTGAATCGATATTCATTCATTGATTGAAATTCATGTGTTGAATGTTATTCATATTTTGAAATAAATTGTTTCATAATAAAAATCACCTTTTATCAACTATATGGACTATGTAAAATAATCTCGTATTAAAAGAAATTGTTTTATAATAAAAATCCTATTTTTATTACCTATATAAACTATATAAAATAATAGTGTTTTGAAATGAATTGTTTTACAATAAAAATAACATTTTTATTATATACATCAATAGTTGAGATGTGAAGTGTTAAAAATAGCCACTCGTTCAAATAAATATGCATGAGTTGAAATATTCATTAATTAGCTAATGATATGATTTTTGCCTATGCATGCAACATTAGAATGAATGGTGTTTTTAAATGAAATGGAATCAAATATGAAGTTGAATGGAAAATGATAAGAACTGTATATATGTACATGCATATTTATTGAACAGGTTATAGCAAAGGGGCTAGAGAAGAGGAATAAAATTTTTGTGCCCGACAAATAGGTACACATTTACTGTTTTGTTTAGGTGATGATTTTATGAGCCTGTTGGCTAGCCGCTTGGCTTTTTCTTTTTCTTTTTGACATGAGACGCCCGTGTGGCTATTTGGGAATTTTCCCAGCCCCTCCCGTACAAAGGAGCTTATGGCGAAATTTTCCAAAATTTAAAGGCGTTAGTGAAATATTAGAAGTGGAAACAATATAGGAATTTTTGAATGAACTATATTTATATAAATATATAAATATAAATAGAATTAAAACGAAACGTGGCCGAGCAGTTCGTATTTTGAAACCGTGATTTCAAACGATTAGTACGGGAGATCCGCCCATCGGATTTTCCTGAAATCGCAACCGTTGGGTTCGCCTTGGAAATATCTTTCCAACGGCACCAACTTTGTAAAAATCCAACGGTTGGATTGTCTGGAATGTTTAATTCAAATCTGAAGAAAAACAGCGCCAGAAACGATTATATATATATATATAATTATATTTAATCGAATAACGATGCTGTAATTCGTATTTTGAAATCGAAACTTCAAACGATTATACCGGGAGATCCGACCGTCAGAATTTCCCGAAACTGGAACCGTTGGATTCGTTTTGAAAAGATCTTTCTAATGATGTAAATTTTGTGAAGATCCAACGGTTAGATTTTCAGATATGTGTAAATCAAATCTGAAGAAAAACAGCGCCACGGTCGCATTATGGCCCGGAGCGTCGTATTGAATATATTGGCTATTTTAAAATAAATAAAAATAGCGATAAATCATTATAAAATATTATAAACAATATGGATATGATTTAGAAATTAACTGAAGGTTGGCTAAGTCGAATGGTTTCCTGGGTGTTGATCTGATGTTGGTTTCGGCCTTCGGGGTTAATATTTGGGAAATCGTTCTCTTACTGATTGACGGTTAGTGACTAATGAATTGAAATGATGCGTGTATATGTTAGTGTTGCACTTGTTTATTATATACGCGAGTTGCTCAGAAAGACCGGGTTTATCCCATTCTGAATAACTAAACCGACGATAAGAAATCGAAGATGAAGACGATGGTCGAAGACCGGAGATCTTCACCTCGTTTGGATGGTAACCAAGGTCCTGATTGGGAGGCATCCCGAAATATGGATAATGAGTGGTGATCGTCCAGACGTACGTGGTGATCGATGGGTTTGCGAGGTATTGAGTGCCTCCGGTTTTGTTCAGACCCAGAATGGACTTGTAAATGGACTGTGTGTCTGACATTGGATTTTATTCTGTGTTGATTGATCTCTGTTAAATATACATCTGTTTGGCGGCAGAGAATTTATTCTTTTGCTTAACGCCCTTCTCTGAGACGCACGAGCTCAGAGGTTGTGTATTGATGGACATCAGTCGCATGGCATGAATTGCTAGTGTGGCATGCCTAAGTGGCAAATGAACAGGGCTTCTGTTGAAAAGAAAAGTCTTGTGGTGATGATCAAAGCGCCGCCGGTGTGGCGTAGCTTTGTGTATAATGTGAATTCGCGAGCCTCACACCCCGGTATGAACCAGAAACGAGAGAAGGACCTCAGGGAGGGCATGCGTTTCTTTCTAGCTAGGATGGTGTCAGTGACCTACCAGCCCTGACATTTATATACTTTTCATCTGTGTAGTTGTTGCTGTTGTGAGGCGCCTCGGTTTGATCGGACGATCCGGGTCCGATGGAGTCACTCGTTGGCTCGTTTACGCCCCCAAAGGGCATGAAAACGCAGTGTTCAGGAATTTTAATCCACATCGGTGGACCGGCCCTGACGATCCAAGGGCCCACCTGAGTCTGGGTCTTGTGGCTCGGGCTAGAGAGTCACGAATTTGGTAAGGACTATCTTTTGCCTTGGTTCATGACGGAAATCCAATTTCCAAATACGTGACTGTGCGGTTTTGATTGTATATATATATGGCGACATGATATATGGTACCCATGCCATCTATGATTGATAGTTATGATTTGAAATTGTTTTCAAAACATATAAACACTAGCAATAATATCAAATGTATTTGTTTTATTCGTATCAAGCATATTTTGGCCGTTATAAGGTAAAAACTCTATCCTCCGGTTTGCGTTGCATTGTGTGATGGGAACCGAGTCTTATAATGGTTTCATTTTTATAAAAAGCATTGCGATGATTAAAAGAATGTTTTGTTTTAAAGCACTGGCAATCCAATGGAGTAAACCCGTTCCACGAAAGTGGCGTGGCCCTGTGATAAGCCATATTATAAATGTGTTGAGTAGATTTCTCATACCAGTCCCATAACTGACTCGTAGTTTGTTTCACTTTCAAACTCGGGTGCCCTTTTTTCTTCATGGGCAGCCTTGTATTCAGGTTTAGCTGGCTTTCTCTGGATAGCTGGAGCTGAAGATGGATTCTATCATTTATCTCTTTTTATGCTGTTCAGCTCCTATTATACATATTTTGTTTGTTTTCCGCTGTAGACATTTATGTATAGCTGAACTGTATTTGTACTAAGTAAGATCCTGTATACTGTGTAACTTTGATGATTACTTTTATCCAACATATTCTATTGTTCATTATCTGGTGTATTTATTTAATTCTGTTCTGCTATTATCTGTTTCTGTGTTATATTCCAAGGATTACCCTTGCCACCGTCAGTACGGGGTTTGGGGTCGTCTCATTTGGTATCAGAGCATTGGTTAAGCTTAGTTCTGGAATATAACACATTAACGAACTCGTCAGAAATAGAACCAGTAGTGTTCTAGGATGGGTACCTCTATACAGATAGGATCAGTAATATCCTAGTATGAGTAAAGCAGAATGAAATTACACCTCGATAGACACATTTACATTGAAGTATGTGTTTCTATATCTTAAAATGCCTTTTCTGTGACCTGACACTTGATCTGCCATTTG
The DNA here is from genome assembly GCA_030737875.1 of Allium sativum. Lineage (NCBI taxonomy): Eukaryota > Viridiplantae > Streptophyta > Magnoliopsida > Asparagales > Amaryllidaceae > Allium > Allium sativum. The sequence continues at coordinate 259,443,392 of CM060909.1, read as the reverse complement.
CAGAAATACTAGAAAAATGAGTGTCAGAAACAGGAGAAATGCAGAACCCGATCTAGAGGCTCTATTAAAGAAATATCGAAATCTGAACGGGGCACAGTTCTCAGGTAATGAATCTATTATTCAAACTCAAGCTTGGGTGAGCTCTGCAGAAAGAATATTTGAGCGCATCCAGTTGAGAGATGATCAGAAAAGATTAGTAGCCTCTTGGGCGCTCAAAGAAGAAGCTTTAATCTGGTGGGAAACAATCATCAAAGATAATCCAGAAGGTGATATCACCTGGGACAGATTCAAAGAGACTTTCCTAGAAAGATTTACTCCTCCTGAAGCGACAGAGCGATTATGTGATGAATTTTCTTATCTGATACAAGGTGATATGACCATCCCTGAATATCATAAGAAATTCAACGAACTTTCTCACTTTGCTCCTCATCTGATACAAGATCCAAAGAGGAAAAATCTGAGATTTATTCATGGCCTGCAAAGGAGATATCAGAATAGTGTACTGAGGAGTGTGAAGCTTCCTTTTTCAGAAATGATATACATGGCATATCAGTATGAAGATCTCCATAAGAAAGGAATGTTGCATGACGAAGAAGAAGTCTGTTCTAGTGACAAAGCAGAGTCGGAAATTGATATTCCTGAAGCCAGTACGAGATCTGAGGTCAGTAAGAAGCCCAGTGCCAAGAGAAAAAGGGCTGAATCTGGGAAAGAACCTGTAACGACAGCGGTATGCAGTAACTGCAATAGGCAAGGACATCTCTCGATAAGTTGCAGATCTCTAAAGAAACAACTAAAGGATGGGTCTAAATCCGGTAAGAGGTTACAAGAGGAAAGAGGATGCCATAAGTGCCACCAGGCCGGTCATATTGCGAAAAACTGCCCGCTATTCAGAAAGCCTGGAATAGTTCAAGTGAATGAAGTAGCAGAAACTTCTGAGCCCTCAGCAAGTCAAGAAAGGGCTGATGTTTTAGAAGGAACGCTTACTGTCAAAAACATTCCAGTCAAAGTACTGTTTGACACAGGCGCGTCATGAAGTTTCATTGCTAAAGATGCAGCTAAGAAACTGGATTTGAATTTGAAAAAGCTCAAGGAACCAATGACTGTCCGGAATCCGGTTGGGGGTTCCATTGATCTCAGTTGGGTTTGTGGAGTACCGGTTTCTTTCTCTCGTTATCGGTTTCCTACCATCGCAGTCGTCATGAATTTTAAAGAGTTTGATCTTATCTTGGGATTAGACTGGTTGACCAAATATGAAGCTGAAGTTAAATGCGCCGACAGAGTCGTAAAGGCGAGGATTAAATCAGGTGATTATATAACCATTCCCTGTGAAGGTCAGAATGCTAATAGAAAAGACTTCAGGGCAGCTTTGAATGTTTCTCCAGCCCAAATAGAAAATATCCCTGAAGCTGCAGAGAATATTTCTGATCTCATCAAAGATATTCCTGTCGTCAAAAACTATGCGGATGTGTTCGAAGAAGTTGTTCGCTTACCTCCGCAAAGAGAAATAGATTTCAAGATCGCTATGATTCCCAATGCAAGGCCGGTAGTTCACGCTATTCGAAAAATGTCCTTGAAAGAGAAAGAGGAATTAGACAATCAAACACGACAGCTAGTATGGAAAGGTCTGATCAGGCCTAGTTTCTCTGATTGGGGTGCAACAGTGGTGTTTGTCTCAAAATCTGACGGTACTCTACATCTATATGTGGATTATCGTGATCTGAACAAACAGACAATAAAGAACAAATACCCATTGCCGCGGATTGATGATTTGTTGGATCGATTAAATGGCGCACAAGTATTCTCAAGGATGGACCTAGCTAGAGGCTTCCATCAACTTCGAATTGCCGAAGAGTGTGTTCCATTGACAGCATTCAGAGGTCCCGACTTATTCTACGAGTGGTTAGTAATGCCGTTCGGCTTATGTAACGCTCCAGCTTACTTCGTCGATCTGATGAATAGAGTGTTTAGAGGGGTTTTGAATAAATTTGTTCTGGTTTTCATTGATGATATTCTAATCTTCTCTAAATCAAAGGCCAAACATGAAAAACATTTGGAACAAGTGTTAGAAATCCTCAGAAGGAATGTATTGAAAGCAAAGTTTTCCAAATGTATATTCTGGCAAGATGAAGTGAAATTTCTGGGCCACGTTGTATCGAAAGAAGGAATCGCTGTGGATCCAAGTAAAATCACAGCTATTCAGAACTGGAAGCAGCCCAGTACCCCTACTGAAGTCCATAGTTTTCTCGGATTGGCTAGCTATTACCGGAAGTTCGTTAAAAACTTTTCAAAGATATCTGGTCATTTAACGAAGCTTACAAAGAAGCACTCTAAATTCAAATGGACTCCAGAAAGTGAGGTGGCTTTTAAAGAGCTAAAATTAAGACTAACGACTGCTCCAGTGTTAACCATCACCGATGGCAACTAGGATTTGAAAGTCTGGACTGATGCTTCTAGAGAAGGCCTTGGCGCAGTGTTAATGCAGAGGGGCCAAGTGATTGCTTATGCTAGCCGTCAGCTGAAGCCACATGAGAAGAACTACGTAACTCATGATCTTGAGTTATTGGCTATAGTATTCGCCTTGAAAATCTGGAGACACTATCTTCTGGGTGAGAGATTCGAACTGTTTACAGATCACCAGTCGCTAAAGTATATGTTCACCCAGAAAGACCTGAATCTGAGGCAGCAATGTTGGCTGGAGTTTCTTGTAGCATATGACTTTGAAATTATATACACTCCAGGGAAAGCCAATGTCATGGCCGATGCGCTGAGCCGAAAGAATGAAATGATCGCCAGTTTTATTATCACGACTTCATTGCTAGATAAGATATCTGCTCTTCAGAAGGATGATCACTTCATTCAGAAGATCAGAGAGATAATTCAGAAGGGCGAACCCTCGAGTTTTCAGGTCGATAATGAGGGGATTCTAAGGCTGAAGGGTCGAATATGTGTTCCTAACATTGCTGAGCTCCGAAAAGAAGTTCTGGATGAATGCCACAAGTCAAAACTTAGTATCCATCCAGGAGTAAGCAAAATGTATAATGACATCAAACACACTTTCTGGTGGAGGTCGATGAAGAGGGACATTTCTTTATATGTTAGCCGATGCCCAACTTGCCAGCTAGTCAAGAGCGACCAATAGAAATTGGCTGGATTGTTACAACCGCTAGAAGTTCCTGGTTGGAAGTGGGAACATATTTCTATGGATTTCATTGATGGTCTGCCCAGAACCAGAAAAGGGAATGACATTATTTGGGTGGTCGTAAATCGCTTCACGAAGACCGCCCATTTCATACCCGTCAGATCAAACAGAATTGCTCAGAGTCTGGCGTAGATATACTTCAAGGAAATAGTTAGACTACATGGAGTGCCGCTCAGTATAGTCAGTGATAGAGATACAATATTCACTACCAAATTCTGGGAAGCATTTCAAGTCGAGCTGGGAACGAAGTTGAAATTAAGCACCGCTGATCATCCTCAGACAGAGGTCAGACTGAGAGGGTGAATCGTATTTTAGAAGATCTATTGCGGGCTTGTGTTATAGATTTCGGTGGATCATGGGAAGACCATCTGCATTTGGCTGAATTCTCATATAACAACAGCTACCAGGCGAGTCTGACAATGTTGCCATTTGAAGCATTGTATGGTAGACCGTGCCGATCTCCTGCTTGTTGGGTCGAACCTAGAAATAGACTTGTGTTAGGGCCAGACATGATTCGAGAAGCCGCCGACAAAGTCGATTTTATCAAGAAACGATTACTGGCCGCTCAAAGCCGACAAAAGAGCTATGCCGATAGGAGAAGAAGAGATATATCCTTTGCTATTGGCAACTATGTATATTTGAAAGTATCGCCGATGAGAGGAGTTATCCGGTTCAGTAAAACTGGCAAGTTGGCGCCCAGATTCATTGGTCTGTTTCCTATTCTGGAATGGATCGGAACTCTCGCTTATAGGGTCAAATTGATGTATTTCATATATCTCAACTTCGAAAGCACGTTCATGATCCAAACTTGATCTTGGAAGAAGCAGCTCAACAGGATATTGAAATTACTCCAGAATTAGCTGTGAGAAGAGAGAAGCTAAAGATCATCGGCAAAGAAACCAAAGAACTGAGGAACAAGAAGGTTCACTTAGTCAAAGTGCAATGGAGTGGTGATCCACGAGATTGTACTTGGGAAACTGAAGAGAGCATTCAGAAAGCTTATCCTAGATGCCGAGTGGATATCTCTGTTTGACTTCGGTGCAAGGTACATTTACCATACTTTGCATTACCAATCAGTTCTCTATTCTGTTGTTATTTTCTTTGCATGGATGTGCACTTTTAACTCTATAGTCTGAATGATTTCAAAAGAGTATAGAAATTGATTAAGTATATTTTTGAAAAGTTAAAAACAATTGGATTGGTTGTTTGTGTTGTGTGATAGTAGATTTGATTAATTGAATTATTGAAACGATAGTTAATTTAATCAATAATGGAATAATGGTAGAATTTATTCATTTAAATCACACATTGAACTGATTAGAAAATAGATAGAAATATATACTTGTGTATTATATATGTTTGAACAGGTAAATGGATTAGCTGTTGAGTAAAGATTTTATTTGCGTGCCCGACAAATAGGTAAACCTTAATGAGTTGGATGCGAAATATTATTATATCAACTCGTGTAAATGCCATTGGATGCGGAGTGCTGGTTTTTCTGTGTGAAATAATAAACGTCGCCATAGGATAGTAACAATTAATTTTGAACTACATTACATGGCATACTTCAGAAGATAGGCATACTTCATCATATACCACATAAGCATTTGCAGCTTGTGTGACGAGGTGGAAGATTTACCATACGAGCGAGAGGCTTGTATTCGCTCGTATGGCGATGACTATATTTTACAGGTTGAACCGATAACTGATATGGACTATTTAAATTGTAAAGATTAAATTGCCAGATTAATAAAAAAAAACCCCACACGGGTCTGGAGTTGACAATAATCACGTCTCTCTAGTTATTAGATACGACACATGGACTATTTATTTCCCCACACGGGATAGGGTGATGAGAATTTATTCTCTGGAGTTATTATCAATACACGTTCCCCTGTAAACACCAGAATATATCACTATAAATATGTGTATGCTTATTAGGATTTATTGGGTACCTAATACGGCCCAATAAATTTCCAAACCTCTCTCCGTTCAAAGGAGGTTATGGCGAAATTTTTCGAAAATTTCGGGTGTTAGCCAAATTTTTGAAGAATTTGAAAATTCTCAGAAACTGAAAAGTTGGAGAATGGAAGCCAGATTGAACGTAGAGTTGAATAATCAAACCACTTTCGACTTTGTTCCTTTACGGGGACGAAAAGTTTTAAGTGGGGGAGATTGTAACGACCCAGAAAATCTGAACCAATTAAATTTTTTTAAATTGGCTAAAATAATTGATTTTAAATATTTAAAATAAATATTTTAAATAATGGCAATGAAAAGTGAGTTTGAGTCGACAATTGAAAACGAATATAATTAATTCTAATTATAAACAAGGCCTGAAATGGCGCTGCAGTTTCAAAATTTGAATTCAAACTTTGTCGGACTGTATCGGGTGCAAAACAAAACGGATTTTAATGAAACCAAAAATATTTGAATCTGTTAGTGAATACCTTTCTAACGAATCTGAAAAATCGAATTTTCATAACGGAAAGCAAAAGTTATGGCCAAATGAATTTTCAGAAAGGTCGCTATGGAATTTATATAGCCCGGGAAATTGGCCATTTTGCATACGACCTTAGAATTCGATGAAACTACTTTTGTTGGATCCGGGATGTGAAGTTATTGCTATGTTTCAAATTTCATAATTTTTGAAGCTAGTATGTGAGCCTGGCAAAGGAAAACGTGTTTTGGTCTATTACAGTTAAATTGGATCGACCAGAAATGGGCCTTTTTGCAAACGGTCTCAGAATTAGGCTAAACTAGTTTTGTTGGGATCGTAACGTCAAAACATAGCTAGATTTATTTTTCTGGAATTTTTCGAATTAATTTGTGGCCCTGGCAAATTGAAATGTACGTTCAAATTAAATATTGAATGTTTTATATTTTAATTTGAAGGAAACTGACTGAAACATTCGAATGGGCCTACGAAACATATCCCATTGTGTTCGGAATGGGGGTAAAACGCTAGGGACGACAGTCGTTGGGTTCGGATTGGTGTTCGTTTGTAAAAACACTATTTAAAATTTTCTATAAATCCTCGGCCAATAGAATTTTTTCTTTCATAAAATAAATAAATAAAAACTCCAGAAAACCCTAGCCGCCTCTCGCATCGACGATCCCCGTTGTTCCACCCTTTCCTCCCTTATTCCCGCCGCCTCCGTCAACGTTCACCGCCGCCACTACCCTGACACGACGCCGCCGACCCCCCTCTTCAAATCCGACCCATCTGCTCCCTCTCTCTCCTCGCCAGCCTCGCGAACGACGCCTGGAAAGTCGCCCACTTCCCAGTGCCGCCGCGGCCAGATCCCGACTCTGATCAACACCGCACCACCCTCGATAGACGCGCCACACTCCCCTCTTCCATATCCAACCCTCCGATCTTCACCAAGGTGCGCGGATTTCACGAAATCTCCAAACCCTAGTTCGAACATCAAAGGAAAGGTATCGGCTTTGTTCTTTGAAATGAAAGTTAACACTTTTTAGTGTTGCAAACCTTTTAAAAATCATATCTTTTTCGTTCATTAGCGAAATTTGATGAAACAGGAAACATCGTGACCGTGTGGACGTCTTCTACATTTTAGAAGAGACCGCATATTTTTCTGAGCCTTCTGCTATTTTTGGTGGAGTGGAACCCAAGGTGAGATTTCTAATTTATAAACGATATGGAAAACGATGATGTATAAATTATATAGTCGATGTATGAGTTATATAAGCGTTGTACACCTCATGTATAAGCGTTGTATAAGTTGTATGTTCGATGTATAAGTTGTATATGCGTTGTAAAAATTATATATGGGTTGAAATAGAAGTGAATTGCTATATATATATATATATATATATATGCCCCTGGTCCACAAGCCATGGACAATATTTATTGGTTGTGATTGGTGTGAAAATTGATTGATAGCGAATGGTTGTTTGGGATTGTTTGTGGTTGATACTGATTGATTGTGGTTGAAAAATACCCATTTGTGGTTGAGAAATATTTGGTTGAAACCACATAGGATTAGTTTGTGGAAATAAAATAAATATATACATGCCGCCTGCGTGCGAACTAGATGCATGATCCCCATTGTCAAAAACGCGAGGTTTTAAGGTAGAGCGAGGAGCCGTACTAGGGACGGTCCCGGTTTTAACTACCCTGCCGTTATGCTGCCGAAATTTTGAATAATATTCATGTGTTTGAATTATTTTCATTTGCTGAAACTATATTTATTCGTTGAATAGAAAATCTTCATGTGTTGAATCGATATTCATTCGTTGATTGAAATTCATGTGTTGAATGGTATTCATATTTTGAAATAAATTGTTTCAAAATAAAAATCACCTTTTATCAACTATATGGACTATGTAAAATAATCTCGTTTTAAAAGAAATTATTTTATAATAAAAATCCTATTTTTATTACCTATATAAACTATATAAAATAATAGTGTTTTGAAATGAATTGTTTTACAATAAAAATCACATTTTTATTATATACATGAATAGTTGAGATGTGAAGTGTTAAAAATAGCCACTCGTTCAAATAAATATGCATGAGTTGAAATATTCATTAATTAGCTAATGATATGATTTTTGCCTATGCATGCAACATTAGAATGAATGGTGTTTTTAAATAAAATGGAATCAAATATGAAGTTAAATGGAAAATGATAAGTGATAAGAACTGTATATATGTACATGCATATTTATTGAACAGGTTATAGCAAAGGGGCTAGAGAAGAGGAATAAAATTTTTGTGCCCGACAAATAGGTACACATTTACTGTTTTGTTTGGGTGATGATTTTATGAGCCTGTTGGCTAGCCGCTTGGCTTTTTCTTTTTGACATGAGACACCCGTGTGGCTATTTGGGAATTTTCCCAGCCCCTCCCGTACAAAGGAGCTTATGGCGAAATTTTCCAAAATTTAAAGGCGTTAGTGAAATATTAGAAGTGGAAATAATATAGGAATTTTTGAATGAACTATATTTATATAAATATATAAATATAAGTAAAATTAAAACAAAACGTGGTCGTGCAGTTCGTATTTTGAAACCGTGATTTCAAACGATTAGTACGAGAGATCCGCCCATCGGATTTTCCTGAAATCGCAACCGTTGGGTTCGCCTTGGAAATATCTTTCCAACGGCGCCAACTTTGTAAAAATCGAACGGTTGGATTGTCTGGAATGTTTAATTCAAATCTGAAGAAAAACAGCGCCAGAAACGATTATATATATATATATATATATATAATTATATTTAATCGAATAACGACGCTGCAGTTCGTATTTTGAAATCGAAACTTCAAACGATTATACCAGGAGATCCGACAGTCGGAATTTCCGAAACTGGAACCGTTGGATTTGTTTTGAAAAGATCTTTCTATTGATGTAAATTTTGTGAAGATCCAACGTTTAGATTTTCAGATATGTGTAAATCAAATCTGAAGAAAAACAGCGCCATGGTCGCGTTATGGCCCGAAGCGTTGTTTTGAATATATTGGCTATTTTAAAATAAATAAAAATAGCGATAAATCGTTATAAAATATTATAAACAATATGGATGTGATTTAGAAATTAACTGAAGGTTGGCTAAGTCGAATGGTTTCCTGGGTGTTGATCTGATGTTGGTTTCGGCCTTCGGGGTTAATATTTGGGAAATCATTCTCTTACTGATTGACGGTTAGTGACTAATGAATTGAAATGATGCGTGTATATGTTAGTGTTGCACTTGTTTATTATATACGCGAGTTGCTCAGAAAGACCGGGTTTATCCCATTCTGAATAACTAAATCGACGATAAGAAATCGAAGATGAAGACGATGGTCGAAGACCGGAGATCTTCACCTCGTTTGGATGGTAACCGAGGTCCTGATTGGGAGGCATCCTGAAATATGGATAATGAGTGGTGATCGTCCAGACATACGTGGTGATCGATGGGTTTGCGAGGTATTTAGTGCCTCGGGTTTCGTTCAGACCCAGAACGGACTTGTAAATGGACTGTGTGTCTGACATTGGATTTTATTCTATGTTGATTGATCTCTGTTAAATATACATCTGTTTGGCGGTGAAGAATTTATTCTTTTGCTTAACGCCCTTCTCTGAGACGCACAAGCTCAGAGGTTGTGTATTGATGGACATCAGTCGCATGGCATGAATTGCTAGTGTGGCATGCCTAAGTGGCCAATGAACAGGGCTTCTGTTGAAAAGCAAAGTCTTGTGGTGATGATCAAAGCGCCGCCGGTGTGGCGTAGCTTTGTGTATAATGTGAATTCGCGAGCTTCACACCCCGGTATGAACCAGAAACGGGAGAAGGACCTCAGGGAGGGCATGCGTTTCTTTCTAGCTAGGGTGTTGTCAGTGACCTACCAGCCCTGGCATTTATATACTTTTCACCTGTGTGGTTGTTGCTGTTGCAAGGCGCCTCGGTTTGATCGGACGATCCGGGTCCGATGGAGTCATTCGTTGGCTCGTTTACGCCCCAAAGGGCGGGGAAACGCGGTGTTCAGGAATTTTAATCCACATCGGTGGACCGACCCTGACGATCCAAGGGCCCACCTAAGTCTGGGTCCTGTGGCTCGGGCTAGAGAGTCACGAATTCGGTAAGGACTATCTTTTGCCTTGGTTCATGACGGAAATCCAATTTCCAAATACGTGACTGTGCGGTTTTGATTGTATATATATATGGCGACATGATATATGGTACCCATGCCGTCTATGATTGATATTTATGATTTGAAATTGTTTCCAAAACATATAAACACTAGCAATAATATCAAATGCCTTTGTTTTATTCGTATCAAGCATATTTTGGCCGTTATAAGGTAAAAACTCTATCCTCCGGTTTGCGTTGCATTGTGTGATGGGAACTGAGTCTTATAATGGTTTCATTTTTATAAAAAGCATTGCGATGATTAAAAGAATGATTTGTTTTAAAGCACTGGCAATCCAATGGAGTAAACCCGTTCCATGAAAGTGGCGTGGCCCTGTGATAAGCCATATTATAAATGTGTTGAGTAGATTTCTCATACCAGTCCCATGACTGACTCGTAGTTTGTTTCACTTTCAAACTCGGGTGCCCCTTTTTCTACATGGGCAGCCTTGTATTTAGGTTTAACTGGCTTTCTCTGGATAGCTGGAGCTGAAGATGGATTCCATCATTTATCTCTTTTTATGCCGTTCAGCTCCTATTATACATATTTTGTTTGTTTTCCGCTGTAGACATTTATGTATAGCTGAACTGTATTTGTACTAAGTAAGATCCTGCATACTGTGTAACTCTGATGATTACTTTTATCCAGTATATTCTATTGTTCATTATGTGGTGTATTTATTTAATTCTGTTATGCTATTATCTGTTTCTGTGTTATATTCCAAGGATTACCCTTACCACCGTCAGTACGGGGTTTGGGGTCATCTCATAATCGACCATTCGTAATCAACCAATTTTCACACCAATCACAACCAATAAATATCGTCCATGGTTTTTGGACGAGGGGCATATATATATATATTTATATTTATATTTATATATAAGCATTTCACTTCTATTCAACACATATATAATTTTTACAACGTATATATAACTTATATATCAAACGTACAACTTATACAATGCTTATACAAGAGGTGTACAACGCTTATATAACTCATACATCGACTATATAATTTATACATCGTCGTTTTCCACATGGTTTATAATTTAGAAATCTCGCATTGGGTTCCACTCCACCAAAAATAGCAGAAGGCTCAGAAAAATATGCGGTCTCTTCTAGAATGTAGAAGACGTCCACACGGTCACGATGTTTCCTGTTTCATCAATTTTCGTCAACACATGAGAAAGATACGATTTTTCAAAGTTTGCAACAGTTTAAAGGTGTTAAAACAGTTGAAAATAAACAAAGCCGTATACCTCGTTTTGATATTCAAAACTAGGTTTTGAATTTTTGCTCGATCCGTGAAGCCATTTGTCGATCGGCCTTTGCAGCGTGAGAGAGCTTTGAAAACCGATCCAAGGGGTGGTAGCCGCGGCGAACTCGAACCAGGGAGGAAGGAACGGCGGCGCTCGAAAGTCCCAGACTTTCCGGGCTTAGATCTCGCTCCACACGACACGATAGAGGGCAAGGATTATATGGATTTGAAGCTTGGAGGACCCTCTTCAAAAACCCTAACTGGACTGACGCGATTTGATGCGAGATCGAAGAGAAAAAGAGGGGAGAAGGGTTGAAGAACTATCGCCGTTCGATCTGGGGGTTTCGGGAGTGAATACGGGGAGAGAGGATTGAAGTGGACCAATAGGATTTTTTTTATATATTTTTATATCTCTAAAATACCCTTTTTCACACACGAACACCAATCCAAACCCAACGACTGTCGTCCCTAGAGTTTTACCCCCATTCCGAACACAATGGGATATGTTTCGTAGGCCTATTCGACTGTTTCAGTCAGTTTTCATTCAATTCAAAATATATAACATTCAATATTCGATTTGAACGTACATTTCAATTTGCTAGGGCCACAAACTGATTCGAAAAATTCCAGAAAAATAAATCTAGCTATGTTTTGACGATACGGTCCCAACAAAACTAGTTTTGTCGAATTCTGAGACCGTTTGAAAATGGCCCATTTCTGGTCGATCCAATTTAACTGTAATTGACCAAAACACGTTTTCCTTTGCCACGCTCACCTATTAGCTTCAAAAATTATGAAATTTGAAACCTAGCAATAAATTCACATCCCGGATCCAACAAAAGTGGTTTCGTCGAATTCCAAGGTCGTTTGCAAAATGGCCATTTTCTCGGGCTATATAAATTCCATAGCGACCTTTCTGAAAATTCATTTGGCCATAACTTTTGCTTTTTGCTATGAAACTTCGATTTTTCAGATTCGTTAGAAAGGCATTCACTAACAGATTTAAATATTTTTGGTTTCACTCAAATCCGTTTTGATTTGCACCCGGTACAGTCAGTCAAAGTTTGAATTCAAATTTTGAAACTACCGCGCCATTTCAGGCCTTGTTTCTAATTAGAATTAATTATATTCGTTTTCAAATGTCGATTCAAACTTACTTTTCATTGTTATCCTTTAAAATATTTATTTTAAATATTTAAAATCCACTAAAATAGCCAATTTAAATTTTTTAAATTGGTTCAGATTTTCCGGGTCGTAACAATCTCCCCCACTTAAAACTTTTCGTCCCCGAAAAGGAACAAAGTCGAAAGTGGTTTGATTAATCAACTCTACGTTCGATCTGGCATCCATTCTCCAACTTTTCAGTTTATGAGAATTTTCAAATTCTTCAAAAATTTGGCTAACACCCGGAATTTTCGAAAAATTTCGCCATAACCTCCTTTGTACGGGGAGGGGTTGGAAATTTATTGGGGCGTATTAGGTACCCAATAAATCCTATAAATCATACACATATTTATAGTGATATATTCTGGTGTTTACAGGGTAGCGTGTATAGATAATAACTCCAGAGAATAAATTCTCGTCACCCTGTTAAAGCCTGAGGGAGTGTGTATTTTAATTGCTTCAGAGGATAAATCCTCGTCACCTCGTCTCGTGTGGGAAATAAATAGTCCATGTGCCGTATCTAATGACTAGAGAGACGTGATTATTGTCAACTCTAGACCCGTGTAGGGTTTTTTAATATGGCAATTTATCGTTACAATTTTATATGGTCTATATCAGTCATCAGTTCAACCTGTAAAATATGGTCATCGCCATACAAGCCTCTCGCTCGTATGGTAAATCTTACACCTCGTCACACAAGCTCCAAATGCTTATGTGGTATGTGATGAAGTATGCCTATCTTCAGAAGTATGCCATGTAGTGTAGTTCAAAATTAATTGTTACTATCCTATGGCGATGTTTATTATTACACACAGAACAACCAGCACTCCGCATCCAATGGCATTCACAGGAGTTGATATAGTAATAAAATTGCGCATCCAACTCATAAAGGTTTACCTATTTGTCGGGCACGCAAATAAAATCTTTACTCAAAAGCTAATCCATTTACCTGTTCAAACATATATAATGCACACGTATATATCTATCTATTTTTAAATCAGTTCAATGTGTGATTTAATCGAATAAATTCTACTATTTATTCTATTATTGATTAAATTAACTATCGTTCTAATAATTTAATTAACCATATCTACTATCACACAACACAAACATCAATCAATTTGTTTTTGACTTTTCAAAAATATACTAATCAATTTCTATATTTCTTTAAAATCATTCAGACTATAGAATTAAAAGTGCACATCCATGGAAAGAAAATAACAACAGAGTAGAGAACTAATTGGAAATTTCAAAATAGGCTAAATGTACCTTGCACCGGAGTCAATCAGAGATATCTACTCGACACTTAGGATAGATTTTCTGAATGCTCTCCTCGGTTTCCCAAGTACAATCTCGCGAATCCCCACTCCATTGCACTTTGACTAAGTGAACCTTCTTGTTCCTCAGCTCTTTGGTTTCTTTGCCGATAATCTTTAGCGGCTCTCTCCTCACAGCCAATTCAGGGGTAATTTCAATATCCTATTGCGCTGCTTCTTCCACGATCAAGTCTGGATCATGAACGTGCTTTCGAAGTTGAGATATGTGAAATACATCATGCACTCCAGGCAACCAATCAGGCAATTTAACCCTATAAGCAAGAGTTCCGATCCGTTCTAGAATAGGAAACGGACCAATGAATTTGGGCGCCAACTTCCCAGTTTTACTGAACTGGATAACTCCTCTCATCGGTGATACTTTCAAATATACATAATCGCCAACTGCAAACGATATATCTCTCCTTCTCTTATCGGAATAGCTTTTCTGGCGGCTTTGAGCGGCGAGTAATCGTTTCTTAATAAAATCAACTTTGTCGGCAGCTTCTCGGATCATATCAGGCCCTAACACAAGTCTATTACCGGGTTCGACCCAACAAGCAGGAGATCGGCACAGTCTACCATACAATGCTTCGAATGGTGACATTGTCAGGCTCGCATGGTAGCTGTTGTTATAAGAGAATTCAGCCAAATGTAGATGGTATTCCCATGATCGACCGAAATCTAGAACACAAGCCCGCAATAGATCTTCTAGTATACAATTCACCCTCTCAGTTTGACCATCTGTCTGAGGATGATAGGCGGTGCTTAGGTTCAGCTTTGTTCCCAACTCTACTTGAAATGCCTCCCAGAATTTGCTAGTAAATATTGTATCTCTATCACTAACTATACTGATCGGCACTCCGTGTAGTCTAACAATTTCCTTGAAGTAAATCTGTGCCAGACTCTAAGCAGTTCTGTTTGATCTGACAGGTATGAAATGGGCGGTCTTCGTGAAGCGATCTACGATCACCCAAATATTGTCATTTCCTTTTCTGGTTCTGGGAAAACCATCTATGAAGTCCATGGAAATATGTTCCCACTTCCAACCAGGAACGTCCAGCGGTTGCAACAGTTCAGCAAGTTTCTGTTGGTCGCTTTTGACTAGCTGGCAAGTAGGGCATCAGCTAACATATAAAGAAATGTCCCTCTTCGTCGACTTCCACCAGAAAGTGCGTTTGATGTCATTATACATTTTGCTTACTCCCGGATGGATACTAAGTTTTGACTTGTGGCATTCATTAAGTACTTCCTTTCGGAGCTCAGCAATGTTAGGAACACAGATTCGACCTTTTAGCCTTAGAATCCCATCATTATCAACCTGAAAACTCGAGGGTTCGCCTTTCTGAATTATCTCTCTGATCTTCTGAATGAAGTGATCATCCTTCTGAAGAGCAGAAATTTTAGCTATCAATGAAGTCGTGATAATAAAATTGGCGATCATTTCATTCTTTCGCCTTAACACATCGCCCACGACATTGGCTTTCCCTGGAGTGTATAGAATCTCGAAATCATATGCTGCAAAGAATTCTAGCCAACGTTGCTACCTCAGATTCAAGTCCTTCTGGGTGAACAGATACTTCAACGACTGGTGATCTGTAAACAGTTCGAATTTCTCACCCAGAAGATAGTGTCTCCAGATTTTCAAAGAGAATACGATAGCCTAACTCAAGATCATGAGTGATGTAGTTTTTCTCATGCGGCTTCAGCCGACGGCAAGCATAAGCTATCACTTGACCTCTTTGCATTAACACTGCACCCAGGCCTTCTCTAGAGGCATCTGTCCAGACTTTTAAATCCTGATTGCCGTAGATAATGGTTAACACTGGAGCAGTTGTTAATCTTAACTTTAGCTCTTCAAAAGCCTCCTCACATTCTGGAGTCCATTTGAATTTTGAGTGCTTCTTTGTAAGCTTCGTTAAGTGACTAGATATCTTCGAAAAGTTTTTAACAAACTTTCGGTAATAATTAGCCAATCCAAGAAAACTTCGGACTTCTGTGGGAGTACTAGGCTGTTTCCAGTTTTGAATAGCTGTGATTTTACTTGGATCCACAGCAATTCCTTCTTTCGATACGACATGGCCTAGAAATTTCACTTCATCTTGCCAGAATATACATTTGGATAGTTTGGCTTTCAATACATTCTTTCTCAGAATTTCTAGAACCTGTTCCAAATGCTTTTCATGTTCAGCTTTTGATTTAGAGAAGATTAGAATATCGTCAATAAAAACCAGAACAAACTTATTCAAAACCCCTTTGAACACTCTATTCATCAAATCTACGAAGTAAGCTGGAGCGTTACATAAGCCGAACGACATTACTAACCACTCATAGAATAAGTCCGGACCTCTGAATGCTATCATAGGAACACATTCTTTGGCAATACGAAGCTGATGGAAGCCTATAGCTAGGTCCATCCTTGAAAATACCTGTGCTCCATTTAGACGATCCAATAAATCATCTATTCGTGGCAATGGATATTTATTCTTTATGGTCTGCTTGTTCAAATCACGATAATCCACACATAGCCATAGAGTACCGTCAGACTTTGGGACAAACACCACTGTTGCTCCCCAATCAGAAAAACTAGGCCTGATTAGACCCTTCCATACAAGCTGTCTTGTTTGATTGTCTAATTCCTCTTTCTCTTTCAAGGACATTCTTCGAATAGCGTGAACTACCGGCCTTGCATTCGGAATTAAAGCAATTCTGAAATCTATTTCTCTCTGCGAAGGTAAGCGAACAACTTCTTCAAACACATCCGCATAATTCTTAACAACAGGAATATCTTTTACGAGGTCGGGAATATTCTCTGTGACTTCAGGGATATTTTCTATTTGAGCAGGAGAAACATTTAGAGCCGACCAAAAGTCTTTTCTATTTGAATTCGGGCCTTCACATGGTATGGTTATATAATTCCCTGATTGGGCCTTTGCCTTAACCACCCTCTCGGCACATCTGACCTCTTCTTCTTATTTAGTTAACCAATCCAATCCCAAAATAAGATCGAATTCAGTAAAATTCATGACGATGGAGATGGTAGGGAACTTATAACAGAAAAAAGAGACAGGCACCCCCACAAACCCAACTAAGATCGAGAGAACCCCCAAGTGGATTTTGGACAGTCATTGGTTCTTTGAGCTAAATTCAAATCCAACTTCTTAACTGCATTCTTGGCAATGAAGCTTCGTGACGCGCCTGTATGAAACAACACTTTGACTGAAATGTTTTTGACGCTAAGCGTGCCTTCCAAAACATCTGGTCTTCCCTGACTAGCTGAGGGCTCAGAAGTCTCTGCTACTTCATTTATATGCACTGCTTTGGATCTCTTAAATAGCCGACAATCCTTTTCAAGATGGCCAGTCCGATGGCATTGACTGCACTTTCTATTCTCCTGAAAATTCTTCTCGGATTTAGACCCACCATCCTTTCGTCTGTTCGAAGATCTGAAGTTCCTCATCGAATGCCCTTGCTGATCACACTTTAGACACACGACTGTCTTTACCTTTTTCTGACCGACCTTTGTCCTCTTTCTGACCTCAGCCTTCGTACTTGCCTTAGGCTGCATACTTGTCTCTGGGCTATCAGCTTCGAATTTTCTTTTGCTGCTAGAACTGATTTCCGCTTCGTCTCGCAACATACCTTTCCTATCGAGATCTTCATACTGATAAGCCATATAAATCATTTCAGAAAAAGGAAGCTTCACATTCCTCATCACACTATTCTGATATTTTCTTTGCAGGCCATGAATAAATCTCAGATTCTTCCTCTTTGGATCTTGAATCAGATGAGGAGCAAAGTGAGAAAGTTCGTTGAATTTCTTATGATATCGTGGAATGGTCATATCTCCTTGTATCAGATAAGAAAATTCATCACATAATCGCTCAGTCGCTTCGGGAGGAGTAAATCTTTCCAGGAAAATCACTTTGAATCTGCCCCAGGTGATATCACCTTCTGGATTATCCTTAATAATCGAATCCCACCAGAACAAGGCTTCGTCTTTGAGTGCCCAGGATGCCAGTAATCTTTTCTGGTCACCTCTCAGCTTTAAACCATCAAAGATTTTCTCAGCAGAACGAATCCAAGCCTGTGTTTTCATAATAGATCCTTCGGCAGAGAACGGTATTCCACCTATATTTCGATACTTGATTAATAGGGCCTCAATATCCGGTTCTGCATTCCTTCTGTTTCTGACACTCATTTTCTAGTACTTCTGCAAATAGCAGATCAAGTGTCAGGTCACAGAAAAGATAATTTAAAACATAGAAACATATACTTGAATGGAAATGTATCTATCAAGGTGTTATTTCATTCTGCTACTCATACTAGGATATTACTGATCCTATCTGTATTGAGTTACCCGTCCTAGAACACTACTGGTTCTATTTCTGACGAGTTCGTTAATATGTTATATTCCAGCACTAAGCTTAACCAAAGCTCTGATACCAAATGTGACGCCCTCGAACCCCGTACTGATGGTGGCAAGGGTAATCTATGGAATATAACACATAAACAGATAATAGCAGAACAGAAATAAATAAATACACCAGATAATGTACAATAGAATACACTGGATAAACATAATCATCAGAGTTACACAGTATACAGGATCATACTTAGTACAAATACAGTTCAGCTATACATAAATGTCTACAGCGGAAAACAAACATAATGTACAATAGGAGCTGAACAGCATAAAAAGTGATAAATAATAGAATCCATCTTCAGCCCCAGCTACCCAAAAAGAGCCAGCTAAACCTGAATACAAGGCTGCCCATGTAGAAAAAGGGGCACCCAAGTTTGAAAGTGAAACAAACTACGAGTCAGTCATGGGACTGGTATGAGAAATCTACTCAACACATTTAAAATATGGCTAATCACAGGACCATGCCACTTTCGTGGAACGGGTTTACTCCATTGGATTGCCAGTGCTTCGAAACAAATAAATCTTTTAAACATCACAATGCTTTTTATAAAAATGAAGCCATTATAAGACTAAGTTCCCATCACACAATGCAACGCAAACCAGAGGATAGAGTTTTACCTTATAATGGCCAAAATATGCTTGATACGAATAAAACAAAAGCATTTGATATTATTACTAGTGTTTATAAGTTTCAAAAACAATTTCAATCATAACTATCAATCATAGACGGCATGGGTACCATATATCATGTCGCCATATATATATATATATATATATATATATATATATATATATATATATATATATATACAATCAAAACCACACAATCACGTATTTGGAAATTGGATTTCCGTCACGAACCAAGGCAAAAGATAGTCCTTACCGACTTCGAGACAATCTAGCCTACCATGTCTCAGGATCAGAACGCATCGACCCTTTGAGCGTCAGGGCCAGTCCACCGATGTGGATTAAAGTGCCTGAACAATACATCTCCCCGCCCTATGGGGCGCAAATGAGTCAACGAATGACTTAATCGATCCCGTATCGACCAATATATCCGAGGCGCCTCGCTATCCATCATCCACATATGTAAAATGTCAGGCCGTGTAAAAACACTTACACAACTCCTAGCTAGAAAGAAACGCATGCCCTCCCTGAGGTCCTTCTCCCGTTTCTGGTTCATAACGGGGTGTGAGGCTCGCGAATTCACGTCATACACAAATCTACGCCACACAGGCGGTGCTTTGATCATCAATCACAAGACTTTGCTTTTCAGCAGAAACCCTGATCACTGCATCTTAGCATGTCACACAGGCAATTCACACCATGCAACTGATGGCCATCAATCACATAGGATAAATTCCATTGTCAGACACACAATCCATTTACAAGTCCGTTCTGGGTCGGAACGAAACCGGAGGCACTATATACCTCGCAAACCCATCGATCTCCACGTACGTCTGGACGATCACCACTCATTATCCATATTTCGGGATGCCTCCCAATCCGGACATCAGTTACCATCCAAACGAGGTGAAGATTTCCGGTCTTCAACCTCCGTCTTCATCTTCGATTTCTTATCGTCGATTCAGTTATTCAGAATGGGATAAACCCGGTCTTTCTGAGCAACTCGCATATATAATAAACAAGTGCTACACAGACACTACATACGCATCATTTCAATTCATTAGTCTCTAACCGTCAATCAGTAAGAGAACGATTTCCCAAATATTAACCCCAAAGGCCGAAACCAACATCAGATCAAAATCTAGGAAACCATTCGACTTAGTTAACCTTCAGTTAATTTCTAAATTTCACAACCATATCGTTTATAATATTTTATAACGATTTATCGCTATTTTTATTTATTTTAAAATAGCCAATTTATTCAAACGACGCTTCGGGCCATAACGCGGTCGTGGCGTTGTTTTTCTTCAGATTTGATTTACACATATCTGAAAATCTAACCGTTAGATCTTCACAAAATTTACATCATTAGAAAGATCTTTTCAAAACGAATCCAATGGTTCCAGTTTTGGGAAAATCCGACGGTCGGATCTCCCGGTATAATCATTTGAAGTTTCGATTTCAAAATTTGAACTGCAGCGTCGTTATTTGATTTAACATAATTTTTTTTATATATATATATATATATATAATCGATTCTGGCGCTGTTTTTCTTCAGATTTGAATTAAACATTCCAGACAATCCAACCATTGGATCTTTACAAAGTTGGTGCCGTTGGAAAGATATTTCCAAAGCGAACCCAATGGTTGCGGTTTCGTGAAAATCTGATGGTCGGATC
This sequence comes from Allium sativum, assembly GCA_030737875.1. Lineage (NCBI taxonomy): Eukaryota > Viridiplantae > Streptophyta > Magnoliopsida > Asparagales > Amaryllidaceae > Allium > Allium sativum. The sequence goes on along the minus strand of CM060909.1, from coordinate 259,423,089 downwards.
TCCCGCACTAATCGTTTGAAATCACGGTTTCAAAATACGAACTGCAGCTTCGTTATTCGATATATTTCAATTCTATTTATATATATATATATTGATTCTTCAATTTCAAAGCTATATTCTTTTCTTACATTTGATAAAAATGATATTTTTATCCAACAAACATTCACTTCGACACTTCACTATTTTTAACAACTCATGTGTACAGTAAAAATGTGAATTTTATTGTAAAACAATTCATTTCAAAACACGGTTATTTTATATAGTTCATATTGATGATAAAAATAGGATTTTTATTATAAAACAATTTATTTCAAAACGAGATTATTTTATATAGTTCATATAGGTAATAAAAATATGATTTTTATTATAAAACAATTTATTTCAAAACGAGATTATTTTATATAGTTCATGTAGGTAATAAATATATGATTTTTATTATAAAACAATTTATTTCAAAACAAGATTATTTTATATAGTTCATATAGGTAATAAAATTATGATTTTATTTTAAAACAATTTATTTCAAAATATGAACACCATTCAACACATGAATTTCAATTCAACGAATGAATTTTGATTCAACACATGAAGGTTTTCTATAGTTGGTATATATAGATAAAAAGGTGATTTTTATATTTAAAACACAAATACCATAAAACACATGAATTTCAATTCAACGAATGAATTTCGATTCAACACATGAAGGTTTTCTATAATTGGTATATATAGATAAAAAGGTGATTTTTATATTTAAAACACGAATACCATTCAACACATGAATTTCAATTCAACAAATGAATTTCGATTCAACACATGAAGGTTTTCTATAATTGGTATATATAAATAAAAAGGTGATTTTTATATTTAAAACATGAATACCATTCAACACATGAATTTTAATTCAACGAATGAATATCGATTCAACACATGAAGGTTTTCTATAATTGGTATATATAGATAAAAAGGAGATTTTTATATTTAAAACACGAATACCATTCAACACATGAATTTCAATTCAACGAATGAATTTCGATTCAACACATGAAGGTTTTCTATAGTTTATATATATAGATAAAAAGGTGATTTTTATATTTCAAAACAATTTATTTCAAAACATGAATGTCATTAAATAGATGAATTTCCATTCAACACACGAATATAGTTTCAACACATGAAAATAATTCTAACACATAAATATTATTCAAAATTTCGGTAGCATAACGGTAGGGTAGTTAAAACCGGGACCGTCCCCAGTACGGCTCCTCGCTCTACCTTAAAGCCTCGTAGATTTTGACAATGGGGAATCATGCATCTAGTTTTCATGCAGACGGCATGTATATTTTTTTCATTTCCACAAATAATCCTATGTGGTTTCAACCAAATATTTCTCAACCACAAACGGGTATTTTTCAACCACAATCAATCAATTTCAACCACAAACAGTTCTAATAGACCATTCGTAATCAACCAATTTTCACACCAATCACAACCAATAAATATCGTCCATGGTTTGTGGGCGAGGGGCGTATATATATATAAGCATTTCACTTCTATTCAACACATATATAATTTTTACAATGCGTATATAACTTATATATCGAACGTACAACTTATACAATGCTTATACAAGAGGTGTACAATGCTTATATAACTCATACATCGACTATATAATTTATACATCGTCGTTTTCCATATCGTTTATAATTTAGAAATCTCACATTGGGTTCCACTCCACCAAAAATAGCAGAAGGCTCAGAAAAATATGCGGTCTCTTCTAGAATGTAGAAGACGTCCACACGGTCATGATGTTTCCTATTTCATCGATTTTCGTCAACACATGAGAAAGATACAATTTTTCAAAGTTTGTAATGGTTTAATGGTGTTAAAACAGTTGAAAATAAACCAAGCCGTATACCTCGTTTTGATGTTCAAAACTGGGTTTTGAATTTTTGCTCGATCCGTGAAGCTATTCGTCGATCGGCCTTTGCAGCGTGAGAGAGCTTCGAAAACCTCTCCAGGGGGTGGTAGCCGCGGCGAACTCGAACCAGGGAGGAAGGCATGATGTAATAACCCGGAAATTGTGAACCAGTTTAAAATTTTTATTTCGGCAATTTTAGCGAATTTTGAATATTTAAAATAGATAATTTTAAATAATATCGACGAGTAATTTATTTTGAATATAATTAGAACGTATCTATTATATACGCCGTCGTTAGAATATAAATAATTATATATAATTATAAATAGAATTGAAAATGGCGTGGTAGTTCGATAATTCGATTTCAAACTTCAAATGAATGTACCGGGTGCAAAACAATCCGGATTTTAGTGAAACCAAAAACAATAGGATCTAATTGATGATATATTTCCAACGAATCCGAAAAATCAAGATTTCATAGCGGGAATCAAAAGATATGTCCAGTTGAAAATTCAGAACAGTCGCTATGGAATTCAGGCCCTTAAAAATGGAAATTTTGCAAGCGACCTCGGATTTCGACGAAACCACTTTTGTTGGGTCCGTGATGTTAAATTATTGCTAGGTTTCAAATTTCATAATTTTTCGAATCAATATGTGAGCGTGGCAAAGGAAAACGCGTTTGACCAGTTTCAGTTGATTTTAATCGACTGAAAAATGGCCATTTTTCCAACGGTCTCAGAATTCGATGAAACTAGTTTCGTTAGGACCGTATCGTCGATACGAAGCCAGAAAATATTTTTCTAGGATTTTTCGAGTTCGTATGTGACCCCGGTAATTTGAAATGTGCGTTAAAATTAAATATATAGTGATTTATATTTGATTTTGATGGAAACTGATCGAAATAGTCGAATCAGCCCGCGATACATATTCCATTGTGTTCGGAATGGGGGTAATTAGCTAGGGACGACAGTCGTTGAGATTCGATTGGAGTTCGTGGTGTAAATCAATTAATTGATGAATTAAAATAATATTAAATTATAAAATAAAATAAATATCTCCTCCCTCCCTCCTATATGTTGGTCAACGCCCCCTTACCCGTATCGTTTCAAACCCGAACGAAATTAAAAAAAAAGAGCTCGAGCCCGATCCAGTCGCCCCACTCTCGTCTTCCGCCGTCGCATCCACCCTCCTCCCCCCTCCGATCGAGCGCTCCGCCGCCCCAAGCAGCAGCTCCGGCCACCACCCTTCCTCTCTCACTTTCTCTCCCTTTCTGTTTTGGCCGAAGTTCCCAAACCCCTCCACGAAGTCGAGACCGCCTGCCACCTCCGGCGCCAGTCCTTCGACGCCCCTCCGACCTGGCAAGCCTCCCCAATCGTAGCCGCCACCTCCGCCTGCTCCCCTGGCCCACCAGCACGCGCGCGACCTCCTCCCCCTCCGCAGTTCGCAACAGACAGCCCTCCGCCTCCTCCTGACCACCGTGAGCTCATCCTCTGGCCATGTCAGATTCTGTCGCCCTTCCGACGAACAGTGCGCCCCTCAGTCCCATTCGCTGTAAGCTTTTCAATTTATTTATTTATTTTATTTAATAAAATCAGTAATTACGGTATTTAAAAATCAGTTTTTACAGTTTTAAAAATATAGATAAGAATATGAATAAGAATTAGATTGTAATGGCGTCAAAGATTTGATTTTTAACGATGATAAAAATATAATTTGTATAATATAGAAAAGGATAAAATTTTAGTCGATCTAAAAATATGATTTTTGTGGATATAAGAATAAGATTTTTCATTGATTTCAAATAATATTTCATGGATCGAAAATGGGATTTTCTTAAGTTGAAAAATATGATTGCGTAGAAGTGAAAAATACGATTTCATTGAATAGAGAATATGATTTTTACATATATAACGAAATAAAAATCTGATTTTTATTATATGTATAGTGATATAAAAATGTGATTTTTATCCATCTAGCGTTGGAATAAGAATGTGATTTTCTACGTGAACAGCGTGATAAGGATTATGCTGGAAGTACGGGCAGAACCAGAAATTCAGAAATATAACCGGCGGAGTGGAACCCTCGGTGAGAACTTCTCACTCAAAATTTCTTTTTCTAGTTATATATATATACTAGGATGCAGACGGTGCTTAGTAGCACCCGACACCCGTCATCCACAGACCATGGATGGCTTGTTTGTTCAATTGTTTGGTTGTGTAGTTGGTTAGATTATTTGGTTGGAACTGAATTGTTTGGTGAAATGAAATTGATTTGATTGATGTGTGAATGGCGTGGGCCTTCACTAGACCGGGGATAAGGCTAGGCCTCGTCCCGTTTCTAGTATCGTGCCGTTATGCCGCCGAAATTTTCTAAAATAAGTTAGAAAATAAAAATATCATTTTATTTAAAGAATGAACTGAATAGAAATTCATATGTTAAAATAAAATGTTTTATCGTTAAAAATATATAATTTTTAACGTGAATATGAATATAGTGAATGTGAATAAATAAATATTCATTTACAAACCGGACGGTTTGTTTATGTACACCTATTTGAAGGACATTGATTGGGACGATAAATTTTACACATCGCCCAACTGCACAAATAAAATATGTGTTTGATTGTTTGAAACCCCACACGGGTGTTGGGATGAAATTTGAGGTTCACTCATCCTGATTGATTAAATATGTCGATCGATTGATTGACAGGCTGTTATAAGCGTTAAATATCTATATTTGATGCTTATACAGTGTAGTGCACTTTGGTTGATGGTTGATTATTTTTCAATGCTATTATATACGTGTGATGTATGAAAATCCATATAATTAATATTATATGGTGATTGATTGGGCCTCATTCCAATTTAGAAAATAAAGAATATTATAAAATAAAGGTTCATGTGTTGACAGTACTCATCCGTTGAGATTAGTCATGTGTTGAACGAAATATTTTGATAATAACAACTATTTTGAAAAAGAAATATTCGAAATAGAATATTTGAAAATAGAAATATATAAAGCCGTGTTGATTAGATTGACGCCATTTTGACGTGAACGATATTTATATCGATTTTATTCATTTTGAATCGAATCGAATAGAAAACGATTTCGAATTGAATCGAATAGAAAACCAATTTGAATTGAATCGAATAGAAAACCAATTTGAATTGAATCGAATAGAAAACGATTTCGAATTGAATCGAATAGAAAACCAATTTGAATTGAATCGAATAGAAAACCAATTTGAATTGAATCGAATAGAAAACGACTTTGAAATTGAATTGAATTAAAAATGAATTCAAATTGAATTGAAAGCGAATTGAAATGAATTCAAATTGAATTGAAATTTGAATTGAATAGAAATGAATTTTAAAACGAATTTATAAAGAAGAATTCATTTGTGCTTTGGATTGAAATGGAAGTTGAAATTGTTTTTGAAACGAATTTAAAACTATTTATATATTTCGTTTTAAAAAGAAATCGACGAAATATATATATATATATATATTATATATAATATAATGGCCCGAATAGAATGCGCCGCGCCGCGGCAGTTCGCGAATTTCGACCATTTATGTCAAACGGACATTACGGGAGATCCGACCGTCGGATTCTCCTAAAACCGGAACCGTTGGGTTCGTATCGAAAAGAGCTTTCTAACGAATGTGAGAAATTAGAATTCTAACGATTGGATTTGGAATTATGTCCAAATCAAATTTGAAAAAGGTCGTTGTAAGTGCAGTTCGATGGCCATTGATGGAAATCGACTGTACGGGCCTTGATAAAATTATTAAAAATAGTAATAATTTGTGTAAAATCATAAAAAATGATTTAGAAAGGATTGAGATGAAAAACTCAATATTTGAAAAGATAAAAATAGATTTTTATCGAAATGAACTAGTTTTGAACTAGAATTATAATTCTATTTATTTTTAAATAAATAAATTGAATTTGAAAAGGGTTTTAAAAATAACCAGAATTTCCAATGATTGCATTGGGAGGAATTTGAATCGAAATTGTCTTCGGAATATTTCGATGTTGGATTTCGTGATTATACAGATGTTGTTATGGAAATTTGAAAGATATAGATATGTATATCGTTGTTTCCAATACGATATTTGTTGGTCGTAGAATTTGATATTGAATATAAGCCGGGATATTTCCTATTCAGAGACTTGTAATTAATATCAAATGTGATTTGGGTTTGTCGTGAATGGTGTCTTGACTAACACTGTTCTTGAACCCAGTTCAGAAAAGATTAAATCTTTTTATTTATATTTAATGAAGTGTACCAATTAAATAATATTTAATTGGAATTGAATTTATATAGATTTTTGGGTTTATCGTGGACATTGTTTTAAATAACACTCGTTCTTTAACCCGATAATTAATGGAATGTGATTTTGGGTTTATCGTGAACTGTGTTTTAAATGACACTGATTCTTTAACCCAGTTAAAGATTAAAACTAAGTGGAGTTTTTATGAATCTTTAATTAGATTGAAATAATCGTAAATGGAGTATCACCAGTTTTACTCCAGGCGATAGTTAAATCTTCAATTAGATTTGAACGTGAAATGGTAATTGAATTTACCGATAACACCGTGGTGTTAGATATGAAGTATTACCAGTTTTACTTCATGGGATGAATAGGTTGGGATTGGGAAATTAAAATAAATGATTACTTCGGTAAGGTTCGTTAATTCCGACTAGTTGAATCAAAATTCAAAAGAAGATTAGAGAATAAATTCAAGGAATTTATCTTTAATAAAATTAATGGGAACCTCTCCCTATGAATGTGAAATTTAGAAACTAACTGTCGGTTAGCCAAGTAGAATGGTTTTCTGGATATTGATCTGATGTTGGTTTCGGCCTTCGGGGTTAATATTTGGGGAATTATTCTCTTGATTAATTTACGGTTAGCGACTGATGAATTGGAATGATACGACGATAAGTCGAAGATGAAGACGGTGGTCGAAGACCAGAAGTCTTCCCGTCGTTTGGGTAATTACTGATGATCTTGATTGGGCTGTACACCCAAGAAGATGGAAACAGTTGGTGATCGTCCAAACGTACTTGGAGATCGATGGATATGCGGGGTACTAGGTGCCTCCGGTTTCGTTCAGACCCAGAACGGACTTGTAAATGGACTGTGTGTCTGACATTGGATTTTAGTCCGTGCGATTGATCTCTATCAAATATATATCTGTTTGGCGGCGGTGAATTTATTCTCTTGCTTAACGCCCTTCTCTGAGACGTACGAGCTCAGGGGTTATATATTGATGGATATCAAACGCATGGAGTAAATTGCCTGTGTGGCATGCCTAAGTGGCAATTGATCGAGGCTTCTGTTGAAAAGAAAAACCTTGTGGCGATGATCAAAGCACAGCCTGTGTGGCACAGCTTTGTGTAACGTTGATTCGCAAGTATCACACCCGGTATGAACCAAAAACGGGAGACGGACATCAGGGAGGACATGCGTTTCTTTCTAGTTAGGAGTGGCGTCAGTGCTTGAACTGGCTGACGAGTTTGACTCATGTGGATGTTGATTATTATTACTTGCTGAAAAGCGAGGCGCCTCGTGATATCGGTTTCGGCCGATGCTTCTGGTCGGCTGACGGGCCAGGCTTACGCCCCAAAGGGCGGGGAAACGTATTGTTCAGGCACTATAATCCACATCGGTGGACCGGCCCTGACGATCCATGGGGCAGTTGCGGCTGTTCCTGAGGCTCGGGCTAGAGAGTCTCGAATCGGTTGAGGACTATCTCTTGCCTTGGTTCATAGATGGAAATCCAATTTCCAAATACGTGACTTTGCGGTTTTATTTGTAAACCTATATATGGCGACATAGTGGCATGGGACGCTCATGCCGCCTATGATTGATATTTATGATTTGAAGTTGTTTTATACACTATGCACTTATAATAGTATCAAATGATTTGTTTTAAACGTATCAAGCATTCTTGTCTATTATAAGGTAAAAACCCTATCCTCCGGCTTGCGTTGCATTGTGTGATAGGACCTGGGTCTTATAATAGCTTCATTTTTCTTTATTTAGCATTGCGTTGTTGTTTTATGCACTGGTATTCTTGGGAGGAAACCTGTTCCGTGTTATACGGCGTGGTCCCTTGATTTACCTAACTTTAAAATAAAGATTAATAACTGTTTTAGTTCTCACACCAGTCACATGACTGACCTGGAGTTTATTGTTTTAACCTAAACTCTGGGTGCCCTTATTTTGACGTGGGCAGCTAGTAGTTTTTGTTTTGCAGATTTATATTCACAGGATCCTGGTTTACAGCTGGAACGATATCCGGGAAGCTTTGTATCCGTATATCTCCTTCTAGTTATGTATTGTATTATTTTCCGCTGCGATGTATTTAAATGTAATTTAAATCTCTGATATTTCTGTGTTTGTTTATACTCTGTATATTCTTGTAATCTGATGCATTGTTGTAATATACAATGAAATGTTCTTCCGTGTGCGTTCTGATTTGTCGTGTTCTCAAAATGATCGGGCGTTTCGAGCGGTCTGGGTCGGTTTAGCGACTGGTTCGGACCGAGCGAAATTCCTTTTCGTCACACATGACGACGCTCGAAAGTCCCAGACTTTCTGGGCTTGGATCTTGCTCCACACGACATGATAGAGGGCAAGGGTTATATGGATTTGAAGCTTGGAGGACCCTCTTCAAAAACCCTAACTGGACCGACGCGATTTGATGCGAGATCGAAGATAAAAAGAGGGGAGAAGGGTTGAAGAACTATTGCCGTTCGATCTGGGGGTTTTGGGAGTGAATACGGGGAGAGAGGATTGAAGTGGACCAATAGGATTTTTTTTATTATTTTATATATTTTTAAATCTCTAAAATACCCTCTTTCACACACGAGCACCAATCCAAACCCAACGACTGTCATCCCTAGCGTTTTACCCCCATTCCAAACACAATGGGATATGTTTCGTAGGCCCATTCGACAGTTTCTGTCAGTTTTCATTCAATTTAAAATATATAACATTCAATATTCGATTTGAATGTACATTTCAATTTGCCAGGGCCACAAACTGATTCGAAAAATAAATCTAGCTATGTTTTGACGATACGGTCCCAACAAAACTAGTTTTGTCGAATTCTGAGACCGTTTGAAAAATGGCCCATTTCTGGTCGATCCAATTTAACTATAATTGACCAAAATACGTTTTCCTTTGCCACGCTCACCTATTAGCTTCAAAAATTATGAAATTTGAAACCTAGCCATAACTTCACATCCCGGATCCAACAAAAGTGGTTTCATCAAATTCCGAGGTCGTTTGCAAATTGGCCATTTTCTCGGGCTATATAAATTCCGTAGCGACCTTTCTGAAAATTCATTTGGCCATAACTTTTGCTTTCCGCAATGAAACTTCGATTTTTCAAATTCGTTAGAAAGGCATTCACTAACAGATTTAAATATTTTTAGTTTCACTCAAATCCGTTTTGTTTTGCACCCGGTACAGTCAGTCAAAGTTTGAATTCAAATTTTGAAACTACCGCGCCATTTCAAACCTTGTTTATAATTAGAATTAATTATATTCGTTTTCAAATGTCGATTCAAACTTACTTTTCATCGTTATTCTTTAAAATATTTATTTTAAATATTTAAAATCCACTAAAATAGCCAATTTAAAAATTTTAAATTGGTTCAGATTTTCCGGGTCGTTACACTACACTATGCACTTATAGCAATATTGAAAGAGAAGTTTCACGTATCAAGCATGTTTGGCTGCTATAAGATAAAACTCTATCCTTCGGCTTGCGTTGCATTGCGTGATGGGACCTGAGTCTTATAATAGCTTCATTTTTTTAAAAAGCATTGCGTTGTTTATTTTTGATATTCTTGGGGTTAAACCCATTCTGTGAAATACAGCATGGTCCCTTGATTTACCTAACTTTAAAATCAATTTAATAACTGTTTTGAGTTCTCATACTAGTCCCATGATTGACCTGGAGTTTATTGTTTCTTCCTAAACTCTGGGTGCCCATATTTTCCATACGGGTAGTCAGTAGTTTAGTTTTGCAGATATTATGTTCATAGGATCCTGATCTACAGCTGAAGCGATATTCGGAAAGCTCTGTGTCCGTGTATTTCTTTTATTTGTATTTTGTATTATTTTTCTGCTGCTATGTAATTTAAATCTCTAATATTATTTTCTGTTGTATAATTATTCATACTCTGGAATATTCTTGTACTCTAATGTAAATTGTTGTAATAAGCAATGAAATGTTCTTCTGTTTGTATTCTGATGTGTCGTGTTCTCAAAACAACTCGGGCTTTCTTTTACTGGGAAGTTTGGGTCGTCACAACCGTCTTCATCGTCGACTTTTGGTCGTCGTATTAATTATTCAGAATGAGTTAAACCCGATCTTTCCGATAACTCGCGTATTTTATAATCAAGTGCTATAAAAACACATCATACGCCTCATTCCAATCCAGAATATTATTTCATTAAAATATTCACATTATTAGGGGAAGGTTCCCATTAATTTTATCAAGGATAAATTCTTTCAAATTCATTCTTTAATCTTCCTCTGGATATTAATTCAAACTAAATTAAAGTTCTTAAACTAGTCGGGATTATCGAAGCATACCGAAGTAATCATTTCTTTTATTGTCCCAATCCCAACCTATTCATCCCATGGAGAAAAAATGGTAATACTCCATATCTAACACCATAATGTTATCGGTAAACTTAATTACCATTTCATATTCAAATCTAATTAAAGATTTAACTATCGCCTGGAGTAAAAACTGGTGATACCCCATTCTCGATCATTTCCTGAATTTGATAATTTAAATTATCACATTCTCATTTCAATCTAATTAAAGATTCATTAAAACTATAATTTAGTTTTAATCTCAAAAATCATTACTTAATGGTTATTCAAAGTTAGGAAATTAATCTTATCTTTAATTGGGCTAAAGAACTAATGTCATTTAAAACAGAGTTCACGATAAACCCAAAATCATATTCCATTAATTATGGAATCTTCACGGAAAACAAAACAATATATATATATTGTAATAACCCGGAAAATGTGAACCAGTTTAAAATTTTTTTATTAGGTTATTAACAAGAAATTTTAATGATTAAATAGCCTATTTCCATAAAATATAGAATTGTGTATAATAAGGCCGTTTGAAATTTTGAATACAAACAAAGTCTGACTGTGCAGGATGGAAAATATAACGGATTTTAGTGAGACCAAAAATATTTAAATCTGTTAGTCAATACCTTTCTAACGAATCTGAAAAATCGAAGTTTCATAACGGGAATCAAAAGTTATGGCAGAATGAATTTTCAGAAGAGTCGGTATATAGAATATATAGGCCTGGAAAATTTATATTTTGCAAACGACCTCGGAATTCGACGAAACCACTTTTGTCGGGTCCGGGATGTCAAACTATTGCTAGGTTTCAAATTTCATAATTTTTCGAATCAATATGTGAGCGTGGCAAAAGGAAAACGCGTTTGACCAGTTTCTATTGAATTTAATCGACTGGAAATTGGCCATTTTTCAAACGGTCTCAGAATTCGACGAAACTAGTTTTGTTAGGACCGTATCGTCAATACGAAACTAGAAAATATTTTTCTGGAATTTTTCTAGTTAGTATGTGACCCCGGTAATTTGAAATGTACGTTTAAAATTCAATATAAGGATTTAAATTGTAAATTCAACGGAAACTGATTGTAACGATCAAACCAGCTTGCGATACATATCCCATTGTGTTCGGAATGGGGGTAAAACGCTATGGACGACAGGCGGTGGACCTCATTTCGAGGTCATATGTAAAAGTCAACCCTTGTGCATAATTTAATAATTAAATAATATAATAAAATAATAAAAAAAATACATCCCCCTCCCTTTTCTTCCTCGTTGGCCCCCCCCCCCGATCAGTATTCACAAACGAAAAAAAAAAAGAGACAAACCCTAAAACCCAAATCGAGCCGCCCTCCGATCTTCGAAGCCGCCGCCTGACCGCCGAAGCCCCATCGCCTGAGCCGCCCTCGCAACCTCCTCCTCCCACCGAACGAACCATCGCAGAAACCCTCGAACCCAGACGCGAGCCCCCCTGGACCACCGACACCTCCGAACGCCACGAGCCACGGCCGACCAATCTTCTCCTCCCATTCGAAGCTAGGTGAGCGTTTAATTTGATTTTATTTTTATTTTTGCTTTTTGTTTTGTTTTTACAGTGAATGCATAAACTTTTTTTTTATATATATATGAATTAAAAAACGGATTTTTGTTTTAAGTTTTTAAAACAGAACTGTTTTTAAAAGAAATCAAAAACAGAAATTTTTAAAAGGATTTTAAAACTGTTTTTAAAAGAAATCAAAAACAGAAATGTTTTTAAAAGAAATCAAAAACAGAAATTTTTAAAAGGATTTTAAAACTGTTTTTAAAAGAAATCAAAAACAGAATTTTTAAAAAGAGATTTTAAAACTGTTTTTAAAAGAAATCAAAAACAGAAATGTTTTTAAAAGAAATCAAAAACAGAAATTTTTAAAAGGATTTTAAAACTGTTTTTAAAAGAAATCAAAAACAGAATTTTTAAAAAGAGATTTTAAAACTGTTTTTAAAAGAAATCAAAAACAGAAATTTTTAAAAGGATTTTAAAACTGTTTTTAAAAGAAATCAAAAACAGAAATTTTTAAAAGGATTTTAAAACTGTTTTTAAAAGAAATCAAAAACAGAAATTTTTAAAAGAGATTTTAAAACTGTTTTTAAAAGAAATCAAAAACAGAATTTTTTAAAAGTAAAAAGTAAAAACTGCATTTTTTTTTAAAAGTAAAAACTGCATTTTTTAAAAAAAGTAAAAACTGCATTTTTTAAAAAGTAAAAACTGCATTTTTTAAAAAGTAAAAACTGCATTTTTTAAAAAGTAAAAAACTGCATTTTTGAAGATAGAAAAACTGCATTTTTAAGAATAGAAAAACTGCATTTTTGAAGATAGAAAAACTGCATTTTTGAAGATAGAAAAACTGCATTTTTAAGAATAGAAAAACTGCATTTTTAATAAGAGTAAAACTGCATTTTTAATAAAAGAAAAACTGATTTTTTCTAAAAAGGCAAAACTGTTTTTAAAAGAATATAGAAAAAAACTGCATTTTTCTAAAAGGAAAAAAACTGCATTTTTGAAAGAATAATAAAAATATAATCTTTATATTTAATAGCGAAGTCAAAGTGCAATCTTTATATATTGAATAACATAGTGAAATTCGATTTTTACCTATGTAGAGGATACAGTCAACGAAAGCAACAAGAAGGACAAGTAGGCGAAGTTTCTATTAAGGAAATCAATCGTGTGAGTGGATAACTATTGGTGAGGATTTCTCACTCTTCAACTCCTTTTTATAAATATTATATATGAGTTGAAAATGAACTGCTATATATAAATATCTATATATATATATATATATACGCCCCTCGTCCACAAACCATGGACGATATTTATTGGTTGAAATTGATTGATTGTTTGGGATTGTTTGTGATTGATATTGGTTGATGGTGGTTGAAAAATACCCCATTTGTGATTGGAAAATATTTGGTTGAAACCACATAGGATTAGTTGTGGAAATGAAAAAAATATAAACATGCCGCCTGCGTGCGAATTAGATGCATGATTCCCATTGTCAAAAACCGCGAGGTTTTAAGGTAGAGCGAGGAGCCGTACTAGGGACGGTGCCGGTGTAACTACCCTGCCGTTATGCTGCCGAAATTTTGAATAATATTCTTGTGTTTGAATTATTTTCATATGCTTTAACTATATTTATCCATTGTATAGAAAACATTCATGTGTTGAATAGCTATTCATTCGTTGTTTAGCGATTCATGTGTTGAATGATATTCATAATTTGAAATAAACCGTTCGATAATAAAAATCACATTTTTATCTATATATAGAAACTATAGAAAACATTCATGTGTTGAATAGCTATTCATTCGTTGTTTAGCGATTCATGTGTTGAATGATATTCATAATTTGAAATAAACCGTTCGATAATAAAAATCACATTTTTATCTATATATAGAAACTATAGAAAACATTCATGTGTTGAATAGCTATTCATTCGTTGTTTAGCGATTCATGTGTTGAATGATATTCATAATTTGAAATAAACCGTTCGATAATAAAAATCACATTTTTATCTATATATAGAAACTATAGAAAACATTCATGTGTTGAATAGCTATTCATTCGTTGTTTAGCGATTCATGTGTTGAATGATATTCATATTTTGAAATAAATTGTTTGATAATAAAAATCACCTTTTATTGACTATATAAACTGTGTAAAATAATCTCGTCTTAAAAGAAATTGTTTTATGATAAAAATCCCATTTTTATCACCAAAAAGAACTATATAGAAGAATAGTGTTTTGAAATGAATTGTTTTACAATAAAAATCACATTTTTATTGTAAGCACCTAATCGTTGAAATGTGAAGTGTAAAAATAGCCACTTGTTCAAAATAAACATATATGAGTTGAAATATTCATTAATTAGCTAATGAAATGATTTGCACCTATTTATGTAACATTAGAATGAATGGTGTTTTTAAACCAAACAGAAATCAAATATGAAGTTGAATAGAAAATGATAATTGATAAGAACTGTATATATATGTACATGCATATTCTTTGAACAGGTTATAGCAAAGGGGCTAGAGAAGAGGAATAAAATTTGTGCCCGACAAATAGGTACACATTTACTAATTTGTTTGGGTGATGATTTTGAGCCTATTGGCTAGCCGCTTGGCTTCTTCTTTTTCTTTTTGAGATTAGAAGGACCGGGACGCTATTTGCGATTTCCCGATGCCCCCGGTACAGGGGAGGTTATGGCGAAATTTTTCCAAAATTTAGGGAGTTAGAAAAATATTTGAAGTGAAAACGATATAGAAATCGTCGAATGAACTATATTTATATAAACATATAAATATAAATAAAATTAAAGCGAAACGAGGCCGTGCAGTTCGTATTTTGAAACCGTGATTTCAAACGACTAGTGCGGGAAATCCGACCATTGAATTTTCCCGAAACCTCAACCGTCGGGTTCGCCTTGGAATAATCTTCCCAACGGCACCAACCTTGTAAAAATCCAACGGTTGGATTGTCTAGAATGTTTAATTCAAAATTAAGGAAAAACAGCGCCAGAAACGATTATATTTATATATATATATAAATATAATTAAATTTAATCGAATTACGACGCTGCAGTTCGTAAATTGAAACCGTAACTTCAAACGACTAGTGTGGAAGATCCGACCGTCGGATTCTCACGAAACTGGAACCGTTGGGTTCGCTTTGGGAAGATCTTCCCACTGATGTAAAATTTGTGAAGATCCAACGGTTAGATTTTCCGATATGTGTAAAACAAATTAAGGGAAAAACAGCGCCAGTGACACGAAACGACCTGAAACGTCGTTTAATTAATTATGGCCATTTTTAAATAAATAAAAATGGCGAAAAATTGTTATAAAATATTATAAGCAACATAGGTTGCAAATAAACCAGTTGGGCTTGAATTGTTTGATATTTGATGGTTGTATGTGTATGACATGAAAATAACACTAAATAACTGAAAGATGGATGTCGAATAATATAACCATATAAAGAATCGATTTAAATTCTAATGACGTGAGTTATTTGAAAGGGCCGAGTTAACCCTCATTTCAAGTAATTCATCGAGCGATTCGAATTGGAAGATGCAAAGACGATTCAAGACCGACGATCTTCGTATCGGTTGGATGGGCGCTACTGAGGTTCCTAACCGGAGTAGCTACCGGAAAGGGACGGAAGTAGTAGCCGTCTGAACGTGTATGTTGATTGGACGGATATACGAGGAATTTGACGCCTCCGGTTTCGTTCAGACCCAGGACGGACTTGTAAATGGACTGTGTGTCTGACATTGGATTTTGTTCTATACTGATTGATCTCTGTTAAATATATATCTGTTTGGCGGCGGAGAATTTATTCTCTTGCTTAACGCCCTTCTCTGAGACGTACGAGCTTAGAGGTTATATATCGATGGAAATCAATCGTATGGAGTGGACTGCCTATGTGGCATGTTAAGATGCTGTGATCAAGGCTTCTGTTGAAAAGCAAAGTCTTGTGGATGATGATCAAAGCAAGGCTTACGTGGCCTAGCTTTGTGTATTTCGTAGATTCGCGAACCTCACACCTCGGTATGAGTTAAAAACGGGATACGGGCCGCTGGGAGAGCACGACGTTTCTTTCTAGCTATGGTGGTGTCAGTGACTTACCAGCCCTGACATATATATCTACTTTTCACCTTTGTGGTTGTTGGAATGCGAGGCGCCTCGATTATAGGTCTGTAAGGACCGGGAAACGTGTGTTCAGGAATTGCCAATCCTCTAACGTAAGTGAGGACCGGCCCAGCCGATCCAGGGGTTACCCAGTGTGCGTAATCCTGAGGCATTTGCTAGAGTGTCTCGAAGCGGAGAGGAGCTTGCCCCTTGCCTCGACTCATGACGGAAATCCAATTTCCAATACGAAATAACGGGCTTGATTGTAGTACTAGTATGGTGACATAGTATATGGTAGCTATGCCGCCTATGATTGATATTTATGATGCTATTCGTTTTTGAAACATATATGCACTAGTAATAATATCAAATGATTTCTCTTTATACGTATCAAGCATATTTGGCTATTATAAGGTAAAACTCTATCCTCCGGCTTGCGTTGCATTGTGTGATGGGACCTGAGTCTTATAATAGCTCCATTCTTTCTAAAAGCATTGCGTTGTCTTAAAAAGAATTTACCTCGTTTTAAATGCACTAGCAATCACTGGAGTAAACCCGTTCCGCGAAAGTGGCGTGGTCCTATGATTTGCTATTATTATTGTTTAACTGTTAAATGGATTCCTCATACCAGTCCCCATGACTGACTCGTTGTTTGTTTCACTTTGCAAACGCGGGTGCCCTTATTTTCACACGGGCAGCCTAGTACACAGGTGACAGGTGATTTTTGGTTCTGCACAGCTGCTTAGCGTGCACTTTTGGCTCATGGCGAGGCTGACTTCATAGTGATGACTTAGATATTTTCCGCCATTCCTGTATTTATGTTTATGATTCCGCCTTCGGCGATGTAGACTGATACTCTTATTATGTCACTGCATGTATGTATTCCGCCTTTGGCGATGATGACTGATCACTTCCTTTTCTTTTTACTAAGTGTATCCCCACGTTATGCTATTCTGATATTCCTACATGTTGTGATTCCGCTGTCATATCCATGTAAAATTATTTTATTTATTGTTTCTGCTATTATCTGTACTCTGCTATGATGATTTATGTGTTATTTCCTAATGATTATCCTTAATACCGCCCCTCGGATTTTGGGATCGTCACAGTTGGTATCAGAGCTTTGGTTAACCTTAGCTCCGGGATCTAACACATTAAACACCTCGTCAGAATAGAATCAGTAGAGTTCTAATACGAGTAGCTCATTAGAGATAGGATTAGCAATATCCTAGAATGAGCTAAACAGATTAGCAAAACAATTTGATCAGTACATCATCATTATCTTTCCTTGTATTTCCTTGCTTTATCATTTATGAAAATTATCAAATCTGTGAGCTTGACTCTTTTCTTGCTTATACAGTATTCTTAGATGGCTACACGAGCAGCAGCAGCCAGAGGAGGCCGTGGAGGCCGAGGAGATGCAGCAGGAGGACGGGGGAATATCCCTGTAGCTGCAGAGGCCCCTATTATTCAGGCACCAGCTCCCGAAGACTTTGAGTTGGATAAAGTGGCAAAGAGATACCGAAATCTTGGAGGGAAACCTTTTACAGGCACAGGCACAGTGACTGAAGCTATCGCTTGGCTAAAGACCTGCGAGAAAATATTCGAAGGTATGGGCATGGGAACTAACAATAAAGCCCGACTTGGCATATGGCTTCTGCAGGAAGAGGCAGAGTTGTGGTGGGATGCCATTACTTCTGGAGATGCAGCTGGTACTATCCGAACATGGGAACAGTTCAGGACATTATTCAATGAGAAGTTTGTGCCAGAACAAGCTCTTGAGAGGATGCGGGAGCAATTTGCTAATCTCCAGCAGGGAGACCTCTCAATTCAAGACTATCTGAATAAGTTCACTCAGCTATCGCGCTATGCCCCAGAGTTGGTTTTGACCGACAAAGCGAAGAATAAGAGATTCATTTTTGGGCTGAAGCGCAAATATCATGATAGGGCGATGAGCAACATAAAACTTTCTTTTACAGAGCTCGTAGAGATGGCTTGCAACTACGAGGACCTGGATGAGAGGCATGCTACCCAGGACCGCGCTAAGAGCCAAGCAGGGATTAAGCGCAAGACCTCAACTGACCAACCTGAATCTAGCATCACCGCGGCCGCGACTCAAAAACCCGCAAAGATCCCAAAAGGCAACTGCTACAATTGCGGGAAGCCCGGCCATTTCTCTAATGTATGCAAAGCTCCAAAGAAGCCAAGGGCCAGTAGCTCAGTTGAATGCTACAACTGCCACCAGAAGGGGCACTACAGCAATAAGTGTCCTTTGAAGAAGAGCGCACAAGTGGCCCATGTTTATGACGGGAATACCCCGCCAGCTATCACCGACGGCTCAGGTAAACCCGATGTCTTGGGAGGTACCCTTACTATCAAAAATATTCCTGTTTCTGTACTTTTTGATACTGGTGCATCACGTAGCTTCATATCTGGTAAAATTGTACACAAGTTAAAATTAAAACAAAGAATTCTAAGGGAACCGATTAAAGTCCAAAACCCGATAGGAGGTTCTGTTAGTCTCGGTATATATTGTAAAGTGCCTATTTCTTTTTCTCGATACCGATTTCCTTTTGATTCGATTGTCATGGACCTTTCCGAATTTGATATGATATTGGGACTTGACTGGTTGACAACATATAAGGCCGAAGTTAGATGTGCCGAAAGAATCGTTAAAGTTGAAACAAAATCTGGGCATATCACTATACCTTGTCTCGGTGCAGAAATAAATAGAACCGAATTTTGGGCTTCTTTAGAAATTACTCCCCCTTCAATAGAAAAGATACCGGTCGTGAAAAATTATGCGGATGTGTTTGAGGAAGTAGAAAACTTACCACCGCAAAGAGAAATTGAATTTAGAATTGATCTAATTCCGAATGCTCGACCAGTAGTTCATCCAATAAGAAGAATGGCCCCAAAAGAAAAGGAAGAGCTAAGTAGCCAAACCTGAGAATTGCTTTGGAAAGGTCTGATCAGACCAAGCTTTTCAGCATGGGGAGCCGCAGTAGTATTTGTCCCTAAATCAGACGGTACTCTAAGACTTTGCGTCGATTACAGGGATCTCAACAAACAAACACTGAAGAACAAATATCCTTTGCCCCGAATAGACGATCTGTTAGATCAATTAAATGGAGCAACCGTATTCTCCAGAATGGACCTAGCTACAGGTTTCCACCAATTGCGTATAGCCGAAGACTGTGTTCCTTTGACAGCCTTCAGGGGTCCCGATTTATTCTATGAATGGTTAGTAATGCCGTTCGGTTTGTGCAACGCTCCGGCATACTTCGTTGATCTTATGAACAGAGTGTTCCGTGGTGTGTTGAATAAATTTGTTCTAGTCTTCATCGATGACATTCTAATCTACTCTAAGTCAGAAGAAGAACATGCAAAACATTTAGAACAAGTGTTGGAAATTCTAAGAAGAAATGTTTTGAAAGCTAAATTCTCTAAGTGTGTCTTCTGGCAGAATGAAGTTAAATTCCTTGGGCACGTCGTATCAAAAGAAGGAATTGCTGTAGACCCAAGCAAAATTACAGCGATTCAAAACTGGAAACAACCTACTACACCCACTGAAGTTCGAAGTTTCCTTGGATTAGCTAGTTACTATCGAAAATTCGTTCAGGATTTTTCAAAGATATCAGGAGTTTTGACAAAGCTTACAAAGAAGCATGAAAAATTCAAATGGACTCCCGAATGTGAAGAAGCTTTCCAGGAGCTGAAACTGAAGTTGACAACCGCTCCGGTATTGACAATAATAGAAGGTAACCAAGACTTGACAGTATGGACAGATGCTTCTATTAGAGGGCTAGGAGCAGTGTTAATGCAAAATGGCCAAGTGATTGCATATGCCAGTCGTCAACTAAAGCCACATGAAAGAAACTATGCTACTCATGATCTTGAGTTATTAGCTATCGTGTTTGCTTTAAGAATATGGAGGCATTATCTATTGGGCGAGAAATTCGAACTATTTACCGATCATCAATCCCTGAAATACTTGTTCACCCAGAAAGATTTAAACCTGAGGCAACAGCGTTGGTTAGAATTCCTTGCAGCATACGATTTTGAAATTATATACACTCCAGGGAAAGCCAATGTAGTGGCAGATGCGCTCAGCAGGAAAAATGAAATCATTGCCAGTTTTATCATCACTTCTTCCTTACAAGATAAGATTGCTATTCTTCAGAAAGACGATGAATTTATTCAAAGAATCAGTCAAAGAATCAAAGGAGGTGAATCCACAAGTTTTAGACTCGATGACAAGGGAGTTCTAAGATTAAAGGGTAGAATCTGCGTCCCAAACCTTCCTGAGCTCAGAAGAGAAATACTTGATGAATGCCACAAATCCAAATTAAGTATCCATCCCGGTGTGAGCAAAATGTATAACGATATTAAACGCACATTCTGGTGGAGGGCGATGAAAAGAGATATTTCAATATATGTTAGCAGATGCTCCACTTGCCAACTAGTCAAGAGTGATCAACAAAAATTGGCTGGATTATTACAACCATTGGAAATTCCAGGTTGGAAGTGGGAACAAATCTCGATGGATTTTATCGATGGCTTGCCTCGGACTAGAAAAGGAAACGACAGTATATGGGTAATCGTAGATCGCTTCACGAAGACTGCCCATTTTATTCCTGTCCGATCCAACAGAACGGCTCAAAGTCTGGCGCAAATTTACTTCAAAGAAATTGTTAAACTTCATGGAGTACCGCTCAGTATAGTCAGCGATAGAGATCCCCTGTTCACTAGCAAATTCTGGGAAGCATTCCAGACGGAATTGGGAACCAAATTAAATCTAAGCACCGCTTATCATCCTCAGACAGACGGCCAAACTGAGCGGGTGAATAGAATTTTAGAAGATTTGTTGCGGGCTTGCGTTATTGATTTTAGAGGCTCATGGGAAGATCATTTACATTTAGCAGAATTCTCTTACAACAATAGCTATCAAGCAAGTTTGGGAATGTCCCCATTTGAAGCACTATACGGTAGACCGTGCAGATCTCCCGCATGTTGGGTAGAACCTGGCAACAGACTTGTGTTAGGGCCCGATATGATTCAAGAAGCATCGGATAAAGTCGATTCCATTAAGAAGAGATTAAAAACCGCACAGAGCCGACAGAAAAGTTATGCTGATGCTAGAAGGAGGGATATATCGTTTGCCGTTGGCGATTATGTTTATTTAAGAGTTTCTCCAATGCGAGGAGTAATCAGATTTGGCAAGACTGGGAAGTTGGCACCGAGATTTATTGGTCCCTTTCCTATACTTGAACGGATTGGAACTCTTGCATATAGGGTTTCATTACCTGATTGGTTGCCTGGTGTACATAATGTGTTCCACGTATCTCAACTCAGAAAGCATGTTCATGATCCAGATCTTGTTGTGGAAGAAGCAGCACAACAGGATATTGACATAACTCCTGAATTAGCACTCAAGAGGGATCCATTAAAGATAGTTGGCAAAGAAACCAGAGAGCTAAGGAGGAAAAAGATTCACTTAGTCAAAGTGCAGTGGAGTAGTGATCCTAGAGACTGTACTTGGGAAACTGAGGAAAGCATTAAACAGGCCTATCCCAAATGCAGAGTGGACATCTCTGACTAACTCCGGTGCAAGGTACCTTTACAATACTTTGCATTTACATTTTATTTCCTGCTTAACTATTATTTCCTTTTCGAGGACGAAAAGTTTTAAGTGGGGGAGATTGTAATAACCCGGAAAATGTGAACCAGTTTAAAATTTGTTTATTAGGTAATTAACAAGAAATTTTAATGATTAAATAGCCTATTTCCATAAAATATAGAATTGTGTATAATAAGGCCGTTTGAAATTTTGAATACAAACAAAGTCTGACTGTGCAGGATGGAAAATATAACGGATTTTAGTGAGACCAAAAATATTTAAATCTGTTAGTCAATACCTTTCTAACGAATCTGAAAAATCGAAGTTTCATAACGGGAATCAAAAGTTATGGCAGAATGAATTTTCAGAAGAGTCGGTATATAGAATATATAGGCCTGGAAAATTTATATTTTGCAAACGACCTCGGAATTCGACGAAACCACTTTTGTCGGGTCCGGGATGTCAAACTATTGCTAGGTTTCAAATTTCATAATTTTTCGAATCAATATGTGAGCGTGGCAAAAGGAAAACGCGTTTGACCAGTTTCTATTGAATTTAATCGACTGGAAATTGGCCATTTTTCAAACGGTCTCAGAATTCGACGAAACTAGTTTTGTTAGGACCGTATCGTCAATACGAAACTAGAAAATATTTTTCTGGAATTTTTCTAGTTAGTATGTGACCCCGGTAATTTGAAATGTACGTTTAAAATTCAATATAAGGATTTAAATTGTAAATTCAACGGAAACTGATTGTAACGATCAAACCAGCTTGCGATACATATCCCATTGTGTTCGGAATGGGGGTAAAACGCTATGGACGACAGGCGGTGGACCTCATTTCGAGGTCATATGTAAAAGTCAACCCTTGTGCATAATTTAATAATTAAATAATATAATAAAATAATAAAAAAAATACATCCCCCTCCCTTTTCTTCCTCGTTGGCCCCCCCCCGATCAGTATTCACAAACGAAAAAAAAAAAGAGACAAACCCTAAAACCCAAATCGAGCCGCCCTCCGATCTTCGAAGCCGCCGCCTGACCGCCGAAGCCCCATCGCCTGAGCCGCCCTCGCAACCTCCTCCTCCCACCGAACGAACCATCGCAGAAACCCTCGAACCCAGACGCGAGCCCCCCTGGACCACCGACACCTCCGAACGCCACGAGCCACGGCCGACCAATCTTCTCCTCCCATTCGAAGCTAGGTGAGCGTTTAATTTGATTTTATTTTTATTTTTGCTTTTTGTTTTGTTTTTACAGTGAATGCATAAACTTTTTTTTTATATATATATGAATTAAAAAACGGATTTTTGTTTTAAGTTTTTAAAACAGAACTGTTTTTAAAAGAAATCAAAAACAGAAATTTTTAAAAGGATTTTAAAACTGTTTTTAAAAGAAATCAAAAACAGAAATGTTTTTAAAAGAAATCAAAAACAGAAATTTTTAAAAGGATTTTAAAACTGTTTTTAAAAGAAATCAAAAACAGAATTTTTAAAAAGAGATTTTAAAACTGTTTTTAAAAGAAATCAAAAACAGAAATGTTTTTAAAAGAAATCAAAAACAGAAATTTTTAAAAGGATTTTAAAACTGTTTTTAAAAGAAATCAAAAACAGAATTTTTAAAAAGAGATTTTAAAACTGTTTTTAAAAGAAATCAAAAACAGAAATTTTTAAAAGGATTTTAAAACTGTTTTTAAAAGAAATCAAAAACAGAAATTTTTAAAAGGATTTTAAAACTGTTTTTAAAAGAAATCAAAAACAGAAATTTTTAAAAGAGATTTTAAAACTGTTTTTAAAAGAAATCAAAAACAGAATTTTTTAAAAGTAAAAAGTAAAAACTGCATTTTTTTTTAAAAGTAAAAACTGCATTTTTTTAAAAAAGTAAAAACTGCATTTTTTAAAAAGTAAAAACTGCATTTTTTAAAAAGTAAAAACTGCATTTTTTAAAAAGTAAAAAACTGCATTTTTGAAGATAGAAAAACTGCATTTTTAAGAATAGAAAAACTGCATTTTTGAAGATAGAAAAACTGCATTTTTGAAGATAGAAAAACTGCATTTTTAAGAATAGAAAAACTGCATTTTTAATAAGAGTAAAACTGCATTTTTAATAAAAGAAAAACTGATTTTTTCTAAAAAGGCAAAACTGTTTTTAAAAGAATATAGAAAAAAACTGCATTTTTCTAAAAGGAAAAAAACTGCATTTTTGAAAGAATAATAAAAATATAATCTTTATATTTAATAGCGAAGTCAAAGTGCAATCTTTATATATTGAATAACATAGTGAAATTCGATTTTTACCTATGTAGAGGATACAGTCAACGAAAGCAACAAGAAGGACAAGTAGGCGAAGTTTCTATTAAGGAAATCAATCGTGTGAGTGGATAGCTATTGGTGAGGATTTCTCACTCTTCAACTCCTTTTTATAAATATTATATATGAGTTGAAAATGAACTGCTATATATAAATATCTATATATATATATATATATATACGCCCCTCGTCCACAAACCATGGACGATATTTATTGGTTGAAATTGATTGATTGTTTGGGATTGTTTGTGATTGATATTGGTTGATGGTGGTTGAAAAATACCCCATTTGTGATTGGAAAATATTTGGTTGAAACCACATAGGATTAGTTGTGGAAATGAAAAAAATATAAACATGCCGCCTGCGTGCGAATTAGATGCATGATTCCCATTGTCAAAAACCGCGAGGTTTTAAGGTAGAGCGAGGAGCCGTACTAGGGACGGTGCCGGTGTAACTACCCTGCCGTTATGCTGCCGAAATTTTGAATAATATTCTTGTGTTTGAATTATTTTCATATGCTTTAACTATATTTATCCATTGTATAGAAAACATTCATGTGTTGAATAGCTATTCATTCGTTGTTTAGCGATTCATGTGTTGAATGATATTCATAATTTGAAATAAACCGTTCGATAATAAAAATCACATTTTTATCTATATATAGAAACTATAGAAAACATTCATGTGTTGAATAGCTATTCATTCGTTGTTTAGCGATTCATGTGTTGAATGATATTCATAATTTGAAATAAACCGTTCGATAATAAAAATCACATTTTTATCTATATATAGAAACTATAGAAAACATTCATGTGTTGAATAGCTATTCATTCGTTGTTTAGCGATTCATGTGTTGAATGATATTCATAATTTGAAATAAACCGTTCGATAATAAAAATCACATTTTTATCTATATATAGAAACTATAGAAAACATTCATGTGTTGAATAGCTATTCATTCGTTGTTTAGCGATTCATGTGTTGAATGATATTCATATTTTGAAATAAATTGTTTGATAATAAAAATCACCTTTTATTGACTATATAAACTGTGTAAAATAATCTCGTCTTAAAAGAAATTGTTTTATGATAAAAATCCCATTTTTATCACCAAAAAGAACTATATAGAAGAATAGTGTTTTGAAATGAATTGTTTTACAATAAAAATCACATTTTTATTGTAAGCACCTAATCGTTGAAATGTGAAGTGTAAAAATAGCCACTTGTTCAAAATAAACATATATGAGTTGAAATATTCATTAATTAGCTAATGAAATGATTTGCACCTATTTATGTAACATTAGAATGAATGGTGTTTTTAAACCAAACAGAAATCAAATATGAAGTTGAATAGAAAATGATAATTGATAAGAACTGTATATATATGTACATGCATATTCTTTGAACAGGTTATAGCAAAGGGGCTAGAGAAGAGGAATAAAATTTGTGCCCGACAAATAGGTACACATTTACTAATTTGTTTGGGTGATGATTTTGAGCCTATTGGCTAGCCGCTTGGCTTCTTCTTTTTCTTTTTGAGATTAGAAGGACCGGGACGCTATTTGCGATTTCCCGATGCCCCCGGTACAGGGGAGGTTATGGCGAAATTTTTCCAAAATTTAGGGAGTTAGAAAAATATTTGAAGTGAAAACGATATAGAAATCGTCGAATGAACTATATTTATATAAACATATAAATATAAATAAAATTAAAGCGAAACGAGGCCGTGCAGTTCGTATTTTGAAACCGTGATTTCAAACGACTAGTGCGGGAAATCCGACCATTGAATTTTCCCGAAACCTCAACCGTCGGGTTCGCCTTGGAATAATCTTCCCAACGGCACCAACCTTGTAAAAATCCAACGGTTGGATTGTCTAGAATGTTTAATTCAAAATTAAGGAAAAACAGCGCCAGAAACGATTATATTTATATATATATATAAATATAATTAAATTTAATCGAATTACGACGCTGCAGTTCGTAAATTGAAACCGTAACTTCAAACGACTAGTGTGGAAGATCCGACCGTCGGATTCTCACGAAACTGGAACCGTTGGGTTCGCTTTGGGAAGATCTTCCCACTGATGTAAAATTTGTGAAGATCCAACGGTTAGATTTTCCGATATGTGTAAAACAAATTAAGGGAAAAACAGCGCCAGTGACACGAAACGACCTGAAACGTCGTTTAATTAATTATGGCCATTTTTAAATAAATAAAAATGGCGAAAAATTGTTATAAAATATTATAAGCAACATAGGTTGCAAATAAACCAGTTGGGCTTGAATTGTTTGATATTTGATGGTTGTATGTGTATGACATGAAAATAACACTAAATAACTGAAAGATGGATGTCGAATAATATAACCATATAAAGAATCGATTTAAATTCTAATGACGTGAGTTATTTGAAAGGGCCGAGTTAACCCTCATTTCAAGTAATTCATCGAGCGATTCGAATTGGAAGATGCAAAGACGATTCAAGACCGACGATCTTCGTATCGGTTGGATGGGCGCTACTGAGGTTCCTAACCGGAGTAGCTACCGGAAAGGGACGGAAGTAGTAGCCGTCTGAACGTGTATGTTGATTGGACGGATATACGAGGAATTTGACGCCTCCGGTTTCGTTCAGACCCAGGACGGACTTGTAAATGGACTGTGTGTCTGACATTGGATTTTGTTCTATACTGATTGATCTCTGTTAAATATATATCTGTTTGGCGGCGGAGAATTTATTCTCTTGCTTAACGCCCTTCTCTGAGACGTACGAGCTTAGAGGTTATATATCGATGGAAATCAATCGTATGGAGTGGACTGCCTATGTGGCATGTTAAGATGCTGTGATCAAGGCTTCTGTTGAAAAGCAAAGTCTTGTGGATGATGATCAAAGCAAGGCTTACGTGGCCTAGCTTTGTGTATTTCGTAGATTCGCGAACCTCACACCTCGGTATGAGTTAAAAACGGGATACGGGCCGCTGGGAGAGCACGACGTTTCTTTCTAGCTATGGTGGTGTCAGTGACTTACCAGCCCTGACATATATATCTACTTTTCACCTTTGTGGTTGTTGGAATGCGAGGCGCCTCGATTATAGGTCTGTAAGGACCGGGAAACGTGTGTTCAGGAATTGCCAATCCTCTAACGTAAGTGAGGACCGGCCCAGCCGATCCAGGGGTTACCCAGTGTGCGTAATCCTGAGGCATTTGCTAGAGTGTCTCGAAGCGGAGAGGAGCTTGCCCCTTGCCTCGACTCATGACGGAAATCCAATTTCCAATACGAAATAACGGGCTTGATTGTAGTACTAGTATGGTGACATAGTATATGGTAGCTATGCCGCCTATGATTGATATTTATGATGCTATTCGTTTTTGAAACATATATGCACTAGTAATAATATCAAATGATTTCTCTTTATACGTATCAAGCATATTTGGCTATTATAAGGTAAAACTCTATCCTCCGGCTTGCGTTGCATTGTGTGATGGGACCTGAGTCTTATAATAGCTCCATTCTTTCTAAAAGCATTGCGTTGTCTTAAAAAGAATTTACCTCGTTTTAAATGCACTAGCAATCACTGGAGTAAACCCGTTCCGCGAAAGTGGCGTGGTCCTATGATTTGCTATTATTATTGTTTAACTGTTAAATGGATTCCTCATACCAGTCCCCATGACTGACTCGTTGTTTGTTTCACTTTGCAAACGCGGGTGCCCTTATTTTCACACGGGCAGCCTAGTACACAGGTGACAGGTGATTTTTGGTTCTGCACAGCTGCTTAGCGTGCACTTTTGGCTCATGGCGAGGCTGACTTCATAGTGATGACTTAGATATTTTCCGCCATTCCTGTATTTATGTTTATGATTCCGCCTTCGGCGATGTAGACTGATACTCTTATTATGTCACTGCATGTATGTATTCCGCCTTTGGCGATGATGACTGATCACTTCCTTTTCTTTTTACTAAGTGTATCCCCACGTTATGCTATTCTGATATTCCTACATGTTGTGATTCCGCTGTCATATCCATGTAAAATTATTTTATTTATTGTTTCTGCTATTATCTGTACTCTTCTATGATGATTTATGTGTTATTTCCTAATGATTATCCTTAATACCGCCCCTCGGATTTTGGGATCGTCACATATATATATATATCGATATAAACTTCCATATCCAACCAATAATATAAATGGAATAATGACAAAGCCTTTTAAATTCCATATATAGTAACAGTCTTCCTCCACAGAAGTTCATTTCGATTATTACTAAATCGAATTCCATTCCATTCTAACTTTATTATATTAAATTGGAAAACTTTACTTTGGAAAATTTCCATTAAATCCTAATAAAAGATTTATAAATTTCAAGTTATATTTTCACTGTTAATTGGGTTAAAGAACCAATGTCGTTAAAATCACAGTTCACAATAAACCCAATTCACGTTCCATTTTATTCCAATTACCAAATATAATTGGAAACTCTAATAATCTTAGTTAAAATATTTATAAATTCCATAATTATATTTTCACTGTTAATCAGGTTAAAGAATGAATGTCTTTAAAAACATAGTTCACAATAAACCCAATTCACATTACATTTTATTCCAATTACCAAATATAATTGGAAACTCTTATACTCTTGATTAAAAGATTTATTCTTTTCACACGGGGTTTAAGAATAGTGTTATTTAAGACATCGTTCACGACAAACCCAAAACCCAAAACCTAATTTATTTATTTATTTATTTAAAAACATTGGATTATTATTCTAGTTAATAACTAGTTCATTTTGATAAAAATATATTTTATCTTAATAAATATGGAATTTTTCATTCAAAAATCTTTCGAAATCACTTATTATGATTTTACGTAATTTTTCCATATTTTTAA
The DNA here is from genome assembly GCA_030737875.1 of Allium sativum. Taxonomy (NCBI): domain Eukaryota; kingdom Viridiplantae; phylum Streptophyta; class Magnoliopsida; order Asparagales; family Amaryllidaceae; genus Allium; species Allium sativum. The sequence continues at coordinate 259,394,060 of CM060909.1, read as the reverse complement.
AATTTTATTAAGGCCCTTACAGTCGGTTTCCAATAACGGCCTCCGATCGACATTCATAGCGACCTTTTTCAAATTTGATTTGGACATGATTCCAAATCCAACCGTTAGATTTCTAATCTCTTATATTCATTGGAAAGCTCTTTCCGATACGAGCCCAATGATTCTGGTTTTAGGAGAATCTGATGGTCAGATCTCCCAGAATGTCAATTTGAAGTCAATGGTTGAAATTCGAGAACGGTCGCAGCGCGACGCGTTCTATTCAGGCCATTAAATATATATAGTATATATTATATATATTTCATCGATTTCCCTTTAAAACGTATTTTATAAATCGTTTATTATTTCATTCTAAAATGATTTCAACTTCATTTTCAATTTTAAATCAAAATTGAATATTCTATATCTTTATCATATTAAAATGATAATATTTTAAAAATATTAGATTTTGAAATCACTTCTTTTCGATATTCATTTTAAAATGAATAAAATTGGATCAATAAACCCGTTTGGGTTAAAATGACGTTTTCTACTTAACTCGGCTTCACGTTTCAATAATTTTGTGCTTATCCGAAATCGGACATTAAAATCATAATTTTAACCTTCACTGAATATTATTTTAAAATATTGGTTTTTTAAAAATATTTGTTATTTTAAAAGATTTTTTATTTTAAATTATTCTTTATTTTAAAATGTTCTTTACATTAAAATGTTCTTTACATTAAAATGTTCTTTTCAATCAAATGTTCTTTTACATTAAAATGTTCTTTTACGTTAAAATGTTCTTTTCACTAAAATGTTCTAATGTTATTTTCACTAAAATGTTCTTGTGACGGCAAGGAATTTCGCTCGGTCCGAACCAGTCGCTAAACCGACCCAGACCGTTCGAAACACCCTATCGTTTGAGAACACGACAAAATAGAACGCAAACAGAAGAACATTTCATTGTATATTACAACAATGCATCAGATTACAAGAATATACAGAGTATAAATGAATATTACACAGAAATATCAGAGATTTAAATTACATTTAAATACATCGCAGCGGAAAATAATACAATACACAACTAGAAGTAGATATACGGATACAAAGCTTTCCGGATATCATTCCAGCTGTAAACCAGGATCCTGTGAATATAAATCTGCAAAACCAAAACTACTAGCTGCCCGTGCCAAAATATGGGCACCCAGAGTTTAGGTTAAAACAATAAACTCCAGGTCAGTCATGTGACTGGTGTGAGAACTAAAACAGTTATTAATCTTTATTTTAAATCATTAGGTAAATCAAGGGACCACGCCGTATAACACGGAACGGGTTTCCTCCCAAGAATACCAGTGCATAAAACAAACAGCGCAATGCTAAATAAAGAAAAATGAAGCTGTTATAAGACCCAAGTCCCATCACACAATGCAACGCAGCCGAGGATAGGGTTTTCCCTTATAACAGCCAAAGAATGCTTGATACGGTTAAAACAAATCGTTTGATACCATTATAAGTGCATAGTGTATAAAACAACTTCAAATCATAAGTATCAATCATAGGCGGCATGAGCGCCCCATCCCACTATGTCGCCATATATAGGATTACAACTAAAACCGCAAAGTCACGTATTTGGAAATTGGATTTCCATCTATGAACCGAGGCAAAAGATAGTCCTCAACCGATTCGAGACAATCTAGCCCATGTCTCAGGATCAGAACGCATCAACCCTTTAGATCGTCAGGGTCGGTCCACCGATGTGGATTATTATGCCTGAACACTACGTTTCCCCACCCTATGGGGTGTAAGTGAGCCAACTAAATGACTCCATCGGTTCGAGAACGACCGATCAATCCGAGGCGCCTCGCAACAGCAACAACCACATAAGTCAAACTCGTCAGGGCATGTAAAACCACTGACGCCACTTCTAACTAGAAAGAAACGCAAGTCCACCCTGATGTCCTCTCCCGTTTTTGGTTCATACCGGGTGTGAAACTCGCGAAGTAACGTTACACAAAGCTACGCCACGAAGGCCGTGCTTCGATCATCAACCACAAGACTTTGCTTTTCAACAGAAGCCTTGATCATTTGCCACTTAGGCATGCCACATAGGCGATTCACTCCATGCGTTGGATATCCATCAATATATAACCCCTGAGCTCGTACGTCTCAGAGAAGGGCGTTAAGCAAGAGAATAAATTCTCCGCCGCCAAACAGATATATATTTAATAGAGATCAATCACACGGACTAAAATCCAATGTCAGACACACAGTCCATTTACAAGTCCGTTCTAGGTCTGAACGAAACCGGAGGCACCTAGTACCCCGCATATCCATCGATCTCCAAGTACGTCTGGACGATCACTAACTGTTTCCATCTTCTTGGGTGTACAGCCCAATCAAGATCATCAGTAATCACCCAAACGACGTGAAGACTTCTGGTCTTCGACCACCGTCTTCATCTTCGACACCACGTCGAATCAGTTATTCAGAATGGGATAAACCTGGTCTTTCTGAATAACTCGCGTATATATTATAAAAGTGTTACACAAACACAACATACGCCTCATTCCAATTCAGAATATTCTTTTATTCAAAATTTCCTATACTTTGGGAAAAGTTCCCATTAATTTTATCCAAGATAAATTCTTTAAATTTATTCTTTAATCTCCTTTGAATATCAATTCAAACTAGTCGGGATTAGCGAACCACACCGAAGTAATCATTTATTTTATTTCCCAATCCCAACCTATTCATCCCATGAAGTAAAACTGGTTATACTTCATATCTAACACTACGGTGTTATCGGTAAATTCAATTACCATTTCACGTTCAAATCTAATTAAAGATTTAACTATCGCCTGGAGTAAAACTGGTGATACTCCATTCTCGATCTTTTCAATCTAATTAAAGATCCATTAAAACTCCACTTAGTTTTAATCGTTAACTAGGTTAAAGAATCAGTGTCATTTAAAACACTGTCCACGATAAACCCAAAAATCAATATCAATTCAATTCCAATTAAATATTATTTAATTGGCATACTTCATTAAATCTAAATAAAAAGATTTAACCTTTTCTCAGCTGGGTTCAAGAACAGTGTTAGTGAAGATACCATTCACGACAAACCCAAAATCACATTTGATATTCAATACAAGGCTCTGAATAGAAAATATCCCGGCTTATATTCAATATCAAATTCTACGATTAACAAATGTCATATTGGAAATAACGATATAAATATGTATCTTTCAAATTTCCATAACACATCTGTATAATCACGAATTCCAACATCGAAATATTCCGAAGACAATTTTGGTTCAAATCCACTCCAATGCAATCATTGGAAATTCTGGTTATTTTTAAAACCCTTTTCAAATTCAATTTATTTATTTAAAAATAAATAGAATTATATTTCTAGTTCAAAACTAGTTCATTTCGATAAAAATCTATTTTTATTTTTTCAAACATGAAGTTTTTCATCCCAAATCTTCACAAATCATTTCTTATGATTTTACACAAATTATTACTGTTTTTAATAATTTTATCAAGGCCCGTACAGTCGATTTCCATCAATGGCCATCGAACTGCACTTACAGCGACCTTTTTCAAATTTGATTTGGACATAATTCCAAATCCAACCGTTAGATTTCAAATTTCTAACATTCGCTAGAAAGCTCTTTTCGATACGAACCCAACGGTTCCGGTTTTAGGAGAATCCGACGGTCGGATCTCCCGTAATGTCCATTTGAAATCAATGGTCGAAATTCGCGAACTGCCGCGGCGCGGCGCGTTCTATTCAGGCCATTATATTATATATATATAATATATATAATATATACTTCGTCGATTTCTATTTAAAACGAATTATATAAATAGTTTAAAATTCGTTTCAAAAGCAATTTCAACTTCCTTTTCAATTCAAATCAAAATTGAATTCTTCTTTATAAATTCGTTTTAAAATTCATTTCTATTAAATTCAAATTTCAATTCAATTTGAATTCATTTCAATTCGCTTTCAATTCAATTTGAATTCGTTTTCAATTCAATTCATTTCGAAATCGTTTTCAATTCAATTCATTTCGAAATCGTTTTCAATTCAATTCATTTCGAAATCGTTTTCAATTCAATTCATTTCGAAATCGTTTTCAATTCAGTTCATTTCGAAATCGTTTTCAATTCAACTCATTTCGAAATCGTTTTCAATTCAATTCATTTCGAAATCGTTTTCAATTCAATTCATTTCGAAATCGTTTTCAATTCAATTCATTTCGAAATCGTTCACGTCAAAATGGCGTCAATCTAATCAACACGGCTTCATATATTCCTTTATTTTCAAATATTCTATTCCAAATATTTCTTTTTCAAAATAGTTGTTATTATCAAAATATTTCGTTCAACACATGACCAATCTCAATGGATGAGTACTGTCAACACATGAACCTTTATTTTATAATATTCTTTATTTTTCAAATTGGAATGAGGCCCAATCAATTACCATATAAAGTTAATTATATGGATTTTCATGCATTACACACATATAATAGCATTGAAAAATAATCAACCATCAACCAAAGTGCACTACACTGTATAAGCATCAAATATAGATATCTAATGCTTATAACAGCCTGTCAGTCAATCGATCGACATATTTAATCAATCAGGATGAGTGAACTTCAAATTTCATCCCAACACCCGTGTGGGGTTTCAAACAATCAAACGCATATTTTATTTGTGCAGTTGGGCGATGTGTAAAATTTATCGACCCAATCAATGTCCTTCAAATAGGTGTACATAAACAAACCGTCTGGTTTGTAAATGAATATTTATTTATTCACATTCACGTTAAAAATTATATTTTTAACGACAAAACATTTTATTCCAACATATGAATTTCTATTCAGTTCATTCTTTAAATAAAATGATATTTTTATTTTTCTAACTTATTTTAGAAAATTTCGGCGGCATAACGGCACGATACTAGGAACGGGACGAGGCCTAGCCTTATCCCCGGTCTAGTGAAGGCCCACGCCATTCACACATCAATCATATTCACCAAACAACCAAATTCAAATCAAATCATCAAACTAATCTATGCAACCAAACAAACAAGTCCATGGTCTGTGGACGATTGTGTCGGGTGCTACTAAGCACCGTCTGCATCCTAGTATATATATAACTAGAAAATGAAATTGAAAGGTGAGAAATTCTCACCGATAGCTATCCAATCATCTTGACTCTTCTTTGATATAAAGCTTCTTCGTTCTCGCCTTTTTGTCACCTTCGTTATCCGCTTTCACTACATATGTAAGAATCGAATTTTTACTTCCCTTTTCAATATATAAAAATCACATTTTTAATTCGAAGTTCAATATATAAAAATCATATTTTTAATTCGAAGTTCAATATATAAAAATCATATTTTTAATTCGAAGTTCAATATATAAAAATCATATTTTTAATTCGAAGTTCAATATATAAAAATCATATTTTTAATTCGAAGTTCAATATATAAAAATCATATTTTTAATTCGAAGTTCAATATATAAAAATCATATTTTTAATTCGAAGTTCAATATATAAAAATCATATTTTTAATTCGAAGTTCAATATATAAAAATCATATTTTTAATTCGAAGTTCAATATATAAAAATCATATTTTTAATTCGAAGTTCAATATATAAAAATCATATTTTTAATTCGAAGTTCAATATATAAAAATCATATTTTTAATTCGAAGTTCAATATATAAAAATCATATTTTTAATTCGAAGTTCAATATATAAAAATCATATTTTTAATTCGAAGTTCAATATATAAAAATCATATTTTTAATTCGAAGTTCAATATATAAAAATCATATTTTTAATTCGAAGTTCAATATATAAAAATCATAATTTTACATTATTAAAAGTCGTATCTTTTCCTTATGAAAATCATATTTTTATTTTTCACTTCATATATAAAAAATCGTATCTTTACGTATATAAAAATCTAAACTTCATGTTATATAAAAATATAAGCTTTCAAACTTTTCAAACAATAAAGATCCATTCTTTATATGCCATTCTAATAAACAAAAATCCAATTTATTTATGCTATACTTATATATAAAATTCTACTTTTTATATGATATAAAATTTATAAAAATCTGGTTTTTATAGACATGAATAAATAACAAAAGAAAATAAAAATATAACAGTAAAACTTACTATTTATCGTCAGTCTCGAGGTGGAGGGATGCGGTGGGAGGTCGCTGGTGGTAGCGGGGCGACGCGGGGTGTGAAGGCGGCGATGGATTGCGAGAGGGGTGGGGTTTTGCGGGTTCGGCGGTTTCTTGGGGGGGGGGGGGGGGGCTTCGACGAGGAGGGACGAAGGAGAAGATGAAGAAGAGGGCGAGGGTGGTGGCGCCCTAACAGGCGGCGGCGCATCGTTGGGGGCGCGCCAGGTTGGCGGCGGCGCATCGCAGCCTTCCGCGATCGATTCCCCCTTTTTTTTTCTGACCTAATCGTTTTGAACGGGAAAGGTAAAAAAGGGGGGGGGGGTCTGACGTGGATAAGGAGGTAAGGGTTTTGTTTTGTTTTGTTTTGTTTTTATTATTTAATTAATTTATTTTTCGCCCAAAAAGCAACCTTTATTTTCGACCTCAAAACGAGGCCCACCGCCTGTCGTCCATAGCGTTTTACCCCCATTCCGAACACAATGGGATATGTATCGTAGGCTGATTCGATCGTCTCGATCAGTTTCCGTTGAATTTACATTTTAATCACTATATTGAATTTTAAACGTACATTTCAAATTACCAGGGTCACATACTAACTCGAAAAATCCAGAAAAATATTTTCTAGCTTCGTATTGACGATACGGTCCCAACAAAACTAATTTCGACGAATTCTGAGATCGTTAGAAAAATGGCCATTTTCCAGTCGATTAAAATCAACTGAAACTGGTCAGACGCGTTTTCCTTTGCCATGCTCACATATTGATTCGAAAAATTATGAAATTTGAAACCTAGCCATAACTTTACATCCCGGACCCAACAAAACTGGTTTCGTCGAAATCCGAGGTCGTTTGCAAAATGTCCATTTTTAAGGGTCTGAATTCCATAGCGACTATTCAGAATTTTCAACTGGACATATTTTTTGCTTCCCGCTATGAAATTTTGATCTTTCGGATTCGTTGGAAAGATATCACTATTAGATTCCATTATTTTTGGTTTCACTAAAATCCGGATTGTTTTGCACCCAGTGTATTCAATTGAAGTTTGAAATCGAATTATCGAACTACCGCGCCATTTTCAATTCTATTTATAATTATATATAATTATTTATATTCTAACGACAACGCGTATAAATATATACGTTCGAATTATATTCAAAATAAATTTTCGTCGATATTATTTAAAATAATCTATTTTAAATATTCAAAATTCGCTAAAATTGCCAAAATAAAAATTTTAAACTGGCCCAGATTTTCCGGGTTATTACAATCTCCCCCACTTAAAACTTTTCGTCCCCGAAAAGGAACAAAGTCGAAAGTGGATTGATTAATCAGCTCTACGCTCGATCTGGCTTCCATTCTCCAACTCTTTAGTTTCTGAGAATTTTCAAAATTTCAAAAATTTGGCTAACACCCTAAATTTTCGAAAATTTTCGCCATAACCTCCCCTGCACCGGGAGCATCGGGGAATTTCAAATAGCTTCCCCGGTCCTTCAGATCTCAAAAAGAAAAAGAAAAAGCCAAGAGGCTAGCCAATAGGCTCATAAAATCATCATCACCCAAACAAAACAGTAAATTATGTAGTAAACATGTACCTATTTGTCGGGCAAACAAATTTTATTCTCTGCTCTAGCCTCCTTGCTATGACCTGTTCAAGGTAAGTACAAGTATATGCAAGCAAATGCGACCAATTTTCAATATAGTTCAATATTTGGTTCAATTAGGCATAATGGTTCAAAATTAGCAAACAAATGAACAAACAACACAAACATCAATCAATTAGTGAATTTAATGTTTCAAATTCATAACTTTGATACACATACAAAAATCAAATTTTTGATGCCAAATCACAACAATAGGCCCTATCTAATTTTGGTTCTCACACCAGTCAATAGGAAATATATAGATATCACACTTTCGAAACATGAATACCAATTCTGATGATGTTCGAACTATCATTAGAATCATCTTCGGGCGACTAGAGTGTGATTCTATATCTATCCAGTATATTAAAATTTCAAATACACGTGGATCAGACGTATACGAAAAATCTTTATATACTGGACTGTCCAACTCAATATAAATAGATAATCAAATACGAATAATTGATTTAAATTTTCAAAACAAAAATTTGTTTTCACTTTAAAAATATACTCTTCACACTCGTTCTAGGATACTACTGATCCTGTTTCTAACGAGTCATTCTCATTGGATATTACTAATCCAATATCTGATGAATTCTTTCGTATGGTTCTAATGTGTCTTGCTCTCTGCTTTGTAAACTAAAGCTCTGATACCAACTGTGACAGCAAGGAATTTCGCTCGGTCCGAACCAGTCGCTAAACCGACCCAGACCGTTCGAAACACCCTATCGTTTGAGAACACGACAAAATAGAACGCAAACAGAAGAACATTTCATTGTATATTACAACAATGCATCAGATTACAAGAATATACAGAGTATAAATGAATATTACACAGAAATATCAGAGATTTAAATTACATTTAAATACATCGCAGCGGAAAATAATACAATACACAACTAGAAGTAGATATACGGATACAAAGCTTTCCGGATATCATTCCAGCTGTAAACCAGGATCCTGTGAATATAAATCTGCAAAACCAAAACTACTAGCTGCCCGTGCCAAAATAAGGGCACCCAGAGTTTAGGTTAAAACAATAAACTCCAGGTCAGTCATGTGACTGGTGTGAGAACTAAAACAGTTATTAATCTTTATTTTAAATCATTAGGTAAATCAAGGGACCACGCCGTATAACACGGAACGGGTTTCCTCCCAAGAATACCAGTGCATAAAACAAACAGCGCAATGCTAAATAAAGAAAAATGAAGCTGTTATAAGACCCAAGTCCCATCACACAATGCAACGCAGCCGAGGATAGGGTTTTCCCTTATAACAGCCAAAGAATGCTTGATACGGTTAAAACAAATCGTTTGATACCATTATAAGGGCATAGTGTATAAAACAACTTCAAATCATAAGTATCAATCATAGGCGGCATGAGCGCCCCATCCCACTATGTCGCCATATATAGGATTACAACTAAAACCGCAAAGTCACGTATTTGGAAATTGGATTTCCATCTATGAACCGAGGCAAAAGATAGTCCTCAACCGATTCGAGACAATCTAGCCCATGTCTCAGGATCAGAATGCATCAACCCTTTAGATCGTCAGGGCCGGTCCACCGATGTGGATTATTATGCCTGAACACTACGTTTCCCCACCCTATGGGGTGTAAGTGAGCCAACTAAATGACTCCATCGGTTCGAGAACGACCGATCAATCCGAGGCGCCTCGCAACAGCAACAACCACATAAGTCAAACTCGTCAGGGCGTGTAAAACCACTGACGCCACTTCTAGCTAGAAAGAAACGCAAGTCCTCCCTGATGTCCTCTCCCGTTTTTGGTTCATACCGGGTGTGAAACTCGCGAAGTAAACGTTACACAAAGCTACGCCACGAAGGCCGTGCTTCGATCATCAACCACAAGACTTTGCTTTTCAACAGAAGCCTTGATCATTTGCCACTTAGGCATGCCACACAGGCAATTCACTCCATGCGTTGGATATCCATCAATATATAACCCCTGAGCTCGTACGTCTCAGAGAAGGGCGTTAAGCAAGAGAATAAATTCTCCGCCGCCAAACAGATATATATTTAATAGAGATCAATCACACGGACTAAAATCCAATGTCAGACACACAGTCCATTTACAAGCCCGTTCTGGGTCTGAACGAAACCGGAGGCACCTAGTACCCCGCATATCCATCGATCTCCAAGTACGTCTGGACGATCACTAACTGTTTCCATCTTCTTGGGTGTACAACCCAATCAAGATCATCAGTAATCACCCAAACGACGTGAAGACTTCTGGTCTTCGACCACCGTCTTCATCTTCGACACCACGTCGAATCAGTTATTCAGAATGGGATAAACCCGGTCTTTCTGAATAACTCGCGTATATATTATAATAGTGTTACACAAACACAACATACGCCTCATTCCAATTCAGAATATTCTTTTATTCAAAATTTCCTATACTTTGGGAAAAGTTCCCATTAATTTTATCCAAGATAAATTCTTTAAATTTATTCTTTAATCTCCTTTGAATATCAATTCAAACTAGTCGGGATTAGCGAACCACACCGAAGTAATCATTTATTTTATTTCCCAATCCCAACCTATTCATCCCATGAAGTAAAACTGGTTATACTTCATATCTAACACCACGGTGTTATCGGTAAATTCAATTACCATTTCACGTTCAAATCTAATTAAAGATTTAACTATCGCCTGGAGTAAAACTGGTGATACTCCATTCTCGATCTTTTCAATCTAATTAAAGATTCATTAAAACTCCACTTAGTTTTAATCGTTAACTGGGTTAAAGAATCAGTGTCATTTAAAACACTGTCCACGATAAACCCAAAAATCAATATCAATTCAATTCCAATTAAATATTATTTAATTGGCATACTTCATTAAATCTAAATAAAAAGATTTAACCTTTTCTCAGCTGGGTTCAAGAACAGTGTTAGTGAAGACACCATTCACGACAAACCCAAAATCACATTTGATATTCAATACAAGGCTCTGAATAGAAAATATCCCGGCTTATATTCAATATCAAATTCTACGATTAACAAATGTCATATTGGAAATAACGATATAAATATGTATCTTTCAAATTTCCATAACACATCTGTATAATCACGAATTCCAACATCGAAATATTCCGAAGACAATTTCGATTCAAATCCACTCCAATGCAATCATTGGAAATTCTGGTTATTTTTAAAACCCTTTTCAAATTCAATTTATTTATTTAAAAATAAATAGAATTATATTTCTAGTTCAAAACTAGTTCATTTCGATAAAAATCTATTTTTATCTTTTCAAACATGAAGTTTTTCATCCCAAATCTTCACAAATCATTTCTTATGATTTTACACAAATTATTACTGTTTTTAATAATTTTATCAAGGCCCGTACAGTCGATTTCCATCAATGGCCATCGAACTGCACTTACAGCGACCTTTTTCAAATTTGATTTGGACATAATTCCAAATCCAACCGTTAGATTTCAAATTTCTAACATTCGCTAGAAAGCTCTTTTCGATACGAACCCAACGGTTCCGGTTTTAGGAGAATCCGACGGTCGGATCTCCCGTAATGTCCATTTGAAATCAATGGTCGAAATTCGCGAACTGCCGCGGCGCGGCGCGTTCTATTCAGGCCATTATATTATATATATATAATATATATAATATATACTTCGTCGATTTCTATTTAAAACGAATTATATAAATAGTTTAAAATTCGTTTCAAAAGCAATTTCAACTTCCTTTTCAATTCAAATCAAAATTGAATTCTTCTTTATAAATTCGTTTTAAAATTCATTTCTATTAAATTCAAATTTCAATTCAATTTGAATTCATTTCAATTCGCTTTCAATTCAATTTGAATTCGTTTTCAATTCAATTCATTTCGAAATCGTTTTCAATTCAATTCATTTCGAAATCGTTTTCAATTCAATTCATTTCGAAATCGTTTTCAATTCATTTCGAAATCGTTTTCAATTCAATTCATTTCGAAATCGTTTTCAATTCAATTCATTTCGAAATCGTTCACGTCAAAATGGCGTCAATCTAATCAACACGGCTTCATATATTCCTTTATTTTCAAATATTCTATTCCAAATATTTCTTTTTCAAAATAGTTGTTATTATCAAAATATTTCGTTCAACACATGACCAATCTCAATGGATGAGTACTGTCAACACATGAACCTTTATTTTATAATATTCTTTATTTTTCAAATTGGAATGAGGCCCAATCAATTACCATATAAAGTTAATTATATGGATTTTCATGCATTACACACATATAATAGCATTGAAAAATAATCAACCATCAACCAAAGTGCACTACACTGTATAAGCATCAAATATAGATATCTAATGCTTATAACAGCCTGTCAATCAATCGATCGACATATTTAATCAATCAGGATGAGTGAACTTCAAATTTCATCCCAACACCTGTGTGGGGTTTCAAACAATCAAACGCATATTTTATTTGTGCAGTTGGGCGATGTGTAAAATTTATCGACCCAATCAATGTCCTTCAAATAGGTGTACATAAACAAACCGTCTGGTTTGTAAATGAATATTTATTTATTCACATTCACGTTAAAAATTATATTTTTAACGACAAAACATTTTATTCCAACATATGAATTTCTATTCAGTTCATTCTTTAAATAAAATGATATTTTTATTTTTCTAACTTATTTTAGAAAATTTCGGCGGCATAACGGCACGATACTAGGAACGGGACGAGGCCTAGCCTTATCCCCGGTCTAGTGAAGACCCACGCCATTCACACATCAATCATATTCACCAAACAACCAAATTCAAATCAAATCATCAAACTAATCTATGCAACCAAACAAACAAGTCCATGGTCTGTGGACGATTGTGTCGGGTGCTACTAAGCACCGTCTGCATCCTAGTATATATATATAACTAGAAAATGAAATTGAAAGGTGAGAAATTCTCACCGATAGCTATCCAATCATCTTGACTCTTCTTTGATATAAAGCTTCTTCGTTCTCGCCTTTTTGTCACCTTCGTTATCCGCTTTCACTACATATGTAAGAATCGAATTTTTACTTCGCTTTTCAATATATAAAAATCACATTTTTAATTCGAAGTTCAATATATAAAAATCATATTTTTAATTCGAAGTTCAATATATAAAAATCATATTTTTAATTCGAAGTTCAATATATAAAAATCATATTTTTAATTCGAAGTTCAATATATAAAAATCACATTTTTAATTCGAAGTTCAATATATAAAAATCATATTTTTAATTCGAAGTTCAATATATAAAAATCATATTTTTAATTCGAAGTTCAATATATAAAAATCATATTTTTAATTCGAAGTTCAATATATAAAAATCATATTTTTAATTCGAAGTTCAATATATAAAAATCATATTTTTAATTCGAAGTTCAATATATAAAAATCATATTTTTAATTCGAAGTTCAATATATAAAAATCATATTTTTAATTCGAAGTTCAATATATAAAAATCATATTTTTAATTCGAAGTTCAATATATAAAAATCATATTTTTAATTCGAAGTTCAATATATAAAAATCATATTTTTAATTCGAAGTTCAATATATAAAAATCATATTTTTACATTATTAAAAGTCGTATCTTTTCCTTATGAAAATCATATTTTTATTTTTCACTTCATATATAAAAAATCGTATCTTTACGTATATAAAAATCTAAACTTCATGTTATATAAAAATATAAGCTTTCAAACTTTTCAAACAATAAAGATCCATTCTTTATATGCCATTCTAATAAACAAAAATCCAATTTATTTATGCTATACTTATATATAAAATTCTACTTTTTATATGATATAAAATTTATAAAAATCTGGTTTTTATAGACATGAATAAATAACAAAAGAAAATAAAAATATAACAGTAAAACTTACTATTTATCGTCAGTCTCGAGGTGGAGGGATGCGGTGGGAGGTCGCTGGTGGTAGCGGGGCGACGCGGGGTGTGAAGGCGGCGATGGATTGCGAGAGGGGTGGGGTTTTGCGGGTTCGGCGGTTTCTTGAGGGGGGGCTTCGACGAGGAGGGACGAAGGAGAAGATGAAGAAGAGGGCGAGGGTGGTGGCGCCCTAACAGGCGGCGGCGCATCGTTGGGGGCGCGCCAGGTTGGCGGCGGCGCATCGCAGACTTCCACGATCGATTCCCCCCTTTTTTTTTTTCTGACCTAATCGTTTTGAACGGGAAAGGTAAAAAAGGGGGGGTCTGACGTGGATAAGGAGGCAAGGGTTTTGTTTTGTTTTGTTTTTTTTTTATTATTTAATTAATTTATTTTTCGCCCAAAAAGCAACCTTTATTTTCGACCTCAAAACGAGGCCCACCGCCTGTCGTCCATAGCGTTTTACCCCCATTCCGAACACAATGGGATATGTATCGTAGGCTGATTCGATCGTCTCGATCAGTTTCCGTTGAATTTACATTTTAATCACTATATTGAATTTTAAACGTACATTTCAAATTACCAGGGTCACATACTAACTCGAAAAATCCAGAAAAATATTTTCTAGCTTCGTATTGACGATACGGTCCCAACAAAACTAATTTCGACGAATTCTGAGATCGTTAGAAAAATGGCCATTTTCCTGTCGATTAAAATCAACTGAAACTGGTCAGATGCGTTTTCCTTTGCCACGCTCACATATTGATTCGAAAAATTATGAAATTTGAAACCTAGCCATAACTTTACATCCCGGACCCAACAAAACTGGTTTCATCGAAATCCGAGGTCGTTTGCAAAATGTCCATTTTTAAGGGCCTGAATTCCATAGCGACTATTCAGAATTTTCAACTGGACAAATTTTTTGCTTCCCGCTATGAAATTTTGATCCTTCGGATTCGTTGGAAAGATATCACTATTAGATTCCATTATTTTTGGTTTCACTAAAATCCGGATTGTTTTGCACCCGGTGTATTCAATTGAAGTTTGAAATCGAATTATCGAACTACCGCGCCATTTTCAATTCTATTTATAATTATATATAATTATTTATATTCTAACGACGACGCGTATAAATATATACGTTCGAATTATATTCAAAATAAATTTTCGTCGATATTATTTAAAATAATCTATTTTAAATATTCAAAATTCGCTAAAATTGCCAAAATAAAAATTTTAAACTGGCCCAGATTTTCCGGGTTATTACAGTTCTTTTCATTAAAATGTTCTTTTACATTAAAATGTTCTTTTCACTAAAGTGTTCTTTTCATTAAAGTGTCCTTTTCATTAAAATGTTCTTTTCACTAAAATGTTCTTTGCATTAAAAGTGTTCTTTTCATTAAAATGTTCTTTTCACTAAAATGTTCTTTTCACTAAAATGTTCTTTTACATTAAAATGTTCTTTTCACTAAAATGTTCTTTTCATTAAAATGTTCTTTTACATTAAAATGTTCTTTTACATTAAAATGTTCTTTTATTTCTGAATCGGAATGCGACTCAGTCAATTACCATATAACAATTATATGGATTTCACACATCACATGTATGCAACAATAATGATAAATAATCATTACATATTCAAACATCATCCACAGTGCAATTTACAACTGTATAAGCAATAAAATAAATAAATAATGCTCATCACAGCCTGTCAACGCATCGATTAACATATAATTAAATTCATGGGAGATGTGAATAAATTATCATCCCCAGACCTATGTGGGGTTTTCAAATAACAACAGTTTATTTAAATAAATTATTGGTTAACAAATTTAACCAATTCTAATTTGGATTGAATTATTTTTCTAATTAGCCAATTTTCACTGTTTAAAATTATAAATAGATATTTATAATTTAATTTCAACTACCACATTAATGTTAACATTATTTTTAATACATTAAACATTTCAACATCACAAACAACACATAATGTAGTCAATTAAATCGTCCATGGTTTGTGGACGAGGGAGGTGAGCTAACAAGCGCCGTATACAGTTTATGGTGATTAAAACTAGTAAAAATCTATACTGCCAATTCTATTTTTTTTATACATGAATAAAATAACATGATAAAATATAATTTAGTGAGGGGTTCTCACCTAGGGTTTCCACTCCGTTATTTTTTAATGCAAAGGAATATGAGCTTTTCGGCTCCACAGTCCACATACGACATCCAAATCACTCCAAATCATCTTTATTGTGAAGCTCTCGTCGATATGATTCCAATGTATCTTGTTTCGCTGAATTCCAAGTATGTATTAAAAAGTTATGCTTTTTTCAATTTTCATGTACATATAAGTAATTAACACAAGTAATTAATTAATCAATTACCTTAATCCTTACTAATTACATCCTCTAATCTCTTTTTCCTCTCCCAAAACTCACGTATAACACAGTCCCTCCCACGTCCCTCTTCATGCAACCTTTATGACATCCATTCTCACTCATTTCTCAACGAAATACAAACCGTAAACACCATTCTCCTTCTCTTCTTCTCCTCTTCAATTTCAGCACCATGAATCTCAGAATCAAGATCCAAAATTTTTGGCCGATTTCTTACAGCAAAACTCATGGCCAATGTAAAAATCCCGACACTTTTTGTCACCAAATCCATCCAAACTTTGCATACAACCTTCATTTCTTGCCCAAACTCAAAAACAATAACCAAATCTTGCATCGTTGCTTCTATCTCACGAATTCATCAACCCTAAGCCGCATAAAAATAAAAAATCGCATGCTGGAAAAATAGATAGTGACAAAGGTCGATATGAACACCTGGAATTTGTTATGAGATTGAAGAGGAGCTCGCTACGAACTCACATATATTTATTCCGTGATTTTTAGGATTTGATTTCATTCGCTTTTGATTTTTGGACGGGGGAGACTTACGTTGGAATGAAAAGAGGGGAGGTAACATACTTTTCAGAAATGGGATTAGGTTAAGGAAGTGAAAAGGATATTATATAGTAGAGGAATTTAATTTTTTATTGATTTTATATTTTATTATACTTAAATATCGCTCATTTTTATAGTTTAAAAATCCATGTGGTCACCTACTGATTCCGTTTTTGATGAAAATTGACATGCAGCTACTCTCTGACATTACAGACCTAACAAAACTGGTTTCGTCAAATTCCGAGTCCGTATGCACAAACAAGGAATTTTTAAAGTCAAAATATTGTTTGTTTTTACTTTAAAAATCACTTCCAGTCACATACTGATTTTAAATATCATGAAATTTGGAATCTTACCATTATTCGACGCTATGGATTCAATAAAAAAAAGTTTCGTTGAATTACGAGGTGGTCTCAATAATGTTCCTTTGTAAAATTGCTAAAATTAGCTTCAAAATTGCGATTTTAGCGTACCTTTTCTTCTTGTACGCACAAACGCCAACTTCAAGAATTATAGCCTTTTGGATTTAACCATTAGTTAATGATATGAATCCAAAAAAAAACAGACTTGAATTCTGAGATCGTCTCATAAATGTTCCTTTGTAAACTGATCGCCTGTTTTTGAACAAATGGTTTTACCTCTCACAGCCACATACTGACTCCGTTCGACGCACATTCAGGAACTCAACAATGATTTGTCATTATGAAACCAACAAAATTGGTCTTGTCGAATTCTGAGCTCATATGCGAAATTTCACTTTTTAAGGGCTATGCGATGATTTTAAAAAAAAAAATCGAATTTTTAAAATTTTCAAAAGAAAGCTTATAAATCAACTTAATAATTTTACTAAGTTTGCTTTAAGTCAAATAAAACATAAAAACTAATTTTATATTTATTCTCAAATTTTATTTGGCAAAAATAATCAATTTATATTCGCATATTCCTTAAAATAGCTTACATTAAAATTTTAAATTGGTTCTGAAATTCCGGGTTGTTACATTGACCTTATTATTTTTATGTGAATATGACTATTTACATGAAACTGCTATATATGTAAACAACACATAATAAAATTGAATATTCATGTTTACTTATATGTCTATTTGCAGAATGTATATTTCAGATGATAAGAAACTACATATATGGAAATGCTGCAGTAGATCTATAGTTGCAGGTTGTAACAACCCGGAAAATTAGAACCAATTTAAAATTTTATTATAAGGAAATTTTGTTAGAAAATGCATCAGAATTTAGAAATTCCATTTTTACATTAAATTATTGAATATAAATTGGTCCTAAATAAAATTATGATGTTATTAACGAATGGTTTAAAATTTTATTTGTGATAAACAACAATTATAATTTGTTAAGTTGCGATTGGTAATAAAGGAAATTATTAAATTTGTTTATACATTTGGACTAGATAACTTTAAACTATTGTTGAGAAAAATTAGCAGTTTAACCCTTGATTTTATTTTAAAGGTTCAATATAGTCATTAATGAGATAATTGAAAATAAATTTATGAATGTTTCCAAATTAATTTTATATAGGAAGAACCGTAAGACACTGAGTGTTAACGGTGTATAACGTATGTTTTAACTATCGCAGTTAATGAAATTTATGTTAACATTTATAAAATGCAATCAAAATGTAAAACATATTTATTTGTAATGCCCATGCATGATTTCTGGAATAAAAACAAAACCTTGTCCCACTATCGAATTTGTAATTGCCTTGAATTCTCACATGTATTTCTGGAAATGATTTATTCGTGAAAACATTGCCTTGTTGGTTTCATGCTGAAAATGGTTGATATACATACTTGCCAAATAATAGACTTGCTGAATTTCTTTGCATAATAAAAAAAGGGTGTTACAGAAAGATAGATAATTAAAACTGATATGTTTTCCTATTTTGGTTTCATAGCTTTAAAAAAATATGAGTTGTGATATGTTTAAAATGGTCTTAATCTACTATACATAAAATTTATTTAAATATGGAATACATTCTTGAGTATATAAGTTGTTACATAATAGCATGAAAATTTATATTTTCTAACAAAACTATTTGTGACTTGATTTGGAAAAAAACTAAGCACATTTTTTGAGAACTTTTACCAAAATTTCTAATCTCTTTGAAACATTCTAAATTGTGAGATGAAAGGAAACATAATAGCTTTATATTAAAGAAAATATACATACTATTTAATAGGAAAGATGTAGATGATAAATTTGGACGATTCAAAAATAATCCAAATATATTAAGGAATAAGATATTAATTTATCCATGCAGTGATTAGACACGGAAAGCAAGTGAAAAGCATAAATAATTAATTTAATAAGATATATTAATTAATAAAGAAAAATCAATAAAATATGGATATGGGTGGAAATGAATATAGGCGGAAGTAAATACACATATTACAAAACCCTGTTCCACTCTATAACGTAGCCGCCACTGTCTGAAATCCATGGCCATGCTACTCCGATCTTCTTCCTCCTTTCTCTTCCAATCTACTCCGAATTAACATATGATTCAAAAGGGAAATTTTAAGATCTACGTGAGATCTAGACATTCAATGGTCAAGATCGAATGTACCGCTACATATTTCTCGAATTTTGTGCTCCGTTCGCTGTCGTTCGCGGTGGTTTCTTGAATGCCACGGGGAATCGAGCTTGGAGCTTCTCCTATTGGTGATGGCGCACGTGATGGCGGAGGGTAATGCAGTGTCTGATCGGAGTCTGGATGGACGGTGGAGGTGCGGCCAGGAGAGATAGTGGGCGAGTTTCTTGAGCGACGGTTTCAGGAAATAACGATGTAGAAGAGAAGCGTGAGCGACCTAAGTATGAAATTAGTATTAAATTAAAAATAAATAGAAGTTAATTATATTTAATTAAACCATGTTATTATAACTGTGATAACTTTTTACTGGATTATCAGAACTGAACGATCTTCGTTGCGTTGGAATCACAATGATGAGATCTACAACATAGAACTGACTAGAGCTAAAACGGAGCACGTTGAAAATTCAGACAAAAACCAATGTGAGATTTCTATTTTAAAATAAATAAATTATTTATTAAAATGTGAAATTTATATTTATTCTATATAAAATTCATATTGGTGTTGTATAAAATTGTAATTGATTGTTTTGTGATTGCGATGAACCACTGAATTGAATTGTGTGTATTCATGTTCGTCAAAATTTGTGTATACAATAAAATCCATATCATTATCGTATATATAAAAATAAAATGTTTATGTTAATCAAAATTAGTGCATACGTATATATATGAGAATAAATAAAATGTTCGTGTTTATAAAAGGAATATCATTTTTATGAAATGTTAGCATAAAAGAAATGTCATTTTAGTTAAAAAGGGCCATGTAGTATAAAATTTTGCATTAGAATAAAAATAACATTTTTGTTATAGAATGTTGCATTAGAATAAAAATACCATTTTGTTATAAAAAGTTATCTGTAGAATAAATATGTCATTATTGTAAAATCATGTTTTGTTAGAATAAATATATCCTTTTTGTAAAATCACGTTTTATTAGAATAAAGATAACATTTTTGTTATAAAATGTTACATTAGAATAAATAGGTCGTTTTAGTTAAAAATGTTACATTAGAATCAAATTGTCATATGTTTAGATATGTTCATGTTACATTAAATAGTTCATGTTAATATAAAAATATCATTTTGCTTAGAATCATGTCATGTAAATAAAAATATCAATTTGTTTAGAATCATGTTATGTAAATAAAAAAAGGTCATTTATTTAGAAATGCCATGTTGATAAAAATGTCAATTATTTAGATATGTCATTTATTAAAAAAAAGTTATTTATTTAGTAATGTCATCATATAAAAAAATGTCATTTATTTAGTAATGTCATCATATTAGAAATGTCATCATATTAAAAATGACATCATATGAGAAACGTCACTTGTTAGATAATGTTTTGTTTAAATAAAAATATCATTTTGGTTAGGAAATATTGTGTTAGATTAAAAACATGATTTATGTTAGAAATGTTACATTAGATGAAAAACATGATTTATGTTAGAAATTTTACATTAGATTAAAAATATGATTTATGTTAGAAATGTTACATTAGATTAAAAATATCATTTTTGTTAGAAATGTTGCATTGGATTAAAATTATCATTTTTGTTAGAAATGTTACATTAGATTAAAAATGTCATTTATGTTAGAGATAAAAATGTCATTTATGTTAGGGATAAAAATGTTGAAACTTCAAAATTCACATTTTTAATGTAAAGATAAAATATAAAATATTCATTGAATGGATGGTAATGTTGAAACATTAAAATTTACATTTTTAATGTAAAGCATGATTTATATAAAATGGTCATTGGTTGAAATATAAAAATGTTTAACAATAAAAAGTTTATATTTTTATTGTATATGAGAAAATATGAAAAATGAACATTTGTTTTTTTAAACGATTCAAGTTAATAAATTTTGTTTGCATTAAAATTTACACTTTAATATATATATATATATATATATATATATATATGTATATGAGTCATTAAAAGGTTCATTGCTTAAAAAATGTTTTTATATTAAAATTTACATTTTTAATGTAAATAAATCATATGAAATTAAAAGATTCATTGTGTAATAAAAAATATGTTTTAACATTGAAATTTACATTTTTAATGTAAATAAATCATTAGAAAAGTTTCATTGTTTAATATATTATGTTAACATTAAAATTTCATCTTTAATGTAATAAAGGATTGATTAAAAAGACTAAACTTTGGTAAAAATGTGTTAACACAGGAAAGTACATTTTTAATGTACAAATGGTTATATAAAAGATTAAAATGTGATTATAATATGTTTACATTAAAAAGCTCACTTTTAATGTATATAAGGATTTATTAAAAAGATCACACTTTGATAAGAATGTGTTAGCATTAAAATTACACCTTTAATGTAATAAAAGATTGATTAAAAAGATTAAACTTTGGTAAAAATATGTTAACATAGGAAAGTACATTTTTAATGTACAAATGATTATATAAAAAGATTAAAATTTGATTATAATATGTTTACATTAAAAAGCACATTTTTAATGTATAGAAGGATTCAATAAAAAGATCATTGTTGGATAAAAATGTTTTTACATTAAAAATTACATTTTTTAATGTAAGTAGGAATAATTAAAATATGCATTGCTTAATATTAAAATTTACATGTTATAGAAGTTGAAATGTTCATCTGTTTGATATCAACATTAACATGTTAGAGAAGTAGAAAAGTGTACTTTTGTTTAACATTATCAATATTATGTTAGTGATATTAGAAAATAATTCAAACTGAATTATAATTGGGTTAATTTATTAACCAATGATTTATATATGTAAACTGTTGTTGTTTGAAAACCCCACACGGGTATTGGGATGACATTTGTCATACACTAGTCCCAATATTTTGTCATATGTCAACTGTTGGATTGACAGTCTGCGATGAGCATTATGTATTTATTTATTTTAATGCTCACATAGTTATAAATTTCACTCTCGATGTGAATGGATTGTTTTATTGATTATTTCTCGTTATTGTTATATACATGCGATGTATGAAATCCATATAATTGAAATTATATGGTAATTGATTGAGTCGCATTCCGATTCAGAATATATTTTAGATAAATATATATTTTTATCGAAATGAACTAGTTATTAACTAGAACAAATCTTTAAATTAAGATTTAATGAAATTTTCCAATAAATTAATATTTACTTGGAAATAAATAAATAAATTGAATTTTTGGGTTTATCGTGAATGGTGTCTTTAATAACACCGTTCTTAAACCTAGTTGAGAAAAGAATAAATCTTTTAATTAAGATTATTAGAGTTTTCCAATTATATTTAGAAATTAGAATAAAAGGAAATGTGAATTGGGTTTATTGTGAACTGTCTTTTAAACGACATTTGTTCTTTAACCCAATTAACAGTGAAAATATAATTTGGAAGTTATAAATCTTTTATTAAGATTTAATGGAAATTCTCCAAAGTAAAGTTTTTCAATTTAATATATTAAATTGGAATTGAATGGGATTCGATTTAATAATAATCGAGATGAGATTTTGTAAAAGAAGACCATTACTATATTTGGAATTTAAAAGGTTTTGCCGTTATTCCATTTATATTATTAGTTTGATACAAGAATTTGTATTGATTATATATTGATTTGTTTTCTGTTAAAATTCCATATTTAATGGTTGATGATTTTTGGTTTATCGTGAACTGTGTTTTAAATGACATTGGTTCTTTAACCCAATTAAAGATAAGATTAATTTCTTAAAGTTGAATAATCACAAAGTAATGATTTTTGATATTAAAACCAAATTAGAATTTTAATGAATCTTTGAAAAGAAGATTAAAGAATGAATTTAAAGAATTTATCTTTGATAAAATTAATGGGAACTCTTCCCAAATAATGTGAATATTCTAGTAAAAGAATATTCTTAATTGGAATGAGGCGTATGATGTGTTTTTATAACACTTAATTATTGATTATAAAATACGCGAGTTATTCGGAAAGACTGGGTTTAACTCATTCTGAATAATTACTAGGACGAATAAAAGTCAAAGATGAAGACAGTGGTTGAAGACCGGAGGTCTTCGCGTTGTTTGGAGGATTACTGATGTCTTGATTGGGAGGCATCCCAATACAAGGTAATAAGTGGTGATCTTCCAGACGTACTTGGAGATCGACGGATATACGAGAACCTCTCTCCTGTATTGGACATATGGGATAAGGAATAATGTGTCTCCGTTTTCGTTCAGACCCAAAACGGACATGTAAATGGATGGTATGGCTGACGTTGTATTCCTTTATGCTGTATTCATTGATCTGTGCTAAATATATATCTGTTTGGTGGCGGAGGATTTATTCTCTTTCTTAACACCCTTTTCTGAGACGTACGAGCTCAGAGGTTATATATTGGCAGAAATCAATGGTATGGTATGGATTGACAATGTGGCATGCTAAGATGCATATGATCAAGGCTTATTGTTGAAAAGCAGGGCCTTGTGGTTGATGATCAAAACACAACTTTATTTAGCATAGCTTTGTGTAGCATAACTTCGCGACCTCACACCCCGGTAAGAGTCAGAAACGGGATAAGGGAACACAGGGACCGAACACGTTTCTTTCTAGCTAGAAGTGGTATCAGGGTTTTGCAAGCCCTGTCATTTTACTTATGTGGATGATGGATTACGAGGCCTCGGTTATATTGGTCGATAGTGACCAATTAATAGGTTCAATAGGATTGAGAAGCGTGCGTTCAGGAATTTCCAATCCACTAAATTATTTGTGGACCGGCCCTGCAGGATCCAAGGGTTCGCCAACGTCCGAATCCTGAGACATTTTCTAGAGTGTCTCGAATTGGTAAGGAGATCGCCCCTAGCCTTGACTCACGATGGTAACTTGTAATGACCCGAAAATCCGTACCAATTTAAGCTGATAAATATCCTACACATTCAACTCAAAGTGCACGAAAATTCAGATCATTAATAGAAAGAAATAAGAGGATGAGAAAGATAAGATAGAACTAATAGAATAGAAAAAGAAGAACACAACTGAGCAGAATTAGAGTAAACACGAATCTCATAGCGGAACAAATAAAATATATTATATAGCATAAATTTGAAGTACAAATCTGTTTGTATATACATACCATATCAGAGTACAACATAACATTTGATACTGCGGAAATAACTCTAAATAACCATTAGTGAAGACTCCTACTTCAAGCTCCTCAAAGTGTATCTGTAAAGCCTGAAACATTTGACTGCTCGTACAAATTTGGGCACCCAAGAGTTTAGGGAAAACAAACAAAATAAACTCTAGGTCAGTCATGGGACTGGTGTGAGTAAATTCCAACCATACGGCTTAATTTGAAAATCCTTTGGAAAACAAAGATAATAGTAAGACCAGCCCACACAAAATAAACTCTAGGTCAGTCACGGGAGTGGCGTGAGTAAATTCCAACCATACGGCTTAACTTTGAAAATCCTTTGGAAAACAAAGATATCAATAAGACCAGCCCACACATAAACATGGACAGTTTTTACCTTACTATAACCCAAAATATTTTGATATCAAAATCCAGTGATATTATAATAATGTCTAATCAAATAAATAACCAAATAGTAGAACACTTGCATCTCACGCTCTACATACATAGTATAAAATCAAAAACCGCAGGGCGCTTATTAGAGATTGGATTCCAACTATGACAAGGTATGGGACCACCTGCCGATAGTGTATCTCTAGAGGGGAATCACTGGGTTCAACAATAATGACTTGCAACCCGACCCACACATGACCGACCACTCATTTCACTTGAGTGTAACGAATGTATATCACCAACGATTGGGCTCAAACCACCATTTCCCAAAAAGGGACAGCATCGAAATAGATTTAAGAAGTAAAAGGAATTTCTCTAGATAGGTGATTATAGACCCTAATGGGAGCGACCCCACATAGCCATGCTGCCTTCCCAATTTTCGTCATTTCGCGGTTGTGAAGCTTGAGGCTACGTCTATCTTTTAGAACATCTGGCCACCATATACTTTGAATGTCACATCGTCAAACCCATCAAATAACTAGTTGATTTTCCCAAAAATATTACAGGTATAAAATCTAAGAGAAACAAATTTCTCCGCGACCAGACGTAATACCTTGAAAAGATCATCTTATGTGACCGCTAGGAATACTCTGTCAGACATTCATCCATACAAGTTGTCCTGGGACTGGACAAACAGAAAACACCATTCTGGAACATGACTACCCTTGCATTTCACTCCGTCTTCAATTGTCTTCAGCATAGTCCAATTCGCAGCGCTTATGCCTATACAGAGTGGTTTTCGGATAATAGATCCAACCGGTCTCTCCGTATTGGCAACGAGGGTCAAAACCCTTCGATAGTCGGTTATTTAACTATCGAAGTAAAAACAACATCCATTCTAATGTATAACTAAACATCATACAATCACGGACGCTTTTTAATTTAACATTCGTTTTATTATTCAAATTCCCATGTCTTACTAGATATTTCTCAAACCTCTTTTTAGCACTTTCACACTTCTTGGAAAACATTCTCAGTTATTATAACTCTTATTCTTATATTTCTTTAGACAACATCGTTACTTATTACTTTAGAATAAGTGGATTTCAAACCAAATTGTTTCCAATACTTAGGGAGTAGTATTATATATAAAAATCACGCTTAAGCTAGGTTAACAGCGCTAATTTATTGTTATAGTTCAAAATTTGTCATACGCTGTAATATTCCCCTTTATAACAAATCTCGATATAATAGTCATGCTTAAGCCTGGTTAACAAGGTTATTTTATCGCTGTAGTTCAAATACTTGCAGTACGCTGCTATATTCCACTTTATGCTAATCTTGACATCTCTTTCCATTACAAAAACCTTGACATCTCTTTCCGTTACAAAAATCTTGACCTCTCTTTCCGTGACAAAGATCCTGACCTCTCTTTACTTTACAAGGATCTTGACCTCTCTTTCCGTTGCAAAAATCTTGACCTCTCTTTCCGTTACAAACAAATATCATCCCTTGATAATAGTGAAGCCGTTCAAGTTGGGGTATTTTAATTACTTCTCAGACATTGATCAACAACATTCTTATCTTAGAATAGATATAAGTTCGTAACTCTAATCCCTTATACTTTAAAATATGTCAAAACGTACTTCTTACTATATTTTAAATATGGTTTTATGATGCCATATCCTTAGTTTGAAAACTTAGTTGTATACAACTATTTATTTAAATGTTAACTCTTTGCTACGTCTTCGTTACAAATCCATTTACGTACTTTGTCTTCTCACACTTTACTTTTATTTGAATCCTTGTTCTTAATGCATGTACATCTCATTACCAACTCAATATCATCTTAAATGGGATCCGTTCAAGAAACAATTATTTAATTAAGATAATTAAATAATAATTTACTTCATCATTGCTAAAGTAAAACAGTTTACTTCATCTAAAATAACTGATTATATTAGTTCAATAATCCTTCATAAATAAATAATAATGAATAAGAAGTCTTTACTAAATTTGATCGATTTATTGCTAATCTATTTCCATTAGATGAATTTAAGGCTAATTAATCTAATAATCAATTTCTAATAAAACAGTTGATTTAATCAACTTCAAACAATTTGTTAACTCGTTAACTAATTTCAATTACTTCTCCTCGTTTGAGTAATATAATTGATCCAATAATATTCTCTAACCGATTCGTCTTAAAATAATTATTCAATATTTACTCGCCGGATAATTACAGTTTCATAACTTATCAAATAATCGTTTTTAGTTACTTTATAAAAATGAACCATAAAATATCAGTTTATAATAGAACGTCTATTCTAATTTGAAACTTCGCTTTAATATAATTTCTATAACCAATTTCGTTGATTCGCCTATCGGCATTTCAATTTCTTAACCAAACGATGGATTTGTGGTCGGTTGTTCCTACTTCCTTAATCGATATCGTCTATTGATTTAATTGAAATAACGTTGACATTCCATTTAACATCAATATCCATACATTATTTCAGTCTCATTTGGGTTCAAACAGTGCATATATATAAAAATATAAAACAAATAGTACATAAAAATATTGAGGAATCCGATTGGATTCCTCCAACCGGTTTCCTCCATCCACATATATTTGTTAACACAATTCCATATTAGGGAATACTATAATCGTTGGAATCAGTATCCAACCAATGATGTGTACATATGCAATGGTATATATATTTCAACCAATTTTAATTGTAATCTACCTAAACGACCATCACACAACATTTAAAAAATAATTATAATATTTTAAATAAATCAAAGTTAGTGATTTTACTCACCTTTGCGCGTTAACCGTTAAATAACGATTTGCGTCAGTCGATTAAACCAGACGTTCAGTTCTGCCATGATTTAAACGTGCTTCAAATCGCTTTAGAACAGTTCCAATGGATCCGGTCGCGTTCGATTCTTTACTTTTGTAATTAAACTTGTTAATTTCCTCCTTCTCCCGTATAACCTTCGTCATTGCCCCTTATACTCATTACCAGAGCCTACTTTGTTCGCCTTGACCTATCCATTTCCGTTCACTTTAAAACCCACTCTCACTTCTTTCTTTACTATCAACAAAACTTCCTGTTGTGTGTACCCTTCCATGTCATGACCGAGTCCCAACTCCTTCTACTCCACACGGGATGCCAAACCGACGCCACTGTTTATATTCTCATCACATAATCTGCTACACCAAACTACCGTGCATCTCCACATATGACACCGCACTCCACCACTTTATTCACAAATCCCAACACCACTAACATACTTGGCAGCTTACGCCCTTTCCATTTTCTCACCTACTCAAGCATCCGTGCACAACCCCAGTCACGCACCATTTGCAATACACTTAAACTTCAACTTCATCTACCCTTCCACCACCTGAAACCCACACGACCTCCTTCATATGCCTCCACTCACCACCTATAGGATACACTTGACTCATACCCCTCGTCACATGCTGATAGCATACCTGAACCCCATAGTGCAAAGGCCGACGGCCAGAACCAAGCTCAGCAAAAAGACAAAACCTCACCGCTATCTCTTTACTAGTGTAATATCCCGGACACTATGGCTTTATGTATGTCCCCTCACAATTTATTTTATACATATATATAACTTATGTATGTGGCAGATTTCCCACCGCAACCCTGAACAATATCGAATTCTCCTTCGCAGTCCACACTTCACTTCTCACCAATACAACCGACTGCACCATGCTTGCAGTCCCACGCCAAGACCAGGACCACTTCGACCGTCCACCTGGAATTCACAGATGATGCTAAATCCCACGCTGAGTTCAGATCTGATCCCCCACCTCCGTTCGAAACTCGCAAACAGTGGAAACCCATACTTGCACCAAGATTTTTAGTGTAGGAATGGTTTTGATTTCAATTTTTTTTCCAATCACTCGAATTATTTACTGGAAAAATGAGAAGGAGATAAAACAATGGCTTTAAAGTTGAGTTCTGAAACAAAAAGGGGAACCTGTATTTATAATATGAAACACCTTGGGCAACACGATTATAACACCTTGGGCAACACGGTTATAGGGTGTATAGCTTAGTATAGGATTTACATGTGGGTTCATGGTATATGCATGTGCCGCAGATACTTAGGTTGTTCAATTTTCAAAACATAGGGTGGTATCATTGCTTCGCAGCTAAGGATTTTAATATATTTGGTTAGTTTTTCTTTTAATATATATATATATATATATATAGTTAGACGATGCAAGCTTAAAGGTGTACATGTTCTTTGGATACTGGATAGTAGTGTCAACTATGACCGTGTTTGGACTTGATATAGAACAAAGAAAATGCTACCGTGAAGTAAAAGATAAAATACTAGCTACCTCAATTGAAACCTGTACCATGTCATGTGCCTTTAACTAGTGGAGAAATGTCCTGTGCATGTCTACATGTATTCAAGAGGCGCACGTATACCCCACACGAAAAATTTATGCAACTACGGAAGTATGAATGTTGTATTTTTCGTTTAGTGGTTCCACAAAACAAATCACGCTCAATCAAATAACCTCAGACTATGCTTTATATGATTGTTGAATTAGTAGATACTATTTCAAATGAAGCTGCTTAATAAAGTGGAATTCGGTAGTATATTTCTTTTGATTAACTTTCTTCATCCTATCTCTCATTGATTTATGTGATTTTTGTTTTTACCACAGTACAAGTGAAACCATAAACGTTTGCAAATATTATATATTCATTAACGGTACCCATCGCATAATATTTCGTTCGTTTATGGACCGCTATAGACAATAATAAAAATACAGCCGTATTCAACGAGTGGCACGATCCCGAAAATATAATAATATCTGTAGGTTAACTTGTATTGTAAAACCCCAAAATATTGATACAGGGTGTAAAATACTCCAAATAAAAAGTTGCTTATTAAATTAATTAAAAATTATAGTAAAATTCTAAAAATTAAATTATCACTATGTCCCAAAGAATCATGTTCAAATTCGCAACCGATATCTAATTATATCAAATAAATTGTTACGGTCGATAAACGATTCTATAGCGACTTTCTGAATATTTGATTTGGATATAACTCACAATCTATAATGCAGAATCTTGATTTTTCACTTCTGTTAGGAAAATATAGTTCAACAGATTCCAATGTTTCTTTTTTCGCAGAAATCCGATTTAAAACAAATCATATATATTCGGTTGAAGTTCAAACCGTTTAATCACGAACTACAGCGTCGTTATGAGCTCGTTTTTATTTAATATATATTTTTATATGCTCGACTTAGTTTTAATTAATATATAAATACACTTATATTACGAATTCAATATTTAAACAGATTTAAATATTCAAATACAAACATATAAAAATGCGGGACGTTACATTCCTTCCCCCTTAAAATAATTTCGTCCTTGAAATTGCTAAGAAGTGAAGATGCTCTAATTCTAACTCCTCACAACCTGCTTGTTTGAAATTTTATACTTCACATCCCCATAACTGAATCCTTTCGTTGAATCTTTTATCCTTACCCAATAATTCTCTTATATCCAAGCCAACTCCATTTCCACTCCAATTCCAATTTCAAATTTCCAATCTTTACTCAATAATCAAATTTCACCCCCCAATTTTGGTTCCATTCCAAATCTTAATTCACCACTCAATTATTTTGCTATGTAAAATCCTTATTCCAGTACGATTTCCACTTACTTGGCTTCAATTCAACTCCAATTTTATTTGACTCGGTTTTAAGTTAAATTCAGATTTATTCACTTTTATCATTTCAATATATTTAACTTCAAATTTCAGAATTCAGATTCCTGGGATATTATTCAAAACATTTGAATATCTGACAATTTGTTTTCTCAAAACACTTCAAAAACAAATTATTTTGGTAGTAATCCATCACTCTGAAACTCGAAAATGAACACCGATAATGCCGCGGGTCATCATCAGAATTATTTTCCAGCAATCCAAGTGAGTTCAATACTATATTGCTTTTAAAACATATTTTCAAACACCATAGTTTTGAAATTACTTCAAATTATCTTTTCATAATGCTTGGAAAAATATTTCTAATTTCCCAGGATTTAAAATTCCATATATTAAATTCAAAATTCATTTACAACACCATTTCAAGTTTCTAGAGTTTTATCTCCAATTCTAGTTTATCTTGAGATTCAATTTACCTAATTTATATATGTTATTTATAACCATTCCAATCATAATCCCATTTGATTATAATTAACAATCAACACATTCAATATATACTATAGTAATATCAAGATATATACTCATTTATATCAAAATATATTTGGGTAAAAATATTTCATTTACCCAGCCTTTATAAACAATATTGTGCCGAATAACTTTGTTCAAGAGTTTTGAAACACCTATCGATACAGTTTGCAATCCAGTATCGACCAGAATTCATAAGCTACTCGCCAAACCAATAACATAATATAAAATAGTTTTTATATTGATTTACAATTACGCGCTCATATATATTCACTCATACTCAAACTAGAGTATTATTAACTCCATTTCTATTGAGTTACGCCATAGAGCCAAGGTAATATTTAACCTTCAGCTCGATACCAACTGTAACGACCCGAAAATCCATACCAATTTGAGCTGATAAATATCCTACACATTCAACTCAAAGTGCACGAAAATTCAGATAATTAATAGAAAGAAATAAGAGGATGAGAAAGATAAGATAGAACTAATAGAATAGAAGAAGAAGAAGAAGAACACAACTGAGCAGAATTAGAGTAAACACGAAACTCACAGCGGAACAAATAAAATATATTATATAACATAAATTTGAAATACAAATCTGTTTGTATAAACATACCATATCAGAGTACAACATAACATTTGATACAGCGAAAATAACTCTAAATAACCATCAGTGAAGACTCCTGCTTCAAGCTCCTCAAAGTGTATCTGTAAAGCCTGAAACACTTGACTGCCCGTACAAATTTGGGCACCCAAGAGTTTGGGGAAAACAAACAAAATAAACTCTAGGTCAGTCATGGGACTGGTGTGAGTAAATTCCAACCATACGGTTTAACTTTGAAAATCCTTTGGAAAACAAAGATAATAGTAAGACCAGCCCACACATAAACATGGACGGTTTTTACCTTACTATAACCCAACATATTTTGATATCAAAATCTAGCGATATTATAATAATGTCTAATCAAATAAATAACCAAATAGTAGAACGCTTGCATCTCACGCCCTACACACATAGTATAAATCAAAAACCGCAGGGCGCTTATTAGAGATTGGATTCCAACTATGACAAGTTATGGGACCACCTGCCGATAGTGTATCTCTAGAGGGGAATACACCGGGTTCAACAAGAACGTCTTGCAACCTGGCCCACACATGACCGACCACTCATTTCGCTTGAGTGTATCGAATGTATATCACCAACAGTTGGGCTCAAACCACCGTTTCCCAAAAAGGGGAAGCATCGAAATAGATTTAAGAAGTAAAAGGAATTTCTCTAGATAGGTGATTATATGCCCTAATGGGAGCGACCCACATAGCTATGCTGCCTGCCCGATTTTCGTTATTTCCCGGTTGTGAAGCTTGAGGCTACGTCTATCTTTTAGAACATCTGACCACCATATACTTTGAATGTCACATCGTCAAACCCATCAAATCACTAGTTGATTTTCTCAAAAATATTACGGTTATAAAAGCTAAGAGAAACAAATTTCTCCGCCACCAGACGTAATACCTTGAAAAGATCATCTTATGTGACCGCTAGGAATACTCTGTCAGACATTCATCCATATAAGTTGTCCTGGGATTGGACAAATAGAAAACACCATTCTAAAACATGACGACCCTTGCATTTCACTCCGTCTTCAATTGTCTTCAGCATAGTCCAATTCACAGCGCTTATGACTATACGGAGTAGTTTTCGGATAATAGATCCAACCGGTCTCTCCTTATTGACAACGAGGGTCAAAACCCTTCGATAGTCGGTTATTTAACTATCGAAGTAAAAACAACATCCATTCTAATGTATAACTAAACATCATACAATCACGGGCGCTTTTCAATTTAACATTCGTTGTATTATTCAAATTCCCATGTCTTATTATATATTTCTCAAACCCTGTTTTAGCACTTTTACACTTCCAGGAAAAAATTCTCTATTATTATAACACTTATTCTTATATTTCTTTGGATAACATCGTTACTTATTACTTAGAATAAGTGGATTTCAAACCAAATTGTTTCCATTCCCTAGGGAGTAGTGCTATATATAAAAATCACGCTTAAGCTTGGTTAACAGTGCTAATTTATTGTTATAGATCAAAATTTGTCATACGTTGTAACATTCCCCTTTATAACAAATCTCAATATAATAGTCATGCTTAAGCCTAGTTAACAAGGTTATTTTATCGCTGTAGTTCAAATACTTGCAGTATGCTGCTATATTCCACTTTATACAAATCTTGACATCTCTTTCCATTACAAAAATCTTGACATCTCTTTCCGTTACAAAAATCTTGACCTCTCTTTCCGTGACAAAGATCCTTACCTCTCTTTCCTTTACAAAGATCTTGACCTCTCTTTCCGTTGTAAAAATCTTGACCTCTCTTTCCGTTACAAACAAATATCATCCCTTTATAATAGTGAAGCCGTTCAAGTTGGGGTATTTTAATTACCTCTCAGACCTTGATCAACAACATTCTTATCTTAGAATAGATATAATTCGTAACTCTAATCCCTTATACTTTAAAATATGTCAAAACGTACTTCTTGCTATATTTTAAATATGGTTTTATGACGCCATATCCTTAGTTTGAAAACTTAGTTGTTTACAACTATTTATTTAAATGTTAACTCTTTGCTACGTCTTCGTTACAAATCCATTTACGTACTTTGTCTTCTCACACTTTACTTTTATTCGAATCCTTGTTCTTATTGCATGTACATCTCATTACCAACTCAATAACATCTTAAATGGGATCCGTTCAAGAAACAATTATTTAATTAAGATAATTAAATAATAATTTACTTCATATTGCTAAAGTAAAACAGTTTACTTCATCTAAAATAACTGGTTATATTAGTTCAATAATCCTTCATAAATAAATAATAATTAATAAGAAGTCTTTACTAAATTTGATCGATTTATTGCTAATCTATTTCCATTAGATGAATTTAAGGCTAATTAATCTAATAATCAATTTCTAATAAAACGGTTGATTTAATCAACTTCAAACCATTTGTTAACTCGTTAACTGATTTCAATTACTTCTCCTCGTTTGAGTAATATAATTGATCCAATAATATTCTCTAACCGATTCGTCTTAAAATAATTATTCAATATTTACTCGCCGGATAATTACAGTTTCATAACTTATCAAATAATCGTTTTTAGTTACTTTATAAAAATGAACCATAAAATATCAGTTTATAATAGAACATCTATTCTAATTTGAAACTTCGCTTTAATATAATTTCTATAACCAATTTCGTTGATTCGCCTATTGGCAATTCAATTTCTTAACCAAATGATGGATTTGTGGTCGGTTGTTGCTACTTCCTTTATCGATATCGTCTATTGATTTAATCGAAATAACGTTGACATTCCATTTAACATCAATATCCATACATTATTTCAATGTCATTTGGGTTCAAACAGTGCACATATATAAAAATATAAAACAAATAGTACATAAAAATATTGAGGAATCCGGTTGGATTCCTCCAACCGGTTTCCTCCATCCACAGATATTTGTTAACACAATTCCATACTAGGGAATACTATAATCGATGGAATCAGTATCCAACCAATGATGTGTACATATACAATGGTATATATATTTCAACCAATTTTAATTGTAATCTACCTAAACGACCATCACACAACATTTAAAAAATAATTATAATATTTTAAATAAATCAAAGTTAGTGATTTTACTCACCTTTGCGCGTTAACCGTTAAATAACGATTTGCGTCAGTCGATTAAACCAGACGTTCAGTTCTGCCATGATTTAAACGTGCTTCAAATCGCTTTAGAACAGTTCCAATGGATCCGGTCGCGTTCGATTCTTTACTTTTGTAATTAAACTTGTTAATTTCCTCCTTCTCCCGTATAACCTTCGTCATTGCCCCTTATACTCATTACCAGAGCCTACTTTGTTCGCCTTGACCTATCCATTTCCGTTCACTTTAAAACCCAATCTCACTTCTTTCTTTACTATCAACAAAACTTCCTGCTGTGTGTACCCTTCCATGTCATGACCGAGTCCCAACTCCTTCTACTCCACACGGGATGCCAAACCGACGCCACTGTTTATATTCTCATCACATAATCTGCTACACCACATATGACACCACACTCCACCACTTTATTCACAAATCCTAACACCACTAACATACTTGGCAGCTTATGCCCTTTCCATTTTCTCACCTACTCAAGCATCCGTGCACAACCCCAGTCATGCACCATTTGCAATACACTTAAACTTCAACTTCATCTACCCTTCCACTACCTGAAACCCACACGACCTCCTTCATATGCCTCCACTCACCACCTATAGGATACACTCGACTCATCCCCCTCGTCGCATGCTGATAGCAAACCCGAACCCCACAGTGCAAAGGCCGACGGCCATAACCAAGCTCAGCAAAAAGACAAAACCCCACCGCTATCTCTTTACTAGTGTAATATCCTGGACACCATGGCTTCGTGTATGTCCCCTCGCAATTTATTTTATACATAAATATAACTTATGTATGTGGCAGATTTCCACCACAACCCTGAACAATATTGAAATCTCCTTCGCAGTCCACATTTCACTTCTCACCAATACAACCGACTGCACCATGCTTGCAGTCCTACGCCAAGACCATGACCACTTCGACCGTCCATGTAATAACCCGGAAAATACGAGCCAATTTAAAATTTTTAAATTGATTATTTCAAAGCAATTTGAACCATTGAAATAGAATATTTCAATAAAATAGTAAGTTAAGGATAGTAAGTCAGTTTGAAAATTTGAATTCATACTTTGACCGACTGTGCAGGGTGGAAAATATAACGGATTTTAGTGAAACCAAAAATATTTAAATCTGTTAGTCAATACCTTTCTAAGGAATCTGAATAATCGAAGTTTCATAACGGGAATCAAAAGTTATGGCCGAAAGAATTTTCAGAAGAGTCGGTATATAGAATATATAGGCCTGGAAAATTGATATTTTGCATACGACCTCGGAATTCGACGAAACCACTTTTGTTGGGTCCGGGATGTCAAACTATTGCTAGGTTTCAAATTTCATAATTTTCGAAGCTACTATGTGAGCGTGGCAAAAGAAAATGTGTTTGGTCGATTTCTATTAAAATGGATCGACCAGAAAATGGCCATTTTTCAAATGACCTCAGAATTCAACGAAACTAGTTTTGTTGGGACCGTAGCATCAAAACATAGCTAGATTTATTTTTCTGGAATTTTTCGAATCAGTTTGTGGCCCGGGCAAATTGAAATGTGCGTTCAGAGTTAAAAATAAAATGTTTTATACTTTAATTTTAAAAATAACTGACTGTAATAGTCGAATTGGCCTACGAAACATATCCCATTGTGTCCGGAATGGGGGTATTTAGCTAGGGGCGACAGTCATTGGGTTTAAAAAGGAGTTCGTTTAAGAAAACACTATTTAAAAATTTTAATATAGTCTCGGCCAATCATATTTTTTCTTTCATAAATTTAAAAAAATAAAAAACGCGGAAAACCCCCCGACCCCCCCCCCCCCAGAACGAACGGCGGCTTCCATCTCCGCCTTCTCTCCTCCAAATCTCCACATCCGCTCATCAAAACACCAGGGCCCTTTTGAGTTTTTCGTAGAGCTCGAGACGAGCTTCAAATCCATACCAACCTCGCCCAGCATCGTCGAGTATTTCGTCGGATCCGCTCCTCCAAAGTTCGACCGTTCGGAGGTCGATTTCGCCGCCCAGAGGCCGCCGAGTTCAACGCCGTGGAGCCCGCACGTGCGCCTCTCCTCCGCCTACAACCCTGCACTGGCCGATCATCCAACCGCTACACGGTTTGATCAAAAATCGCTGACCTAGTTTTGAAACCTTCAAAGGAGGTAACGGCCTGTTTAATTAAATTGTTTTACGACACTTTAAAACCGTTGCAAAACTTTGAAAAATCATATCTTTTTGGTGTATTGACGAAATTCGATGAAACAGGAAACATCGAGACCGCAAAGAAGCTCTCTACCCAATAGAAGAAGCTGCGGATTTTTCTGACATCGTATCGATTTTTAGCGCTCAGAAAACCAAGGTGAGAAATCTAAATTAACGTGAATTGAATGGAAAATGTCGTGTATAATTTATATAAGCGAAATATAAATTACATACGTGTTGTATACCTCATGTACATGCGTAGTGTAAGCTATATAAGTGAAGTATGAATTTTTACATGCATAGAATAATTGATATATGTGTTGAAATGCAAGTGAAATATAGCAAATATATATTATATTATATATATATATATACTCCCCTCGTCCACAAACCATGGACGATATTTATTGTGGTGAATTGGTGTGAAATATTGGGTGAAAAATACGAATGGTTGAATAATTGTTTGTGGTTGATATTGTTTGGTTGTGGTTGAAAAATACCCATTGGTGATTGAAATGAATTGGAAATATTTGTGGAAATAAAAATAAACATGCCGCCTGCGTGCGAATTAGATGCATGAATCCCCATTGTCAAAAACCGCGAGGTTTTAAAGTAGAGCGAGGAGCCGTACTAGGGACGGTGCCGGTTTTAACTACCCTGCCGTTATGCTGCCGAAATTTTGAATAATCTTTGTGTGTTAGAATTATTTTCATATGTTGAAATTATTTTTCATGCATAGAAATTAAAGTCATATATGAAACTATGTCCATGTGTGGAAATATTCATGTGTTGAAAAGTGTTGTGTGAAAAAAAAATTCATTTGTGAATGAATGAAGTGCTTAAACAATAAAAATCACATTTTTATATATATATGAAGTATGCAAAATATTCGCCTTATATAAATAGTTTCAACAATCAAAATTTCATCTTTCCAATAAGAACAACATAAATAAGATGTCCATGTGTGGAAATGCTCATTTGTTGAGAAGTGTGTGTAGTGGAAAGGTTCATGTGTTGAATAAAAAGATTGAACGATAAAAATTACATTTTTATTGAAACTATGAAGTGTTGAAACCATACATTGGTTGAATAAATATTTTAAATGATAAAAATATCATTTTTATCATATGTGTGATATGCTAAAGATATGCGGACGTTGAAATAAATATTTGTGATAGATATATTATCTTTAACATGCATAAGAACTAAATAAAATAGTCATGTGTTGAAATCTATTTTAGTTCGCCAAAATTATCATCTTTGAAATGTGAAGTGTTAAAAATAGCCACTTGTTCAAATAAACGTGCATGAGTTAAAATATACATTAACTAGCTAATGATATGATTTTAGCCTATGCATGAAATATTCGAATGAATGGTGTTTTTATACCAAAGCAAATCAAATATGCAATTGAATGGAAAATGATAAATGTTAGAAATTGTATATATGTACATGCATATCTATTGAACAGGTTAAAGCAAAAGGGGCTAGAGAAGAGAAATAGAATTTTGTGCCCGACAAATAGGTACACATTTACCGCTTTGTTTGGGTGATGATTGTATGAGCCTGTTGGCTAGCCGCTTGGCTTTTTCTTTTTCTTTTCGATATGAGACGCCCGTGTGGCTATTTGGGAATTTTCCCAGACCCTCCCGTACAAAGGAGGTTATGGCGAAATTTTCCAAAAATTTAAGGCGTTAGTGAAATAATTGAAGTGGAAACGATATAGGAATTTTGAATGAGCTATATTTATATAAATATATAAATATAAATAGAATTAAAACGAAACGTGGCCGTGCAGTTCATATTTTGAAACCGTGATTTCAAATGATTAGTGCGGAAGATCCGACCATTGGATTTTCCCGAAACCTCAACCGTTGGGTTCGCCTTGGAGATATCTTTCCAACGGCACCAACTTTGTGAAGATCCGACGGTTGGATTGTCTGGAATGTTTAATTCAAAATTAGTGAAAAACAGCGCCAGAAACGATTATATTTATTTATATATATAAATATAATTAAATTAAATCGAATAACGACGCTGCAGTTCGTAAATTGAAATTGTAACTTCAAATGGTTAGTGTGGAAGATCCGACCGTCGGATTTTCCCAAAACTGGAACCGTTGGGTTCGTTTTGGAAAGACCTTCCTAATGATGTAAAATTTGTGAAGATCCAACGGTTAGATTTTCCTATATGTGTAAAACAAAATTAGTGGAAAGTAGCGCCAGTGCATCGACACGACCTGAAACGTCGTTTAACTAAATATGGCCGTTTTAAATTAAATAAAAATGGCGATATATCGTTATAAAGTGCTATAGACGATATAGAGTGAAAATGAACCAATTTTGTTGTGTTTGCTTGATATGTGATGGTTGAATGTATTTGACATGAAAATTATAACTAAATAACTGAAGTGTGAATGTTGAATGGTCCAACCATGTGATTAATTGATTTGAAAATCTAAATATGCGTGGGTTATTTGAAAAGGCCGAGTTTATCTCATTTCAAATAATCGATCGACGTTGAGAAGTCGAAGAGTCGAAGACGACTGAAGACCGGCGATCTCCACATTGGATGGATGGGCGCTACTGATGCTCGTGATTGGAGTAGCTACCATGAAGGAATTGAAGTAGTAGCCGTCCAAACATAGTGTTGATTGTACGGATATGCGAGGAATTGGTGCCTCCGGTTTCGTTCAGACCCAGAACGGACTTGTAAATGGACTGTGTGTCTGACATTGGATTTTGTTCTGTGTTGATTGATCTCTGTTAAATATATATATCTGTTTGGCGGCAGAGAATTTATTCTCTTGCTTAACGCCCTTCTCTGAGACGTACGAGCTTAGAGGTTATGTATTGACAGAAATCAGTCGCATGGAGTGGATTGCCTGTGTGGCACGCCTAAGTGGCATATGATCAAGGCTTCTGTTGCAAAGCAAAGTCTTGTGGTTGATGATCAAAGCATGGTCTGTGTGACGTAGCTTTGTGTATAACGTGAATTCGCGAGCCTCACACCTCGGTATGAGTCAAAAACGGGAGACGGACCGCTGGGAGTGCACGACGTTTCTTTCTAGCTATGGTGGTGTCAGTGACCTACCAGCCCTGACATTATATATACTTTTCACCTGTGTGGTTGTTGGAATGCGAGGCGCCTCGATTATAGGTCTGTAAGGACCGGGAAACGTGTGTTCAGGAATTGCCAATCCTCAAAAGTAAGAG
Source organism: Allium sativum (assembly GCA_030737875.1). Classification (NCBI taxonomy): domain Eukaryota; kingdom Viridiplantae; phylum Streptophyta; class Magnoliopsida; order Asparagales; family Amaryllidaceae; genus Allium; species Allium sativum. Next base: position 259,353,837 of record CM060909.1, on the reverse strand, counting down.
AGGACCGGCCCAGCCGATTCCAAGGATCATAGTGGGGTCCTGGGACATTTGCTAGAGTGTCTCGAACGGAGAGGAGCTTGCCCCTTGCCTCGACTCATGAAGGAATCCAATTTCCAATACGAAATATGCGGTTGTGATTGTATTACTAGTATGGCGACATAGTGGTATGGGTCATTTATGCCGCCTATGATTGATATTTATGATTGAATTGCTTTTGAAACATATATGCACTAGTAATAATATCAAGCACTTTTGTTTTATTCGTATGAAGCATCTTTGGCCATTATAAGGTAAAAATTCTATCCTCCGGCTTGTGTTGCATTGTGTGATGGGACCTGAGTCTTATAATGGCTTCATTTTATAAAAAGCATTGCGTTGATTTAATCATTTACTTTATTTCATGCACTAGCACTCATTGGAGTAAACCCGTTCCGCGAAAGTGGCGTGGTCCTTTGATTTGCCTTATTATTGTTGTTAATAAGTTGAATGGATTTCTCATACCAGTCCCATGACTGACTCGTAGTTTGTTTCACCTTGCAAACTCGGGTGTCCTTATTTTCACACGGGCAGCCTAGTTACAGGTTTCTGACGCACCTTTTGGCTCATGGCGAGGCTTGACTACACCGTGCTGACTTGGATTTTCTCCGCCATTATTGTATCTATATTATGATTCCGCCACTGGCGATGTAGACTGATATTCCTTTTGTGTACTCTTTATGTATGATTCCGCCTCAGGCGATGGTGACTGATTATGTATCATTATGCACTAAGTTGTATCCTGTACTGTGCCTCTCTGATGTGATGATATCTATATGATTCCGCTGTCATATGTGTGTAAATTATTCTATTTTCTGTTTGTGCTATTATCTGTGATCTGCTAATGATGATTAATGTGTTATATTCCAATGATTATCCTTAACACCGTGTCACGGGGTTTTGGGATCGTCACAGCTGGTATCAGAGCTTTGGTTAACCTTAGTTCTAGAATCTAACACATTAAACACTTCGTCAAAATAGAATCAGTAGTATTCTAAGGCGAGTCGCTCATTAGAGATAGGACTAGTAAAGTCCTAGAATGAGCGGAGCAGAATAGCAAAAACAATTGATCAGTCCATCGTTATCTTTCCGTAGGAATTTCTGCTTAACTATGCAATAGACTATTATTTCTGTTAACTGACTTTTTCGTTACTTATACAGAATTTGACAAATGGCTACCAGAGCAGCCGCCGCTAGAGGAGGCCGTGCCGGCCGAGGCCGAGGTAGGGGAGAAATCCCAGCTCAAGAAGGACCTTTGATACAACCTCCGGCAGCTCAATAGTTCGAGCTTGACCGTGTAGCTAAGAGATATAAGAACTTAGGAGGCAAGACCTTCTCGGGAACTGGCACCGTAATAGAGGCCCTTGCATGGCTCAAAACATGCGAGAAAATTCTTGAAGGCCTAAGGCTAGGAGACGAAGACAAAGCTATTATGGGCGCCTGGCTTATGCAGGAACAAGCCGAATTATGGTGGGAATCTCTTACCGCCGGGAATAGAGAAGCTGGAAGAACATGGGATGGATTCAAAGAACTCTTCAAGGAGAAATATGTCCCAGAACAAGCTCTAGAAAGAATGCACGATGACTTCGCCAATCTCCAGCAAGGGGATCTTTCCGTGCAAGATTATCTGAACAAATTCACAATGTTGTCGCCCTATGCTCCAGAACTCGTTGCTACCGCGAAATCCAAAAATAAGAGGTTTATCTTTGGATTAAGACGACAATATCATGATAGAGCCATGGCCCATGTCAAGCTGGATTTCAACGAGCTAGTGGAAATGACATGCAACTATGAAGACCTTGATCAAAGGCATCTGGATCAGGATCGCGCTAGAAGTCAAGCCGGAAACAAGCGCAAGCCTATTGTAAATCAAGGCGAGTCAAGCCAAGCAGCATCTTCAAAGCCTAAGACTGGCAAGCCGCCAAGAGGAAATTGCTTTAATTGTGGTAAGCCGGGGCACTACTCAAACGTCTGCACAGCTCCGAAGAGGCAGAAAACAAACTCTCAAGGCTCGAGCCAAGGCTCTCAGAACCCTCGCTCGTGCTTCAATTGTCGCAAGACCGATCATCTGGTCAAAGACTGTCCTTTGCTGAAGAAAGCTACTGTAGCTCATGTCTATGACGGGTCTAGCCTGCCAGCTGCTTCTGATGGAGCAGGTAAACCCGATGTTTTGGGAGGTACCCTTACAATTAAAAATATTCCTGTTTCTGTATTGTTTGACACAGGTGCATCGCGTAGTTTTATTGCTAATACCACAGTGCAAAAATTAAAGTTAAAACAGCGAAAGCTTAAAGAATCGGTTGAAGTTCATAACCCGATAGGGGGTCCTATTACTCTCGGTTCATATTGTAAAGTTCCTATTTCTTTTTCTCGATACAAGTTTCCTTTTGATTTGATCGTTATGGATTTTCCCGAATTCGATATTATTCTCGGGCTGGATTGGTTAACGAAATATGAAGCCGAAGTGAATTGTGCGGAAAGAATCGTTAAAATTCGAACGAAGCTTGGATATATTACGGTTCCCTGTCATGGTTCGAATCCGAATAGAGAAGAATTTTGGTCAGCATTAGAACTTATCCCCACTTCCATGGAAAAGATTCCGATTGTTAGCAACTTTGCGGATGTGTTTGAAGAAGTTGAAAACTTACCTCCGCAAAGAGAAATAGAATTCCGAATCGATTTAATCCCTAATGCCAGACCCGTGGTACATCCAATCCGTAGAATGACTCTGAAAGAAAAAGAAGAATTAGGCGATCAAACTCGTCAACTGTTGTGGAAAGGTCTAATCAGACCGAGTTTTTCTAATTGGGGTGCAGCTGTTGTGTTTGTCCCGAAGTCAGACGGTACTCTTAGATTATGTGTTGATTACCGAGACCTCAACAAACAGACGCTTAAAAATAAATATCCATTACCCCGCATTGATGATTTGCTAGACCAATTGAATGGGGCGAAAGTATTTTCCCGAATGGACCTAGCTACAGGTTTTCATCAATTGAGAATAGCAGAAGAGTGTGTTCCTTTGACCGCTTTCAGAGGCCCAGACATATTTTATGAATGGTTAGTAATGTCGTTTGGCCTATGCAACGCTCCAGCATACTTTGTCGATCTAATGAATAGAGTGTTCAGGGGAGTTCTGAATAAATTTGTCCTCGTATTCATCGATGATATTTTAATCTACTCCAAATCAAAACCCGAGCATGAAAAACACTTAGAACAAGTATTGGAGATTCTAAGGAAGAACGTCTTCAAAGCCAAATTCTCTAAATGTGTCTTCTGGCAAGAAGAAGTTAAATTTCTTGGCCATGTCGTGTCAGGGAAAGGAATTTCTGTTGACCCAAGCAAAATAACAGCGATTCAAGACTGGAAACAACCCACTACTCCCACAGAAGTTAGAAGTTTTATGGGGTTGGCTAGTTATTATCGGAAGTTCGTTAAGGATTTTTCGAAGATATCCGGTCCGTTAACGAAGCTCACAAAGAAACATGAGAAGTTTAAGTGGACTTCCGACTGTGAAGAAGCTTTCCAGGAATTGAAATCGTAGCTGACCACCGCTCCAGTGTTAACTATTATTGATGGCAATCAGGATTTAACGGTTTGGACAGATGCTTCTATTAGAGGTCTTGGTGCAGTGTTAATGCAGAGAGGCCAAGTAGTCGCTTATGCAAGCCGCCAATTGAAACCGCATGAGAAGAATTATGTGACTCATGATCTTGAGTTGCTAGCCATCGTATTTGCCTTGAAAATCTGGAGGCATTATTTATTGGGCGAGAAATTTATACTGTGTACAGATCATCAATCATTGAAGTATTTATATACCCAAAAAGATCTGAATCTGAGACAGCAGCGTTGGCTAGAATTTCTTGCAGCGTATGATCTTGATATCCTGTATACGCCGGGGAAAGCTAACGTAGTAGCGGATGCACTTAGTAGGAAAACCGCAATCATTGCCAATCTTATAATTACACCTGGATTGATTGATAGGATATCTGTTCTTCAGAAAAGTGACAATTTTGCGAAAGAAATGGTAAAAAGGATTCAAAGGGGCGAAGGCTCCAGTTTCAAAGTGGATAGTGAGGGAGTTCTGAGGCTGAATAAAAGAATATGTGTTCCCGACATTCCCGAGCTTAAAAGAGAAGTGCTGGACGAATGCCATAAATCCAAATTTTGCATCCATCCTGGGGTGAGTAAAATGTACAACGATATCAAACGCACTTTTTGGTGGAAGGCCATGAAAAGGGATATTTCTTTGTATGTTAGCAGATGCCCTACTTGTCAATTGGTCAAGAGTGACCAACAGAAGCTAGCTGGACTGTTACAACCACTGGAAGTCCCAGGCTGGAAATGGGAACAGATTTCCATGGATTTCATAGATGGTTTGCCGCGAACCAAGAAAGGTAATGACAGCATTTGGGTAATCGTAGATCGCTTCACGAAGACTGCCCATTTTATACCTGTCAGATCCAATAGAACTGCCCAAAGTCTAGCACAGATATATTTCAGAGAAATTGTTAAGCTGCATGGAATTCCCATCAGCATAGTCAGTGATAGAGATCCCCTATTTACTAGCAAGTTCTGGGAGGCTTTCCAGACAGAATTGGGGACAAAACTGAATATGAGCACCGCTTATCACCCCCAAACAGATGGCCAAACTGAGCGGGTGAATAGAATTCTAGAAGATTTATTGCGGGCTTGTATAATCGATTTTGGTGGGTCATGGGAAGATCATTTGCATTTGGCAGAATTATCATATAACAATAGCTATCAAGCAAGTTTGAGAATGTCACCATTTGAAGCATTATATGGCAGACCCTGCAGATCTCCAGCATGTTGGGTAGAACCTGGCAACAGACTTGTACTAGGACCCGATATGATTAGAGAAGCATCAGATAAAGTAGATTTCATCAAGAAGCGATTGAAAACCGCCCAAAGCCGACAGAAAAGTTATGCAGACTCTAGAAGGAGAGATTTGACATTTGCTGTTGGTGATCATGTTTATTTAAAGGTTTCTCCGATGAGAGGGGTAATCAGATTTGGAAAGACTGGGAAGTTGGCACCGAGATTTATTGGTCCCTTTCCTATACTTGAGCGAATTGGAACTTTTGCTTATAGGGTTCAATTGCCAGATTGGTTGCCTGGAGTGCACAATGTATTTCACGTATCTCAACTTAGGAGACATGTGCATGATCCGGATCTTGTTGTAGAAGAAGCAGCGCAACAGGATGTGGAGATAACTCCAGAATTAGCACTCAGAAGAGAGCCATTAAAAATTGTTGGCAAAGAAACCAGAGAACTCAGAAGCAAAAAGGTTCATTTAGTTAAAGTGCAGTGGAGCAGTGATCCTAGAGACTGTACATGGGAAACTGAGGAAAGCATTAAGCAAGCTTACCCCAAATGCAGAGTGGATATCTCTGACTAACTCCGGTGCAAGGTACCTTTACCATACTTTGCATTTACATTTTATTTCCTACTTTACTGTTGTTTCCTTTTCGAGGACGAAAAGTTTTAAGTAGGGGAGATTGTAATAACCCGGAAAATACGAGACAATTTAAAATTTTTAAATTGATTATTTCAAAGCAATTTGAACCATTGAAATAGAATATTTCAATAAAATAGTAAGTTAAGGATAGTAAGTCAGTTTGAAAATTTGAATTCATACTTTGACCGACTGTGCAAGGTGGAAAATATAACGGATTTTAGTGAAACCAAAAATATTTAAATCTGTTAGTCAATACCTTTCTAAGGAATCTGAATAATCGAAGTTTCATAACGGGAATCAAAAGTTATGGCCGAAAGAATTTTCAGAAGAGTCGGTATATAGAATATATAGGCCTGGAAAATTGATATTTTGCATACGACCTCGAAATTCGACGAAAGCACTTTTGTTGGGTCCAGGATGTCAAACTATTGCTAGGTTTCAAATTTCATAATTTTCGAAGCTACTATGTGAGCGTGGCAAAAGAAAATGTGTTTGGTCGATTTCTATTAAAATGGATCGACCAGAAAATGGCCATTTTTCAAATGACCTCAGAATTCAACGAAACTAGTTTTGTTGGGACCGTAGCGTCAAAACATAGCTAGATTTATTTTTCTGGAATTTTTCGAATCAGTTTGTGGCCCGGGCAAATTGAAATGTGCGTTCAGAGTTAAAAATAAAATGTTTTATACTTTAATTTGAAAAATAACTGACTGTAACAGTCGAATTGGCCTACGAAACATATCCCATTGTGTCCGGAATGGGGGTATTTAGCTAGGGGCGACAGTCGTTGGGTTTAAAAAGGAGTTCGTTTAAGAAAACACTATTTAAAATTTTTAATATAGTCTCGGCCAATCATATTTTTTCTTTCATAAATTTAAAAAAATAAAAAACGCGGAAAACCCCCCGACCCCCCCCCCCCCCCAGAACGAACGACGGCTTCCATCTCCGCCTTCTCTCCTCCAAATCTCCACATCCGCTCATCAAAACACCAGGGCCCTTTTGAGTTTTTCGTAGAGCTCGAGACGAGCTTCAAATCCATACCAACCTCGCCCAGCATCGTCGAGTATTTCGCCGGATCCGCTCCTCCAAAGTTCGACCGTTTGGAGGTCGATTTCGCCGCCTAGAGGCCGCCGAGTTCAACGCCGTGGAGCCCGCACGTGCGCCTCTCCTCCGCCTACAACCCTGCACTGGCCGATCATCCAACCGCTACACGGTTTGATCAAAAATCGCTGACCTAGTTTTGAAACCTTCAAAGGAGGTAACGGCCTGTTTAATTAAATTGTTTTACGACACTTTAAAACCGTTGCAAAACTTTGAAAAATCATATCTTTTTGGTGTATTGACGAAATTCGATGAAACAGGAAACATCGAGACCGCAAAGAAGCTCTCTACCCAATAGAGGAAGTTGCGGATTTTTCTGACATCGTATCGATTTTTAGCGCTCAGAAAACCAAGGTGAGAAATCTAAATTAACGTGAATTGAATGGAAAATGTCGTGTATAATTTATATAAGCGAAATATAAATTACATACGTGTTGTATACCTCATGTACATGCGTAGTGTAAGCTATATAAGTGAAGTATGAATTTTTACATGCATAGAATAATTGATATATGTGTTGAAATGCAAGTGAAATATAGCAAATATATATTATATTATATATATATACTCCCCTCGTCCACAAACCATGGACGATATTTATTGTGGTGAATTGGTGTGAAATATTGGGTGAAAAATACGAATGGTTGAATAATTGTTTGTGGTTGATATTGTTTGGTTGTGGTTGAAAAATACCCATTGGTGATTGAAATGAATTGGAAATATTTGTGGAAATAAAAATAAACATGCCGCCTGCGTGCGAATTAGATGCATGAATCCACATTGTCAAAAACCGCGAGGTTTTAAGGTAGAGCGAGGAGCCGTACTAGGGACGGTGCCGGTTTTAACTACCCTGCCGTTATGCTGCCGAAATTTTGAATAATCTTTGTGTGTTAGAATTATTTTCATATGTTGAAATTATTTTTCATGCATAGAAATTAAAGTCATATATGAAACTATGTCCATGTGTGGAAATATTCATGTGTTGAAAAGTGTTGTGTGAAAATAAAATTCATTTGTGAATGAATGAAGTGCTTAAACAATAAAAATCACATTTTTATATATATATGAAGTATGCAAAATATTCGCCTTATATAAATAGTTTCAACAATCAAAATTTCATCTTTCCAATAAGAACAACATAAATAAGATGTCCATGTGTGGAAATGCTCATTTGTTGAGAAGTGTGTGTAGTGGAAAGGTTCATGTGTTGAATAAAAAGATTGAACGATAAAAATTACATTTTTATTGAAACTATGAAGTGTTGAAACCATACATTGGTTGAATAAATATTTTAAATGATAAAAATATCATTTTTATCATATGTGTGATATGCTAAAGATATGCGGACGTTGAAATAAATATTTGTGATAGATATATTATCTTTAACATGCATAAGAACTAAATAAAATAGTCATGTGTTGAAATCTATTTTAGTTCGCCAAAATTATCATCTTTGAAATGTGAAGTGTTAAAAATAGCCACTTGTTCAAATAAACGTGCATGAGTTAAAATATACATTAACTAGCTAATGATATGATTTTAGCCTATGCATGAAATATTCGAATGAATGGTGTTTTTATACCAAAGCAAATCAAATATGCAATTGAATGGAAAATGATAAATGTTAGAAATTGTATATATGTACATGCATATCTATTGAACAGGTTAAAGCAAAAGGGGCTAGAGAAGAGAAATAGAATTTTGTGCCCGACAAATAGGTACACATTTACCGCTTTGTTTGGGTGATGATTGTATGAGCCTGTTGGCTAGCCGCTTGGCTTTTTCTTTTTCTTTTCGATATGAGACGCCCGTGTGGCTATTTGGGAATTTTCCCAGACCCTCCCGTACAAAGGAGGTTATGGCGAAATTTTCCAAAAATTTAAGGCGTTAGTGAAATAATTGAAGTGGAAACGATATAGGAATTTTGAATGAGCTATATTTATATAAATATATAAATATAAATAGAATTAAAACGAAACGTGGCCGTGCAGTTCATATTTTGAAACCGTGATTTCAAATGATTAGTGCGGAAGATCCGACCATTGGATTTTCCCAAAACCTCAACCGTTGGATTCGCCTTGGAGATATCTTTCCAACGGCACCAACTTTGTGAAGATCCGACGGTTGGATTGTCTGGAATGTTTAATTCAAAATTAGTGAAAAATAGCGCCAGAAACGATTATATTTATATATATATATATAAATATAATTAAATTAAATCGAATAACGACGCTGCAGTTCGTAAATTGAAATCGTAACTTCAAATGGTTAGTGTGGAAGATCCGACCGTCGGATTTTCCCAAAACTGGAACCGTTGGGTTCGTTTTGGAAAGACCTTCCTAATGATGTAAAATTTGTGAAGATCCAACGGTTAGATTTTCCTATATGTGTAAAACAAAATTAGTGGAAAGCAGCGCCAATGCATCGACACGACCTGAAACGTCGTTTAACTAAATATGGCCGTTTTAAATTAAATAAAAATGGCGATATATCGTTATAAAGTGCTATAGACGATATAGAGTGAAAATGAACCAATTTTGTTGTGTTTGCTTGATATGTGATGGTTGAATGTATTTGACATGAAAATTATAACTAAATAACTGAAGTGTGAATGTTGAATGGTCCAACCATGTGATTAATTGATTTGAAAATCTAAATATGCGTGGGTTATTTGAAAAGGCCGAGTTTATCTCATTTCAAATAATCGATCGACGTTGAGAAGTCGAAGAGTCGAAGACGACTGAAGACCGGCGATCTCCACATTGGATGGATGGGCGCTACTGATGCTCGTGATTGGAGTAGCTACCATGAAGGAATTGAAGTAGTAGCCGTCCAAACATAGTGTTGATTGTACGGATATGCGAGGAATTGGTGCCTCCGGTTTCGTTCAGACCCAGAACGGACTTGTAAATGGACTGTGTGTCTGACATTGGATTTTGTTCTGTGTTGATTGATCTCTGTTAAATATATATCTGTTTGGCGGCAGAGAATTTATTCTCTTGCTTAACGCCCTTCTCTGAGACGTACGAGCTTAGAGGTTATGTATTGACAGAAATCAGTCGCATGGAGTGGATTGCCTGTGTGGCACGCCTAAGTGGCATATGATCAAGGCTTCTGTTGCAAAGCAAAGTTTTGTGGTTGATGATCAAAGCATGGTCTGTGTGACGTAGCTTTGTGTATAACGTGAATTCGCGAGCCTCACACCTCGGTATGAGTCAAAAACGGGAGACGGACCGCTGGGAGTGCACGACGTTTCTTTCTAGCTATGGTGGTGTCAGTGACCTACCAGCCCTGACATTATATATACTTTTCACCTGTGTGGTTGTTGGAATGCGAGGCGCCTCGATTATAGGTCTGTAAGGACCGGGAAACGTGTGTTCAGGAATTGCCAATCCTCAAAAGTAAGAGAGGACCGGCCCAGCCGATTCCAAGGATCATAGTGGGGTCCTGGGACATTTGCTAGAGTGTCTCGAACGGAGAGGAGCTTGCCCCTTGCATCGACTCATGAAGGAATCCAATTTCCAATACGAAATATGCGGTTGTGATTGTATTACTAGTATGGCGACATAGTGGTATGGGTCATTTATGCCACCTATGATTGATATTTATGATTGAATTGCTTTTGAAACATATATGCACTAGTAATAATATCAAGCACTTTTGTTTTATTCGTATGAAGCATCTTTGGCCATTATAAGGTAAAAACTCTATCCTCCGGCTTGCGTTGCATTGTGTGATGGGACCAGAGTCTTATAATGGCTTCATTTTATAAAAAGCATTGCGTTGATTTAATCATTTACTTTATTTCATGCACTAGCACTCATTGGAGTAAACCCGTTCCGCGAAAGTGGCGTGGTCCTTTGATTTGCCTTATTATTGTTGTTAATAAGTTGAATGGATTTCTCATACCAGTCCCATGACTGACTCGTAGTTTGTTTCACCTTGCAAACTCGGGTGCCCTTATTTTCACACGGGCAGCCTAGTTACAGGTTTCTGACGCACCTTTTGGCTCATGGCGAGGCTTGACTACACCGTGCTGACTTGGATTTTCTCCGCCATTATTGTATCTATATTATGATTCCGCCACTGGCGATGTAGACTGATATTCCTTTTGTGTACTCTTTATGTATGATTCCGCCTCAGGCGATGGTGACTGATTATGTATCATTATGCACTAAGTTGTATCCTGTACTGTGCTTCTCTGATGTGATGATATCTATATGATTCCGCTGTCATATGTGTGTAAATTATTCTATTTTCTGTTTGTGTTATTATCTGTGATCTGCTAATGATGATTAACGTGTTATATTCCAATGATTATCCTTAACACCGTGTCACGGGGTTTTGGGATCGTCACAGTCCATCTAGAATTCACCGATGATACTAAATCCCATGCCGATTTCAGATCTGATCCCCCACCTCTGTTCAAAAATCGCAAACAGTGGAAACCCATACTTGCGCCAAGATTTATAGTGTAGAAATAGTTTTGATTTCAATTTTTTTTCTGGTCACTCAAATTATTTACTGGAAAAATGAAAAGGAGATAAAACAATGGCTTTGAAGTTGAGTTCTGGAACAAAAAGGGGAAGCTTTATTTATAATATGAAACGCCTTGGGCAACACGGTTATAACACCTTGGGCAACACGGTTATAACACCCGAGGCAACACGATTATAGGGTGTATAGGTTAGTATAGAATTTACATGTGGGTTCATGGTATAGGCATGTGCCGTAGACACTTAGGTTGTTCAATTTTCAAAATATAGGGTGGTATCATTGCTTCGCAGCTAAGGATTTTAATATATTTGGTTAGTTTTTCTTTTAATTGATATATATATATATATAGTTAGTTAGACGATGCAAGCTTAAAGGTGTACATGTTCTTTGGATACTGGATAGTAGTGTCAACTATGACCGTGTTTGGACTTGATATAGAACAAAGAAAATGCTACCGTGAAGTAAAAGAGAAAATACTAGCTACCTTATGTAACGACCCGGAATTTTGGGGCCAATTTAAAATTTTTATTTTAGCAATTTTAATGGATTTTAATGTTTAAAATAATCTATTTTAAATAAGAACGACTAAAAATTTAGTTTGAAACGAATAAATTCAATTTAATTATAAAAGGAGTTTAAAACAGCGCTGCAGTTTGAAAATTTGAATTTGAACTTTGACTGAATGTACAGGATTCAAAATAAATCAGAATTGGACGAAACCAGAAATATTTAAATCTGTTTAATCATATCTTTCCAACGATTCTGAAAAGCTGAAGTTTCGTTTTAAAAATCAAAAGTTATGGCCAATTCAATTTTTAGGAAGGTCGCTGTAGAATTTATATATATATATTATATAAGGCCCGAAAGGCTACTTTTCACATATAAAGGAATTTCGACTCAAAACCACTTCCATTGAGTTCGGAATGACGTTCCTGCATTGAAAAACAGTAAACACTTATATATTTTGAGTTTCGGAATATATTTGTTTAAAAATGTATTTTTAATATATTGGCCTTAAAAATAGTCATTTTTCAAACGACCTCGGTTTTCGATGAAACCTCTTTTGTTGGAACCGGAATGTCAAAGTATTGCTAAGTTTCAATTTTCATAATTTTTCGAATCAATATGTGAGCGTGGCAAAGGAAAACGTGTTTTGTCAGTTTTGGTCAAATTTAATCAGCTTAAAAATAGCCATTTTTCAAACGGTCTCAGAATTCGATGAAATTAGTCTCGTTGGAACCGTATCGTCAAAACATAACTAGAAATAATTTTTCTGTAATTTTTAGAATCCGTATGTGGCCCCGGCTTATTTAAATGTACGGTGGAAATTAAATTATTAATTTAATATTGTAATTTTAATAAAACATGCAACAGATTTTAGAAATGGGCCACGGGGTATAGCCCATCGCGTTCAGAAGGCATCCAAACCTTAAGTTCGACACTAACTGGACCTGAATTGGAGTTAGTGGCTAAACGGGCCTTAGGGGTAAATTAAATAATATTTTAATATAAATAATAGATTAAGAAAAAAAATAAAACCCTAATTCCTATCAGAGCCGCCGCCAGTTCTATATTTCAATGGCCAAATTCATTCGAAAATGATTTGCTAATTATTACCAATCCATGAAGAATTAACCTAGGGTTCTTAAGCCTAAATCAAAGAGTTAATCAAGAGCTTTATTTTGATGTGGGGATGATGGAGTTTAACGTCCTCTGGTGGCCGGATTCTGGTCGAGAATGGCCGACGTTGGGGGGAGTTTTTGCGGCACTAGGGCCCACCGAGCTCACCCTCGGTCTCGGCGATGGTGGACGGCGGACAAGGCTTTGTCGAGGCGGCGACGGATCGGACTCTGGTGCCAGCAGTGGTGGTGCGTTCGAGGTCAAAGTTCGGAGCTTTATGGGTTCGGTGATGTCCAGTAACGAATGTTGAGGAAGAAGGTTTAACAACCCTTAGTGACCAAATTATAGTAGATAATCATATTTTTAATATTTCCTAATGGTTAAACGACAATAACTTTTGGGTCCGATCACAGAATCGAACGAAACTGAAAGCATTGGACTCGTATGGACCAGATCTACGCAATGGCACTGACTAGTCCTGATTCTAAACAAGTTGAATTTTTGACGAATTTTAGATCTGAATTGAAAACAAGGTGAGAATCCCTGATTTTCACAATTTAATTAATTAATTAATTAATTTTATTTCGTTAAATAATTATCTGTGTGGTCTGTGCTGTGATGTATTCATTGCGTTTGGTAATTTAGATTAAACCAGAATTTTAATCTAATTAAAGCATTGTTTTGTTTTGTGATATAAAAAGAAAAGATTATGAAACGCACTTCTATTTGGATTTCATGTTTAATTAAAATGGCTGTAATTTTTTTAACATGTTTAATTACATTCCATGTACAAATAAAAGAAACAAGTTTGAATATCCATTTTTATTAACATTTTATTTGTTAATAAAAAGGATAAGATTTAGAATACACTTTTTTTTTCTCAATATTCTATTTGTTAATAAAAGGGACAAGACTTGATATATATTTTGTTTGCATTTCTATGTGTAAATAAAAATGAGAGTTGAAATCATATTTTATTTTTCATCGTATATGCAAATAAAAAGGCAAATTTAGAAAACATATTTTTATTTACATTTTATGTGTAAATAAAAAGACAAACTTATTTTATACATTTTTATTTATATCCATTGTGTAAATAAAAAGGCAAATTTGTAGAATCACTTTTATTTACATTTCATTTGTAAATAAAAGAGCTGAAATGAAATTTAGTATTTTTATTGTAAATTCATTACAATAAAAAGAATGGGCATTAAAGATTTTGTTTTATTTATACTTTTGTTTAAATGTAAAGATTTTACATTAAAGGCCATATCTTTATGTAGTACTGTTTTGAATAAAAGTTTATAATAAAAGAACTTATTCTTTTGTTGTAACTGTGTAGAATCAAATGGAATGTTTTAGTGTCATTATATATTTAGACATAAAGATATACACCTAGTGTTATATTAAATAAAAGGACTATCCTATTTGTAATGTCAATAAAAAGATTTAACCTTTTAATTGGAAATTTGTTCAGTATAAAAAAGATAGGACATTTAAAATTACATTTTATGTAATACCATTTTACGTAAAAGATTGTGTTTACATTTTGACACATTAGATAATAAAAATATAGAATTACATTTTGATGTAATTTTCGTTATTTAAAAAGATTAGAGATTAAAATTTTGCATTTGTAATATGGGATTGTTTTCAACAAAAATGTACAATCTGTCCATTTAAAAAGAATGAAAAGAATGAGAGGAATTAAGGAATTTACGTTTTACAATGTAAACAAAGAAATAAGAGAATTTACATTTTATATGTAATTAAAATATTTAATAGAAATTTACATTTTATATGTAAATAAAGGATTAAATAGGAAATTACATTTTCTATGTAATAAAAAAAATGAAAAGGAAAATTACATTTAAAACGTAAATTAGAATAAAAGGGAAATTTCATTAGAAAATGTAAATTAGAATAAAAAGTATAGAAATAAAGATTATACTTTTATCGTCATTTTATATGAGATAAAAAGAATAGAAATAGAAGAGACATTTTATTGTCATGTTATATATTGTGTATTACACTTCCATTTACGAGTTATCCGACTTGTTTATGTTGATTGGGACGATAATTTTTACACATCGCCCAAGTGCACAGATAATTTATTTAATCATTTGTTGTGTTATGTGCTGGTTGAAAACCCCACACGGATCTTAGGATGATATTCACACATCTCCCTTGTTATTAGTTATAAGCGTTATTTATTTGACGCTTATACAACATATGATGCACTTTGGATGTTGTGGATGGCTCTGATAATTTTGATCATTTATTCTTGCGGTGTGTGGAACCCATATAATTAAATTATATGGTAATTGTTTGGGCCGCATTCCAACTTTGAATATTTTAATATAATATTCAGTTAAAGAAATCAGTTAATGACTTTGAAGTTTTGAAAAGAAAAGATTTTATTTTTATTGTTAAAAAGTTACAATAAAAAGGGTTGAGTTGAACATATGAAACGGGCCATGACACGAGGTTAAGCCCAACTTATGGGATAAGTCTGCCCGAAACCAACCGGCATATCCAGCATCCATAAGTCGCAGGCCTAATGTGGGCGGTCTGGCCCAGTATAAAATATGAATGAATAAGAAAATGAACTGGTCTATTTATTCTGTTTTTAAATAGAAACGCCGTTCTAAACCAAACGCGTTTACCGATTTAATGTATTCATTTTAAAATGAATATTAAAAAGAAGTGATTTGTAAACTTAATATTTTAGAAATATTAATATTTTTAAATATGATAAGAAAATAAAACATTCAATTTAGACTTTAAATCGAAATAAACTTAAAACTGTTTTAAGGCGAATTTATAAATATTTTATAAAGTACGTTTTAAATAGAAATCGACGATATAATATATTATATATATATATATATATATATATATATAATGGCCTGAATAGAACGCGCCGTGCAGCGTCCGTTCGCGAATTTCGACCATTAACTTTAAATGGACGTAATGGGAGATCCGACCGTCGGATTCTCCTACAACTGGAACCGTTGGGTTCGTATCGAAAAGAGCTTTTCAATGAATATAAGAGTTTTAAAATCTAATGGTTGGATTTGGAATTATAACGAAATCAAATTTAGAAAAGGTCGCTATGGATGTAGTTCGGTGGCCGTTATTGGAAACCGACTGTACGAGCGAAAATAAAATTATTAAAAATATGGAAATATTATGTAAAATCATAATAAATGATTTAAAGGGAATTTAGATGAAAATTTCCAAAAGTGAAGAGATAAGAATATATTTTATCGATATGAACTAGTTATTAACTAAAACAAATCTTATAATTAAGATTTAATAAAGTTTTCCAATAAGTTAATATTTACTTGGAATTAAATAGAATAAATTGGATTTTTGGGTTGTCGTGAATGGTGTCTTAAATAACACTGTTCTTAACCCCAGTTGAGCAAAGAATAAATCTTTTAATTAAGATTTTTAGAGTTTCAATCATATTTGATAATTGGAATAAAATGAAATGTAAATTGGATTTATCGTGAATAGTGTTTTAAACGACACTTATTCTTTAACCTAGTTTGTAGTGAAATATAATTTGGGATTTATGAATCTTTTATTTAGATTTAAAATGGAATATTTTCCAAGAGTAAAGTTTTCCAATTTATTATATTAAATTGGGATTAAATGGAATTTGATTTAATAATATTTGAGATAAGCTTCTGTAAAAGAAGGCCGTTAATATATATGGAATTTGAAAGGCTTTTCCGTTATTCCATTTATATTAATAGCCCAATACAGAAATTCATATCGATTATACATTGGTCTGATTTCCATGAAAATCCCCTATTTAATGGAGATGAATTTGAGTTTATCGTGAACAATGTTTTAAATGACATTAGTTTTTTATCTCAAATAAGGATAAGATTAAATTCTTAAAATTAAATAATCATTAAATAATGATTTTGATATTTAAAACCAAATTGGAGTTTTTAATAAATCTTTAGAAGAAAAGATTTAAGAATAAACTTAAAGGATTTGTGTTTGATAGAATAATATGAATATTTTATTAGAAGAATATTCTGAGTTGGAATGTGGCGTTGGATGTGTTTTTATAGTACTTGATTTTGAATTATAAAGTACGTGAGTTATTCAGGAAGACCGGGTTTAACCCATTCCGAATAATTACTATGACAATGAAGAGTCGAAGATGAAGACGGTGGTTGAAGACCGAAGATCTTCACATCGAATGGATGTGTTGCTACAGAGACCCTTAATGGGAGTAGCTACCTTGAAGGGGCTTCAGTGGTCGCCATCCGGACTATTGTTGATTGTTCGGATTTGGTTTTCGCTCAGACCCAAAGCATAAGCTAGTAAATGGATGCGTGTCTAACATTGGATTTCGTTCCGTGTGAATTAAATCGATTTTTGTTAATGTATGTCTATTTGGTGGTAAAGGATTTATCCTCTACTTAACACCCTGGTATATATTAATAGTGACTGATCGCATGGCGTGAATTGTCAATGTGCCACGCCAAGATGCAAATGATCAAGGATTTTGTTGAAAAGCAGGGCCTTGTGGGATGATCAAAGCATAGCCTATTACGGCATAGCTTTGTGTATATCGTGACTTCGCGAGCCTCGCACCCCGATATGAGTCAAAAACTGGATATGGACCGTAGGGAGTGCACACATTTCTTTCTAGCTAGTGGTAGTGTCAGTGCTTTAACCCGGCCTGGCGTTTTACTTATGTGGATGATGGATTTTGAGGCGCCTCGGATTTTTATAGGCCGATAGTGGTCATATTATAGGTTCGAAGGAACCGGGAAACGTGTGTTTAGGCATAAATAATCCACTAGCGATAGGCGGGGACCGGACCTACCGCATCCAAGGATTCACTGCGGGGGAACCTGAGGCATTTGCTAGAGTGTCCCGAATCGGAGAGGAGCTTGCCCCTAGCCTCGACTCATGATGGAAATCCAATTTCCAATACGACCTTGCTGTTTTGATTGTAGAACTAGTATGGCGACATAGTAGGATGGGGTACTATGCCGTCTATGATTAATACATTATGATTCAAATTGTTTTTGAAATATATATATTCACATATATACACACTAATATTAAATCCGTTTATCATATCAAGCATTTTTGACCATTATAAGGTAAAATTATATCCTTCGGTTTGCATTGCATTGTGTGATGGGACTTGAGTCTTATAATGGTTTCATTTTTTCTAAAAAGCATTGCGTTGTTTAACGTTTTTACTTTATTTTATGCACTGGCAATCCAATGGAGTAAACCCGTTCCGCGTTAGCGGCGTGGTCCTGTGATTAGCCTTAATAGTAGATAAGTTATGTTAAGATTTCTCATACCAGTCCCATGACTGACCTGTAGTTTGTTTCACTGGCAAACTCGAGTGCCCATATTTTGCACATGGGCAGTCGAGTAGCTTTTTGCAGATATATTTACAAGATCCTGGCTTACAGCTGAAGCGGTATTCAGAAAGCTCTGTATCCGTGTATTCCTTCCAGTTGTTTATTTGTATTATTTTTCCGCTGCTATTTAAATGTAATTAAGAACTCTGATATTATTGTATTTCTATATTGTCATAAGTTCATAATCAGTTATATTCTTTTACTCTGGTGTAATTGTTGTAATTAGCAATAAAATGTTCTTCAGTTTGTAATCTGATGTGTGTTGTTCTCAAAGCAATCCAGCCTTTCCTTTACTGGGAAGTTTGGGTCGTTTCAGTTGGTATCAGAGCCTTGGTTTACAGAGCTCGAGAACAAAACACATTAGAACCGAATGAAAGAATTCATCAGAGATTGGATTAGTAATATCCAATAAGAATAACTCGTTAGAGATGGGATCAGTAGCATCCTAGAACGAGTGTGAAGAGTATTATTTTCTTTAAAAATAAAAGTAAAAACAAATTTAGTTTTGAATTTTTTTTATCTTTAAATACGTATTTGAGTATATTATTATTTTAATGTGGACAATCGAGTATATAAAGGGTTCGAATATACGAGTAATTAACGGATATTTGAAGTTTTAATACGCTGGATAGATATAGAATCGCACTCTAGTCACCCGGAGGTAATTCTGGTGGTAGGTCGACCATAACCAGTATTTATGTTCGAGTCTCGAAGGTAGGATTTCTATATATTTCCATTTGACTGGTATGAGAACCAACACTTAGTTAGTACACATTGCTATGATTTGCACTAAAAATATGATTTTTGATTATATATATAAAAGTTATATATATTTGAAAAGTTAATCACCTAATTGATTGCTGGTTGAGATGTGTGATAATTAGTTTCACTAATTAAAATATTAGAATGATAATTAATTGAAACCAATAAATAAAATCTAGTTGAGTTGGTAAATTAATCTACTTTTAACTACGTTCCTTTCCGAGGACGAAAAGATTTTAAGTAGGGGCGATTGTAACGACCCAGAATTTTGGGGCCAAGTTAAAATTTTTATTTTAGCAATTTTAATGGATTTTAATGTTTAAAATAATCTATTTTAAATAAGAACGACTAAAAATTTAGTTTAAAATGAATAAATTCAATTTAATTATAAAAGGAGTTTAAAACAGCGCTGCAATTTGAAAATTTGAATTTGAACTTTGACTAAATGTACAAGATTCAAAATAAATCAGAATTGAACGAAACTAGAAATATTTAAATCTGTTTAATCTTATCTTTCCAACGAATCTGAAAAGCTGAAATTTCGTTTTAAAAATCAAAAGTTATTGCCAATTCAATTTTTAGGAAGGTCGCTGTAGAATTTATACATATATATTATATAGGGCCCGAAAAGCTACTTTTCACATATGAAGGAATTTCGACTCGAAACCACTTCCATTGAGTTCGGAATGACGTTCCTCAATGGAAAACAGTAAACACTAATGTATTTTGAGTTTTGGAATATATTTGTTTAAAAATGTATTTTAATATTAAATATATTGGCCTTAAAAATAGTCATTTTTCAAACGACCTCGGTTTTCGACGAAACCACTTTTGTTGGAACCAGAATGTCAAATTACTGCTAAGTTTCAATTTTCATAATTTTTCGAATCAATATGTGAGCGTGGCAAAGGAAAACGTGTTTTGTCAGTTTCGGTCAAATTTAATCAGCTTAAAAATAGCCATTTTTCAAATGGTCTCAGAATTCGACGAAATTAGTCTCGTTAGAACCGTATCGTCAAAACATAACTAGAAATAATTTTTCTGTAATTTTTAGAATCCGTATGTGGCCCCGGCTTATTTAAATGTACGGTGGAAATTAAATTATTAATTTAATATTTTAATTTTAATAAAACATGCAACAGATTTCAGAATTGGGCCATAGGGCATAGCCCATCGCGTTCAGAAGGCATCAAAACCTTACGTTTGACACTAGCTGGACCTGAATTGGAGTTAGTGGCTAAACGGGCCTTAGGGGTAAATTAAATAATATTTTAATATAAATAATAGATTAAGAAAGAAAATAAAACCCTAATTCCTATCAGAGCCGCCGCCAGTTCTATATTTCAATAGCCAAATTCATTCGAAAATGATTTGCTAATTATTCCCAATCCATGAAGAATTAACCTAGGGTTCTTAAGCCTAAATCAAAGAGTTAATCAAGAGCTTTATTTTGATGTGGGGATGATGGAGTTTAACGTCCTCTGGTGGCCGGATTCTGGCCGAGAATGGCCGACGTTGGGGGGAGTTATTGTGGTGTTGGGGCCCACCGAGCTCACCCTCGGTCTCGGCGATAGTGGACGGCGGTCGAGGCTTCGTCGAGGCGGCGACGGATCGGACTTTGGTGCCAGCAGTGGTGGTGCGTTCGAGGTCAAAGTTCGGAGCTTTGTGGGTTCGGTGATGTCCAGTAACGAACGTTGAGGAAGAAGGTTTAACAACCCTTAATGACCAAATTAAATTAGATAATCATATTTTTAAATTTCTTAATGGTTAAACGACAATAACTTTTGCGTCCGATCACAGAATCGAACGAAACTGAAAGCATTGGACTCGTATGGACCAGATCTACGCAATGACACTGACTAGTTCTGATTCTAAACAAGTTGAATTTTTGACAAATTTTAGATCTGAATTGAAAACAAGGTGAGAATCTCTGATTTTCACAATTTAATTAATTTATTTATTTTATTTCATTAAATAATTATCTGTGTGATCTGTGCTGTGATGTATTCATTGCGTTTGGTAATTTAGATTAAACCAGAATTTTAATCTAATTAAAGTATTGTTTTGTTTTGTGATATAAAAAGACAAGATTATGAAACGCACTTCTATTTGGATTTCATGTTTAAATAAAAAGGCCGTAATTGTTTTAACATATTTAATTACATTCCATGTACAAATAAAAGAAACAAGTTTGGATATCCATTTTTATTAACATTTTATTTGTTAATAAAAAGGATAAGATTTAGAATACACTTTTTTTTCTCAATATTATATTTGTTAATAAAAGGGACAAGACTTGATATATATTTTGTTTGCATTTCTATGTGTAAATAAAAATGAGAGTTGAAATCATATTTTATTTGGCATCGTATATGCAAATAAAAAGGCGAATTTAGAAAACATATTTTTATTTACATTTTATGTGTAAATAAAAAGACAAACTTATTTTATACATTTTTATTTATATCCTTTGTGTAAATAAAAAGGCAAATTTGAAGAATCACTTTTATTTACATTTCATTTGTAAACAAAAGAGTTGAAATGAAATTTAGTATTTTTATTGTAAATTCATTACAATAAAAAGAATGGGCATTAAAGATTTTGTTTTATTTATACTTTTGTTTAAATGTAAAGATTTTACATTAAAGGCCATATCTTTATGTAGTAATGTTTTGAATAAAAGTTTATAATAAAAGAACTTATTCTTTTGTTGTAACTGTGTAGAATCAAATGGAGTGTTTTAGTGTCATTATATATTTAGACATAAAGATATACACCTAGTGTTATATTAAATAAAAGGATTATCCTATTTGTGATGTCAATAAAAAGATTTAACCTTTTAATTGGAAATTTGTTTAGTATAAAAAAGATAGGACATTTAAAATTACATTTTATGTAATACCATTTTACGTAAAAGATTGTGTTTACATTTTGACACATTAGATAATAAAAATATAGAATTACATTTTGATGTAATTTTCGTTATTTAAAAAGATTAGAGATTTAACTTTTGCATTTGTAATATGGGATTGTTTTCAACAAAAATGTACATTCTGTCCATTTAAAAAGAATGAAAAGAATAAAAGAATAAGAGGAATTAAGGAATTTACATTTTACAATGTAAACAAAAGAAATAAGAGAATTTACATTTTATATGTAATTAAAAGATTTAATAGAAATTTACATTTTATATGTAAATAAAGGATTAAATAGGAAATTACATTTTCTATGTAATAAAAAAATGAAAAGGAAAATTACATTTAAAATGTAAATTAGAATAAAAGGGAAATTTCGTTACAAAATGTAAATTAGAATAAAAAGTATAGAAATAAAGATTATTTTTTTATCGTCATTTTATATGAGATAAAAATAATAGAAATAGAAGAGACATTTTATCGTTGTGTTATATATTGTGTATTACACTTCCATTTACGAGTTATCCGACTTGTTTATGTTGATTGGGACGATAATTTTTACACATCGCCCAAGTGCACAGATAATTTATTTAATCATTTGTTGTGTTATGTGCTGGTTGAAAACCCCACACGGGTCTTAGGATGATATTCACACATCTCCCTTGTTATTAGTTATAAGCGTTATTTATTTGATGCTTATACAACATATGATGCACTTTGTATGTTGTGGATGGCTCTGATAATTTTGATCATTTATTCTTGCGGTGTGTGGAACCCATATAATTAAGTTATATGGTAATTGTTTGGGCCGCATTCCAACTTTGAATATTTTAATATAATATTCAGTTAAAGAAATCAGTTAATGACTTTGAAGTTTTGAAAAGAAAAGATTTTATTTTTATTGTTAAAAAGTTACAATAAAAAGGGTTGAGTTAAAAATACGAAATGGGCCATGACACGAGGTTAAGCCCAACTTATGGGATAAGTCTGCCCGGAACCAACCGGCATATCCAGCATCCATAAGTCGCCGGCCTAATGTGGGAGGTCTGGCCCAGTATAAAATATGAATGAATAAGAAAATGAACTGGTCTATTTAATCTGTTTTTAAATAGGAACGCTGTTTTAAACCAAACGCGTTTACTGATTTAATGTATTCATTTTAAAATGAATATTAAAAAGAAGTGATTTGTGAACTTAATATTTTAGAAATATTAATATTTTTAAATATGATAAGAAAATAAAACATTCAATTTAGACTTTAAATTGAAATAAAGTTAAAACTGTTTTAAGGCGAATTTATAAATATTTTATAAAGTACGTTTTAAATAGAAATCGACGATATAATATATATTAAATAAATAAATAAATAAATAAATATATTTAATGGCCTGAATAGAACGCGCCATGCAGCGACCGTTCGCGAATTTCGACCATTAACTTTAAATGGACGTAACAGGAGATCCGACAGTCGGATTCTCCTAAAACCGGAACCGTTGGGTTCGTATCGAAAAGAGATTTTCAATGAATATAAGAGTTTTAAAATCTAATTGTTGGATTTTGAATTATAACTAAATCAAATTTAGAAAAGGTCGCTATGGATGCAGTTCGGTGGCCGTTATTGGAAACCGACTGTACGAGCGAAAATAAAATTATTAAAAATATGGAAATATTATGTGAAATCATAAAAATGATTTAAAGGGAATTTAGATGAAAATTTCCAATAGTGAAGAGATAAGAATATATTTTATCGATATGAACTAGACATTAACTAGAACAACTCTTATAATTAAGATTTAATAAAGTTTTCCAATAAGTTAATATTTACTTGGAATTAAATAGAATAAATTGGATTTTTGGGTTGTCGTGAATGGTGTCTTAAATAACACTATTCTTAACCCCAGTTGAGCAAAGAATAAATCTTTTAATTAGGATTTTTAGATTTTAAATCATATTTGATAATTGGAATAAAATGAAATGTAAATTGGATTTATCGTGAACAGTGTTTTAAACGACACTTGTTCTTTAACCCAGTTTGCAGTGAAATATAATTTGGGATTTATGAATCTTTTATTTAGATTTAAAATGGAATATTTTCCAAGAGTAAAGTTTTCCAATTTAATATATTAAATTGGGATTAAATGGAATTTGATTTAATAATATTCGAGATGAGCTTCTGTAAAAGAAGGCCGTTAATATATATGGAATTTAAAAGGCTGTGCCGTTATTCCATTTATATTAATAGCCCGATACAGAAATTCATATCGATTATACATTGGTCTGATTTCTATGAAAATCCCCTATTTAATGGAGATGAATTTGAGTTTATCGTGGACAATGTTTTAAATGACATTAGTTCTTTAACTCAAATAAGGATAAGATTAATTTCTTAAAATTAAATAATCATTAAATAATGATTTTGATATTTAAAACCAAATTGGAGTTTTTAATAAATCTTTAAAAGAAAAGATTTAAGAATAAACTTAAAAAATTGTCTTTGATAGAATAATACGAATATTTTATTAGAAGAATATTCTGAATTAGAATGTGGCGTTGGATGTGTTTTTATAGTACTTGATTTTGAATTATAAAGTACGTGAGTTATTCGGGAAGACCGGGTTTAACTCATTCCGAATAATTACTATGACAATGAAGAGTTGAAGATGAAGACGGTGGTTGAAGACCGATGATCTTCACATCGGATGGATGTGTTGCTACAGAGACCCTTGATGGGAGTAGCTACCTTGAAGGGGCTTCAGTGGTGGCCGTCCGGACTATTGTTGATTGTTCGGATTTGGTTTTCGCTCAGACCCAAAGCATAAGCTAGTAAATGGATGCGTGTCTAACATTGGATTTCGTTCCATGTGAATTAAATCGATTTTTGTTAATGTATGTCTGTTTGGTGGTAAAGGATTTATCCTCTACTTAACACCCTGGTATATATTAATAGTGATTGATCGCATGGCGTGAATTGTCAATGTGGCACGCCAAGATGCAAATGATCAAGGCTTTTGTTGAAAAGCAGGGCTTTGTGGGATGATCAAAGCATAGCCTATTACGGCATAGCTTTTTGTATATCGTGACTTCGCGAGCCTCATACCCCGGTATGAGACAAAAAGGGATATGGACCGTAGGGAGTGCACACGTTTCTTTCTAGCTAGTGGTAGTGTCAGTGCTTTAACCCGGCCTGGCATTTTACTTATGTGGATGATGGATTTTGAGGCGCCTCGGATTTTTATAGGCCGATAGTGGTCATATTATAGGTTCGAAGGAACCGGGAAACGTGTGTTCAGGCATAACTAATCCACTGCCGATAGGCGGGGACCGGCCCTACCGCATCCAAGGGTTCACTGCGGGGGATCCTGAGGCATTTTCTAGAGTGTCTCGAATCGGAGAGGAGCTTGCCCCTAGCCTCGACTCATGATGGAAATACAATTTCCAATACGACCTTGTGGTTTTGATTGTAGAACAAGTATGGCGACATAGTAGGATGGGGTACTATGCCGTCTATGATTAATACATTATGATTGAAATTGTTTTTGAAATATATATATTCACATATATACACACTAATGTTTAATCCATTTATCGTATCAAGCATTTTTGACCATTATAAGGTAAAACCCTATCCTCCGGTTTGTGTTGCATTGTGTGATGGGACTTGAGTCTTATAATGGTTTCATTTTTTCTAAAAAGCATTGCGTTGTTTAATGTTTTTACTTTATTTTATGCACTAGCAATCCAATGGAGTAAACCCGTTCCGCGTTAGTGGCGTGGACCTGTGATTAGCCTTATTATTAGATATGTTATGTTAAGATTTCTCATACCAGTCCCATGACTGACCTGTAGTTTGTTTCACTGGCAAACTTGGGTGCCCATATTTTCCACATGGGCAGTCGAGTAGCGTTTTGCAGATATATTTACAGGATCCTGGCTTACAGCTGAAGCGGTATTCGGAAAGCTCTGTATCCGTGTATTCCTTCCAGTTGTGTATTTGTATTATTTTTCTGTTGCAATTTAAATGTAATTAAGAACTTTGATATTATTGTATTTCTATATTGTTATAAGTTCATACTCAGTTATATTCTTGTACTCTGGTGTAATTGTTGTAATCAGCAATAAAATATTCTTCAGTTTGTAATCTGATATGTGTTGTTCTCAAAGCAATCCAGCCTTTCCTTTACTAGGAAGTTTGGGTCGTTTCACCTTAATTGAAACTTGTACGATGTTATGTGCCTTCGACTAGTGGAGAAATGTTCTGTGCATGTCTACATGTATTCAAGAGGCGCACGAACACCCCACACGAAAAATTTATGCAACTACAGAAGTATGAATGTTGTATTTTTCGTTTAGTGGTTCCACAAAACAAATCATGCTTAATCAAATAACCTCAGACTATGCTTTATATGATTGTTGAATTAGCAGATACTATTTCAAATGAAGCTGCTTAATAAAGTAGAATTTGGTAGTATATTTCTTTTGATTAACTTTCTTCATCCTATCTCTCATTGATTTATGTGATTTTTATTTTTACCACAGTACAAGTGAAACCACAAACGTTTGCAAATATTATATATTCATTAACGGTACCCGTCACATAATATTTCGTTCGTTTATGGACCGCTATAGACAATAATAAAAATACAGTCGTATTCAGCGAGGTGGCACGATCCCAAAAATATAATAATATCGGCAGGTTAACTTATATTGTGAAACCCCAAAATATTGATACAGGTGTAAAATACTCCAAATAAAAAGTTGCTTATTAAATTAATTAAAAATTATAGTAAAATTATAAAAATTAAATTATCACTATGTCCCAAAAGAATCATGTTCAAATTCGCATCCGGTATCTAATTATATCAAATAATCTATTACGGTCGATAAACGATTCTATAACGACTTTCCGAATATTTGATTTGGATATAACTCGCAATCTATAACGCGAAATCTTGATTTTTCACTTCTGTTAGGAAGATATAGTTCAACAGATTCCAACGTTTCTTTTTCCGCAGAAATTCGATTTAAAACAAATCATATATATTCGGTTGATGTTCAAACCATTAAATCACGAATTGCAGCGTCGTTATGAGCTCGTTTATATTTAATACATATTTTATATGCTCGAGTTTGTTTTAATTAATATATAAATACACTTATATTACGAATTCAATATTTAAACAGATTTAAATATTCAAATACAAACTGATAAAAATGCGGGACGTTACAAAACCCAACTTCCAATACGACACAGTACGGTTTTGAATGTAAAACTAGTAAGGCGACATAGTATATGGTAGATATGCCGTCTATGATTGATACATTATGATTGAAATGTTTTTGAAACATATATACACTAATAATAATATCAAATCTGTTTTATCATATCAAGCATTTTTGACCATTATAAGGTAAAACTCTATCCTCCTGTTTGCGTTGCATTGTGTGATAGGACTTGAGTATTATAATGGTTTCATTTTTCTAAAAAGCATTGCATTTTTTAACGATTTACTTTATTTAAATTATGCACTTGCAATCCAATGGAGTAAACCCATTCCGCGTTAGCGGCATGGTCTTGTGATTAGCCTTATTATTAGATTAGTTAAGTAAGATTTCTCATACCAGTCCTATGACTGACCTGTAGTTTGTTTCACTTTGCAAATTCGGGTGCCCTCTTTTCCACACAGGCAGTCGAGTAGCTTATTTTGTATATATTTTGAGCAGGATTCTGGATCAAAGCTTAAAGCTGTGTCCAGAGCATTGATAGTCTTCCGCTGTGATTAGTTTATTTGTTCCGCTGCACTGTATTAAATCTATTGTAAATTTATCTTCCACTGTATTATATTCGATATACTATGATATATTCTGTACTTTGATGTTACGTTATTATGATGTAATAAAAGTCTTCTATTATTTGTTATGATGTGTTGTATTCCTAGAGTTAGTGTATTCGGGTTTTGAGCAGTCTTGATTGATTTTGCGATCGATTAGGTCCGAGCGAAATCCGAGTCGTTACGCAGGTAGATTATTTGTTCCATTATTACTTTGCTTTTCCAGGTTAACCATTATTGAGACAATTGCTTTTTGTTTGTTTCTGAAATGTTATTTTAATTTGCAGGTACTACTGCAATAGCAGATATGCAGTGAGGCGCTTGCTGTGCGTCTTTGAAAGTTTGCCTTTTGTGAGAAAGTTGCATTTTGTAAATATTGCGTTTATCAAATATTTTTGAAACCATGATTTATTAAGTTAAAATTTCTAACAACCCGGAATTTTTGAACCAATTTGGAAATTTTATTATAGCAATTTTAACGGATCTTGAATATTTAAAATGATTTATTTTAAATAATAATGAATAAAAATTTATTTTAAACGTAGTTAGAATGTATAAATTTATTTTAATTATAAATAGATTTTAAAATGGCGCGGTAGTTTGAAAATTCAATTTTATATTTCAATTGAATGTACATGATTCAGAATAAATCGGATTTCAGTAAACCAGAAGTAGTTGAATCCTTTTAATAATTTCTTTCTAACAGATGTGAAAAATTGAGATTTCATAATATAAATTGAAAGTTATGTCCAGTTAAAATTTAAAATAGTCACTATGGGATTTAATTAAATTTTGAATATATATAGCCCTTAAAAATAGCCATTTTGTAAACGACCTCCGTTTTCGACGAAACTACTTTTGTCGGATCTGAAATGTCAAATTATTGCTATGTTTCAAATTTCATAATTTTTGGGATTAATATGTGAGCGTGGTAAATTTAAATGTGTTTTGACAGTTTCATTTTGAATTGGATCGACCAGAAATGGTCATTTTTCAAACAATCTCCGAATTCGACGAAATTAGTTTTGTTAGGACCGTATCGTCAAAACATAGCTAGATTTATTTTTCTATAATTTTTGGAGTTTGTTGTGGTCCCGATAAATTAAAATGTACGTTTAAATTCAATATATATTGATTTATATTTTAATTTTGATAAAAATGATTAAAACAATTGAATTAGGTTATGAAACATATCCCATTATGTCCGGAATGGGGGTATTTAGCTAGGGGTGATAGTCATTGGGTTTGATATGGAGTTCAAATGGTTAAACAAGCTATTTTGGGGAATTACATAATTTAATAATAATATATATATTCACGTTCTCCCACCTAGCCCTAACTCTCCACTATGCAACGCGCCGCTGCCCCAAGCGATCCATGGCCTGCGTTGTTCAGAATTTCTCATCACAAATTCTCACAATCCACAAAATAAAATTCGAAAACCCCAAATGAAAATCAAAGAGCTCTTCAAGCTCTATAAGTTAAAAGGTCAAGATCGTTTTTTGTTTGCAGGTTTGCAAGGAATTCGAGCCTGAATGAGCTGTTTTCGGATGGGTTTTTGAGCCTGGGAGATCGCCGAGCTCCGCCGCGTTTCAGAGAGGGTATATGGCGACATGCTCTTCGAGGTGATGGCATTAGATAGAGGACCGATCCCCTCTGGTGGCGGCAAGCACGAGCTCTAGTGGCGAGCGTATGGGTTTGTTCAAGGAGCAGCTAAACGAAGAAGATGGGTTTTTTTATCAATGGTTAAGTGAAGTAATTAGTTGACAATTAATGTTTAATTATTTTAATTATATAATGAAATGTCTAAAAATCCATAACTTTATCATACGATATCGGAATTCAGTGAAACGAAGTTCTTGGAACCGTGAGAATGAGAGCTTCGCAATGAAACTAATTTGGAGCTCGTGGAAATTTATGGTGGAATAAAATGCATGAGTGAACTATCGTAAAATAATCGTTTTAATAACGATTTCGAAACCGGTCAAGGTGAGAACTTCTCACTATAATTTTTTGTACATTTATTTATTTTATAACTAAATATATGAATTGCCAGTATTGATTTTTATCAGTTTTTGATTATAAAAAATGTTGTACGGTACCTGTTAGCTCACCTCCCTTGTCTACAGACCATTGACGATTTAACTAATTGTATTGTGTTGTGATTGTGATTTGAAATGGAGTAAATAATATATATATATATGCGATGTGAAATAAAATATGTATATGAGATGTGAATAAAATATATATATGCGATGTGAATGAAATATATATATGCGACATGAAAGAAAATATATGCGATGTGAATGAAATATATATAGGCGACGTGGAAAAAAAATGCGATATGAATAAAATATATATATGCAATGTGAATAATATATATATATATATATATATATATATATGAGATGTAAATAAAAAAATATATATGCGATGTGAATAAAATATATATATGCGATGTGAAAAAAAATGCAATGTGACTAATATATATATATATATATATATATATATATATATATATGCGATGTGAATAAAATATATGTATGCGATGTGAATAAAATATATATATGCGACGTGAAAAAAAATTATATGCGATGTGAATAAAATATATATACGAGATGTGAATAAAATGTATATATGCGATGTGAATAATATATATATATGAGATGTGAATAAAAAATTTATATGCGATGCGAATAATATATATATATATATATATATATGAGATGTGAATAAAATATATATATGCGATGTGAATAAAAAATGTATATGAGATGTGAATAAAATATATATATATATATGCGATGTGAATAATATATATATATATATGTGACGTGAAAAAAAAATATATGCGATGTGAATAAAATATATATATGCGATGTGAATAAAATATATATATGCGACGTGAAAAGAAAATATATATGCGATGTGAAAAAATATATATATGCGATGTGAATAAAAAAAATATATGTGATGCGAATAAAATATATATATATATATATATGCGATGTGAATAAAATATATATATGAGATGTGAATAAAAAATATATATGCGATGTGAATAAATATATATATATGAGATGCGAATAAAATATATACATGCGATGTGAATGAAAAATATATATGAGATGTGAATAAAATATATATATCTGATGTGAATAAAATATATATATGAGATGTGAATAAATATATATATATATATATATATATATATATATGCAATGTGAATAAAATATATATATGAGATGAGAATAAAATATATATATGCGATGTGAATAAAAAATATATATTAGATGTGAATAAAATATATATATGCGATGTGAAAAAAATATATACGTGATTTATAGAAATTGGAATGCGATGAAATGGGATAAGTATTTGTTCACTAAAAATACATATATATGGAATATATAAAATGTAAAAATTGGTTTGTTAAAAATATAATTTTTAACATGTATATGCGCTGTATAAAACTGTCATGTAATAAAATATTAAATTTTGATTTAAAATTGAAATGGAAGTTGGAATCGTTTTTAAAACGAATTTGAAACATTTTATAAAATACGTTTTGAATAGGAATCTACGATATATATATTATACATATTTATATGGCCTGAATAGAACGCGCCGCGCGGTGACCGTTCATGAATTTCGACCATTAACTTCAAATTGGTGTAGCGGGAGATCCAACCGTCGGATTCTACTAAAACTGGAACCGTTGGGTTCGTATCGAAATGAGCTTTCTATTGAATATAAGAGATTTAAATTTGAATGGGTGGATTTCAAATTATGTCCAAATCAATTTTAGAAAAGGTCGCTATGAATGCAGTTCGGTGGCCGTTATTGGAAACCGACTGTAAGGGCCTCGATAAAATTATTAAAAATATGGAAAAATTATGTAAAATCTTATTAAATGATTAGGAAAGATTTTGGATGAAAAATTCAAAGTTTGAAAAGATAAAAATATATTTTTATTGAAATGAACTGGTTATTAACTAGAATAAAATTCTAATGTTTTTAAATAAATAAATTGGATTGAAAAAGGGATTTTAAAATAACTAGAATTTTCCGATGTATGAATTGGAATGGATTTGAATGGAATAATCCTCGGAATATTTCGATATTGGATTCCGTGATTATATGGATATCGTTGATGAATTTGGAAAATACATATATCATTATTCCCAATACGATACCTGTTAGTTCCAGAATTTGATTTTGAAAATAAGCCGATATTATTTCTATTTAGAGTCTTATATTTAATATCAAATTAGATTTTGGGGTTTATAGTGAACAATGTTATAAATAACATTTGTTCCTTAACCCAATTAACGGTGAAGATATAATTTGGAATTTATATATTTTTTAATTAAGATCTAATGTAAAATTTCCAAAGTAAAGTTTTCCAGTTTAACATATTAAATTGGAATTGAATTTCGATTTGGTAATAATTGAGATGAGCTTCTGTAAAGGAAGACCGTTACTATTTATGGAATTTAAAAGGCCTAGTCGCTATTGCACTTATAGTTCTAGTTTGATACGGAAATTTGTATCGATTATGACTGATCGGATTTCCATAAAAGATTCCATATTAAATGGAAGATGATTTTTTGTTTATCGTGAATGGTGTTTTAAATGACATTGATTCTTTAACACAGTTAAAGGCATGATTAATTTCTAGAAAGTTGGATAGTAATGATTTTTGGAGATTAAAACTAAGAAGAGTTTTAATAAATCTTTAACTAGATTTGAATGAATGAATGGTGATTATATTTACCAAACCATGGGATGTAGTGTAAACCAAATATTCTTGGTTGTTGATATGGATTGTGGTTGATTGATTGTTTGGATTGTGCTCGACCAGTTTATGAGCAAAATATGCTTTTACATTTACCATTGGGCTGGGTAGAAATACTGGTATGCTAACACCTTGTGAAACACTTCACGAGTTGACTATGACGTGTTAGCGATGTTGAATTTATTTCAAATTTAACGAATGATTTTGAAATGATTTTTTTCTTAAGTGAAAAGAAATGCATTCCCGATTTTGGACAGGGAATGTTTTATTAAACAAAAAGGATTTCAAGGGCTAAACTTAATGAATGACTATGGAATGTTTTATTTCAAATTTAATGAATGATTTCAAAATGTATTATGTGTTTGACATTGTAGTTCATCACATAACCGATTAGTTGCCATTAATGATGTATCTGTTTAGTGGCGGAGAATTTATTCTCTTGCTTAACACCTTTCTTTGAGACGTACGAGCTCAAAGGTTATGTGATTAATAGTGGCTGATCATATGTGTGAATTGCTAATGTAAAGTACTATATTTTGGAAAGTACTTGTGATTATTATGTGTAGGATCTAAATTAACCCTAGAGGGGGGGTGAATAGGGTTTATCGCAGATTTTTGCAGAATAATTAAATAAAAACAGCATAGATAATAATCAGAATAAATGCAGAAAATAAATAACACACAGATATACCCAGCTTCGGCAAAACCCTGCCTACTGCTGCATTCCCCAAGGTTTCTACTAGGAGTTAAAACAATCTCTACGCTTACAATCCCCTGTAAACTCGCGACACTCGCTCCCAACTGTTCTTAACCCTACGCTCAAAACCCTGCACTGGTTTTTATCCCCAAAACCAGATTTCCCCGAATTACAAACCCTGTGATTCGTCTCCCTAGTTTCAGAGACAAACTAGAAAACTGTAGACTGATTACAAATTGAAACGAAAGACGAAACAAATTTAAAAAACAATTTAAATAGCCTTTAGGAGTTAAAATAAATGGGTCATCCCCTTTCAAATAAAACTTGGCCGGCCACTTTTTTATTGCTTCACCACTTTATTTTGTTTGGCTCGATCTCCTTGTCTCTGTAAAAAATGGCGGCCTAGGGTTTGCGATCTAGGGTTTCCTTCTTGCGATCTAGTGTTTCCTTCTGGAATCTGATTCTCTGCAAAATGATTGATCGTACTCTTGCTCTGATGTTTGCCGATGTTGGTCTCGTGCTCTGATGGTTTTCTGGTTCTTCGATTTGCAGATTCACTCGATCCAGATCCAAGTGAATATTGGTATGATTTTCCCACTTCTAATTTTTCTTTGATTGCGTTGAAACTTGGATGCTCTTCTGCCGATGATGATTGGTGTATATTTAAAGGATTAAAATCCTAAAATATCTCTGATTTCATGATTAGACTTGTTCATGATATATACGAAATATTGGGGCTTGACAACTGCTTTGAATTGAGCTTTTCGTGATTTCTGAAATTTCGTATACACTTTCTGATTGACCATTTCTAAAATACACTTTTCAGTTAATTTTTGAGTTGGTCCTTTTGTGTCTTCCTGGATATTTCAAACTGAAGAGATACTATATTTGATTGAGAAAGATATCCTATTCTTGTGGGTTTATACTCGTATATAAGCTAATTCTAGACTTTGAATTTAACTTTGAAATATCCTTATTTTTGTGGCAATATATTTAGAATATTGTTGAAGCTTTGAAAACTATTTTTCTGGCAGTATTTTTCACTTTGACCTTAAAGTTGCATCATGACTTGTGGACTTTGAGATATTCAACCTTGCGTGAGAATTTGTTGCTTTGAATTGGTTGTGATATTGTTCCCTTTGAATAAATACTTTTTCTTAAAAAATGTCTCCATAAATAAGAACTGTTATTGCACTTGTCTAGCCACTGAACATGTGGTTTTTGCCGGTTTCTTGATTTTTTTTAATTGACTTTCCAGTAAAAAACTTATCCTTTGAAAACAAAATTTCTTATTGCTGATCCATTTTGCACCATGCATATTTACTTTTGAAATTATTAACTTGATTACTTTGGCATTGCACTGTTATTGCTTGCGTTCTCCATATTCTTGCTGTGTCTTTCATGATGGCTTGGGTACTCCTTCATTTAAACAAAACTGATATAAAATGCCTTTGCTTGTCGTTTGCACACTTAACTCTGATTTTATTGTGTAGTACATCCTCTTTGCTTTAGTATGAATACTGCTGAAATCATGTTAAACCTATCTTGATTCATGCAATTTTACATGCTGATCTGGCCATAAACTGATCATTTTAGTGGCATTCATATTTTCTTGCACTATAGATTCATACTTGTGTTGCCTTTTTTTCTTGGTTATTTAGCACGTCCATTTAAATATGTTTCATTCATCACCACTACACTTAATACTTCACTTTGAAATCTTCTGCTGATAAGAACAGGAGCTTTACTTGTCAGTCCCTTTCATAAGAGATACTCTAGGTTGAGTCTGCATCTTTTGCTTTGTTGCTAGTTTATCTGCTCCCATAAAAGTTGATCCGACTTGTGATTTTCCTTGCCATCACTTGTACCTTGCTGAGTTTGATCTGATCTGCCAAATTACCATGTTTGAGCTGCCATGATAAATCACTTGAATTTGAAGTGATCTTGTATGTTTGTCCACTAGTTTTGATCTTGTTTGTCTTGTCAAAAGAAACTTGCTGGTTCGACCATGTATGTTTGACCCTTGCACTTGACCACTGTTTTATTCATGTTGTAGTGTCTTTCTTTCCATTGCTGCTTGTATTTGTATTTGCATACTGGTATATTTGCTACTGTCTCAACTGATTTTCCAGTCCTTGTTGATGCCTTTCTTTCACCATGTTGCTAACCTTTTGCTTCCTGTATTAGTCTCGACTGAACTAAAACTGTCATTCTTCTTTGCTGCTTGATCACTTATACATGCTTTGATTATTTTTTTCCATTTTCAGTTTGCATTTGTTGTTGGTTAATTTTTTTTTTTTGATGTGCACTGAGTCGAGACGGTCATTGTGGCTACTCCTCAGTTGCTCACGATATTGGCGAGGTAGTGCACACGTATATACGTGTGTACATGCAGCCATCAGACAAAATTTTTCTGTCCCTGCATATCAAACCAAGTCTAGAAAAATGATGAGAAACACACCGTAATTCTGAGGCAAATAAAATATAAAAATAAATTTTTATTTGCTTTTATTCTATTTTATTTTTGTTGCAGTCTACTGTGTGTTCTTCTTGTGATAGGTATGAAGACAGGACTTGACTGAAGGCTGTGAAGACAGAAGATGGAAGACAGAAGATAGAAAAAAAATAACAGTGTCAATGTATGAGAGTATCTGTATATGTGAATGTAAATGTAGTTGTATAGAGTGAGTGACAGAGTTGTATGAATGAAATGTAGTAGTCAAATAGTGGAGTTATAAAAGATGTACTTTTTGATATTGAAATAAAATATTTTTATTTAAATAAAATACTGTGTGATTGTTTAAATTTCTGTACAGTTATATTTTATTTAAATAAAAATATTATAATCCTGTCTGTTGTGTAGTATACCAGTACAGTTACAAACACATTCAATAATAAAATATATTTGGTAGTTATCATCAAACAAAAATCATATAATTGTGTATACAACACTGTTATATACAACAATCTCCCCCTTTTGATGATGACAAACAAATAAAAGATTTTGATTGTGTTTGAACGTGAAATATATTACTCCCCCTATTTGTATGCTCCCCCTACAACTGAACTCCCCCTATATATGTGGAAAATATGACGATGAAATCCAATTGACCATTCTCCCTCTAGATATTTAATTTCCAATATTAAAATATTTTTGAATTAAATACTCATCAATCAAAATCTTGACCATTCTCCCCCTTTTGTTATCATCAAAAAGATAACAGAAATCGAAACAATGATGAATATAGACTAAAAATATAAATTCAAATCAAGAGAGAGAATATATATCGTAAAACCCATTTAATCAAACAAAAATCATAATAATCTTTAAATCAGAAGCAAATTTCACTTTCAGAATGAATGGATTTACGATGGATTTTATCGAATGAGGAGAGTTCAATAAAAATTGAATATTTAAATATGAATTTTAAAGATTTTAAATATGCTAAAAAATGTTAAGCACTTTCTAACCACGCATAACCCAAAGGTCTTTTAAATGGGGTTAGTAGCAACTTAACTTTATCCTCTCTAATGAGTTCCATCCATGCACAGCCCGAAGGTCTTTTAAGTGAGAATGGAAGCACATAGAAATTAAGGTAATTCACCCACGCATAACCGCGAGGATTTTTAAATGGGAGTGAATACCAAGGATAAATTATTTATTTATTTATTTAATTTTTTTTAATTTCAAGAATAATTAGAACTCCCCAAATTAAATAAAACCATGATGAATGACAGAAATATGGTAGATATAGAAGATGGTCGTGAAATAAGCTCTAATTCAAAGATATTATAAAATCTGTCTAATCATCATGAGATTTAAAATAATATCTCTTCTAGTTATGAATTATACCATAGTCGCAACTCATCACAGTTTCATAAATCTATCAATAATTTTGATGAGTCCCAAAACGGTTCAAATTAATCAATAATTTCAATTTTTGAATAAATAATAAAAAATAATTTTAAAATTGAAAATATCAATTTCAAGAGGAGTTTTTTTAAAAAATCAATGCAAGTTTGAAAATCAGTTTCAAAAATCAATCAGTAGAATATGAAATTATCTAATTTTTCTAATGCTGATTGTTCCTAGACAATTTTGAAAACAACTTATATATTTAATTCAAATTGTCTATGAATTTTAACTAAATCCAGTTACTGATTTTCTAACTTATCATTTAATCACCAACACACTTAAAATGAATCAAATCAATTTCCTTATCAGAGCAGCACAAGATCATTTTCAAAGCAAGAATCACAAGTGATATTCTCTGCGAATTTTTGGACAAACCCAAGAAACAGTCAACTATCAAATCTGAAGATAATTATTTGAAATCACCTTAAAAAACCAATTTTTTTTTATAATCCAAGAATTTCAACAATCTGAAACACCCCACCTCCGTTAGGGTCACTCTCAAAGGGAATGCCCTAATTTTGGTGGAGGTTTATAAGTATAAATCACAGATATACAAGACAGATATAATAACACATATTTTTGAATAGCGGAAAACAACAACTTTTATTTCATTCAAATACGTGTTACACCAACCATACCATAATTGTCTTACAATACTTCCAAAAACATAACATCTTCATAACTGTCTTGATTACATTATTTAAAGAAGCATAAAGAAAACATAAATAAACTGCAAAGTCCCATAATTGCTGTCCAAAGCCATAGTCCAAAACGAAAAGATCCAAGCAATACATTCTTTCTCTTCAAGCTGGATATGAAGGCTGGTCAAGCTGCGGTATTCCCTCCCTGTGGACCTGGGGGGGGGGGGAACGGAAGAAAAGAAGACGAAAGAAAAGTAGAGTCAGACATAAAGCCTGAGTAAGTCTAGGACTATTTAGTCTATGAATAAAGAACTGGGTATGATAAGTATAAACTAGAAATGGGAAAGCACCATAAACCAAGTTAAGTTGTCTAGGGTCGAATATACTATCGTACCCCATATTAATCTCTGTACCCATATAAACTAGTTCCCAACAGGCACCCCATAATCAGGGTGAAGTGATCCTTTTTCTGATGATCGGCTCTTACTCGCATAGTTACATGTGTCTTACGGCCCCCAATGTTGTAGTTACCTATGCTGGTCCTACCATGGTGTGTATCAAGTCCCATGGTGGCGGCCCGACACAATCCTAGAATGCACAGGTATGCTACTGGTGCCCAGTGCCTTATTTTTCCGCGCCGGAGTGTGTGCACGCCCGCACCCCGTTAGAACCTACACTGCTACACCACCGCCGTCGATTTGACCTCCTACAGTCAGCCCAGTAATCGTGCTCCACCCTGCCTAGTTTCAGGGTATCATGATACGCCTTGTAGGGTTACTGCTGAAAAGGTTCCCCCGCTACTAGGTTTTCTATTTCTAGCCAACATGCTAAGTTGGTTAAGTGTTTTATAAACCTAACCCCCAATCAGTCTATTTAGTTTAGCATGTTCTATTCTGATTAAGTCTTAATTCACTTAATCCTATCAATCCTGACTCAGCCTTAATTGTCTTATTAAAGCCTTGACCTCTCACATTAGACAGGTATTGTTGTGGCTGCCTATTGTCGGTTGGGTCCGGGCAGTCTTACGCCACAACTCAATCTAACCTCAGGTCCTTATTGGGCTCCGTGTTTAACCACCCACATTGGATAGGTATTGTTGTGACTACTGGACAGCCGGGCGGTTCCGGGCAGGTTTACATCACAACTCAATCCAACCTCGGGTTAAACACATCGTATTTTCTACATTTACATATTTTGTCTCTTTTCTTTTTATATGTAAATATTTGCGGCCCATTATTCAAATTTATCTTTATTTATTAGAATTCATTCATGCCACTTAATTGATTTTCAAGATTGTTGGCATGCGTCGAACAGGCCAACACATATGTTCTATATTTTAGCCCAAACGTCATTACCCCCGTTTTACACGTTTGTTCAAATGTAAGGTGTATTGGGTTTAATACTTAAACCCAATTTAGCCATATGAAAAGGGGAGGCTTATAACATGGTGTTTATAAGGTAACATAAAAAGGGGAGTGTGAACGCATGAACTTGCAACATAACGATTCAATTAACATAAGGTAGGCACATGTGAACTTGCAATTGTAACAACATATAATATAAGCAATACTTAAACATGAATCATTCCATTCACATAATCATGGTATAAACAAAACATGAATCATTCTATTCGTGTAGTCATGGCATAAATGATACTTAAACATGAATCATTCTAATCATATAATTATGGCATAATCATAATTGAACATGAGTCCTTCTATTCATATAGTCATGGCATAAACATAATTGAACATGAATCCTACTATTCATATAATCATGGTTTTTATCCTATCTATGTAACTTGTAAGTGGGATGTAATTCTAGTGTAATTTCTAATGTAACTTATGTGCCAAATATATTATCATATGATTATGATAACAACATAAGCCTAGAAACATGTTTTCAACTAGGCACAATAACAAACATAGTTTAGTCGTGTTCATAAAATTAATACAAGCTTACAAAGACGCTTGCTTTTGTCACTATTACAAAATCATGATTTTTACACTTGAACTATGATACCAATTTCAACATAACCTTCATATGAATCATAATACTTAAGTGAATCAAATTACACTAAAGATGACCATAGAATTTTACATCATGTTGACATAACAATAAATCATATACTTGCATGAATTTCAAATAAACTATTACAACATATAGTTGTTATTTTCAACATGAATCATATACTTGCAATTATCAAATGGGTGTTGTAAATAACTACCACAAACATGTAGTTTTCAAATGAACCATATGCTTGCATGAATCCCAATTAAAATTCCAAAACATGTGGTTGTCAACATAAACCATATACTTGTATGAATCAAATCGTACACCATAGCATTGCCAAATCAAAATAACATACAAACATAAGTTATTATCGCCACAATTCCATTTCGTTGTTAACTTCCAACGCAAATCGCGTACTTGCAAATATCCAATCGTATACCATAATATTCCCAAATCGTTTAGCATCAAAGCAACATACAAATATAGATTATTATCGTCACAATTCCATTTCTTACTTTACACAAATCAACACAATTATTTAATTCACATCGGAATAGCACTCTACTTACAACGTGTGACGAATCTTCAATTCAGGAATCTGAATTCTGAATTTGGAGATGCTATCCTTTGTTGTAGGCGTTGCTTTGATTTGATTAACGTTGCTTTAAGCTTTTGATTTATCTCCTAATTGTCTCTCTATTTCTGATGGTTATCCTCAGTCTCTCCTCAGCAGCATGACGGTCTCATCTCCATTTTAGTTTATGTGAATTAGGGTTAGTCTTAGGACCTTTTTATAGAGTTTTTGA
Organism: Allium sativum; assembly: GCA_030737875.1. Lineage (NCBI taxonomy): Eukaryota > Viridiplantae > Streptophyta > Magnoliopsida > Asparagales > Amaryllidaceae > Allium > Allium sativum. The sequence goes on along the minus strand of CM060909.1, from coordinate 259,313,320 downwards.
GTTAATTTAGACCGCCGATGAAGCTTGGTTTAACAATAGCCGTTCGTTCAAAGAAGAGACCAACCAGGAGCTGACACCTAGCCCTAGTGACAAGGCAAGGCTCAGAAAATCGACCAAACATAGACCAGGCCAGCCAGGGTGGGCTGGGTTCGACCTGGCTCAGGGGCCAGGTCGACTCCCCAGTCGACCCCCAGGTCGACTCTAGAGTCGACCTGCCTGGGGCAGGTCGACACCTAGGTCGACTCCCAGGTCGACCTGGCCTGGCAGGTCGACCCTAGGGTCGACCCCCAGGTCGACCTAGTGGGTTTGGGCGGGAATTTTCCCGCCTACTTTGATTGGGCTGAAATTCAAATCTGTTTTCGAAATTCGAATTTTCTGAAAATTCATCGGGCCATAATTTGGTCATACGGACTCCGTTTTTCGAAAACTCGGACTCTATTTCGCGTATTTTTCCGAGACGAACGCAATGGCATATCCCGTTTCCCTTAATACTTTAACTAGAATTTATTATACTTTAATTTGTGGATTTCACTGTTATAAAATGCACGGGGTGTTACATTCTCCCCCACTTAAAAGGATTTCGTCCCGAAATCTTCAAGTTCAGGAAGAATGTACATCCTAACATCCAAACATCCATATACTCATCCATCAAACACGAGCATCCATTGTCCTTACAAGACTTCTAATGCTTCATGATAATATGCGAAGTGTGTGTGTACATGTACTTATCTAATGCAAAATCAGGCGGTCTACTGATTCAGTTGACCTCCTTAATGCGAATTATGTAAGTGCTATGAATCCATTATGTATGCAAATCCTCCTATTCATGATTCTACATGAGTGTACAATCATTCATACAAATGCAACATCCATATGACAACACATTAATGTTCAACCATATACGAATGCAAACATATATGCATATGCAATATGAAGTGATTGAGCCGATCTAAAACCTAGATTGTGTGTGTATATGCAACCACGAGCAACCACTAGCAATCACTTGCAACCACTTGCAACCATCATCCATAACATGTTTCAATTACTTGTTTCCATCCAAAGGGTTTCTACCTAAAAGATAAGGTCGAGGAGATATACCTAAAAAGATAGATAAAAGCGCAACTTAAGGAAAAGGAAAGATCAAAGATGTACCCTCGAAAAGAAAAGGGTAGGCAGCGCGTATTCTAGCTTCAGTTTCCCAAGTTGCGTCTCCCTCGGCGTCGCTCCACTGAACTTTGACGAGCTTGACTTCGCGGTTGCATAGCTTCTTCACTTCCGTTCCTAATATGCGGGTTGGAACCTTCCTTACGGTTGCTTCGCGTTCCACTTCAGCTTCTTCTAGGATATTTGGCTCTACCACTTCAGCAGACTCATGTAGACATTTTCGGAGATGTGAAACGTGAAAGACGTTGTGAACTCCGGCCAACTTTTCGGGTAGCTCTAATCTATAGGCCATTTTCCCAATTTTCTCAATGATAGGGAATGGCCCTACGAACCTCGGTGCTAGCTTTCCTGTGGTTCCAAAACGAACAACGTTCCTTAGCGGAGATACCTTAAGAAAAACTCTGTCCCCAACCTCAAATTCAAGGCCGGTCCTCCTCTTGTGGGCGTAGGACTTTTGTCTGTCTTGGGCCGTCTTCATCCTTCTTCGTATTAAGTCTACTTTTTCTTAAGTCTCTCGGATCATATCTGGTCCAAGTATGAGCTTATCAGTAGACTCCCACCAACAAGTGGGCGATCGACACGGTCTTCCATATAAAGCTTCGAAGGGCGCCATTCCGATGGTTGCTTGATAGCTGTTGTTGTAGGCAAATTCTACCAAAGGAAGTTGGTCTTCCCACGTCCCTTCGAAGTCAAGGACGCACAGTCTTAGAAGGTCCTCCAAAACTCTGTTCACTCTTTCTGTTTGGCCGTCGGTTTGGGGATGATAGGCTGTGCTCAAGCATAACTGTGTGCCTACCGCTTCTTGCAGACTCCGCCAAAACTCACTTGTGAAGAAAGGGTCTCGGTCACTAACAATGTTGGATGGTATTCCATGGAGTCGAACGACTTCCTTGAGGTAAAGAGACGCTAGGGATGAGGCAGTTCTTTTACTTTTGACAGGTAAAAAGTGGGCGCTTTTAGTAAGCCTATCCACTATTACCCAAATGCAAGTGTTGCCTCTCCTAGACCTAGGCAGCCCATCGATGAAGTCCATTGAGATGCTATCCCACTTCCACTGCGGGACCTCTAGAGGATGTAGCAGACCGCCAGGCTTTCTCTGTTCCGCCTTAACCTGTTGGCACACCATACACTTAGAAACGAATTCTGCCACGTCCTTCTTCATGTCGTTCCAAAAGAAAGTTCTTTTTATGTCCTTGTACATTTTATCGCCGCCTGGGTGTATCGTCATCTTGGAGTGATGTGCTTCTTCGAGAACCTTCTTTACTAAATCCCTTGTCTGTGGGACGCATAGTCTTCCGTCTCGCCTTAGCCAACCCTTATCGTCGATGGAGTATCTGTTTAGGTGACTTGAAGTCTCACCCCTAATTAGCCTATCAATCATCTCCACCAGCTGAGGGTCCTCGCGTTGTGTTGTCCCTATCGAGTCCACTAAAGTCGGGCGTACTTCGAGAGATGCTAGCAAGCCTGGTACAAAATCGGAGGAGGGTCTAAAGTCAAAGCTGGCTATAAACTCTAGGCTTTGTCTTTCAACAAACATCGGGCTTAGGGTCAGTTTCTTTCGGCTCAACGCGTCTGCCACTACGTTGCCTTTGCCCGGAGTATAGGAGATCTCGAAATCATACGAGGCAAGAAACTCCATCCATCTCTGTTGCCTCAAGTTAAGATCTTTCTGCGAGAAAAGATATTTCAACGATTTATGGTCAGTGTAAAGTTCAAACTTCTCACCTAGGAGATAGTGTCGCCAAGACTTGAGTGCAAAAACGATGGCAGCTAACTCAAGATCGTGGGTCGGGTAGTTCTTTTCGTGCACTTTCAATTGTCTCCCGCCATAAGCTACTACCCTTCCTTCTTGCATTAAGACGGAGCCTAGCCCTGTCCCACATGCATCTGTATAAACGGTGAACATCTTGCTTCCATCTGGCAACGTCAAAACTGGGGCTGTTGTAAGAGCCCTTTTCAGTCGCTGGAAAGCAAACTCGCAATCCAAGTCCCAATTGAACACTAGATTCTTCTTGGTCAACTTTGTGAGCGGAGCTGAGATTTTCGCAAAATCCCTTATGAACTTTCGATAGAAACCTGCTAGTCCTAGAAAACTTCGGACCTCAGTTGCATTCCTTGGTGTCTTCCAATCCTGTACTGCCACTACCTTAGCAGGGTCCACTGCTAACCCTTGTTTGGATACTATGTGCCCAAGGAACCTCACTTCTTCTCTACAAAAGTGGCATTTGGAGAATTTGGCTTTTAGCTGATGGACTCACAGAGTTTCCATGATTGCCCTTAAGTGCTGAGCATGTTCCTCTTCACTCTTTGAGAAGATAAGGATATCGTCTACGAAGACCACTACGAACTTATTGAGGAAATCTCTGAATACCCTACTCATCAGGTCCACGAAGTAAGCAGGTGCATTTGTCAAGCCGAAAGGCATGACAAGCCATTCAAAGAAGCCGTCTGGGGTTCTGAATGCCGTTTTATTGATACTATCTTCAGCCACCCTTAGCTGATGAAAACCGGTCGCTAAATCGAGTTGGGAGAAAAGAGACGCTCCTACAAGTTGATCAAACAGATCGTCAATTCCGGGGAGAGGGTGCCTATTCTTTTTTGTTAGCTTGTTGAGCTCCCTATAGTCAACACATAGACGGAGTGAACCATCCACCTTTGTAGCGAACACCACTGGAGCGCCCCATTCTGAAATGCTCCTCCTAATGAACCCCTTTTCTAGAAGCTCTTTAATCTGTTACTGAGCTCTTTCCTTTCCCGTGGAGCCATGTGTCTAACGGGCAACGCAACGGGCTTTGCATTATCTACAAGATATATACGGAAGTCTATCTCCCGCTTCGGAGGCAAGCCCTTCACCTCTTCGAAGACATCCGGATATTCCCGGACCACTCTAACCGATTGCAAATTTTCAACGGAGGCATCAAGCGATTCAAGGTAACTAAGCATAACCGCATATGAGGGATTACAAGAAATTTCCAAAGTATTACCGAGCTGGGTTAGGAGCCTAACAACCCTTTTCTCACAATCGAGGATGGCCCCATTACTGGATAGCCAATCCATGCCCAAAATCAAACCATATCCCGAAAAGCCCAAAACAAAGGCACTACAATTAAATTATACGCTTAGAATAGAAATTTTCAATCCCAAACAGATCATAGGCAAATGAGATGGGCCCCCAATTGGGTTTGAAACAATTAAGGGGTCCTCTACCATACTAGTTTTTAGGTGCAGAGATTCTACTAAAGCAGACGAGATAAAGGAGTGTGATGCGCCAGAATCAAATAAAGTGCGAACGGGGTGATCATAAAGATAAACTACACTTTCTACAGAAGTATTTATACCTCGCTTTTGCAGAGGTGGCGCCTCTAGCACATGAACTTGTGCCCCTGAGGTGGATCCAGCCCTCTGCCCCTGTCCTCGTTTCTTTGGGTAGTCCTTTGCCATGTGGCCTGTCTCACCGCAAGAAAAGAACCCACCATTCATCTTGGCCTTCTTTTTCCGGCAATCTTTCACTAAGTGCCCCACTTTGCCACATAAATTACACTTCCTCTTCTATTTGTTGCCTTTCCCGCCCTTCTTAAAGTCTGTCTTCTTAGGCTGCAAACCTTCTTTCTTCCCTTGAGAGTTTTCTGCCTTTGTCTCCTTCTTGCCCTTATCCTCTTCGTTCAGCAACGCCATCTGTACCAACCTTTCATACGTAGCCCCCATGGGTATATGGATCATGGCCAAACTGTGTAATGGCTCATTCAACCCTTTGACAAAACGGAGAGCCTTCTTGTGCGGGGTGTTGACTAGGTCCAGTCCAAACCTAGCCAGCTCATCAAACTGATTAACACACTCTTTGACTGTCTTGTTCCCTTGCTTAAGAAAAAAGAAATTTTCCAACTGCAAACTCCTTTCCGCGTCTGAGAGAAATTTAGCCTCAAACCTTGCCCTAAAGTCCTCCCATGTTTCCACTGGTCTTTCTGCATTAGTGACTTCCCACCAGTAGGAAGCCTCGCCTTTAAGTAGCCATACTGCCAGTTGTACTTTCTGTCTATCCTCTACCTCAAAGATGATGAATAAGTCCTCGGTTTCTTTCAGCCAATTTCTAGCTGCCACGAAGGACTCAGTTCCATGAAAATCCTTTCCTCCCATAGCTTTAAAATCTTTACATATCTTAGCAAAGGTGTTTCCCCGCAGAGGAGGTGGAGGAAGAGGTGCTACTCCAGCTGGATGATTTCCTGCAGCTGGGGGAGGAGGAACGGTAGGACCTGGCTGAGTGGCCCTTGCTTCTAAGAACCGTCTAAACCAACCAGGTATTGGTACGCCCTCTGGCAAGTTAAGTTCTTCGGACATGCTGAAACAAAAAGGATAGATTAAAAACGAAGGATAAGAGATAGTTCCTATGGCTTTGGGGGGACTTTGCCTTTTAAAATAAAATAATATTTTATCTTTTAAAAATGATTCTTTAAATTTCCTTTTTGAAAAATAAACTTTCAAAACTTTTTATCTAATCTGGTAAACCTATGCTCTGATACCAAGTGAAACACCCCACCTCCGTTAGGGTCACTCTCAAAGGGAATGCCCTAATTTTGGTGGAGGTTTATAAGTATAAATCACAGATATACAAGACAGATATAATAACACATATTTTTGAACAGCGGAAAACAACAACTTTTATTTCATTCAAATACGTGTTACACCAACCATACCATAATTGTCTTACAATACTTCCAAAAACATAACATCTTCATAACTGTCTTGATTACATTATTTAAAGAAGCATAAAGAAAACATAAATAAACTGCAAAAGTCCCATAATTGCTGTCCAAAGCCATAGTCCAAAACGAAAAGATCCAAGCAATACATTCTTTATCTTCAAGCTGGATATGAAGGCAGGTCAAGCTGCGGTATTCCCTCCCTGTGGACCTGGGGGGGGGAACGGAAGAAAAGAAGACGAAAGAAAAGTAGAGTCAGACATAAAGCCTGAGTAAGTCTAGGACTATTCAGTCTATGAATAAAGAACTGGGTATGATAAGTATAAACTAGAAATGGGAAAGCACCATAAACCAAGTTAAGTTGTCTAGGGTCGAATATACTATCGTACCCCATATTAATCTCTGTACCCATATAAATTAGTTCCCAATAGGCACCCCATAATCAGGGTGAAGTGATCCTTTTTCTGATGATCGGCTCCTACTCGCATAGTTACATGTGTCTTACGGCCCCCGATGTTGTAGTTACCTATGCTGGTCCCACCATGGGGTGTATCAAATCCCATGGTGGCGGTCCGACACAATCCTAGAATGCACAGGTATGCTACTGGTGCCCAGTGCCTTATTTTTCTACGCCGGAGTGTGTGCACGCCCGCACCCCGTTAGAACCTACACTGCTACACCATCGCCGTCGATTTGACCTCTTACAGTCAGTCCAGTAATCGTGCCCCACCCTGCCTAGTTTCAGGGTATCATGATACGCCTTGTAGGGTTACTGCTGAAAAGGGTCCCCCGCTACTAGGTTTTCTATTTCTAGCCAACATGCTAAGTTGGTTAAGTGTTTTATAAACCTAACCCCCAATCAGTCTATTTAGTTTAGCATGTTCTATTCTGATTAAGTCTTAATTCACTTAATCCTATCAATCCTGACTCAGCCTTAATTGTCTTATTAAAGCCTTGGCCTCTCACATTAGACAGGTATTGTTGTGGCTGCCTGTTGCCGGTTGGGTCCGGGCAGTCTTACGCCACAACTCAGTCTAACCTCGGGTCCTTATTGGGCTCCATGTTTAACCACCCACATTGGATAGGTATTGTTGTGACTACTGGACAGCCGGGCGGTTCCGGGCAGGTTTACATCACAACTCAATCAAACCTCGGGTTAAACACATCGTATTTTCTACATTTACATATTTTGTCTCTTTTCTTTTTATATGTAAATATTTGCGGCCCATTATTCAAATTTATCTTTATTGATTAGAATTCATTCATGCCACTTAATTGATTTTCAAGATTGTTGGCATGCGTCGAACAGGCCAACACATATGTTCTATATTTTAGCCCAAACGTCATTACCCCCGTTTTACACGTTCGTTCAAATGTAAGGTGTATTGGGTTTAATACTTAAACCCAATTTAGCCATATGAAAAGGGGAGGCTTATAACATGGTGTTTATAAGGTAACATAAAAAGGGGAGTGTGAACGCATGAACTTGCAACATAACGATTCAATTAACATAAGGTAGGCACATGTGAACTTGCAATTGTAACAACATATAATATAAGCAATACTTAAACATGAATCATTCCATTTACATAATCATGTTATAAACAAAACATGAATCATTCTATTCGTGTAGTCATGGCATAGATGATACTTAAACATGAATCATTCTAATCATATAATTATGGCATAATCATAATTGAACATGAGTCCTTCTATTCATATAGTCATGGCATAAACATAATTGAACATGAATCCTACTATTCATATAATCATGGTTTTTATCCTATCTATGTAACTTGTAAGTGGGATGTAATTCTAGTGTAATTTCTAATGTAACTTATGTGCCAAATATATTATCATATGATTATGATAACAACATAAGCCTAGAAACATGTTTTCAACTAGGCACAATAACAAACATAGTTTAGTCGTGTTCATAAAATTAATACAAGCTTACAAAGACGCTTGCTTTTGTCACTATTACAAAATCATGATTTTTACACTTGAACTATGATACCAATTTCAACATAACCTTCATATGAATCATAATACTTAAGTGAATCAAATTACACTAAAGATGACCATAGAATTTTACATCATGTTGACATAACAATAAATCATATACTTGCATGAATTTCAAATAAACTATTACAACATATAGTTGTTATTTTCAACATGAATCATATACTTGCAATTATCAAATGGGTGTTGTAAATAACTACCACAAACATGTAGTTTTCAATATGAACCATATGCTTGCATGAATCCCAATTAAAATTCCAAAACATGTGGTTGTCAACATAAACCATATACTTGTATGAATCAAATCGTACACCATAGCATTGCCAAATCAAAATAACATACAAACATAAGTTATTATCGCAACAATTCCATTTCGTTGTTAACTTCCAACGCAAATCGCGTACTTGCAAATATCCAATCGTATACCATAATATTCCCAAATCGTTTAGCATCAAAGCAACATACAAATATAGATTATTATCGTCACAATTCCATTTCTTACTTTACACAAATCAACACAATTATTTAATTCACATCGGAATAGCACTCTACTTACAACGTGTGACGAATCTTCAATTCAGGAATCTGAATTCTGAATTTGGAGATGCTATCCTTTGTTGTAGGCGTTGCTTTGATTTGATTAACGTTGCTTTAAGCTTTTGATTTATCTCCTAATTGTCTCTCTATTTCTGACGGCTATCCTCAGTCTCTCCTCAGCAGCATGACGGTCTCATCTCCATTTTAGTTTATGTGAATTAGGGTTAGTCTTAGGTCCTTTTTATAGAGTTTTTGAGTTAATTTAGACCGTCGATGAAGCTTGGTTTAACAATAGCCGTTCGTTCAAAGAAGAGACCAACCAGGAGCTGACACCTAGCCCTAGTGACAAGGAAAGGCTCAGAAAATCGACCAAACATAGACCAGGCCAGCCAGGGTGGGCTGGGTTCGACCTGGCTCAGGGGCCAGGTCGACTCCCCAGTCGACCCCCAGGTCGACTCTAGAGTCGACCTGCCTGGGGCAGGTCGACACCTAGGTCGACTCCCAGGTCAACCTGGCCTGGCAGGTCGACCCTAGGGTCGACCCCCAGGTCGACCTGGTGGGTTTGGGCGGGAATTTTCCCGCCTACTTTGATTGGGCTGAAATTCAAATCTGTTTTCGAAATTCGAATTTTCTGAAACTTCATCGGGCCATAATTTGGTCATACGGACTCCGTTTTTCGAAAACTCGGACTCTATTTCGCGTATTTTTCCGAGACGAACGCAACGGCATATCCCGTTTCGCTTAATACTTTAACGAGAATTTATTATACTTTAATTTGTGTATTTCACTGTTATAAAATGCACGGGGTGTTACACAATCCATAACGAATGATTTCAAAAACAGCCAAGTAAAAATAAATTAAAAGGAATAAAAGTACGAGTTTAGAGATCATAACTGACTTACCATAATCAACGTGATGCAATGAATCTCCAACTCTGAATCTATGGCTAAGGAACTCCAAATAATTCGATATATGAATCAACTTGAATTTTATCTAACTTAAGCACAGTTGTTCCTCAGCCTCCCACAGTACCCAAATGTTTATATGATCGAGTGGTCTAACAAAAGTTGTTTTACCACTCTTATCTTCGTTTACACGTTTTGGTACCCAAACCCGTTTATATAACAATCCATTACTATTCACTAGCGTACCCTTTGGAACCCAAATTTGTTTAGATTTTCTTAAATTTATTTTTTTAATTTTTGGAATCCAAACAGATTTAAATGAATTGTTTTTAAACGAGTTATCAATTTGTTTATGATTTAAAAACCCTTCGAAATTATTAAATTTCAAAAATTCAATTTGATCGTTTTCAAAGCCAATTAAAGGAATTTTAAAATCATTAAAATTTTGTTTTTCAACTTGATCAGATTCAAATCCAAGTCCCTTTTTATTCTGAACAAAAAATTGATTTTTCAACAACATATTCAACGATTTCTCTCCTTTAGAAAATTTAGTCAGAGCTGACTCAAGTCGTTGAATTTTAAATTTAAGATCGCTATTTTCTTTCATTAAATTTGAACAATGATTAATAGTGATTTTCCTCTTTTCAGCATCAATTTGTTTTAAAATCAAATTTTCATTTTCAAGTGCTTTGATTCTAGCATCGGACTTGGAAATTTCACTTTCAAATTGTTTTCGCTTTCCAAAATCAAGTTTTTCAGATTCTCTAAACTTTTCAATCACCTTTTCAAAATCATGATTTTCATTTTTCAAATTCATGTTTTCACTTTTAAGTAACTCAAGATCAGTTTTTAATTTCAAAAAATCGTTACTCAAAAATTGACATTTTTCGCATTCTGAAACTGGTGAATTCTTAACTTTTTCAGGTTTTCTTTCTAAACTATTATTTTCATGAACTAGTTTTGACCTATCAGATTTTAATTTCTTAACTTTTAGTTCAAGAGAGTCAATGGTTTTTGTGAGGTCGTGACACATTAGAATTAATTCTTTATAAGTAAAATTCGATACCTCACCATAATCCTCTTCACTACCTTCTGAATCAGATTGAGCCATAAGACACAAGTTAGCTTCCTCTTCATCACTTTCAGAAACTTCTTCTCCTTCTTCGTCATCCCAAGTAGCAGCAAAAGCTTTCTTCTTTCTTCTGAACTTCTTCTTCTTTTCATTTTTGAGCTGTGGGCAATTTGGTTTGATATGTCCGGGTTTCTTGCAGTTGTAGCAAAATACTTCATCATCTGAACTTTCTGAACTTTCGGATTTGACTGTTTTCTTCTTTTGTGGCTTGTATTTTCCTTTGGTCCACTTTTTCAAAACCATGGCTAGCTCTTCAGCGGGATCATCATCATTACTTTCAACAGAATTATTTAGAGCGACCGTCTTTTTCTTTGATTCAGAATTCTTTCGTTCTTCTCTTGCTTTTAACTCCATATCGTAAGTAATCAGATTTCCGATCAACTCTTCCGTGCTTACTTTATTCAGATCTTTTGATTCTTGTATCGCTGTCACCTTAGCTTCAAAATTCATCGGTAGCACTCTCAATATTTTTCTGATCAATTCCACTTCAGTATAGGTTTTGCCAAGAGCTTTTGCATTGTAGACTAGTGATGAGAAGCGTCCATACATCTATTTTATATCTTCATCTCGTTGCATAGAGAAATTTTCATATTCGTTGCTAAGAAGAGCGAGACGAGATTCCTTCACTTGAGATGTTCCTTCGTGTGTGACCTCCAACGTATGCCATATTTCCTGCGCAGTTTCACAATGAGAAATTCGATTAAATTCAGTTTTATCAAGAGCACAAATTAAAGCATTCATTGCTTTGGCATTGGTTGAAAATAATTTTTTATCATTAGCATCCCACCTGTCTTTCGATTTAGGAATTTCAATACCACTAACAATTACAGTCGGAGATCTATAACCCGTTTCAATAATATCCCACACATCATAATCGACTGAACTCAAATAAATTTTCATCCTAGCTTTCCAATAAGCATAATCAATTCCATTAAACATTGGTGGCCTAGCTATGGACTGACCCTCAGAAAAAGCGTTGTTTGACAAATTCATGACTCTAGAGTTAAAAATACCCGCTCTGATACCACTTGTAGGATCTAAATTAACCCTAGAGGGGGGTGAATAGGGTTTATCGCAGATTTTTGCAGAATAATTAAATAAAAACAGCACAGATAATAATCAGAATAAATGCAGAAAATAAATAACACACAGATATACCCAGCTTCGGCAAAACCCTGCCTACTGCTGCATTCCCCAAGGTTTCTACTAGGAGTTAAAACAATCTCTACGCTTACAATCCCCTGTAAACTCGCGACACTCGCTCCCAACTGTTCTTAACCCTACGCTCAAAACCCTGCACTGGTTTTTATCCCCAAAACCAGATTTCCCCGAATTACAAACCCTGTAATTCGTCTCCCTAGTTTCAGAGACAAACTAGAAAACTGTAGACTGATTACAAATTGAAACGAAAGACGAAACAAATTTAAAAAACAATTTAAATAGCCTTTAGGAGTTAAAATAAATGGGTCATCCCCTTTCAAATAAAACTTGGCCGGCCACTTTTTTATTGCTTCACCACTTTATTTTGTTTGGCTCGATCTCCTTGTCTCTGTAAAAAATGGCGGCCTAGGGTTTGCGATCTAGGGTTTCCTTCTTGCGATCTAGGGCTTGACAACTGCTTTGAATTGAGCTTTTCGTGATTTCTGAAATTTCGTATACACTTTCTGATTGACCATTTCTAAAATACACTTTTCAGTTAATTTTTGAGTTGGTCCTTTTGTTGCTTCCTGGATATTTCAAACTGAAGAGATACTATATTTGATTGAGAAAGATATCCTATGTAACGACCCACATTTTTTGACCATTCAAATCGACAGTAAACCACACATGTCGACCCAAACAAATCGCAAATGCAAGTAGTTATTGGAAAAAAAAGAAAGAAAGGAAAGAAAAACCGATCACAGAACCTCACAGCGGAAGGACAACATATAATAAACAAATAGCAGTTTAAAAGCGGTTGAAATGTATACATCGGTTATAACATTCAATGATTATCAGAGTTACATATACATACAGCTGTACATAATAAGCACGGAAATAATGCAGCGGGTATACATATGTATAGATAATAGATATACCAAATCTTCGTCTTCGATCTCCTAGTCACCGTCATCCCTGTTAACTGCAAACGCCTGCTGACCCGAGCGTATTGCATAAAAAGGAAAACACAACAAACACTCGGATCAGCACTAAATCATTCTCATATTAGTCAAATTAAAAGATGAAATAACATCAGTGTCATGGGTACAGTAACTCAAGAGATGTTACGGGATTTTTCCATCTCTCAAGGATCCGTTAAATTAATACATACATAATATAGTACGCTATTATGATAGTGTCTATCTAGTAAAGTATAAATACTGAAAATAGCGTAAGCGGGATTACCATATTACCCTTACGTCGTTTATAGGCACCAACAGTCTATACAGTACCGTAAATTCACCGTACTGGTGTTATCAGAGGGCACTCCATAGAAGGCAATGCTAAATCAAAATCGTATGGGGCTCGATATGGATATATATGACAAGGCACTCGAGGCAATGCCCAGGGTAGGATTCTACCAATTGCACTCCCGGACCGGTGGTAACGCATAGCAGCCACTACCGCCCACCTCGGAACACAATCCCAAAGTCATAAATGGGCCCAAATCATCATCATCATAGTCATCGAAATAGTATCGAAGAAGTGTGTCCGATCAAAGGTGCTACCTCAGTTAGTCACGGTATAGCTCCTGTTTTAGTCATTTCAATTCTGACCCGAAGGTCTGGGCTATTTCGTCCTTGATCATCTTCTTCGATTCAATAATCGACTCCAAGTCATCATATCTCGTTCTGGATACGTCAAAACGTTCACAGTTGTCAAAGTGGTATCGACACTGACAAAGAGTATGCCGTATGTCGACCCCGGTCTCTTTAACAACCAACGCTTACATCTTTCACATCGGTCGGTTCTTTTATATTTGATAAAGGTTCGCTTTCATATCAAAATATCATCTTCTGCTTGGAACTCAATTTATATTCAAACGAATCAAATTTTCATATCAACCTTTCATAATCATACCCAAACCGATTATATTCTAAAACTAGAATATATTTCGTGTCATTATATTATAATCATATAATATTTCAAGACGACTTATACTCAAATAGAATATAATTTATCTCAAAGATTTCAAATTATCATGGATTCTTATCTCAACTCCATTTGAACCAGCGGTTCAACTCAAGCATTTCCATTCGGAAGAAATTTATAATTCCAAAACACTTGTAAACTAAATGTTTATATATAATAATAACAATAGTAATAATAAAAATGATAATAAAATAAATTTTATATAAATAAATATATAGATATACATATAGGATATAGTAATTAAAATAAATTAGTAATTTAAATATTATATATTTACTTAAATATAGGTTTACTAGAAATTTTGAAAAATGAATTATAAGGAAAAATTTATTTAAAAATACAATAGTTATAAGTAAAGGTAAGTAATAAATTTAAAGCAAGAATAATTATTTGGAATCAAATGCATAAATATATTTAAAGATAAATTTCTCTAATCTAAATCTTCCTTCCTTCCAAATTCCAATACTTGAATCTATCCTCCGGTCTCAACGTAGTTCATTAAATTCCATATCTCTTTTCAATCCCGTTCAAAACAACTATTTGATTTCAAGAGTTCAAATATATATTTGAGCTGAGTTAAAACAACCCAAATACCCTTGATTTCCAAATTTCCCAAAAACTTATATTCCATAAGAATTTATTTCCTTGTAATCCAAACTCTTAATTTGAAAAGATTAAAATCATACTCAAATCCCAATTTAAATATTTCCCCTTTGTTTTGGAAAATTCCTTTAACCCCTTTAAATCAACATCCCAGTTCAGATTCTTCAAAGAATTGAATTATCGAGTATCGGCACATTTCTTTAAATGAAATTCTATCAAATAAAATTTCAAATATTAAAAATCATTTAACCAACCGATGTCTGTATATAATTATCTATCCAATGGCTAAGTGATTTTAAATTTAATTTCTCGATATTTCAGGGATAGATCTATCATTTCAATCCAAATCAGGGTCACAAAGATTTATCATTTCACTCCGTGTTCTTAATTCATTTTATCGATAAATCCCGGGTTCATTAGACGCCCGCAACATCAAGGGTAAATGGGATTTATCGTCAAAATCAACATACATTACAATATACTGAATAAGGAGCATAAAAATGTCACTATAAATTCAGTAATAAATTTCAACCAACATCCATCACAACCATTTCATTCAACTGATCAGCATTAAACTGTTTCAGGATTTTACAAGGGTTCGAATTCAACTAGAAATTTAAATTTAATTTAATAACAAATCAATTACTTAAATTGCATGTTAACACACTTGCATGTTAAATTTAAACCACACATCAACAATCCAACACAACCATGCAACCAAACTTACTTCATAATTTAATTCAATGAATATGGGAATAATTCAGTATTTCGTGAGCGAAGAATCACTCACCTTTGTGTCCATAGCTGATCGAACGTCCAACTAAGGGCCGAAATTTGACAGTCACCAAACACAGCCAGGTTTGTGCCAAAACGTCCGCAATTCCGCCACGATCTCAACGCAACAAACCGCGTCCAAATCCGAGTTAATATGAAGAAGTTATGAGCATTTTATGATTTGAATTTAAAATATATATAAAATTATAAAATAACCCTCACCCACTAATATCCCGCCACGTCAGCAGGTCCCACTTCATCTTCCCGCTCCTCGCCCATGAACAGTAGCCGACGCGTTAACCCATCCACCACCAAACTTTGACCGCCCGCTGCAACCTCCTCCGACCGAGCTAGAATGGGCGGCCACCACCAACGGCGAGCTTAGCTCGAGCCGCTCCTCCTTGTACCGGAGCCACCACCTCCGATGGTCTCCACTGCCGCCGACGAGGGGAAGAACGTACGGAAATTCGGGCCTTTGACAAGCAAATTCCGGCCATATACTTGACCGTTGGTCCTCTAACCACCACCGTTAGCCTCCTGACGTCGAGCTCCACCAAACTCCAATCCCCGAATCCTTGATTGAAGCCAAAATCGAAAAGCCCCAATTTTACACTTAGGGTTTCAAAAATAGTAACTTTGACCATCAATTTCTGGCCAGACGAAGCATTGCATGTCATAATAAATCGTACCAGCGGCTTCTACTCGTCGAGAGCTTCAATTTGGTATATAATATGTTGGTATTTGAGGAGATTTCATTTTGAAGTTTTGATTTTTTTTTCTAGGATTTTGAAAAATTATTTCAGCCATTAAGAAGAAAAGTAGATGGAGGAAAGTGTACGTATCATAGAAATGAGCTGATGAGTGAAGGAAGGGATTTTTATTTATAATTATAAGGCCCAAACATGAGAAATACCCAATTATCCATTTACAATGCTCTCGTTCACATTTTCTCTCGTACGATCAAATGGTAAGTCGGATTGTAACGCAAATTGAAATCTCATAATAATTCACTATTCCGGTTCTGATGGCGCCAGTTTCGTTAAATTCCGAGACAGTCGCCAAAACCGTTAAATTCTACAGTTAATTAATTATTAAAATATTCAATTTCTCAATTAACTGTTTAAATTCAATTTAAATATTTATAATTTCAAATTTAGACCAACTTATAACTTAAATAAATTTTATAAATTTATTTCATAAATTTCAAGTTCCACATTTGACTATTTTCAAATTTAAAATTTGAATTTCAGTTTTAATTTAAACAACTTAATTCCATCGTTCAAAAATTCCAAATTTGAATTCCTTTTTAACTTAATTAATTTAAAATTCCATTTTAAATCAAATTACAATTCAAATAACGTTTATAATCGATTTCACAAATTCTATATTCTCAAGTTTAGTTATTTAAATTTTTGATTTGAATTTCCACTATAATTCACAACTTAGAATTTCCCATTTCAAATTAAATTTGAATTCTCAATATAACTAAACATCTCAAATTTTATTTTATTTAAAAAAAATAAGATTTTCAAATTACAACCATCCTAAGTACAAACTAAATTAAAAATCTATTTGTACTCAATTTGACAAATCACCAACATTCAAAATCGACAAAAATTGATTCTTATCAAATTTTTATTCCATTCTATTTATTTTAATTTTGAGAATTAAATCTGTAGAAAATATGGGACGTTACATTCTCCCCCACTTAAAATCTTTTCGTCCTCGAAAAGAGAACGAAACGATGTTAAGCACATACCTATTTTAAATTCATACATAAGAATAGCCTTTATTAAGTAGGTTATATTTGTGAATCTCATAAATTTTCTAACTCCCGAAATCACGGAAAATTTCGGCAGCATCTCCTTTGTACGGAGAGGTCCGAAAATCACAACATATATAAAATTCAAATATACATCTCATCGTTCGATGAGACATCCCAAAAAAAATGGGGAAAACAAAATATAAATCCACCAAAACCTTGTAACACAAATACGTACCTTTCTTTAGCGTTTATTTGCATATTTATTTACCTTAACATTTAGCATTTAGCGCAAGCGAGCCCCAAAGCATAGCGCGACTTCCTCACACCTGCTACATACTCACATACACATAAGAATCGAACATATATGTAATGCATAGCAAAAGTACACAATTTACACAACATATAATCAACATTTCAACTACAAATCCAAAATATTCATAACAGGTCAGCGAACAAACAAGGTTTATCACTCACTAAAAGTTGGAATTTGACTAAAACATACTAGGCAAAATTTGTAGCATTTGTTTCAGGCTTTCCGAATTGTCCGGATTCGTCGAATTCGGATAAGTCGTTCAAAAGTTATGACCATTTTAGTGAAGGCGAACGCCTCAGCTCCTGTATTGAAAAATGCAGGTCTGAGTTGTTCAACCCCATTTTTAACCCTTTAAACAGCAAAATTTCAACGAGCGTTATAAGGAAAAGTTTTAGTTCAGATCCTGGGCTTTTCGAATTGTACTCGCACATTAAAATCCGACGTTCCGTTAGGGAGTTATGGTCAAAACAATATAGGTATCCGCTTCAGATTTTATTTTCTGCGCGCTGAACTACAATTAAAGCTTTGATTTCAGGCAAATAAACATGAGAATTAGACAGGGTCCCATTAACAAAAGTTTTAGTTCAGTTTCCGAGGTTTCCAAAAAGTCTGGGTTTGTTAAATTCCGATCATCCAATCAAAAGTCATGGCCATTTTACTTTCAGCTTATCGAACATCCTATTTCCGCCTAAACATTAATTCATTTATTTGAAGTTTCGAACTATGGATTTCAAAAAGTTAACCAAACTCAACTATCTAGAATGAGTTATCACTCCATTTAGCATCTAATACTATTTACCTTTTCATTTGCTGCCATCTATTCATTCGATCCTTTATATCCACCTCATAATCCAAGAAATGAGTTTTCATTAAATTTCTTACTTCGTTCTAATACATTTTCTATCCGTTTCTCGTTTATTCCAAACATTAAATCCCAAATGAACTTGAATTTATTTTAACTTCCAGCTAACTTGGTTATACTACATCCTAAATTCATTAACATGGATCGAGTTGCCAAATTCATTACTTATACCATTTTCTTTATCGATATTCCATTGAATTGTCATTCCAATTTCCATATTTGATTAGCTATTTACTTGAATTAATTCAGATTTATTTATTCTAATTATTCGAGTTCATCGTCACCTCATCCTCAACTATTATTTGGTTCTAAATCGACCAATTAAGTTTCTCGGATTTTCTTGCTTATCCATTTCTCGTTAGTATAGATCAAATTTTACCTATTCGACCAAACTATCTATATTGATTCCAACTCGACTTGTTTAAATTTCCCAAGTCGATTCGTTTTATCAATCCATTCAACTCAGGTTAAGATTTTTTTTCCAATATTTCCATTAACTCAAGTGTAAATTCTCAAATCGTTATTAGTCGATTTCCTGAGTTAAACCCTATTTAACTCGATTCTTGCACGAATTAAGTTATATTTTATGCGACAAAAGTTTTAGTTCCATTCATTTCAATATTTATACCAAGACTTATACTCCATATATTATTCAAATAAGATTTACCTCATTTGGATTTCGTATACTTTCATTCACATATATATATACTAACTTGCCGTTTATTTCCTTATTTATATTTATTGGCAAGTCACGCTTTAGTAACTAATTTAAATCCCTTTCCAACTACTTCTCGACTAATTTCACTTACTTATTTATTAACCAAGGCACAGGCTATTCCCTTCCTTATTTACACACTAAATCTTCCATTCATTCTTGGTCGATCTTAGTCGAATTTTATTTCATAGTTAACTTACATGTTTCTCTAACGCTTATATCAACTCATTTGGAATTTACTTAAACTTTATCATTACCCTTATTTAAGAGTTATGCGGCGATCTCTAAATATTTAAGTCCATTTCATGATTCCTCATGATATATATTCAAATGAATTGATTTGCCTTAACATAGGCCTTAACATTATTACTTAAAATGAACTTAAATACTTGATTCCGAGTTCATAAACTAGGATTTAAAATAATATATGTACCTATTCTATTAAAAAAAACATACCATAAAAATTTAACTCCAAACTTTAATTTACCAAGAACGAAGAAATTCCAATCTTGGGTTAATTTAAATTCAACTTCTAATAATAGGTACAAATATGTTATATGAAATTTTATCATATGTAATCAGATCCAAAACCTCTATCCACTAGTTATGAAAATACGAAGTGGTCTCCCCCACTTAGACGCTTCAGAATAAATGTCGATAATGCGTGCACTCATTACCGAAGCTATTCTAAGGTCCAAGAAGGGATTTCACTTATTCTATTTCAAATCCTTTGAGATCGTTTACATTTTGAAAATACTCACTTATAATACCCTATTATTCCCAATATCTTGGCAAATCTATTTCAAGAGTACCCCAGGATCAAGTTTCAAGTTCATTTCTATTTCATTTGCAAATCATACTCTGCAACCCATTATACTAAAGGATTTTATTCCTGAATTTCCCGAACCATTTAAAATTTTCCATTAGTTTCATTATTGAATCACTCATAATAGGAAATGACTTAATATTATCACTTACTCGAACGAATACATATACACTTGAACCAATAATATATATATTTGATATATTTTAGAATATAGTCCAAAACCATATTATGTCGATTATTCTTATCGATTATTTAGGAATCCCTATCGATTCTATGGCGTCCCATACATCGATCAGAATCCATAAATAATCAACAGAACAAGCCAACACCATATAAACCAATTTATATCGAAAATACAAATACGCTCTCTTATATCACTCAAACACATTCTAGGGCATTACTAACCCCATCTCTAATGAGTTAATTCCCAAACAGAGCCAAGGTTATCGCTAACCATCGCTCTGATACCAACTGTAACGACCCACATTTTTTGACCATTCAAATCGACAGTAAACCACACATGTCGACCCAAACAAATCGCAAATGCAAGTAGTTATTGGGAAAAAAAAGAAAGAAAGGAGAGAAAAACCGATCACAGAACCTCACAGCGGAAGGACAACATATAATAAACAAATAGCAGTTTAAAAGCGGTTGAAATGTATACATCGGTTATAACATTCAATGATTATCAGAGTTACATATACATACAGCTGTACATAATAAGCAGCGGAAATAATGCAGCGGGTATACATATGTATAGATAATAGATATACCAAATCTTCGTCTTCGATCTCCTAGTCACCGTCATCCCTGTTAACTGCAAACGCCTGCTGACCCGAGCGTATTGCATAAAAAGGAAAACACAACAAACACTCGGATCAGCACTAAATCATTCTCATATTAGTCAAATTAAAAGATGAAATAACATCAGTGTCATGGGTACAGTAACTCAAGAGATGTTACGGGATTTTTCCATCTCTCAAGGATCCGTTAAATTAATACATACATAATATAGTACGCTATTATGATAGTGTCTATCTAGTAAAGTATAAATACTGAAAATAGCGTAAGCGGGATTACCATATTACCCTTACGTCGTTTATAGGCACCAACAGTCTATACAGTACCGTAAATTCACCGTACTGGTGTTATCAGAGGGCACTCCATAGAAGGCAATGCTAAATCAAAATCGTATGGGGCTCGATATGGATATATATGACAAGGCACTCGAGGCAATGCCCAGGGTAGGATTCTACCAATTGCACTCCCGGACCGGTGGTAACGCATAGCAGCCACTACCGCCCACCTCGGAACACAATCCCAAAGTCATAAATGGGCCCAAATCATCATCATCATAGTCATCGAAATAGTATCGAAGAAGTGTGTCCGATCAAAGGTGCTACCTCAGTTAGTCACGGTATAGCTCCTGTTTTAGTCATTTCAATTCTGACCCGAAGGTCTGGGCTATTTCGTCCTTGATCATCTTCTTCGATTCAATAATCGACTCCAAGTCATCATATCTCGTTCTGGATACGTCAAAACGTTCACAGTTGTCAAAGTGGTATCGACACTGACAAAGAGTATGCCGTATGTCGACCCCGGTCTCTTTAACAACCAACGCTTACATCTTTCACATCGGTCGGTTCTTTTATATTTGATAAAGGTTCGCTTTCATATCAAAATATCATCTTCTGCTTGGAACTCAATTTATATTCAAACGAATCAAATTTTCATATCAACCTTTCATAATCATACCCAAACCGATTATATTCTAAAACTAGAATATATTTCGTGTCATTATATTATAATCATATAATATTTCAAGACGACTTATACTCAAATAGAATATAATTTATCTCAAAGATTTCAAATTATCATGGATTCTTATCTCAACTCCATTTGAACCAGCGGTTCAACTCAAGCATTTCCATTCGGAAGAAATTTATAATTCCAAAACACTTGTAAACTAAATGTTTATATATAATAATAACAATAGTAATAATAAAAACGATAATAAAATAAATTTTATATAAATA
The DNA here is from genome assembly GCA_030737875.1 of Allium sativum. Lineage (NCBI taxonomy): Eukaryota > Viridiplantae > Streptophyta > Magnoliopsida > Asparagales > Amaryllidaceae > Allium > Allium sativum. The sequence goes on along the minus strand of CM060909.1, from coordinate 259,291,836 downwards.
AATATATAGATATACATATAGGATACAGTAATTAAAATAAATTAGTAATTTAAATATTATATATTTACTTAAATATAGGTTTACTAGAAATTTTGAAAAATGAATTATAAGGAAAAATTTATTTAAAAATACAATAGTTATAAGTAAAGGTAAGTAATAAATTTAAAGCAAGAATAATTATTTGGAATCAAATGCATAAATATATTTAAAGATAAATTTCTCTAATCTAAATCTTCCTTCCTTCCAAATTCCAATACTTGAATCTATCCTCCGGTCTCAACGGAGTTCATTAAATTCCATATCTCTTTTCAATCCCGTTCAAAACAACTATTTGATTTCAAGAGTTCAAATATATATTTGAGCTGAGTTAAAACAACCCAAATACCCTTGATTTCCAAATTTCCCAAAAACTTATATTCCATAAGAATTTATTTCCTTGTAATCCAAACTCTTAATTTGAAAAGATTTAAATCATACTCAAATCCCAATTTAAATATTTCCCCTTTGTTTTGGAAAATTCCTTTAACCCCTTTAAATCAACATCCCAGTTCAGAATCTTCAAAGAATTGAATTATCGAGTATCGGCACATTTCTTTAAATGAAATTCTATCAAATAAAATTTCAAATATTAAAAATCATTTAACCAACCGATGTCTGTATATAATTATCTATCCAATGGCCAAGTGATTTTAAATTTAATTTCTCGATATTTCAGGGATGGATCTATCATTTCAATCCAAATCAGGGTCACAAAGATTTATCATTTCACTCCGTGTTCTTAATTCATTTTATCGATAAATCCCGGGTTCATTAGATGCCCGCAACATCAAGGGTAAATGGGATTTATCGTCAAAATCAACATACATTACAATATTCTGAATAAGGAGCATAAAAATGTCACTATAAATTCAGTAATAAATTTCAACCAACATCCATCACAACCATTTCATTCAACTGATCAGCATTAAACTGTTTCAGGATTTTACAAGGGTTCGAATTCAACTAGAAATTTAAATTTAATTTAATAACAAATCAATTACTTAAATTGCATGTTAACACACTTGCATGTTAAATTTAAACCACACATCAACAATCCAACACAACCATGCAACCAAACTTACTTCATAATTTAATCCAATGAATATGGGAATAATTCAGTATTTCGTGAGCGAAGAATCACTCACCTTTGTGTCCATAGCTGATCGAACGTCCAACTAAGGGCCGAAATTTGATAGTCACCAAACACAGCCAGGTTAGTGCCAAAACGTCCGCAATTCCTCCACGATCTCAACGCAACAAACCGCGTCCAAATCTGAGTTAATATGAAGAAGTTATGAGCATTTTATGATTTGAATTTAAAATATATATATAAAATTATAAAATAACCCTCACCCACTAATATCCCGCCACGTCAGCAGGTCCCACTTCATCTTCCCGCTCCTCGCCCATGAACAGTAGCCGACGCGTTAACCCATCCACCACCAAACTTTGACCGCCCGCTGCAACCTCCTCCGACCGAGCTAGAATGGGCGGCCACCACCAACGGCGAGCTTAGCTCGAGCCGCTCCTCCTTATACCGGAGCCACCACCTCCGATGGTCTCCACTGCCGCCGACGAGGGGAAGAACGGACGGAAATTCGGGCCTTTGACAAGCAAATTCCGGCCATATACTTGACCGTTGGTCCTCTAACCACCACCGTTAGCCTCCTGACGTCGAGCTCCACCAAACTCCAATCCCCGAATCCTTGATTGAAGCCAAAATCGAAAAGCCCCAATTTTACACTTAGGGTTTCAAAAACAACAACTTTGACCATCAATTTCTGGCCAGACGAAGCACTGCATGTCATAATAAATCGTACCAGCGGCTTCTACTCGTCGAGAGCTTCAATTTGGTATATAATATGTTGGTATTTGAGGAGATTTCATTTTGAAGTTTTGATTTTTTTTTTCTAGGGTTTTGAAAAATTATTTCAGCCATTAAGAAGAAAAGTAGATGGAGGAAAGTGTACGTATCATAGAAATGAGCTGATGAGTGAAGGAAGGGATTTTTATTTATAATTATAAGGCCCAAACATGAGAAATACCCAATTATCCATTTACAATGCTCTCGTTCACATTTTCTCTCGTACGATCAAATGGTAAGTCGGATTGTAACGCAAATTGAAATCTCATAATAATTCACTATTCCGGTTCTGATGGCGCCAGTTTCGTCAAATTCCGAGACAGTCGCCAAAACCGTTAAATTCTACAGTTAATTAATTATTAAAATATTCAATTTCTCAATTAACTGTTTAAATTCAATTTAAATATTTATAATTTCAAATTTAGACCAACTTATAACTTAAATAAATTTTATAAATTTATTTCATAAATTTCAAGTTCCACATTTGACTATTTTCAAATTTAAAATTTGAATTTCAGTTTTAATTTAAACAACTTAATTCCATCGTTCAAAAAATCCAAATTTGAATTCCTTTTTAACTTAATTAATTTAAAATTCCATTTTAAATCAAATTACAATTCAAATAACGTTTATAATCGATTTCACAAATTCTATATTCTCAAGTTTAGTTATTTAAATTTTTGATTTGAATTTCCACTATAATTCACAACTTAGAATTTCCCATTTCAAATTAAATTTGAATTCTCAATATAACTAAACATCTCAAATTTTATTTTATTTAAAAAAAATAAGATTTTCAAATTACAACCATCCTAAGTACAAACTAAATTAAAAATCTATTTGTACTCAATTTGACAAATCACCAACATTCAAAATCGACAAAAGTTGATTCTTATCAAATTTTTATTCCATTCTATTTATTTTAATTTTGAGAATTAAATCTGTAGAAAATATGGGACGTTACATCCTATTCTTGTGGGTTTATACTCGTATATAAGCTAATTCTAGACTTTGAAGTTAACTTTGAAATATCCTTATTTTTGTGGCAATATATTTTGAATATTGTTGAAGCTTTGAAAACTATTTTTCTGGCAGTATTTTTCACTTTGACCTGAAAGTTGCATCATGACTTGTGGACTTTGAGATATTCAACCTTGCGTGAGAATTTGTTGCTTTGAATTGGTTATGATATTGTTCCCTTTGAATAAATACTTTTTCTTAAAAACTGTCTCCATAAATAAGAACTGTTATTGCACTTGTCTAGCCACTGAACATGTGGTTTTTGCCGGTTTCCTGATTTTTTTTTTTAATTGACTTTCCAGTAAAAAAACTTATCCTTTGAAAACAAAATTTCTTATTGCTGATCCATTTTGCACCATGCATATTTACTTTTGAAATTCTTAACTTGATTACTTTGGCATTGTAATGTTATTGCTTGCGTTCTCCATATTCTTGCTGTGTCTTTCATGATGGCTTGGGTACTCCTTCATTTAAACAAAACTGATATAAAATGCCTTTGCTTGTCGTTTGCACACTTAACTTTGATTTTATTGTGTAGTACATCCTCTTTGCTTTAGTATGGCTGAAATCATGTTAAACCTGTCTTGATTCATGCAATTTTACATGCTGATCTGGCCATAAACTGATCATTTTAGTGGCATTCATATTTTCTTGCACTATAGATTCATACTTGTGTTGCCTTTTTTTCTTGGTTATTTAGCACGTCCATTTAAATATGTTTCATTCATCACCACTACACTTAATACTTCACTTTGAAATCTTCTGCTGATAAGAACAGGAGCTTTACTTGTCAGTCCCTTTCATAAGAGATACTCTAGGTTGAGTCTGCATCTTTTGCTTTGTTGCTAGTTTATCTGCTCCCATAAAAGTTGATCCGACTTGTGATTTTCCTTGCCATCACTTGTACCTTGCTGAGTTTAATCTGATCTGCCAAATTACCATGTTTGAGCTTCCATGATAAATCACTTGAATTTGAAGTGATCTTGTATGTTTGTCCACTAGTTTTGATCTTATTTGTCTTGTCAAAAGAAACTTGCTGGTTCGACCATGTATGTTTGACCCTTGCACTTGACCACTATTTTATTCATGTTGTAGTGACTTTCTTTCCATTGCTGCTTGTATTTGTGGTTGCATACTGGTATATTTGCTACTGTCTCAACTGATTTTCCCGTCCTTGTTTATGCCTTTCTTTCACCATGTTGCTAACCTTTTGCTTCCTGTATTAGTCTCGACTGAACTAAAACTGTCATTCTTCTTTGCTGCTTGATCACTTATACATGCTTTGATTATTTTTGTCCATTTTCAGTTTACATTTGTTCTTGGTTAAATTTTTTTTTTTTTGATGTGCACTGAGCCGAGACGGTCATTGTGGCTACTCCTCAGTTGCTCACGATATTGGCGAGGCAGTGCACACGTATATACGTGTGTACATGCAGCCATCAGACAAGATTTTTCTGTCCCTGCATATCAAACCAAGTCTAGAAAAATGATGAGAAACACACCGTAATTCTAAGGCAAATAAAATTTAAAAATAAATTTTTATTTGCTTTTATTCTATTTTATTTTTGTTGCAGTCTACTGTGTGTTCTTCTTGTGACATGTATGAAGACAGGACTTGACTGAAGGCTGTGAAGACAGAAGATGGAAGACAGAAAAAAATAACAGTGTCAATGTATGAGAGTATCTGTATATGTGAATGTAAATGTAGTTGTATAGAGTGAGTGACAGAGTTGTATGAATGAAATGTAGTATGTCAAATAGTGGAGTTATAAAAGATGTACTTTTTGATATTGAAATAAAATATTTTTATTTAAATAAAATACTGTGTGATTGTTTAAATTTCTGTACAGTTATATTTTATTTAAATAAAAATATTATAATCCTGTCTGTTGTGTAGTATACCAGTACAGTTACAAACACATTCAATAATAAAATATATTTGGTTGTTATCATCAAACAAAAATCATATAATTGTGTATACAACACTGTTATATACAACATTATGTTGTGAAATGATTGTGATATGAAATGATTTGGTATGTGGCCAAAGATTCGGGTAACCCTGGATGATTAAAAGTGTGAGGGAGGTGTATTTTCTCCGAGGTCGTGGGAGATACATCGTCAGTATAGCCTGCTCCATCACGGGAGGTGCACACACACACACACACACACATATATATATATATATATATATCGAATTGGGAGGCGCATACAACCTTGTCTGAGGGTCGTGCCCGATATTTGGTTGCATACTTGTTTCTATGCATAATTATATTTTGGAACATATTTCCAAAGATTTTGGTTTGAGATCCCGAAGTGAAATCTACTTTGATATAAAAGTTAGATATGTATTTTAAAATGATTTGAAATAAGAAATCGGGAAATAAATTCCAAAGAAATGATTTCTTTAAAGTGAATTGGATTTGGAAAAATCTAAGTTTGGGATTAAGCCTAAATGGGTAGATTGTGGAATTGCATGTTGTATGATGCATAGTAGATCCATATTTCTATTATTGGTTGTTGTTTATGCACTGGTATTCATGGGGGTAAACCCATTCCGTGACATGCGGCGTGGTCCCGTGATTTACCATATTTTAAAGTAAAGTTTTAATAACTCTTTTTAGTTCTCACACTATTCCCATGACTGATCAGAGTAACTCCGGGTGCCCATATTTTCCATACGGGAAGTCAGTAGTTTTGGTTTTGCAAATTATTTCATTTAGCAGGATTCTAGATTGAAGCTTAAAGTTGTGCCCCGAGCATTAATAGTCATCCGCCGTGTTAGTTTATTTGTTTCTGCTGCATTGTATTACATTTATTGTAATTTTTTTCCATTGTATATTATTTTTGATACTCTGATATTCTATACTCCGATTTAATATTTTTGATACTCTGATATTATTTTGGATCGACGGAGGAGGAGGGTCACTACGAAATTCGTAGTTTGCGCATTGTTCATTCTTGTAGTAAAATTGGATTAAATTGTATTTGGTTCTTTCTTGTAGTAAGAGACCGGATTATCAACGCTATGTATGAGTTATTTGTTTTTTAATTAATATGTTGTTGCTATTAGATGTATGGATTATTAACATTATCAATGAAATTATTAAATTTGTGAATAGTTCAATGTGTATTGTTATATAGTCTGAATGTCAATAATTATTTGTTTTGATAAATATCGAGAATAATGGTGGTTTACATGAGGTAATATTATTTGTTGGGAATTTTTTGCTTCGGTTTCTTGTCCGTAGCAATAAACCTTTTACCTGTTGCTTCGTCTGTAGTTGTTTCGGCTGTAGAACTGAAGCAACATGGGGTAAATAACTGAAGCAACAGAACTGTTTTTTAGTAGTGAAGCGAGCCGAGTCAGAAGATTTTAGGAAATACGAAGTTGATTGAGATAGTTGACATATGGACGATTGGTTGATCCCGATATGGATGAATCAGGAGACGAAGTTATGAGAGAATGTCATAACTCAAGGTTGGCAATTCATCTCGGTGGTAATACGATGTAATGAGATATAGAGAAAGTCTCTTATTAGGAAGGTATGAAAAGAGATGTTGGAAAGTTCACCTCGAAGTGTATGAACTCTATTTGGTAAAAGCTGAGCAAAAGAAATCGAGTATTTTATTATAGCCACCAAAGGTTCCTACGTGGAAATGGAAGCAAATATTATTGGATTTCATTGATGGATTGCTAAGGACTAGGGCAGGATATGACAACATATAGGTAATTCTGGATCACCTGACAAAAAGCGTTAGACTTATTCCTATAAATCTACCAGAATGACATTCAAGTTGGCTGAATTATATATCAAATGGCTAGTTTGTTTCCATGGAGTACTCAAGAGTATAGTAAGCGATAGAGATCCTCTATTCACAAGCGTATTTTGGAAGAGTTTGTAAGAAACACTAGAAAATGAGTTGCATATGAATACTGCTTATCACTCGCAAACTGATGGGCAGACCGGGAGAGTTAATGAAATATTGGAAGATCTTCTAGAGCTTGTATATTGGATTTTAAAGGATTGGGGAAGATTACCTTCATTTAGTTGAGTTTTCGTACCATAACAGTTACCAGTTGAGCATTAGAATGGCACCGTCTGAGGTGACGTACGGAAGACAAAGTGATTCACCATCTTGTTGTTTGGAAAAATAAGACAAATTAGTACTTAGGTCAAAAATGATAAGAGAAACTACAGACAATATTAAGATCAATCGACAATGAATGAAGACAAGCCAAGAATGTTAGATGAGTTAAACCAATAAGAGAAGGAAAGATTTAAAATCTCTATTAGAGATTTGGTATTTGTAAAGGTTTTACCTTTAAGAAATATGGTTCAATTCAGAAGGAAAGGGAAGTTAGCTCCGAGATTTGTTCAACCATTTCTAGTTTCAGAGAGAATCAGGAAACTTGCTTATAGAATGGAACTACCTGAGAATATGGAAGGTATGCACCATATTTTTCATGTCTCATATCTATGGAAATTTGTGCACGACTCAATTGTTATTGTAGTAACCTGTAACTTCCCCATAAAGGAAAGAGCGGATTGCTTTGAGGACAAGACGAATCAGAACACAAACAAAAGAACATTTCGTTGTTAATTACAACAATTCCATCAGAATACAAGAATATACAGAGTATGAATAAATATTACACATTTGACAAATATCAGAGATTCAAATTACATTTAAATACATAGCAGCGAAAAAAATACAACACACAACTGAAGGCGATATACGGATACAGAGCTTTACGAATATCATTCTAGCTGTAAACCAAGATCCTGTGAATATAAGTCTGCAAAACAAAAACTACTAGCTTCCCGTGTCAAAAATAAGGGCACCCAGAGTTTAGGTTAAAAACAATAAACTCCAGGTCAGTCATGTGACTAGTGTGAGAACTAAAACAGTTATTAATCATTACTTTAAAAGAGAGTAATTCAAGGGACCACGCCGTATAACATGGAACGAGTTTCCTCCCAAGAATACTAGTGCATATGTAACACCCCACGTCCATTAATGTCACTCGCAAAGGGAATGCATTAACTTCCATGGAGCATTTTAAGTGAATATAGAACAGAAAATCACAACAAGACGGATATAAAGCAGTACTTGAAAATTTAAAACTTTATTTATTGCAGCAGAAGGTAAATATGTTTGGTTACATCATCAAAAACCATAAACCAAAGTCAAGCACAAAATATCCATCTTGATAAAACAAAGTACATAATCCCACTACTACAAATAGCCATAAAGAAAAATGATAGGCTGAACTTTACTTCAGCAATCCAAATCCAAGTGCTCCCAAAGAGATCCCAATCAAGCTCCACTAGTACTAGTCCCACCCTTAGAACCTGGGGGGGTGGGGGCGGAGGAAGAAAAGAGGTGGAAACAAAGGGGGTCAGACATAAAGTCTGGCGAGTTCGATAACTCTAACAACATAATTATTAAAGCAATATGATAAGATATAAGCTGGAGAATAAGGTAATGACTGTGTGAACCACATGGGTATGGCAAGGCAATCAAGAGAAACAGAGATAATGTTAATGGCGCTTCCTAATCAATATAGGATAATTACTATACTCTACCGTATTGTACCGTACTGTACTGTACTAACACTAACTGCACCCCTACTAGTCACTCTAGAAATTTGATCCCACTTGGCTAAATAGAACGATGATAGCTTCGTGTACTACTAGATGTACCCACTATCCTCCATGTTTGACTGTATATCTCTAGTTGCTATCATAGGTACCCAGCGTGTACCTACCCCCACTAGATGTACCCATTCAATAAGTAATATTGTTAATTCCATGTACTCCTAGATGATGTCATAGGTGCCGCCTGCTCCTATCTTCACTAGGTGTACCCTATTAATAATTATTAATAATAGTGGTAGCTTCGTGTACCCCTAGCTGACTACATAGGTGCCGTCTGCTCCTATCTCACTAGGTGTACCCACTACCTTGCCCCATTCGATCGGCTTCCAAACTCGTAGTTACCCGTGCAGGTCCCACAGTTAGGTGTATCACTCCCCAATATGGCAACCTTATACCACGCAAGGAATGCACGGCTTATAACTACACGATGCAACAACGTCTTACCAACCAGCTCGGACCCACGCACGCACGTGACCCCGTTGGACTTGCGTTGCCACTGCTAACCCGTTTTGGCCTCGAACAATCATACCCAGTAGGCGTGTCCTGTCCTCGACTTGGGTCGAGCTCACAAAGATACTTAATGGGCTACTAGAATGAAAAGGCCCCCCATGCTTGACACAAGCTTTCCACCTAGGCTTGGTCCCCTCTAGTACATCCCACTTAACCCCCTTCATGTCCACTTACATGTTTTAAATTTGGTTAAGGGTTTCTATTAGTAATTCCACATGCCACCCAAGGCACCCACTTAACCCCTATGTCCCACTTACATGTTTTGCCTTGGTTAAGTGTTACTAATCGTATTTCCTCATGCCACCCAAGGCACCCACTTAACCCCCATGTCCCACCACATGTTTTACTTTGGTTAAGTGTTTCTTAATTTATTACTACCGTAACCCCTGTAGGGCCTCTCACATTAGACTGGCATTTGTGGCTGCTGGATTTGCTGGGTGGGTCCGGGCAGTCTTACACCACAAACGAGCCTAACTTCGTGTCCATACAATTGTTACGCATTTAGTTTGGGCCTTTGACCTCTCATATTGGGACACCATTTGTGGTTGCTGGATTTGTCGGGCTGGTCCGGGCAGTCTTACACCACAAATGAGTCCAACCTCATGTCTTAGGCAATTAATTATACATAATTAATTTTCCCCAAATTTGAATTACTTTCCCTATTCAAATTTTCATATTTATTTATGTCCATAATTTATCACCTAAATTATGATCATCTATTTACGGTATAAAAAATTATACCAATTTCATCACTAATTAATTTTATTCCTTCAAATTAATTACATGCCTTTTTAGGCCATTACATGCCAAATTCACAATATATGTGTATCCACTATTATCCCCATCATTCGTTCGCTTAACATGACATATACATATTAGACTAGCAAATAGTCTAATACTTAAAAAAAGGGAATAAACATCACAAAGTCACATACACACAATAATAGATCTAATTTGCATCTAACTTGCAATTAAGAATTACAACATACTTGCATAGTCTTTGTATTATCAAGGATCCAAAAATCATAGATCTAAAAGGTGTGAATTTGCATGTATGAACATAGTATTACACCCAACTAGCCTAGGTAATTATCACAAACTTACATAAACTATGTATGTTGTCAGCCTAAACATAAAGGTGTCATCTTGCATAACTATGGATCCAATAAAACGTGTTAACCTGAGTAAACGATGGATCCACATAAAGGTGTAAACTTGCATAACTATGCATGTCATATTTTCAACATAAAAATGCCAACTTGAATATGGATCTAAACTTTGAAGGTGTGAACTTGTATATATGTGAATCCAATTATCACTTAAACTTGCATATGAACATAATACTTATACGAACTAGCATTTGTTCCACATCCATATTCGCATAAAAACTATTGTTATAAACCTATGTGATTGGATTATAAAAAGGGATTCATTGACACAAGTTAACATCATGAACTACTAGCATATATTTTAGATCCAAACTTACATAACATCATATAACTCGCATACAACTTGCGTGATCCTATTAAATTGCATAACATAATATGCACATCTTGCATAATCATATTAACCTACATAACATAATATATGAAACTTGCATAATCATATTAACTTGCATAACATCATATATGAAACTTGCATAATCATATTAACTTGCATAACATCATATATGAAACTTGCATAATCATATTAATCTTGCATAACGTCATACATGAAACTTGCATAACATCATATATAAAACTTGCATAACATCATATAATATGAATCAAGTTAACATACATGATTAAACATATGAATTAGATTCACAACCACAACTTATAATCCAACGTATATCACATCATAATTAATTTTAAAATTATTTTGTTAAAGTGATCAAACTCTCATTCAACGAAGTTCTAGAATTTATTAGCTTTCCTTTGTTGTAGTTGAATTTGCTGTTGGATTGAATTGAGTTGCTTTAATCTTCTTCTAATTGGTGGCGGCTATTCCAAGTTGTAGACTAACATCATGACGGCCATGGTTCTAATTTTATTTTATTTTAGAATGTGAGTCTACCCATGTATATATAGAAGTTAGATTTATTTACAGCCATCTGATCATCCTAGGATCCATCTAGGCCTTAGAAACCAAGAAATGATGTCAACAGACCAACCAGAAATCGCCACCTAAGCCCTAAAACATAAAATTTCGTCATAGACCATTTAGGGCCGACCGGACCAATTCCAAACCTCCTTAGTCGACCCTGGGGTCAACCCATAAAATAGGTCGGTTTGGTGTTTTGCCTTCCCGCTTCCGCTGTTTTGAATTTTTTTTCTTAGATTTTAGGTTGAATTTTATTTTATCTTTATATATATATATATATTTCTATCTTCCTAATTAACCATTTTCACACTAAACTACTTTTTGAGCCGCGTTCACACTAAGCCGCTTTTTAGCCATTCCCCTAAAACAAAAATATGGCGTTGGCGGGGATCGAACTCTGTACCTCTTGTATGCAAGTCACATGTTCCAACCAAATGAGTGTAACGACCCAGAAAATCTGAACCAATTTAAAATTTTTAAATTGGCTAAAATAATGGATTTTAAATATTTAAAATAAATATTTTAAATAATGGTGATGAAAACTGAGTCGAATCGACATTTGAAAACCAATATAATTAATTATAATTATATATAGAATTGAAAATAGTGCGGTAGTTCGATAATTCGATTTCAAACTTCAATTGAATATACCGGGTGCAAAACAATCTAGATTTTAGTGAAACCAAAAATAATGGAATCTAATTGATAATATCTTTCTAACGAATCCGACCAATCGAAATTTGATAGCGGGAATCAAAAGGTGTGTCCAGTTGAAAATTCTGAATAGTCGCTATGGAATTCAGGCCCTTAAAAATGGACATTTTGCAAATGACCTCGGATTTCGACGAAACCATTTTTGTTAGATCCGCAGTGTCAAGTTATTGCTAGGTTTCAAATTTCATAATTTTTCGAATCAATATGTGAGCGTGGCAAAGGAAAACGCGTTTGACCAGTTTCAGTTGATTTTAATCGACTGGAAATTGGCCATTTTGCAAACGGTCTCAGAATTCGACGAAACTAGTTTTGTTAGGACCGTATCGTCAATATGAAGCTAGAAAATATTTTTCTGGAATTTTTCTAGTTAGTATGTGACCCCGGTAATTTGAAATGTGCGTTTAAAATTCAATATAGTGATTTAAATGAAAATTCAAAAGGAAACTGATTGTAACGATCAAATCAGCTAGCGATACATATCCCAGTGTGTTCGGAATGGGGGTAAAACGCTAAGGACGACAGGCGGTGGGCCTCGTTTCGAGGTCGTGAGTAAAAGTCAACCCTTTTGCAAATTTAAATAAAAAAAAAATAATTTTTAATTTCCCTTCCCCCCCCCTTTATCTTCTGCTTGCCCCCCCCCCCCCCCCCCCCCCGTTCACTTTTATTTCGATAAGAAAAAAAAAAAAGGCAGCAGCAGCCGCCGACGAAGACCACCCCACACCGCCTCTGCCGACTCCGCCTGTTCTCCTCCCCCCCATCGATCGAAGGCCCGAACGCTCCCTGCCAAATCGCGACCCCCCCTTAAGCTTCGCGACACCCACGAGCCCCCCCGTTCAAAGCCCTAGCGCCGCCCCCCTCGAAGAAGTCGCCCACCGCCTTTCCTCCGTCGAAGCTCGAAGCCGCCACCTCGTTCGAAGCCCTAGCGCCGCCCCTCGAAGCCAGAAGCCCTCCGACGAAAGCAGAAACCCCCCCTTTTGTCTGTAAGTATTTTTATTTTGTTTTTATTTTTAAATTATTAAAAACTGGAATTATTAAAAACTGGAATTTTTTTTAGTATTAAAAACTGATTTTATTAAAGTTAAAAACTGTTTTATGTTTTTAAAGAAAAACCGATTTAGGTTTTAAAAATTTAAAACTGATTTTAATTTTAGGTAAGTAAAACTGATTTAGGTTTTAAAAATTAAAAACTGATTTAGGTTTTAAAAATTAAAAACTGATTTGGTTTTTAAAAATTAAAAACTGAAATTTTTAAAAAAGTTAAAACTGGTTTCTTTAAAAAAAGTAAAAATCATATTTTTATATGTTGAAAGCAAAAGTAAAAATCATATTTTTATATGTTGAAAGCAAAAGTAAAAATCATATTTTTATATATTGAATAGCATCATAAAAATTCGATTTTTACATATGTAGAGAATACGGGCGAAAGCGACAAAAGGCGAAGATTTCTATAAGTGAAGTGTCGTGCAGTTGGATAGCTATCGGTGAGATTTCTGATTTAAAAATATTATATGAGTGTTGAAAATGAAAGTGAATTGCTATATATAATATATATATATATATATATATACGCCCCCTCGTCCACAAACCATGGACGATATTTATTGGTTGAAATTGTTGTGAAAATTGAATGGTTGTTTGGGATTGTTTGTGATTGATATTGGTTGATTGTGGTTGAAAAATACCCATTGGTGGTTGTGAAATATTTGGTTGAAACCACTTAGGATTAGTTTGTGGAAATGAAATTAAATATATACATGCCGCCTGCGTGCGAACTAGATGCATGATTCCCATTGTCAAAAACCGCGAGGTTTTAAGGTAGAGCGAGGAGCCGTACTAGGGACGGTGTAACTACCCTGCCGTTATGCTGCCGAAATTTTGAATAATATTTGTGTGTTTGAATTATTTTCATATGCTTAAACTATATTTATTCATTGAATAGAAAACATTCATGTGTTGAATTGATATTCATTCGTTGTTTAGCAATTCATGTGTTGAATGGTATTCATATTTTGAAATAAATTGTTCGATAATAAAAATCACATTTTTATATATATATATAGAAACTATAGAAAACATTCATGTGTTGAATTGATATTCATTCGTTGTTTAGCAATTCATGTGTTGAATGGTATTCATATTTTGAAATAAATTGTTCGATAATAAAAATCACATTTTTATATATATATATAGAAACTATAGAAAACATTCATGTGTTGAATTGATATTCATTCGTTGTTTAGCAATTCATGTGTTGAATGGTATTCATATTTTGAAATAAATTGTTCGATAATAAAAATCACATTTTTATATATATATATATATAGAAACTATAGAAAACATTCATGTGTTGAATTGATATTCATTCGTTGTTTAGCAATTCATGTGTTGAATGGTATTCATATTTTGAAATAAATTGTTCGATAATAAAAATCACATTTATATATATATATAGAAACTATTGAAAACATTCATGTGTTGAATTGATATTCATTCGTTGTTTAGAAATTCATGTGTTGAATGGTATTCATATTTTGAAATAAATTGTTCGATAATAAAAATCACATTTTTATCTATATATAAAAACAATTGAAAACATTCATGTGTTGAATTGATATTCATTCGTTGTTTAGCAATTCATGTGTTGAATGGTATTCATATTTTGAAATAAATTGTTTTATGATAAAAATCCTATTTTGTCACCTATATGAACTATATAGAAAAATAGTGTTTTGAAATGAATTGTTTTACAATAAAAATCACATTTTTATTGTATGCATGAATCGTTGAAATGTGAAGGGTTAAAAATAGCCACTTGTTCAAAATAAACATATATGAGTTGAAATATTCATTAATTAGCTAATGAAATGATTTGCACCTATTTATGTAACGTTAGAATGAATGGTGTTTTTAAACCAAATAGAAATCAAATATGAAGCTGAATAGAAAATGAAAAATGATATGGACTGTATATATATGTACATGCATATTCATTGAACAGGTTATAGCAAAGGGGCTAGAGAAGAGGAATAAAATTTGTGCCCGACAAATAGGTACACATTTACTGATTTGTTTGGGTGATGATTTTGAGCCTGTTGGCTAGCCGCTTGGCTTTTTCTTTTTCTTTTTGAGATTAGAAGGACCGGGACGCTATTTGCGATTTCCCGACGCTCCCGGTGCAGGGGAGGTTATGGCGAAATTTTTCCAAAATTTAAGGAGTTAGAAAAATATTTGAAGTGAAAACGATATAGAAATCATTGAATGAACTATATTTATATAAATATATAAATATAAATAAAATTAAAACGAAACGAGGCCGTGCAGTTCGTATTTTGAAACCGTGATTTCAAACGACTAGTACGGGAAATCCGACCATTGGATTTTCCCGAAACCTCAACCGTCGGGTTCGCCTTGGAATAATCTTTCCAACGGCACCAACCTTGTAAAAATCCAACGGTTGGATTGTCTGGAATGTTTAATTCAAATTTGAAGAAAAACAGCGCCAGAATCGATTTTATTTATATATAAATATAAATAGAATTATATTTAATCGAATAACGACGCTGCAGTTCGTATTTTGAAATCGAAATTTCAAACGATTGTACCGGGAGATCCGACCGTCGGATTTTCCCGAAACTGGAACCGTTGGATTCGTTTTGAAAAGACCTTTCTAATGATGTAAATTTTGTGAAGATCCAACGGTTAGATTTTCAGATATGTGTAAATCAAATCTGAAGAAAAACAGCGCCACGGCCGCCTTATGGCCCGAAGCGTCGTTTTGAATGAATGGGCTATTTTAAAATAAATAAAAATAGCGATAAATCATTATAAAATATCATAAGCGATATGGAATGGAAATAAACTGAATTTGCTCGATTTATGTTGTATTTGATGGTTGAATGTGTTTGGTGTGAAAATTACATTAAGGAACAATATTGGTGTTGTCGAATAATTTAACCATTGAAATAAATCGATTTGAAATTCTAAATATACGTGAATTATTTGGAAAGGCCGAGTTAATTCTCATTTCGAATAATCGACCGACGATTGGAATTCGAAGATGAAGACGATGGTCGAAGACCGGAGATCTTCACCTCGTTTGGATGGTAACCGAGGTCCTGATTGGGAGGCATCCCGAAATATGGATAATAAGTGGTGATCGTCCGGACGTACGTGTTGGTCGATGGGTTTGCGAGGTATTTAGTGCCTCCGGTTTCGTTCAGACCCAGAACGGACTTGTAAATGGACTGTGTGTCCGACATTGGAATTTGTTCTGTGTGATTGATAGCCATCAGTGCACGGTATGAATTGCCTGTGTGGCATGCTAAGATGCAGTGATCAGGGCTTCTGTTGAAAAGCAAAGTCTTGTGGTGATGATCAAAGCACCGCCTGTGTGGCGTAGCTTTGTGTATAAAGTGAATTCGCGAGCCTCACACCCCGGTATGAACCTAAAACGGGAGAGGACATCAGGGAGGGCCTGCGTTTCTTTCTAGCTAGGGTGGTGTCAGTGACCTACCAGCCCTGACATTTATATGCTTTTCACCTATGTGGTTGTTGCTGTTGCGAGGCGCCTCGGTTTGATCGGACGATCCGGGTCCGATGGAGTCATTCGTTGGCTCGTTTACGCCCCAAAGGGCGGGGAGACGTAGTGTTCAGGCATAATAATCCACATCGGTGGACCGGCCCTGACGATCCAAGGGGCAGTTGCGGCTGTTCCTGAGACACGGGCTAGAGCGTCTCGAATTCGGTAAGGACTATCTTTTGCCTTGGTTCATGACGGACATCCAATTTCCAGATACGACATCGTGCGGTTTTGATTGTATATATATATGGCGACATGATATATGGTACCCATGCCGTCTATGATTGATAGTTATGATTTGAAATTGTTTTCAAAATATATAAACACTAGCAATAATATCAATTGCCTTTGTTTTATTCGTATCAATCATATTTTGGCCATTATAAGGTAAAACTCTATCCTCCGGTTTGCGTTGCATTGTGTGATGGGAACTGAGTCTTATAATGGCTTCATTTTTATAAAAAGCATAGCGATGTTTAAAAGAAAGATTTGTTTTAAAAGCACTGGCAATCCAATGGAGTAAACCCGTTCCACGAAAGTGGCGTGGTCCTGTGATTAGCCATATTATATATGTGTTGAGTAGATTTCTCATACCAGTCCCGTGACTGACTCGTAGTTTGTTTCACTCTCAAACTCGGGTGCCCCTTTTTCCACACGGGCAGCCTTGTATTCAGGTTTAGCTGGTTCTTTCTGGATAGCTGGAGCTGAAGATGGATTACATCATCTATTTCTTTTTATACTGTTCAGCTCCTATTGTACATATTTTGTTTATTTCCGCTGTAGACATTTATGTATAGCTGAACTGTATTTGTACTAAGTAAGATCCTGTATACTGTGTAACTCTGATGATTACTTTTATCCAGTATATTTTGTTGTTCATTCTGGTGTATTTATTTAATTCTGTTCTGCTATTATCTGTTTCTGTGTTATATTCCAAAGATAACCTTGTTTCCGTGAGAACGGGAAATCGGGTCGTCTCAACGTGGTATCAGAGTTTTGGTTAAGCTTAGTTCTGGAATATAACATTTGAACGAACTCGTCAGAAATAGAACCAGTAGTGTTCTAGGACGGGTAACTCTATACAGATAGGATCAGTAATATCCTAGTATGAGTAAAGCAGAATGAAATTACACCTTGATAGACACATTTACATTTGAAGTATGTGTTTCTATATTTTAAAATACCTTTTCTGTGACCTGACACTTGATCTGCCATTTGCAGAAGTACTAGAAAAATGAGTGTCAGAAGCAGAAGGAATGCAGAACCGGATATTGAGGCCCTATTAATCAAATATCGAAATATGGGTGGAATACCGTTCTCTGGTGAAGAATCTATTATGAAGACGCAAGCTTGGATTCGTTCGGCTGAGAAAATCTTCGAAGCATTAAAGCTGAGGGATGACCAGAAAAGATTACTGGTCTCCTGGGCTCTCAAAGACGAAGCTTTGTTTTGGTGGGATTCGGTTATACAGAATAATCCAGAAGGTGATATCACCTGGGATGGATTCAAAGTGATTTTCTTAGAAAGATTTACTCCTCCCGAAGCGACCGAGCGACTATGCGATGAATTTTCTTATCTGATACAAGGAGACATGACAATTCCCGAATATCATAAGAAATTCAACGAACTAGCTCACTTTGCTCCTCATCTAATTCAAAATCCGAAGAGTAAAAATATGAGATTTATTCACGGGCTTCAAAGGAAATACCAGAATAAGGTATTGGGGCATGTGAAGCTTCCTTTCTCAGAAATGATTTATATGGCTTATCAGTATGAAGATCTCCATAAGAAAGGAATGTTGCGCGACGAAGAGGAAGTTTGTTGTAGTGACAAAGCAGAGTCTGAAACTGATATTCCTGAAGCCAGTAAGAAGCCCAGTGTCAATAGAAAAAGGGCTAAATCTGAAAAGGAACCGGCAACGACTACTACTTGCTCTAACTGCCATCTGAAGGGGCATTTGTCGATAAACTGCGGGCCCTTAAGGAAGCGATTAAAAGGTGGACTTAAATACAAAGAAGGACTTCAAGCGAATAGAAAATGCAATCTCTGCCATCAGGCTGGTCATGTAAAGCAAGATTGCTGGCAGTTGAAAAAGACTGAAATAGTTCACGTGAATGAAGTAGCAGAAACTTCTAAGCCCTCAGCTAGTCAAGAAAGGGCCGACGTTTTAGAAGGCACGCTCAATGTCAAAAACATTCCAGTTAAAGTACTGTTTGACACAGGCGCGTCGCGAAGCTTTATTGCAAAGAGTGCAGTCAAGAAGTTGGATTTGAATTTGAAGAAGCTCAAAGAGCCAATGACTGTCCGAAATCCAGTTGGAGGTTCCATCAATCTTAGTTGGGTTTGTGCAGTACCCGTCTCTTTTTCTTGCTATAAATTCCCTATTATCTCTGTAGTCATGAATTTTGATGAATTCGATCTTATTTTGGGATTGGATTGGTTAACCAAATATGAAGCAGAGGTTAGATGCGCCGAGAGAGTCGTTAGAGCTAAGATTAAATCAGGGGGTTATATAACCATACCGTGTGAAGGTCAGAATGCAAATAGAAAAGACTTCTGGGCAGCTTTGAATGTTTCTCCAGCCCAAATTGAAAATGTTCCTGAAGTCACAGAGAATATTCCTGACCTCATCAAAGACATTCCTGTCGTCAAGAACTATGCGGATGTGTTCGAAGAAGTTGTTCGCTTACCTCCGCAGAGAGAAATAGATTTCAAGATTGCTTTAGTTCCCAATGCAAGGCCGGTAGTTCACGCTATTCGAAGAATGTCCTTGAAAGAGAAAGAGGAATTAGACAATCAAACAAGACAGCTAGTATGGAAAGGTCTGATCAGGCCTAGTTTCTCTGATTGGGGTGCAGCAGTGGTATTTGTCCCAAAATCTGACGGTACTCTACGACTATGTGTGGATTATCGTGATTTAAACAAGCAGACTATAAAGAACAAGTATCCATTGCCGCGGATTGATGATTTGTTAGATCGATTAAATGGAGCACAAGTATTCTCACGAATGGACCTAGCTACAGGTTTCCATCAACTTCGAATTGCCGAAGAGTGTGTTCCAATGACAGCGTTCAGAGGCCCCGACCTATTCTACGAGTGGTTAGTAATGCCATTCGGCTTATGTAACGCTCCAGCTTACTTCGTCGATCTGATGAATAGAGTATTCAGAGGAGTATTGAATAAATTTGTTTTGGTTTTTATTGATGATATTCTAATCTTCTCTAAATCAAAGGCCGAACATGAAAAGCATCTGGAACAAGTGTTAGAAATCCTTAGAAGGAATGTATTGAAAGCAAAGTTTTCCAAATGTATATTCTGGCAAGACGAAGTGAAATTTCTGGGCCATGTCGTATCGAAAGATGGAATCGCTGTGGATCCAAGCAAAATCACAGCAATTCAAAATTGGAAACAGCCCAGTACTCCCACTGAAGTCCGCAGCTTTCTCGGATTGGCTAGCTATTATCGGAAGTTCGTTAAAGACTTTTCTAAGATATCTGGCCACTTAACGAAGCTTACAAAGAAGCATTCTAAGTTCAAATGGACTCAAGAAAGTGAGGAGGCTTTCGAAGAGCTAAAGTTAAGATTAACGACAGCTCCAGTGTTAACCATCATCGATGGCAACCAAGATTTAAAAGTATGGACTGATGCTTCTAGAGAAGGCCTTGGTGCAGTGTTAATGCAGAGGGGCCAAGTGATTGCTTATGCTAGCCGTCAACTGAACCCGCACGAGAAAAACTATGTAACTCATGATCTTGAGTTATTGGCTATCATATTCTCTTTGAAAATCTGGAGACACTATCTTCTGGGCGAGAGATTCGAACTGTTTACAGATCACCAGTCGTTAAAGTATCTGTTCACTCAGAAGGACTTAAATTTGAGGCAGCAACGTTGGCTGGAGTTCCTTGCAGCATATGACTTTGAAATTATATATACTCCAGGAAAAGCCAATGTCGTGGCTGATGCATTAAGCAGAAAGAATGTAATGATCGCCAGTTTTATTATCACGACTTCATTGCTAGATAAGATATCTGCTCTTCAGGAGGATGATCACTTCATTCAGAAGATCAGGGGGATAATTCAACAAGGCGAACCCTCGAGTTTTCAAGTTGATAATGAGGGGATTCTAAGGCTCAAAGGTCGAATATGCGTTCCTAACATTCCTGAACTTCGAAAGGAAGTACTGGATGAATGCCACAAGTCAAAACTCAGTATCCATCCGGGAGTAAGCAAAATGTATAATGACATCAAACGCACTTTCTGGTGGAAGTCGATGAAAAGGGACATTTCTTTATATGTCAGCCGATGCCCTACTTGCCAGCTAGTTAAGAGCGACCAACAGAAATTGGCTGGATTATTGCAACCGCTAGAAGTTCCTGGCTGGAAGTGGGAACATATTTCTATGGATTTCATTGATGGTTTGCCCAGAACCAGAAAAGGAAATGACAGTATTTGGGTGATCGTAGATCGCTTCACGAAGACCGCCCATTTTATACCTGTCAGATCAAACAGAACTGCTCAGAGTCTGGCGCAGATATACTTCAGGGAAATAGTTAGACTGCATGGAGTGCCGCTCAGTATAGTAAGTGATAGAGATACAATATTCACTAGCAAATTCTGGGAAGCATTTCAAGTCGAGCTGGGGACGAAGTTAAACTTGAGCACCGCTTATCATCCTCAGACAGACGGTCAGACTGAGAGGGTGAATCGCATTTTAGAAGATCTATTGCGGGCTTGTATTCTAGATTTCGGTGGATCATGGGAAGACCATCTGCATTTGGCTGAATTCTCTTATAACAACAGCTATCAGGCGAGTCTGACAATGTCGCCATTCGAAGCATTGTATGGTAGACCGTGCCGATCTCCTGCTTGTTGGGTCGAGCCCGGAAATAGACTTGTGTTAGGTCGTGATATGATTCGAGAAGCCGCCGACAAAGTCGATTTTATTAAGAAGCGATTACTCGCCGCTCAAAGCCGACAAAAGAGCTATGCCGATAGGAGAAGAAGAGATATATCCTTCGAAGTTGGCGACTATGTATATTTGAAGGTATCGCCGATGAGAGGAGTTATCAGGTTCGGTAAAACTGGAAAGTTAGCGCCTAAATTCATTGGTCCGTTTCCTATTCTGGAACGGATTGGAACTCTCGCATATAGGGTCAAACTGCCAGACTGGTTGCCTGGAGTGCATGATGTATTTCATATATCTCAACTTCGAAAGCACGTTCATGATCCAGACTTGATCGTGGAAGAAGCAGCTCAGCAGGATATTGAAATTACTCCACAACTAGCTGTGAGGCGTGAGCCGCTAAAGATTATCGGCAAAGAAACCAAAGAGCTGAGAAACAAGAAGGTTCACTTAGTCAAAGTGCAATGGAGTGGAGATCCGCGAGATTGTACTTGGGAAACTGAGGAGAGCATTCAGAAAGCTTATCCTAGATGCCGAGTAGATATCTCTGATTGACTCTGGTGCAAGGTACATTTAACCTACTTTGCATTACCTTTTAATTCTCTATTATGTTGCTATTTTCTTCCCATGGATGTGCATTGTTTATTCTATACTCAGAATATTAAAAACAAATTGGTTGTTGTATTGTGGGATTGTAGAGATATCAAACCACTTTCGACTTTATTCCTTTTCGGGGACGAAAAGTTTTAAGTGGGGGAGATTGTAACGACCCAGAAAATCTGAACCAATTTAAAATTTTTAAATTGGCTAAAATAATGGATTTTAAATATTTAAAATAAATATTTTAAATAATGGTGATGAAAACTGAGTTGAATCGACATTTGAAAACCAATATAATTAATTATAATTATATATAGAATTGAAAATAGTGCGGTAGTTTGATAATTCGATTTCAAACTTCAATTGAATATACCGGGTGCAAAACAATCCAGATTTTAGTGAAACCAAAAATAATGGAATCTAATTGATAATATCTTTCTAACGAATCCGACCAATCGAAATTTGATAGCGGGAATCAAAAGGTGTGTCCAGTTGAAAATTCTGAATAGTCGCTATGGAATTCAGGCCCTTAAAAATGGACATTTTGCAAATGACCTCGGATTTCGACGAAACCACTTTTGTTAGATCCGCAGTGTCAAGTTATTGCTAGGTTTCAAATTTCATAATTTTTCGAATCAATATGTGAGCGTGGCAAAGGAAAACACGTTTGACCAGTTTCAGTTGATTTTAATCGACTGGAAATTGGCCATTTTGCAAACGGTCTCAGAATTCGACGAAACTAGTTTTGTTAGGACCGTATCGTCAATACGAAGCTAGAAAATATTTTTCTGGAATTTTTCTAGTTAGTATGTGACCCCGGTAATTTGAAATGTGCGTTTAAAATTCAATATAGTGATTTAAATGAAAATTCAAAAGGAAACTGATTGTAACGATCAAATCAGCTAGCGATACATATCCCAGTGTGTTCGGAATGGGGGTAAAACGCTAAGGACGACAGGCGGTGGGCCTCGTTTCGAGGTCGTGAGTAAAAGTCAACCCTTTTGCAAATTTAAATAAAAAAAAAATTAATTTCCCTTCCCCCCCCCTTTATCTTCTGCTTGCCCCCCCCCCCCCCCCCCCCCGTTCACTTTTATTTCGATAAGAAAAAAAAAAAAGAAGGCAGCAGCAGCCGCCGACGAAGACCACCCCACACCGCCTCTGCCGACTCCGCCTGTTCTCCTCCCCCCCCCCATCGATCGAAGGCCCGAACGCTCCCTGCCAAATCGCGACCCCACCCTTAAGCTTCGCGACACCCACGAGCCCCCCCGTTCAAAGCCCTAGCGCCGCCCCCCTCGAAGAAGTCGCCCACCGCCTTTCCTCCGTCGAAGCTCGAAGCCGCCACCTCGTTCGAAGCCCTAGCGCCGCCCCTCGAAGCCAGAAGCCCTCCGACGAAAGCAGAAACCCCCCCTTTTGTCTGTAAGTATTTTTATTTTGTTTTTATTTTTAAATTATTAAAAACTGGAATTATTAAAAACTGGAATTTTTTTAGTATTAAAAACTGATTTTATTAAAGTTAAAAACTGTTTTATGTTTTTAAAGAAAAACTGATTTAGGTTTTAAAAATTTAAAACTGATTTTAATTTTAGGTAAGTTAAACTGATTTAGGTTTTAAAAATTAAAAACTGATTTAGGTTTTAAAAATTAAAAACTGATTTGGTTTTTAAAAATTAAAAACTGAAATTTTTAAAAAAGTTAAAACTGGTTTCTTTAAAAAAAGTAAAAATCATATTTTTATATGTTGAAAGCAGAAGTAAAAATCATATTTTTATATGTTGAAAGCAAAAGTAAAAATCATATTTTTATATATTGAATAGCATCATAAAAATTCGATTTTTACATATGTAGAGAATACGGGCGAAAGCGACAAAAGGCGAAGATTTCTATAAGTGAAGTGTCGTGCAGTTGGATAGCTATCGGTGAGATTTCTGATTTAAAAATATTATATGAGTGTTGAAAATGAAAGTGAATTGCTATATATAATATATATATATATATACGCCCCCTCGTCCACAAACCATGGACGATATTTATTGGTTGAAATTGTTGTGAAAATTGAATGGTTGTTTGGGATTGTTTGTGATTGATATTGGTTGATTGTGGTTGAAAAATACCCATTGGTGGTTGTGAAATATTTGGTTGAAACCACTTAGGATTAGTTTGTGGAAATGAAATAAATATATACATGCCGCCTGCGTGCGAACTAGATGCATGATTCCCATTGTCAAAAACCGCGAGGTTTTAAGGTAGAGCGAGGAGCCGTACTAGGGACGGTGCCGGTGTAACTACCCTGCCGTTATGCTGCCGAAATTTTGAATAATATTTGTGTGTTTGAATTATTTTCATATGCTTAAACTATATTTATTCATTGAATAGAAAACATTCATGTGTTGAATTGATATTCATTCGTTGTTTAGCAATTCATGTGTTGAATGGTATTCATATTTTGAAATAAATTGTTCGATAATAAAAATCACATTTTTATATATATATATAGAAACTATAGAAAACATTCATGTGTTGAATTGATATTCATTCGTTGTTTAGCAATTCATGTGTTGAATGGTATTCATATTTTGAAATAAATTGTTCGATAATAAAAATCACATTTTTATATATATATAGAAACTATAGAAAACATTCATGTGTTGAATTGATATTCATTCGTTGTTTAGCAATTCATGTGTTGAATGGTATTCATATTTTGAAATAAATTGTTCGATAATAAAAATCACATTTTTATATATATATAGAAACTATAGAAAACATTCATGTGTTGAATTGATATTCATTCGTTGTTTAGCAATTCATGTGTTGAATGGTATTCATATTTTGAAATAAATTGTTCGATAATAAATATCACATATATATATATATATATATATATATAGAAACTATTGAAAACATTCATGTGTTGAATTGATATTCATTCGTTGTTTAGAAATTCATGTGTTGAATGGTATTCATATTTTGAAATAAATTGTTCGATAATAAAAATCACATTTTTATCTATATATAAAAACAATTGAAAACATTCATGTGTTGAATTGATATTCATTCGTTGTTTAGCAATTCATGTGTTGAATGGTATTCATATTTTGAAATAAATTGTTTTATGATAAAAATCCTATTTTGTCACCTATATGAACTATATAGAAAAATAGTGTTTTGAAATGAATTGTTTTACAATAAAAATCACATTTTTATTGTATGCATGAATCGTTGAAATGTGAAGGGTTAAAAATAGCCACTTGTTCAAAATAAACATATATGAGTTGAAATATTCATTAATTAGCTAATGAAATGATTTGCACCTATTTATGTAACGTTAGAATGAATGGTGTTTTTAAACCAAATAGAAATCAAATATGAAGCTGAATAGAAAATGAAAAATGATATGGACTGTATATATATGTACATGCATATTCATTGAACAGGTTATAGCAAAGGGGCTAGAGAAGAGGAATAAAATTTGTGCCCGACAAATAGGTACACATTTACTGATTTGTTTGGGTGATGATTTTGAGCCTGTTGGCTAGCCGCTTGGCTTTTTCTTTTTCTTTTTGAGATTAGAAGGACCGAGACGCTATTTGCGATTTCCCGACGCTCCCGGTGCAGGGGAGGTTATGGCGAAATTTTTCCAAAATTTAAGGAGTTAGAAAAATATTTGAAGTGAAAGCGATATAGAAATCATTGAATGAACTATATTTATATAAATATATAAATATAAATAAAATTAAAACGAAACGAGGCCGTGCAGTTCGTATTTTGAAACCGTGATTTCAAACGACTAGTACGGGAAATCCGACCATTGGATTTTCCCGAAACCTCAACCGTCGGGTTCGCCTTGGAATAATCTTTCCAACGGCACCAACCTTGTAAAAATCCAACGGTTGGATTGTCTGGAATGTTTAATTCAAATTTGAAGAAAAACAGCGCCAGAATCGATTTTATTTATATATAAATATAAATAGAATTATATTTAATCGAATAACGACGCTGCAGTTCGTATTTTGAAATCGAAATTTCAAACGATTGTACCGGGAGATCCGACCGTCGGATTTTCCCGAAACTGGAACCGTTGGATTCGTTTTGAAAAGACCTTTCTAATGATGTAAATTTTGTGAAGATCCAACGGTTAGATTTTCAGATATGTGTAAATCAAATCTGAAGAAAAACAGCGCCACGGCCGCCTTATGGCCCGAAGCGTCGTTTTGAATGAATGGGCTATTTTAAAATAAATAAAAATAGCAATAAATCATTATAAAATATCATAAGCGATATGGAATGGAAATAAACTGAATTTGCTCGATTTATGTTGTATTTGATGGTTGAATGTGTTTGGTGTGAAAATTACATTAAGGAACAATATTGGTGTTGTCGAATAATTTAACCATTGAAATAAATCGATTTGAAATTCTAAATATACGTGAATTATTTGGAAAGGCCGAGTTAATTCTCATTTCGAATAATCGACCGACGATTGGAATTCGAAGATGAAGACGATGGTCGAAGACCGGAGATCTTCACCTCGTTTGGATGGTAACCGAGGTCCTGATTGGGAGGCATCCCGAAATATGGATAATAAGTGGTGATCGTCCGGACGTACGTGTTGGTCGATGGGTTTGCGAGGTATTTAGTGCCTCCGGTTTCGTTCAGACCCAGAACGGACTTGTAAATGGACTGTGTGTCCGACATTGGAATTTGTTCTGTGTGATTGATAGCCATCAGTGCACGGTATGAATTGCCTGTGTGGCATGCTAAGATGCAGTGATCAGGGCTTCTGTTGAAAAGCAAAGTCTTGTGGTGATGATCAAAGCACCGCCTGTGTGGCGTAGCTTTGTGTATAAAGTGAACTCGCGAGCCTCACACCCCGGTATGAACCTAAAACGAGAGAGGACATCAGGGAGGGCCTGCGTTTCTTTCTAGCTAGGGTGGTGTCAGTGACCTACCAGCCCTGACATTTATATGCTTTTCACCTATGTGGTTGTTGCTGTTGCGAGGCGCCTCGGTTTGATCGGACGATCCGGGTCCGATGGAGTCATTCGTTGGCTCGTTTACGCCCCAAAGGGCGGGGAGACGTAGTGTTCAGGCATAATAATCCACATCGGTGGACCGGCCCTGACGATCCAAGGGGCAGTTGCGGCTGTTCCTGAGACACGGGCTAGAGCGTCTCGAATTCGGTAAGGACTATCTTTTGCCTTGGTTCATGACGGACATCCAATTTCCAGATACGACATCGTGCGGTTTTGATTGTATATATATATGGCGACATGATATATGGTACCCATGCCGTCTATGATTGATAGTTATGATTTGAAATTGTTTTCAAAATATATAAACACTAGCAATAATATCAATTGCCTTTGTTTTATTCGTATCAATCATATTTTGGCCATTATAAGGTAAAACTCTATCCTCCGGTTTGCGTTGCATTGTGTGATGGGAACTGAGTCTTATAATGGCTTCATTTTTATAAAAAGCATAGCGATGTTTAAAAGAAAGATTTGTTTTAAAAGCACTGGCAATCCAATGGAGTAAACCCGTTCCACGAAAGTGGCGTGGTCCTGTGATTAGCCATATTATACATGTGTTGAGTAGATTTCTCATACCAGTCCCGTGACTGACTCGTAGTTTGTTTCACTCTCAAACTCGGGTGCCCCTTTTTCCACACGGGCAGCCTTGTATTCAGGTTTAGCTGGTTCTTTCTGGATAGCTGGAGCTGAAGATGGATTACATCATCTATTTCTTTTTATGCTGTTCAGCTCCTATTGTACATATTTTGTTTATTTCCGCTGTAGACATTTATGTATAGCTGAACTGTATTTGTACTAAGTAAGATCCTGTATACTGTGTAACTCTGATGATTACTTTTATCCAGTATATTTTGTTGTTCATTCTGGTGTATTTATTTAATTCTGTTCTGCTATTATCTGTTTCTGTGTTATATTCCAAAGATAACCTTGTTTCCGTGAGAACGGGAAATCGGGTCGTCTCAACGAGCTACTAAGTCTTTATTCTTTAATTTAGTTAATTCGATTATCCAAAAATTGGGGTGTTACATTCTCCTCTCCTTAAAGGATTTCGCCCCCGAAATCTCCAAGTTAAGGAGAATGCATATCCTAACATCCAAACAACCACCTACTCAACCATCAAACACAGGCATCCATTGTCCTTATAGAATTTCTAATGTTGTATGAACATATGCAAAAAGTGCGTGTATATGTTCCTTATCTAATGTAAAATCAGGCAGTCTACAGATTCAGTTGACCTCCTTAATGCAAACCATGATAGTGCCATGCGTCCATTATGTATGCGAAAGAACCCTATTGATACATATTATTTCTACATGTGTGCACAACCATTCGCCAAAATGCAACATCCATATGATAGCACAACCATTATACATCCATTAGCTTAAATATACACACACGTATTTATATGCAATATGAAATATGAAGTGACTGAGCCGATCTAGTGCCTAAAGTGTGTGTATATGCATCCACGAGCAAACACTAGCAAACACTTGCATCCACATGCATCCATCATACATAACATGTCTCAAACACATGTTTCAATCATAGGACTACCCTATCTAAAGGTCAAAGGTACTAACGAGAGGACATACTAAAGATAAGATACGTATAAGGTAAGCGATAAAGGAGAAACTAAAAGACATACTCTCGAAAAGAAAAGGGTATAATGAACGCATCTTCTCTTTCGTCTCCCAAGTAGCGTTGCTCCCATCATCTCCCCATTGCACTTTGACTAGCTTGACCTCTCGATTCCTCAACTTCTTAACCTCCGACCCAAGAATGCACGTAGGAGCTCGCCGAATAGTTGCATCACGCTCTATCTCTACCTCTCTAAGCAAGCTCGGCTCTGCCACTTCCGCGGTCTCATGCAAGCACTTCCTCAAATGTGATACATGGAATACATCATGTACACCACTTAGTCTCTCAGGCAACTCCACTCTATACGCCATCTGTCCGATCCTCTCCTTAATAGGAAACGACCCTACGAACCTTGCTGCTAACTTCCCAACGGACCCAAAGCGAACAACATTCTGTAATGGAGACACCTTGATAAAGACCATGTCCCCAATATCAATCTCAAGGTCTATCCTCCTCTTGTCCGCATAAGATTTCTGCCTATCTTGCGTCGCCTTCATCCTCCTTCGAATCAAATCAATCTTTTCTGAAATCTCTCTAATCATATCAGGCCCAAGCAAGATCTTATCCATAGATTCCCACCAACATGTAGGTGAACGACAAGGCCTTCCATAAAGAGCTTCGAAATGTGCCATGCCAATGGTAGAATGAAAGCTATTATTATACCCGAACTCCACCAACGGAAGATGCTCTTCCCATGTACCTCCAAAGTCTAAGACACATAGCCTCAAAAGGTCCTCTAGAATACGATTCACCCTCTCGGTCTGGCCGTCCGTCTGAGGATGGTATGTGGTGCTCAAACATAACTGAGTCCCTACCGTCTCTTGTAAGCTCTTCCAAAACTCGCTAGTAAAGATAGGATCTCGATCGCTCACTATGCTAGAAGGAACACCATGCAAACGGACTACCTCTCGAATGTATACGGAAGCTAACCATGGAGCAGTCCTCTTACTCTTCACGGGAATGAAATGGGCGCTCTTTAGTAAGTCTCCTACCACAACCCAAATCCCCGTACTACCCTTCCTCGATCTCGGCAATCCATCGACAAAATCCATCAATACACTATCCCACTTCCATTGTGGAACCTCCAATGGGTGAAGCAACCCACCGGGTTTCTTTTGCTCCGCTTTTACTTGTTGGCACACCAAGCATCTAGCGACATACTCGGCCACATCCCTCTTCATACCGGCCCAAAAAAAACTCGCTTCATGTCTTTGTACATCTTGTCCCCGACGGGATGAATGGTCATCTTCGAACGATGTGCATCATTAAGAATAGCCTTCCTCAAGCTCTCATCCCGTGATACACAAAGTCTATCGTCCCTACGCAACCAACCCTTATCATCTAGGGTATACCTACTTAGGTGGCTTGATGACTCCCCTCTTATGAGCTTCTCTACTAACTCCATCAACTGTGGGTCATCACGCTGTGCCTCTCCAACCCGTCCCAAAAGCGTAGGTCTGACCTCAAGAACGCTAGTAAACTGGGTACAAAATCAATGGATGGTCTAAAGTCAAAGGTAGAGATAAACTCTAAGCTACGTCGCTCGACAAACAAAGGACTCAATGTCAACTTTTTCCTACTCAAGGCATCCGCCACAATGTTACCCTTGTCAGGGGTATATGCTATCTCGAAATCATAGGACGCCAAGAACTCCATCCACCTTTGTTGCCTCAGGTTTAGATCTTTCTGAGAGAACAAGTACTTTAGCAACTTATGGTCTGCAAGCAACTCAAACTTCTCACCAAGCAAATAATGACGCTAAGACTTGAGCGCAAAAACTGTGGCACCACATTCTGAGTCGTGGGTAGGGTAATTCTTCTCATGGACTTTCGACTGTCTTCCACCATAACATATCACCCTTCCCTGGAGACCATATGCCCTAAAATCCTCACTTCTTTCCTCCAAAAATGGTATTTTGGAGAACTTAGCTTTAAGCTGGTGCACTTGTAGGGTCCCTAAGCTTTCCCTAAGATGTAGGGCATGCTCTTCTCTGCTTCTAGAGAAAACCAGGATATTATCCCATGCAAAATCGTCACAACTATCCATCTCTCACACAGACCATCCTAGTCGAACTCGACATCCCCCAAGTGCAAGCCCCAAAGGCCTAAACCAATATCAGACAAACACCCAAGGGATACCTCCTTCTAATTCAGATGACCTACGTGAGATGATACTAGTAAGACGACCAACCAATTGAGCACTTGACCGACTCTGGCTGTCCTTGCCAGTCTTGCTCCAAAACCACCGCTGATCACATAACTGGCTTTGCTTAATCTATTAAGCACATATGAAAACTTATTTCGCGCCTCTGGGTAAACCCCGCACTTTATCAAAGACGTCTCCATACTCACGGACCACACAAACAGACTCCCATTCATCGTTGGATGCGTCAGAAGATTCTAGGCAGCTAAGCATCACTGAACCCCTAAGGTCACAAGAAATATGAGGGTATTTCCATAACGAATCAATAGTCTAAATACCATCCTTTCACAATCTAGGATGGCACCCCGCCTTGCTAGCCAATCCACCCCTAGAATCAAACTATAGCCCATGAAACCAAGGACGAAGGCGTTGCTTTCAAATTCAACGCCCAAGATAGACACTCTCAAATCCCGACAAACCATTGAAGGATGAGCTGAACCACCAACAGGATTTGAGACTAGGATGGGATCCTTAACTAGACTAGTATTTAGGTGCAGTGTTTCAACTAACGAAGAAGATACTAACGAGTATGAAGCGCCAAAATCAAACAAAGTTCAAACAGGATGATAAAGAAAACCAAATTTCAACCTAGACGGTCCTACCCCCATCAGGTATACTAGCCGTAAGGGAATACAACTACCCTCCAGAAGATCCTGTACTTTGTCCTTGCCTCTTTGGACAATCCTAAGGTGTTCAATTCCTCCAAAACAACTAGCCTTCTTCTACTTCACATTCTCCATTCGTGACCTCCCACCAAGATGAGGTTTCGTAAATTGTTAACCAAAAAGCTATTTGAACCTTCCTCCCATCGTCTATCTTAAAAGTACCAACAAGCCCTCCACTTCCTTGGACTAACTTCTAGCCCGACAAACGTCTAAGTCCCTTGAAGTGGTTTTCCATCCTTCGTACGGAAGTCCTTATTTATCTTAGAAAAAGCATTTATACGCGGAGGAGGAGGGGGGAACTCAAAAAGAGAAAGAGGAAGTGATTCAAAACGGAGAATCGAAGGAAGGATATATGGCTCTTAGGGATTATGTTCTTAAAATAAACCTTTCTTTCAAAAATACTCTTCTACAAACATATTTTTGAAAGTATTCTTTATAAAAATGCTTTTGAAAAATAGTTTTTCAAAATATCTTATCTGTTCTGATAACCTTCAGCTCTGATACCACGTGTAACACCCCACGTCCATTAATGTCACTTGCAAAGGGAATGCATTAACTTCCATGGAGCATTTTAAGTGAATATAGAACAGAAAATCACAACAAGACAGATATAAAGCAGTACATGAAAATTTAAAACTTTATTTATTGTAGTAGAAGGTAAATATGTTTGGTTACATCATCAAAAACCATAAACCAAAGTCAAGTACATAATATCCATCTTGATAAAACAAAGTACATAATCCCACTACTACAAATAGCCATACAGAAAATGATAGGCTGAACTTTACTTCAGCAATCCAAATCCAAGTGCTCCCAAAGAGATCCCAATCAAGCTCCACTAGTACTAGTCCCACCCTTAGAACCTGGGGGGGGGGAGGAAGAAAAGAGGTGGAAATAAAGGGGGTCAGACATAAAGTCTGGCAAGTCCGATAACTCTAACAACATAATTATTAAAGCAATATGATAAGATATAAGCTGGAGAATAAGGTAATAACTCTGTGAACCACATGGGTATGGCAAGGCAATCAAGAGAAACGGAGATAACGTTAATGGCGCTTCCTAATCAATATAGGATAATTACTATACTCTACCGTATTGTACTGTACTAACACTAACTGCACCCCTACTAGTCACTCTAGAAATTTGATCCCTCTTGGCTAAATAGAACGATGATAGCTTCGTGTACTACTAGGTGTACCCACTATCCTCCATGTTTGACTGTATATCTCTAGTTGCTATCATAGGTACCCAGCGTGTACCTATCCCCACTAGATGTACCCCTTCAATAAGTAATAATGGTAATTCCATGTACTTCTAGCTGACGTCATAGGAGCCGCCTGCTCCAATCTCCACTAGGTGTACCCCCTTAATAATTATTAATAATAGTGGTAGCTTCGTGTGCCCCTAGCTGACTACATAGGTGTCGTCTGCTCCTATCTCCACTAGGTGTACCCACTACCCTGCCCCATTCGATCGGCTCCCTAACTCGTAGTTACCCGTGTAGGTCCCACAGTGGGGTGTATCACTCCCTAATATGGCAATCTTATACCATGCAAGGAATACACGGCTTATAGCTACACGATGCAACAACGTCTTACCTACCATCCCGGACCCACGCACGCACGTGACCCCGTTGGACTTGCGTTGCCACCGCTAACCAGTTTTGGCCTCTAACAATCAGACCCAGTAGGAGTGTCCCGTCCTTGACTTGGGTCGAGCTCACAAAGATACTTAATGGGCTACTAGACTGAAAAGGCACCCCCCGTGCTTGACATAAGCTTTCCACCTAGGCTTGGTCCCCTCTAGTACATCCCACTTAACTCCCTTCATGTCCACTTACATGTTTTAAATTTGGTTAAGGGTTTCCATTAGTAATTCCACATGCCACCCAAGGCACCCACTTAACCCCTATGTCCCACTTTCATGTTTTACCTTGGTTAAGTGTTACTAATCGTATTTCCTCATGCCACCCAAGGCACCCACTTAACCCCCATGTCCCACCACATGTTTTACTTTGGTTATGTATTTCTTAATTTATTACTACCGTAACCCCTGTAGGACCTCTCACATTGACTGCCATTTGTGGCTGCTGGATTTGCCGGGCGGGTCCGGGCAGTCTTACACCACAAACGAGCCTAACCTCGTGTCCATACAATTGTTACGCATTTAGTTTGGGCCTTTGACCTCTCACGTTGGGATACTATTTGTGGCTGCTGGATTTTCCTGGCGGGTCCGGGCAGTCTTACACCACAAATGAGTCCAACCTCGTGTCTTAGGCAATTAATTATACGTAATTAATTTTCCCAAAATTTGAATTACTTTACCTATTCAAATTTCCATATTTACTTATGTCCATAATTTATCACCTAAATTATGCTCATCTATTTATGGTATATAAATTATGCCAATTTCATCACTAATTAATTTTATTCCTTAAAACTAGTTACATGACTTTTTAGGCCATTACATGCCAAATTCACAATATGTGTGTATCCACTATTATCCCCATCGTACCCCCGTCATTCGTTCGCTTAACATGACATATACATATTAGACTAGCAAATAGTCTAATACTTAAAAAAAGGGAATAAACATCACAAAGTCACATACACACAATAATAGATCTAATTTGCATCTAACTTGCAATTAAGAATTACAACATACTTGCATAGTCTTTGTATTATCAAGGATCCAAAAATCATAGATCTAAAAGGTGTGAACTTGCATGTATGAACATAGTTTTACACCCAACTAGCCTAGGTAATTATCACAAACTTACATCAACTATGTATGTCGTCAACCTAAACATAAAGGTGTCATCTTGCATAACTATGGATCCAATAAAACGTGTTAACCTGAGTAAACTATGGATCCACATAAAGGTGTAAACTTGCATAACTATGCATGTCATAGTTTCAACATAAAAATGTCAACTTGAATATGGATCTAAACTTTAAAGGTGTGAACTTGTATATATGTGAATCCAATTATCACTTAAACTTGCATGTGAACATAATACTTATACGAACTAGCATATGTTCCACATCCATATTCGCATAAAAACTGATGTTATAAACCTAGGTGATTGGATTATAAAAAGGTATTCATTGACACAAGTTAACATCATGAACTACTAGCATATATTTTAGATCCAAACTTACATAACATCATATAACTCGCATACAACTTGTGTGATCCTATTAACTTGCATAACATCATATGCACATCTTGCATAATCATATTAACTTGCATAACATCATATATGAAACTTGCATAATCATATTAACTTGCATAACATCCTATATGAAACTTGCATAATCATATTAACTTGCATAATCATATTAATCTTGCATAACATCATACATGAAACTTGCATAACATCATATATAAAACTTGCATAACATCATATAATATGAATCAAGTTAACATACATGATTAAACATATGAATTAGATTCACAACCACAACTTATAATCCAACGTATATCACATCATAATTAATTTAGCAATTATTTTGTTAAAGTGATCAAACTCACATTCAACGAAGTTCTGGAATTTATTAGCGTCCCTTTGTTGTAGTTGAATTTGTTGTTGGATTGAACTAAGTTGCTTTAATCTTCTTCTAATTGGTGGCCGGCTATTCCAAGTTGTAGACTGACACCATGAAGGCCATGGTTCTAATTTTATTTGATTTTAGAATGTGAGTCTACCCATGTATATATAGAAGTTAGATTTATTTACAGCCATCAGGTCATCCTAGGATCCATCTAGGCCTTAGAAACCAAGAAATGATGTCAACAGACCAACCAGAAATCGCCACCTAAGCCCTAAAACATAAAATTTCGTCATAGACCATTTAGGGCCGACGGGACCAATTCCAAACCTCTTGAGTCGACCCTGGGGTCGACCCAGTGGGTCTCAGGTCGACCTGGGGTCGACCTAGTGGGTCTCGGGTCGACCCATAAAATAGGTCGGTTTTGTGTTTTGCCTTCCCGCTTCCGCTGTTTTGAAATTTTTTTCTTAAATTTTAGGTTGAATTTTATTTTATCTTTATATATATATATATATATATATATTTCTATCTTCCTAATTAACCATTTTCACACTAAACTACTTTTTGAACCGCGTTCACACTAAGCCGCTTTTTAGCCATTCCCCTAAAACAAAAATATGGCGTTGGTGGGGATCGAACTATGTACCTCTTGTATGCAAGTCACATGTTCCAACCAAATGAGCTACTAAGTGTTTTGCTTACAAACCTTAGAACAATGCTAAACATTTATTCTTTAATTTAATTAATTCGATTATCCAAAAATCCGGGGTGTTACAACATATATCAAAACAGCGCAATGCTTTTGGAAAAATGAAGCTATTATATGACCCAGGTCCCATCACACAATGCAACGCAAGCCGGAGGATAGGGTATTCCCTTATAATAGCCAAACATGCTTAGTACGTTTAAAACAAATCATTTGATACTATTATAAGTGTATAGTGTCAAAACAATTTCAATCATAAATATCAATCATAGACGGCATGGGTACCATGTATCATGTCGCCATACTAGTTCTACAATTAAAACCGCAATGTCACGTTTGGAAATTGGATTTCCGTCATGAGTCGAGGTAAGGGACAAGCTCCTCTCCGTTCGAGACACTCTAGCAAATGTCTCAGGACCACACACAGCGATCTTGGATCTTCAGGGCCGGTCCTCTCTTACTTTTGAGGATTGGCAATCCTGAACACACGTTTCCCGGTCCTAATAGACCTGTATCTGAGGCACCTCGCATCCAACAACCATAGGTAAAAAGTATATACATGTCAGGGCTGGTAGGTCACTGACATCACCCATAGCTAGAAAGAAACATCGTGCTCTACTCGTGTAACGACCCGGAAAATCTGAACCAATTTAAAATTTTTAAATTGGCTATAATAGTGGATTTTAAATATTTTAAATAATAGCAATGAAAAGGGAGTTTGAATCGACGTTTGAAAATGAATATAACTAATTCTCATTATAAACAAGGCCTGAAATGGCGCGGTAGTTTCAAAATTTGAATTCAAACTTTTACTGACTGTATCGGGTGCAAAACAAAACGGATTTGAGTGAAACCAAAAATATTTAAATCTTTTAGTGAATACCTTTCTAACGAATCTGAAAAATCGAAGTTTCATAGAGGAAAGCAAAAGTTATGGCCAAATGAATTTTCAAAAAGGTCGCTATGGAATTTATATAGCCCGTGAAATTGGCCATTTTGCAAACGACCTCGGAATTCGATGAAACCACTTTTGTTGGATCCAGGATGTGAAGTTATTGCTAGGTTTCAAATTTCATAATTTTTGAAGTTAGTATGTGAGCGTGGCAAAGGAAAACGTGTTTTGGTCAATTACAATTAAATTGGATCGATCAGAAATGGGCCTTTTTGCAGACGGTCTCAGAGTTCGATGAAACTAGTTTTGTTGGGATCGCATCATCAAAACATAGCTAGATTTATTTTTCTGGAATTTTTCTGGAAAACTGACTGAAACAGTCGAATGGACCTACGAAACATATCCCATTGTGTTCGGAATGGGGGTAAAACGCTAGGGATGACAGTCGTTGGGTTTGAATTGGTGTTCGTGGGTGAAAGAGGGTATTTTTGGATTTAAAAATTTATAAATATAAAAAAATAATTCCATTGGCCCAGATATTTTTCTCTCTCCCCGATTAAACGCGATCGACGGCGGCAATAGTTCAAAACCTTCCCCCTCATTTTCCGATCAATCCACGCAAAATTAGCCCCTCCTCCAGTTGAAGATTTTGTAGAGCTCCTCAAGATCTTCAAATCCATATATAGTTTGGAATTTTTCGTGGCCTGTGGATTGCGAATCGACGCCAGGAAGTCCAGGCGTTTAAACCGCCGCCGCGCCACCTATAGGCCACCGAAGTGGGCCACACTCCAGGCGCCAGCACGCCTCTCCTCCCTCTTCGTCACTGCGAAGGTCGATCGTCCAACCATTTCACCGTTTGCACGAAAATTCAAAACCTAGTTTTGAATGAATTAGCTGAGGTACGACTTTTTTATTTAAACTGAAATTAACACTTTTAAACCGTTGCAAACTTGTAAAAATCATATCTTTTTCGTTTCTTGACGAAATCCATTGAAATAAGAGACAGTGGACTCGTGTGGATGTCTTCTACATTCTAGAAGAGACCGCATATTTTTCTGAGCCTTGTGCTATTTTTGGTGGAGTGGAACCCAATGTGAGATTTCTAATTTATAAACGATATGGAAAACGACGATGCATAAATTATATAGTCGATGTATGAGTTATATAAGCATTGTACACCACTTGTATAAGCATTGTATAAGTTGTACGTTCGATGTATAAGTTGTATATGCATTGTAAAAATTATATATGTGTTGAAATAGAAGTGAAATGCTATATATATATATATATATATATATATATATATATATATATATATATATGCCCCTCGTCCACAAACCATGGACGATATTTATTGGTTGTGATTTGTGTGAAAATTGATTGATAGCGAATGGTTGATTGAAATTGTTTGTGGTTGAGATTGATTGATTGTGGTTGAAAAATACCCGTTTGTGGTTGAGAAATATTTGGTTGAAACTACATAGGATTAGTTTGCGGAAATGAAATAAATATACATGCCGCCTGCGTGCGAACTAGATGCATGATTCCCCATTGTCAAAAACCGCGATGTTTTAAGGTGGAGCGAGGAGCCGTACTAGGGACGGTCCCGGTTTTAACTACCCTGCCGTTATGCTGCCGAAATTTTGAATAATATTCATGTGTTAGAATTATTTTCATTTGTTGAAACTATATTTATTCGTTGAACAGAAAACCTTCATGTGTTGAAATGAAACTCATTCGTTTAACAGAAATTCATGTGTTGAATGGTATTCGTGTTTTAAATATAAAATCACATTTTTACTCTATATATATAAACTATAGAAAACCTTCTTGTGTTGAATCGATATTCATTCGTTGGATAGAAATTCATGTGTTGAATGGTATTCGTGTTTTAAATATAAAAAAAAATCACCTTTTTATCTATATATAGAAACTATAGAAAACCTTCATGTGTTGAATCGATATTCATTCGTTGAATTGAAATTCATGTGTTGAATGGTATTCGTGTTTTGAATATAAAAATCACCTTTTTATCTATATATATATAAACTATAGAAAACCTTCATGTGTTGAATCGATATTCATTCGTTGAATTGAAATTCATGTGTTGAATGGTATTCGTGTTTTAAATATAAAAATCACCTTTTTATCTATATATATAAACTATAGAAAACCTTCATGTGTTGAATCGAAATTCATTCGTTGAATTGAAATTCATGTGTTGAATGGTATTCATATTTTGAAATAAATTATTTTATAATAAAAATCCTATTTTTATTACCTATATGAACTATATAAAATAATCTTGTTTTGAAAGAAATTGTTTTATAATAAAAATCCTATTTTTATTACCTATATGAACTATATAAAATAATCATGTTTTGAAATGAATTCTTTTACAATAAAAATCACATTTTTATTATATACATGAATTGTTAAAAATAGTGAAGTGTTGAAATAGAAAACAGTTAGATAAAAATATCATTTTTATCGAAAGTATGAAAGTTATATAGTTTTGAAATCGAAGAATCGATATATATATATATAAATAGAATTGAAATATATCGAATAACGACGCTGCAGTTCGTATTTTGAAACCGTGATTTCAAACGATTAGTGCGGGAGATCTGACCATCGGATTTTCCCGAAACCGCAACCGTTGGGTTCGCTTTGGAAATATCTTTCCAACGGCACCAACTTTGTAAAAATCCAACGGTTGGATTGTCTGGAATGTTTAATTCAAATCTGAAGAAAAACAGCGCCAGAATCGATTATATTTATATATATATATATAATTATATTTAATCGAATAACGACGCTGCAGTTCGTATTTTGAAATCGAAATTTCAAACGATTATACCGGGAGATCCGACCGTCAGATTTTCCCGAAACTGGAACCGTTGGATTCGTTTTGAAAAGATCTTTCTAAAGATGTAAATTTTGTGAAGATCCAACGGTTAGATTTTCAGATATGTGTAAATCAAATCTGATGAAAAACAGCGCCATGGCCGCGTTATGGCCCGAAGCGTCGTTTAGAATAAATTGGCTATTTTAAAATAAATAAAAATAGCGATAAATCGTTATAAAATATTATAAACGATATGGTTGTGAAATTTAGAAATTAACTGAAGGTTAGCTAAGTCGAATGGTTTCCTAGATTTTGATCTGATGTTGGTTTCGGCCTTCGGGGTTAATATTTGGGAAATCGTTCTCTTACTGATTGACGGTTAGTGACTAATGAATTGAAATGATGTGTATGTGTATTTGTGTTGCACTTGTTTATCATATACGCGAGTTGTTCAGAAAGACCAGGTTTATCCCATTCTGAATAACTGAATCGACGACAAGAAATCGAAGATGAAGACGGTGGTCGAAGACCGGAGATCTTCACCTCATTTGGATGGTAACCGAGGTCCTGATTGGGAGGCATCCCGAAATATGGATAATGAGTGGTGATCGTCCAGACGTACGTGGTGATCGATGGGTTTACGAGGTATATAGTGCCTCCGATTTCGTTCCGACCTAGAACGGACTTGTAAATGGATTGCGTATCTGACATTGGAATTTATTCTATGTGATTGGTAGCCATCAGTTACACTGTGTGAATTGCCTGTGTGGCATGATATGATGCAGTGATTAGGGTTTCTGTTGAAAAGCAAAGTCTTGTGATTGATGATCAAAGCACCGCCTTTGTGGCGTAGCTTTGTGTATAACGTGAATTCGCGAGCCTCACACCCCGGTATGAACCAGAAACGGGAGAAGGACCTCAGGGAGGGCATGCGTTTCTTCCTAGCTAGGAGTTGTGTCAGTGTTTTTACACGGCCTGACATTTTACTTATGTGGATGATGGATAGCGAGGCACCTCAGATATATCGGTCGATCCGGGGCCGATGGAGCCATTCGTTGGCTCATTTACGCCCCATAGGGTGGGGAAACGTATTGTTCAGGCATAATAATCCACATCGGTGGACCGGCCCTAAC
The DNA here is from genome assembly GCA_030737875.1 of Allium sativum. Taxonomy (NCBI): domain Eukaryota; kingdom Viridiplantae; phylum Streptophyta; class Magnoliopsida; order Asparagales; family Amaryllidaceae; genus Allium; species Allium sativum. Next base: position 259,251,194 of record CM060909.1, on the reverse strand, counting down.
GATCCAAGGGGCAGTTGCGGCTGTTCCTGAGGGTCGGGCTAGGGACTCTCGAATTCGGTAAGGACTATCTTTCTCCTTGGTTCATGACGGAAATCCTATTTCCAAATATGTGACTGTGCGATTTTGATTGTATATATATATGGCGACATGATATATGGTACCCATGCCGCCTGTGATTGATAGTTATGATTCAAATTGTTTTTGAAACATATAAACACTAGTAATAATATCAAATGCTTTTGTTTTATTCGTATCAATCATATTTTGGCCATTATAAGGTAAAACTCTATCCTCCGGTTTGTGTTGCATTGTGTGATGGGAACTGAGTCTTATAATGGCTTCATTTTTATAAAAAGCATTGCGATGTTTAAAAGAAAGATTTGTTTTAAAGCACTGGCAATCCAATGGAGTAAACCCGTTCCACGAAAGTGGCGTGGTCCTGTGATTAGCCATATTATAAATGTGTTGAGTAGATTTCTCATACCAATCCCATGACTGACTCGTAGTTTGTTTCACTTTCAAACTCAGGTGCCCCTTTTTCTACACGGGCAGCCTTGTATTCAGGTTTAGCTGGCTTTCTCTGGATAGCTGGAGCTGAAGATGGATTCTATCATTTATCTCTTTTTATGCTGTTCAGCTCCTATTGTACATTATGTTTGTTTTTCCGCTGTAGACATATATGTATAGCTGAACTGTATTTGTACTAAGTATGATCCTGTATACTGTGTAACTCTGATGTTTACGTTTATCCAGTATATTATATTGTGCATTATCTGGTGTATTTATTAATTTATGTTCTGCTATTATCTGTTTCTGTGTTATATTCCAAGGATTACCCTTGCCGCCGTCAGTACGGGGTTTGGGGTTGTCTGATTTGGTATCAGAGCTTTGGTTAACCTTTGTTCTGGAATATAACATATTAACGAACTCGTCAGAAATAGAACCAGTAGTGTTCTAGGATGAGTAACTCATTACAGATAGGATCGGTAATATCCTAGTATGAGTAGCGGAATGAAATACACCCTAATAGACACATTTACATTTGAAGTATATGTTTCTATGTTTTAAAATATCTTTTCTGTGACCTGACACTTGATCTGCTATTTGCAGAAGTACTCGAAAATTAGTGTCAGAATTAGAAGGAATGTAGAACCGGATATTGAGGCCCTATTAATCATATATCGAAATATGGGTGGAATACCGTTCTCTAGTGAAGAATCTATTATGAAAACACAGGCTTGGATTCGTTCTGCTGAAAAGATCTTTGAGGGTTTAAAGCTGAGGGATGACCAGAAAAGATTACTGGCATCCTGGGCACTCAAAGATGAAGCTTTGTTCTGGTGGGATTCAGTTATTGAGAATAATCCGGAAGGTGATATCACCTGGGATAGATTCAAAGTGATTTTCCTGGAAAGATTTACTCCTCCCGAAGCGACTGAGTGATTATGTGATGAATTCTCTTATCTGATACAAGGAGATATGACCATTCTAGAATATCATAAGAAATTCAACGAACTTTCTCACTTTGCTCCTCATCTAATTCAAAATACGAAGAGAAAGAATCTGAGATTTATTAACGGGCTTCAAAGGAAATACCAGAATAAAGTAATGGGGCATGTGAAGCTTCCTTTTTCAGAAATGATTTATATGGCTTATCAGTATGAAGATCTCCATAAGAAAGGCATGTTGCACGACGAAGAGGAAGTCAGTTCTAGCAATAAAAATGAGTCTGAAACTTATCGTCCTGAGGACAGTACGATGTCTGAGGTCAGCAAGAAGCCCAAAGTAAATCGGAAAAGGGCCAGAACTGAGAAAGAATCAGTAATGACTGCCATATGCCTAAACTGCAATAAAAAAGGTCACCCGTCCAGGAAATGTAAGCCCTTGAAAATGCAAAAGGAGGGATCTAAATCAAAGAACAAGGTTAAAGAAAATAGAAAGTGTAATCTTTGTCATCAGGCTGGTCACGTAAAGCAAGACTGCTGGCTGTCGAAAAAGATCAATGAGGCTCAGGTAAATGAAGTGGCAGAAACTTCTGAGCCCTCAGCTATTCAGGAAAGGCCAGATGTTTTAGAAGGCACGATAACTGTCAAAGATATCCCAGTTAAAGTACTGTTTGACACCAGCGCGTCGCGAAGCTTTGTTGCAAAGAATGCAGCTAAGAAGCTGGATTTGAATTTGAAGAAGCTCAAGGAACCAATGACTGTCCAGAATCCGGTTGGGGATTCCATTGATCTCAGTTGGGTTTGTGGAGTGCCGGTTTCTTTTTCTCGTTATCGGTTTCGTACCGTTGCGGTCGTCATGAATTTTACAGAGTTTGATCTTATCTTGGAGTTAGACTGGTTGACTAAGTATGAAGCTGAGGTTAAATGCGCCGACAGAGTCGTTAAGGCAAAGATAAAATCAGGTGAGTATATAACCATTCCCTATGAAGGTCAGAATGCTAATAGAAAAGACTTCTGGGCAGCTTTGGATGTTTCTCCTGTTCAAATAGAAAATATCCCTGAAGTCACAGAGAATATTCCTGACCTCATCAAAGACATTCCTGTCGTCAAGAACTATGCGGATGTGTTCGAAGAAGTTGTTCGCTTACCTCCACAGAGAGAAATTGATTTCAAGATTTCTTTGATTCCGAATGCAAGGCCGGTAGTTCACGCTATTCGAAGAATGTCCTTGAAAGAGAAAGGAGAACTTGACAATCAAACACGACAGCTAGTATGGAAGGATCTGATCAGGCCTAGTTTCTCTGATTGGAGAGAAGCAGTGGTGTTTGTCCGAAAATCAGATGGTACTCTGTGACTATGTGTAGATTATCGCGATTTGAACAAGCAGACGATAAAGAACAAATATCCATTGCCGCGAATCGATGATTTATTGGATCGTCTGAATGGAGCACAATAATTCTCAAGGATGGACCTAGCTACAGGCTTCCATCAGCTTCGAATTGCCGAAGAGTGTGTTCCAATGACCGCATTCAGAGGTCCAGACTCATTTTACAAGTGGTTAGTAATGTCGTTCGGCTTATGTAACGCTCCAGCTTACTTCGTCGATCTGATGAATAGAGTGTTCAGAGGGGTTTTGAATAAATTTGTTCTGGTTTTCATTGACGATATTCTAATCTTCTCTAAATCAAAGGCCGAACATGAAAAGCATTTGGAACAAGTTCTGGAAATCCTCAAAAGGAATGTATTAAAAGCCAAACTATCCAAATGTATATTCTGGCAAGACGAAGTAAAATTTCAGGGCCATGTCATATCAAAAGAAGGAATTGCTGTGGATCCAAGTAAAATCACAGCTATTCAGAATTGGAAACAGCCCAGTACTCCTACAGAAGTCCGCAGTTTTCTCAGATTGGCTAGTTATTACAGGAAGTTCGTTAAAAACTTTTTGAAGATATCTGGTCACTTAACGAAGCTTACAAAGAAGCACTCTAAATTCAAATGGACTCCAGAAAGTGAGGAGGCTTTTGAAGAGCTAAAGTTAAGATTAACGACAGCTCCAGTATTAACCATCATCGATGGCAATCAGGATTTGAAAGTCTGGACTGATGCTTCTAGAGAAGGCCTTGGCGCAGTGTTAATGCAAAGGGGTCAAGTGATTGCTTATGCTAGCCGTCAGCTGAAGCCACACGAGAATAACTACGTCACTCATGATCCTGAGTTGTTGGCTATCGTATTCTCTTTGAAAATCTGGAGACACTATCTTCTGGGTGAGAGATTCGAACTGTATACAGACCATCAGTTGTTAAAGTATCTGTTCACTCAGAAAGACCTGAATCTGAGGCAGCAACATTGGCTAGAGTTCCTTGCAGCATACGATTTTAAGATTATATACACTCCAGGGAAAGCCAATGTCGTGGCCGATGCGTTAAGCCGAAAGAATGAGATGATCGCCAGTTTTATTATCACGACTTCATTGATAGATAAAATATCTACTCTTCAGAAGGATGATCACTTCATTCAGAAGATCAGAGAGATAATTCAAAAGGGCGAACCCTCGAGTTTCCAAGTTGATAATGAGGGGATTCTAAGGCTGAAGGGTCGAATTTGTGTTCCTAACATTGCTGAGCTCCAAAAGGAAGTACTGGATGAATGCCACAAGTCAAAGCTTAGTATCCATCCGGGAGTAAGCAAAATGTATAATGAAATCAAACGCACTTTCTGGTGGAAGTCGATGAAGAGGGACATTTCTTTATATGTTAGCCGATGCCCTACTTGCCAGCTTGTCAAAAGCGACCAACAGAAACTTGCTGGACTGTTGCAACCGCTGGACGTTCCAGGCTGGAAGTGGGAACATATTTCCATGGACTTCATAGATGGTCTGCCCAGAACCAGAAAAGGAAATGACAGTATTTGGGTGATCGTAGATTGCTTCACGAAGACCGCCCATTTCATACCTGTCAGATCAAACAGAACTGCTCAGAGACTGGCGCAGATATACTTCAAAGAAATAGTTAGACTACATGGAGTGCCGCTCAGTATAGTCAGTGATAGAGATACAATATTTACTACTAAATTCTGGGAGGCATTTCAAGTAGAGCTGGGAACAAAACTGAACTTGAGCACCGCTTATCATCATCAAACAGATGGTCAAACTGAGAGGGTGAATCGTATACTAGAAGATCTATTGCGGGCTTGTGTTCTAGATTTTGGCGGATCATGGGAAGACCATCTACATTTGGCAGAATTCTCCTATAACAACAGCTACCAAGCGAGCCTGACAATGTCGCCATTCGAAGCATTGTATGGTAGACCGTGCCGATCCCCTACTTGTTGGGTCGAACCCGGAAATAGACTTGTGTTGGGGCCAGATATGATCCGAGAAGCTGCCGACAAAGTCGACTTTATTAAGAAGCGATTACTCGCCGCTCAAAGCCGACAAAAGAGTTATGCCGATAGGAGAAGAAGAGATATATCATTTGCTGTTGGCGATTATGTATATTTGAAAGTATCGCCGATGAGAGGAGTTATCCAGTTCGGTAAAACCGGGAAGTTGGCACCCAAATTTATTGGTCCGTTTCCTATTCTTGAACGGATCGAAACGCTTGCTTATAGAGTTAAATTGCCTGATTGGTTGCCTGGAGTGCATGATGTATTTCACATATCTCAACTTCGAAAGCACGTTCATGATCCAGACTTGATCGTGGAAGAAGCAGCTCAACAGGATATTGAAATTACTCCAGAATTGGCTGTGAGAAGAGAGCCGCTAAAGATCATCGGCAAAGAAACCAAAGAGGTGAGGAACAAGAAAGTTCACTTAGTCAAAGTGCAATGGAGTGGAGATCCACGAGATTGTACTTGGGAAACTGAGGAGAGCATTCAGAAAGCCTATCCTAAGTGTCGAGTAGATATCTCTGACTGACTCCGGTGCAAGGTACATTTACCATACTTTACATTAGCAATTAGTTCTCTACTCTGTTGTTATTTTCTTTCCATGGATGTGCATTTTTAATTCTATAGTCTGAATGATTTTAAAAGAGTATAGAAATTGATTAGTATATTTTTTGAAAAGTTAAGAACAATTTGATTGTTGTTTGTGTTGTGTGATTAAAAATTTGATTAATTGAATTATTAAAACGATAGTTAATTTAATCAATAAGAGAATAATGGTAGGATTTATTCATTTAAATCACACATTGAACTAATTAGAAAATAGATAGAAATATATACTTGTGCCTTATATATGTTTGAACAGGTAGTTGGATAGTTGTTGATTAAAGAATTTATTTGCGTGCCCGACAAATAGTTAAACCTTAATGAGTTGGATGCGAAATACTATTATATCAACTCCTGTGAATGCCATTGGATGCGGAGTGCTAGTTGTTCTGTGTGAAATAATAAACGTCGCCATAGGATAGTAACAATTAATTTTGAACTACATACATGGCATACTTCTGAAGATAGGTTTACTTCATCATATACCACATAAGCATTTGGAGCTTATGTGACAAGGTGGAAGATTTACCATACGAGCGAGAGGCTTGTATGGCGATGACTATATAGTACAGGCTGAACTGATGACGGATATGGACTATTTAAAATGTAACGATAAATTGCCAGATTAATAAAAACCCCACACGAGTCTGAAGTTGACAATAATCACGTCTCTCTAGTTATTAGATACGGCACATGGACTATTTATTTCCCACACGGGACGAGGTGACGAGGATTTATCCTCTGGAACAATTAAAATACACACTCCCTCAGGCTTTGACAGGGCGACGAGAATTTATTCTCTGGAGTTATTATCTATACACGCTCCCATGTAAACACCAGAATATATCACTATAAATATGTGTATTCTTATTAGGATTTATTGGGTACCTAATACGGCCCAATAAATTTCCAAACCTCTCCCCGTACAAAGGAGGTTATGGCGAAATTTTTCGAAAATTCCGGGTGTTAGCCAAATTTTTGAAGAATATGAAAATTCTCAAAAACCGAAAAGTTGGAGAATGGAAGTCAAATTGAACGTAGAGTTGATTAATCAAACCACTTTCGACTTTATTCCTTTCCGGGGACTAAAAGTATTAAGTGGCGGAGATTGTAACGACCCGGAAAATCTGAACCAATTTAAAATTTTTAAATTGGCTAAAATAGTGGATTTTAAATATTTAAAATAAATATTTTAAATAATAGCAATGAAAAGGGAGTTTGAATCGACGTTTGAAAACGAATATAATTAATTCTAATTATAAATAAGGCCTGAAATGGCGCGGTAGTTTCAAAATTTGAATTCAAACTTTGACTGACTGTACCGGGTGCAAAAAAAAAACGGATTTGAGTGAAACCAAAAATATTTAAATTTGTTAGTGAATTCCTTTCTAACGAATCTAAAAAATCGAAGTTTCATAGCGGAAAGCAAAAGTTATGGCCAAATGAATTTTCAGAAAGGTCGCTAGGGAATTTATATAGCCCGTGAAATTGGCCATTTTGCAAATGACCTCGGAATTCGTCGAAACCACTTTTGTTGGATCCGGGATGTGAAGTTATTGCTAGGTTTCAAATTTCATAATTTTTGAAGCTAGTATGTGAGCGTGGCAAAGGAAAACGTGTTTTGGTCAATTAAAGTTAAATTGGATCGACCAGAAATGGGCCTTTTTGCAGACGGTCTCAGAATTCGATGAAACTAGTTTTTTTGGGACGGTATCGTCAAAACATAGCTAGATTTATTTTTCTGGAATTTTTCGAATCAGTTTGTGGCCTTGGAAAATTGAAATGTACATTCAAATCGAATATTGAATGTTTTATACTTTAATTTGAAGGAAAACTGACTGAAACAGTCGAATGGGCCTACGAAACATATCCCATTGTGTTCGGAATGGGGGTAAAACACTAGGGACGACAGTCGTTGGGTTTGAATTGGTGTTCGTGGGTGAAAGAGGGTATTTTTGGATTTTAAAATTTTATAAATATAAAAAAATAACATCATTGGCCCAGATATTTTTCTCTCTCCCCGATTAAACGCGATCGACGGCGGCAGTAGTTCAAAACCTTCCCCCTCATTTTTCTATCAATCCACGCAAAATTAGCCCCTCCTCCAGTTGAAGATTTTGTAGAGCTCCTTGAGATCATCAAATCCATATATAGTTTGGAATTTTTTGTGGCCTGTGGAGTGCGAATCGACGCTAGGAAGTCCGGGCGTTTAAACCACCGTCGTTCCGCCTATAGGCCTTCGAAGTGGGCCTCGCTCCAGGCGCTAGCGCGCCTCTCCTCCCTCTTCGTCGCCGCGAAGGCCGATCGTCCAACCACTTCACTGTTTGCACGAAAATTCAAAACCTAGTTTTGAATGAATTAGCTGAGGTACGACTTGTTTTATTTAAACTGAAATTAACACTTTTAAACCGTTGCAAACTTGTATAAATCATATCTTTTTCGTTTCATGACGAAATCCAGTGAAACAAGAGATAGTGGACTCGTGTGGACGTCTTCTACATTCTAGAAGAGACCGCATATTTTTCTGAGCCTTCTGCTATTTTTGGTGGAGTGGAACCTAATGTGAGATTTCTAATTTATAAACGATATGGAAAACGACGATGTATAAATTATATAGTCGATGTATGAGTTATATAAGCGTTGTACACCTCTTGTATAAGCATTGTATAAGTTGTACGTTCGATGTATAAGTTGTATATGCGTTGTAAAAATTATATATGTGTTGAAATAGAAGTGAAATGCTATATATATATATATATACACACGCCCCTCGTCCATAAACCATGGACGATATTTATTGGTTGTGATTGGTGTGAAAATTGATTGATAGCGAATGGTTGATTGAAATTGTTTGTAGTTGAGATTGATTGATTGTGGTTGAAAAATACCCGTTTGTGATTGAGAAATATTTGGTTGAAACCACATAGGATTAGTTTGTGGAAATGAAATAAATATACATGCCGCCTGCGTGTGAACTAGATGCATGATTCCCCATTGTCAAAAACCGCGAGGTTTTAAGGTAGAGCGAGGAGCCGTACTAGGGATGGTCCCGGTTTTAACTACCCTCCCATTATGCTGCCGAAATTTTGAATAATATTCATGTGTTAGAATTATTTTCATTTGTTGAAACTATATTTATTCGTTGAATAGAAAACCTTCATGTGTTGAATTGAAACTCATTCGTTGAATAGAAATTCATGTGTTGAATGGTATTCGTGTTTTAAATATAAAAATCACATTTTTACTCTGTATATATAAACTATAGAAAACCTTCATGTGTTGAATCGATATTCATTCGTTGGATAGAAATTCATGTGTTGAATGGTATTCGTGTTTTAAATATAAAAAAAAATCACCTTTTTATCTATATATAGAAACTATAGAAAACCTTCATGTGTTGAATCGATATTCATTCGTTGAATTGAAATTCATGTGTTGAATGGTATTCGTGTTTTGAATATAAAAATCACCTTTTTATCTATATATATAAACTATAGAAAACCTTCATGTGTTGAATCAATATTCATTCGTTGAATTGAAATTCATGTGTTGAATGGTATTCGTGTTTTAAATATAAAAATCACCTTTTTATCTATATATATAAACTATAGAAAACCTTCATGTGTTGAATCGAAATTCATTCGTTGAATTGAAATTCATGTGTTGAATGGTATTCATATTTTGAAATAAATTGTTTTATAATAAAAATCCTATTTTTATTACCTATATGAACTATATAAAATAATCTTGTTTTGAAAGAAATTGTTTTACAACAAAAATTCTATTTTTATTACCTATATGAACTATATAAAATAATCGTGTTTTGAAATGAATTGTTTTACAATAAAAATCACATTTTTATTATATACATGAATTGTTAAAAATAGTGAAGTGTTGAAATAGAAAACAGTTAGATAAAAATATCATTTTTATCGAAAGTATGAAAGTTATATAGTTTTGAAATCGAAGAATCGATATATATATATATATAAATAAAATTGAAATATATCGAATAACGATGCTGCAGTTCGTATTTTGAAACCGTGATTTCAAACGATTAGTGTGGGAGATTCGACCATCGGATTTTCCCGAAACTGCAACCGTTGGGTTCGCTTTGGAAATATCTTTCCAACGGCACCAACTTTGTAAAAATCCAACGGTTGGATTGTCTGGAATGTTTAATTCAAATCTGAAGAAAAACTGTGCCAGAATCGATTATATAAATATATATATAATTATATTTAATCGAATAACGATGCTGCAGTTCGTATTTTGAAATCGAAACTTCAAACGATTATACCGGGAGATCCGACCGTCAGATTTTCCCGAAACTGGAACCGTTGGATTCGTTTTGAAAAGATCTTTCTAATGATGTAAATTTTTTGAAGATCCAACGGTTAGATTTTCAGATATGTGTAAATCAAATCTGAAGAAAAACAGCGCCACGGCCGCGTTATGGCCCGAAGCGTCGTTTTGAATAAATTGGCTATTTTAAAATAAATAAAAATAGCGATAAATCATTATAAAATATTATAAACGATATGGTTGTGAAATTTAGAAATTAACTGAAGGTTAGCTAAGTCGAATGGTTTCCTGGATTTTGATCTGATGTTGGTTTCGGCCTTCGGGGTTAATATTTGGGAAATCGTTCTCTTACTGATTGACGGTTAGTGGCTAATGAATTGAAATGATGCGTATGTGTATTTGTGTTGCACTTGTTTATCATATACGCGAGTTGTTCAGAAAGACCAGGTCTATCCCATTCTGAATAACTGAATCGACGACAAGAAATCGAAGATGAAGACGGTGGTCGAAGACCGGAGATCTTCACCTCGTTTGGATGGTAACCGAGGTCCTGATTGGGAGGCATCCCGAAATATGGATAATGAGTGGTGATCGTCCAGACGTACGTGGTGATCGATGGTTTTGCGAGGTATATAGTGCCTCCGGTTTCGTTCCGACCCAGAACGGACTTGTAAATGGATTGTGTGTCTGACATTGGAATTTATTCTATGTGATTGATAGCCATCAGTTACACGGTGTGAATTGCCTATGTGGCATGCTAAGATGTAGTGATCAGGGCTTCTGTTGAAAAGCAAAGTCTTGTGATTGATGATCAAAGCACCGCCCGTGTGGCGTAGCTTTGTGTATAACGTGAATTCGCGAGCTTCACACCCCGGTATGAACCAGAAACGGGAGAAGGACCTCAGGGAGGGCATGCGTTTCTTCCTTGCTAGGAGTTGTGTCAGTGTTTTTACACGGCCTGACATTTTACTTATGTGGATGATGGATAGCGAGGCGCCTCAGATATATCGGTCGATCCGGGACCGATGGAGCCATTCGTTGGCTTATTTACGCCCCATAGGACGGGGAAACGTATTGTTTAGGCATAATAATCCACATCGGTGGACCAGCCCTGACGATCCAAGGGGCAGTTGCGGCTTTTCCTGAGGCTCGGGCTAGGCAGCCTCGAATTCGATAAGGACTATCTTTCTCCTTGTTTCATGATGGAAATCCAATTTCCAAATATGTGACTGCGCGATTTTGATTCTATATATATATGGCGACATGATATATGGTACCCATGCTGCCTGTGATTGATAGTTATGATTCAAATTGTTTTTGAAACATATAAACACTAGTAATAATATCAAATGCTTTTGTTTTATTCGTATCAATCATATTTTGGCCATTATAAGGTAAAACTCTATCCTCCGGTTTGCGTTGCATTGTGTGATGGGAACTGAGCCTTATAATGGCTTCATTTTTATAAAAAGCATTGCGATGTTTAAAAGAAAGATTTGTTTTAAAGCACTGGCAATCCAATGGAGTAAACCCGTTCCACGAAAGTGGCGTGGTCCTGTGATTAGCCATATTATAAATGTGTTGAGTAGATTTCTCATACTAGTCCCATGACTGACACGTAGTTTGTTCCACTTTCAAACTCGGGTGCCCCTTTTTCTACACGGGCAGCCTTGTATTCAGGTTTAACTGGCTTTCTCTGGATAGCTGGAGCTGAAGATGGATTATATCATTTATCTCTTTTTATGCTGTTCAGCTCCTATTGTACATTATGTTTGTTTTTCCGCTGTAGACATATATGTATAGCTGAACTGTATTTGTACTAAGTATGATCCTGTATATTGTGTAACTCTGATGTTTACGTTTATCTAGTATATTCTGTTGTGCATTATCTGGTGTATTTATTAATTTCTATTCTGCTATTATCTGTTTCTGTGTTATATTCCAAGGATTACCCTTGCCGCCGTCAATACGAGGTTTAGGGTCGTCTCACCTTGCAGTCACTATCCCGTTTTTGACTCATACCGAGGTGTGAGGCTCGCGAATTCACATTATACACAAAGCTATGCCAAACAGGTCATGCTTTGATCATCAACCACAAGACTTTTCTTTTCAACAGAAGCCTTGATCATCTGCCAATTAGGCATACCACACAGGCAATTCGTGCCATGCGGTTGATATCTATCGATATATAACCTCTAAGCTCGTATGTCTCAGAGAAGGGCGTTAAGCAAGAGAATAAATTCTCCGCTGCCGAAAAGATATATATTTAATAGAAATCAATCACACATAATAAAATCCAATGTCAGACACACAGTCCATTTACAAGTTCGTTCTAGGTCTGAACGAAACCGGAGGAACCTTATTCCTCGCATATCCATCGATCTCCAAGTACGTCTGGACGATCACCAACCGATTCTCTCCTCTTGGGTGTACAGCCCAATCAAGATCATCAATAATCATCCAAACGATGTGAAGACCTCTGGTCTTCAACCAGCGTCTTCATCTTCGACTTATCATCGAATCGGTTATTCAGAATTGGTATAAACCCGGCCTTTCCGAATAACCCGCGTATAAAATAAACAAGTGTTACACAAACACAACATACACCTCATTCCAGTTCAGAATATTCTTTTACTCAAATTTTCACATTCTTAGGGAAAGGTTCCCATTAATTTAATCAAAGATAAGTTCTTCTAAATTTATTCTTTAATCTTCCTTTGGATATCATTTCAAACCATATTATGGTTTTCCAAACAAGTCGGGATTAGCGAACCACATCGAAGTAATTATTTATTTTATTTCCCAATCCCAACCTATTTATCCCATGAAGCAAAACTGGTAATACTCCCTATCTAACACCACGGTGTTATCGGTAAAACTAATTACCATTTCACATTCAAATCTAATTAAAGATTTGACTATCGCTCTGGAGCAAAATTGGTAATACACCATTCTCGATCATTTCAATCTAATTAAAGATTCATTAAAACTCCACTTAGTTTTAATCTCCCCAAAAATCAATATCCTGTCATTAACTGGGTTGAAGAACCAATGTCATCTAAACCACGGTCGACGATAAACCCAAAATCACTTTCCATTGTTAATCAGGTTAAAGAACAGTTGTTATTTAAAACACCGCTCACGATAAACCCGAAAACCAATTTAAATTCAATTCCAATTAAATACTAATTAACTGGACAATTTCACTGAATCTTAATTAAAAGATATATTCTTTTCTAAACTGGGTTCAAGAACAGTGTTATTAAAGACACCGTCCACAACGAACCCAAATTCCCATTTGATATTAAATACAAGACTCAAAATAGAAAATATATCAGCTTATATTCAATATCAAACTCTGAAACCAACAAATACCGTATTGGAAATAATGAAATAAATATATCTTTCAAATTTCCACCACCATAGCTGTATAATCACGAAATCCAACATTGAAATATTCTGAAGATAATTTCGATTCAAATCCATTCCAATTCGTAAATTGGAAATTCTAATTATTTTTAAAACCACTTTAAATCTAGTTCAAAACTAGTTCATTTCGATAAAAATATATTTTTATCCTTTCAAATGTGGAATTTTTCATCCCATTTCTTTCCCACTCATATATTATGATTTTACACAAATTATTAATATTTTTAATAATTTTATCAAGGCCCGTACAATCGGTTTTCAATACCGGCCACCGAACTGCACTTATAGCGACCTTTTCCAAATTTAATTTGGATAGAATTCCAAATCCAACCGTTAGATTTCAAATTTATAATATTCATTGGGAAGCTATTTTCGATACGAACCCAACGGTTCCGGTTTCAGGAGAATCCGACGGTCGGATCTCCTGTAACGCCAATTCGAAGTCAATGGTCGAAATTTGCGAACTGTCGCGGCGCGACGCGTTCTATTCATGCCATGTAATATATATATATATGTATGTAATATATAATATATAATATATAATATATATACTTCGTCGATTTCAATTCAAAACGTATTTTATAATTCGTTTTTAATTCGTTTTCAAAACAATTTCAACTTTATATTCAATTTCAAATCAAAATTGAATATTCCATATCATTAATATATAAATGATAATATTTTCAAAATATTATATTTTGAAATCTCTTACTCTTCTATATTCATTATAAAAATGAATATAATCGATATAAATATCATTCGCGTCAAAATGGCGCATATCTACTTAACACGGCTTTATATATTTCAATAACTTCGTTATTCTATTCAACAAATGAATATTTTCTTCTTCAACACATGAATATATAGTTTATTCAACACATGAATATTTATTAATTCTTACTTAAAATAAAAATATGAATTCTATTGTATAAATATTTTATTCAACACATGAATAGTTTCAACGCATGAATAGTTTCAACACATGAATAGTATCAACACATGAGTAGTCTCAACACATGAATATCGTCAACACATGACTATTTAGTTTATTCAACACATGAATATTTATCATAATCTTTATTTTCTAAATTGGAATGAGACCCACTCAATTACCATATAATGTTAATTATATGGATTCCATACAACACATGTATATAATAGCAACGATAAATAATCAACCATCATCCAAAGTGCACTACACAACTGTATGCCATCCTATCGATTGACATACAACTAAACAATCGGGATTAGTGTACGTCAAATATAATCCCAATACCCGTGTGGGGTTTCAAATCAACAAACACAGATTTTTATTTGTGCAGTTAGGCGATGTGTAAAATTTATCGTCCCAATTAATATCGGTCAAATCAGTGTACATAAACAAATCGTCTGATTTGTAAATGAATATTTATTTATTCACATTCACGTTAAAAATTATATTTTTAACGATATAAATAATTTATTTCAACACATGAATATTATTTTCCATTCTACATCACTTACCAAATTCACACAAACAAATCAATCAAAACACAACAAAACAAACAAGTCATCCATGGTCTGTGGGCGACGGGTGTCGGGTGCTACTAAGCACCGTCTGCATCTTAGTATATAATTTTAACTATAAACAAGAATTAAAGTGAGAAGTTCTCACCTTCGGGTTCCACTACTCCATTCTTTATTTCTAAACGGTATGGATTCCGTTTTGATTTCCGTTGTTACCATCGCTATCTTTTCCCGCTGTTCACATTAAAAATCACACTTTTACAATGGCATTTCATATATAAAAAACATATATTTTTATCGCTTCTTTCTATATAAAATTATATTTTTTATATTTCTACTTACTCTATAAAGATCGATTTTTTATTCTTTTATATATACAGAGAATATTATATTTTTACAACGCTATATATATAGAAAAGATTATATTTTTACAACACAATATATATAAAAATCCCGTCTTTACATAAATAAAAATATCGACTTTACCTAAATAGATATCGTCTTTACCTAAATAAAAATATCATCTTTCATATATAAAAACATCGTCTTTCATATACAAAAACCCTCGCCTTTACATTATAAAAATCATAACTTCATCATTATAAAAGTATATGCTTTATCACTATAAAAATCTATACTTCTATATGATAAACATCTATTCTTTTATACGATGAAAATCTATTCTTTTTGAAGTTAAAAATCAAATCTTTTTGTTTATAAAAATCAAACCTTTTTCGATTTAAAAATCTTACATTTAAATAAATAAAAATCGTATCTTTATATTTTAAAAATCATAACTTTTCTCTTTTAAAAATCAAATCTTTCCTAATACAAAAATCTAACCTTTCCTTTATAAAAAATCAGATTTTTATCTATTTAAAAATCACATTTTTATATGAATAAAAATCTTATCTTTCTACGCTATTCAAACAAATAAAAACCATATTTTTATTCGTTATTTTCTATATAAAAATTTTAGCTTTCCTAAACTAAAAACCATGTTTTTCAAAGCTAAAAAACATAATTTTTCCTAAGCCATAAAATCAAAATCAGAATGGAAGAGGGAAAAGGGAACTTGCTGGGTTAATTGGAGGAGGAGGAAATGCTCACGCTGATTGGAGGAATGAGGGGCGTTGTCGGCCGGTGGTGGGGACAATGTCGGTCTGAGATGGCGAGATGGAGGATCTGCTTCGAATTAGGGGTGCGCGGTTTTTAGCAGAGGAGGAGGGAAGAGAGAGGTCGCAGAGGATAGAGGAGGGGGGAGGGGGGACGGAGGCTGCCGCGCCTGGTGGCGCGCGCTGGAGCCTAATCGGAGGAGCGACAGGCTCCTCTCCCCTCATGTTTTTAATATTATTTCTTCTGATTTTGATTTTGAAAGTGGAGGGGGGGTTTGACTGTAAATAGAGGGAGAGAGAGATTCTTTTTTTTAATTTAATTATTTAATTTCAAAAAGTACCTTTTTAATTTGAACTCGAAATCAAACCCATCGACTGTCGTCCCTAGCTAATTACCCCCATTTTGAACACAATGGGATATGTATCGTAAGCTGATTTGATCGTTTCGATCAGATTTCATCAAATTCAAAATTTAAATCAATGTATATTGAATTTGAATGCAGATTTCAATTTACCGGGGCCACATACTAACTCTAAAAATTACAGAAAAATTACTTCTAGCTTCGTATTGACGATACGGTCCTAACAAAACTAATTTCGTTAAATTCTGAGACCGTATGAAAAATGGTCATTTTCCAGTCGACTAAAATCAACTGAAACTATCAAAACACGTTTTACTTCGCCACGCTCACATATTGATTTGAAAAATTACGAATTTTGAAATCTAGCAATAACTTGACATCATGGATCCAGCAAAAGTGGTTTCGACGAAAACTGAGGTCGTTTGCAAAATTTCCATTTTTAAGGGCCGGAATTCCATAGCGACTATTCTGAAATTTCAACTGGACATAACTTTTGATTTCCGCTATGAAATTTTGATTTTTGGATTCGTTGGAAAGATATTTTCAATTACATTCTAATATTTTTGGTTTCGTTAAAATCCGGTTTATTTTGAATCCTGTACATCCATTTGAAATTTGAAATCGAATTTTCGAACTACTGCGCCATTTACAATTCCTTATATAATTATAAACAAATATTTATATTCTAACGTCGATTCAAATAAATATATAGGTTCTAATTCTATTCAAAATTAATTTCTCGTCGTAATTATTTAAAATAATCCATTTTAAATATTCAAAATTCATTAAAATTGCCAAAATAAAAATTTTAAATTGGCTCGGATTTCTGGGTTATTACAATCTCCCCCGCTTAAAACTTTTCGTCCCCAAAAAGGAACGAAGCTGAAAGTTGTTTTACAAATCAACTCAGCTTTCTTTATTTTCTTTACGGCTTAAGTTCTTCAACTTTTCAGTTTCTAAGAACTTTTCAAATTCTTCAAAAATTTGGCTAACACCCTAATTTTCCGAAATTCGCCATAACCTCCCCTGCACCGGGAGCTTCTGGATATTTCAAATAGCCTTTCATGGCCCTCACCAATCCAAAAAGAAAAATAAACAGCCAAGCGGCTAGCCAACCGGCTCATAAAATTATCCAAACCCAATAAACTTGTAAACATGTACCTATTTGTCGGGCAAACAATTTTATTCTTCTGCTCTAGCCTCCTTGCTATGACCTGTTCAATGTACGTACATGTATATGCATGCATTTTCAATACAGTTCAATATTTGATTCAATTTGGCATAATGGTTCAAAATTTTCAAACCAACAATCAAACAACACAACCATCAATCAATTAGTTGATTAGCTTTTCAAATTCATAATTTTGATATATATACAGAAATCATGTTTTTGATGCCAAATCACAACAATAGATCCTATCTAGTTTTGGTTCTCACACCAGTCAATGGAAATACATAGAAATTCCACTTTCGAAACTCGAACACAAATACTGATAATGTTGCAATCATCATCAGAATTGTCCCCGGGCGACTAGAGTGTGATTCTATATCTATCCAGTATGTTAAAACTTTGAATATATGTTCATGACGCGTATATGCAAAATCTTTATATACTCGATTGTCCAAATTCAATACAAATAAAATATTCAAATACATATACTTGAATTTAATTTTCAAAACAAAATTTGTTTTCGTTTATATTTTTCAAAACAACACTCTTTCGACTCGCTCTAGGATACTACTGATCTCATCTCTAATGAGTAATTCTTATTGGATATTGCTAATCCAAGCTCTGATGAATTCCTTCATTCGGTTCTAATGTGTCTTGTTCTCGAGCTCTGTAAACTAGAGCTCTGATACCACTGTATTAACCCATAACATCCCCATAAAGGAAAGAGCGGATTGCTTTGAGGACAAGACGAATCAGAACACAAACAAAAGAACATTTCATTGTTGATTACAACAATTCCATCTGAATACAAGAATATACAGAGTATGAATAAATATTACACATTTGACAAGTATCAGAGATTCAAATTACATTTAAATACATAGCATCGGAAAAATAATACAACACACAACTGAAGGCGATATACGGATACAGAGCTTTCCGAATATCATTCCAGCTGTAAACCAAGATCTTGTGAATATAAATCTACAAAACCAAAACTACTAGCTGCCCGTGTCGAAAATAAGAGCACCAAGAGTTTAGGTTAAAACAATAAACTCCATGTCAGTCGTGTGACTGGTGTGAGAACTAAAACGTTATTAATATTTACTTTGAAAGAGAGTAATTCAAGGGACCACGCCGTATAACACGGAACGGGTTTCCTCCCAAGAACACTAGTGCATATATCAAAACAACGCAATGCTTTTGGAAAAATGAAGCTATTATAAGACCCAGGTCCTATCACACAATGCAGCGCAAGCCGAAGGATAAGGTTTTCCCTTATAATAGCCAAACATGCTTAGTACGTTTAAAACAAATCATTTGATACTATTATAAGTGTATAGTGTCAAAACAATTTCAATCATAAATATCAATCATAGACGGCATGGGTACCATATATCATGTCGCCATACTAGTTCTACAATTAAAAACGCAATGTCATGTATTAGAAATTGGATTTCCGTCATGAGTCGAGGCAAGGGGCAAGTTCCTCTCCGTTCGAGACACTCTAGCAAATGTCTCAGGACCACACACAACGATCCTGGATCTTCAGGGCCGGTCCTCTCTTACTTTTGAGAATTGGCAATTCCTGAACACACGTTTCTCGGTCTTATCAGACCTATATCCGAGGCGCCTCGCATCCAACAACCACACAGGTAAAAAGTATATACATGTCAGGGCTGGTAGGTCACTGACATCACCCATAGCTAGGAAGAAACGTCGTGCTCTCCTTGCAGTCACTATCCCGTTTTTGACTCATACCGAGGTGTGAGACTCGCGAATTCATGTTATACACAAAGCTATGCCACACAGGCCGTGCTTTGATCATCAACCACAAGACTTTACTTTTCGACAAAAGCCTTGATCATCTACCACTTAGGCATGACACACAGGCAATTCATGCCATGCAATTGATATCTATCGATATATAACCTCTAAACTCGTACGTCTCAGAGAAGGGAGTTAAGCAAGAGAATAAATTCTCCGCACAGATATATATTTAATAGAAATCAATCACACAGAATCAAATCCAATGTCAGGCACACAGTCCATTTACAAGTTCGTTCTGGGTCTGAACGGAACCAGGGGAACATTATTCCTCGCATATCCATCGATCTCCAAGTACGTCTGGACGATCACCAACCGATTCCTTCCTCTTGGGTGTACAGCCCAATCAAGATCATCAATAATCATCCAAACGATGTGAAGACCTCCGGTCTTCAACCACCGTCTTCATCTTCGACTTATCGTCGAATTGGTTATTCAGAATGGGTATAAACCCGGCCTTTCCGAATAACCCACGTATATAATAAACAAATGTTACACAAACACAACATACGTCTCATTCCAATTCAGAATATTCTTTTATTCAAATTTTCACATTCTTAGGGAAAGGTTCCCATTAATTTTATCAAAGATAAATTCTTCTAAATTTATTCTTTAATCTTCCTTTGGATATCATTTCAAACCATATTATGGTTTTCCAAACTAGTCGGGATTAGCGAACCACACCAAAGTAATTATTTATTTTATTTCCTAATCCCAACCTATTTATCCCATGGAGAAAAACTGGTAATATTCCCTATCTAACACCATAGTGTTATTGGTAAAACTAACTAACATTTCACGTTCAAATCTAATTAAAGATTTGACTATCGCTCTGGAGCAAAACTGGTAATACTCCATTCTCGATCATTTCAATCTAACTGAAGATTCATTAAAACTCCACTTAGTTTTAATCTTCCTAAAAATCAATATCCTGTCTTTAACTGAGTTAAAGAACCAATGTCATCTAAACCACGGTCCATGATAAACCCAAAATCACTTTCCATTGTTAATCGGGTTAAATAACAGTTGTTATTCAAAATACTGCTCACGATAAACCCAAAAACCAATTTAAATTCAATTCCAGTTAAATACTAATTAACTGGACAATTTCACTGAATCTTAATTAAAAGATTTATTCTTTTCTAAAATGGGTTCAAGAACAGTGTTATTAAAGACACCATCCACGACGAACCTAAAATCCCATTTGATATTAAATACAAGACTCTGAATAGAAAATATATCGGCTTACAATCAATATCAAACTCTGAAACAACAAATATCTTATTGGAAATAACGATATAAATATATCTTTCAAATTTCCACCACCATATCTGTATAATCACGAAATCCGACATTGAAATATTCCAAAGATAATTTTGATTCAAATCCATTCAAATTCGTAAATTGGAAATTCTAATTATTTTTAAAACCACTTCAAATCTAGTTCAAAACTAGTTCATTTCGATAAGAATATATTTTTATCCTTTCAAATGTGGAATTTTTCATCCCAGTTCTTTCCCATTCATATATTATGATTTTACACAAATTATTAATATTTTTAATAATTTTATCAATGCCGTAAAGTCGGTTTTCAATAACGGCCACCGAACTGCACTTATAGCGACCTTTTCCAAATTTTATTTGGACATAATTCCAAATCCAAACGTTAGATTTCAAATTTCTAGTATTCATTGGAAATCTCTTTTCGATACGAACTCAAAGGTTCCAGTTTCAGGAGAATCCGACGGTCGGATCTCCCGTAACGTCAATTCGAAGTCAATGGTCGAAATTCGCGAACTGCCACGGTGCGGCGCGTTCTATTCACACCATTTTATATATATATATATATATATATATATATATAATATTATATATACTTCGTCGATTTCAGTTCAAAACGTATTTTATAATTCGTTTTAAATTTGTTTTCAAAACAATTTCAACTTCATGTTCAGTTTCAAATCAAAATTGAATATTCTATATCATTAATATATAAATGATAATATTTTCAAAATATTATATTTTGAAATCACTTCCTCTTCTGTATTCATTATAAAAACGAATATAACCTATATAAATATCGTTCGCATCAAAATGGCGTATATCTATTCAACACGGCTTTATATATTTCAATAACTTCGTTATTCTATTCAACAAATGAATATTTTCTTCTTCAACACATGAATATATACTTTATTCAACACATGAATATTTATTAATTCTTACTTATAATAAAAATATGAATTTTATTGTATAAATATTTTATTCAACACATGAATAGTTTCAACGCATGAATAGTCTCAACACATGAGTAGTCTCAACACATGAGTATCGTCAACACATGACTATTTTGTTTATTCAACACATGAATATTTATTATAATCTTTATTTTCTAAATTGGAATGAGACCCACTCAATTACCATATAATGTTAATTATATGGATTCCATACAGCACATGTGTATAATAGCAACGATAAATAATCAACCATTATCCAAAGTGCACTACACAACTGTCTACCAACCTATCGATTGACATACAACTAAACAATCAGGATTAGTGTACGTCAAATATCATCCCAATACCCGTGTGGGGTTTCAAATCAATAAACATAGATTTTTATTTGTGCAGTTGGTCGATGTGTAAAATTTATCGTCCCAATCAATATCGGTCAAATCAGTGTACATAAACAAATTGTCTGATTTGTAAATGAATATTTATTTATTTACATTCACGTTAAAAATTATATTTTTAACGATATAAATAATTAATTTAAACACATGAATATTATTTTCCATTCCACTTTACTTACCAAAT
This sequence comes from Allium sativum, assembly GCA_030737875.1. Lineage (NCBI taxonomy): Eukaryota > Viridiplantae > Streptophyta > Magnoliopsida > Asparagales > Amaryllidaceae > Allium > Allium sativum. Next base: position 259,229,228 of record CM060909.1, on the reverse strand, counting down.
TCACACAAACAAATCAATCAAAACAAAACCAAACAAACCAGTCGTCCATGGTCTATGGGCGACGGGTGTCGGGTGCTACACCGTCTGCATCCTAGTATATAGTTTTAACTAGAAAACAAGAATTAAAGTGAGAAGTTCTTATCTTTGGGTTCCACTACTCCATTCTCTATTTCTGAACGATATGGATTCCGTTTTGATTTCCGTTGTTACCATCGCTATTTTTCCCGCTGTTCACATTAAAAATCACACTTTTACAACGGCATTTCATATATAAAAAACATATATTTTTATCGCTTCTTTCTATATAAAAATTATATTTTTTATATTTCTACTTCCTCTATAAAGATCGAATTTTTATTCTTTTACATATACAGAGAAGATTATATTTTTACAACGCTATATATATAGAAAAGATTATATTTTTACAATGCTATATATATAAAAATCCCGTCTTTACATAAATAAAAATAATCCGAAGTTTGACGTTTCCGCCCATATTAATCCCAAGTTTGCGTTATTTAAGAATAATCCCAAGTTTAGGGGGTGTCTTCCCAAATTAATCCCATGAACTTGTATCTTCCCATATTAATCTTAAGTTTGGGGGTGTCTTCTCATATTGATCCCAAAATAACACGTGAAAATGTCATCAAAAGTCATCGGGATCAATTTGGGAAGACACCCCCCTAAACCTTGGATTATTCTTAAATAACGCAAACTTGGGATTAATATGGCCGGAAACGTCAAACTTCGGATTATTCTTGTCAATTACTCCATAAAAATATCGTCTTTCATATATAAAAACATCGTCTTTCATATATAAAAACCCTCGCCTTTACATTATAAAAATCGTAACTTCATTGCTATAAAAATATATACTTTATCACTATAAAAATCTATACTTCTATATGATAAACATCTATTCTTTTGTATGATGAAAATCTATTCTTTTTTAAGTTAAAAATCAAATCTTTTTGTTTATAAAAATCAAACCTTTTTCGATTTAAAAATCTTACATTTACATAAATAAAAATTGTATCTTTATATTTTAAAAATCATAACTTTTCTCTCTTAAAAATCAAATATTTCCTAATATAAAAATCTAACCTTTCCTTTATAAAAAATCAGGTTTTTATCTATTTTAAAATCACATTTTTATATGAATAAAAATCTTAACTTTCTTTGCTATTCAAACAAATAGAAACCATATTTTTATTCTTCATTTTCTATATAAAATTTTTAGTTTTCCTAAACTAAAACCTTGTTTTTCAAAGCTAAAAAAAAATCATTTTTCCTAAGCCATAAAATCAAAATCAGAAAGGAAGAGGGAAAAGGGAACTTACTGGGTTAATCGGAGGAGGGGGAAATGCTCACGTTGACTGGAGGAATGGGGGGCGTTGTCGGCCGATGGTGGGGCCAGCATCGGTCTGAGATGGCAAGGTGGCGGGTCTGCTTCGAATTGGGGTTGCGCGGTTTTTAGCAGAGGAGGAGGGAAGTGATAGGCCGCGAAGGATAGAGGAGAGGGGGGTGACGGAGGCTGCCGCGCCTGGTGGCGGCGTGCCATAGGGCGCGGTGGCGCCCTAATCGGAGGAGCGACGGGCTCCTCTCCCCACTTGTTTTTTTATTTCTTCTGATTTTGATTTCGAATGTGGAGGGGGGGGTTTGACTGTAAATAGAGGGAGAGAGATATTCTTCTTATTTATTTATTTATTTATTTATTTGTTTGTTTAATTTCAAAAAGTACCTTTTTAATTTGAACTCGAAATCAAACCCACCGACTGTCGTCCCTAGATAATTACCCTCATTCCGAACACAATGGGATATGTATTGTAAGTTGATTCGATCGTTTTGAGCAGCTTTCATCAAATTCAAAATATAAATCAATGTATATTGAATTTGAATGCACATTTCAATTTAGCAGGGCCACATACTAGGTCTAAAAATTACAGAAAAATTACTTCTAGCTTCGTTTTGACGATACGGTCCTAACAAAACTAATTTCGTCAAATTCTGAGACCGTTTGAAAAATGGCCATTTTCTAGTCGATTAAAATCAACTGAAACTGTCAAAACACACTTCGCCAGTCTAACATATTGATTCGAAAAATTACAAATTTTAAAACCTAGTAATAACTTGACATCACAGATCCAACAAAAGTGGTTTCGTCGAAAACCGAGGTCGTTTGCAAAATTTCCATTTTTAAGGGCTAGAATTCCATAGCGACTATTCTGAAATTTCAACTGGACATAACTTTTGATTTCCGCTATGAAATTTTGATTTTTCAGATTCGTTGGAAAGATATTTTCAATTAGATTCTAATATTTTTGATTTCGCTAAAATCCAGTTTATTTTGAATCCTATACATCCATTTGAAATTTGAAATCGAATTTTCGAACTACCGCGCCATTTTCAATTCCTTATATAATTATAAATAAATATTTAAATTCTAACGTCGATTCAAATAAATATATAGGTTCTAATTCTATTCAAAATAAATTTCTCGTCGTTATTATTTAAAATAATCCATTTTAAATATTCAAAATTCATTAAAATTGCCAAAATAAATTTTTTAAATTGGCTCGGATTTCCTAGTTATTACAGTTATTGTATCTCTGTGTCAACTTGATGACTTAGAGGCAGAGCCAGAAGTCTCAAGACCTCATGAGCTACTTCGAGTCATTGGGAATGATAAGAAATAGCTTAGGAAGAAGGTAGTTATGTTAGTCAAGATACAATGGAGCAAGAATGATGACGATTGTACATGGGAGACAAAAGAGAGAATGAGGATGTCATTTTAGAACTTTTTGAGTGGTACGGCCCATATGTCTTGTCTAGTTATGCCATTAGAACTTATGCTATTAGAATTGCACATGCTAAGTCAGGAATTTTTTATGCACGGAATGTTGGATACCAGATTAAGTGATATATTAATTCCTTGTAGATGATAGGCATGAGGGATGCAGTGTTTGTTTATGAGTTCGGAGGCGAAATTCCTAATGGAGAGGAGAATGTAACAACTCATATGTTACGTATCAGAGGATAGTAAAATAATTCTATTTAGTTCATAATTAGTCATGTTGCTCCCTAATTTTAGTATGAGGTCCATGGGGATGGGAAACAGGTCTATAATTTTTATTGTATCTTTTTTATGAGCATTTTCCGTTTGTAATTTTCTGTTTTACCATAACTCTCAATAGGGACTGTATTAGGTGTTCTAACTAGTCGCGTTGCATCGGGATTGTGGTTGGCCATCTGTAAAGTGACAACATTAAGAAAATTGTGTGGGTTGGAAGAAATTGTTGTTTTGAGGTTTTATTTTTGTTTGTGTAATGATACGGATTTCGCTCGGACCTAATCGATCGCTAAACCGACCAAGACCATTCGATTCCCGCATACGCTAACTCTGGGCATACAACACATCAGAACAAATAACATAAGACTTTTATAAACATCATAATAATGTTACATCAGAGTACAAAATATATCAGAGTATATTGAAATATAATACAGTGGAAGATTAATTTACAATAAATGTAATACAGTGCACAGCGGAAAATAAATAAACTAGCACAGTGGAAGACTATCAGCGCTCTATACACAGCTTAAAGCTTCAATCCAGAATCCTTCTCAATAAATGAATATCTGCAAAACAAACCACTCGACTACCCGTGTGGAAAATAGGGGCACCCGAGTTTGCAAGGGAAAATCAGACTACAGGTCAGTCATGGGACTGGTGTGAGAACCTCTACAGTTAAAAACTTATATAAATGATAAGGCAAATCACAGGACCACGCTGCTAATGAGGAACGGGTTTAACCCTATGAATTCCGGTGTATAAACAACAATCAATAATTATGGATCTACTATGCATCAATCAACATGCAAATTCCCAACCTATCCATTTAGCTTAATCACCATATTTAGATTTTCCAAATCCAATTCAATTTACAGAAATTATTCCTTTGGACTTTATTTCCCGATTTTTATTTCAATTCATTTTGAAATACATATCTAACTTTTATATCAAAGTATATTTCACTTCGGGATTTCAAACCAAAATCTTTGGAAATATGAATTCCAAAACGTAACAATGCATACAAACAAGTATGCAACCAAATATCGGGCTCCCCTTAGAGAAGGCAAAGGGCACGTACCTAAGCAACTCGATATATATATATATATATATATATATATATATATATATACACACACACACACACCTCCCATACATGGAGCAGGCTACACACTGACCACTCACCCTAAGGCACTGGATCCCATCCATACTTTTGGTAGACCGGGTTACCAAATCTTTAGCCACATACCAAATCATTTCATATTACGAAGTAGGGAAAATCATTTCACAACATAATAATCACAAGTACTTTCATAATAGTACTTCACATCAGCAGTTCACACATATAATTAGTCACTATTAATCACATAACCTTTGAGCTCGTACGTCTCAAAGAAGGGTGTTAAGCAAGATAATAAATTCTCTGCCACCAAACAGATATATCATCAATAGCAACTAATAGGTTATGTGTTGAACCACAATGTAAAACATAATACATTTCTAAATCATTTTAGAAATCATCGGGTTTAGGCCTTGAAATCCTTTCTGTTTCATAAAACATTTTTATAAAACATTCCCTGTCCAAAATCGGGAATGCATTTCTTTTCACTTAAGAAAATTATCATTTCAAAATCATTCATTAAATTTGAAATGAACTCAACAACATCGCTACACATCTCATAGTCAAATCGTGAAGTGTTTCACAAGATGTTAGCATACAAATATTTTTACCCAACCCAATGCTAAATGTAAAAGCATATCTTGCTCATAAACTGGTCGAGCACCATACAAACAATCAATCACAATCCATACCAATAACCAAGTATATTTGGTTTATCTCGTGTTTTGGTAAATTACTAATTACCATTTATCCATTCAAATCTAATTAAAGATTTATTAAAACTCCACTTAGTTTTAATATTTATATACTAAATCCAATTTGATATTAAATACAAGGCTCTGAATAGAAAATATATCGGCTTATATTCAATATCAAATTCTGAAATCAACAAATATCATATTGGAATAACGATATATTTATCTTCCAAATTCCTCCACAATATCCGTATAATCACGGAATCCAACATCAAAATATTCTGAAGATAATTTCGATTCAAATCAATTCTAATTCATATATTGGAAATTCTGGTTATTTTTAAAAACCATTTCAAATCCAATTTATTTATTTAAAAATATTGGATTATAATTCTAGTTCATAACTAGTTCATTTTGATAAAATATATTTTTATCTTTTCAAATATGGAATTTTTCATTCCAATTCTTCCCAAATCATTTATTATGATTTTACACAAATTATTTATATATTTAATAATTTTATTAAGGCCTGTACAGTCGATTTCCATAAACGGTCATCGAACTGCACTTACAACGACCTTTTACAAATTTGATTTGGACATAATTCCAAATCCGACCGTTAGATTTCAAATCACTCATATTCTTTAGAAAGCTCTTTTCGATACGAACCCAACGGTTCCCGTTTTAGGAGAATCCGACGGTCGAATCTCTCGTAATGTCCGTTCGAAGTCAATGGTCAAAATTCGAGAACTACCGCGGCGCAGCGCTTTCTATTCAGGCCATTATACATATAATATATATTATATATATTTCGTCTATTTTAATTCAAAACATATTTTATAAATCGTTTTAATTTCGTTTTAAAAACGATTTCACCTTTCATTTCAATTTTTAATCAAAATCGAATATTCCATTACATGAAAATTTTATACATCTCATACATAAGTTAAAAATAATATTTTTAACAAACCATTATTTATTTCATTCACACTTCATGTGTGTGTATATATATATATGCATTTCACCTTTTATATATATTCATATATATATTTTCCACATTTCATATATATATTTTCCACATTTCATATATATATTTTATTTCATACTTCATATATATTTTTTCCACATTTCATATATATATTTTTCACATTTCATATATATATATATATTTTATTCCATATATATATATCACATTTCATATATATATATATATATATATATTTTATTCCATATATATATATCACATTTCATATATATATATATATATATTATTCCATATATATATATCACATTTCATATATATTTTTTATTTTATATATATATTTCACATTTCGTATATATATTTTTATTTTCATCTCATATAATTTTCACAACGCTGTATATATAATTTTCACAATGCATGTATATATAATTTTCACATCGTATATATATATATATTATTTTCACATCATATATATATATATAATTTATTTCATTTCACATCATGATCAATTTATTTCATTTCACATCACGATCAATTTTCATACAAAATACAATCAAACAAGTCGTCTATGGTCTGTGGACGACGAGGAACAGTTCATATAAGCAGTTATAAAATAAATAACTGTACAGAAATAATTTTAGTGAGAAATTCTCACTTTGATCAGTTTTAATTTCTGAATTTCTTGTCACGTTCAAATTTCCCTGAAATTCTAAAGTGCTCCATTTTGTCCTGGTTTGTTCCATTGCATAGCTTTCATTTTTTGATTCCAACGCAAGTTGAATCGATCGATTTTGTCTCTGTTTGCGCTAGATATGATATTATGAACGTTTAATCACTTACATATAATTAAACTAACTAATTAACTAATTCTTTAACCCCCCTTAACCTTATCTTCCCTGTCCTCTTCTTCGTTGAAAACCCCGTATCCCTTAACCCACTTCTCATCCGCTCGCTGACCTCATGCGCCCCACCATGCTTTGATTAGAACCACATCTGACGCCCCTACGACGGAGTGCTTGACCTCGCTACCCCATACCAAGAATGATGGCGAACAAGATCAAGACATCAACCACAAAATCCCGTTAGAAAACATCGCCTTTGACTCCAGAAATCAAGCAATTTACTCAATGAAAAGTAATCATGCTCGTATGAAATCAAAGAGATGGAGATGCTCTCGAATTTTTGCTTTAGAAATATGATTTAATTCAAAACCGTTAAGGAGAGATTAAGGGAATCATTTAGAATGATTTTGACTGTTCATGAAGAGGATGGCGGTTGATATTGTGAACAGAAGTTAGGGTTTGGGGGAGGAGTATTTATATAAATTAATATATTATTTAATTCATTTAATTCTCTAATTAATTCGTTTTGCGTCTGAACTCCAATCGAACTCCAACGACTGTCGCCCTTAGCCAAATACCCCATTCCGGACACAATGGGATATGTATCGTAAGCCAGTTCGGCTGTTTCGATTAGTTTTCGCTAAAATCAAAATATAAATCTATATATTGATTTTGAACGCACCTTTCAGTTTACCGGGACCACATACGGACCCCAAAAATTCCAGAAAAATAAATCTGGCCATGTTTTGATGATACGGTCCTAACAAAACTAATTTCATCGAATTTTAAGACCGATTGAAAAATGGCCATTTTCTGGTCGATCCAAATTGACTGAAATTGTCAAAACACGTTTTACTTCGCCACGCTCACATATTAATTTCAAAAATTACGAAAATTGGAATCTGGAAATAACTTGACATTCTGAATCCAACAATAGTGGTTTCGACGAAAACGGAGGTCGTTTGCAAAATGGATATTTTTAAGGGCCATTATATATATTAAAAAATATATAAATTTTACTGCGATTTTTCTGAAATTTAAGCTGGACGTATCTTAAAACTTATAAAACAAAATCCCAGTTTCTTACCTTCGTCAGAAAGATATAGTTAATCAGATTCAAATATTTCTTGTTTCGTCCAATTCTGACTTATATTGAATTCTGTATATTCAATTGAAATTTGAAATCGAATTTTCAAACTGCCGCGCCATTTCAGGCATGTTTTATATTTGAAATAAAATTATTCGTCTTAACTTCATCGAAAATAGATTTTCTGTGACGACCCAAACTTCCCAGTAAAGGAAACGCTGGATTGCTTTGAGAACAACACAAATCAGAACACAAACTGAAGAACATTTTATTGCTGATTACAACAATTACATCAAAGTACAAGAATGTAACAGAGTATGAATACTTATTACATAATAGAAATACAATAATATCAGAGTTTTAAATTACATTTAAATAGCAGAGGAAAAATAACACAAATATACAACTGGAAGGAATACACGGATACAGAGCTTTCCGAATACCGCTTCAGCTGTAAGCCAGGATCCTGTAAATATATCTGCCAAAAGCTACTCGACTGCCCGTGTGGAAAATATGGGCACCCGAGTTTGCCAGTGAAACAAACTACAGGTCAGCCATGGGACTGGTATGAGAAATCTTAACTTAACTCTTTAATAATAAGGCTAATCATAGGACCACACCGCTAAGCGGATCGGGTTTACTCCATTGGATTGCCAGTGCATAAAATAAAGTAAGACGTTAAACAATGCAATGCTTTTTAGAAAAATGAAACCATTATAAGACCCAAGTCCCATCACACAATGCAACGCAAAACGGAGGATAGGGTTTTACCTTATAATGGTCAAAAGATGCTTGATACAATAAAACGTATTTAGTATTAGTGTGTATATCTATGGGTATATATATTTCAAAAACAATTTCAATCATAATGGATTAATCATATACGACATAGTACCCCATCCTACTATGTCGCCATACTAGTTCTACAATCAAAACCGCAACGTCGTATTGGAAATTGGATTTCCATCATGAGTCGAGGCTAGGGGAAAGCTCCTCTCCGATTCGAGACACTCTAGAAAATGCCTCAGGATTCCCTGCAGTGAACCCTTGGAGCGGTAGGGCCGGTCCCCGCCTATCGGCAGTGGATTGGTTATGTATGAACACACGTTTCCCGGTTCCTTTGAACCTATAGTATGACCACTAACGGCCTATAAAAATCCGACGCACCTCAAAATTCATCATCCACATAAGTAAAATGCCAGCCAGTTTAAGCACTGACACTACCACTAGCTAGAAAGAAACGTGTGCACTCCCTACGGTCCATATTCCGTTTTTGACTCATACCGGGGTGTGAGGCTCGCGAAGTCATGATATACACAAAGCTATGCCATAATAGGCTATACTTTGATCATCCCACAAGGCCCTGCTTTTCAACAAAAGCCTTGATCATTTGCATCTTGGCGTGCCACATTGACAATTCACGCCATGCGATCAATCACTATTAATATATACCAGGGTGTTAAGCAGAGAATAAATTCTCCACCACCAAACAGACATACATTAACAGAAATCGATTTAATTCACACGGAACGAAATCCAATGTCAGATACGCATCCATTTACTAGCTTATGCTTTGGGTCTGAGCGAAAACCAAATTCGAACAATCAACAATAGTCCAGACGGCCACCACTGAAGCCTCTTCAAGGTAGCTACTCCCATCAAGGGCCTCTGTAGCAACACATCCATTCGATGTGAAGATCGTAGGTCTTCGACCACCGTCTTCATCTTCGACTCTTCGTTGTCGTGGTAATTATTCGGAATGGGTTAAACCCGGTCTTACCGAATAACTCACGTATTTTATAATTAAAAATCAGGTATTATAAAACACATCCAACGCCTCATTCCAATACAGAATATTCTTTTAAATAAAATATTCACATTATTTTATCAAAGAAAATCTTACTTTTAAAGATTTATTAAAAACTCAATTTGGTTTTAAATATCAAAAATCATTATTCAATGATTATTTAAATTTAAGAAATAAATCTTCTCTTTAACTGGGTTAAAGAACTAATGTCATTTTAAAACATAGTTCACGGTAAACCCAAAATCATCTTCCATAAAATATGGAATCTTTACAGAAATCTTATCAATATATAATCGTTATAAAATTATGTATCCGACCAATAATATAAATGGAATAACAGCAAAGCCTCTTAAATTCCATATGTAGTATCGATCTTCTTTTAAAGAAGCTTATCACGGTTATTTTTAATTCAAATTCCATTCGACTCCAATTTAATATATTAAATTGGAAAACTTTACTTTTGGGAAAATTCCAACTTAAATCTTAATAAAAGATTTATAAATTCCAAATCATATTTTCACCGTCAGTCGGGTTAAAGAACACATGTCACTTAAAAACATGGTTCACAATAAACCCAACTCACGTTTCGTCTTATTTCAATTACTAAGTATAATTGAAAACTTTTAATAATCTTAAATTAAAGATTATTCCTTTCATATGGGGTTTAAGAACAGTGTTATTTAAGACACTATTCACGACAAATACAAAATCCAATTTATTCAATTTAATCTTCAATTAGATATTAGCAAATTGGAAAACTTCATTAAATCTTAATTTAATGATTTTTTCTAGTTAATAACTAGCTCATTCAATTATATATATTTTTCTAAAATATATTCTTTTCTAAAATATTCTTTTTCTAAGACATTTTCTAACATATTCTTCATTGGAATGTGACTCACTCAACAACCATATATTGTGTGTAATCAACAATCATGATAAATAATTATTAAACATCCAAATGACAACCAAAGTGGACTTTATGACTGTGTGAGCATTACAGTAAATAACTAACGCTCATCACAGACTGTCAATCCATCGATTGACAGAAAACTAGATATTGGGATTAGTGTGTGTCCAATATCATCCCAAAACCCGTGTGGGGTTTCATCCATCAAACAAATAATAAATTATTTGTGCACTTGGGCGATGTGTGAAAATTATCGTCCCAATCACAAAAACAAATCGAGTACCTTGTAAATGGGAGTGTAATATTCAAACTTGAATATACTAAACATTTATCTCTAATATATCAAATATTTCAACCTCACAGGCATATGTTCCAATTCTTTTTATTGTGAACAAATGGCAATAAAAATCTAGCCTTTTATTTTCATTCTTTTTATTGTTAACAAATGACGATAAAAACCTTAACTTTTATTTCAATCCTCTTTATTGTTAACAAATGATGATAAAATCTTAACTCTTATTTATTTACCAAAAGTATTTTTTTGATCTCATTCATTTATAAATGACAAAATGAATATTTTACTACCTCCTTTTTTTTAAAAAAATGACAAAAATGTCTCTTTTATTCTAATTCTTTTAAAGTGACAAAAATTGTAATTTTGTCTAATTCCCTTTAATGTACAAAATATGATCATTTTGTCAAATTCCTGTCAATGTACAAAATATGATACTTTTGCCTAATCTTTTAAATGTAACAAAATATGATAATTTGTCTAATCTTTTAATGTGATAAAAATGACTATTTTGTCTAACCCTTTTAATATAAACAAAAATGTTTCTTCTATTCACTAATCAAGTTTGACACAAAAAATGGTATTTTTCTAATTCAACACTTCATATTATAATCAATATGATAACAAAAACATAATATCTAATTCTACACTTTTATTGTAATAAATATGACAATAAAAACATAATTTCTTTTTATTGAAAATGGATGTTACATAAAAATCTGTTCTTTTTATTTAGGACCATTTTACATAAAGATGTAATCTTAAATTTTTATTCTTCAAAAAAAAAAAAAAATTTTACATAAAAATATAATTCTCTAATTTTATTCTTTAGTTTCATAGAAAATGTAAACTTCTATTTAATCTTTTAATTACATAAAAAAATGTAAATTTCTATTAATCATTTTTACTTACATATAAAATGTAAATTCCTTTATTTCCTTTATTCCCTTTATTTACATTGAAAAATGTAAATTCTTTTAATACTTTTTGTTTACATTAAAAAAAAATGTAAATTCTTTTTATTTACATAAGAAAAATGTAAATTTCAATAGTTTGATTTGATTACATATAAAGATGTACTTTTTTATACTTCATTCTTTTTAATGTATAAAAATACACCTTTTCCAATTCATTCTTTTAAATGAATAAAAACATACAATTCCTAATTCACTATTTTAAATGTATAAAAATATACATTTTCTAATTCATTCCTTTAAAATGACCCAAATTGATAAATTTGCCTAATCCTTTTAATGTAAACAAAATGACAAATTTGTCTAATTCTTTTTAATGTAAACAAAATATGAATTTTGTTATATCCTTTTTAATGTAAACAAAGTATGATAAATTTTGTGTAATCCTTTTTATGTAAACAAAATGTAAATTTTGTCAAATTCTTTTTAATGTTAACATAATATGAATTTTGTTATATCCTTTTTAATGTAAACAAAATATGATAAATTTTGTGTAATCCTTTTTATGTAAACAAAATGTAAATTTTGTCAAATTCTTTTTAAATAAACAATAATGTAAATCTTTGTCTATTCCTTTTAAATATACAAAAATGTATATTTTTCTACTCTTTCTGTTATTAACATAAAAAATGGGTCTTTAATGTGAAACATATTTCATAATGAAATATGTATATTTTTCTACTCTTTTTGCTTGTAACTAAATTGACAAATAAAACTTGTCTTAACATTCTACTAGAATATAAATAGAAAGGTAACTTCTAATTTGAAAGTAAAAATGCAACTTTTATTTTAATGTTTTATTTGCATTAGTGAATGTAAATAAAAGAAAAAACTTATTTTCAATGTATATTTGCACTAGTGAATGCAAATAAAAGAACAAACTATATTTTAATGCATATTTGCATTTGTGAATGTAAATAAAAGAACAAACTTTATTTTCAATACATATTTGCGTCTGTAAATGCAAATAAAAGAACAAGTTTTATTGACAATTAAAAAAAAGTGATTTTATTTGTTAAATAAGTTCTACATTTCTAACCTAAACAAATAAAAAGTTAATTTTTATTTGTTTGCAGCTCTATTTTAATGGAACATTTCATTCAAAAAGGTGATTTCTATTTTAACATATGCTTCTGTTCTAATATAATATGTTAAACAAAATGATAATTTACTCTAATCTTTTTATTTATTTAAATCAAGCATGAAAATAAAAAAAATATTGTTTTTATTTTATACTTCAAATGTTGACACACATGAATATAAAATATTCTATATATACAATAATATATGATTTTATCGTATACACAAGATTCTAACAACCATAAATACACAATCACAATCAATCATTCATCAAAATCACAGCACAGTCAAACTTTTAAATGAATATATACATACAACCTGAATTCCAACGCTTGTCGTTTCGCTGAATTTCGTTAAGATTTGAACAAGTTACGATTGTTTAAAGATTTGAATATTTAAATAGATAATTAATTTAATAATTATCAACCTCAATTACTGTGTTGACCAAATCAGGGTCGCGCCCCCTTTGTTTCTTCTTCGTTGATTACCTTCAGACAAAATCGAACCCACCCATCGATGACCGGGGCTTCACGTCGCACCTCCTACCGTTGATCAGAAGTCGATCTATTGCCGCCATACGAACGCCTAGACCACCACCTCCCTCTAACGTGAAGCTCGCTGAACTAGAAGGGCCCACCGCCTGGGGAAGTGCGCTCGAAAACCGTGCCTTGCTGCTCGAAAATTGGCCAAACCATGACGTGAAACATCATCACAATCGATCATCTTGAAGAGCTCGAAACGCTCTTGAATTCCTGTATTGAAATCCCAATTTAATTCTTTGTAATTCGAGGGAAATTTGGGGGATTTCGTGTGAGCTTCGTGGCCATCGATTTGGTCTAGAGGCGGCTTGGTCTGATTAGAATTAGGGTTTGACTAATTGAGGTTTATTTATAATATAATATTAATAAATTCATTAATTCACAAATTAAAGCCCGTTAGCCCTTTTCAATTCCAATTTTAGCCCAACAAAAATTGTTCCTAGGCAAATACCCACGTTCCGGATGCAATGGGCTAGCTCTCGTCAGCCCGCTTGATTGTCTTCAGTCTATTTTCTTTATTTTAAAATATAATTCAATATATATTTAATTCAAACGTACATTTTAAATTATCGAGGCCACATACTAACACTAAAAATTACAGAAAAATTATTTCTGGTTATGTTTTGACGATACGGTTCTAACAAGACTAATTTCATCAAATTCCGAGATCGTTTGAAAAATGGCCATTTTCAAGTCGATCAAATTTGACTGAAACTGACAAAATACATTTTCCTTTGCCACGCTCACATATTAATTTGAAAAATTATGAAAATTGAAACCTAGCAATAATTTGACATTCCGGTTCCAACAAAAGTGGTTTCGTCGAAAACCGAGGTCGTTTGAAAAATGACTATTTTTAAGGGCTAAATATTATATTAATATATATATATACACAAATTCTACAACGACTTTTCTAAATTTAAAATTGGACATAACTTTCTATTTATAAAGTGAAATTTCAGTTTTTCAGATTCATTGGAAAGATATGATTAAACAGATTTAAATATTTCTGGTTTCGCTAAATTCTGATTTAAAATGAATCCTGTACAGTCAGTTAAAGTTCAAATTCAAATTTTCAAACTGCAGCGCTGTTTTAAACTCCTTTTATAATTAAATTAAATTTATTCATTTTAATCTCGATTTGAATAAATTTTTGGTCGTTATTATTTTTAAAACAAATTATTTTAAATATTAAAATCCATTAAAATTTCTAAAATAAAAATTTTAAATTGGCCCCAAAATTCCGGGCTGTTGCAATCGTCCCCACTTAAAATCTTTTTGTCCTCGAAAAGGAACGTAGCTAAAAGTTGTTTAATTAACTAACTCAACTTTAATTTTTTTATTTATTGGTTTAATTAATTATCATTCTAATATTTTAATTAGTGACACTAATTATCAAACATCATAACCAACAATCAATTAGGTGATTAACTTTTCAAATATATATATATAACTTTTGTATATAGCCAAAAATCATATTTTTATTGCAAATCACAGCAATGTGTACTAACTATGTTTTGTTTCTCATACCAGTCAATGGAAATATATAGATATACCACCTTCGAAACTCGAACCTAAATTCTGATGATGGTGCACCGATCATCAGAATTATCTTCGGGCAACTAGAGTGTGATTCTATATCTATCTAGTGTATTAAAACTTCGAATATCCGTTAATTACTCGTATATTCGAAACCTTAATATACTTGATTGTCCACGTTAAAATATAGTAATATACTAAAATACGTATTTTAAGATAAAATTTTCAAAACTAAATTTGTTTTCAGTTTTATTTTTAAGAAAATAATACTCTTCACACTCGTTCTAGGATACTACTGATCCCATCTCTAACGAGTTATTCTTATTGGATATTTTTAATCCAATCTCTGATGAATTCTTTCGTTCGGTTCTAATGTGTCTTGTTCTCGAGCTCTGTAAACCAAAGCTCTGATACCAGATGTGAAGACCCAAACTTCCCAGTAAAGGAAAGCCTGGATTGCTTTGAGAACAACACACATCAGAACACAAACTGAAGAACATTTTATTGCTGATTACAACGATTACGTCAAAGTACAAGAATGTAACAGAGTATGAATACTCATTACATAATAGAAATACAATAATAACAGAGTTTTAAATTACATTTAAATAGCAGTGGAAAAATAATACGAATATACAACTGGAAGGAATACACGGATACAGAGCTTTCCGAATACCGCTTCAGCTGTAAGCCAGGATCCTGTAAATATATCTGCAAAAAGCTACTCGACTGCCCATGTGGAAAATATGGGCACCCGAGTTTGCCAGTGAAACAAACTACAGGTCAATCATGGGACTGGTATGAGAAATCTTAACTTAACCATCTAATAATAAGGCTAATCACAGGACCACGCCGCTAATGCGGAACGGGTTTACTCCGTTGGATTGCCAGTGCATAAATAAAGTAAGACGTTAAACAACACAATGCTTTTTAGAAAAATGAGACCATTATAAGACCCAAGTCCCATCACACAATGCAACGCAAACTGGAGGATAGGGTTTTACCTTATAATGGTCAAAAGATGCTTGATACGATAAAACGGATTTGGTATTAGTGTGTATATCTATGGGTATATATATATTTCAAAAACAATTTCAATCATAATGTATTAATCATAGACGGCATAGTACCTCATCCTACTATGTCACCATACTAGTTCTACAATCAAAACCGCAAGGTCGAATTGGAAATTGGATTTCCATCATGAGTCGAGGCTAGGGGCAAGCTCCTCTCCGATTCGAGACACTCTAGCAAATGCCTCAGGATTCCCCGCAGTGAACCCTTGGAGCGGTAGGGCCGGTCCTCGCCTATCGGCAGTGGATTGGTTATGCCTGAACACACGTTTCCCGGTTCCTTTGAACCTATAGTATGGCCACTAACGGCCTATAAAAATCCGAGGCGCCTCAAAATCCATCATCCACATAAGTAAAATGCCAGCCAGTTTAAGCACTGACACTACCACTAGCTAGAAAGAAACGTGTGCACTCCCTATGGTCCATATCCCGTTTTTGACTCATACCGGGGTGTGGGGCTCGCGAAGTCACGATATACACAAAGCTATGCCATAATAGGCTATACTTTGATCATCCTACAAGGCCCTGCTTTTCAACAAAAGCCTTGATCATTTGCATCTTGGCGTGCCACATTGATAATTTACGCCATGCGATCAATCACTATTAATATATACCAGGATGTTAAGCAGAGAATAAATCCTCCACCACCAAACAGACGTACATTAACAGAAATCGATTTAATTCACACGGAACGAAATCCAATGTCAGACATGCATCCATTTACTAGCTTATGCTCTGGGTCTGAGCGAAAACCAAATCCGAACAATCAACAATAGTCCAGACGGCCACCACTGAAGCCCCTTCAAGGTAGCTACTCCCATCAAGGGTCTCTTATAATAACCCTAAAATCTAGGCCAGTTTAAAATTTTTATTTTGGCAATTTTAGCGAATTTTGATTATTTAAAATGTATTATTTTAAATAATAACGACGAAAAATTTATTTTGAAGAGAATTCGAATGTATATATT
This sequence comes from Allium sativum, assembly GCA_030737875.1. Classification (NCBI taxonomy): domain Eukaryota; kingdom Viridiplantae; phylum Streptophyta; class Magnoliopsida; order Asparagales; family Amaryllidaceae; genus Allium; species Allium sativum. The sequence continues at coordinate 259,212,250 of CM060909.1, read as the reverse complement.
ATATAGATCGTCGTTAGAATATAAATAATTATTTTAAATTATAAAAGGAATTGAAAATGACGCGGTAGTTCGATAATTCGATTTCAAACTTCAAATGAATGTACCGGGTGCAAAATAAACTGTATTTTAGTGAACCCAAAAATATTTGAATCTAATTGAGAATATCTTTCAAACAAATCCGAAAAATCAAAATCTCATAGCGGGAATCAAAAGATATGCCCAGTTGAAAATTCTGAATAGTCGCTATGGAATTTCGGCCCCTGAAAATAGCCATTTTGCAAACGACCTCGGATTTCGACGAAACCACTATTGTTGGATCCGTGATGTCAAGTTATTGCTAGGTTTCAAATTTCATAATTTTTCGAATCAATATGTGAGCGTGGCAAAGGAAAATGCGTTTGACCAGTTTCAGTTGATTTTAATCGACTGGAAAATGGCCATTTTTCAAATGGTCTCAGAATTCGACGAAACTAGTTTTGTTAGGACCGTATCGTCAATACGAAGCTAGAAAATATTTTTCTGGAATTTTTAGAGTTCGTATGTGGCCCCGGTGGATTTAAATGCGCATTCAAATTCAATATATAGAGTTACAGGTTGATTTTAACGAAAACTGATCGAAACAGTCGAATCAGCTTACGATACATATCCCATTGTGTTCGGAATGGGGGTATTTAGCTAGGGACGACAGGCGGTGGGTCATGTTTTGAGATCGAATGGTAAAGTAACTTTTTAGAGAATAAAAATAAAATAAAATATAAATAATTATATGCATATACCCCCCTTCTTTCATTATACAGATCGAGAAAATAAAATAAAAAAACCTTCAAGACAAAACCCACCACCGCCCAGGCCATCACCGCCGCGCCGCCTCGATCCGCCCTCCCCCACGCCGACGCGACCCCCTGCTGCCCCTCCTTCTCTCTCCTCCTCGCTGGAACCGAAAACCCCCAACGCCCAGTCCCCAAATCGACATCCCCCTGACCAGGCGCCGTCGCCCTCCACCCTCCCCCGAGACTGTAGCGCCGCCTCCTCCCCATATCCGACCACCTGCGATGGCGCAACACCCCCTGCCTTTCCAATCGATTGCTGAAACCCCCTCCCTCTTAGAAAACACTGTAAGTTTTTTATATTATATTTATTATTTTTCTTTCTTTATTTAATATGAATAAGTTTTAAAAAGGATTAATAAAATCAGTTTTTGTTTATAGAAAACATTTTATAGAAGGTTAAAAATAAAATTTTTATACTATAGAAAGATTAAAGATGTAATTTTTATATAGTGGAAATGTTAAAGATGTGATCTTTATGGTAGTAGCAATGTAAAGATATGATTTTTATAGTGATGAAAGAGAAAAGGCGAAATCTTTATGTATAGAATAACGATGTAAAAATAGAATTTTTATATATTGAATAACAAAGGAAAAAATCCATTTTTATATATTATATAGCAAGGTAAAAATTCCATTTTTATATATTGAATAGAAAGGTAAAAAAAGTCGATTTTTTTTTGAATAGCGAAGAAAAAAATTCGATTTTTACGTATGTAGAGAATACGGGCAAAGAAAGTGACAAGAGGCAAGAACGGCGAAGATTTCTGCATAAGAAGAGTCGTGGGTTTGGATTAGCAATTCTGTGAGAACTTCTCACCTTTTAATTTGATTTTCTAGCTGAAATATATACTAGGATGCAGACGGTGTTTAGTAGCACCCGACACCCGTCGTCCACAGACCATGGACGGCTTGTATGCTTGTTTGTTTGATTTTGATGTGTAGTTGATTGTGTGATGTGAAGTGAAACGAAATAAAATATTTATATAGTTAAAAATATTTTATAGTTAAAAATAGAATTTTTAACGTGTATATGAAAGGAAATAAAAATAAACAAATCGGATGATTTGTTTATATACACACATTTGACTGATATTGATTGGGACGATAAATTTTACACACCGCCCAACTGCACAAATGAAATCTGTGTTTGATTGTTTGAAACCCCACACGGGTATTGGGATGATATATGACATACACTAATCCCAATAGTTAGTTGTATGTCAATCGATTAATTGACAGACTGTTATAAGCGTTGAATATTTATATCTGATGCTTATACAGTGTAGAATGCACTTTGGATGATGGTTGATTATTCATCGTTGTTATTGTATACATGTGTTGTAGAAAATCCATATAATTAACATTATCTGGTAATTAATTGGGCCTCATTCCAGTTTAGAGGTAGAAATATTTGAAAAAGAAATATTTGAAATAGAATATTTGAAATAGAAATATTCGAAATGGAATATTTGAAAATATCAATATATGAAGCCGGGTTGATTAGATTTACGCCGTTTTGACATGAACGATATTTATATCGATTTTATTCATTTTATAACGAATATCGAAAGTGATTTCAAAATCTGAAATTTTGAAAAGAATTGAAATTCGAATTAGATTGAATAAAAATGAATTCAAATTGAAATTGAATAGAAATGAATTCAAATTGAAATTGGATAGAAGTGAATTCGAATTGAAATTGAATAGAAATGAATTTGAATAGAATTGAATTCGAATTGAAATCGAAAGGAATTGCATTCGAATTAAATTGAAATTGAATTGAAATCAATTTGAAATCAATTTAAAATCAATTTAAGACGAATTTATATTGGAATATTCAATTTAGATTTGAAATTGAATATGAAGTTGAAACCATTTTGAAAATGAATTTAAAACGATTTATAAAATACGTTTTAAAAGGAAATCGACGAAGTATATATTATATATATTATATATATAATATAATGGCCTGAATAGAACGCGCCGCGCCACGGCAGTTCGCGAATTTCGACTATTGACTCCGAACGGATATTACGGGAGATCCGACCGTCGGATTCTCCTGAAACCGGAACCGTTGGGTTCGTATCGAAAAGCGCTTTCTAACGAATGTTAGAAATTAGAAATCTAACGGTTGGATTTGGAATTATGTCCAAATCAAATTTGAAAAAGGTCGCTGTAAGTGCAGTTCGATGGCCGTTGATGGAAATCGACTGTACAGGCCTTGATAAAATTATTAAAAATAGTAGTAATTTGTGTAAAATCATAAGAAATGATTTAGAAAGAATTGGGATGAAAAACTCCATATTTGAAAAGATAAAAATAGATTTTTATCAAAATGAACTAGTTTTGAACTAGAATTATAATTCTATTTATTTTTAAATAAATAAATTGAATTTGAAATGGTTTTGAAAATAACCAGAATTTCCAATGATTGCATTGAAATGGATTTGAATCGAAATTGTCTTCGGAATATTTCGATGTTGGATTTCGTGATTATACAGATGTTGTTATGGAAATTTGAAAGATATATATATATATATATATATATATATATATATATCGTTATTTCCAATACGATATCTGTTTGTCGTAGAATTTGATATTGAATATAAGCCGATATATTTTCTATTCAGAGCCTTGTATTTAATATCAAATGTGATTTGGGTTTGTCGTGAATGGTGTTTTCATTAACACTGATCTTAAGCCCAGTTGAGAAAAGATTAAATCTTTTTATTTAGATTTAATGAAGTGTACCAATTAAATAATATTTAATTGAATTGATATTGATTTTTGGGTTTATCGTGAACAGTGTTTTAAATAACACTTGTTCTTTAACCTGATAATTAATGAATGTGATTTTGGGTTTATTGTGAGGCGTGTTTTAAATGACATTGGTTCTTTAACCCAGTTAAAGACAGGATATTGATTTCTGTGAAGATTAAAACTAAGTGGAGTTTTAGTGAATCTTTAATTAGATTGAAATGATCGAGAATGGAGTATCACCAATTTTTCCCCAGGCGATAGTTAAATCTTTAATTAGATTTGAACGTGAAATGGTAATTGAATTTACCGATAACACCGTGGTGTTAGATATGAAGTATTACCAGTTTTACTTCATGGGATGAATTGGTTGGAATTGGGGAATAAAATAAATGATTACTCCGGTGTGGTTCGCTAATCCCGACTAGTTTGAATTGATATTCAAAAGAAGATTAAAGAATAAATTTAAAAGAGTTTATCTTTGATAAAATTAATGAGAACCTTTCCCAAAGAATATTCTGAATTGGAATGAGGCGTATGTTGTGTTTGTGTAACACTTGTTAAATATATACGCGAGTTATTCAGAAAAACCGGGTTTATCCCATTCTGAATAAATGTTTCGACGTGGTGTCGAAGATGAAGACGGTGGTTGAAGACCGGAAGTCTTCACATCGTTTGGGTGATTACTGATGATCTTGATTGGGCTGTACACCCAAGATGAGGGAATCGGTCGGTGGTCGTCCAGATGTGCTTGGAGATCGATGGATATGCGAGGAAAGTGCCTCCGGTTTCGTTCAGACCCAGAACGAACTTGTAAATGGACTGTGTGTCTGACATTGGATTTCAGTATGTGTGATTGATTTCTATTAAATATATATCTGTTTGGTGGCGGAGAATTTATTCTCTTACTTAACGCCCTTCTCTGAGACGTACGAGCTCAAGGGTTATATATTGATGGATATCCATCGCATGGAATGAATTGCCTATGTGGCATGCCTAAGTGGCAAATGATCGAGGCTTCTGTTGAAAAGCAAAGTCTTGTGGTTGATGATCAAAGCACCGCCTGTGTGGCATAGCTTTGTGTAACGTGAATTCGCGAGCCTCACACCCCGGTTGTGAACCAGAAACGGGAGAGGACCTCAGGGAGGGCATGCGTTTCCTTCTAGCTAGGGTTGTGTCAGTGACCTACCAGCCCTGATATTTATATACTTTTCACCTATGTGGTTGTTGCTATTGCGAGGCGCCTCTGTTAGATCGGACGATCCGGGTCCGATGGAGCCATTCGTTGGCTCATTTACGCTCCAAAGGGTGGGGAAACGCAGTGTTCAGGAATTTTAATCCTCATCGGTGGACCGGCCCTGTCGCTCCAAGGCTTGATTGAGTACTTGCCTCAGACATAGGCTAGATTGTCTCGAATCGGTAGAGGACGATCTCTGGCCTCGGTTCATAGATGGAAATCCAACTTCCAAATACGTGACATTTGCGGTTTTATTTGTAGAGCCTAGTATTGCGATTTAATATCTGGGGAGATTGTAATAACCTGGAAATCTGGGCCAATTTAAAATTTTATTTTGGCAATTTTAGCGAATTTTGATTATATAAAATGAATTATTTTAAATAATAACGACGAAAAAATTATTTTGAAGAGAATTCGAACGTATATATTATATAGATCGTCATTAGAATATAAATAATTATTTTAAATTATAAAAGGAATTGAAAATGACGCGGTAGTTCGATAATTCGATTTCAAACTTCAAATGAATGTACCGGGTGCAAAATAAACCGGATTTTAGTGAAACCAACAATATTTGAATCTAATTGAGAAAATCTTTCCAACGAATCCGAAAAATCAAAATTTCATAGCGGGAATCAAAAGATATGCCCAGTTGAAAATTCTGAATAGTCGCTATGGAATTTCGGCCCCTGAAAATAGCCATTTTGCAAACGACCTCGGATTTCGATGAAACCACTTTTGTTGGATCCGTGATGTCAAGTTATTGCTAGGTTTCAAATTTCATAATTTTTCGAATCAATATGTGAGCGTGGCAAAGGAAAACGTGTTTGACCGGTTTTAGTTGATTTTAATAGACTGGAAAATGGCCATTTTTCAAACGGTCTCAGAATTTGACGAAACTTGTTTTGTTAGGACCGTATCGTCAATACGAAGCTAGAAAATATTTTTTTCGAATTTTTAGAGTTCGTATGTGGCCCCGGTAAAATTTAAATGCGCATTCAAATTCAATATATAGAGTTATAGGTTGATTTTAACGAAAACTGATAGAAACAGTCAATCAGCTTACGATACATATCCCATTGTGTTCGGAATGGGGGTAATTAGCTAGGGACGACAGGCAGTGGGTCCCGTTTTGAGATCGAATGGTAAAGTAACTTTTTAGAGAATAAAAATAAAATAAAATATAAATAATTATATGCATATACCCCCCCTCTTTCATTATACAGATCGAGAAAAAATACCGTCGAGACAAAACCCACCGCCGTCGAGGCCATCATCGCCGCGCCGCCTCGATCCGCCCTCCCCCCACGCCGACGCGACCCCCTGCTTCCCCTCCTTCTCTCTCCTCCTCGCTGGAACCGAAAACCCCCAACGTCCAATCCCTAAATCGACATCACCCTGACCAGGCGCCGTCGCCCTCCACCCTCCCCCGAGACTGTAGCGCCGCCTCCTCCCCATATCTGACCACCTGCGATGGCGCAGCACCCCCCTGCCCTTCCAATCGACTGCTGAAACCCCCTCCCTCATAGAAAACACTGTAAGTTTTTTATATTGTATTTATTATTTTTCTTTCTTTATTTAATATAAATAAGTTTTAAAAAGGATTAATAAAATCAGTTTTTGTTTATAGAAAACATTTTATAGAAGGTTATAAATATAATTTTTATACTATAGAAAGATTAAAGATGTAATTTTTATATAGTGGAAATGTTAAAGATGTGATCTTTATGGTAGTAGCAATGTAAAGATATGATTTTTATATTGATGAAAGAGAAAAGGCGAAATCTTTATGTATAGAATAACGATGTAAAAATAGAATTTTTATATATTGAATAGCAAAGGAAAATTTCCATTTTTATATAGTGAATAGCAAGGTAAAAATTCCATTTTTATATATTGAATAGCAAGGTAAAAAAAATTCGATTTTTATATATTGAATAGCGAAAAAAAATATTCGATTTTTACGTATGTAGAGAATACGGGCAAAGAAAGTGACAAGAGGCAAGAACGGCGAAGATTTCTGCATAAGAAGAGTCGTGGGTTTGGATTAGCAATTCTGTGAGAACTTCTCACCTTTTAATTTGATTTTCTAGTTGAAATATATACTAGGATGCAGACGGTGTTTAGTAGCACCCGACACCCGTCGTCCACAGACCATGGACGGCTTGTATGCTTGTTTGTTTGATTTTGATGTGTAGTTGATTGTGTGATGTGATGTGAAACGAAATAAAATATTTATATAGTTAAAAATATTTTATAGTTAAAAATAGAATATTTAACGTGTATATGAAAGGAAATAAAAATAAACAAATCGGACGATTTGTTTATATACACACATTTGACTGATATTGATTGGGACGATAAATTTTACACATCGCCCAACTGCACAAATGAAATCTGTGTTTGATTGTTTGAAACCCCACACGGGTATTGGGATGATATAATCCTAATAGTTAGTTGTATGTTAATCGATTGATTGACAGACTGTTATAAGCGTTGAATATTTATATTTGATGCTTATACAGTGTAGAATGCACTTTGGATGATGGTTGATTATTCATCGTTGTTATTGTATACATGTGTTGTAGAAAATCCATATAATTAACATTATATGGTAATTGATTGGGCCTCATTCCAGTTTAGAGGTAGAAATATTTGAAAAAGAAATATTTGAAATAGAATATTTGAAATAGAAATATTCGAAATGGAATATTTGAAAATATCAATATATGAAGCCGTGTTGATTAGATTTACGCCGTTTTGACGTGAATGATATTTACATCGATTTTATTCATTTTATAACGAATATCGAAAGTGATTTCAAAATCTGAAATTTTGAAAAGAATTGAAATTCGAATTAGATTGAATAAAAATGAATTCAAATTGAAATTGAATAGAAATGAATTCAAATTGAAATTGAATAGAAGTGAATTCGAATTGAAATTGAATAGAAATGAATTTGAATAGAAATTGAAATTGAAATCAAAAGGAATTGCATTCGAATTAAATTGAAATTGAATTGAAATCAATTTGAACTGAATTTAAGACGAATTTATATTGGAATATTCAATTTAGATTTGAAATTGAATATGAAGTTGAAACCATTTTGAAAATGAATTTAAAACGATTTATAAAATACATTTTAAAAGGAAATCGATGGAGTATGTATATTATATATTATATATATAATATAATGGCCTGAATAGAACGCGCCGCGCCGCAGCAGTTCGCAAATTTCGACTATTGACTTCGAACGGATATTACGGGAGATCCGACCGTCGGATTCTCCTAAAACCGGAACCGTTGGGTTCGTATCGAAAAGAGATTTCTAACGAATGTAAGAAATTAGAAATCTAATGGTTGGATTTGGAATTATGTCCAAATCAAATTTGAAAAAGGTCGTTGTAAGTGCAGTTTGATGGCCGTTGATGGAAATCGACTGTACGGGCCTTGATAAAATTATTAAAAATAGTAATAATTTGTGTAAAATCATAAGAAATGATTTAGAAAGAATTGGGATGAAAAACTCCATATTTGAAAAGATAAAAATAGATTTTTATCGAAATGAACTAGTTTTGAACTAGAATTATAATTCTATTTATTTTTAAATAAATAAATTGAATTTGAAATGGTTTTGAAAATAACCAAAATTTCCAATGATTGCATTGGAATGGATTTGAATCGAAATTTTCTTCGGAATATTTCGATGTTGGATTTCATGATTATACAGATGCTGTTATGGAAATTTGAAAGATATAGATATATATATCGTTATTTCCAATACGATATCTGTTGGTCGTAGAATTTGATATTGAATATAAGCCGATATATTTTCTATTCAGAGCCTTGTATTTAATATCAAATGTGATTTGGGTTTGTCGTGACTGATGTTTTCATTAACATTGTTCTTAAGCCCAATTGAGAAAAGATTAAATGTTTTTATTTAGATTTAATGAAGTGTACCAATTAAATAATATTTAATTGAATTGATATTGATTTTTGGGTTTATCGTGAACAGTGTTATAAATAACACTTGTTCTTTAACCCGATAATTAATGAATGTGATTTTGGGTTTATTGTGGGCCGTGTTTTAAATGACATTGGTTCTTTAACCCAATTAAAGACAGGATATTGATTTCTGTGAAGATTAAAACTAAGTGGAGTTTTAATGAATCTTTAATTAGATTGAAATGATCAAGAATGGAGTATCACCAGTTTTGCTCCAGGCGATAGTTAAATCTTTAATTAGATTTGAACGTGAAATGGTAATTGAATTTACCGATAACACCGTGGTGTTAGATATGAAGTATTACCAGTTTTACTTCATGGGATGAATAGGTTGGGATTGGGGAATAAAATAAATGATTACTCCGGTGTGGTTCGCTAATCCCGACTAGTTTGAATTGATATTCAAAAGAAGATTAAAGAATAAATTTAAAAGAGTTTATCTTTGATAAAATTAATGAGAACCTTTCCCAAAGAATATTCTAAATTGGAATGAGGCGTATGTTGTGTTTGTGTAACACTTGTTAAATATATACGCGAGTTATTCAGAAAGACCGGGTTTATCCCATTCTAAATAACTGTTTCGACGTGGTGTCGAAGATGAAGATGGTGGTTGAAGACCGGAAGTCTTCACATCGTTTGGGTGATTACTGATGATCTTGATTGGGTTGTACACCCAAGATGAGGGAATCAGTCGATGGTCGTCCAGATGTGCTTGAAGATCGATGGATATGCGAGGAAAGTGCCTCCGGTTTCGTTCAGACCCAGAACGAACTTGTAAATGGACTGTGTGTCTGACATTGGATTTCAGTCTGTGTGATTGATTTCTATTAAATATATATCTGTTTGGCGGCGGAGAATTTATTCTCTTGCTTAACGCCCTTCTCTGAGACGTACGAGCTCAGGGGTTATATATTGATGGATATCCATCGCACGGAATGAATTGCCTATGTGGCATGACTAAGTGGCAAATGATCGAGGCTTCTGTTGAAAAGCAAAGTCTTGTGGTTGATGATCAAAGCACCGCTTGTGTGGCATAGCTTTGTGTAACGTGAATTCGCGAGCCTCACACCCCGGTTGTGAACCAGAAACGGGAGAGGACCTCAGGGAGGTCATGCGTTTCCTTCTAGCTAGGGTGGTGTCAGTGACCTACCAGCCCTGACATTTATATACTTCTCACCTATGTGGTTGTTGCTATTGCAAGGCGCCTCGGTTAGATCGGACGATCCGGGTCCGATGGAGCCATTCATTGGCTTATTTACGCCCCAAAGGGCGGGGAAACGCAGTGTTCAGGAATTTTAATCCACATCGGTGGACCGGCCCTGTCGCTCCAAGGCTTGATTGAGTACTTGCCTGAGACATGGGCTAGATTGTCTCGAATCGGTAGAGGACGATCCCTGGCCTCGGTTCATAGATGGAAATCCAACTTCCAAATACGTGACATTTTCGGTTTTATTTGTAGAGCCTAGTATTGCGACATAGTGGGATGGGGCGCTTATGCCATCTATGATTGATACTTATGATTTGAAGTTGTTTTATACACTATGCACTTATGATAGTATCAAATGATTTGTTTTAAACGTATCAAGCATTCTTGGCTATTATAAGGTAAAAACCCTATCCTCCGGCTTGCGTTGCATTGTGTGATGGGAATTGGGTCTTATAATAGCTTCATTTTTCCTTATTTAGCATTGCGCTGTTTGTTTTATGCACTGGTGTTCTTGGGAGGAAACCCGTTCCGTGTTAGCGGCGTGGTCCCTTGATTTACCTAACTTTAAAATAAAGATTAATAACTGTTTTAGTTCTCACACCAGTCCCATGACTGACTTGGAGTTTATTGTTTTAACCTAAACTATGGGTGCCCCCATTTTGACACGGGCAGCTAGTAGTTTTGGTTTTGCAGATTTATATTCACGGGATCCTGGTTTACAGCTGGAATGATATCCGGAAAGCTTTGTATCCGTATATCTCTTCTAGTTGTGTATTGTATTATTTTCCGCTGCGATGTATTTAAATGTAATTTAAATCTCTGATATTTCTGTGTAATATTCATTTGTACTCTATCTATTCTTGTAATCTGATGCATTGTTGTAATATACAATGAAATGTTCTCCCGCCTGCGTTCTGATTTGTCTTGTCCTCACAGTAATTCGTTCTTTCTCTTCTCTTCGGAGACCGGGGAAGTTCGGGTCGCTTCATTTGGTATCAGAGCTTTGGTTTACAAAGCTCCGAGAACAAGACACATTAAACCATACGAAAGAATTCATCAGATATTGGATTAGTAATATCCAATGAGAATGACTCGTTAGAGATAGGATCAGTAGTATCCTAGAACGAGTGTGAAGAGTATATTTTTAAAGTGAAAAGCAATTTTGTTTTGAAATTTAAACCATTTCATACGCATTTGAATATTTATTTTATATCGATATGGACAATCCAATTTATAAAAATTTTGCGTATGCGCCTAGCTAGCGTGTATTCGAAGTTTTAATATATTGGATAGTTATAGAATCACACTCTAGTGCCCGGGGATAATTCTAGTGACGGGGCACCATCGCCAGTATTTATTTTCGAGTTTCGTAAGTGAGATTTCTATAAATTTCCAATTGATTGGTGTGAGAACCGAAACTAGATAGGGCTTATTGTTGTGATTTGGCATCAAAAATCTGATTTTTGACTATATATCAAAGTTATGCATTTGAAACGTTAATTCACTAATTGATTGATGGTTGTGTTGTTTGATTATTGGTTGAATAATTAAAATTTGAATCATTTAGCCAAATTGAACCAAATAGTGGATTGTATTGAAAATTTTGTCGCATTTGCTTGCATATACATGTATATCTATTGAACAGGTCATAGCAAGGAGGCTAGAGCAGAAGAATAAAATTGTTTGCCCGACAAATAGGTACATGTTTACCATAATTTACTGTTTTGTTTGGGTGATGATGATTTTATAAGCCGATTGGCTAGCCGCTTGGCTTTTTCTTTTTCTTTTTGAGATCTGAAGGCCTGTATGGCAATTTCGGGATTTTCCCGTGCTCCCGGTGCAAGGGAGGTTATGGCGAAATTTTTCGAAAATTTAGGGTGTTAGCCAAATTTTTGAAAAATTTAAAAAGTTTTTAGAAACTGAAAAGTTGAAGAACTTAAGCCGTGTTCAAAATAACGAAAGTTGAGTTGATTTGTTAAACAACTTTCGGCTTTGTTCCTTTTTGGGGACGAAAAGTTTTAAGTGGGGGAGATTGTAATAACCTGGAAATCTGGGCCAATTTAAAATTTTTATTTTGGCAATTTTAGCGAATTTTGATTATTTAAATGAATTATTTTAAATAATAACGAAGAAAAATTTATTTTGAAGAGAATTCGAACGTATATATTATATAGATCGTCGTTAGAATATAAATAATTATTTTAAATTATAAAAGGAATTGAAAATGACGCGGTAGTTCGATAATTCGATTTCAAACTTCAAATGAATGTACCGGGTGCAAAATAAACCGGATTTTAGTGAAACCAACAATATTTAAATCTAATTGAGAATATCTTTCCGACGAATCCAAAAAATCAAAATTTCATAGCGGGAATCAAAAGATATGCCCAGTTGAAAATTTTGAATAGTCGCTATGGAATTTCGGCCCCTGAAAATAGCCATTTTGCAAACGACCTCGGATTTCGACGAAACCACTTTTGTTGGATCCGTGATGTCAAGTTATTGCTAGGTTTCAAATTTCATAATTTTTTGAATCAATATGTGAGCGTGGCAAAGGAAAACGTGTTTGACCAGTTTCAGTTGATTTTAATCGACTGGAAAATGGCCATTTTTCAAACGTTCTCAGAATTCGACGAAACTTATTTTGTTAGGACCGTATCGTCAATACGAAGCTAGAAAATATTTTTCTGGAATTTTTAGAGTTCGTATGTGGCCCCGGTAAATTTAAATGCGCATTCAAATTCAATATATAGAGTTATAGGTTGATTTTAACGAAAACTGGTCGAAACAGTCAATCAGCTTACGATACATATCCCATTGTGTTCGGAATGGGGGTAAATAGCTAGGGACGACAGGCGGTGGGTCCCGTTTTGAGATCGAATGGTTAAGTAACTTTTTAGAGAATAAAAATAAAATATAAATAATTATACGCATATACCCCCCCTCTTTCATTATACAGATCGAGAAAAAAAACCGTCGAGACAAAACCCACCGCCGTCCAGGCCATCTCCGCCGCGCCGCCTCGATCCGCCCTCCCCCACGCCGACGTGACCCCCTGCTGCGCCTCCTTCTCTCTCCTCCTCGCTGGAACCGAAAACCCCCAACGCCCAATCCCCAAATCGACATCACCGTGACCAGGCGCCGTCGCCCTCCACCCTCCGCCGAGACTGTAGCGCCGCCTCCTCCCCATATCTGACCACCTGCGATGGCGCATCACCCCCCTGCCCTTCCAATCGACGGCTGAAACCCCCTCCCTCTTAGAAAACACTGTAAGTTTTTTATATTGTATTTATTATTTTTCTCTTTATTTAATATAAATAAGTTTTAAAAAGGATTAATAAAATCAGTTTTTGTTTATAGAAAACATTTTATGGAAGGTTAAAAATATAATTTATACACTATAGAAAGATTAAAGATGTAATTTTTATATAGTGGAAATGTTAAAGATGTGATCTTTATGGTAGTAGCAATGTAAAGATATGATTTTTATAGTGATGAAAGAGAAAAGGCGAAATCTTTATGTATAGAATAACGATGTAAAAATAGAATTTTTATATATTGAATAACAAAGGAAAAATTCCATTTTTATATATTATATAGCAAGGTAAAAATTCCATTTTTATATATTGAATAGCAAGGTAAAAAAAATCGATTTTTATATATTGAATAGTGAAGAAAAAAAAATTCGATTTTTACGTATGTAGAGTACACGGGCAAAGAAAGTGACAAGAGGCAAGAACGGCGAAGATTTCTGCATAAGAAGAGTCGTGGGTTTGGATTAGCAATTCTATGAGAACTTCTCACCTTTTAATTTGATTTTCTAGTTGAAATATATACTAGGATGCAGACGGTGTTTAGTAGCACCCGACACGCGTCATCCACAGACCATGGACGGCTTGTATGCTTGTTTGTTTGATTTTGATGTGTAGTTGATTGTGTGATGCGAAACGAAATAAAATATTTATATAGTTAAAAATATTTTATAGTTAAAAATAGAATTTTTAACGTGTATATGAAAGGAAATAAAAATAAACAAATTGGACGATTTGTTTATATACACACATTTGACTGATATTGATTGGGACGATAAATTTTACACATCGCCCAACTGCACAAATGAAATCTGTGTTTGATTGTTTGAAACCCCACACGGGTATTGGGATGATATAATCCAAATAGTTAGTTGTATGTTAATCGATTGATTGACAGACTGTTATAAGCGTTGAATATTTATATTTGATGCTTATACAGTGTAGAGTGCACTTTGGATGAGGGTTGATTATTCATCGTTGTTATTGTATACATGTGTTGTAGAAAATCCATATAATTAACATTATATGGTAATTGATTGGGCCTCATTCCAGTTTAGAGGTAGAAATATTTGAAAAAGAAATATTTGAAATAGAATATTTGAAATAGAAATATTCGAAATGGAATATTTGAAAATATCAATATATGAAGCCGTGTTGATTAGATTTACGCCGTTTTGACGTGAATGATAATTATATCAATTTTATTCATTTTATAACGAATATCGAAAGTGATTTCAAAATCTGAAATTTTGAAAAGAATTGAAATTCGAATTAGATTGAATAAAAACGAATTCAAATTGAAATTGAATAGAAATGAATTCAAATTGAAATTGAATAGAAGTGAATTCGAATTGAAATTGAATAGAAATGAATTTGAATAGAAATTGAATAGAATTGAATTCGAATTGAAATCGAAAGGAATTGCATTCGAATTAAATTGAAATTGAATTGAAATCAATTTGAAATGAACTTAAGACGAATTTATATTGGAATATTCAATTTAGATTTGAAATTGAATATGAAGTTGAAACCGTTTTGAAAAAGAATTTAAAACGATTTATAAAATACGTTTTAAAAGGAAATCGACGAAGTATATATTATATATATTATATATATAATATAATGGCCTGAAGAGAACGCGCCGCGCCGCGGTAGTTCGCGAATTTCGACTATTGACTTCGAACGGATATTACGGGAGATCCGACCATCGGATTCTCCTAAAACCGGAACCGTTGGGTTCGTATCGAAAAGATATTTCTAACGAGTGTTAGAAATTAGAAATCTAATGGTTGGATTTGGAATTTTGTCCAAATCAAATTTGAAAAAGGTCGTTGTAAGTGCATTTCGATGGCCGTTGATGGAAATCGACTGTACGGGCCTTGATAAAATTATTAAAAATAGTAATAATTTGTGTAAAATCATAAGAAATGATTTAGAAAGAATTGGGATGAAAAACTCCATATTTGAAAAGATAAAAATAGATTTTTATCGAAATGAACTAGTTTTGAACAAGAATTATAATTCTATTTATTTTTAAATAAATAAATTGAATTTGAAATGGTTTTGAAAATAACCAAAATTTCCAATGATTGCATTGGAATGGATTTGAATCGAAATTGTCTTCGGAATATTTCGATGTTGGATTTCGTGATTATACAGATGTTGTTATGGAAATTTGAAAGATATAGATATATATCGTTATTTCCAATACGATATCTGTTGGTCGTAGAATTTGATATTGAATATAAGCCGATATATTTTCTATTCAGAGCCTTGTATTTAATATCAAATGTGATTTGGGTTTTTCGTGAATGGTGTTTTCATTAACATTGTTCTTAAGCCCAGTTGAGAAAAGATTAAATCTTTTTATTTAGATTTAATGAAGTGTACCAATTAAATAATATTTAATTGAATTGATATTGATTTTTGGGTTTATCGTGAACAGTGTTTTAAATAACACTTGTTCTTTAACATGATAATTAATGAATGTGATTTTGGGTTTATTGTGGGCCGTGTTTTAAATGACATTGGTTCTTTAACCCAGTTAAAGACAGGATATTGATTTCTGTGAAGATTAAAACTAAGTGGAGTTTTAATGAATCTTTAATTAGATTGAAATGATCAAGAATGGAGTATCACCAGTTTTGCTCCAGGCGATAGTTAAATCTTTAATTAGATTTGAACGTGAAATGGTAATTGAATTTACCGATAACACCGTGGTGTTAGATATGAAGTATTACCAGTTTTACTTCATGGGATGAATAGGTTGGGATTGAGGAATAAAATAAATGATTACTCAGGTGTGGTTCGCTAATCCCGACTAGTTTGAATTGATATTCAAAAGAAGATTAAAGAATAAATTTAAAAGAGTTTATCTTTGATAAAATTAATGAGAACCTTTCCCAAAGAATATTCTGAATTGGAATGAGGCGTATGTTGTGTTTGTGTAACACTTGTTTAATATATACGCGAGTTATTCAGAAAGACCGGGTTTATCCCATTCTGAATAACTGTTTTTACGTGTTGTCGAAGATGAAGACGGTGGTTGAAGACCGGAAGTCTTCACATCGTTTGGGTGATTACTGAAGATCTTGATTGGGCTGTACACCCAAGATGAGGGAATCAATCGGTGGTCGTCCAGATGTGCTTGGAGATCGATGGATATGCGAGGAAAGTGCCTCCGGTTTCGTTCAGACCCAGAACGAACTTGTAAATGGACTGTGTGAATAACATTGGATTTCAGTCTGTGTGATTGATTTCTATTAAATATATATCTGTTTGGCGACGGAGAATTTATTCTCTTGCTTAACGCCCTTCTCTGAGACGTACGAGCTCAAGGGTTATATATTGATGGATATCCATCGCATGGAATGAATTGCCTATGTGGCATGCCTAAGTGGCAATTGATCGAGGCTTCTGTTGAAAAGCAAAGTCTTGTGGTTGTTGATCAAAGCACCGCATGTGTGGCATATCTTTGTGTAACATGAATTCGCGAGCCTCACACCCCGGTTGTGAACCAGAAACGGGAGAGGACCTCAGGGAGGGCATGCGTTTCCTTCTAGCTAGGGTTGTGTCAGTGACCTACCAACCCTGACATTTATATACTTTTCACCTGTGCGGTTGTTGCTGTTGCGAGGCGCCTCGTTTAGATCGGACGATCCGTGTTCCCGGATTTTTCGGCCATTTAAAATATAATATTTAAATCAGATTATATATTATATTGAAATTATAATGGATTTTAATCGAATTTATTTATATTAAGGGATTTTTATATAAATAGAATATTATTTAAAACCAGGACGTTTAAATGTTGGATTTAGAATTCTGTATGGATAGAAAATGAAGTGGTTTGTTAATATTAATTTATTTATTTTTCTTAACTGTTTGAAATTTTAAGTATATCAACAAATTTTTAGGGTTTACAAAACCTATAACATATATATATATGTAAATACCTTTAAATCGACAAATGTAATGACCCAGTTCTGAATTTGGTATTAGATTTAAATGTATGGCTCCACTTTGGTATTAATAAATGGTTTTCAAATGTGGCTCCTTATAAATACCAAATTCAGATATGTAACATTTAAATGATATACATTTGAATCAAATACCCAGGATTTCCTTATAAATGATATACATATCTGTTTAAAACTAATACATCACACAACCTGTATCATTTGAATGTTATATATATCATTTAAATGTCCAATTCAGATATGTAGCTGTTCGAAAGTCGGATTCGCACACAACACAAAGAAAAAAAAAATGAATACATGTATACAATACAGGTCACAAGGTTAATACATTAATCTTGGGGTTAATACATGTATACAATACAACTTCAATAGTACAAAACACAAAGAAAGAAAATCAATAATTGTAAATCAGCTTCTTCAGGTTTTTGACGAACCAGCGAATCCATCTTGATTAAGTGAGATCTGCAAAAGAAAAAGAAGAAAACCCATTAAAAAGGGTAATTTCATGATAATAATGAACAGCAAAAGATAAAAAAAAAAGGAAGAAGAGAAAAAAAAAATGATCAATACATAGAAACATAAATAACCAGACAACAAAACATCAGGATAGGTTCCAATGTCTCAAGCATGAGTAAGGCGCAGGCAGAAAATGAGTATGGATGTGAACATGCATAATACAACAAAGTTGCATACATTCAAGAATAAGTCGAGACTAGAATAGAAGTTGTTTGCTTAAGACTATACTTTATTTTAAAATTAGTTTCAACTCATGAAGTAATTTAAATATCCGGCATCAATTTAATTTCAGTTAAAGGAACATGTGCCTCAAGAATTCGACCTTAAAAGGTGTTAGGTTATATTATGTCTGGTACTGTAAGTTTACCATACAAGATATCTAAAATAAAAAAAAAGAGGAAAAGAAAACAAAATGTAATCTTGAACTAGGATCATATCATCAGAAAATGAGATCATCAAAATCTTTACAGGAAAGAACAACACATGAAGAACTGACATGTATATTGATCAAATCTTTGTTGAACAATAAACTCACATGAGTAAACAGTAAATTTATGATATGAATTTCACTGTTTACTTATATTTAAAATGGAAATCAAATACAGTTCAGAAAATCTATATCACTGTCCCAAAGATCTCTTATTTGAATACATAGCTAGAACAGCTAGGATTAGTACAATGGACAGTGAAAGAGAAAAATGTACAGCTAAGGAAAGAAGAAATAAAATAAAATGTACGATATAAAACCAAATTTTGAACTAGAATGAATCATGAATAACAAAATCAAAAGAGATACATGCATATCTTTTGACATCAAATCCGTTCAGTACAAAAACAGCTAATAAAGAACATCAGGAAATGAATCATGAACAGCTAAGAATGGAAGGTAATCAAATCTATACGGCCAAGTAAAATAATACAATGAACATGTATAGATTTACAAATAAACCTGTGCAGACAAATCAGCTAGCATATAAATCAGAGTAGGCAGCTAAAAAAAAAAGAGAGAGAGAGAATCATATCTTTGGACATTGACAATACATAACTAAATATCTTCATATAAACAGCTAAGGGACAGTGAAGAACCAGAGTACAAACAGCTAGACAAGGGTACAATGGATAGCTGAATTAAAACAAGTATGCGTGTATAGTCATACATCAATCCTACAAATGGACAGCTAAGAAGAAATCAAATTTATATCATCAAATCCATACTGCAGACATATATTTATATCTACAGTAAGATTTTGATACAGAATTCATAGACTGGTGACTTAATTAAACATCCATTACTAAATCTACGATCTGCAATTTCAAATATCAGATTGGACGGGTCATAGCCCTGTCTCAAGAAATCCAACAAAATCCATCACCAAACCGCATTGTCCACTATCAAAACCCACGCGGAGACCAAGTATCAGTCACAGAACAGTTCGGCCACATGACTGAAATAAACAAGGAAATCAACTAGGATCTAGGAACAACTAAGCCTAAGAAAACCTATGATTCGATATCACAATAAACCGCAAGTATAAATAAGGGTCGCGCATCACAATTTTTCCAACAAAAACTATGAACGATGTAAAACAATTCAAAAACCAATTCGAGAATCAGGAAAATCAAAACAAATATTACTGCTATTTAAATAAGGAAAAAGAAAGACTTAGCTTTCGGTCGTTCACGGTGGAGGCCTTGTCTTGAATCCGAAGCGGATCTGGGTGTTTGGGTGATCATCGGGTTGCGGTAGGAAGTCGAAGTGTTTGTTGATGGTGGCTGACCGATCAAAATGGAAGCGGAGGGCCGCGAGAAAAAGGAGCGACGCCATGTTGATGAAATCAAATTAGGGGATTTAGGGTTTCTTTTTTTTCGGTTTTGAGATTAAACGAATGGAGGCGGCTTGAATGAGCAAAACGGGATCTAACGAGGGTTTAAAAGGATGAAGCGGGTCGGATCCTTTATGGGCCGTTTATGGCAAGATAAAGCCCGATTTTTCAAAAGAAAATTCATGTTTAAAAAAGTTTAATTAGTTTATAAACTTCCATTTTAATGATTCTCTCTCGTACGTTGTCGGATTTACAGACGGTCAGTTGCGTTGGGACCGTGAAGAAGAGTACTTCGAGATGGAGCGAGTCTGGTCTGGGTCTGAAGTGACTGGAATTTTTATTCAAATTAAACACCAGTTTAATTTGATTAAAATAGACTGTTATCGACGGATTTCAAATCAAGGTGAGTTAAACTCACTCAGCCCTTCCCATTTATATTTTATATAAATTGGGTTTTTGTTTTGCGTGTTCTGGTTATTAATGAAATGACGGTTTGCTAGTGATATATGATTATCGTTGATTTAATTTCTGAAATTTAAACGGTCGTTTAATTTCAGTAAAACACCAGTTATTCTGATTTGACCCGGATAAAGAAATTTCTCTGGGTTGGTCACGTTTATAAAATAAACGTATATAATTGTTGAATTGTTTGAATTGGCTGTTGGTTGATTGATGATCGTTGTAAACATTATCAGTCAAATAAAAAGGAATAGTTGATTTCCATTGATTATTGAACCTCATTTCAACATTTGTTATGATAGATGGTATGGGTCGAGTAGTTGGCATCACTTGGTTTATAAATCAATCGATTTATAAAATATGGTTTTATCGACAGTGAATCGATGATATTTGAGTTATAAATATATTTTATAACGAAAATAGATTTTTGGAAGTTATTGCATTGGAAGGGTATTTAAAAAGGGAAATAAAGATTTATTTATTTATTTATTTAAAGTTTATATAGAAATTATGAAATGGTTTTTTTTAAAATAAATTTCTTATGTCGATAAGAATTATAAAAGCAGAAAATAACCTAGCAGATAAATATTTGATCAACCGTGGGTGATTATACGAAGTTATTTAAATTAATTATATTTTAATTAATTTAAAGTGGAATTAAATAAAACTGGTTAGAAGAATAACCATGTTTTGGGTGTCGGCCATTTGAACTAAGTTAGATTTTAAGTTAGTAAGATAACTTGAAAATTGATTAATTCTAGTAAGGTTTAAAAAGAGAATTTATTATCCATTTTAGTGAATAAAGGAAATGATTGATTTGAATGATGACCGTTGGAATTAATGAGTTAATATAGTAATCACCAATGTAATGCTTTTGAGAAATCAAATGGAAAAGAAATGGTCGAGAGTTGGGAAGAGGTTAATGGATGAGATTGGTATTTTTGAACTCGAGATTTTTAAGCAAGTAATAAAAAAGTTCTAATTGGATACGATAATGAAAGGTTTACTTAAGGTTTGAATTAAGTAAAGTAAGGAGAAGATATAAAGGGTTTAGATTTAACCTGTAATTTATAAACAAAGTTTTTAAATGGAATATGAGTTTAAATGACGTTTTGAAATTGAAATATTTAATGAAGGGATTAAGTTAAACCAATGGAATTGAAAAGAGATTGTCCAAAAGGGAAGAGGGTTGAAAAGGGATTTAAATGTGAGCTTGGAAAACAAGATTGGAAATAGGAATTGAAATATTAATATCGGGTTTTTGAATTACGACTCGTGTTTATCTGAAGGTAAGAACGTTGTTGGTCAAGGTCTGAGAGGTAATTAAAATACCCCAACTTGAACGACTTCGGGACGACCTAAAGATGATACTAGTTGGTAATGGCAAGAGTGTGTGATAAGATTTCCAAAGTAACGGAAATGAGATTTCCCTAGTAACGAAATTAAAAGGAAATTGGGCAATTAATTTTAAAAGCCAAGTGATGCTGAGTACTAGATCTGTGAGTATATTTTTATGATTTCACGGATGTTTACTTGATGGTTAAATAACCGACTATCAAGTTTGACCCTTACGATTGTTGGTATTGAAAGACCGGGATCGAATGAATATTCGAAAACCATTCCGACCAACAAATACGAATATAAAGAAGAGATCAAGTGACGATCGAGATGGAGCATGTGAAGACCATAGATCTTCATAAAGCGGAAGAACCACTTACAATCTCTGATTCGACCCGGAGATATACTGGGGTTCTGTCGTGGTTGAGACTGCGGATTGCAAGGACGATCGCTACTGATCCATGGGGTGATTCCTGTATTGGATGCAGTAGGAGAGTGCCTTCGGTTCACCCTGTTCCTGGGTGACTTGTATGGACGAGTGTCTGACAAAGTATTTCTAAAGGGATTACGTATATGGATTTTCTACAAACGTATCTCTGTTGGTGGCTGAGAAGACTGGACACCTTCTTTAGCTTAGCGCTCAGAGTATTTTTGTGGAAATCAGTATTCAGTGATACCTGGCGGATCTGACGATGTGGCATTCAAAGTAAATGGTGACCAGGTGTTCAAGAGATTTTGACCTCAAGCCTCATCAACCGGGAAATGACAAAAATCGGGCAGGCAGCATGGCTATGTGGGTCGCTCCCATTAGGGTGTATAATCACCTATCTAGAGAAATTCCTTTTGTTTCTTATTCTATCGATTCTGCCCATTCGGGAACGGTGGTTTGAGTCCAACCGTTGGTGATATACATTCGATACACTCAAGGGAAATGAGTGGTCGGTCATGTGAGGGCCGGGTTGCAAGACGTTCTTGTTGAACCCTGTGTATTCGCCTCTAGAGATACACGTGCGGAAGGTGGTCCCATACCTTGTCAAGTTGGAAATCCAATATCCAATAAGCGACCGCGGTTTTCGATTGTATACTATATACGGGGAGCGTGAGATGCAAGCGTTCCTCTAGATGTGTTAATTATTTGTACTTAGACATTATGATAATATCAGAGAAGATATAGATTTCGAAAACTGTTTTGGGTTATCGTAAGGTAAAAACCATCCGTGTTTATGTGTGGATCGGTCTTACGATCATCTTTTTCTTTCGAAAGGATTTTAACTTTAAAATCAAGTTGTGTGATACCTAAATGTTGTGCGAGTTTTTTCTCACTCTGGTCCACCAGACTGACCCGGTGTTTTGTAAATGCTCGGGTTAGACCGAGGTGTACAGGTTCAGGTTATCAGGTACTGAGAAGTCCAGAGACGAGCTGAAGATGTTCAGACGAATGATATTCCGCTATGTGATTATATATATATATGAGGACAGATTATCAAAACTGTCCAGATGTGTGTTGTACTCTGATATTGTAAGTATTTTAAAGCTCTCAATAAAGATTTATTTCTGTATTGTATTTTGTTCCGCTGCGATGTGAGACTCTGTGTTGGTTCTTCTTCTTTTCTGATATTTCTTTCTTTCTTATCTCACCCTCTAATTTCTTTCTATAAATGTTCCAGTGTTTCGGTGTTGGAAGGTCGTCATGAGTACGGTAAGAGGTATTTATGTCGATTTTCGGGGCCGAAATCCCTGGGTCGTTACAGTGGTATCAGAGCTATTGGTTGAGTAGTAACCTTGGCTCTGTGGCGTAACTCAATAGAGATGGGGTTAGTAACACCCTAGATTGAGCTGAGTGTCTATATATGAGAGCGTATTTGTAAGATTTTATATAAAAATGTTTTGTATTGTGTTATTTGACTGGTTCAAGTGTTGAGAAGCATTGAACTAGCGGGTGGATACAATATTGTTTTATAAAATGGGTAAACGAAATAATTTTTACCCAATATATATTTTTATATAGAAAAGGAAATTATTTTCTATATTATAGTAATGTGGGTTGTTTGTTTGTTCTGGTAGATTTGATTTGAAAGCAAATTTGAATTTTGAAATAAAGTTGAACTGATAAAAAAAAATCAATTCGTCAATTGAACCAGATATGAAAATAAAACTAAATCTAGTTAAGAAAAATCAAGTTAAGATTGAATTCAAATTGAGTGAATTGGAATGGATTGGGGTTTGAAAATTTAATGGATAAATAAATTAGGATTCAGATTAAGCGGGTTGCCATTTGGATTTTGAACTTTCTTTTTGAGGAAATTGAGGCCTAGAGTGGCAGTTATAGTCTACCAATCGAGCCATGCAGAGGAGGTGCTAGCAAAATTCTCGAAAAAATTTAGAGTTCGAATTTATTTTGAATTTAATTCAATAGTCATGATTTTAAAAATAATACGGTTCAGAATACTCTTCTTACTTTGCAATTTCGAGGACGAAATTATTTTAAGGGGGGAAGAATGTAACGTCCCGGATTTTTCGGCCATTTAAAATATAATATTTAAATCAGATTATATATTATATTGAAATTATAATGGATTTTAATCGAATTTATTTATATTAAGGGATTTTTATATAAATAGAATATTATTTAAAACCAGGACGTTTAAATGTTGGATTTAGAATTCTGTATGGATAGAAAATGAAGTGGTTTGTTAATATTAATTTATTTATTTTTCTTAACTATTTGAAATTTTAAGTATATCAACAAATTTTTAGGGTTTACAAAACCTATAACATATATATATATATATATATGTAAATACCTTTAAATCGACAAATGTAATGACCCAGTTCTGAATTTGGTATTAGATTTAAATGTATGGCTCCACTTTGGTATTAATAAATGGTTTTCAAATGTGGCTCCTTATAAATACCAAATTCAGATATGTAACATTTAAATGATATACATTTGAATCAAATACCCAGGATTTCCTTATAAATGATATACATATCTGTTTAAAACTAATACATCACACAACCTATATCATTTAAATGTTATATATATCATTTAAATGTCCAATTCAGATATGTAGCTGTTCGAAAGTCGGATTCGCACACAACACAAAGAAGAAAAAAATGAATACATGTATACAATACAGGTCACAAGGTTAATACATTAATCTTGGGGTTAATACATGTATACAATACAACTTCAATAGTACAAAACACAAAGAAAGAAAATCAATAATTGTAAATCAGCTTCTTCAGGTTTTTGACGAACCAGCGAATCCATCTTGATTAAGTGAGATCTGCAAAAGAAAAAGAAGAAAACCCATTAAAAAGGGTAATTTCATGATAATAATGAACAGCAAAAGATAAAAAAAAAAGGAAGAAGAGAAAAAATATATATAAATGATCAATACATAGAAACATAAATAACCAGACAACAAAACATCAGGATAGGTTCCAATGTCTCAAGCATGAGTAAGGCGCAGGCAGAAAATGAGTATGGATGTGAACATGCATAATACAACAAAGTTGCATACATTCAAGAATAAGTCGAGACTAGAATAGAAGTTGTTTGCTTAAGACTATACTTTATTTTAAAATTAGTTTCAACTCATGAAGTAATTTAAATATCCGGCATCAATTTAATTTCAGTTAAAGGAACATGTGCCTCAAGAATTCGACCTTAAAAGGTGTTAGGTTATATTATGTCTGGTACTGTAAGTTTACCATACAAGATATCTAAAATAAAAAAAAGAGGAAAAGAAAACAAAATGTAATCTTGAACTAGGATCATATCATCAGAAAATGAGATCATCAAAATCTTTACAGGAAAGAACAACACATGAAGAACTGACATGTATATTGATCAAATCTTTGTTGAACAATAAACTCACATGAGTAAACAGTAAATTTCTGATATGAATTTCACTGTTTACTTATATTTAAAATGGAAATCAAATACAGTTCAGAAAATCTATATCACTGTCCCAAAGATCTCTGATTTGAATACATAGCTAGAACAGCTAGGATTAGTACAATGGACAGTGAAAGAGAAAAATGTACAGCTAAGGAAAGAAGAAATAAAATAAAATGTACGATATAAAACCAAATTTTGAACTAGAATGAATCATGAATAACAAAATCAAAAGAGATACATGCATATCTTTTGACATCAAATCCGTTCAGTACAAAAACAGCTAATAAAGAACATCAGGAAATGAATCAT
This sequence comes from Allium sativum, assembly GCA_030737875.1. Taxonomy (NCBI): domain Eukaryota; kingdom Viridiplantae; phylum Streptophyta; class Magnoliopsida; order Asparagales; family Amaryllidaceae; genus Allium; species Allium sativum. Next base: position 259,186,565 of record CM060909.1, on the reverse strand, counting down.
GAACAGCTAAGAATGGAAGGTAATCAAATCTATACGGCCAAGTAAAATAATACAATGAACATGTATAGATTTACAAATAAACCTGTGCAGACAAATCAGCTAGCATATAAATCAGAGTAGGCAGCTATAAAAAAAAAAGAGAGAGAGAGAATCATATCTTTGGACATTGACAATACATAACTAAATATCTTCATATAAACAGCTAAGGGACAGTGAAGAACCAGAGTACAAACAGCTAGACAAGGGTACAATGGATAGCTGAATTAAAACAAGTATGCGTGTATAGTCATACATCAATCCTACAAATGGACAGCTAAGAAGAAATCAAATTTATATCATCAAATCCATACTGCAGACATATATTTATATCTACAGTAAGATTTTGATACAGAATTCATAGACTGGTGACTTAATTAAACATCCATTACTAAATCTACGATCTGCAATTTCAAATATCAGATTGGACGGGTCATAGCCCTGTCTCAAGAAATCCAACAAAATCCATCACCAAACCGCATTGTCCACTATCAAAACCCACGCGGAGACCAAGTATCAGTCACAGAACAGTTCGGCCACATGACTGAAATAAACAAGGAAATCAACTAGGATCTAGGAACAACTAAGCCTAAGAAAACCTATGATTCGATATCACAATAAACCGCAAGTATAAATAAGGGTCGCGCATCACAATTTTTCCAACAAAAACTATGAACGATGTAAAACAATTCAAAAACCAATTCGAGAATCAGGAAAATCAAAACAAATATTACTGCTATTTAAATAAGGAAAAAGAAAGACTTAGCTTTCGGTCGTTCACGGTGGAGGCCTTGTCTTGAATCCGAAGCGGATCTGGGTGTTTGGGGGATCATCGGGTTGCGGTAGGAAGTCGAAGTGTTTGTTGATGGTGGCTGACCGATCAAAATGGAAGCGGAGGGCCGCGAGAAAAAGGAGCGACGCCATGTTGATGAAATCAAATTAGGGGATTTAGGGTTTCTTTTTTTTCGGTTTTGAGATTAAACGAATGGAGGCGGCTTGAATGAGCAAAACGGGATCTAACGAGGGTTTAAAAGGATGAAGCGGGTCGGATCCTTTATGGGCCGTTTATGGCAAGGTAAAGCCCGATTTTTCAAAAGAAAATTCATGTTTAAAAAAGTTTAATTAGTTTATAAACTTCCATTTTAATGATTCTCTCTCGTACGTTGTTGGATTTACAGACGGTCAGTTGCGTTGGGACCGTGAAGAAGAGTACTTCGAGATGGAGCGAGTCTGGTCTGGGTCTGAAGTGACTGGAATTTTTATTCAAATTAAACACCAGTTTAATTTGATTAAAATAGACTGTTATCGACGGATTTCAAATCAAGGTGAGTTAAACTCACTCAGCCCTTCCCATTTATATTTTATATAAATTGGGTTTTTGTTTTGCGTGTTCTGGTTATTAATGAAATGACGGTTTGCTAGTGATATATGATTATCGTTGATTTAATTTCTGAAATTTAAACGGTCGTTTAATTTCAGTAAAACACCAGTTATTCTGATTTGACCCGGATAAAGAAATTTCTCTGGGTTGGTCACGTTTATAAAATAAACGTATATAATTGTTGAATTGTTTGAATTGGCTGTTGGTTGATTGATGATCGTTGTAAACATTATCAGTCAAATAAAAAGGAATAGTTGATTTCCATTGATTATTGAACCTCATTTCAACATTTGTTATGATAGATGGTATGGGTCGAGTAGTTGGCATCACTTGGTTTATAAATCAATCGATTTATAAAATATGGTTTTATCGACAGTGAATCGATGATATTTGAGTTATAAATATATTTTATAACGAAAATAGATTTTTGGAAGTTATTACATTGGAAGGGTATTTAAAAAGGGAAATAAAGATTTATTTATTTATTTATTTAAAGTTTATATAGAAATTATGAAATGGTTTTTTTTAAAATAAATTTCTTATGTCGATAAGAATTATAAAAGCAGAAAATAACCTAGCAGATAAATATTTGATCAACCGTGGGTGATTATACGAAGTTATTTAAATTAATTATATTTTAATTAATTTAAAGTGGAATTAAATAAAACTGGTTAGAAGAATAACCATGTTTTGGGTGTCGGCCATTTGAACTAAGTTAGATTTTAAGTTAGTAAGATAACTTGAAAATTGATTAATTCTAGTAAGGTTTAAAAAGAGAATTTATTATCCATTTTAGTGAATAAAGGAAATGATTGATTTGAATGATGACCGTTGGAATTAATGAGTTAATATAGTAATCACCAATGTAATGCTTTTGAGAAATCAAATGGAAAAGAAATGGTCGAGAGTTGGGAAGAGGTTAATGGATGAGATTGGTATTTTTGAACTCGAGATTTTTAAGCAAGTAATAAAAAAGTTCTAATTGGATACGATAATGAAAGGTTTACTTAAGGTTTGAATTAAGTAAAGTAAGGAGAAGATATAAAGGGTTTAGATTTAACCTGTAATTTATAAACAAAGTTTTTAAATGGAATATGAGTTTAAATGACGTTTTGAAATTGAAATATTTAATGAAGGGATTAAGTTAAACCAATGGAATTGAAAAGAGATTGTCCAAAAGGGAAGATGGTTGAAAAGGGATTTAAATGTGAGCTTGGAAAACGAGATTGGAAATAGGAATTGAAATATTAATATCGGGTTTTTGAATTACGACTCGTGTTTATCTGAAGGTAAGAACGTTGTTGGTCAAGGTCTGAGAGGTAATTAAAATACCCCAACTTGAACGACTTCGGGACGACCTAAAGATGATACTAGTTGGTAATGGCAAGAGTGTGTGATAAGATTTCCAAAGTAACGGATATGAGATTTCCCTAGTAACGAAATTAAAAGGAAATTGGGCAATTAATTTTAAAAGCCAAGTGATGCTGAGTACTAGATCTGTGAGTATATTTTTATGATTTCACGGATGTTTACTTGATGGTTAAATAACCGACTATCAAGTTTGACCCTTACGATTATTGGTATTGAAAGACCGGGATCGAATGAATATTCGAAAACCATTCCGACCAACAAATACGAATATAAAGAAGAGATCAAGTGACGATCGAGATGGAGCATGTGAAGACCATAGATCTTCATAAAGCGGAAGAACCACTTACAATCTCTGATTCGACCCGGAGATATACTGGGGTTCTGTCGTGGTTGAGACTGCGGATTGCAAGGACGATCGCTACTGATCCATGGGGTGATTCCTGTATTGGATGCAGTAGGAGAGTGCCTTCGGTTCACCCTGTTCCTGGGTGACTTGTATGGACGAGTGTCTGACAAAGTATTTCTAAAGGGATTACGTATATGGATTTTCTACAAACGTATCTCTGTTGGTGGCTGAGAAGACTGGACACCTTCTTTAGCTTAACGCTCAGAGTATTTTTGTGGAAATCAGTATTCAGTGATACCTGGCGGATCTGACGATGTGGCATTCAAAGTAAATGGTGACTAGGTGTTCAAGAGATTTTGACCTCAAGCCTCATCAACCGGGAAATGACAAAAATCGGGCAGGCAGCATGGCTATGTGGGTCGCTCCCATTAGGGTGTATAATCACCTATCTAGAGAAATTCCTTTTGTTTCTTATTCTATCGATTCTGCCCATTCGGGAACGGTGGTTTGAGTCCAACCGTTGGTGATATACATTCGATACACTCAAGGGAAATGAGTGGTCGGTCATGTGAGGGCCGGGTTGCAAGACGTTCTTGTTGAACCCTGTGTATTCGCCTCTAGAGATACACGTGCGGAAGGTGGTCCCATACCTTGTCAAGTTGGAAATCCAATATCCAATAAGCGACCGCGGTTTTCGATTGTATACTATATACGGGGAGCGTGAGATGCAAGCGTTCCTCTAGATGTGTTAATTATTTATACTTAGACATTATGATAATATCAGAGAAGATATAGATTTCGAAAACTGTTTTGGGTTATCGTAAGGTAAAAACCATCCGTGTTTATGTGTGGATCGGTCTTACGATCATCTTTTTCTTTCGAAAGGATTTTAACTTTAAAATCAAGTTGTGTGATACCTAAATGTTGTGCGAGTTTTTTCTCACTCTGGTCCACCAGACTGACCCGATGTTTTGTAAATGCTCGGGTTAGACCGAGGTGTACAGGTTCAGGTTATCAGGTATTGAGAAGTCCAGAGACGAGCTGAAGATGTTCAGACGAATGATATTCCGCTATGTGATTATATATATATATGAGGACAGATTATCAAAACTGTCCAGATGTGTGTTGTACTCTGATATTGTAAGTATTTTAAAGCTCTCAATAAAGATTTATTTCTGTATTGTATTTTGTTCCGCTGCGATGTGAGACTCTGTGTTGGTTCTTCTTCTTCTTCTTTTCTGATATTTCTTTCTTTCTTATCTCACCCTCTAATTTCTTTCTATAAACGTTCCAGTGTTTCGGTGTTGGAAGGTCGTCATGAGTACGGTAAGAGGTATTTATGTCGATTTTCGGGGCCGAAATCCCTGGGTCGTTACAATCCGGGTCCGATGGAGCCATTCGTTGGCTCATTTACGCCCCAAAGGGCGGGGAAACGCAATGTTCAGGAATTTTAATCCACATCGGTGGACCGGCCCTGTCGCTCCAAGACTTGACTGAGTACTTGCCTGAGACATGGGCTAGATTGTGTCGAATCGGTAGAGGACGATCCCTGGCCTCGGTTCATAGATGGAAATCCAACTTCCAAATACGTGACATTTGCGGTTTTATTTGTAGAGCCTAGTATGGCGACATAGTGCGATGGGGCGCTTATGCCGTCTATGATTGATACTTATGATTTGAAGTTGTTTTAACACTTATGATAGTATCAAATGATTTGTGTTAAACGTATCAAGCATTCTTGGCTATTATAAGGTAAAAACCCTATCCTCCGGCTTGCGTTGCATTGTGTGATGGGAACTGGGTCTTATAATATCTTCATTTTTCCTTATTTAGCATTGCGCTATTTGTTTTATGCACTGGTGTTCTTGGGAGGAAACCCGTTCCGTGTTAGCGGCGTGGTCCCTTGATTTACCTAACTTTAAAATAAAGATTAATAACTGTTTTAGTTCTCACACCAGTCCCATGACTGACTTGGAGTTTATTGTTTTAACCTAAACTATGGGTGCCCCTATTTTGACACGGGCAGCTAGTAGTTTTGGTTTTGCAGATTTATATTCACAGGATCCTGGTTTACAGCTGGAATGATATCCGGAAAGCTTTGTATCCGTATATCTCTTCTAGTTGTGTATTGTATTATTTTCCGCTGCGATGTATTTAAATGTAATTTAAATCTCTGATATTTCTGTGTAATATTCATTTGTACTCTGTCTATTCTTGTAATCTGATGCATTGTTGTAATATACAATGAAATGTTCTCCCGCCTGCGTTCTGATTTGTCTTGTCCTCACGGTAATTCGTTCTTTCTCTTCTCTTCGGAGACCGGGGAAGTTCGGGTCGCTTCATCTCTGTAGCAACACATCTATTCGATGTGAAGATCGTTGGTCTTCAACCACCGTCTTCATCTTCGACTCTTCGTTGTCGTAGTAATTATTCGGAATGGGTTAAACCCGGTCTTACCGAACAACTTACGTATTTTATAATTAAAAATCAGGTATTATAAAACACATCCAACGCCTCATTCTAATACAGAATATTCTTTTAAATAAAATATTCACATTATTTTATCAAAGATAAACTCTTTAAATTATTCTTAAATCTTACTTTTAAAGATTTATTAAAAACCCAATTTGGTTTTAAATATCAAAAATCATTAATCAATGATTATTTAAATTTAAGAAATAAATCTTCTCTTTAACTGGGTTAAAGAACTAATGTCATTTTAAAACATAGTTCATGGTAAACCCAAAATCATCTTCCATAAAATATAGAATCTTTACAGAAATCAAATCAATATATAATCGTTATAAAATTCTGTATCCGACCAATAATATAAATGGAATAACGGTAAAGCCTCTTAAATTCCATATGTAGTATCGATCTTCTTTTACAGAAGCTTATCTCGGTTATTATTAATTCAAATTCCATTCGACTCCAATTTAATATATTAAATTGGAAAACTTTAATTTTGGGAAAATTCCCATTTAAATCTTAATAAAAGATTTTGTAATAACCCGGAAAATACGAGACAATTTAAAATTTTTAAATTGGTGATTTCAAAGGAATTTGAACAATTGAAATAGAATATTTCAATAAAATAGTGAATTAGAAATAGTGAGTTAGTTTGAAAATTTGAATTCAAACTTTGACTGACTGTGCAGGGTGGAAAATATGACGGATTTTAGCGAAACCAAAAATATTTAAATCTGTTAGTCAATACCTTTCTAACGAATCTGAAAAATCGAAGTTTCATAACGGGAATCAAAAGTTATGGCTGAATGAATGTTCAGAATGGTCGCTATATAGAATATATAGCCCTAGAAAATTGATATTTTGCATACGACCTCGGAATTCGACGAAACCACTTTTGTTGGGTTCGGGATGTCAAACTATTGCTAGGTTTCAAATTTCATAATTTTTTAAGCTAGTATGTGAGCGTGGCAAAAGAAAATGCGTTTGGTCAATTTCTGTTAAATTGGATCGACTAGAAAATGGCCATTTTTCAAACGATCTCAGAATTCGACGAAACTATTTTTGTTGGGACCGTAGAGTCAAAACATAGCTAGATTTATTTTTTTGGAATTTTTCGAATCAGTTTGTGGCCCTGGCAAATTAAAATGTACGTTCAAAGTTAAAAATTAAATGGTTTAAACTTTAATTTGAAAAATAACTGATTGTAACAGTCGAATTGGCCAACGAAACCTATCCCATTATGTCCGGGATGGGGGTATTTAGCTAGGGACGACAGTCGTTGGGTTTAAAAAGGAGTTCGTTGGAGAAAACACTATTTAAAAATATAATATATATATCGACCAATCATATTTCTCCATTCATTAAAAAAAATCCCCAAACCCTCGAATCAACGGCGAAACCCGTTCCCCCCTTCTCTCCTTCGCCGCCGCCGCTACAACCGCTTCCAGACGCCGCCACCCCTCGACGCACCTCCGTCCCCTCGTCAGATCCGACCCACCCACGACCCCGATCGACGCCTCCTCCGCCTGAATCGAGGCCAGAAAGCCCGCCACTTCCCAGCGCCGCCGCCGACGATCCCGACCACCGAACGCCACCAAACCACCACCGATAGGTAGCCCTCTCCTCCCTCTTCCACGTCCAACCCGCCGATCATCCCCTCGTGCCTTGTTTCTCGCGAAAACCGCAAACCTAGTTTTGAACCATCGTGAAAGGTGAGTTCTTTTTGATGTTTACACTTTGAAAAATCATATCTTTTTAGTGTGTTGACGAAATTCGACGAAACAGGAAACATCACGACCGCAAGGAAGCTCTCTACACTCTAGAAGAAGCCGCGGATTTTTCTGACATCGTATCTATTTTTTGCGAAGCAACAAACCAATGTGAAAAATCTAAATTAATAGAATTTGAATGGAAAATGTCGTGTATAAATTATATTAGCGAAATATAAATTACACACGTGTTGTATACTTCATGTACATGCGCGGTGTAAGCTATATGAGCGAAGGATGAATTATACATGCATAGAATAATTGATACATGTGTTGAAATGCAAGTGAAATATAGCAATTATATATATATATATATATACTCCCCTCGTCCACAAACCATGGACGATATTTATTGTTGTGAATTAGTGTGAAACATGGGATGAAAAATACGAATGGTTGAATAATTGTTTATGGTTGATATTGTTTGGTTGTGGTTGAAAAATACCCATTGGTGATTGAAATGAATTGGAAATATTTGTGGAAATAAAAATAAACATGCCGCCTGCGTGCGAATTAGATGCATGAATCCCCATTGTCAAAAACCGCGAGGTTTTAAGATAAAGCGAGGAGCCGTACTAGGGACGGTGCCGGTTTTAACTACCCTGCCGTTATGCTGCCGAAATTTTGAATAATCTTTATGTGTTAGAATAATTTTCATATGTTGAAATTATCTTCATGCGTTGAAATTATAGCCATATGTTGAAACTATATCCATGTGTGGAAATGTTCATGTGTTGAAAAGTGACGTGTGAAAATTAAATTCATTTGTGAATAATGAAGTGTTTAAACAATAAAAATCACATTTTTATAATATATATGAAGTATGAAAAATATTCGCCTTATATAAATAGTTTCAACAATAAAAATTCCATCTTTCTAATATGAACAACATAAATAAAATATCCATGTGTGGAAATGCTCATGTGTTGAGAAGTGTGTGTAATGGAAAAGTTCATGTGTTGAATAAAAAGATCGAGCAATAAAAATTACATTTTTATTGAAACTATGAAGTGTTGAAAACATCCATTTGTCGAATAAATATTTTAAATGATAAAAATATCATTTTTATCATATATGTGATATGCTAGAGATATGCGGACGTTGAAATAAATATTTGTGAAGAAATATTATTTTTAACATGCATAGGAACTAAATAAAATAGTCATGTGTTGAAATCTATTTTAGTTCGCCAAAATTATCATCTTTGAAATGTGAAGTGTTAAAAATAGCCACTTGTTCAAATAAATGTGCATGAGTTGAAATATACATTAATTAGCTTATGATATGATTTTAGCCTATGCATGCAACATTAGAATGAATGGTGTTTTTAAACCAAAGTAAACAAATATGAAGTTGAATGGAAAATGGTAAGTGATAAAAACTGTATATATGTACATGCATATTTATTGAACAGGTTATAGCAAAGGGGCTAGAGAAGAGGAATAAAATTTTGTGCCCGACAAATAGGTACACATTTACTGTTTTGTTTGGGTGATGATTTTATGAGCCTATTGGCTAGCCGCTTGGCTTTTTCTTTTTCTTTTTGACATGAGACGCCCTTGTGGCTATTTGGGAATTTTCCCAACCCCTCCCGTACAAAGGAGGTTATGGCGAAATTTTCCAAAATTTAAAGGCGTTAGTGAAATAATTGAAGGGGAAACGATATAGGAATTTTTGAATGAACTATATTTATATAAATATATAAATATATAAATATAAATAAAATTAAAACGAAACGTGGTCGTGCAGTTCGTGTTTTGAAAACGTGATTTCAAACGACTAGTGCGGGAAATCCGACCATTGTATTTTCCCGAAACCGCAACCGTTGGGTTCGCCTTGGAAATATCTTTCTAATGGCACCAACTTTGTGAAGATCCGACGGTTGGATTGTCTGGAATGTTTAATTCAAATCTGAAGAAAAACAGCGCCAGAATCGATTATATATATATATAAATATAATTAAATTAAATCGAATAATGACGCTGCAGTTCGTAAATTGAAATCGTAACTTCAAATAGCTAGTGTGGAAGATCCGACCGTCGGATTTTCCCAAAACTGAAACCGTTGGATTCATTTTGAAATGACCTTCCTAATGATATAAAATTTGTGAAGATCCAACGATTAGATTTTCAAATATGTGTAAAATAAAATTAGTGAAAAACAGCGCCAGTGCATCGACGCGACCTGAAACGTCGTTTAATTAAATATGGCTGTTTAAAATTAAATAAAAATGGCGATATATCGTTATAAAATACTATAGGCGATATAGAGTGGAAATAAACCAATTTTGTTGTGATTGCTTGAGATGTGATGGTTGAATGTATTTGACATGAAAATTATAACTAAAGAACTGAAAGGTGAATGTTGAATAGTCCAACCATGTGAATAATTGATTTGAAAATCTAAATATACGTGGGTTATTTGAAAAGGCCGAGTTTATCTCATTTCAAATAATCGATCGACGTTGAGAAGTCGAAGAGTGGAAGACGGTTGAAGACCGACGATCTTCACATTGGATGGATGGGCGCTACTGATGCTCGTGATTGGAGTAGCTACCATGAAGGAACTGAAGTAGTAGCCATCCAAACATACTGTTGATTGTATGGAAATGCGAGGAATTGGTGCCTCCAGTTTCGTTCAGACCCAGAACAATCTTGTAAATGGACTGTGTGTCTAACATTGGATTTTGTTCTGTGCTAATTGATCTCTGTTAAATATATATCTGTTTGGCGGTGGAGAATTTATTCTCTTGCTTAACGCCCTTCTCTGAGACGTACGAGCTCAGAGGTTATGTATTGATAGAAATCAGTCGCATGAAGTGGATTGCCTGTGTGGCACGCCTGAGTGGCATATGATCAAGGCTTCTGTTGCAAAGCAAAGTCTTGTGGTTGATGATCAAAGCATGGTCTGTGTGACGTAGCTTTGTGTATGACGTGAATTCGCGAGCCTCACACCTCGGTATGAGTCAAAAACGGGAGAAGGACCCAAGGAGTGCACGACGTTTCTTTCTAGCTATGGTGGTGTCAGTGACCTCCCAGCCCTGACATTTATATCTACTTTTCACCTGTGTGGTTGTTGGAATACGAGGCGCCTCGATTATAGGTCTGTAAGGACGGGAAACGTGTGTTCAGGAATTGCCAATCCTCAAAAGTAAGAGAGGACCGGCCTTGGAGGATCCAGGGATTGTTGTGTGCGGTCCCGAGGCATTTGCTAGAGTGTCTCGAACCGGAGAGGAGCTTGCCCCTTGCCTCGACTCATGAAGAAACCCAATTTCCAATACGAAATATGCGAATGTGATTGTATTACTAGTATGGAGACATGATATATGGTACCCATGCCGTCTATGATTGATATTTATGATGGAATTTTCTTTTAAAATATATATGCACTAGTAATAATATCAAACACTTTTGTTTTATACGTATGAAGCATTTCTGGCCATTATAAGGTAAAACTCTATCCTCCGGCTTGCGTTGCATTGTGTGATGGGACCTGAGTCTTATAATGGCTTCATTTTATAAAAAGCATTGCGATGACTTAATCATTTACTTTATTTCATGCACTAGCACTCATTGGAGTAAACCCGTTCCGCGAAAGTGGTATGGTCCTTTGATTTGCCTTATTATTGTTGTTAATAAGTTAAGTAGATTTCTCATACCAGTCCCATGACTGACTCGTAGTTTGTTTCACCTTGCAAACTCGGGTGCCCTCATTTTCACATGGGCAGCCTAGTTACAGGTTTCTGACGCACTTTTGGCTCATGGCAAGGCTTGAATACACCGTGCTGACTTGGATTTTCTTCGCCATTATTTTATCTATATTATGATTCTGCCATTGGCGATGTAGACTGATATTTATTTTGAGTACTCTTTATGTATGATTCTGCCTTAGGCGATGGTGACTGACTATGTATCATTATGCACTAAGTTGTATCTTGTACTGTGCTTCTCTGATGTGATGATATATATATGATTCCGCTGTCATATGTGTGTAAATTATTCTATTTTCTGTTTATGCTATTATCTGTAATCTGCTAATGATGACTAATGTGTTATATTCCAATGATTATCCTTAACACCGTGTCACGGGGTTTTGGGATCGTTACAGATTTATAAATTCCAAATTATATTTTCACCGTCGGTCGGGTTAAAGAACACATGTCACTTAAAAATATGGTTCACAATAAACCCAACTCACGTTTCGTCTTACTTCAATTACTAAGTATAATTGAAAACTTTTAATAATCTTAAATTAAAGATTTTTCCTTTCATATGGGGTTTAAGAATAGTGTTATTTAAGACACTATTCACGACAAATCCAAAATCCAATTTATTCATTTTAATCTTCAATTAGATATTAGCAAATTGGGAAAATTCATTAAATCTTAATTTAACGATTTATTCTAGTTAATAACTAGCTCATTCAATAAAATATATTTTTCTAAAATATATTCTTTTCTAAAATATTCTTTTTCTAAGACATTTTCTAAAATATTCTTCATTGGAATGTGACTGACTCAACAACCATATATTGTATGTAATCAAAAATCATGATAAATAATTATTAAACATCCAAATGACGACCAAAGTGAAATTTATGACTGTGTGAGCATTACAGTAAATAACTAATGCTCATCACAGACTTTCAATCCATCGATTGATAGAAAACTAAATATTGGGATTAGTGTGTGTCCAATATCATCCCAAAACCCGTGTGGGGTTTCATCCATCAAACAAATAATAAATTATTTGTGCACTTGGGCGATGTGTGAAAATTATCGTCCCAATCAAAAAAACAAGTCGAGTAACTTGTAAATGGGAGTGTAATATTCAAACTTGAATATACTAAACATTTATCTCTAATACATCAAACATTTCAACCTCACAGGCATATGTTTCAATTCTTTTTATTTTGAACAAATGGCAATAAAAATCTAGCCTTTTATTTCCATTCTTTTTATTGTTAACAAATGACGATAAAAACCTTAACTTTTATTTCAATCCTCTTTATTGTTAACAAATGATGATAAAATCTTAACTCTTATTTATTTACCAAAAGTATATTTCTGATCTCATTCATTTATATATGACAAAATGAATATTTTACTACCTCCTTTTTTTTAAAAAAAATGAAAAAATGTCTCTTTTATTCTAATTGTTTTAAAGTGAGAAAATTGTAATTTTGTCTAATTCCCTTTAATGTACAAAATATGATCATTTTGTCAAATTCATGTCAATGTACAAAATATGATACTTTTGCCTAATCTTTTAAATGTAACAAAATATGATAATTTGTCTAATCTTTTAATGTGACAAAAATGACTATTTTGTCTAACCCTTTTAATGTAAACAAAAATGTTTCTTCTATACACTAATCAAGTTTGACACAAGAAATGGTATTTTTCTAATTCAACACTTCATGTTATAATCAATATGATAACAAAAGCAAGATTTCTAATTCTACACCTTTATTGTAATAAATATGACAATAAAAACATAATTTCTTTTTATTGAAAAAGAATGTTACATAAAAATCTGTTCTTTTTATTTAGGACCATTTTACATAAAGATGTAATCTTAAATTTTTATTCTTCAAAAGAAAATAAAAAACAATTTTACATAAAAATATAATTCTCTAATTTTATTCTTTAGTTTCATAGAAAATGTAAACTTCTATTTAATCTTTTAATTACATAAAAAAATGTAAATTTCTATTAAACCTTTTTAATTACATATAAAATGTAAATTCCTTTATTTCCTTTATTTACATTGAAAAATGTAAATTCTTTTAATTCCTTTTGTTTACATTGAAAAAAAATGTAAATTCTTTTTATTTACATAAGAAAAATGAAAATTTCAGTACTTTGATTTGATTAAATATAAAGATGTAATTTTTTATACTTCATTCTTTTTAATGTATAAAAATACACCTTTTCCAATTCATTATTTTAAATGAATAAAAATATACATTTCCTAATTCATTCTTTTAAATGTATAAAAATATACATTTTCTAATCCATTCTTTTAATTGTATAAAAATATACATTTTCTAATTCATTCCTTTAAAATGACCAAAATTGATAAATTTGCCTAATCCTTTTAATGTAAACAAAATGACAAATTTGTCTAATTCTTTTTAATGTAAAAAAAATATGAATTTTGTTATATCCTTTTTAATGTAAACAAAATATGATAAATTTTGTGTAATCCTTTTTATGTAAACAAAATGTAAATTTTGTCAAATTCTTTTAATGTAAACAAAATATGAATTTTGTTATATCCTTTTTAATGTAAGCAAAATATGATAAATTTTGTGTAATCCTTTTTATGTAAACAAAATGTAAATTTTGTGTAACACCCCGTGTATTCTATAACAGTGAAATTCACAAATTGAAGTATAATTAATTTCAAATCAAAGAACTAAGGGAAACGGGATACGCCATTGCGTTCGTCTCGTAATTCTGCTTGGGAAAGAGTCTGAGTTTGCGTAAAACGGACTCCGTATGAAGGAGATATGGCCTCCGGAAGTTTTAGAATTTAGTTTAAAATTCAAACAGACAGAAACAGCTCAGAAATCAATTCAAATTTCAAAAAATCGGACCCAGATTGGGCTGGGTGTGAATTTTCCCGCCCAAGCCACCCAGGTCGACTGGGTAGTCGACCTGGGGCACCCAGGTCGACTACATAGTCGACCTGGGGGTCGACTGTGTAGTCGACCTGGCCCCTGAGCCAGGTCGAACCCAGCCCCTCCTGGCTGGCCTGGTCTGTGCTTGGCCGAATTTCTGAGCCTTGCCTTGTCACTAGGGCTAGATGTCAGCTCCTAATTGGTCTCTCTTTCAAACGAATGGCTAATATTAATCCAAGCTCCATCGACGGTTCTAATCAATTCACAAACTCTATAAAAAGGACCTAAGACTCCACCTAATTCATACAAATAAAAATGAGAATGAAACCGTCATGCTGCTGAGGAAAGACTAGGAGTAGCCGTCAAAATTGAGAGACGATTAGGAGGCAATTCGAAAGCTTGAAGCAACGACAACTAAATCAAAACAATGCCTACAACAAAGGATAGCATCTCCAAATTCAGAATTCAGAAACCTGAATTGAAGATTCGTCATACGTTGTAAGTAGAGTGCTATTCCGATGTGAATGAATAATTGTGTTTTGATTTGTGTAAAATGAGAATTGGAATTGTACTTAAATTGTAGTGACGATAATTCATAATTGTATGTTGCTATGATTCTAATTATGAATGGATTTGGGATTGTTGTTGCATAATGATGTTAGACCTATTGGATATTTACAAGTATATGATTCAGGTTGAAAGTTAACGACTATATGTTTGTGGTAGTTTATTTCAACAAAGTTGAGATTCATGCAAGTATGTGATTCACTATTATGCCAACATGATTTTAGACCCTTCTATGTATATTTTTATGATCATGTTTAGTATAGTTGGATCCATTTGGGTATTGTGATTTATATGAATTTATGTTGAAATAGGAATTATGATTCTAGTGAGAAAAAAAGACATACTTTTGTATTAGTGACAAGAGTAAGCATCTTTGTGAACTTGTGTTGACTCTATAAACATGACTAGATTTCGTTTGGTGTTATGCCTAATTGAAAATATGTTTTAGGCCTATGTTGTTATCAAAATCATGTGATAATATATGTGACACATAATTTAAGTTAGGTTCACAATTTAAACGCAAGTTTACATGACTAGATTAAAACCATGATTCATGTTTAGGTATGTTTTATGTCATGAGTTTATGCTATCACAATGCAAGTTCACAAGTGCCTAATTTATGTTAATTAGTTCGCTATGTTGCAAGTTCATGCGTTCACACACCCCTTTTGATGTTACTTAGAATATATATACACCATGTTCTAAGCCTCCCCTTTTTCATGTGGCTAAGTTGGGCTTAAATGTTAAACCCAACATATGTTATAATATAGCGAACGTATAAAACGGGGGTAATGATGTTGGGTTAAAAATATAAAACATATGTGTTGGCATGTCTGACGCATGCCAATGACCTTGAGAACATTTAAGGGGTATAAATTAATTTTACCCAATAAAGATGAATTTGAATAATGGGCTGCAAATATTTACATATAAAAAGAAAAGAGACAAAATATGTAAACTTAGAAAATACGATGTGTTTAACCCGAGGTTGGATTGAGTTGTGATGTAAACCTGCCCGGAACCGCCCGGCTGTCCAGTAGTCACAATAATACCTATCCAATGTGGGTGGTTAAACATTGAGCCCAATAAAGACCCAAGGTTAGACTGAGTTGTGACGTAAGACTGCCCGGAACCAACCGGCAATAGGCAGTCACAACAATACCTGTCTAATGTGAGAGGTCGAGGCTTTAATAAGATAATTAAGGCTGAGTCAGGATTGATAGGATTAAGTAAATTGAATTAATACTTAATCAAGTTGAACATGCTAAACTATACAGACTGATTGGGGGTTAGGTTTTCAAACACTTAACCAACTTAGCATCTTGGCTAGAAATAGAAAACCTAGTAGCGGGGGACCCTTTTCAGCAGCAACCCTATAAGGTGTATCAGGATACCCTGAACTAGGCAGGGTGGGGCACGATTACTGGGCCGACTGTAAGAGGTCAAATCGACGGCAATGGTGGAGCAGTGTAGGTTCTAACGGGGTGCGGGCATGCACACACTCCGGCACAAAAAAATTAGGCACTGGGCACCAGTAGTATACCTATGCATTCTAGAATTGTGTCGGGCCGCCACCATGGGACTTGATACACCCCATGGTGGGACCAGCATAGGTAACTGCAACATCGAGGGCCGTAAGACACCTGTAACTATGCGAGTAGGAGCTGATTATTAGAAATGGATCACTTCACCCTGATTATGGGGTGCCTGTTGGGAACTAGTTTATAGGGGTGCAGAGATTAATATGGGGTACGATAGTACATTCGACTCTAGACAACTAAACTTAGCTTATAGTGCTTTCCCATTTCCAGTTTGTACTTATCATGCTCATTTCTTTATTCATAGACTGAATAGTCCTAGACTTACTCAGGCTTTATGTCTGACTCTACTTTTCTTTCGTCTTCTTTTCTTTCGTCTTTCCCCCCAGGTCCACACGGAGGGAATACCGCAGCTTGACCAGTTTTCACATCCAGCTTGAAGAGAAAGAATGTATTGCTTGGACCTCTTTCGTTTTGGACTATGGCTTTGGATAGCCCTTATGGGGACTTATGCAGTTTACTTATGTTTTTTATGCTTCTTTAAGTTATGAAATCAAGACAGTTACGAAAATGTAATGTTTTTGGAAGTATTGTAAGACAATTATGGCATGGTTTGTGTAGCACGTATTTTGATGAAATAAAAGTTGCTGTTGTTTTCCGCTGTTCAAAAATATGTGTACTTATATCTGTCTTGTGTATCTGTGACTTATACTTATAAACCTCCACCAAAATTAGGGCATTCCCTTTGAGAGTGACCCTAACGGAGGTGGGGTGTTTCACTTGGTATCAGAGCATAGGTTTACCAGATAAGATAAAAAGTTTTGAAAACTCATTTTCAAAAGAAAATTTAAAGAAGCATTTTTAAAGATAAAATATTATTTTGTTTTAAAAAGGCATAGTCCCCCAAAGCCATAGGTACTATCTTTTATCCTTCGTTTTGAATCTATCCTTTTTGTTTCAGCAAGTCCGAAGAACTTAACTTGCCAGAGGGTGTACCAATACCTGGTTGGTTCAGACGATTCTTAGAGGCAAGGGCCAATCAGCCAGGTCCCACTGTTCCTCCTTCCCCAACTGTAGGAAATCATCCAGCTGCAGCAGCACCTCTTCATCCACCTCCTCCGCGTGGTAATACTTTTGCTAAGATGTGTAAAGATTTTAAAGCTATGGGAGGAAAGGACTTTCATGGAACCGAGTCCTTCGTGGCAGCCAGGAATTGGCTGAAGGAAACCGAGGACTTATTCGTCATCTTTGAGGTAGAAGATAGGCAGAAAGTACAACTGGCAGTATGCCTACTTAAAGGCGAGGCTTCCTACTGGTGGGAAGTTACCAATGCAAAAAGACCAGTGGAAACATGGGAGGACTTTAGGGCAAGGTTTGAGGCTAAGTTTCTCTCAGAAGCTGAAAGGAGTCTTCAGTTGGGAAAATTCTTATTTCTTAAGCAAGGGAATATGACAGTCAAAGAGTATGTTAATCAGTTCAATCAGCTGGCTAGGTTCGGACTGGACCTAGTCAACACTCCGCACAAGAAGGCTCTCCGCTTTGTCAAAGGATTGAATGAGCCGTTACACAGTTTGGCCATGACCCAAATACCCATGGGAGCTACGTATGAAAGATTGGTACAGATGGCATTGCTGAACGAAGAGGATAAGGGCAAGAAGGAGACAAAGGCAGAAAGCTCTCAAGGGAAGAAAGAGGGTTTACAGCCTAAGAAGACAGACTTTAAAAAGGGCAGGAAAGACAACAAAGAGAAGAGGAAGTGTAATTTCTGTGGCAAAGTGGGGCACTTAGTGAAAGATTGCCGGAAAAAGAAGGCCAAGTTGAATGGTGGGTGCTTTTCTTGCGGTGAGACAGGCCACATAGCAAAGGATTGCCCAAAGAAACGAGGGCAGGGGCAGAGGGCTGGATCCACCTCAGGGGCACAGGTTCATGTGCTAGAAGCGCCACCTCTACAACAGCGAGGTATAAATACTTCTGTAGAAAGTGTAGTTTATCTTTATGATCACCCAGTTCGCACTTTATTTGATTATGGCGCATCACACTCCTTTATTTCATCTGCTTTAGTAGAATCTCTGCACCTAGAAACTAGTATGGTAGAGGACCCCTTAACTGTTTCAAATCCAATTGGGGGCCCAGCTCATTTGTCTATGATCTGTGTGGGATTGAAAATTTCTATTCTAAGCGTAGAATTTAGATGTAGTGCCTTTGTTTTGGGCTTCTCGGGATATGTTTTGATTTTGGGCATGGATTGGCTATCCAGTAATGGCGCCATCCTTGATTGTGAGAAAAGGGTGGTTAGGCTTCAGACCCAACTCGGTAACACGCTGGAAATTACTTGTAATCCCTCGTATGCGGTTATGCTTAGTTATCTTGAATCGCTAGATGCTTCTATTGAGAGTTTGCAATCGGTTAGAGTGGTCCGTGAATATCCGGATGTCTTCAAAGAGGTGAAGGGCTTACCTCCGAAGCGGGAGATAGACTTCCGCATATACCTTGTAGATAATGAAAAGCCCGTTGCGTTGCCCGTTAGACACATGGCTCCACGGGAAAGGAAAGAGCTTAGTAAACAGATTAAAGAGCTTCTAGAGAAGGGGTTCATTAGAAGGAGTATTTCAGAATGGGGCGCTCCAGTGGTGTTCGCTACAAAGGCGGATGGTTCACTCCGTCTGTCTGTTGACTATAGGGAGCTCAACAAGCTAACGAAAAAGAATAGGCACCCTCTCCCCAGAATTGACGATCTGTTTGATCAGCTTGTAGGAGCGTCTGTTTTCTCCCAACTCGATTTGGCGACCGGATTTCATCAGCTAAGGGTGGCTGAAGATAGCATCGATAAGACAGCATTCAGAACCCCAGACGGCTTCTTTGAATGGCTTGTCATGCCCTTCGGCTTGACAAACGCACCCGCTTACTTCGTGGACCTAATGAGTAGGGTGTTCAGAGAATTCCTCAACAAGTTCGTAGTGGTCTTCGTAGACGATATCTTAATTTTCTCAAAGAGTGAAGAAGAACATGCCCAGCGCTTAAGGGCAATCATGGAAACTCTGCGAGTCCATCAGCTAAAAGCCAAATTCTCCAAATACCACTTTTGGAGAGAGGAAGTGAGGTTCCTTGGGCACATAGTATCCAAAGAAGGGTTAGTTGTGGACCCTGCTAAGGTAGTAGCGGTGCAGGATTGGAAGACACCAAGGAATGCAACAGAAGTCCAAAGCTTTCTCGGGCTAGCAGGCTTCTATCGGAAATTCATCAGAGACTTTGCAAAAATATCAGCTCTGCTCACAAGGCTGACAAAGAAGAATCTAGTGTTCAATTGGGACTTGGATTGCGAGTTTGCTTTCCAACGACTAAAAAGGGCTCTTACAACAGCCCCAGTTCCGACGTTGCCAGATGGAAGCAAGATGTTCACAGTTTTATACAGATGCATGTAGGACAGGACTAGGCGCTGTCTTAATGCAAGAAGGGAGGGTAGTAGCTTATGGTGGAAGGCAATTGAAAGTTCATGAAAAGAACTACCCGACCCACGATCTTGAGTTAGCTACCATCGTCTTTGCACTCAAGTCTTGGCGACACTATCTCCTTGGTGAGAAGTTCGAACTTTACACTGACCATATATCGTTGAAATATCTTTTCTCGTAGAAAGATCTTAACTTGAGGCAACAGAGATGGATGGAGTTCCTTGCCTCGTACGATTTCGAGATCTCCTACACTCCGGGCAAAGGCAACGTAGTGGCAGACACGTTGAGCCGAAAGAAACTGACCCTAAGCCTGCTGTTTGTTGAAAGGCAAAGCCTAGAGTTTATAGTCAGATTTAACTTTAGGCCCTCCTCCGATTTTGTATCGGGCTTGCTAGCATCTCTCGAAGTACGCCCGACTTTAGTGGACTCAATAGGGATAGCACAACGCGAAGACCCTCAGCTTGTGGAGACGATTGATAGGCTAATTAGGGGTGAGACTTCAAGTCACCTCAACAGATACTCCATCGACGATAAGGGTTGGCTAAGGCGAGACGGAAGACTATGCGTCCCATAGACAAGGGATTTAGTAAAGACGGTTCTCGAGGAAGCACATCACTCCAAGATGACGATACATCCAGGCGGAGATAAAATGTACAAGGACATAAAGAGAACTTTCTTTTGGAGCGGCATGAAGAAGGACGTGGCAGATTTCGTTTCCAAGTGTATAATTTGCCAACAGGTTAAGGCGGAACAGAAGAAGCCTGGCGGTCTGCTCCATCCTCTAGAGGTCCCACAGTGGAAGTGGGATAGCATCTCAATGGACTTCATTGATGGACTGCCTAGGTCTAGAAGAGGCAACACTAGCATTTGGGTAATAGTGGATAGGCTTACTAAAAGCGCCCACTTTTTACCTGTCAAGAGTAAAAGAACTGCCTCATCCCTAGCATCTCTTTATCTCAAGGAAATTGTTCGACTCCATAGGATACCCTCCAGCATTGTTAGTGACCGAGACTCTATCTTCACAAGTGAGTTTTGGCGGAGTCTGCAGGAAGCGGTAGGCACACAGTTATGCTTGATTACAGCCTATCACCCCCAAACCGACGGCCAGACAGAAAGGGTGAACAGAGTTTTGGAGGACCTTTTAAGACTGTGCGTCCTTGACTTCGGAGGGACATGGGAAGACCATCTTCCTTTGGTGGAATTTGCCTACAACAGCAGCTACCAAGCCACCATCGGAATGGCGCCCTTCGAAGCTTTATATGGAAGACCGTGCCGATCGCCCACTTGTTGGTGGGAGTCTACTGATAAGCTCATACTTGGACCAAATATGATTCGAGAGACTTCAGAGAAAGTAGACATAATTCAGAGAAGGATGAAGACAGCCCAAGATAGACAGAAATCATACGCCGACAAGAGGAGGACCGACCTTGAATTTGAGGTTGGGGACAGAGTTTTTCTTAAGGTATCTCCTCTAAGGAACGTTGTTCGTTTTGGATCCACTGGAAAGCTAACACCAAGGTTCGTAGGGCCGTTTCCTATTATTGAGAAAATTGGGAAAATGGCCTATAGATTAGACCTACCTGAAAAACTAGCTGGAGTTCACAACGTTTTTCATGTTTCGCACCTCCGAAAATGTCTACATGAATCTGCTGAAGTGGTTGAGCCAAACATCCTTGAGGAAGCTGAAGTGGAACGCGAAGCAACCATGAGGAAAGTTCCAACCCGCATATTAGGAACGGAAGTGAAAAAGCTATGCAACCGCGAAGTCAAGCTCGTCAAAGTTCAGTGGAGCGACACCGTGGGAGACGCAACTTGGGAAACTGAAGCTAGAATACACGCAGCCTACCCTTTTCTTTTCGAGGGTACATCCCTGATCTTTCTTTTTCCTTAAGTTGTGCTTTTATCTATCTTTTTAGGTATATCTCCTCGACCTTATCTTTAGGTAGAAACCCTTTGGATGAAAACATGTAATTGAAACATGTTATGGATGATGGCTGTAAGTGGTTGCAAGTGATTGCTAGTGGTTGCTCGTGGTTGCATATACACACACAATCTAGGTTTTAGATCGGCTCAGTCACTTCATATTGCATATGCATATATGTGTTTGCATTCTTATATGGTTGAAGTTTAATGTGTTGTCATATGGATGTTGCATTTATATATGAATGATTGTGCACTCATGTAGAATCATGAATAGGAAAATTTGCATACATAATGGATTCATTACACTTACATAATTTGCATTAAGGAGGTCAACTGAATCAGTAGGCCGACTGATCTTGCATTAGATAAGTACATGTACACACACCTTGCATATGATCATGAAGCATTAGAAGTCTTTTAAGGACAATGGATGCTCGTGTTTGATGGATGAGTAGATGGACGTTTGGATGTTAGGATATACATTCTTCCTGAACTTGAAGATTTCGGGGACGAAATCCTTTTAAGTGGGGGAGAATGTAACACCCCGTGTATTCTATAATAGTGAAATTCACAAATTGAAGTATAATTAATTTCAAATCAAAGAATTAAGGGAAACATGATAAGCCATTGCGTTCGTCTCGGAATTCTGCTTGGGATAGAGTCCGAGTTTGCGTAAAACGGACTCCGTATGAAGGAGATATGGCCTCCGGAAGTTTCGGAATTCAGTTTAAAATTCAAACAGATAGAAACAGCTCAGAAATCAATTCAAATTTCAAAAAATCGGACCCAGATTTGGCTGGGCGGGAATTTTCCTGCCCAAGGCACCCAGGTCGACTGGGTAGTCGACCTGGGCCACCCAGGTCGACTGGGTAGTCGACCTGGGGCACCCAGGTCGACTACATAGTCGACCTGGGGGTCGACTGGGTAGTCGACCTGGCCCCTGAGCCAGGTCGAACCCAGCCCCTCCTGGCTGGCCTGGTCTGTGCTTGGCCGAATTTTTGAGCCTTGCCTTGTCACTAGGGCTAGGTGTCAGCTCGTGATTGGTCTCTCTTTCAATCGAACGGCTAATATTAATCCAAGCTCCATCGACGGTTCTAATCAATTCACAAACTGTATAAAAAGGACCTAAGACTCCACCTAATTCATACAAATAAAAATGAGAATGAGACCGTCATGCTGCTGAGGAAAGACTAGGAGTAGCCGTCAAAATTGAGAGACGTTTAGGAGGCAATTCGAAATCTTAAAGCAACGACAACTAAATCAAAACAACGCCTACAACAAAGGATAGCATCTCCAAATTCAGAATTCAGAAACCTGAATTGAAGATTCATCATACGTTGTAAGTAGAGTGCTATTCCGATGTGAATGAATAATTGTGTTTTGATTTGTGTAAAATGAGAAATGGAATTGTACTTAAATTGTAGTGATGATAATTCATAATTGTATGTTTCTATGATTCTAATTATGAATAGATTTGGGATTGTTGTGGCATAATGATGTTAGACCTATTGGATATTTGCAAGTATATGATTCAGGTTGAAAGTTAACGAATATATGTTTGTGGTAGTTTATTTCAACAAAGTTGAGATTCATGCAAGTATGTGATTCACTATTATGCCAACATGATTTTAGACCCTTCTATGTATATTTTTATGATCATGTTTAGTGTAGTTGGATCCATTTGGGTATTGTGATTTATATGAATTTATGTTGAAATAGGAATTATGATTCTAGTGAGAAAAAAAGACATACTTTTGTATTAGTGACAAGAGTAAGCATCTTTGTGAACTTGTGTTGAATCTATAAACATGACTAGATTACGTTTGGTGTTATGCCTAATTGAAAATATGTTTTAGGCCTATGTTGTTATCAAAATCATGTGATAATATATGTGACACATAATTTAAGTTAGGTTCACAATTTAAACGCAAGTTTACATGACTAGATTAAAACCATGATTCATGTTTAGGTATGTTTTATGTCATGAGTTTATGCTATCACAATGCAAGTTCACAAGTGCCTAATTTATGTTAATTAGTTCGCTATGTTGCAAGTTCATGCGTTCACACACCCCTTTTGATGTTACTTAGAATATATATATATATACACCATGTTCTAAGCCTCCCCTTTTTCATGTGGCTAAGTTGGGCTAAAATGTTAAACCCAACATATGTTATAATATAGCGAACGTATAAAACGGGGGTAATGACGTTGGGTTAAAAATATAAAACATATGTGTTGGCATGTCTAACGCATGCCAATGACCTTGAGAACATTTAAGGGGTATAAATTAATTCTACCCAATAAAGATGAATTTGAATAATGGGCTGCACATATTTACATATAAAAAGAAAAGAGACAAAATATGTAAACTTAGAAAATACGATGTGTTTAACCCGAGGTTGGATTGAGTTGTGATGTAAACCTGCCTGGAACCGCCCGGCTGTCCAGTAGTCACAACAATACCTATCCAATGTGGGTGGTTAAACATTGAGCCCAATAAAGACCCGAGGTTAGACTGAGTTGTGACGTAAGACTGCCCGGAACCAACCAGCAACAGGCAGTCACAACAATACCTGTCTAATGTGAGAGGTCGAGGCTTTAATAAGACAATTAAGGCTGAGTCAGGATTGATAGGACTAAGTAAATTGAATTAATACTTAATCAAGTTGAACATGCTAAACTATACAGACTGATTGGGGGTTAGATTTTCAAACACTTAACCAACTTAGCATGTTGGCTAGAAATAGAAAACCTAGTAGCGGGGGACCCTTTTCAACAGTAACCCTACAAGGTGTATCAGGATACCCTGAACTAGGCAGGGTGGGGCACGATTACTGGGCTGACTGTAAGAGGTCAAATTGACGGCAGTGGTGCAGCAGTATACGTTCTAACGGGGTGCGGGCGTGCACACACTCCGACGCAGAAAAATTAGGCACTGGGCACCAGTAGTATACCTGTGCATTCTAGAATTGTGTCGGGCTGCCACCATGGGACTTGATACACCCCATGGTGGGACCAGCATAGGTAACTACAATATCGGGGGCCGTAAGACACATGTAACTATGCGAGTAGGAGCCGATTATTAGAAATGGATCACTTCACCCTGATTATGGGGTGCCTGTTGGGAACTAGTTTATAGGGTTGTAGAGATTAATATGGGGTACGATAGTACATTCGACTCTAGACAACTAAACTTAGCTTATAGTGCTTTCCCATTTCCAGTTTGTACTTATCATGCTCATTTCTTTATTCATAGACTGAATAGTCCTAGACTTACTCAGGCTTTATGTTTGACTCTACTTTTCTTTCGTCTTCTTTTCTTTCGTTCCCCCCCCCAGGTCCACAGGGAGGGAATACCGCAGCTTGACCAGTTTTCACATCCAGCTTGAAGAGAAAGAATGTATTGCTTGGACCTCTTTCGTTTTGGACTATGGCTTTGGATAGCACTTATGTGGACTTATGCAGTTTACTTATGTTTTTTTATGCTTCTTTAAGTTATGAAATCAAGACAGTTATGAAAATGTATTGTTTTTGGAAGTATTGTAAGACAATTATGGCATAGTTTGTGTAACACGTATTTTGATGAAATAAAAGTTGCTGTTGTTTTCCGCTGTTCAAAAATATGTGTACTTATATCTGTCTTGTGTATCTGTGACTTATACTTATAAACCTCCACCAAAATTAGGGCATTCCCTTTGAGAGTGACCCTAACGGAGGTGGGGTGTTTCATTTTGTCAAATTCTTTTTAAATAAACAATAATGTAAATCTTTGTTTATTTCTTTTAAATATACAAAAATGTATATTTTTCTACTCTTTCTATTATTAGCATAAAAAATGGGTCTTTAATGTGAAACATATTTCATAATGAAATATGTATATTTTTCTACTCTTTTTGCTTGTAACTAAATTGACAAATAAAACTTGTCTTAACATTCTACTACAATATAAATAGAAGGGTAACTTCTAATTTGAAAGTAAAAATGCAACTTTTATTTTAAAGTTTTATTTGCATTAGTGAATGTAAATAAAAGAACAAACTTATTTTCAATGTATATTTGCACTAGTGAATGCAAATAAAAGAACAAACTATATTTTAATGCATGTTTGCATTTGTGATTGCAAATAAAAGAATAGACTTTATTTTCAATACATATTTGCATCTGTAAATGCAAATAAAAGAACAAGTTTTATTGCCAATAAAAAAAAAGTGATTTTAATTGTAAAATAAGTTCTACATTTCTTATCTAAACAAATAAAAAGATAATTTTTATTTGTTTGCAGCTCTATTTTAATGGAACATCTCATTCAAAAAGGTGATTTCTATTTTAACGTATGCTTCTGTTCTAATATAATATGTTAAACAAAATGATAATTTACTCTAATCTTTTTATTTATTTAAATCAAACATGAAAATAAAAAATATTGTTTTTATTTTATACTTCAAATGTTGACACACATGAATATAAAATATTCTATATATACAATAATATATGATTTTATCTTATACACAAGATTCTAACAACCATGAATACACAATCACAATCAATCGTTCATCAAAATCACAGCACAGTCAAACTTTTAAATGAATATATACATACAACCTAAATTTCATACTGAATGAACACAATAAAATAAATAAACAATTAATTTAAATTTTAAAACAGAAAGCTCACATTGTTTTGTCTGAATTTCCAGAGTGTCCCGTTTTAGATCTGGTCAGCTTTATGCTGTAGATGCGGAAAGATGATTCCAACGCTTGTCGTTTCGCTGAATTTCGTTAAGATTTGAACAAGTCACGATTGTTTAAAGATTTGAATATTTAAATAGATAATTAATTTAATAATTATCAACCTCAATTACTGTGTTGAACAAATCAGGGCCGCGCCCCCTTTGTTTCTTCTTCGTTGATTACCTTCAGACAAAATCGAACCCACTCATCGATGACCAGGGCTTCACGTTGCACCTCCTATCGTTGATCAGAAGTCGATCTATTGCCGCCATACGAACGCCTAAACCTCCACCTCCCTCTGACGTGAAGCTTGCTGAACTCGAAGGGCCCACCGCCTGGGGAAGTGCGCTCGAAAACCGTGCCTTGCTGCTCGAAAATTGGCCAAACCATGACGTGAAACATCATCACAACCGATCATCTTGAAGAGCTCGA
This sequence comes from Allium sativum, assembly GCA_030737875.1. Taxonomy (NCBI): domain Eukaryota; kingdom Viridiplantae; phylum Streptophyta; class Magnoliopsida; order Asparagales; family Amaryllidaceae; genus Allium; species Allium sativum. The sequence goes on along the minus strand of CM060909.1, from coordinate 259,159,927 downwards.
AACGCTCTTGAATTCCTGTATTGAAGTCCCAATTTAATTCTTTGTAATTCGAGGGAAATTTGGGGGATTTCGTGTGAGCTTCGTGGCCATCGATTTGGTCTAGAGGCGGCTAGGTCTGATTAGAATAGGGTTTGACTAATTGAGGTTTATTTATAATATAATATTAATAAATTCATTAATTCACAAATTAAAGCCCGTTAGCCCTTTTCAATTCCAATTTTAGCCCAACAAAAATTGTACCTAGGCAAATACCCACATTCCGGACGCAATGGACTAGGTCCCGTCAGCCCGTTTGATTGTCTTTAGTCTGTTTTCTTTATTTTAAAATATAATTCAATATATATTTAATTCAAACGTACATTTTAAATTACCGAGGCCACATACTAAACTCTAAAAATTACAGAAAATTTATTTCTGGTTATGTTTTGACGATACGGTTCTAACAAGACTAATTTCATCAAATTCCGAGACCGTTTGAAAAATGGCCATTTTCAAGTCGATCAAATTTGACTGAAACTGACAAAACACATTTTCCTCTGCCACGCTCACGTATTAATTCAAAAAATTATGAAAATTGAAACCTAGCAATAATTTGACATTCCGGTTCCAACAAAAGTGGTTTCGTCGAAAACCGAGGTCGTTTGAAAAATGACTATTTTTAAGGGCTAAATATTATATTAATATATATATAAAAATTCTACAGCGACTTTTCTAAATTTTAAACTGGACATAACTTTCTATTTATAAAGTGAAATTTCAGTTTTTCAGATTCGTTGGAAAGATATGATTAAACAGATTTAAATATTTCTGGTTTCGCTAAATTCTGATTTAAAATGAATCCTGTACAGTCAGTTAAAGTTCAAATTCAAATTTTCAAACTGCAGCGCTGTTTTATACTCCTTTTATAATTAAATTAAATTGATTCATTTTAATTTCGATTTGAATAAATTTTTGGTTGTTATTCTTTTTAAAACAAATTATTTTAATTGTTAAAATCCATTAAAATTTCTAAAATAAAAATTTTAAATTGGCCCCAAAATTCCGGGTTGTTACATTTTCCGTCATTATTATTTAAAATAAATCATTTTAAATATTCAAAATTCATTAAAATTGCCAAAATAAAAACTTTAAATTGGTTCTGATTTTCTGGGTCGTTACAGTTTGACAGACTTCAGAACAGCTAACGGATTGAAATCACATTAGCCTATTACACTTGACCAACAATTATATTTTGGAGAGTGTAACAATCTTCATATTTAACGATAATACATTTAAATATTTTATTTAAATATAACATTGTTAATTGTTAATCATTAATCGATGTGTGTTCAAAAAGTCACATTTTGCATACAGCTGAATTTGTACTTGAGACCACTTCCATTGAGTCCGGATCATCGTTTACAATCTTTTTGACTATAAGCATCGTTACCTTTTGAGTTGGGCGAATTTGGTCATTTTCATTTGGTGTATGACCAAAATATCACTTTTTGTATATGGAATTTAGACTCGAAACCACTTCCATTGAGTCCAAGATGCCATTTGCGACATCAAAAAAATGTAAGCTTCGATGTGTTCCGAGTTTCAGAAATTTGGACTTTGGACTTGGGTTTGGGTTAGTTAACCTAGTCCACCCTTATAACTCCCCCAACCCTCTCCCTTTTCATTCGCTTCCAATACTTAGCAAAAATAAGAAAATGGAGAATGGGAAATGGAAATAGAAATTCCTAAGCTAGATTTTGCAATTAAAAGCTCAAATCAAGAGGAAATCAAGCGTAGAAACTTGGGTAAGCTTCTCCATCTTCTCCAACTCCATTCCTCTTCAATTACTTATGATTTCCTAAACCTAACTTTTAGGAAATTGGTTTGTTTTATGTATAGATTGAAGATTCATGAGTAATATTGGAGGAAAGGTTGATTTTGCTTAGCTTTGGAATGATTTCTTGCTTCTAGTAAGCAAAGGTGAGTCCTTTTTGAACTCACATCTATGTCGTAAGCTCTAAGCTTGTATAGTGTGTGCCTATGGCATGTTTGTATTGTGTGTTTTATGTTGTTTATGTGTGAACTTTCCAATTTATGAAGTTTGATTTCATTTCAATGATATCTATTGTGATTCTTGGGGTGCATGTGAATTTAGGTGTTATAAGTTGCTTTGGCAAGCCTTGGATGCATCATTCTTGCATAGGAAACATCATAAGCCTTCGGGCGTTTGCCTATATCATTTTAAGTATGTTTCCTAGGCAAATTTGTGCCTAGGAACAGGTTCAGATGTTTGAATATTTTGGGTCAGGTGTCTGACCTGCTTCAAATAATTCCAAATTCAAAGAGAGAAAAATTCATATGTCTGAATTTTATTTCAGATGTCTGAATTTTATTTCAGATGTCTGAATTTTATTTCAGATGTCTGAATTTTATTTCAGACGTCTGAGGTTTAAAATTCAGATGTCTGAAAATGCTCAAAAATGAAGTAAAACCTTGTTGTTTTGAAAAATTGCAAATTCAGACGTCTGAATCATGTTTATGGACTGTTGACCAGTGAAGACCACGGTCAACAGTTTAGGGCCATTTGAGCTTATTCCCGGTCGAGTTTCGTCCCATTTCGACTTCGTTTGTGACTTTGCAGTTTCTTTGGATTGCAGGTTTCTGCATCTCGATTTCATGAACTTTCGATTCATTCGTGGTGAACGAATTTTATAATTGACAGTCGTGGGGTTTCGTCTATGTTATTAAAACATGAGTTTGATCGTTAATTCGATCAATATCACACGAGATTTGCCACTTCGAAACTATATAAAAAGGGGTTTTAAAATTATTAGTAGATACCAATCTTTTACTAAACGGTTTCAAATTCTATTTCATTATATGAGGTTATTTTCCAAATTTGTTTTACTATCTACTAGTATATGATTTCATAAACCTTTTTCTCGTTCGTATGAGAAATCTAATTAAACGCTTTAGTAAAAACAAGGACTATTACCCTGTGTGTTTACTTTGACGGTTAATTCTTGAACTCGTTCGATTGAACACCGCGGAAATGATCGTTTCATATTTCTAGTGGAATATACAACTTGTTCGTAAATATTCGAGCAGAGCAAGTGGTTATGGGACATGTAGCTTAACTCTCATATTTACTAGCTTGGCGTAGTTACACTATATTTGATCTTTAGATCAATCCGACCTTCGGGTCACTTTGATGATTTTCTGATCATCCCTAGGAACTTTGATTCATCTTGAGAGTCTTCGGATTAATTGAGGAACTTCGGTTCCATCTTATCGTAGGAACTTCGGTTCCGGTGGATCTTCGGATCGTTCCAACCTTCTGGTCATTCTGATGATCTTCAAATCATCCTGGGGAACTTCGGTTCATTGGTTTTATCTATGATCTTCGGATTATCTTACGGGATCGCAACCCGCGGTCTTCGAACCACCGTAAGAGCTCCGGCTCAACACTATGGCTTATTCCTTGAGATCGCGTCTCACCTTCGCTATTGGGTTGGTTGAGTCTTTGGACTCCCATATTTACTTGGTTGAGTCTTCGAACTCCCATATTGCTTTTGATGAGCCCTCGGTCTTCCTCCTTGAATTATGTCTTCCCCTTCTTTGGGATCTTCAAGATTTCCAATTTATTGATTTCTTCGATCTTATTTTTATTGACATATGTGTTGTCAATCTCGTATTGATATTAATTTATCAATCTTAGTTTCTTTATTATTGAGATATCCTTATATAGTGTCGAGATTTCATTGGCATATTTTCTGGACATATCGAGTCTTCACATTTTACATGTGAACATTGTAGTTATTTTATATATGTCATTTTCTGTTCATATCTCGGATTTTATTCAGTTTATTATGATGAGTACAGCTAGACTGATCCGTTTATTGTTTATTCTTATAAATAATACTCGTGTCAGACCGAGTATTCTGATGCTTATACAGGGCTTCTAGCAGGGACCACCTTTTGGATTTTTGCTATCTACATTCATGTTGTAGTTATTGATTTTTATGTATATGAGATAGTGACATCTTTGTATACATACTCTTTTGGCTAGAGCTTGTACCTATTCTTTTGTTATTTAGTGGATCGACTATGACCACTAACATGTACTTTTACTCGTGTGTTATGTTCAAATCTTTTTCCGCCTTTGTGATGTGAATATTTGTGTCTGACTCTGATTTTATTGTTTTGTATTTTATATTGCTTTCCAAATTATATATAGCCACTGTGTAGTAGATTTGGACTTGATTTAGATGTATCGGATTTCGTCATGAGATTTAAAAAATTAGACCACATTATCCGACATATTAAACACTCGTTCAAAGCTAATATACAGATTGTCGCTCCTCAACTACCTTATTCTTTTGGTTAGTTGAGACCATTGCCTGCAATGGCCTTGCCTAACGTGAGTATAGAGGCAGGGCGTTACACTTGGTATCAGAGCCAAGTTCGGAACAATATAAGATATTATGGCGATCCTAAGTTTCTTAGGAAATTGTTTTTAGGATTTTATTCAAGTCTTAGGTCCGGTCACACCCTATCTTGTATCTTGATCCTTTGTTTGACCAATCAAATTTATTTAAATCTAATTTTTGTCTTCTTCTCTCTTTTGGAGGAGAAGAATGGTTAGGAACATACTTTGTTTCCTTAGTTATTTTTACTAATCGTTAGTATGACGCTATAATTAGGTTTCATAGCCCATATCTATCGCTATCGAGACATCTTTAGCTTTCTTTGGGTGGTGATTTAGTAATCATTTTAGCACCATTTAATTACTTGTTGCATACAAGTAAGTCTTTCTTTTTCGGTTGAATAAGGACTTTAATTAAACATTTGGGTAAAAACAAGGGGGTCGACACTCTTGAGTTTACTTCAGCGGTTAATTTTTGTACTTAAACGATTGAAAATATTTTTGTATCCTAGTTGGTCACTTAAGTCATAGCTAAGCAATGATTTTGCACTTCTTGAGTTATCTAGCTCATTTTTATGAAGTGGAAATTTATTGTTCTTACTGACCTCTTAGAAACATTGCTGTTGGACTTGGTTCGGAAGTGTATCTGCAGATGCATTGCCGATTTGTCCGAATTCATTTATTTTAGAGATTTATCTGACATGTTTACAGGCTCGTCGACTTAACAATTTTGTCGGTTCGTTTGATGTGTTTACCGGCACATCGATGTCTCGTTATTGCGGTTTCATCTGACATGTTTACAGGATCATCGATGATCCAACTTTCCTTTTTTTAGCAGTTCGTCTGATGTGTTTATAGGCTCATCGATGATCTGAACTTGATTGTTCGTCTGACGTGTTTACAGGTTCGTCGACTTACCAATTTCGTTGGTTCGTCTGATGTGTTTACAGGCTATTTAACGTTCCGTTATTGTGGATTCATATGATTTGTTTATAGGCCCATCAATGATCCAATCTTTGAAGTCTCATGTGTTGTGCATCTTTATATGAATCCCTTTGAGAGCTCGTGTGGTGTATATCTTTATGTACATGAGCGGGAACCTTATGTATTGAATATCTTTATATACATGGGTAAGGAGATGATCGCATATGTTGTATATCTTTATATACATCGATGTTGATCATTTTTCGTTTGATCTCATGTGTTGTATACCTTTATATATATTCTCGTTGATCATCGTTGTTGTTCTCTTGAGTTGTGTATCTTTATATGCATCCCTGAGAGATCTCGTGTGTTGTATATCTTTATATTCATCCTCATTGATCATCTTTGTAGTTCTCTTGTGTTGTGTATCTTTATATGCATCCCTGAGAGATCTCGCGTGTTGTATATCTTTTTATACATCCTTGTTGATCATCTTTGTTGGTCTCATGTGATGTATATCTTTATATACATCCATGAGAGATCTTGTGGGTTTTATATCTTTATGTACATCAATGAGAATCTTATGTATTCTATAATCGATAAATGGCTGACAAAATTGCTTTTGGGAGGTGTCAGCAACCTGGCCATTATAGACAAAACTGCTTTTGGGTGGTGTTGGTGACCTTGTCACGTCAAATTTCTTTTGGGAGATATCAGCGGCTTAGTTGATGCCATCGATGTCGGATCACCTTGTCAGAAGGCAAAAGGTCCCGTGTGATGATTTGCAACCTTGTAGTGAACAAAGCTGCTTATTCCTACACCAAGTTTAGTACTAACTAACTTGGTGATTTTTAGTTTGGAATCGGCCATTTCTTTCTTTTGGCTAATTCTTTGTTCACGATGTCCAAACTCATTTTCTTGAAGAGTGATCATCCTATACGTGCATATTTGCTTGCCTTGTTCATTCGGAGTTTGTGGTGATTTTTAGGAATGAATTAGCCTAATCGCTTTGAGGTCCATATTTTATTTTTACAAAAAGAAGCATCCATTTTCGACATCCCCTTTTTATGACACATGTCTGTTATGTATTCATCTTTGGAGCCGTGTGCTCATTCGTGATTAATAGTGGTTTTTTGCAATTTGTTTGTAAATACTTGAGTTAAGTCAGTGGTTATGAGACATTTGGAAAAACTAGCTTACTTACTAACTTAATGTAAAATTTCTCTTTACCTATTGATTGTTTATGATCACTTTGCTATTTATGGAATTGTACGCTCTTACAGATTATTGATCGAGCATCTTTCCATATTTAGATTCGTCTAGATTTGCTTGTGTGAATTCTAGATTTTGAGTGATTTGAGTTTTTTCTCTGAAAAACTATCTCGAATCTTCTATCGGAAAATGATAAGCTATATTTTGCTTATCAATTTCAGTCTCTTATTTCTGAATTCCAAATTCTGAATTCGTTATCTCCGGTCTCTTGTGAATATGTGTTAACAATTATTCCTATTTATTTTATTTACCTTGTTGAACTAAGTTTTTTTTTTGAGATCATTACCCGACCGATTTAGCCTCATTCTTCTTGGTAACGTCCTTGTGAATTTGAAAACTGAAAGTTATCAAGTTTTATGAAATTCTTCCAACTTCTACCATTTTTCATGTTTACGTGATTTAGAAGTTATTCGGGAAATATTAGAGAATGTACTAATATTTCCAATTTAGGGTGTATAAATTGGATTTTTATTTTTCATGATCTTGTTTTTCCGACTGGATCGCTTATCCTTGTTAATGGGATATATATGACCATCATATACATCATATTCAATATAAGAAAATTTTGTAAGGTAGAATACTTTTAAGGGGTTTCTAAATGATAAAATTTTCTAGCTAAAATGGTAATTTTTTTAGTTAATCTATCTTTAAATAGATCTTGTTGATGCGTGGTTGTTATTAGTATTGAGTTTTTCCTTGAGTAATTGCGAGGACGCAATTTCTTTAAGGGGGAAGCCTGTAACAACCCGCATATTTAATAATAATATATTTAAATATTTTGTTAAAATATAACGCTGTTAATTGTTAATCGTTAATAGATGTGTGTTCAAAATGCTACATTTTGCATACGGTTGAATTTGGATTCGAGGACACTTCCATTGAGTCCGGATCATCGTTTACAACCTTTTTGACTATAAGCATCGATACCTTTTGAGTTGGGCGAATTTGGTCATTTTCATTTGGTGTATGACCAAAATATCACTTTTTGTATATTGATGAATTTGGACTCGAAACCACTTCCATTGAGTTCAAAATACCGTTTGCGACATCAAAAAGTGTAAGCTTCAATATGTTCCGAGTTTCGGAAATCTGGATTTTGGACTTGGGTTTGGGTTAGCCAACCTAGTCCACCCTTATAACTCCCCCAACCCTCTCCCCTTTCATTCACTTCCATTACTTAGCAAAAATAAGAAAATGGAGAATGGGAAAGGGAAATAGAAATTCCTAAGCTAGGTTTTGCAATTAAAAGCTCAAATCAAGAGGAGATCAAGCGTAGAAACTTGGGTAAGCTTCTCCATCTTCCTCTCCATCTTCTCCAACTCCATTACTCTTCAATTACTTATGATTTCCTAAACCTAGGTTTTAGGAAATTGGTTTGTTTTGTGTATAGATTGAAGATTCGTGAGTAATATTGGAGGAGAGGTTGATTTTGCTTCGCTTTGGAATGATTTCTTGCTTCTAGCAAGCAAATGTGAGTTCTTTTTGAACTCACATCTATGCCTCAAGCCATTGGCTTGTAAAAGTGCAATTTAGTGTTCATTGAGTTTGTATATGCTAGTGAATTGGCTAGGCTAGTGTAACTTTGTTGATATCATGTATTCTTGTTTCACTGAGTTGGAAAATTATGATTTGGAGTTCTCATAAGATCCATTCATATGTTGCATGTTGTTTTGGCGGTATTGTGAAGCTCCATTGCCGCCTGGCGTAGTTCTAAGCCTTCACAAGTCGCTTGAATCGTATTTGATTGCTTTGGTTAGAAAATCTGCCCGTTTTGGAATTTATAATAAAAACCATTGCTAATCTCTTGTATGAATGTTTGTGCATGTGTATTTGGGTGTTATAGGTTGTTTCGGCAAGTCTTTGGAGCCTCATATACATGTATATAATATCATAAGCCTTCGGGCATTCATCGATATCGTTTTGAACATGTTTTCAAGGCTAATTGTGCTCTGGTATAGGATTCAGACGTTTGAATATTATAGGTCAGACGTCTGACCTGCTTCAAATAATCATGGGAACAAGCAGAGCAATTCAAAAGTCTGAATTTTATTTTCAGAAGTCTGAATTGTAATTCAGACGTCTTACCCAAACATTTCAGACGTCTGAAAGGGGGCCAAAATGAACTAAAACCTTGCTATTTTGCAAACTTGCAAATTCAGACGTTTGAATTTTTAATTCAACAGTTTAGGGCCATTTGAGCTCATTCCTGGTCGAGTTTCGGCCCATTTTGACTTCGTTAGTGACTTTGCAGTTTCTCTGGATCGCAGATTTCCGCATCTCGATTTCATGAACTTTCGATTCATTCGTGGTGAACGAATTTTACAATCGATAGTTGTGGAGTTTTTTCTTTGTTATTAAAACGTGAATTCTTCATTTGATCGTTAATTCGATCAATATCACACGAGATTTGCCACTTCAAAACTATATAAAAAGGGGTTTTAAAATTATTAGTAGATACCAATCTTTTACTAAACGGTTTCAAATTCTACTTCATTATATTAGGTTATTTTCCAAATTTGTTTTACTATCTACTAGTATATGATTTCATAAACCTTTTTCATGTTCGTACGAGAAATCTAATTAAACCCCTTAGTAAAAACAAGGACTATGAACCCTTGTGTTTGCTTTGATGGTTAATTCTTGGACTCGTTCGATTGAACACTGTGGTAATGATAATTTCGTATTTCTAATGGAATATACAACCTGTTCGTAAATATTAGAGTAGAGCAAGTGGTTATGGGACCTGTAGCTTAACTCTTATATTTACTAGCTTTGCGTAGTTACACTATATTTGATCTTTGGATCAATCCGACCTTCATGTCACTTTGTTGATCTAAAGGTCATCCTGAGGAACTTCGGTTCATCTTGAGAGTCTTCAGACTAATTGAGGAACTACGGCTCCATCTTGTCGTAGGAACTTCGGATCATTCCAACCATTGGGTTATTCTGGTGATCTTCGGATCATCCTGGGGAACTTCGGTTCATTGGTTTTATCTATGATCTTTAGATCATCTTGCGGGGTTGTGACCCGTGCTCTTCGAAAAAGCTTTGGCTCAACTCTATGGCTTATGCCTTGAGATCGCGTCTTACCTTCGATATTGGGTTGGTTGAGTCTTCGGACTCCCATATTTACTTGGTTGAGTCTTCGGACTCCCATATTTACTTAGGTCTTCCTCTTCTTTGGGATATTCAAGATTTCTAATTTATTGATTTCTTCGATCTTATTTTTATTGACATGTGTTGTCATTCTCGTATTGATATTAATTTGTCAATCTAAGTTTCTTTGTTTTTGAGATATCCTTATATAGTGTCTAGATTTCTTTGGCATATTTCTTGGACATATCGAGTCTTCACATTTTACATGTGAACATTGTAGTTATTTTATGTATGTCATTTTATGTTCATATCTCTGATTATATTTCAGTTTATTATGATGAGCATAGCTAGACCGATCCGTTTATTGTTTATTCTTATAAATAATACTCGGGTCAGACCGAGTATTCAAGTGCTTATACAAGGCTTCTAGCAGGGACCACCTTTTGGATTTTTGCTATCTACATTCGTGTTGTAGTTATTGATTTTTTTATGTATATGAGATAGTGACATCGTTGCATACATATTCTTTTGGCTAGAGCTTGTATCTATTCTTTTGTTGTTTAATGGATCGACTATGATCACTAACATGTATTTTTACTCGTGTGTTATATTCATATCTATTTCCGCCTTTGTGATGTGAATATTTGTATTTGACTATGGTTTTATTGTTATGTATTTTATATTGCTTTCCGAATTATATATAGCCACTGTGTAGTAGATTTGGACTTGATTTACATGTGTCAGATTTCCTCATGAGATTTAAAAAGTTAGACCACATTATCCAACATATTTAACATTCGTTCAAAGCTAATATACAGATGTTCTCTCCTCAACAACCTTATTCTTCGGGTTAGTTGACACCATTGCTTGCAATGGCCTTGGCTAATGCGAGTATAGAGGCGGGGCGTTACAGAGAGAGAATTAGAGTTTTTACCTCATTCTCTCATTAGGTTGGGTGACTTTAATTCTTCGTTCCAACCCAATAGTATCAAACCCTAGATCTACACTTTCTTCATCAAATCAATTCTAATTTGTATATGAGGCTAGATCTAAATCCAATATAATTAGATCATTATTTCTACATTATATTGTGCATTCTATTCGCTGTCCAAATCAGATCTACATCTTTTTTTTTTGGAAAAGGTGATCTACATCTGTTTTAATTGGATTTCAGGTTTTGGTGAGTGATAGTGATCTCTCACATAGCCATATTGTATTATGTGTTGTAATTACGTCATTCAAACACCTTGTATGTTAATTTAGCCTTAAAACTGGATTTTCATGCTAATTTTTCAGATCTAGAAATGTAGGGTTAACCAAATTATAACATGTTCTAAGTAATTTATTAGATTTAATATGTTTTACACGGAATTTGCCTTGGGTTATGTTAGATTTGTGATTGTTATTGCATGGCTTATGTTTATATGTATTCATATGTTTGTATATGTCTAGAATTATATGAATTACTTTTTTTATGTTTTTATCATGCTTCACTACATATTCTATTGTATATATATTATTATACTTTATCCTTACATGGTGAGATATACAACAGGTTCTAGTTTGGTTTATTTTCCCTTGGCAATCATCCTATATTGGATGTAACGACCCGCAAATCCGTACTATCTGAGTTGACTATGACACCACCCGTCCAACCCAAATTGCTAAGAAATACGAATCATTATTAGAAAGAAGATAGAGGATGAGAAATAGAAAGAAAGAAATGCTAGAATAGAAGAAAAAAGAAGATCACAAACTCACAGCGGAACGAATAAAATATATTATATAACATAACTTTTGAAGTACAATCAGGAACTTTATATACATACCATCATCAGAGCACAACCATTATTCCTGGAACAGTTATAAACACCTGTTTCCATATACAACATAGTACACAGCGAAAATTTGATAGTCTATAGTTAACTGGTGAAGCCTCCTGCTTCCAGCTCCTCGAAATGAATCTGTAAAATCCCGACTACTTGCTTGCCCGTACAAATTTGGGCACCCAAGAGTTTAGGGAAAACAAACAAATAAACTCTGGGTCAGTCATGGGACTGGTGTGAGTAAACTCCAACCTTTTTTTTTAACTTTCAAAATCCTTTCGAAAGAAAAAATAATAGTAAGACCAGCCCACACATAATCATGGACGGTTTTTACCTTACTATAATCCAAAACATTTTGATACAAAAATCCAGTGATATTATAATAAAGTCTAACCAAATAAATAGAATCTAGCGGAACGCTTGCATCTCACGCTCCATATATAATATAAAATCAAAAAAAACGCAAGGTGCTTATTGGAGATTGAATTTCCAACATGACAAGTATGGAACCACCTTCCGATAGTGTATCTCTAGAGAGGAATACACTCAACAAGAACATCTTGCAACCCGACCCACACATGACCGACCACTCATTTCGCTTGAGTGTATCGAATGTATATCACCAACGGTTGGGATCAGCAACCATTCCCTAATGGGACAGCATCAAACAGAATAAGGAATTAAATGAATCTCTAGATAGGTGATTATACACCCTAATGGGAGCGACCCACATAGCCATGCTGCCTGCCCGATTTTTGTCATTACCCGGTTGTTGAGGCCTGAGGCTACGATTACTTTCTATTCATTGATAGCACAATCACTTTGAATGCCGCATTATCAGATCCGTTAATCACTAATTGTTTCGCACAAATATTCTGGATATTATGCTAAGGGAATAAATCCGTTGCCACCATATATATTTGTATAGATCAACATATTCGATCATTGGAAATACTTTGTCAGACATTCATCCATATACGTTCGTTCTGGGATTGAACGAAATCGAAGGCACAATTTCTATTAATAGAAAAAGCCCTTGCATTTTACTTTGTCTTCGATTATCTTCATATAATCTGGTTTGCAACGCTACTGCCAATACAGAGTGGTTTCCGGATAATAATCCAACCGGTCTCTCCATATTGACAACGATATTGGCAAACACTTCGATAGTCGGTTATCTAACTATCGAAGGAAAACAAACAAACATTCATCCATAACATCCATTAATCACTGGGCCTGTTAATTAATATTTCATTAATTAATTCACTTCCTCATTTCCCTATCAATATTCGTTAACCAAATATTTTCCATGATTTTGTCGGACTCTTATGCTATTTGGAAAAACATTCCCCTATATCACCTCCTTTATTTTCTACACTTAGAAAATATATTCTATTTGAAATTTAAAACAATTTCAATCACTTATCTCTTTCCCGACTACTTTAATTAGACTCAAGAAATATTTACTTTTATATTTCCAAAATTCCATCACTTGGGTTAAAACGGATGCTGTATAAAACATCGTTAAAACAACCCGAAATATTTTATTCAACTAACTCTTTTTCAAACACTTCTCTTCGAGACTGGATCCTGCTATTTATCAATTAAAAATGAAATCAATCAAGTTGGGGTAAAATTACCCCTCAGACCTTGACTGAAAACATCCTCAACTTCAAAATGGCAAAACGACTTACCTCGAATAAACACACTATAAAACCCAAGTATTCATTTTTAAAACATGTATATGGTTCGCTTTCTTTTTCTAATTTATAGATTTCCCTTTTTGTTTATAATATTAAATTCGTTCCTAATCGAATTCTATATATATTGATACATTTATTTCTAACTATCAAATTTTTCTTAAAAATATTCTAACTCCTTAAATTCCCGAAAAAATCCGCCATAACCTCCCTTGTACCGGGAGCATTGGGATATTTCAAATAGCCTCCCATGGCCCTCACCAATCCAAAAGAAAAAGAAAATACCCAAGCGGCTTGCCGATACGGCGAAAAAAATCTCGTATATGAATTTAAACATGTACCTTTTTGTCGGGCACATAAATTAAAATCTTCATATACTCTATCCCATACCTGTCTAACACATACTCACCTGTTTCCAATTCAATTCAACACTATCCAATTGTTTGAATTCAGTTTCGCTCATTTATTCTTTAATTAGCTATTTTGCGTATTTCACTTCTTTGTTTGAACATAACTTGTTCAAACAAAATATTTAACTTGCTCATAACCAAATTGAATTTCAATTTCAATTCTAGTTTTCCTTTCGATTTCGAATATAAATTTTCAAATCGAATTCATTTATTCCAAGCCCAATATCAATTCAAAATCTCATTAACTATAATCACTATTCAAATTAGTTAATTCTATTCAATAATCAAAAATCGGATTTATGTTTCAAAAAAAATCAATTTAATACTCCACCTGAGTTCACATATAATCTACAACTCAAATCTGAAATTTTCTAAACAGAAATTCGGATTTTATTCGCTTAAAATCCTTTTATAAAATTAAATAAACCGTTATGGTTTTTAAATGGTTATGGTGCTGTTTTTCTGAAAATTTGATTTTGATATAACTCAAAATTTATTCGACGAAATCCAGATTTTTCTCCTTCATTAGAAAACTATTATCAGATCAGTCCTGACTTTTCTTGTTTCAAAGAATTCTGACTTCAATTGAGTTCTGTATACTCAATTGAAGTTCGAAACGACAATTTACGAACTGTCGTGCTGTGGCAAGCTCGTTTAAATTATATTTATAAATATAAACATTTAAACTTCGTCTATCATAAATTCAACTTCATTCTGATATATTTTTAATATATCTCAAATCAATTTTTCCCAATTCAACATACTATTTCCAATCTTCTAAAATTGTCGATTTTTCCTTATTTAGTAATAAATTCATTTATACTTCGATCTTCTATATTTAATTTCAGTTCCCTTTTATTAATTATAAACCATTTGGATTTATTTACATTCTGTTTAAAAATCCACATTTCGAAATATATTTCGTCGTTCCCATTTTGAAATGATTTCAACTTTCGATTTCAAATTCTCTTTGAAATTTCTATTTTCAAATTCTATTTCAATCTATTTGAATCATATATTCAAATTCCATTTCAAACTATTTGAATTCTATATTCAAATTCCATTTCAAACTATTTGAATTCTATATTCAAATTCCATATTTAAAATCTCTTTAATCAAATTCCATTTCACTTTCGATATTCAAATTCTACATTTGAATTTCCTTTATATTTTCTATATTCAAATTGCATTTTTAATTCTATTTGAATTTCTATATTCAAACTCCATTTGAATTTCTATATTCAATTTCTATTTGAATTTTCTTTATTCATTCTTTACACAAGTCTCAATTTCAATTTCTTTTAAAATCGATATTTCTACTTTTCGAAAATAAATTTCCCTTTTCAATTTCACACTTGTATTTTTATTTCTGATTTTATCCAATGATAATTCTTTTTTACTTCATTTATAAACTTCGTTTATAAAAGAACTATTTATAAACTTCGTTTATAAAGGAACTACTTGTTTTATTTTTCAAAACAAGTTTATATTTCAAATCTATTTAAAAATTCAAATTCTATTTTTCTAAAATAGAATTTCCATTTTAAATCTCAAATACCCCTTTCAGGGTATTTTTATAAATTAACACTTAGGCCCAGTGATATTTAAACACCAAACAACCAGTTATTTATTTTAGATTTTCTAACACATCATATATAATAGTATATATGCAAACAAATAAACAAACAGATAATATATTTTTGAGGAATCCAGTTGGATCCCTCCAACCTGTTTTACCTGCATCCACAGACGTTAGACAACAAAAATAATACCCATCCTACTTCGAGGCAGGATATCGCCGTATAGAAGGTCATCCACTATCATAGCATGGGGCGTATAGGGTAATCATCCGCTAATGGTACCGCGGGCATCCGCTAATGATACAGCGGGAAATCCAACCACCAATATATATATATATATATATATATATATATATATATATATATATAATAGCAACCATCAAGCCTAAATAACTAATATATTTAAGATGCACAAAAATATTGAATGCAACCAAACAAGCAACAAACAATTATTTTTAACTGATAAAAATAATTATAAGTAAAAGGTGAGTGAGATTTACTCACCGGATTTTAACTGCGCTGAATATCCAATGAAGAATATTATATAAATTTTACAGCGATTCCTCCATACGTCTGTTTTCCACTGTAAAACAATAATTAATAAAATTTCAGTTATTTATATTTTACGGATTCAAATTAATTAAATACTCACATAAAATAAATTCCACTTTAAGCCTTAATTTTACTTAAACGATTAGTTTATACATTTTATTTCTTCATTAACTAATCTCTTTCATACACACTAACTATATAAACTAATTTATTTAAATCAATTTCCAAATGTATAATCTAATTTCCTAGGCATTTAAACTTTTATTTATTCCACACTAATAATAATAACTAAGTTAATTACCTAACTTAAAATAAATTTCCTACCATAACAATCCAATTTAGCTTATAAATTATTTCCAAAGTTTCTATTTGAATTACAATGCATTAACACTAAATTAAAAATAAATAATTTATGTTTACCTAAATCAACATTAACTTTATCTTCTTCTCCTATGTTCAATGATTGAAACAGCTTCTTCCATTCAAGTGCGAAAGAACGAACTCCATTAACTCCGAAATCACCCTGAAAGGCAACTCGATCCCTTTCCTATTTGTCGACTCCTTAAATCATACTGTCGATCTGAACTACAACACCCAATTTATTTTTAACAAAACATAGAATGAAATTCCCAAATTACAAACCGAACTCCCATTTGCCAATTGTTGAAACCTCATTTCGAACTCCTAAGTTGTTGCGCATAAAATCGAACACCCTATACATCATCGTTTCTCACATGACTTCACCAGATCTGAATCGCAGCAGTCATTATCCATCGCACCTCCACACAACTCCTTTGACAGAACCTCCATTCGAACACCTCAGCTTCGTCAAACCCCATCACTCGCGACTCTGGCCAGCCCCCATTGCCAATAGACTTGATCGCGTTCCACCTTGATTCGAGTTACAGGAGTTCCGCAATTTTGAACTATGGTCTTCGATTTACCAAACTCGTGAGCATCCCCATTGCCTTCGAGTTTTACAGAACTCTTTATCTTCTATTGCGATTGTAAATGGAATCGCGATTCCCATCTTTTTTTTATTTACAGAAGTTGATCTTAGTTTTTGATTGGAAAAAGAAAATTGAAAACGAGATGAGGAGTAAAATGGTCTTCGTGGGTTTATAGAGAACAGAAGGAAATAAGGAGGGCAAGGCTTATATTTATAATGCGAGAAGGGAACCAACGTACAAAGGGATTTAAGGAATGTTGGCAAAAGTACAAGCAAATCCCTTTTTTTATTTTAAAAGATTTTCCCATTAATTTAATTTGATTTCGTATTTAATACAATTTGAAATAAAGAAATTTTTATCCTTTTTAAATAGTTACCGATTTGATTTTCGATTCAATTTCGATCTTATCCATTATAAATATCTCGGGGTTCACAATTAAACATCATGAACTGCTATTTTAGCGTACCGACCGTCGTTCCAATGTAATAACGGTGTTCTGAGCTCAATAGAATATATTCTGAAATATAATTTGAACGTATACATAAAATAGCCATAAAAATTTATATAATATAATTTAAACTCAGAAATGAATTAATTCCTCAATAATAAATTGTTTTTATTATCGATTCTATTCAATTTGAACTTCTATAAATTATCTGAATTGTTTTTGACTTAGTTTTAAATTTCGAATTTAATTATTTCGTATTCTCATATTACGATAATTATATATATTCGAAATAAATAGTATTTCGATTATTTAATCGATAAATCAATATAATATATCATTCGTATTATCAACTCAATATTTAAAACCATATTAAATATTTAAAACAAACTATTCAAAATTCTGGGTCGTTACATTCTTCCCCCCTTAAAATAATTTCGTCCACGAAATTGCTAAGGCAGGAAAAATGGTGCAAATCCATTACTTTTCAAAATCTCACTTATGTTGAAACTCAACTCCTCCTATTTCAAAAAATTTAATTCCACCAAAACTTTTGGTTTTCTTTCATATGCATTCTAATTCATTCAACTTGATTCTGATTCAATTTATTCACTTTGATTCATTTAAATTTCCACATTCACATTCCTGGGATTTCGTTTTAAATCCTTTTGAAATCACATAAATATATACATATATTTATTTCCAACTCAAATTCAAAACATTTGAATTTTCAAACCAATTTGTTTTCTTTCAAACAAATTTTCGTCGAAAACTTTTCTACGGTAGCAATTCATCACTTAGAACTCGAAAATGAACACTGATGCTGTAGTTATTATCAGAATTATTTTCCAGCGACTGAAGTGAGTTCAATGCTTTATCACCTTCGAAATCCATTCAAAATGATTTTATTCAAAAATCCTTCTAACACAAAGCTATATTATTTAAATATACTTTGAAAGATATTTTCCAACTTCCCAGGATTTAAAATTCCAAATTCTGGTTTGAATTCTCCTTTAATTCATCTCAATTGTATATATTTCATTCATATACAATTCTATTTGGTTATATATAGCCATTTCAATTTTTATAATCTCAATTGATTATAATAATAACAACCAATTCTTCCATATATTATAATAATTTCAGAAAATTATTCTTTCTATATCAAAATATAGTTTTGGGTAAAGTTATTTCATTTACCCACTTTAAAACAATATCGTGCCAAATTCTCTGTTCATGTGTTTATAAATTCCTATCGACTTCGTGGCGTCCCACGATTCGACCAAAATTTATAATCCACTCAATAGACTAGCCAACACAATATAAAACAACTTTTATATTAACTAACAAATATGCTCTCTCGTATATATACACTCAACTCATTCTAGGGTACTACGGACCCTATCTTTAATGAGCACATCCCATAAAGCCTAGGTGTTTGCTTAACCTAAGCTCTGATACCAACTATAACGACCTGCAAATCCGTACTATCTGAGTTGACTAATAACACCATACATCCAATCCAAATTGCATAGAAATATGAATTATTATTAGAAAGAAGTTAGAGGATGAGAAATAAAAAGAAAGAAATATTAGAATAGAAGAAAAACGAAGATCACAAACTCATAGAGGAACGAATAAAATATATTATATAACATAACTTTTGAAGTACAATCAAGAACTTTATATACATACCATCATCAGAGCACAACCGTTATTCCTGGAACAGTTATAAACACCTGTTTCCAGATACAACATCGTACATAGTGGAAATATGATAGTCTATAGCTAACTGGTGAAGCCTCCTGCTTCCAGCTCCTCCAAATGAATCTGTAAAATCCCAACTACTTGCCTGCCCGTACAAATTTAGGCACCCAAGAGTTTAGGGAAAACAAACAAAATAAACTCTGGGTTAGTCATGGGACTAGTGTGAGTAAACTCCAACCATTTGTTTAACTTTCAAAATCCTTTCGAAAGAAAAAATAATAGTAAGACCAGCACACACATAAACATGGACATTTTTTACCATACTATAATCCAAAACACTTTGATACAAAAATCCAGTGATATTATAATAATGTCTAATCAAATAAATAGAATTTAGCGGAACGCTTGCATCTCATGCTCCATGTATAATATAAAATCAAAAAAACGCAGGGTGCTTATTGGAGATTGGATTTCCAACATGACAAGGTATGGAACCACCTTCCGATAGTGTATCTCTAGAGAGGAATACACTGGGTTCAACAAGAACATCTTGCAACCTGGCCCACACATGACCGACCACTCATTTCGCTTGAGTGTATCGAATGTATATCACCAACGGTTGGGATCAGCAACCATTTCCCGAATGGGGCAACATCAAATAGAATAAGGAATTAAATGAATCTCTAGATAGGTGATTATACACCCTAATGGGAGCGACCCACATAGCCATGCTGCCTGCCCGATTTTTGTCATTACCCGGTTGTTGAGGCCTGAGGCTATGATTACTTTCTATTCATTGATAGCTCAATCACTTTGAATGCCACATTGTCAGATCCGTTAATCACTAATTGATTTGCACAAATATTCTAGATATTATGCTAAGGGAATAAATCCGTTGCCACCATATATATTTGTACAGATCATCATATTCGATCATTGGAAATACTTTATCAAACATTCATCCATATACGTTCGTTCTGGGATTGAACGAAACTGAAGGCACAATTTCTATTAATAGAAAAAGCCCTTGCATTTTACTTTGTCTTCGATTATCTTCATATAATCTGATTCGCAACGCTACTGCCAATACAGAGTGGTTTCCGGACAATAATCCAACCGATCTCTCCATATTGACAACGATATTGGCAAACACTTTGATAGTCGGTTATCTAACTATCGAAGAAAAACAAACAAACATTCATCCATAACATCCATCAATCACTGGGCCTGTTAATTAATATTTCATTAATTAATTCACTTCCTCATTTCCCTATCAATATTCGTTAATCAAATATTTTCCATGATCTTGTCGCACTCTTATGCTATTTGGAAAACCATTCCCCTATATCACCTCCTTTTATTTTCTACACTTAGAAAATATATTCTATTTGAAATTTAAAATAATTTCAATCACTTATCTCTTTCCCGACTACTTTAATTAGACTCAAGAAATATTTACTTTTATATTTCCAAAATTCCATCACTTGGGTTAAAACGAATGTTGTATAAAACATCGTTATAACAACCCAAAATATTTTATTCAACTAACTCTTTTTCAAACACTTCTCTTCGAGCCTAGATCCTGCTATTTATCAATTAAAAATGAAATCAATCAAGTTGGCGTAAAATTACCTCTCAGACCTTGACTGAAAACATCCTCAACTTCAAAACGGCAAAACCACTTACCTCGAATAGACACACTATAAAACCCAAGTATTCATTTTTAATACATGTATATGGTTCGCTTTCTATTTCAAATTTATAGATTCCCTTTTTGTTTATAATATTAAATTTGTTCCTTATCGAATTCTATATATATCGATACATTTATTTCTAACTATCAATTTTTTCTTAAAAATATTCTAACTCCTTAAATTCCCTGAAAAATCCGCCATAACCTCCCTTGTACCGGGAGCATCGGGATATTTCAAATAGCCTCCCATGGTCCTCACGAATCCAAAAGAAAAAGAAAAAAGCCAAGCGGCTTGCCAATACGGCGCCTAAAATCTCACATATGAATTTAAACATGTACCTTTTTGTCGGGCACGTAAATTAAAATCTTCATATACTCCATCCCATACCTGTCTAACACATGCTCACCTGTTTCCAATTCAATTCAACACTATGCAATCATTTGAATTCAGTTTCGTTCATTTATTCTTTTATTAGCTATATTGCCTATTTAACTTCTTTGTTTGAACATAACATGTTCAAACAAAATATTTAACTTGCTCATAACCAAATTGAATTTTAATTTCAATTCTTGTTTTCCTTTCGATTTCGAATATAAATTTTCAAATCGAATTCACTTATTCAAAGCACAATATCAATTCAAAATCTCGTTAACTAATTACTATTCAAATTAGTTAATTCTATTCAATAATCAAAAATCTGATTTCTGTTTCAAAAAAATCAATTCATTACTCCACCTGAGTTCACTTATAATCTACAACTCAAATCTGAAACTTTCTAAATAGAAATTCGAATTTTATTCGCTTAAAATCCTTTTATAAAATTAAATAAACTGTTGTAATGGCTAGAAAATCCATGCCAATTTGAGCTGACTAATATCATACACATTCAACTCAAAGTGCACGAAAATTCAGGACGTTTATAGAAAGAATTAAGAGGATGAGAAAGATAAGATAGAACTAATAGAATAGAAGAAGAAGAAGATCACAACTGAACAGAATCAGAGTAAACATGAATCTCATAGCGGAACGAATAACATGTATTATAACATAACTTTGAAATACACAAACTGAATTTGTATAGACATATCATACCAGAGTACAACTCATATACGTTACAGCGGAAACTGTCTCTAACTAACTAATGGTGAAGCCTTCAGCTTCCAGCTCCTCCAAGTGATACTGCAAAGCCTGAAACACTTGACTGCCCGTACAAATTTGGGCACCCAAGAGTTTAGGGAAAACAAACAAAATAAACTTTGGGTCGGTCATGGGACTGGTGTGAGTAAATTCCAACTATACTGTTTAACTTTGAAAAACCTTACTATAACCCAAAATAACTTTGATATCAAATCCAGTGATATTATGATAATGTCTAGGCAAATAAATAACCAAGTAACAGAACGCTTCCATCTCACGCTCCACATATATATAGTATAAAATCATAAACCGCAGGGCGCTTATTGGAGATTGGATTCCAACAGACAAGGTATGGGAGCACATACTGGTCAGTGTACTCTAGAGGGTATACACTGCAGGTTCAACAAGAACGTCTTGCAGCCCGGCCACACATGATCGACCACTCATTTAGCTTGAGTGTATCGAATATATTGCCACCACGGTTGTAGGCCATCCAACCATCATCCGAAGATACATAATCGAAAAGAAGACAAATATGATTTTTCTTTAGATCGGGGACAATGCACCCTGCTTGGGGATGACCCAACTAGCCATGCTGCCTAGCCCAACTTTGTTACTTCCTGGTTGTGAGGCTAGAGGCTACGTCTATCTTCAGAACATCTGATCACCATTCACTTTGAATGCCACATCGTCAAACCCGTCACTTCACGAATCGATTCCCAAACATATCACGGTATAGAAAGCTAAGAGGAACGAATTCCTCCGCCACCAGACGTAATACCTTTAAGAGATCAATCGTATGTGATTTACTAGGTATACTCTGTCAGACACTCGTCCGTACAAGTTGTCATGGGACTGGACAAACAGAAAACACAATTCTGGAACAGGACGACCCTTGCATTTCACCCCGTCTTCAATTGTCTTCAGCATAATCTATTTCGCAGCGCTTATGCCTACAAGGAGTGGTTTCGGATAATATATCCAACCGGTCTCTCCGTATTGACAACGATGGTCAAAACACTTTGATAGTCGGTTATTTAACTATCGAAGTAAAAACAAACATCCATTCAAATGTACAACCAAACATCAAACAAACACTGGTCCTTTTATTTAATACTAATTTTCTAGTTTCCCATATTTTTATAAACTTTTCTTTATTTCCCTTTTTAACTAATGCAATACGCTGCTATATTTCCTTTATAACTAATGCAATACACTGTTGTATTCCCCTTTTTAACTAATGCAATACGCTGCTATATTTCCTCTATAACTAATGCAATACGCTGCTACATTCCCCTTTTTAACTAGTGCAATATGCTGCTATATTTCCTTTATAACTAATG
Organism: Allium sativum; assembly: GCA_030737875.1. NCBI lineage: Eukaryota > Viridiplantae > Streptophyta > Magnoliopsida > Asparagales > Amaryllidaceae > Allium > Allium sativum. Next base: position 259,136,886 of record CM060909.1, on the reverse strand, counting down.
CAATACGCTGTTATATTTCCTTTATAAGTAAACTCCTTGTTCTCAAGTTCATCACTACAAGTTGATTTCCTATTTGATTTTAATTTATGGGTTTCAACATCAAATATTAACCATTTTGCCCAATTCTAAATTATATAATATATAATTCCTAAAAATAATTCACTTTAAATAATATTCGACATCGTTGAACTAAAAACCCAAATCCTAATGGTTGTATTTAGTTCTAAGCACATTTCAAATACCGAAATGATGTTATCGTTATCTTTTGAGATAATTCTCCCATTTCCCCTTCCTAAATGTATTCTTATAAGTTATTTAATAATAATTATTCACTTAATCTCTAAATATCATTCATAAATCAAATTACTTGTTTTAATGTAATTAAACAAGATAACATATTCTAGCTTAATCGAGATTAGACTCTATTATTTAAAAATAATAAATAATAGATTACCTTTTTAAAACATGAATTCTTATCCACTATATTTTACGATATTTCCATATCGGTTATTCTAGGGCCAGTGTGATTCAACATCCCCAACAAACAACAACCAATGACGGATTATTTATCACATCATAGAGTGCAATATATGAAAAACAACGATATAATTATTTCAACCAATTTATCAGCAATTTATGCAAACAACCATCACACATCATTTAACCATTATTTATCAATATTAATTAACGATTATAATATTATAAAAACGATTAGAGTTTGTGAATTTACTCACTTTGGCGTGTTAACCGTTAAATAACGATTTGCGTCGGTTGATTCACATATGTTGTTTTATTTCGCCATAATTCCTGATGAGCTTCAAATGGTTCCGATCCGGCTTAATAACGTAGCTTGCCTTCGTATTGTTTCAACGAATCAGACCGTGCGTGATTCTCTTTAGCCTAAAACATTTCAGATCCTCATAAATTCATTTTTCCTCACCGTATTTACTTTGAACCCGGTTCCTTCTCCACTGATATAAACTTCCCAGACAAATTTCAAACTCCACCGTCCGCCCGTGTTCGTTCCACACCAACAGTCTGTTGCTGCACTATATCTTGCGCTCAACCAAAGTCTAGCACCACTTGTGTCGCATTTATAGTGACTAATGCCCCTTCTTCGAATGAGCAAACTCATCTTCACGTTTAAAACTGGCACCCTCAACGTAACTACACAGCACCGCATTCGCCCCCGTTCCTTCTTCCTAAACACAGCCGCATGCTCCTGCAATTTAAACCCAATGATCTGCGTGCCCTTCTTCCTCCATGTTGAGACTCCTTCTCATCTCCAGTACACCTGTGTTCTTATGAACTAACGCCCCCTGCCACTTCGAAATTTTTCCATGCTACTGTTTATCCAAAACATCCCATGAACTTCTACTGAGTACTATTCCTCCCAAACAAACCTTCCCTTCTAGTTTGCAAATGCTAATGCACTACGTACTGTGCATGAAAATCCATGCAACACCACTTCCTTGGTTACCCGTACTCCAACATAACAAAGCCTCCCAACACACCAACGACGTGAGCACACTTCCTCCCACCGTCATACTTGCCATCCTACTTCCGCTCGCCCCTCGCCGATCCACTACACTCCATTTAAAACGTGCCTTTCTCTCCATGCAAAGAAACAGCTCCTTCACAACAGCTGAAACGTACCCCATTCGACTATCGCAAGACTCAACTTGAACTTCTTTCATCCATTGGAAAATATTTCGAACACTGGAACTACATTTTCATCCACAAAACATAAACTAATATGAAGGGACCTTAATAGGATTTCAAAAAATATTTGTGGCCGATTTTTTCTGTGAAGAACTTGATTTGTTTTTATATTTAGAAGCCATGGTTTTCTGTGTCTTTGCGTGTCTTTGAATAGAAGTAGGATAATGGTCAGTATCACACCTAAGAACGTAGGTAGGCACTGCTTTTCATTCGTAGGTGAAGCAACCCGAACTTCCCCGGGCTCCGAAGAGAAGAGAAAGAACGAATTACGTTAAGGACAAGATGAATCAGAATGCAGACGGAAGAACATTTCATTGTTATTACAACAATTCCATCAGATACAAGAATATACAGAGTATAAATGAATAAATTACATTCGACAAATATCAGAGATTACAATAAATTACATAGCAGCTGAAAATAATACAAAGCACAACTGTAGGTGATATACGGATACAGAGCTTTCCGGATATCATTCCAGCTGTAAACCGGGACCCTGTGAATATAAATCTGCAAAACCAAAACTACTAGCTGCCCGTGTGGAAAAAGGGGCACCCAGAGTTTAGGTTAAAACAATAAACTCTAGATCAGTCATGTGACTGGTGTGAGAACTAAAACAGTTATTAAAACTTTAATTTAAAAGAGAGTAATTCAAGGGACCACGCCGTATAACACGGAACGGGTTTCCTCCCAAGAATACCAGTGCATAGAAAAGACAACGCAATGCTTTTTCGAAAAATGAAGCTATTATAAGACCCAGGTCCCATCACACAATGCAACGCAAGCCGGAGGATAGGGTTTTCCCTTATAATAGCCAAACATGCTTGATACGTTTAAAAACAAATCATTTGATACTATTATTGGTGTATAGTGTCAAAACAATTTCAATCATAAATATTAATCATAGACGGCATGGGAACCATATATCATGTCGCCATACTAGTTCTACAATTAAAACCACAATATCACGTATTGGAAATTGGATTTCCGTCATGAGTCGAGGCAAGGGGCAAGCTCCTCTCCGCTTCGAGGCACTCTAGCAAATGCCTCAGGACTACACACTCTGGGTAACCCTTGAATGCTTCAGGGCCGGTCCTCTCTTACGTTTGAGGATTGGCAATTCCTGAACACACGTTTCCCTGTCCTTACAGACCTAAAATCGAGGCGCCTCATCCAACAACCACATAGGTGAAAAGTATATAAATGTCAGGGCTGGTAAGTCACTGACACCACCAAAGCTAGAAAGAAACGTCGTGCTCTCCCTGCAGTCTTTATCCCGTTTTTAACTCATACCGAGGTGCGAGGCTCGCGAATTCACGTTACACACAAAGCTACGCCACGTAGGCTGTGCTTTGATCATCAACCACAAGACTTTGCTTTTCAACAGAAGCCTTGATCAATTGTCACTTAGGTGTGCCACACAGGCAATTCATGCCATGCGACTGATGTCCATCGATATACAACCTTTGAGCTCGTACGTCTCAGAGAAGGGCATTAAGCAAAAGAATAAATTCTCCGCCGCCAAACAGATGTATATTTAATAGAGATCAATCAACACAGAATAAAATCCAATGTCAGACACACAATCCATTTACAAGTTCGTTCTGGGTCTGAACGAAACTGGAGGCACTTTCCTCGCATATCCATCGATCTCCAAGTACGTCTGGACGACCACCGACTATTTCCATCCTCTTGGGTGTACAGCCCAATCAGGATCATCAGTAATTATCCAAACGATGTGAAGACTTTCGGTCTTCGACCACCGTCATCATCTTCGACTTATCTTCGAATCGGTTATTCAGAATGGGTATAAACCCGGCCTTTCCGAACAACCCGCGTATATTAAAAACAAATGTTACACAAACACAACATACGCCTCACTCCAATTCATCAGTCACTAACCGTAAATTAGCAAGAGAACAATTCCCCAAATATTAACCCCGAAGGCCGAAACCAACATCAGATCAATACCCAGGAAACCATTCTTCTTAACTAACCTACAACTAGTTTCTAAATTTTATATTCTTAGGGAAAGGTTCCCATTAATTTTATCTAAGATAAATTCTTTGAATTTATTCTTTAATCTTCCTTTGGATGTCATTTCAAACCAAATTATGGTTTTCCAAACTAGTCGAGATTAGCGAACCGCACCGACGTAATTATTTATTTATTTTCCCAATCCCAACCTATTCATCCCATGAAGAAAAACTGCTAATACTCCATATCTAACACCACGGTGTTATCGGTAAAATTAATTACCATTTCACGTTCAAATCTAATTAAAGATTTAACTATCGCTTTGGAGCAAAACTGATGATACTCTATCCTCGCTCATTTTCCAAATTTGATAGTTTAGATTATCAATTCACATTTCAATCTAATCGCAGATTCATTAAAACTCCCTTTTACTGGGTTAAAGAACTAATGTCTTTTAAAACACAGTTCACGACAAACCCAAATCACATTCTATTGATTATCGTGTTAAAGAACAAGTGTTATTTAAATCACCCTTCACGATAAACCCACAAATCAATTCTATTTAAAACCCATTTCAAATCCAATTTTATTTATTTAAAAATAAATGAGTTTTAATCTTGGTTCAAAACTAGTTCATTTCGATAAAAATCTATTTTTATCTTTTCAAATATGGAGTTTTTCATCCCAATTTTTCCCAAATCGTTTCTTATGATTCTACACAAATTACTACTATTTTTAATAATTTTATCAAGGCCCGTACAGTCGATTTCCATCAACGGCCATCGAACTGCACTTACAACGACCTTTTCTAAATTTGATTCGGACGTATCTCCAAATCCAACCGTTAGATTTCAATTTTCTAATATTCGTTAGAAATCTCTTTTCGATACGAACCCAACGGTTCCGGTTTTAGGAGAATCCGACGGTCGGATCTCCCGTAATGTCCGTTCGAAGTCGATGGTCGAAATTTACGAACTGTCGCGGCGCGGCGCGTTCTATTCAGGCCATTATATTATAAATATAATATATATAATATATATTTCGTCGATTACTATTTAAAACGAATTTTATAAATGGTTTTAAATTCGTTTCAAAAACATTTCAACTTCCATTTCCAATTCAAATCAAAATTGAATTTTTCCTTATATACTCGTTTTAAATTCATTTCAATTTAATTCAAATTTTGATTCAATTTGAATTCATTTCAAATTGATTTTTATTCTATTTCAATTCATTCAATTCAGTTCGAATTCATTTTATATTCAATTCAATTCGAATTCGTTTTATATTCAATTCAATTCGAATTCGTTATATATTCAATTCAATTCGAATTCGTTTATATATTCAATTCAATTATAAAAACGAACAAAATTGATATAAATATCGTTCGCGTCAAAATAGCGCATCTCTAATCAACACGGCTTTATATATTTCAATAGTTCCGTTATTCCATTCAACAAATGAATATTTATCCTATTCATTACGTGAATCTATATTTTTGTCAACACATGACTAATCCCAACAAATGAGTACTGTCCACATGTGACTATTTTTGTTATTTAATATATTTTGTAAAAATTATGGTATCTTTCGTTTGATTACAAATCAGACTCCAACTGTAAATTAGTAAGAGAACGATTCCCTGAATATTAACCCCAAAGGCCGAAACCAACATCAGATCAATATCCAGGAGACCACTCATCTTATCTATTTTCCAGTTAGTTTCTAATTTTATATGTAATAAAGATGTAAATTTTATTGTTAAAATATTTCGTTCAACACATGACTAATCTCAACGGATGAGTACTGTCAACACACGAACCTTTATTTTATAATGATAAAGATGTAAATTTTATTGTTAAAATATTTCGTTCAACACATGACTAATCTCAATGGATGAGTACTGTCAATACATGAACCTTTATTTTATAATATTCTTTATTTTTTCAATTGGAATGAGGCCCAATCAATTACCATATAAAGTTAATTATATGGATTCCATACAACACATGTATATAATAACAACGATAAATAATCAACCATCATCCAAAGTGCACTACACGGTATAAGCATCAAAAATAGATATCTAACGCTTATAACAGCCTGTCGATCCATCGATCGACATACAACTAATTATTGGGATTAGTGTATGCCGTATTTTATCCAAATACCCGTGTGGGGTTTCAAATCAACAAACACAGATTTTATTTGTGTAGTTGGGCGATGTGTAAAATTTATCGTCCCAATCAATGTCCTTCAAATAGGTGTACATAAACAAACCGTCCGGTTTGTAAATGAACATTTATTTATTCACGTTCACGTTAAAAAATATATTTTTAACGACCAAATTATTTTATTCAACCTATGAATATTCTATTCGGTTCATTTATTAAATAAAATGATATCTTTACTTTTCTAACTTATTTTAGAAAATTTCGGCAGCATAACGGCACGATACTAGAAACGGGACAAGGCCTAGCCTTATCCCCGGTCTAGTGATGGCCCACTCCATACACATATCAATCAAACCAATTCCAATTCACCAATCAATCAAATTCCAATCAAATAACCTAACCAACTACACAACAAACAAATCAAACAAGTCCATGGTATGTGGACGATTGTGTCGGGTGTTACTAAACACCGTCTGCATCCTAGTATATGTTTATAACTAGAAAAGAAAATTTAAAGTGAGAAGTTCTCACCAAAGTTATCCCAACTCCACGACACTTCTATTGTAGGAAATCATCACTGTTCTCGCCTTTTGTCACTTTCGTTGCCCGTAGTCACTACATATATAAAAATCACATTTTTATTTTCATTCCTTCATGATAAAAATAAAGTTCACATTTTTATTTAACTTCATACATTTACAACGCTCCATTCTATATAAAAATTATATTTTTATATTTCTACTTCATATATAAAGATCAAATTTTTACTTTACTATATATAATAAAAATCAGATTTTTATTTCACTACGTATGTAAAGATCAAATCTTTACTATCTATATACTATAAAAATCGAATTTTTATATTCTCTATCTTAGAAAAATCATATTTTTATTCTTTCTATAATATAAAAATCAAATCTTTAATATTTCTATTATATAAAAAACGTATTTTTACATAGCCAAAGATCGTATTTTTACCTCATTAAAAATCTAATCTTTCCTATACAAAATCATACCTTTGTTTAAAATAGAAATCACATCTTTGTTTAAAATAAAAATCAAATCTTTGTATGTTATTCATATGAATAAAAATCATATTTTTAATTAGTGTTTATTTAAAAAAAAAATCACTAATAAAGATCACATCTTTATATGGTTTCCAAATGAATAAAAATCACAACTTTATATGGTTTCAAATCTAAACCTTTCTACGCTAATATCATATTTAAAAATCCTTTCTTTCCTTGATTAAATATACAAAACTGATTTCCTTTAAATAAATAAAATAATAAAATAATAAAAATGCACATTTTTATCTTTGCAAAAATCGGATCTTTAATTGAAGGAGGGCATACCGGTCAGCGATGGAGTGGCCAGAGGGGGCGCTGGGGTCCATGGTGGTCCAGGGTGGTGCTACACTGACCGTCAATGGCAGAAATGGGGCCTACAGTGGCTGTCTTTAGGTTTTGGAGCGGTGGAGGGTTACATGGTGTCGCTGACGTTGAGGGGAGGGGCGTAGGGGGTCGGTGGAGGCTAGGGGCTGGCTGCAGGTGGTCACGGCGTGGGCCTAGATGGTCGGAGGCATGGTTTTCCGTTCTGGGGCCTTGGGTTTCGGATTTTGGCGAGGTGAGAGAAGGGAGAGGAAGGAGGAGGGGTACGGCGGAGCTTGGGGGTCCGATGGCGCGTCACGGCGGCAGTGGCCAGCCTGGAGGCGGCTGTGATCGAGGGCCTCAACGCGTTTTTTTTAATTTGTTTCAGGCGTTGACCGATTGAAAGGAGGGAGGGAGAGAGGGTAATGGTTTTATAATTTTATAATTATTTTATTTTAATTTTCCCAAATAAAGTGATTTTCTATTCGAACTCGAAACGAGACTCACCGCCTGTCGTCCATAGCTAATTACCCCCATCCCGAACATAATGGGATATGTTACGCAAGCCAATTCGGCTGATACTATCAGTTTTCATCAAAATTAAAATATAGATCCATATATATTCTATTTGAACGCACATTTCAATTTACCGGGGTCACATACGAACCCTAAAAATTCCAGAAAAATATTTTCTAGCTTCGTATTGACGATATGGTCCTAACAAAACTAGTTTCGTCGAATTCTGAGACCGTTGGAAAAATGGTCATTTTCCAGTCGATTAAAATCAACTGAAACTGGTCAAACACATTTTCCTTTGCCACACTCACATATTGATTCGAAAAATTATGAAATTTGAAACCTAGCAATAACTTGACATCACAGATCCAACAAAAGTGGTTTCATCGAAATCCGAGGTCGTTTGCAAAACTACCATTTTAAAGGGCCTGAATTCCATAGCGACTATTCAGAATTTTCAACTGGACGTATCTTTTGATTCCCGCTATGAAATTTCAATTTTTTGGATTCGTTGGAAAGATATTCACAATTAGATTCTATTATTTTCAGTTTTGCTAAAATCCGGTTTGTTTTGCACCCGGTACATTCATTTGAAGTTTGAAATCGAATTATCGAACTACCGCGCCATTTTCAGTTCCTTTTATAATTATAAATAATTATTTATATTCTATCGACGACGTATATAACATATACGTTCGAATTATATTCAAAATAAATTTCTCATTGTTATTATTTAAAATAATTCATTTTAAATATTCAAAATTCATTAAAATCGCCAAAATGAAAATTTTAAACTGGCTCGCATTTCCGGGTTATGACAATCTCCCCCACTTAAAACTTTTCGTCCCCGAAAAGGAACAAAGCCGAAAGTTGTTTAACAATTCAACTTAACTTCCTGTATTTTCGCTAGGCTTATGTTCTTCAACTTTTCAGTTTCTAAGAACTTTTCAAATTTTTCAAAAATTTGGCTAACACCCTAAATTTTCGAAAAATTTCGCCATAACCTCCCCTGCACCGGGAGCACCGGGAAAATACCAAAATTGCCATACAGGCCCTCTGATCTCAACAAGAAAAAGCCAAGCGGCTAGCCAATCGGCTCATAAAATCATCATCACCCAAACAAAACAGTAAATTATAGTAAATATGTACCTATTTGTCGGGCAAACAAATTTTATTCTTCGGCTCTAGCCTCCTTGCTATGATCTGTTCAATGTAAGTACATGTATATGCAAACAAATGCGACTAATTTTTAATACAATTCACTATTTGGTACAATTAGGCATAAATGGTTAAAAATTATCAAACAAATATACAAACAACGCAAACATCAATCAATTAGTGAATTATCGTTTCAAATTCATAACTTTGATACATATACAGAAAATCACATTTTTGGTGCCAATTCACAACCAATAAATCTATCTATATAAGTTTTGGTTCTCACACCAGTCTAATGGAAATATATAGAAAACACACCTTCGAAACACGAAAATAATTACTGATGATGACGCGTCAATCATTAGAATTAGGTCCGTGCGACTAGAGTGTGATCCTATATCTATCCAGTATATTAAAACCTCGAATATACGTTCATGACGCGTATATGCAAAATCTTTATATACTCGATTGTCCATATTCAAAATAAATAAATATTCATATACGTATAAAACGATTTAAATTTCAAAACAATTTTATTTTCATTTGAAAAATACACTCTTCACACTTGTTCTAGGGTACTACTGATCCTTTCTCTAACGAGTCATTCTAATTGGATATTACTAATCCAACATCTGATGAATTCTTTCGTATGGTTCTAATGTGTCTTGTTCTTGAGCTCTGTAAACCAAAGCTCTGATACCAACTTAAGTGACCCGAACTTCCCCGGGCTCCGAAGAGAAGAGAAAGAACGAATTACGTTGAGGACAAGACGAATCAGAACGCAGACGGAAGAACATTTCATTGTTATTACAACAATTCCATCAAATACAATAATATACAGAGTATAAATGAGTAAATTACATTTGACAAATATCAGAGATTACAATAAATTACATAGCAGCGGAAAATAATACAAAGCACAACTGAAGGTGATATACGGATACAGAGCTTTCCGGATATCATTCCAGCTGTAAACCAGGACCCTGTGAATATAAATCTGCAAAACCAAAACTACTAGCTGCCCGTGTGGAAATAGGGGCACCCAGAGTTTAGGTTAAAACAATAAACTCCAGGTCAGTCATGTGACTAGTGTGAGAACTAAAACAGTTATTAAAACTTTATTTTAAAAGAGAGTAATTCAAGGGACCACGCCTATAACACGGAACGGGTTTCCTCCCAAGAATACCAGTGCATAGAAAAGACAACGCAATGCTTTTTTGAAAAATGAAGCTATTATAAGACCTAGGTCCCATCACACAATGCAACGCAAGCCGGAGGATAGGGTTTCCCTTATAATAGCCAAACATGCTTGATACGTTTAAAAAGAAATCATTTGATACTATTATTGGTGTATAGTGTCAAAACAATTTTAATCATAAATATCAATCATAGACGGCATGGGTACCATATATCATGTCGCCATACTAGTTCTACAATTAAAACCGCAATATCACGTATTGGAAATTAGATTTCCGTCATGAGTCGAGGCAAGGGGCAAGCTCCTCTCCACTTCGAGATACTCTAGCAAATGCCTCAGGACTACACACTCTGGGTAACCCTTGGATGCTTCAGGGCCGGTCCTCTCTTACGTTTGAGGATTGGCAATTCCTGAACACACGTTTCCCGGTCCTTACAGACCTAAAATCGAGGCGCCTCATCCAACAACCACATAGGTGAAAAGTATATAAATGTCAGGGCTGGTAAGACACTGAAGCCACCAAAGCTAGAAAGAAACATCGTGCTCTCTCTGTAGTCCTTATCCCGTTTTTAACTCATACCGAGGTGTGAGGCTCGCGAATTCACGTTATACACAAAGCTACGCCACGTAGGCCGTGCTTTGATCATCAACCACAAGACTTTGCTTTTCAACAGAAGCCTTGATCAATTGCCCCTTAGGCGTGCCACATAGGCAATTCATGTCATGCGACTGATGTCCATCGATATACAACCTCTGAGCTCGTACGTCTCAGAGAAGGGCGTTAAGCAAAAGAATAAATTCTCCGCTGCCAAACAGATGTATATTTAATAGAGATCAATCAACACAGAATAAAATCCAATGTCAGACACACAATCCATTTACAAGTTCGTTCTGGGTCTGAACGAAACTGGAGGCACTTTCCTCGCATATCCATCGATCTCCAAGTACATCTAGATGACCACCGACTATTTCCATACTCTTGGGTGTATAGCCCAATCAGGATCATCAGTAATTATCCAAACGATGTGAAGACTTCCGGTCTTCGACCACCGTCATCATTTTCGACTTATCGTCGAATCGGTTATTCAGAATGGGTATAAACCCGGCCTTTCCGAACAACCCGCGTATATTAAAAACAAATGTTACACAAACACAACATACGCCTCATTCCAATTCATCAATCACTAACTGTAAATTAGCAAGAGAAAAATACCCCAAATATTAACCCTGAAGGCCGAAACCAACATCAGATCAATACCCATGAAACCATTCTTCTTAACTAACCTACAGCTAGTTTCTAAATTTTATATTCTTAGGGAAAGGTTCCCATTAATTTTATCCAAGATAAATTCTTTGAATTTATTCTTTAATCTTCCTTTGGATGTCATTTCAAACCAAATTATGGTTTTCCAAACTAGTCGAGATTAGCGAACCGCACTGAAGTAATTATTTATTTATTTTCCCAATCCCAACCTATTCATCCCATGAAGCAAAACTGGTAATACTCCATATCTAACACCGCGGTGTTATTGGTAAAATTAATTATCATTTCATGTTCAAATCTAATTAAAGATTTAACTATCGCTTTGGAGCAAAACCGGTGATACTCCATCCTCGCTCATTTTCCAAATTTGATAGTTTAGATTACCAATTCACGTTTCAATCTAATCGCAGATTCATTAAAACTCCCTTTTACTGGGTTAAAGAACTAATGTCTTTTAAAATACAGTTCACGACAAACCCAAATCACATTCTACGGGTTAAAGAACAAGTGTTATTTAAATCACCCTTCACGATAAACCCACAAGTCAATTCTATTTAAAACCCATTTCAAATCCAATTTTATTTATTTAAAAATAAATGAGTTTAATCTTGGTTCAAAACTAGTTCATTTCAATAAAAATCTATTTTTATCTTTTCAAATATGGAGTTTTTCATCCCAATTTTTCCCAAATCATTTCTTATGATTTTACACAAATTACTACTATTTTTAATAATTTTATCAAGGCTCGTACAGTCGATTTCCATCAACGGCCATCGAACTGCATTTACAGCGACCTTTTCCAAATTTGATTTGGACGTATCTCCAAATCCAACCATTAGATTTCAAATTTCTAATATTCGTTAGAAAGCGCTTTTCGGTACGAACCCAACGGTTCCAGTTTCAGGAGAATCCGACGGTCGGATCTCCCATAATGTCCGTTCGAAGTCAATGGTCGAAATTTACGAACTACCGTGGCGCGGCGCGTTCTATTCAGGCCATTATATTATATATAATATATATATTTCGTCGATTACTATTTAAAACAAATTTTATAAATGGTTTTAAATTCGTTTCAAAAACATTTCAACTTCCATTTCCAATTCAAATTAAAATTGAATTTTTCCTTATAAATTTGTTTTAAATTCATTTCAATTTAATTCAAATTTCGATCCAATTTGAATTCATTTCAAATTGATTTTTATTCTATTTCAATTCGTTTTCAATTTAGTTCGAATTCGTTTTATATTCAATTCAATTCGAATTCGTTTTATATTCAATTCAATTCGAATTCGTTATATATTCAATTCAATTCGAATTCGTTTATATATTCAATTCAATTATAAAAATGAACAAAATCGATATAAATATCGTTCGCATCAAAATAGCGCATCTATAATCAACACGGCTTTATATATTTCAATAATTCCTTTATTCTATTCAACAAATGAATATTTATCCTATTCATTACGTGAATCTATATTTTTGTCAACACATGACTAATCCCAACGAATGAGTACTGTCCACATGTGACTATTTTTGTTATTTAATATATTTTGTAAAAATTATGGTATCTTTCGTTTGATTTCAAATCAGACTCCAACCGTAAATTAGTAAGAGAACGATTCCCTGAATATTAACCCCGAAGGCCGAAACCAACATCAGATCAATATCCAGGAGACCACTCATCTTATCTATTTTCCAGTTAGTTTCTAATTTTATATCTAATAAAGATGTAAATTTTATTGTTAAAATATTTCGTTCAACACATGACTAATCTCAACGGATGAGTACTGTCAACACATGAACCTTTATTTTATAATGATAAAGATGTAAATTTTATTGTTAAAATATTTCGTTCAACACATGACTAATCTCAACGGATGAGTACTGTCAACACATGAACCTTTATTTTATAATATTCTTTATTTTTCCAATTGGAATGAGGCCCAATCAATTACCATATAAAGTTAATTATATGGATTCCATACAACACATGTATATAATAGCAACGATAAATAATCAACCATCATCCAAAGTGCACTACACTGTATAAGCATCAAATATAGATATCTAACGCTTATAACAGCCTGTCGATCCATCGATCGACATACAACTAATTATTGGGATTAGTGTATGCCGTATTTTATCCCAATACCCGTGTGGGGTTTCAAATCAACAAACACAAATTTTATTTGTGCAGTTGGGCGATGTGTAAAATTTATCGTCCCAATCAATGTTCTTCAAATAGGTGTACATAAACAAACCGTCCGGTTTGTAAATGAATATTTATTTATTCACGTTCACGTTAAAAATTATATTTTTAACGACCAAATTATTTTATTCAACCTATGAATATTCTATTCGGTTCATTTATTAAATAAAATGATATCTTTACTTTTCTAACTTATTTTAGAAAATTTCGGCGGCATAACGGCACGATACTATAAACGGGACAAGGCCTAGCCTTATCCCCGGTCTAGTGATGGCCCACGCCATACACATATCAATCAAACCAATTCCAATTCACCAAACAATCAAATTCCAATCAAATAACCTAACCAACTACACAACAAACAAATCAAAAAAGTCCATGGTCTGTGGACGATTGTGTCGGGTGCTACTAAACACCGTCTGCATCCTAGTATATGTTTATAACTATAAAAGAAAATTTAAAGTGAGAAGTTCTCACCAAAGCTATCCCAACTCCACGACACTTCTATTGTAGGAAATCATCACTGTTCTCGCCTTTTGTCACTTTCGTTGCCCGTAGTCACTACATATATAAAAATCACATTTTTATTTTCATTCCTTCATGATAAAAATAAAGTTCACATTTTTATTTAACTTCATACATTTACAATGCTTTATTCTATATAAAAATTATATTTTTATATTTCTACTTCATATATAAAGATCAAATTTTTACTTTACTATATATAATAAAAATCAGATTTTTATTTCACTACGTATGTAAAGATCAAATCTTTACTATCTATATACTATAAAAATCGAATTTTTATATTCTCTATCTTAGAAAAATCATATTTTTATTCTTTCTATAATATAAAAATCAAATCTTTAATATTTCTATTATATAAAAATCGTATTTTTACATAACCAAAGATCGTATTTTTACCTCATTAAAAATCTAATCTTTCCTATAAACAAAATCATACCTTTGTTTAAAATAGAAATCACATCTTTGTTTAAATTAAAAATCAAATCTTCGTATGTTATTCATATGAATAAAAATCATATTTTTAATTAGTGTTTATTTTAAAAAAAAATCACTAATAAAGATCACATCTTTATATGGTTTCCAAATGAATAAAAATCACATCTTTATATGGTTTCAAATCTAAACCTTTCTACGCTAATATCATATTTAAAAATCCTTTCTTTCCTTGATTAAATATACAAAACTGATTTCCTTTAAACAAATAAAATAATAAAATAATAAAAACGCACCTTTTTATGTTTGCAAAAATCGAATCTTTAATTGAAGGAGGGCATACCGGTCAGCGATGGAGTGGCCAGAGGGGGCGCTGGGGGCTGTGTTGGTCCGGGGTGGTGCTACACTGACCGTCGGTGGCAGAAATGGGGCCTACAGCGGCTGTCTTTAGGTTTTGGAGCGGTGGAGGGTTACATGATGGCGCTGACGTGGAGGGGAGGGGCGTAGGGGGTCGGTGGAGGCTAGGGGCGGGTTACAGGTGGTCACGGCATGGGCCTAGATGGACGGAGGCATTGTTTTCCATTCTGGGGCCTTGGGTTTCGGATTTTGGCGAGGTGAGAGAATGGAGAGGAAGGAGGAGGGGTACGATGGAGCTTGGGGGTCCGATGGCGCGTCCCGGCGGCGGTGGCCAGCCTGGAGGCGGCTGTGATCGAGGGCCTTAACGCGTTTTTTTATTTGTTTCAGGTGTTGACCGATTGAAAGGAGGGAGGGAGAGAGGGTAAGGGTTTTATAATTTTATAATTATTTTATTTTAATTTTCCCAAATAGAGTGACTTTCTATTCGAACTCGAAACGAGACCCACCACCTGTCGTCCATAGCTAATTACCCCCATCTCGAACACAATGGGATATGTTACGCAAGCCAATTCGACTGATACGATCAGTTTTCATCAGAATTAAAATATAGATCCATATATATTCTATTTGAACGCACATTTCAATTTACCGGGGTCACATACGAACCCTAAAAATTCCAAAAAAATATTTTGTAGCTTCGTATTGACGATACGGTCCTAACAAAACTAGTTTCGCCGAATTCTGAGACCGTTGGAAAAATGGTCATTTTCTAGTCGATTAAAATCAACTGAAACTGGTCAAACACGTTTTCCTTTGCCACGCTCACATATTGATTCGAAAAATTATGAAATTTGAAATCTAGCAATAACTTGGCATCACGGATCCAACAAAAGTAGTTTCGTCGAAATCCGAGGTCATTTGCAAAACTCCCATTTTTAAGGGCCTGAATTCCATAACGACTATTCAGAATTTTCAACTGGACGTATCTTTTGATTCCCGCTATGAAATTTCAATTTTTCGGATTCGTTGGAAAGATATTCACAATTAGATTCTATTATTTTCAGTTTCGCTAAAATCCGGTTTGTTTTGCACCCGGTACATTCATTTGATGTTTGAAATCGAATTATCGAACTACCACGCCATTTTCAATTCCTTTTATAATTATAAATAATTATTTGTATTTTATCGACGACGTATATAACTATATACATTCGAATTATATTCAAAGTAAATTTCTCATTGTTATTATTTAAAATAATTCATTTTAAATATTGAATATTCATTAAAATTGCCAAAATGAAAATTTTAAACTGGCTCGCATTTCTAGGTTATTACAGTAGGTGTATGGGTTTGTACGATACTTCGTTTGCAAGGAATGCAACTAGAATATATTTTAGTTTAATTTTCCTATTCGTTGAAAATTTATAACTTTTCGTCACATACTGTACCGCGTAGGGTAGATTAGCGGTGAGGTTTACCATTGACAATTTACCTTAGGCAATTATTTAATACATATGTTTGGCATAGGGCATGGTGTTGGAGGTATGGTCCTCACGCATAATAGCAGTTTGGGGGTAGGTCATGGGCATTTTGAAAATAAAAGACTTTAAGCTTATCCGAATGCAAAACCGTGATATGCAAATAACTTAGTAAGTGGTATTAAAATAAATAAATGTGTTGTCCGGTGTGTATGTTCTAACATTTCAGTGTACCGTGATACATAAATTTCATTTAATTCAGAGGTGCTACAGACAGATATAAGAATACAGTCGTGTCCAACTAGGTGCCACGATACCAAAAATATAATAATATCGGTAGATTAACTCATAATTTAAAACCCCAAAAAATTTATTAAGGGTGCAGAATACTCCAAATAAAAAGTTGCATATTTAATTAATTAAAAATTACAGTAAAATTCTAAAAATTAAACTATCACTATGTATCAAAAGAACCTTGTCTAAATTCGAAACCGATGTCAAGTTATATCGAATAAACCGTTACGGTCGATAAACGATTCTATAGCGATTTTTTGATTATTTGATTTTGACATATATTGCCATCTATGCGCCGAAATCTTGATTTTTCACTTCTGTTAGAAAGATACAGTTCAGCAGATTCCAACACTTCTTGTTTCGAAGAAATCCGACTAATAACGGATCTTGTACACTCAGTTGAAGTTCAGAACGTTAAATTACGAACTGCAGCGATATTACGGGTTTGATTATATAATATATATATATATATATATGTTCAACTTCGTTTTTAATTAATATAAATCTACTTATATTTAAACTGATTTAAATATTCAAATACAAACCGATAAAAATGCGGGACGTTACATCCCTTCCCCCTTAAAATAATTTCGTACTCAAGATTGCTAAGATAGGGAAAATGCTACAATCTCTGTTATAAACAGGTTAAAAATCTCTTTGGTTTACTTCATAATTTCAGTTTCAACTGAACTGATTAAAATATTAATTTCTTCCTATTACCAAATATTTTCAAAATTCTGAAAATTTCCTAACAGCTCGAATTTTCAAAGAATTATGTCGGCATCCCCTCTGCACGGCTTATTCGGTATTACAACAACTTGCCACTCTGGGCCTTCTCCAATCCAATCATTCATCTGAGTTACATTCCAATTCAACTCCGGTTTCAATTTCATTTACTGATTTATTTCTCAAATCAGTTATCTTCATCTCCAAATTAATGATTCGATTCTTATTCTCCAAGAATCAATTCATTTTAATAACTTGAATCTCCAATATTTCTGTTTTACACTTCCATTCTGGATCGTTCCAAATTCAGTCCAATTTTTTTTATCTTAGTTTAAGTTCCACTTTTATCATTTTAACTCTATAAGCTAAATCTTTATTTTAGAATTCAAATTCCTGGGATTTATTTCAAATTAGTTTGAAATAATATATTTGCATATAATAATGGTAATTCATAACATTTGAATTCTTGACACTTGTTTCCTTAAAATAATTCAAACAAAATTTTTGGCAGTAATCCGTCACTTAGGAACTCGAAAATGAATCCCGATGATGTGGCCATCCATCATCTGAACTAATTTCCAGTGATCGAAGTGAGATCAATACTATATCACTTCAAAAATTCATTTTAAAACACTTTCATTTTGAATTTTACTTCAAAATATCTTTCGCAGCACTTGGAAAACAATTTCAAATCTCCCAGGATTTTAAAATTCCCATATATTTAATCCAAATATTATTCCCAACTATTTTCAAAGTTTCCAGAGTTTTATTTCAATTCTGGTTTTAAATTCATATTTAGTTCATCTAATTTTGCATATTATACTATATTCATGTGAATTCTTATTGGTTATTTATAATCAATTCAATTATAACCCTATTCGATTATAATTTCAATCGACACATTCAATATATATTAGATAACTCCAATATATGCTTTCTTTATATCAAAATATATTTTGGGTAAGATTATTTTATTTACCCTTTTTTCAAAACATACCGTGTCGAATTACTCTGTTCAAGAGTTTAGAAACACCTATCAACGCAGTTTGCATTACTGTTTCGACCAGAATTCATAAACCACTTGACTGACCAGTCAACACAATATAAAACGATTTTTATATTAATTTACAAATACGCACTCATATATATACACTCAAACTCAATTTAGAGTATTACTAACTCCATCTCTATCGAGTTACGCCACAGAGCCAAGGTAATCACTTAACCTTTAGCTCTAATTCAAACTGTTATGGCCGGAAAATCCGTGACAATTTGAGCTGACTAATATCATACACATTCAACTCGAAGTGCACGAAAATTCAGGTCATTTATAGAAAGAATTAAGAGGGTGAGAAAGATAAGATAGAACTAATAGAATAGAAGAAGAAGAAGAAGATCACAATTGAACAGAATCAGAGTAAACACGAGTCTCACAGCGGAATGAATAACATGTATTATAACATAACTTTGAAATACACAAACTGAATTTGTATATACATACCATATCAGAGTACAACTCATATACATTACAGCGGAAACAATCTCTAACTAACTAATGGTGAAGCCTTCTGCTTCCAGCTCTGTAACAACCCGTGTTTTTATAACGTATAATAACCATAAATCAAGGCAGAATTAATTTTTAAAATAAGAATCGAGGGAAACGTGTTGCGCCATTGCATTCATCTCGAAATTATGCTTGGAACCGAGTCCAAGTTTTCGAAAATTAGAGTCCGTATGACCAATTTATGACCATTCGAAGTTTTCAGAAATTTTCAAGTTCAAAACAGACTCAATTCGAATTCAAAAATTCGAATTTCAAACCTCCAAATGGACTGGGCGGGAAATTTCCCGCCAAGGACCAGGTCGACCTGGGGGTCGACTATGTAGTCGACCTACCCAGGACTAGGTCGACCATAGTGTCGACCTGGTGCCCGAACCCATTTCTGAAGCTGGGTTCACTCTGATGTATTTGGCCTCGTTTCTGTCCACATTCGTTGACCTAAGTCTATAAATATAGCCCCTAACACCAGTCTCTCTACACAAAATTCTTTCTGACTTTATGTTGCTCTAATTCTAGTCGAAAAGTTTAAGAGAGGGACTGCTTTTTCTACGTTGAGACTGCGTTAAGGGAATTGCTGATTTAGGGATTTCTATTAGGACTTGACTAAGCATATAAAGATTCAACATCGACCCTCTTTTTCTAATTCTCGAACCACGATCTATGAGCCCTAGTTATTTTTAGATTTAAACTCTAAATGTAATATGAATATGATGTAAAATTGAAATTGGACCTATGTATGATGACTGTTTTACACCCATTCTTGTTCATCTTGGATCTTGACTCTTGGATATTATTATGACATTGATTTGGGCCTATTCATGTTGTAAATCAAAAAGAGAAACCCCTCATATTATCATGTTGAATCTGCTATTAGTCACCAGTTTATGACTATCACTTTGTGACAGTCATTACCATGACTATACTATCACCTTATGACAGTCGTTACCATGACTATACTATCACCTTATGACAGTCGTTACCATGACTATACTATCACCTTATGACAACTGTTATCTCGACTAGTACCTTATTTTGCTAGAATTGGAATCCTTATGTTTGAGTCCATTATTCCATATGCCAGTAATATTTTAATCTTTTATTTCAAGTCATACTATCCTATGCTAGTAATCACTTTTGCCACATTATACGCGTTCCTTTTTATGTTATTCCCTAATTAATTTATTTGTATCGATTCGAGCTTACGTGCGATGGGAATACGATTTGGGTAGACTAGGTAAAACATGAATTAGCTTTAAACTTGAACGTTGTTATGACTTGAACCTGAATATGGACATGAACTGGACACGATTTGACACAAAACATGACCTGAAAATTGGACATGAATCTAGACATGAAAACTTGAACGTGGGCATGACAGTTAGATAAACTTGAAAATAGCCAACTCGAGGTTGGGTTGAGTTTGCAGTGTAAATCTGCCCAGAGCCACCGGAAAATCCAGTGGCTGCAAACAATAGGATCCAATGTGGGTAGTTGGTCATATTGCACGTAAAAACCCGAGGTTAGACTATGTAGTGGTGTAAATCTGTCCGGAACCGCCCGGCAAATCCAGTAACCACAACAGTTAGTTTAATGTGAGAGGTTGGCGTGCACTAATGAATTAAGGCCACATGATAGGGTTAAGTCATGAACCACTTGAGTATACTTAACCAACTTGGCACAATGATTTGATAGGGTTAAGTCATGAACTGCTTGAACACACTTATCCAACTTGATACATGATCTGGATAGGGTTAAATCACGAATTTGAATGACAACACTTAACCCATTAGAAACCCTAGTTACGCGGTCCTTTTCAGCAGTAATCCACTTAGATGTATCACGATACCCAGAGAATAGGCAGGGTGGGGCACGATTACTGGGTTGATTGTAAGCGACCAGAACGACGGCTGAGTAGGTGCGCCATTGTAGGTTCAGGCTGGCTATGGTCGTGCACGTAGTCTGAAGTTGAAAAAGCAAGAATTGGGCACCCGTAGATTTACACTATGCGTGCTTGATTCATGTCGGTGGTTGGCACCATAGGACTTGATACACCCTATGGCGGACCTAGCACAGGTAACTACATTTCAGGATAGGGCCGAATGACATAGACACATAATGAGCTAGGACTTGTAGGGAGCCGATCGATTAATATATCGTACCGTAGGACCCCGTAATGGGTCACTTCATGATACTGAGCCAAGGGATCATTTCATGGTTAATACTTGACATGGGTTAGAATACTAGTACAGTTGGTGCAGCGAACCTTGAACATGCGATGCTAGACTTGACTTATCTTATTATTTTGATTATCCTACGAGTTCTGTTATCACCCTTATATTTAATTCCAGTTTTCACATATCATATTACCTTTACTAATTTTCATACTGAAAGTCACTAGGGCTTACCAGTCTTTATGATTGACCCTTTTTCTTTCGCCTCTTTTTCTTTCGTTTGGCCCCCCAGGTTCTCAGGGAGGAAACACTAGCTCTTAGCTTGGATTTGGCTTGCTTTCTGATAGCTCATGTACGGTTTGGTCTTGAGCTATGCTATGGCTGCTTCTGCTATTTATGGGAATATTTTACTTTTGGTTATCTTATGTTTATGCTTCTTTGGAACTTGATGTAATGGAATAATTTGTATCTTGAATATATGAGCTTTTGACTCTTTTCTTGGAAATAATAAGAAGTTGGTTTTTAATTTCTACCGCTGCTTTATTTATATTCTGCCTTGTGATATCTCTGTGCATGTTTACCTAGATAATACTCCACCAAAACTAGTGCATTCCCTTTGTGAGTGACCCTAGCGGAGGTGGGGTGTTACAATTTGGTATCAGAGCAGAAGGTTACCAGGCTGGGAAAAAGTTTTAAAAACCTTCCGAAACTGTTTTCAAAACTATTTATAAAGAAGCATTTTTCAAGAAAAGTTTTATGTTTACAAAGGTTATTCCCCAAGAAGCCATTAGCACTTCCCTTTGTTTCCTCATTTGAATCTTTTCTTTTTGTTTTTCAGCATGGTCGATCTTAACCTTCCTGAGGGAATACCCGTGCCTGGATGGTTCCGAAGGTACTTAGAAGCCAGGGCCAACGACGCAGACACGACAGACATCCCTCCTCCTCCTCCCCCCGTGGCTGCGGTTCCTCCTCCTGGTACCGCCTTTGCCAAAATATGCAAAGACTTTAAGGCAATGGGCGGCAAGAACTTCGTTGGAACTGAAACCTTTGTTGAGGCACGAAACTGGCTAAAGGAGACTGAAGACTTGTTCATTATCTTTGATATGGAGGACCATAAGAAAGTTCAGTTGGCAGCATGGTTGTTGAAAGAGGAATCTGCATTTTGGTGGGAAGTCACCAACGCTACCAGGCCAATTGAGACTTGGGCAGACTTTAGAGAGAGGTTTGGGCTTAAATTCCTATCGTTAGCAGAGGAGAACCTTCAGATGGAGAGGTTCCTAGCACTCAGGCAAGGGGATATGTCTGTGAGGGAGTACGTGAATAAGTTTAATCAGCTTCCTCGGTTCGATTGGGATTTGGTCAACACAGCCCAGAAAAAGGCTGTACACTTTGCTCGAGGATTGAACGAGCCACTACACAGCTTGGCCCTAACTCATATACCCATGGGGGCGACCTTTAAAGCATGGTGGATATGGCTCTTCTCCATGAGGAAGACAATAATAGCAAGAAGGAGGTTAAGCCTACTGAAACTCAGAATAAGAAAGCTGACTTCAAGAATGGGAACAACAAGAATAATAAGAATAACAAGAGCAACAACAAATCACGTGAGACGAGGAAGTGCAACTTCTGTGGTATTACTGGACATCTAGCTAAAGACTGTAGAAGGAAGAAGAGGAAGTTGGGTGAATGCTTTCATTGTGGAGATACTGTAAACATCGGCAAGGATTGCCCTAAGAAGTAAGGACAGGGGCAAGGGTAGACCCAGCGAGCAGGACCTTCTGGAGGGCAGTTGCATGCTCTCAACACCACTCCAGCTCTTGACCGAGGTAGTAATATTTCCGTAGAAAGCCTTGTTTACATTTCTGACTTTCCTGTTCGAACCTTATTTGACTCTGGCACATTGCATACTTTTATTTCTTCTGATATTGTTGAAAATCTGCACCTAAGTACTAGTCTGGTTGAGGATCCCGTTACAGTTTCAAATCCAATTGGGGGCTCGGCCCATTTATCTATGATGTGTGTGGATTTGAGGATCTCTATCTTAAGCGTAGAATTCACGTGTAATGCTTATGTTCTCGGATTCATGGGATACGGTTTGATCCTAGATATGGATTGGTTGTCCGATTATGTAGCCATTCTTGATTGTGAACGAAGGGTAGTGAGGCTCATGACTTGCCTTGGTAATACCCTTGAAATTTCTTGTAACCCTAAGGGTCTGGTCATGTTATGTTATCTTGAATCCCTTGACTAGTCCGACGATAATTTGCAATCTGTAAGAGTGGTCCGAGAATATCTAGATGTCTTTGATGAAGTGAGGGGATTACCTCCTAAACAGGAGATAGAGTTCCGAATTTATCTTGTTGATAATGCCAAGCCAGTTTCATTACTCGTTAGGCACATGGCACCGCAAGAAAGAAGAGAGCTCAGTAAACTAATTAACGAATTGCTTGAGAAAAATTTCATAAGACGAAGCATTTCTGAATGGGGTGCTCCGGTGGTATTCTCTACTAAGGCGGATGGATCGCTTCATCTGTGTGTAGATTATCGTGAGTTAAACAAGCTGACAAAGAAGAATAGGCACCCGCTACCAAGAATCGACGATTTGTTTGACCAGCTTGTGGGAGCATCTGTTTTCTCTCAGCTCGATCTAGCTACAGGATTCCATCAGCTTAGAGTGGCTGAGGATAGAATTGACAAAACTACGTTTAGGACTCCATATGGGTTCTTCGAATGGCTCGTCATGCCATTCGGGCTAACAAATGCACCCGCATACTTTGTAGATTTAATGAGTAGGGTGTTTCGGGAGTTCCTTAACAAGTTTGTGGTAGTTTTCGTGGATGATATTTTGATCTTTTCAAAAGATGAAGAAGACCATGCTAGGCATCTCCAGGAAGTCATGGAGACGCTTACAGCACACCAGTTAAAGGCCAAGTTCTCCAAATGCCATTTTTGGAGGAAGGAAGTTCGGTTCCTTGGGCATGTAGTTTCTAAGCAAGGCATAGCCGTGGACCCCGCAAAGGTAGTTGCGGTACAGGACTGGAAAATTCCTAAGAATGCAACGGAGGTGAGGAGCTTTCTCGGTTTGGCGGGCTACTACAGGAAGTTCATTAAGGACTTCGCTAAGATTTCATCCCCTCTTACTAAATTAGCAAACAAGAACCTACCTTTTGCATGGAACATAGAATGTGATGCTGCTTTTCAGAGACTTAAGAGAGCCCTCGCCACAGCTCCAGTTTTAGCATTACCCGATGGAGGTAAGATGTTTACCGTGTACACAGATGCATGTGGCACGGGATTAGGCGCTGTCCTAATGCAGGAAGGAAGAGTAATATGCTATGGGGGCAGACAACTTAAAGTTCATGAGAAAAACTATCCCACGCATGACTTGGAGTTGGCCGCGATTGTTTTTGCACTTAAAGCTTGGCGCCATTATCTTCTAGGGGAGAAGTTCGAGCTGTATACCGACCACAAATCACTTAAGTACCTCTTCTCACAGAAAGACTTGAATCTGAGACAACAGCGGTGGATGGAGTTCTTGGCATCATATGACTTCGATATGGCTTATACCCCTGGCAAGGGTAATGTGGTGGCGGACGCGCTAAGTAGAAAAAGGTTGACTTTGAGCCCTTTGTTTGTTGAAATGAAAAGCCTTGCGTTTATGGCAACCTTTGATTTTACACCTGCTGTTGAGTCATTGACCGCTACGTTAGCATCTCTTGAGCTGAGACCTACACTTCTAGATCAAGTAGGGACTTCACAGAAGGAAGACCCACAGATGGTCGAAATCATGGACAAGCTGAGTTGGGGTGAGACGTCAAGTCACCTCAGTAGGTATGCCATAGATGACAAGGGATGGCTAAGGCACGATGGATGACTATGTGTCCCACAAGTGGGAGACTTAGTAAGGAGAGTACTTGAAGAGGTGCATCACTCAAAGATGACTATACATCCCAGAGGGGATAAGATGTACAGGGATATGAAGCGCATTTCCTTTTGGGCTGGAATGAAAAAGGATGTGGCAGAGTTCGTCTCGAAGTGCATGGTGTGCCAACAAGTAAAGGTCGAGTCAAAGAAGCCCGGTGGACTATTACACCCTTTGGAAGTTCCGCAATGGAAATGGGAGAGTATCTCGATGGATTTCGTGGATGGACTGCCTAGGTCTAGGAAGGTAAATACTAGCATATGGGTCATAGTTGATAGACTCACGAAAAGTTCTCACTTCATTCTGGTGAAGAGCAAGAGGACCGCATCAGGGCTAGCGTCTATTTACCTTCGAAAGATAGTACGGTTGCATGGAGTTCCTTCTAGTATAGTTGGTGATAGTGACCCGATTTTCACTAGCCAGTTTTGGAATAGTCTGCAAGAAGAAATGGGAACACGACTGAACTTAAGCACAGCCTATCACCCACAGACGGATGGACAAACCAAAAGGGTAAATAGGGTACTAGAAGATCTCCTGAGGCTATGCATTCTTGACTTTGGTGGTACTTGGGAAGACCATCTTCCTCTCGTGGAGTTTGCATATAATAACAGTTACCAAGCTAGCATCGGAATGGCACCATTCGAAGCCCTGTATGGAAGACCGTGCAAGTCGCCAACTTGTTGGTGGGAGACGACAGACAGGCTTATACTTGGCCCTGATATGATAAGGGACACTTCTGAGAAGATTGAGTTGATAAGAAGACGGATGAAAATGGCCCAAGATAGACAGAAATCTTATGCGGACCAGAGAAGGACAGACCTAGAGTTCGAAGTCGGAGATATGGTCTTTGTAAAAGTTTCTCCGTTACGCAATGTAGTTCGTTTTGGAGCCGTTGGAAAGCTAGCACCTAGGTTCGTAGGACCGTTCCCTATCGTTGAGAGGATTGGACGGATGGCCTATAAGGTAGACTTACCCGAGAAGTTGTTTGGAGTACACAATGTCTTTCACGTCTCACATCTCCGAAATTGCTTACATGAGTCAGCCGAAGTGGTTGAGCCAAGCATCCTTGAAGACGTAGAAGTAGAGAAAGAAGCAACATTGAGGCGGATTCCGATTCATATCTTAGGAACAGATATTAAGAAGCTAAGGAGTTGAGAAGACAAGTTAGTTAAAGTGCAGCGGAGTGAAGCCCAAGAAGACGCAACTTGGGAAACCGAAGAGAAGATATGTGCGCTTTACCATTTCTTTTTTAGGGTACATTCTCGATCTCTTTTTCCTTGAAAACCTTTTCGTATCATGTTTCTAATATCTATGTTTGTCTTGTTATCTTCTCGATCTTATCTTGAGAACCATAGGTAGAACCATATGGATGTAAACATGTGATTGAAACATGTTATGGTTGATGTTTGCAAATGGTTACAAGTGGTTGCAAGTGGTTGCTAGTGGATGCATGACACACATTAGGCACTAGATCGGCTCAGTCACATTTTCATGTTGCACATGCATGAGTGCTAATACTTGTACATGGATGGAACTTGTTATGCTATCACTTGGATGTTGCATATGGATGAATGTTTGTGCACTCATGTAGAGATTATGAACTATGCTAGGAATTTGCATACATGTTGGATTCATGACACTAACATATTTTTCATTAAGGAGGTTTACTGAATCAGTAACTGCCTGATCTTTTGCATTAGATAAGTACATATACACACACTTTCTGCATATGTTCATACAGCACTAGAAGTCTTTTAAGGACAATGGTTGCCTGTGGATGATGCTTTGAGTAGATTGATGATTGGATGGTAGGACACATCCTCCCTAACTTAGAGATTTCGGGGACAAAATCCTTTAAGGGGGGAGAATGTAACAACCCGTGTTTTTAAAACGTATAATAACCATAAATCAAGGCAAAATTAATTTTTAAAATAAGAATTAAGGGAAATAGGTTGTGCCATTGCGTTCGTCTCGAAATTCTGCTTGGAAACGAGTCCAAGTTTTCGAAAATCGGAGTCTGTATGACCAAGTTATGACCATTCGAAGTTTTCAGAAATTTTCAAGTTCAAAACAGACTCAATTCGAATTCAAAAATTCGAATTTCAAACCTCCAAATGGACTGGGCGGGAAATTTCCCGCCCAGGACCAGGTCGACCCGGGGTAGTCGACCCACCCAGGACCAGGTCGACCATAGTGTCGACCTGGGGGTCGACCTGGTGCCCGAACCCATTTTTGAAGCTGGGTTCACTCTGACGTGTTTGGCCTCGTTTCTGTCCACATTCGTTGACCTAACCCTATAAATACAGCCCCTAACACCAGTCTCTCTACACAAAATTCTTTCTGACTTTATGCTGCTCTAATTCTGGTCGAAAAGTTTGAGAGAGGGAATGCTTTTTCTACGTTGAGACTGCGTTAAGGGAATTGCTGATTTGGGGATTTCTATTAGGACTTGACTAAGCATATAAAGATTGAACATCAACCCTCTTTTTCTAATTCTTGAACCACGATCTGTAAGCCCCGTTTATTTTTAGATTTAAACTGTAAATGTAATATGAATATGATGTAAAATTGAAATTGGACCTATGTATGATGACAGTTTTACATCCATTCTTGTTCATCTTGGATCTTGACTCTTGGATATTATTAAGACTTTAATTTGGGCCTGTTCATGTTGTAAATCAAAAAGAGAAACCCCTCATATGTTGAATCTGCTATTAGTCACCAGTTTATGATTATCACTTTATGACAGTCATTACCATGACTATACTATCACCTTATGACAGTCGTTACCATGACTATACTATCACCTTATGACAACTGTTATCTCGATTAGTACCTTATTTTGCTAGAATTGGAATCCTTATGTTTGAGGCCAATATTCCATATGCCAGTAATGTTTTAATCTTTTATTTCAAGTCATACTATGCTATGCTAGTAATCACTTTTACCACGTTATACCCATTCCTTTTTATGTTATTCCCTAATTAGATTTATTTGTATCGATTTGAGCTTACGTGCGATGGGAATACGATTTGGGTAGACTAGGTAAAACATGAATTAGCTTTAAACTTGAACAAGAACGTTTTTATGACTTGAACCTGAATATGGACACGAACTGGACACGATTTGACACAAAACATGACCTGAAAATTGGACATGAAAACTTGAACGTGGGCATGACAGTTAGATAAACTTGAAAATGGCCAACTCGAGGTTGGGTTGAGTTTGCAGTGTAAATCTGCCCGGAACCGCCCGGCAAATCCAGTGGCTGCAAACAATAGGATCCAATGTGGGTAGTTGGTCATATTGCACGTAAAAACCCGAGGATAGACTATGTTGTGGTGTAAATCTTCCCGGAACCGCCCGGCAAATCCAGTAACCACAACAGTTAGTCTAATGTGAGAGGTTGGCGTGCACTAATGAATTAGGGCCACATGATAGGGTTAAGTCATGAACCACTTGAGTATACTTAACCAACTTGGCATAATGATTTGATAGGGTTAAGTCATGAACTGCTTGAACACACTTAACCAACTTGATACATGATCTGGATAGGGTTAAGTCACGAATTTGAATGACAACACTTAACCCATTAGAAACCCTAGTTACGCGGTCCTTTTCAGTAGTAACCCACATAAATGTATCACGGTGCCCAGAGACTAGGCAGGGTGGGGCACGATTACTGGGCTGATTGTAAGCGACCAGAATGACGGCTGAGTAGGTGCGCCATTGTAGGTTCAAGCGGGTTATGGTCGTGCACGTAGTCCGGAGTTGAAAAAGCAGGCACCGGGCACCCATAGATTTACACTGTACGTGCTTTATTCATGTCGGTGGTTGGCACCATAGGACTTGATACACCCTATGGCGGGCTTAGCACAGGAAACTACATTTCAGAATAGGGCCGAATGACGTAGACACATAACGAGCTAGGACTTGTAGGGAGCCGATCGATTAATAGATCGTACTGTAGGACCCGTAATGGGTCACTTCATGATACTGGGCCAAGGGATCATTTCATGGTTAATACTTGACATGGGTTAGAATACTAGTACAGTTGGTGCAGCGAACCTTGAACATGCGATGCTAGACTTGACTTATCTTGTTATTTTGATTATCCTACGAGTTCTGTTATCACCCTTATATTTAATTCCAGTTTTCATATATCATGTTACCTTTACTAGTTTTCATACTGAAAGTCACTAGGGCTTACCAGTCTTTATGACTGACCCTTTTTCTTTCGCCTCTTTTTCTTTCGTTTGCCCCCTCGGGTTCTCAGGGAGGAAACACTAGCTCTTAGCTTGGATTTGGCTTGCTTTCTGACAGCTCATGTACGGTTTGGTCTTCAGCTATGCTATGGCTGCTTCTGCTATTTATGGGGAATATTTTACTTTTGGTTATCTTAAGTTTATGCTTCTTTGGAACTTGATGTAATGGAATAATTTGTATCTTGGATATATGAGCTTTTGACTCTTTTCTTGGAAATAATAAGAAGTTGGTTTTTAATTTCTACTGCTGCTTTATTTATATTCTGCCATGTGATATCTCTGTGCATGTTTACCTAGATAATACTCCACCAAAACTAGTGCATTCCCTTTGTGAGTGACCCTAGAGGAGGTGGGGTGTTACAAGCTCCTCTAAGTGATTCCGCGAAGCCTGAAACACTTGACTGCCCATACAAATTTGGGCGCCCAAGAGTTTAGGGAAAACAAACAAAATAAACTCTGGGTCAGTCATGGGACTGGTGTGAGTAAATACCAAATATACTATTTAATTTTGAAAAACCTTACTATAACCCAAAATAACTTTGATATCAAATCCAGTGATATTATGATACTGTCTAAGCCAATAAATATCCAAGTAGCAGAACGCTTGCATCTCACGCTCCACATATATATAGTATAAAATCATAAACCGCAGGGTCCTTATTGGAGATTGGATTCCAACAGACACGGTATGGGAGCACCTACTGATCAGCGTACTCTAGAGGGTATACACTGCAGGTTCAACAAGAACGTCTTGCAACCCGGCCACACATGACCGACCACTCATTTAGCTTGAGTGTATCGAATATATTTCCACCACGGTTGTAGGCCATCCAACCGTCATCTGAAGATACATAATCTAAAAGAAGACAAATATGAATTTTCTCTAGATCAGTGACAATACACCATGCTTGGGGAGACCAAACTAGCCATGCTGCCTAGCCCAACTTTTGTTACTTCCTGGTTGTGAGGCTAGAGGCTACGTCTATCTTCAGAACATTTGATCACCATTCACTTTGAATGCCACATCATCAAACCCGTCAATTCACTAATCGATTCCCAAACATATCACGGGTATAGAAAGCTAAGAGGAACGAATTCCTCTGCTACTAGACATAATACCTTTAAGAGATCAATCATATGTGATTTACTAGGTATACTCTGTCAGACACTCGTCTATACAAGTTGTCCTGGGACTGGACAAACAGAAAACACAATTCTGGAACAGGATGACCCTTGCATTTCACTCTATCTTCAGCATAATCTATTTCGCAGCGCTTATGCCTACACGGAGTGGTTTCGGATAATATATCCAACCGGTCTCTCCGTATTGACAACGATGGTCAAAACACTTAGATAGTCGGTTATTTAACTATCGAAGAAAAAACAAACATCCATTCAAATGTACAACCAAACATCAAACAAACACTAGCCCTTTTATTTAATACCAACTTTCTAGTTTCCCATATTTTTATAAACTCTTCTTTATTTCCCTTTTTAACTAATGCAATACGTTGCTATATTTCCTTTATAACTAATGCAATACGCTGCTATATTCCCCTTTTTAATTAATGCAATACGCTGCTATATTTCCTTTATAACTAATGCAATACGCAGCTATATTCCCCTTTTTAACTAATGCAATACGCTGCTATATTTCCTTTATAACTAATGCAATACGCTGTTATATTTCCTTTATAAGTAAACTCCTTATTCTCAAGTTCATCACTATAAGTCGATTTCCTATTTGATTTTAATTTATGGGTTTCAACATCAAGTATTAACCATTTTGCCCAATTCTAAATTATATAATATATAATTACTAAAAATAATTCACTTTAAATAATATTCGACATCGTCGAAGTAAAAACCCAAATCCTAATGGTTGTATTTAGTTCTAAGCACATTTCAAATACCGAAATGAAGTTATCGTTATCTTTTGAGATAATTCTCCCTTTTCCCCTTCCTAAATGTATTCTTATAAGTTATTTAATAATAATTATTCACTTAATCTCTAAATATCATTCATAAATCAAATTACTTGTTTTAATGTAATTAAAACAAGATAACGTATTCTAGCTTAATCGAGATTAGACTCTATTATTTAAAAATAATAAATAATAGATTTCCTTTTTAAAACTTGAATTCTTATCCACTATATTTTACGATATTTCCATATCGGTTATTCTAGGGCCAGTGTGATTCTACATCCCCAACAAACAACAACCAATGACAGATTATTTATCACATCATAGAGTGCAATATATGAAAAACAACGATATAATTATTTCAACCAATTTATCAGCAATTAATCAAAACAAACATCACACATCATTTAACCATAATTTATCAATATTAATTAACGATTATAATATTATAAAAATGATCTGAGTTATTGAATTTACTCACTTTGGCGCGTTAACCGTTAAATAACGATTTGCGTCGGTCGATTCACATCCATTGTTTTATTTTTCCATAATTCCTGATGAGCTTCAAATGGTTCCGATCCGGCTTCATAACGTAGTTTTCCTTCGTATTGTTTCAACGAATCAGACCGTGCGTGATTCTCTTTAGCCTAACACATTTCAGATCCGCCTAGATTCATTTTTCCTCACCGTATTTACTTTGAACCCGGTTCCTTCTCCACTGATATAAACTTCCTAGACAAATTTCAAACTCCACCGTCCGCCCGTGTTCGTTCCACACCAACAGTCTGTTGTTGCATTATATCTTGCGCTCAACCAAAGTCTAGCACCACTTGTGTCGCATTTATAGTGACTGATGCCCCTTCTTCGAGTGAGCAAACTCATCTTCACATTTGAAACTGGCACCCTCCACGTAACTACACATCACCCCATTCGCCCCGATCCTTCATCCTAGACACAGCCGCATGCTCCTGCAATTTAAACCCAATGATCTGTGTGCCCTTCTTCCTCCATGTTGAGACTCCTTCTCATCTCCAGTACACCCATATTCTTATGCACTAACGCCCCCTACCACTTCGAAATGTTTCCATGGTACTGTCTATCCAAAACATCCCATGATCTTCTACTGAGTACTCTTCCTCCCAAACAACCTCCCCTTCCTATTTGCAAATGCTAACGCACTACATATTGTGCATGAAAATCCACGCAACGCCACTTCCTTGTTTACCCGTACTCCAACATAACAACGCCTCCCAACACACCAACGACGTGAGAACACTTCCTCCCACCGTCGTACTTGCCGTCCTACTCCCGCTCTCCCCTCACCGATCCACTACACTCCATTTAAAACGTTCATTTCTCTCCATGCAAAGAAACAACTCCTTCACAACAGCTGAAACGTACCCCATTCGACTGTCGCAAGACTCAACTTGAACTTCTTTCATCCATTGGAAAATATTTCGAATATTGGAACTACATTTTCATCCACAAAACATAAACTAATATGAAGAGAACCTTAATAGGAATTTAGAAATATTTGTGGCCGATTTTTTCTGTGAAGAACTTGATTTGTTTTTATATTGAGAAGCCATGGTTTTCTATGTATTTGTGTGTCTTTGAATAGAAGTAGGATAATGGTCAGTATCACTCCTAAGATCATAGGTAAGCGCTGCTTTTCATTCGTAGGTGTATGGGGTTGTACAATACTTCGTTTGCAAGGAATGCAACTAGAATATATTTTAGTTTAATTTTCCTATTCGTTGAAAATTTATAACTTTTCATCACATACTGTACCGCGTAGGGTAGATTAGCGATGAGGTTTACCGCTGACAATTTACCTTAGGCAATTATTTAATACATAGGTTTGGCATAGGGCATGGTGTTGGAGGTATGGTCCTCACGCATAATAGCAGTATAAGGGTAGGTCATGGGCATTTTGAAAAGAAAAGACTTCAAGCTTATCCGAATGCAAATTTGCATTAAAAAACGTGATATGCAAATAACTTAGTAAGTGGTATCAAAATAAATAAACGTGTTGTCCAGTGTGTATGTTCGAACATTTCAGTGTACCGTGATACGTAAATTTCGTTTAAGTCAGAGGCACTACGGACAGATATAAGAATACAGTCGTGTCCAACGAGGTGCCATGATCCCAAAAATATAATAATATCGTAGATTAACTCATATTTTAAAACCCCAAAATATTGACTAAGGGTGCAGAATACTCCAAATGTAAAGTTGCGTATTTAATTAATTAAAAATTGCAGTAAAATTCTAAAAATTAAATTATCACTATGTCTCAAAAGAACCATGCCTAAATTCGAAACCGATGTCAAGTTATATCGAATAAACCGTTACGGTTGATAAACGATTCTATAGCGTTTTTATGAATATTTGATTTGGACATATATTTCCATCTATATGCCAAAATCTTGATTTTTCACTTCTGTTAGAAAGATACAGTTCAACAGATTCCAACGCTTCTTGTTTCGAAGAAATCCGACTAATAACGGATCTTGTACACTCAGTTGAAGTTTAGAACGTTAAATTACGAACTGCAACGATATTACGGGTTTGATTATATTTAATAAATATATATCTATACGTTCAACTTCTTTTTTTAATTAATATATAAATCTACTTATACTTAAACTGATTTAAATATTCAAATACAAACCGATAAAAATGTGGGACGTTACAACCGTTATGGTTTTTAAATGGTTATGGCGCTGTTTTTCTGAAAATATGATTGTGATATAACTCAAAATTTATTCAACGAAATCCATATTTTTCTCCTTCGTTAGAAAACTATTATCGAATCGGTCCTGACTTTTCTTGTTTCAAAGAATTCCGACTTCAATTGAGTTCTGTATACTCAATTGAAGTTCGAAACGACAATTTACGAACTGCCGTGCTATGGCAAACTCGTTTTAATTATGTTTATAAATATAAACGTTTAAACTTCGTCTATAATAAATTCGACTTCATTCTGATATATTTTTAATATATCTCAAATCAAATTTTCCAATTCAACATACTATTTCCAATCTTCTAAAATTGTCGATTTTTCCTTATTCAGTAATAAATTCATTTATACTTCGATCTTCTATAATTAATTTCAATTCCCTTTTATAAATTATAAATCCTTTGGATTTATTTCTATTCTATTTAAAAACCCACATTTCGAAATATATTTCGTCGTTCCCATTTCGAAATGATTTCAACTTTCTATTTCAAATTCTCTTTGAAATTTCTATTTTCAAATTCTATTTCAACCTATTTGAATCATATATTCAAATTCCATTTCAAACTATTTGAATTCTATATTCAAATTCCATTTCAAACTATTTGAATTCTATATTCAAATTCCATTTCAAACTATTTGAATTCTATATTCAAATTCAATATTTAAAATCTCTTTAATCAAATTCCATTTCACTTTCGATATTTAAATTCTACATTTGAATTTCCTTTATATTTTCTATATTCAAATTCCATATTTAATTCTATTTGAATTTATATATTCAAACTCCATTTGAATTTCTATATTCAATTTCTATTTGAATTTTCTTTATTCATTCTTTACACAAGTCTCGATTTCAATTTCTTCTAAAATCGATATTTCTGCTTTTCGAAAATAGATTTCCCTTTTCAATTTCACACATGTATTTTTATTTCTGATTTTATCCAATGATAATTCTTTTTACTTCATTTATAAACTTCGTTTATAAAAGAACTATTTATAAACTTCGTTTATAAAGGAACTACTTGTTTTATTTTTCAAAACAATTTTATATTTCAAATCTATTTAAAAATTCAAATTCTATTTTTCTAAAATAGAATTTCCCTTTTAAATGTCAAATACCCCTTTCAGGGTATTTTTATAAATTAACACTTAGGCCCAGTGATATTTAAACACCAAACAACCAGTTATTTATTTCAAGTTTTCTAACACGTCATATATAATAGTATATATGCAAACAAATAAACAAACAGATAATATATTTTTGAGGAATCCAGTTGGATACCTCCAACCTGTTTTTCCTGCATCCACAGACGTTAGACAATAGAAATAATACCCATCCTGCTTCGAGGCAGGATATCGCGGTATAGAAGGTCATCCACTATCATAGCGTGGGGCGTATAGGGTAATCATCCGCTAATGGTACCGCAGGCATCCGCTAATGATACTGTGGGAAATCCAACCACCAATATATATATATATATATATATATATATTATAGCCACCACCAAGCCTAAATAACTAATATTTTTAAGATGCACAAAAATATTGAATGCAACCAAACAAACAACAAAAAATTATTTTTAACTGATAAAAATAATTATAAATAAAAGATGAGTGAGATTTACTAATTGGATTTTAATTGCGCTGAATATCCAGTGAAGAATATTATATAAATTTTACATGATTCCTCCATACGTCTGTTTTCCACTATAAAACAATAATTAATAAAATTTTAGTTATTTAAATTTTATGGATTCAAATTAATTAATTACTCACATAAAATAAATTCCACTTTAAGCCTTAATTTTATTTAAACGATTAGTTTATACATTTTATTTTTTCATTAACTAATTTCTTTCATACACACTAATTATATAAACTAATTTATTTAAATCAATTTCCAATTGTATATTCTAATTTCCTAGGCATTTAAACTTTTATTTATTCCACATTAATAATAACAACTAAGTTAACTACCTAACTTAAAATAAATTTCCTACCATAACAATCTAATTTAGCTTATAAGTTATTTCCAAAGTTTCTATTTGAATTACAATGCAATTAAAAATTAAAAATAAATAATTTATGTTTACCTAAATCAACATTAACTTCATCTTCTTCTCCTCTGTTCAATGATTGAAACAGCTTCCTCCATTCAAGTGTGGAAGAACGAACTCCATTAACCTAGAAATCACCCTGAAAGGCAACTCGATCCCTTTCCCATTTGTCGTCTCCTTAAATCATACTGTTGATCTGAACTACAACACCCCGTTTATTTTTAATAAAACACAGAATGAAATTCCCAAATTACCAACTGAACTCCCATTTGCCAATTGCTGAAACCCCATTTCGAACTCCTAAGTTTTTGCGCCTAAAATCGAACACCCTATACATCATCGTTTCTCACATGACTTCACCAGATCTGAATCGCAACAGTCATTATCCATCACACCTCCACACAACTTCTTTGACAGAACCTCCATTTGAACACCTCAGCTTCGTCAAACCGCATTACTCGCGAATCTGGCCAGCCCCCATTGCCAGCGGACTTGATCGCGTTCCACCTTGATTCGAGTTCTAGGAGTTCCGCAATTTTGAACTGTGGTCTTCGATTTACCAAACTCGTGAGCATTCCTATTGCCTTCGAGTTTTACAGAACTCGTTATCTTCTATCGCGATTGTAAATGGAATCACGATTCCTATCTTTTTTATTATTTACGGAAGTCGATCTTAGTTTTTGATTGGATAAAAAATTGAAAACGAGATGAGGAGTAAAATGGTCTTCATGGGTTTATAGAGAACAGAAGGAAATAAGGAGGGCAAGGCTTATATTTATAATGCGAGAAGGGAACCAACGTACAAAGGGATTTAAGGAATGTTGGCAAAAGTACAAGAAAATCCCTTTTTTTATTTTAAAAGATTTTCCCATTGATTTGATTTGATTTCGTATTTAATAAGATTTGAAATAAAGAAATTTTTATCCTTTTTAAATAGATACCGATTTGATTTTCGATTCGATTTCGATCTTATCCATTATAAATATCTTGGGGTTCACAATTAAATATCATGAACTGCTATTTTAGCGTACCGACCGTCGTTCCAATGTAATAACGGTGTTCTGAGCTCAACAGAATATATTCTGAAATATAATTTGAACGTATATATAAAATAGCCATAGAAATTTATATAATATAATTTAAACTCAGAAATGAATTAATTCCTCAATAATAAATTATTTTTATTATCGATTCTATTCAAATTGAACTTCTATAAATTATCTGAATTGTTTTTGACTTAGTTTTAAATTTCGAGTTTAATTATTTCATATTCTCTTATTACGATAATTATATATATTCGAAATAAATAGTATTTCAATTTTTTAATCGATAAATCAATATAAAATATCATTTATATTATCAACTCAATATTTAAAACCATATTATATATTTAAAATAAACTATTCAAAAATCTGGATCGTTACATTGGCCTAGCATGGTTTATAACACATATTTCTTAGCATTTGGCGTAGGAGGTATATGTCGGTTGTCACAGCTCGTAGAACGACCCAAACTTCCCCGGTCTCCAAAGAGGAGAGAAAGAACGGATTGTCTAAGAACAAGACGAATCAGAACAAAAACAGAAGAACATTTCATGGCTTATTACAACAATTTACATCAGAGTAAAAGAATATACAGAGTATGAACAAATAATATACATTTGATAAATATCAAAGATTACAATACATTACATAGCAGCGGAAAAATAATACAAACACAACAAAAAAAGATACACAGATACAGAGCTTTCCGAATATCATTCCAGCTGTAAACCAGGATCCTGTGAATATAAATCTGCAAAACCAAAACTACTAGCTGCCCTGTGGAAAATAGAAGCACTCAGAGTTTAGGTTAAAACAATAAACTCCAGGTCAGTCATGTGGCTGGTGTGAGAACTAAAACAGTTATTAAACCTTTACTTTAAAATAAAGTAAATCAAGGGACCACGCCGTATAACACGGAACGGGTATCCTTCCAAGAATACCAGTGCATATAACAAAATAGTGCAATGCTTTTTGAAAAAATGAAGCTATTATAAGACCTAGGCATCATCACATAATGCAATGCAAGCCGGAGGATAGGGTTTTCCCTTATAATAGCCAAACATGCCTCGTATGTTAAAACAAATCATTTGATACTATTATAAGGGCATAGTGTATAAAACAACTTCAAATATAATTGTATCAATCCTAGATGGCATGGGTACCATATATCATGTCACCAATACTAGGCTCTACAATCAAAATCGCAATTGTCATGTACTGGAAGTTGGATTTCCATCTATGAACCAAGGCAAGGGATCGTCCTTATCGCTTCGAGATGCTCTAGCCCGTGTCTCGGGCAAGTGCGCAGACAAGCCTTGGATCGTCAGGGCCGGTCCACTCGATGTAGATTAAAATGCCTGAACACTACGTTTTCCCGCCCCATGGGGCGTAAAATTGGTCTGTATAAAGACCATACCATCCATCGACCCTGCAGTGCCGATATATCCGAGGCGCCTCGCTATCCATCTTCCACATAAGTAAAACATCTGGGTATGCAAATCCCAGACACCACTCCTAGCTTGAAAGAAACGCATGACCTCCCTGATGTCCTATCCCGTTTCTGGTTCACACCGGGGTGCGAGGCTCTCGAATTAACGCTATACACAAAGCTATGCTAAATTAAAGTCGTGCTTTGATCATCAACCACAAGACTCTGCTTTTTGTAACGTCCTGTGTTTCTCGACCATTTGAATCTGAATATTTAAATTAGTTTTAAATCTTTTATTTGGAATATCGATGGAATTTAATATTTAATTCGTTATTTA
Organism: Allium sativum; assembly: GCA_030737875.1. Lineage (NCBI taxonomy): Eukaryota > Viridiplantae > Streptophyta > Magnoliopsida > Asparagales > Amaryllidaceae > Allium > Allium sativum. The sequence goes on along the minus strand of CM060909.1, from coordinate 259,098,027 downwards.
AACGAAGTTCGAACGTTATATATTTATATAATTATAAATCAAGCTTGAAAATGGCGTGTAGTTCGTAAATTGGAGTTTTGAACTTCAACTAAGAATACAGGATCCAATATAAGTCGGATTTCTGTGAAACAAGAAACGTTGGAAACGTATTGACGATAATTTTCATATGAAAGAGAAAAATCCAGATTTCGTGTTATAGTTTGTTATTTATGGCCAAATCAAATTTTGAAATAGTCACTGTGGAAATCGTTATTTAAATATCGACCTTTAAAATGGCCATTTTGCTAACGATCTCGGATTTTGAAGAAATCAGTTTCATTGGGACCGTAAAGTTAAATTATTGCACGGTGTTAGATGGCATGGCAAACCGATGTCGTATATGGCCACGGTAGCCGTAAACGCCCAGTTATTTTCTATAGCGCGTATTTAAATAAATAAAGTGATATTTGGGCGTAACACCAGCAGACGATCGAATTAGGCCACGAAACCAGTCCCGTTGAGTTCATATCATTGATTAGAGTCAGGATAGATATATAGTTTGTTATTTTTGGAGACCGGATAATTTAGCGTTAAAAAGGGTATTGCGGTACATGGTAAAAATAGCCTACCGGGGAAACAGTCTCAGAATGCAACGAAACTGGTGCCGTTGGGTTCGTATCAACAAATAATTATTAGATATCAAAGTTTCAAGTTGATTTGATTTATCTGGTGATCGTGAAAAAAATTAAATGCGTGTTTATTTCTTGTTTTATAAGGGAATTTTTTTCAAACGAAGTCGGATTTCGACGAAACTTGTCCCATTGGGTCCGGAATAACTTTTTACACTTAGAATAGTTTTTTTATCAGTATGCAGTGATCATTTATGAGGGTTTTAATCAACTACTTTGCGACGAAGTTTCGTTAAATTAAAATAATCTTTTATCATTCCTTATATATACAACATACCCTCATTTATACCGTAGCTTTCTCGTTCTGTTGGTCAAGCAACTCCCAGCGCCGCCATATTCTTTCCAACGGCTAATAAAAACTCCAAAATTCATTCCAATTTCTCACTAAATTCAACAATTAAATCCCAAAGCTTTTACCGTGGAAATGTTTAGCTCGTTGAGAGCTTTAATCTCAATGGTGGAGATCTGTATCGGTGAGGCGGTTTGGCCGGATCAGGGCCTTGAAGTGACCACGTTTCGAGGGAGTATGCTGGTGGATAGGGAGGTAGTAGTGCGAACTATTTTGGGTAGGGCAAGATAACGAGGTGGCGCATGATGTGGACAGGATGGATGGGACTCCGGTGAACTCTGGAGTCTCCAAGGGGGAACGAAGTTGTGGGGATGAGCGGGTTTGAGTTTGTGCATAAAGTTTGATAGCGAAGGTAACAGGAAGAACAAAGTAATCAAATGGATCAGCCGATCCTTTATGGCAACGTAACAGGTTAGTTAAGTAAGTAATTGTTTATAATACAAGCGATTTAGGGTTAAATTATTTTGATTAAGGTGTATTAATTTTAAAAACATAAATTGCAGGAACGAACTGACGAAGACCAGAACATGAACAAGGAATGATGCCGGATTGTTTTGTCAAGGGTTGAACAAAGAAATTCCAACCAGTCATTGCTGAAAAAAATGTTAGTAATTAAGATTTGGTTATACCTTAAAATTTTAATCAAATTGTTAGACTTAATTAAAATGGGTTCAAACAAAGTCTGTCTGCAGACATTGATAACCGGAATTCAAGTGTAATTAGTTATGTTAACAAAATTCAAAAATTGTTGCCAGGAATGCAGAATGAAGGAGAGGTGTGAAAGAAAGGGTCGGCCAATTTGTTTGGCAACACAGTAAACTAAATTTTAATTAACAATTAATCAAGAAATAATTGTTCAATTTAATGATGCTAATATCATATGGTTCTTTTTTTTTGCCCTACAGATGCGAAAGTCGGGCAGTTTGAACGTGAGGTGAAGAGATATTATCTAGGCTAATTTGCTGTGAACAAAGAAGTAATTAATTTAATTAACTAATCATTTAGAATTAAGTAATAATTAAATTAGGGTTAAATTAGTTTATTAATTGGTGTTAAAGATTAGTTAAATGTAATCATATACTTATATTAACCAAACATGGATGCAGGGTTTCAAGCTGTAGAATCCGGACAAGCTAACGTGAAGATGAGACGAACAAGAACTACAATCAGCCGTTACCCCTCAATTTAAATAATGGAACAAAACTGGTTGCGTGACGATCGTGGTAACAAACATCATATTTTGGAACTAATCCGGACTGGAACGGAGACAAAGGAAGTTTATAGAATTAAACAGCTGTTTAATTTAACTGTAATCAAACAGCTTCAACGGAATGAAATCATGGTGAGTTAAACTCACTCAGTTTTCCCATTTATATTTTATATAAATTGGGTTTTTATTTTGTGTGCTCTGCTTGCTGATGGTTTCCTATTAGTTCGTTATACATTTGTTTGTTGATTTACTGATGAAATTAAACCGTCGTTTAATTTTAGTGCAATACCAAATTGTTATTTTAACGATTGGATCCAATAAAGGTAACTTACCTTATTGATCACGTTTATTTTATAAACGTGTTTAAATTGTTTAATTATTTGCATTCCTTGTGGTTGTTGTTAAATGGCCATTACTTATTGTTATCTGTTAAACAAAACAGAATGATCTTGTTTGTGATAACCATTTTGAATACAGGGAAGAACAGGTTGGAGGGATCCAGCCGGATTCCTCAAAAATATTGTTTGTTTTCAAATTATCACATATGAACTATCTTGTATGGATTGATTAAATTGATGGCTGATTATTGAACATTCAATATCTGTTTGTTTAAACCAATGGGCAGTATAGGTTGGGTATTTGGCAGTATATGGCCTATAAAATCAATTCGTTTTATAAATATTGATTCACCGTTAGGTATGTCGATATAGATAAAGTTATAAAATTTATTTTATAATTGGAGATGGATTTTGAAATATATTATTTTGAATAAAAGTTATTTAAGAGAATTAAATAAATATTTTGTTTATTTAAGACTTTGATTTATTTTTAATTGATTTTATAAAGTAAATTCTGATGTAAATCAGATTTATAAGTACAAGATAAGAGATAAAATATCATAGTTAACTGTGAATAATTGGTTTGTTAAGTATTTGTTTAATGGGAATCATTTAAATTAATTATATTATTAATTAATTTGAAATGAGGATTAATTAGAATCGGTTAATGAAATAATCGAGTTTTAAGTTAATTAAATCGACCAGTTTGAATTGAAATAAGATTTCCAAAGTGGGTAATGGTTGGATATGTTTGAAAGGAGATTGGTAAGAGTGAATTTGGGTAAGGATGTGGGTTATTTGGTTGTATAACCAAATTCAAGTTATAATGGATTTGTTTTGAGACTAGAATGGAATATGGGTTTTGATTACAACTTATATTTATTTAAGGATATGAACGTTGTTGATCAAGGTCTGAGAGGTAATTAAAATACCTCAACTTGAACGAAATCAGGATTATCTGAAGATGATATTAGTTGGTAATCGTAAAAGAGGTTAGTGACAGTTCATTATTTCCATAAGTGAAATAATGCAACGTGATGGAAATTTGGAGATATATGTATATATAAGGAGAGATCGAGGTAAAGGAAATGTGAAATTAGTTTTATTTTATTCTAATAAGAATTTTTCAAGAAAGGGATAAATGATATTACGTAACGTTGTTTATGAAGAAATAAGTCGAATAGATTTTCCAAGTTAAATAAGAAAGAAGGATGTAACAAATGTTTTGATGTGGGAATTAAATGGGAATTTAATTTGGTCATTTTGCTAAGTATTATAAAGATTTGGTGTTGAGAACGTTAGTATATAAGAATCGAGTATCGTATTCTTAAAATATTAAAAGGGTTAGAAGTTTTGATTAAACAGAAGTGAATCAGTTTGTTTAAATTAAAAAGGCCAAGTGGTGCTGAATACTGAACCAGTGAACACATTGGAGTGTCATGATCGAAACACTGTATATTTTGATAGTTAAAAAATCGACTATCAAATCTGTCCAATACGATTGTTGGTATGGAAAGACCGGGATCGAATTTATTCAAAAACCATTCCGACCAACAAATGTGTGTAGATATCAGAAGATGATCGTGATGGAGTATTGAAGACCATGAATTTTCATAAGTAGAAGAACCACTAATATTCTCTGCCTGGCAAGCAGAGATAAGCTGTGATTCTGTCGTGGTTGGAATCTACGGGTTGCAAGGACTTCTCACTATTGATCCATGGGGTGATTCCTAAATGGATGCGGTAGGAGAGTTCCTTCGGTTCATCCTGTTCCTGGATGAATTGTATGGACGGATGTCTGACAGAGTATTTCCAAAGGGTCACGTACGTTGATTTCTTCAAACGTGCTATAATTGTTGGCGGAGAATTGCCGTTCTCTTAGCTTCTAACTAGAGTATTTTTGTGGACGTCAATTAGTGATATCTGGCGGATCTGACGATGTGGCATTCAAAGTGAATGGTGATCAGATGTTTCAAAAATAAACTCTGACCTCAAGCCTCATCAACCGGGAAATGACAGAAATCGGGCAGGCAGCATGGCTATGTGGGTCGCTCCCATTAGGGTGTATAATCACCTATCTAGAGAAAATCCTATTTGCTTCTTTAATCTATGTTTCGATGCTATCCCTTTTCGGGAGACGGTTGCTGATCCCAACCGTCGGTGATATACATTCGATACACTCAAGCGAAATGAGTGGTCGGTCATATGTGGGCCAGGTTGCAAGACGTTCTTGTTGAACCCAGTGTATTTGCCTCTAGAGATACACTATCGGCAGGTGGACCCATACCTTGTCATAGTCGGAATCCAATCTACAATAAGGCTCGCGGTTTTGTTTGTATACTATATATGTAGAGCGTGAGATGCAAGTGTTCTACTAGGTTTCTATTTACTTGTATTTAGACATTATTATAATATCAGACAAGATATTGGTTTCAAAAATGTTTTGGGTTATCGTAAGGTAAAAACCGTCCGTGTTTATGTGTGGATTTGGTCTTATGATTATCCTTTTTTTTGAAAAGATTTTTGAACTTTGAAACCATGATTGGATGATTTACCCTTAATACTGTGCGAGTTTTTCTCACTCTGGTTCACCAGACTGACCCGGTGTTTTGTAAATGCTCAGGTTAGCCCGGGGTGTATAGGTTCAGGTTATCGAATGCTGTGAAGTCCAGAGACAAGCTGGAGATGTTCAGACGTATGATATTATATAGCTACTATTCCGCTATGTGTTGTATATGGGAACAGCCTATTATAACTATCCCACTGTATGGTGTACTTTGATACTGTAAGTATTTTCAAAGTTTTCAATAAAGATTTATCTCTGTTTTATATTTTGTTCCACTGCGATGTGAAATTCTGTATGGTGGTTTCTTCTTCTTCTATTATAATATTTCTTTCGTTCTTATCTCACCCTCTAATTTCTTTCTAATAACTATCCAGTGTTTTAGGTGCTTGGAGGATCGGCATGAGTTACAGTAAGGTATTTTGTCAATTTTCGGGGCCGGAAATTATTGGGTTGTTACAGTGGTATCAGAGCTGAAAGTTAAGTGATTACCTTGGCTCTGTGGCATGACTCAGTAGAGATGGGGTTAGCAATACCCTTGATTGAGTTGAGTGTATATATACGAGTGAACGTATTTGTAGATTTTATAAAAATTGTTTTATATTGTGGAGATTTATTTGTTGAGTTGTTTATGAGTTCTGGTCGATCTGTTTGATCCACTATATCAATAGGGGTTTCTAAACACTCAAGTACGATAAACCGAAACAGTATGTTTTGAAAGAGGGTAAATGAAATAATTTTACCCAAAATTATATTTTAATATAAAAGAATGATTAATATATTAAGTATTATAGTATATTGAATGTGTTGGTTGATTGTAATTGAAATGGTTATGTAGATGACCAATAAGAACTCATATTAGTATAAACATGTGGAATCAGATGAATAGAATCTGAAATTAAAATCAGAATTGGAATTAAAATTCATAAAAGTGGGAAGGGTGTTTACAAATGAACTTGGACTGAATATATGAGAATTGTAAAATCCTGGGAGATTTTAATTTGTTTTACGAGCATTGTGTTTGGTATTTTTAAATAAATTTCAAAAACAAAAATGTTTAAATATGATTTTGAAAAGTTATATAGTAATGAACTCACTTTGATAGTTCGGAAATAACTCTGATGATGCTGGCCACATCATCAGTGTTCATTTTCGAGTTCTAAGTGACGGATTACTACCAAAGATCTTGTTTTGAATTGCTTTGAAAAAAAATACAAGTTGTTTTAAATCCTGAAAAGGAATATTAGTTTTCTTGAAAGAGATGAACAGTTTAAAAACTCCCCGGGAAATTATTTGAACAAAAACAAAATTTAATAGAAATTGGGAAAGCAAATACGAATTGAATTGAAACCAATTAACTGGAAATTGAATCGGGATAAATCAAGTAGAATCAGATTTTGAATTTGTGAGAGAGGAATCTAGAATGGTGTGGACTGATAAGTTAAGAGTTGGAATTGATAATGGATTGAAATTGAGTTAAAGAATGGGATTTGGCTTGGACGTGTGTAGGATTTGGTTTTGAGGATAAAAGTGGAATTTTGTTTGGGAATGCATGTGTATATGCTGATAGGGCAGCAGATGGAAATGATATGGCTGACAAAAATGTACACGTTTATTTTTATATGGGTTTGGTGATTTATGAGCCTATTTGGCAAGCCGCTTGGCTGGTTTATTTTCTTTTGGATTGGAGAAGGCCTAGAAAGGCGAGTTGTAGTTGTACGGATTGAGCCGTACAGAGGAGGTGTTGGCGAAATTTTTCGGGAATATAAGGTATTAGAAAATTTTCAATATTTTTCAAAATATTTATTTACAATATTGAATTGATTTTGATTTAAACTAAATTGGATTTGAAAGTTAGTGGATTTATAACGTTCTTTCTTACCTTAGCAATTTCGAGGACGAAATTATTTTAAGGGGGAAGAATGTAACGACCCATGTTTCTCGACCATTTGAATCTGAATATTTAAATTAGTTTTAAATATTTTATTTGGAGTATCAATGGAGTTTAATATTTAATTCGTTATTTAAACAAAGTTAGAACATTATATATTTATATAATTATAAATCGAGCTTGAAAATGGCGTGCAATTCGTAAATTGGAGTTTTGAACTTCAACTAAGAATACAGGATCCAATATAAGTCAGATTTCTGTGAAACAAAAAACATTGGAATCGTATAGCCGATAATTTTCATATGAAAGAGAAAAATCCAGATTTCGTGTTATAATTTGTTATTTATGGCCAAATCAAATTTCGAAATAGCCGCTGTGGAAATCGTTATTCAAATATCGACCTTTAAAATGGTCGTTTTGCTAACGATCTCGGATTTTGACGAAATCAGTTTCTTTGGGACCGTAGCGTTAAATTATTGCACAGTGTTAAATGGCGTGGCAAACCGATGTCGTATGTGGCCACGGTAGCCGTAAACGCCCAGTTATTTTCTATAGCGCGTATTTAAATAAATAAAGTGATATTTGGGCGTAACTCGAGCAGACGATCGAATTAGGCCATGAAATCAGTCCCGTTGAGTTCGTATCGTTGATTAGAGTCAGGATAGGTACATAGTTTGTTATTTTTGGAGACCGTATAATTTAGCGTTAAAAAGGGTATGCGGTGCACGGTAAAAGTAGCCTACCGGGGAAACAGTCCCTGAATGCGACGAAACTGGTGCCGTTGGGTTCGTATCAACAAATTATTATAAGATATCAAAGTTTCAAGTTGATTTGATTTATCTGGTGATCATGAAAAAAATTAAATGCGTGTTTATTTCTGATTTTATAAGGGATTTTTTTTCAAACGAAGTCGGATTTCGACGAAACTTGTCCCATTGGGTCCGGAATAACATTTTACACTAAGAATAGTTTTTTTACCAGTAAACAGTGATCATTTATTGGGGTTTTAATCAACTACTTTGCGACGAAGTTTCGTTAAATTAAAATATTCTTTTATCATTCCTTATATATACAACATACCATCATTTATACCCTAGCTTTCTCGTTCTGTTGGTCAAGCAACTCCCAGCGCCGCCATATTCTTTCCAACGGCGGATAAAAACTCCAAAATTCATTCCAATTTCTCACTAAATTCACCAATTAAATCCCAAAGCTTTTACTGTGGAAATGTTCAGCTCGTTGAGAGCTTTAATCTCCACGGTGGCGATCTGTTTCGGTGAGGCGGTTTTGCCGGATCAGGGCCTTGAAGTGACCGCGTTTCGAGGGAGTTTTCTGGTGGATAGGGAGGTAGTAGTGCGAACTGTTTTGGGTAGGGGAAGCCAACGAGGTGGCGCATGATGTGGACAGGATGGATGGGACTCCGGTAAATTCTGGAGTCGCCAAGGGGGAACGAAGTTGTAGGGATGAGCGGGTTTGAGTTTGTGCGTAAAGTTTGATAGCGAAAGTAACAGGAAGAACAAAGTAATTAAATGGATCAGCCGATCCTTTATGGCAACGTAATGGGTTAGTTAAGTAAGTAATTGTTTATAATACAAGCGATTTAGGGATAAATTATTTTGATTAAGGTGTATTAATTTTAAAAACATAAATTGCAGGACGAACTGCCGAGGACCAGAACATGAACAAGGAATGATGCCGGATTGTTTTGTCAAAGGTTGAACAAAGAAATTTCAACCGGTCATTGCTGGAAAAAAATGTTAGTAATTAAGATTTGGTTATACCTTAAAAATTTAATCAAATTGTTAGACTTAATTAAAATGGGTTCAAACAAAGTCTGTCTACAGACATTGATAACCGGAATTCAAGTGTAATTAGTTACGTTAACAATTCAAAAATTGTTGCCAGGATTGCAGAATGAAGGAGAGGTGTGAAAGAAAGGGTCAACCAATTTGTTTGGCAACACAGTAAACAAAATTTTAATTAACAATTAATCAAGAAATAATTGTTCAATTTAATGATGCTAATATCATATGGTTTTTTTTGCCCTACAGATGCGGAAGTCGGGTAGTTTGAACGTGAGGTGAAGAGATATTGTCTAGACTATTTTGCTGTGAACAAAGAAGTAATTAATTTAATTAACTAATCATTTAGAATTAAGTAATAATTAAATTAGGGTTAAATTAGTTTATTAATTAGTGTTTAAGATTAGTTAAATATAATCATATACTTATATTAAGCAAACATGGATGCAGGGTTTCAAGCTGTAGAATCCAGACAAGCTAACGTGAAGATGAGACGAACAAGAACTACAATCAGCCGTTACCCCTCAATTTAAATAATGGAACAAAACTGGTTGTGTGATGATCGTGGTAACAAACATCATATTTTGAAACTAATCCGGACTGGAATGGAGACAAAGGAAGTTTATAGTTAAATTAAATAGCTGTTTAATTTAACTGTAATCAAACAGCTTCAACGGAATGAAATCACGGTGAGTTAAACTCACTCAGTTTTCCCATTTATATTTTATATAAATTGGTTTTTATTTTGTGTGCTCTGCTTGCTGATGGTTGCCTGTTTGTTAGTTATACATTTGTTTGTTGATTTACTGATGAAATTAAACCGTCGTTTAATTTCAGTGAATACCAAATCATTATTTTAACGATTGGATCCAATAAAGGTAACTTACCTTATTGGTCACGTTTATTTTATAAACGTGTTTAAATTGTTTAATTGTTTGCATTCCTTGTGGTTGTTGTTAAATGGCCATTACTTATTGTTATCAGTTAAACAAAACTGAATGATCTGGTTTGTGATAACCATTTTGAATACAAGGAAGAACAGGTTGGAGGGATCCAGACGGATTCCTCAAAAATATTGTTTGTTTTCATATTATCACATATGAAATATCCTGTTTGGATTGATTAATTTGATGGTTGATTATTGAATATTCAACATCTGTTTGTTTAAACCAAATGGCAGTATTGGTTGTGTATTTGGCAGTATATGGCCTATAAAATCAATTCGTTTTATAAATATTGATTCACCATCAGGTGAGTCGATATAGATAAAGTTATAAAATTTATTTTATAACTGGAGATGGATTTTGAAATATATTATTTTGAATAAAAGTTATTTAAGAGAATTAAATAAATATTTTGTTTATTTAAGACTATGATTTATTTTTAATCGATTTTATAAAGTAAATTCTGATGTAAATCAGATTTATAAGTACAAGATAAGAAATAAAATCACATAGTTAACTGTGAATAATTGGTTCGTTAAGTATTTATTTAATGGTATTTATTTAAATTAATTATATTTTTAATTAATTTGAAATGAGGATTAATTAGAATCGGTTAATGAAATAATCGAGTTTTAAGTTAATTAAATCAACCAGTTTGAATTGAAATAAGATTTCCAAAGTGGGTAATGGTTGGATATGTTTGAAAGGAGATTGGTAAGAGTGAATTTGGGTAAAGACGTGGGTTATAGGGTTGTATAACCAAATTCAAGTTATAATGGATTTGTTTTGAGACTAGAATGGAATATGGGTTTTGATTACAACTTATACTTATCTGAGGATATGAACGTTGTTGATCAAGTTCTGAGAGGTAATTAAAATGCCCCAACTTGAACGACATCAGGATTATTTGAAGATGAAATTAGTTGGTAATCGTAAAAGAGGTTAGTGACAGTTCATTATTTCCATTAGTGAAATAATGCAACGTGATGGAAATTTAGAGATATATGTATATATAACGAGAGAACGAGGTAAAGGAAATGTGAAGTTAGTTTTATTTTATTCTAATAAGCATTAGTTATCATTTCAAGAAAGGGATAAACGATATTACGTAACGTTGTTTATGAAGAAATAAGTCGAATAGATTTTCCAAGTTAAATAAGAAAGAAGGATGTAATAAATGTTTTGAAGGGGGAATTAAGTGGGAATTTAATATGGTCATTTTGCTAAGTATTATAAAGATTTGGTGTTGAGAACGTTAGTATATAAGCATCAAGTATCGTATTTTTAAAATATTAAAAGGGTTAGAAGTTTGGATTAAATAGAAGTGAATCAGTTTGTTTAAATTAAAAAGGCCAAGTGGTGTTGAATACTGAACCAGTGAACTCATTGGAGTGTCATGATTGAACACTGTATATTTTGATAGTTAAAACACCGACTATCAAATCTGTCGAATACGATTGTTGGTATGGAAAGACCGGGATCGAATTTATTCGAAAACCATTCCGACCAACAAATACGTGTAGATATCAGAAGATAATCGTGATGGAGAATTGAAGACCATGAATTTTCACAAACGGAAGAACCACTAATATTCTTTGCCTGACAAGCAGAGATAAGCTGTGATTCTGTCGTGGTTGCAATCTACGGGTTGTAAGGACTTCTCGCTATTGATCCATGGGGTGATTCCTATATGGATGCGGTAGGAGAGTGCCTTTGGTTCATCCTGTTCCTGGATGACTTGTATGGACGGATGTCTGACAGAGTATTTCCGAAGGGTCACGTACGTTGATTTCTTCAAACGTGCTATAGTTGTTGGCGGAGAATTGTCGTTCTCTTAGCTTCTAACTAGAGTATTTTTGTGGACATCAATTAGTGATATCTAGCGGATCTGACGATGTGGCATTCAAAGTGAATGGTGATCAGATGTTTCAAAAATAAACTCTGACCTCAAGCCTCATCAACCGGGAAATGGCAGAAATCGGGCAGGCCGCATGACTATGTGGATCGCTCCCATTAGGGTGTATAATCACCTATCTAGAGAAAATCCTATTTGCTTCTTTAATCTATGTTTCGATGTTGTCCCTTTTCGGGAGACGGTTGCTGATCCCAACCGTCGGTGATATACATTCGATACACTTAAGCGAAATGAGTGGTCGGTCATGTGTGGGCCGAGTTGCAAGACATTCTTTTTGAACCCAATGTATTTGCCTCTAGATATACACTATCGGCATGTGGACCCATACCTTGTCATAGTCGGAATCCAATCTCCAATAAGCTCCTGCGGTTTTGCTTGTATACTATATATGTAGAGCGTGAGATGCAAGCGTTCTACTATGTTTCTATTTACTTGTATTTGGACATTATTATAATATCAGACAAGATATTGGTTTCAAAAATGTTTTGGGTTATCGTAAGGTAAAAACCGTCCGTGTTTATGTGTGGATTTGGTCTTACGATTATCCTTTTCTTTTGAAAAGATTTTTAAACTTTAAAACCATGATTGGATGATTTACCCTTAATACTATGCGAGTTTTTCTCACTCTGGTTCACCAGATTGACCTGGTGTTTTGTAAATGCTCGGGTTAGCCCGGGGTGTACAGGTTCAGGTTATCGAATGCTGTGAAGCCCAGAGACAAGCTGGAGATGTTCAGACGTATGATATTATATAGCTACTATTCCGCTGTGTGTTGTATATGGGGACAACCTATTATAACTGTCCCATTGTATGGTGTACTCCGATACTGTAAGTATTTTCAAAGTTTTCAATAAAGATTTATCTCTGTATTATATTTTGTTCCGCTAGGATGAGAAATTCTATATGGTTGTTTCTTCTTCTTCTTCTATTCTAATATTTCTTTCTTTCTTATCTAACCCTCTAACTTCTTTCTAATAACTATCCAGTGTTTTCAGTGCTTGGAGGATCGGCATGAGTTACAGTAAGGTATTTATGTCGATTTTCGGGGCTGGAAATTATTGGGTCGTTACACTTTTCAATAGAAGCCTTGATCCTTTGCATCTTAGCATGCCACACAGGCAATTCACGCTATGCAATTGATGTCTGTTATTTACAAAGAATGAAATCCGATGTCAGACACACATCCATTTACTAGTTCGTTCTGGGTCTGAACGAAACCGGAGGCACCTTATTCCTCGTCCCGTATGTCCAATACAGGAGAGAGGTCCTCGCATATCCAGTCGATCTCCAAGTACGTCTAGAATGATCACCACTTATTACCTTTTCTTGGGTGTACATCCCAATCAAGACATCAATAATCATCCAAACGATGTGAAGACCTCTGGTCTTCAACCACTGTCTTGATCTTCAACTTATCGTTGTATCAGTTTTTCAGAAAGGGTATAAACCCGGCCTTTCCAAATAACTCGTGTATGTAATAAACAAGTGTTACCCAAACACAACATACGCCTCATTCCAATCCAGAATATTATTTTATTTAAATATTCACATCATCAGGGAATTAGTTCCCATTAATTTTATCAAAGATAAATCCTTATAAATTTATTCTTTAATCTTCTTTTAGATATCAAACCATATTAAGGTTTTCCAAACTAGTCGGGATTAGCGAACCACACCGATGTAATCATTCGTTTTATTTCCTAATCCCAACTTATTCATCCCATTGAGCAAAACTAGTAATACTCCATATCTAACACCATGGTGTTATCGGTAAATATTAATTACCATTTCACGTTCAAATCTAATTAAAGATTTAACTATCGCACTAGATCAAAACTGGTGATACTCTATTCTCGATCATTTCCCGAATTTGATAATTTAAATTATCACATTTTCATTTCAATCTAATTAAAGATTCATTAAAACTTCATTTAGTTTTAATCTTCACAAAATCAATATTAATGATTATTCAAGGCTAAGAAATTAATCTTATCTTTAACTGGGTTAAAGAACCAATGTCATTTAAGACACGATTCATGATAAACCCAAAATCACATTCCATCAGTCTCTAACCGTAAATTAGTAAGAGAACAATTCCCTAAGTATTAATCCCGAAGGCCGAAACCAACATCAGATCAATATCCAGGAAACCATTCAACTTAGCTAATCTCCAGTTAGTTTCTAATTTTCTTAACTCCATTGGGTTTAAGAACAGTATTATTAAAGATACCATTCACGACAAACCCAAAACCTCATTCCATTGTTAATTGGGTTAAAGAACAAGTGTTTTTTAAAACACCGTACATGATAAACACAAAAATCAATTTCAATTCAATTCCAATTAAATATTAATTAATTGGTATACTTCATTAAATCTAAATAAAAGATTTAATCTTTTCTCAACTGGGTTTAAGAACAGTGTTAATGAAGACACCATTCACGACAAACCCAAAATCCAATTTGATATTAAAAACAAGGCTCTGAATAGAAAATATATCGGCTTATATCCAATACCAAATTCTGAAGTCAACAAATATCATATTGGAATAACGATATATACATATATCTTCCAAATTCCTCTACAACGTCCGTATAATCACGGACTCCAATATCGAGATATTCCGAAGATAATTTTGATTCAAGTCCATTTCAGTTTATATATTGGAAATTCTGGTTATATTTAAAAGCATTTCAAGTCCAATTTGTTTATTTAAAAATATTGGATTATAATTCTAGTTCATAACTGGTTCATTTCGATAAAAATATTCTTTTATCTTTTCGAATATGGAAATTTTCATCCCAATTCTTTTTAAATCATTTATTATGATTTTACACAAATTATTAATAATTTTAATTATTTTATCAAGGTCCGTACAGTCGATTTCTATAAACGGTCATCTAACTTCACTTACAGCGACCTTTTCGAAATTTGATTTAGACATAATTCCAAATCCAACCGTTAGATTTTAAATCTCTAATATTCATTGCAAATCTCTTTTTGATACAAACCCAACGGTCTCTGTTTCAGGAGAATCGGACGGTCGGATCTCCCGTAACGTCAATTCGAAGTCAATGGTCGAAATTCGCGAACGGTCACTGCGCGGCGCATTCTATTCAGGCCATTAAAAAAATATAATATATGTTATATATATTTAATCGATTTCCATTCAAAATGTATTTTATAAATCATTTTAAATTCATTTTAAAAACGGTTTCAACTTCATATTCAATTTTAATTCAAAATTGAATATTTCATATCATTAACATATAAATGATAAATATTTCAAACATCAAATTTCGAAATCACTGCATTTTTGATATTCATTATAAAAATGAATAAAATCGATATAAATATCGTTCACATCAAAATGGCGTATATCTAATCAACACGGCTATATATATTTAAATATATTTGTTTCCATTCCAAATCGGACATCAAAATCATATTTTGATTCTTTTCTGAATATTATTCTAAAATATTTGTTATTCTAAAATATTTGTTATTTTAAAATATTCATTCTTTCTGAACTGGAATCAGACACAATCAATTACCATATAATGTTATTTATATGGATTTAATACAACACATGTATACAACAACCCTAATAAACAAGCATCCATCATCCAGAGTGCATTATATACTGTATAAGCATTAAATATAAATATTTAACGCTTACAACAGCCTGCCAACCTATCGATTGACATACAACTATACAGTTGGGATTAGTGTACGTCAAGTATCATCCCAACACTCGTATGGGGTTTCAAACGATAAACACAGATTATTATTTGTGCAATTGGGCGATACGTAAAATTTATTGTCCCAATCCATATCAGTCAAATGGGTGTGCATAAACAAATCATTCGATTTGTAAATGAATATTTATTCTATTCATACACATGTTAAACATATACTTTTAGCAATAAATTATTTATTTCAATAAATGAATATTTTATTTATTCCATCCCACATTACGTCCAATTTTCACAACACATACAATCAAACAAGTCGTCCATGGTCTGTTGACGACGGGTGTCGAGTGCTGCTAAGCACCGTCTGCATCCTAGTATATATTTTAACTAGAAAATAAAATTAAAGTGAGAAGTTCTCACCTTTGGTTTCTACTCCACCGTGCATTGTTGTTGTCAGATTCATTGTTTTGATTCCAATGCAATCTGTTTCACAAAATTTATATTAAAAACTATATTTCTATTTTGCTACCACTTAAATAAAAACAATATTTTTATATCACTTCTCATATAATAAAAATCATATTTTTATTATGCTATTCATATGCAAATCATATTTTTAAATCAATATCGTTCATATGAAAATCACATCTTCATGTACATAAAAATCTTATTTTTATATTGCTACTTCCTACTTTTATTTCACTAAAAATTATAATTTCATATCGCTAAAAATTATATTTTTACATAACTAGAAATATTTTCTTTCGTACGATAAAAACCATATTTTTATGCAACTAAAAATTATATTTTTATCAACTAAAAATATTCTTTACGTAGAATAAAAATCACATTTTTATGTAATCTAAAAATCATATCATTATATAGTGAAAAATCAAACCTTTATATACTTCAAAAAATCCTAGCTTTTCTTTATATAAAAATTCAAACTTTCTTCATATTAAAAATTCAAAATTTCTTCATATTAAAAATTCAAACTTTCTTCATATTAAAAATCTATTTTATATTTAAAAATCAAAGGCTATTTTATATTTTCAAAATCAATGTTTTTCCTATTAAAAATCAAAGCTTTTAAAGTGGAAGACTCGCATATGGGAGCGGATGGCCTGGAGTTCGCCAGCGCGAGAAGGAGAAGGCGGCACGGGGTTTGACTGGTGCTCGCGCGGATTTGGAGGTCAGGCGGGTTGTCATCGTTCGAACATAGGCAAAGGGGGTTTTCTGATAGTCAGAGGGGGAGGGAAGCGGCGCCAGAGTCTTGTGGGGTGGGGGCGACTCAACGAAGATGTGGCAGGCCTATAGTGTTCGCGGTTAACGGAGGGCAACGGGGTTTGCGATTCGCGTTTAAGGGAGGGTTCATGGGGGAAGAGATGGTCGATGGAAGGGGGGAGACGGTGGCGCGGTAAGACCGAAGGCGACGCGACGAGTTGTCGAGCGATGGTCGACGACCATTTTTTATTTGATTTGGGGCGGATGGGTTCTGAACGAAAATGTAAGGGGGTGGGGGAGGGTGATATGTAAATAAATAAATTTATTTTATTATTTTATTTAATTCTAAAAAATGTTGGACTTTTTTATTTGAACTCCAAACGAGACCCAACGACTGTAGTCCCTAGCTTATTACCCCCATTTCGATCGCAATGGGATATGTTTCGTAACCCAATTTGGCATTACGATCAGTTTTCCTCTAAACTAAAATATAAATCAATATATATTTAATTTAAACGTACATTTTAATTTACCGGGGCCACATGCAGACTCTAAAAATTTCAAAAAAATTATTTCTAGCTTCGTATTGAAGATACAGTCCTAACAAAACTAATTTCGTCAAATTTGAAGATCGTTTGAAAAATAGTCATTTTCTGGTCGATCCAATTCAAACTGGAATTGTCAAACACGTTTTCTTTTGCCACGCTCACATATTATTCCCAAAAATTATGGAAATTGGAATCTAGCAATAACCTGACATTCCGGATCCAACGAAAGTGGTTTCATCGAATACGGAGGTCGTTTGCAAAATCACTATTTTAAGGGCTATATTTCCATAGCGACTATTCTGAATTTCCAACTGGGCATAACTTTTTATTCCTGCTATGAAATTTCAATTTTTCAGATTCGTTGGAAAGATATTTTCAAACAGATTCAAATATTTCTGGTTTAACTAAAATCCTGTTTAGTTTTTTTGAGGCAAAGGGTAGTGAAACTCAATAGAGTTTCACGCTATATACAATAATACCATAAACATACATAGTATTGATTACAGCCCCAAAACATGCTTGCATCCAGCAAGACTTATACAACAACATACTACTAAACGCCCATCCAGCAAGACATATACAGTAGAAATATACAACAAAAGCAACACCCACTACACAAAACCACCAAAATACAACAGCAAACCCAACCAGGCACAAGAACTATTGCAACCACCTGTTGTGCTCTCTATTGCCAAAGCAATCTTCAAGAAAATCAGCAAATTGCCAACACTCCACTCCTGCCCAAATATGAAAAAACTTTAGCACTTGAAACAGAATAGAGTTAGATGATTTAGCAATGTTGTTAAAACATCTATTATTCCTCTCTCGCCACATGACCCACCAAAAAGAAAAATTTATGTAGGCTAAAACATTAGAGTTGCAAGTATCCCAGAATGCACATTGGTCACGAATAACATCTTTCCATCGTAGATCAATGTTTAACTGCATTGATGCCTTACTCCAAACATAAAAAGCCACATCACAATCACAAAAAAGATGTACATAATCCTCCACCAACTCTTCACAAAACAAACATTTCTCTTCAACATTCAAGTTCTTTCTTTTTAGCATACTTCTCGTGTTGAGTTTGCCATGCATAATCGTCCACATATGTAACCTCACTTTCGCTGGATTTTTCTGATGCTTCCACATATTTTCACACCCGCACAATTTCCTCCCTGAAAAATTTAATAGCTTATAACAACTATTAACTGAGTACTTTGATTTTCCACTCCATTCAACTACATCAACTTTCTCGTTCAGATTAACAAGCTCCAGCAACTTGAACAAATCAAACAACTGCCTTTACGCTCTCCCTTCAATAATGCAAATAAAGCGCTGTTTCCATTTAAAACCATCTAGTTCCTTATCAGCAACATCAGCAACACAAGCTAGCTTATCATTCGAAATTTCAAACAAGCAATCAAACTCTGAAGCCAATGGGATTGGTAGTATCCATCTATCCAACCAAAACGAACAACATCTCCCATTATTGATCTTGATATTAACATTAGATTTGAACACTTGAGAAGAGCTAAGAACACCCTTCCAAAAAGAAGAAGGACCAGTAACTACTTCATGTAAAGAAAAAACTCCATTATATTAAGTATTGGATACCCACTCACACCACAGAGCATTCTTTTGAGATAGCATATTCCATAACCATTTGCATAATAAAGCACAGTTCATTTCCTTCAAGTTTACCACTCCTAAACCCCCTTGAATTCTAGATTTACACACTTAATCCCAAGCAACTAAACATGCAGCAGCCCTTGAACCATTCTTGCCTAACCAAAGAAAGCTTCTTCTGATACTATCAATTTTATTTGAAATCCATTGGGGAAATTTATAAAAAAGATAACCAGTATAAAGGAGTCGCTGATAAAACTGAATTCATCAATATCGGCCCGCCTGCTTTTGATAATGAGTTACCTTTCCATTTCGACAATCTTGAGTCCACTTTACTGATTAAAGAATACCAATCATCCTTCAAGAGATTACCTGGTCTAATGCATAACCCTGGATAATTAATAGGAAATGAACCAGCCTTACAGTTTAACGTATCTGCAATATTATTAATCAACTCGTCATGAACTCCCACAGCTATAACAAAGCTTTTATGGAAATTAATTCGAAGCCCAGACAAGCTTTCAAAAGCATAAAGAATGAATTTTAAAGTGGCAATGTACTTACTCTCCGGACTGCTAAAGATTACAGTATCATCTGCATAATGCAAAGAAGAGATGCCACCTGAAATGAAGTCATGGCCAAAGCCCTTTAACAAATCATTCTCATAGCTTAATCTCAGAATTTGAGAAAACACATTAGCCGCCAGATCAAAAAGCAATGGAGACAATGGTTCACCTTGTCTCAATCCTCTTTTAGAACAAATCGTCTTGCTTGCAATACCATTAACACAAATATTGGATTTATTAGCTAAAAAGATGCTTTTAATCCAAGAAATCCATTTAGACCCAAATCCTCTAGCCGTCAAAAGATCAATAATAAAACTCCAATCAACCGTGTCAAAAGCTTTTGCAAAATCAAGCTTCAAAATGACACAAGGAATTGAATTATGAGAACAATAAGAAACCACTTCTTGCACCAAAGCATCTCCCTCCAAGATGTATCTTCCTTTAATGAAAGCAGTTTGGGATCTGTCAATTAACTCATCCATCACCAATTTAAGACAATTAGCCAACGCCTTCGTAATCAACCTATAAGTGCAATTACGCGAACTAATAGGTCTGAAATCAAAAGGAGAAGTACAACCTTCCTTCTTCGGAATAAGCACCACATTTGTACAACTAATTTTTTCAAAATCAATAGTGCCATCCTCCAAATCTCTTAAAAGCTTTAAAATATCTGCTTTCAACCAACTCCAATATTTCTTGAATAAAAAATTGGGAAACCCATCAGGAGCTAGAGCTTCAAAATCCGGTTTATTTTGAATCCTGTACATTCATTTGAAATTTGAAATCGAATTTTCAAACTACCGCGTCATTTCCAATTCCTTTTATAATTAAAATAAATATCTATATTCTAATTTCGATTTAAATAAATTTATACGTTCTAATTCTATTCAAAATAAATTTCTTGTCGTAATTATTTAAAATAATTCATTTTGAATATTCAAAATTCATTAAGATTTCCAAAATAAAAAATTTAAATTGGTTCTGATTTTCTGGGTTGTTACAATCTCCCCCACTTAAAATTTTTTCGTCCTCGAAAAGGAACAGAGCTGAAAGTTGTTTTACTAATCAACTCAACTTTTAGTTTGGCTTTCATTCTTCAACTTTTTGGTTTCTAAGAATTTCTAATTTTTCAAACCCTAAATTTTTGAAATATTTCGCCATAACCTCCTTTGTATGGGGAGCATCGGGAAAATCCCTAAACTACCGCATAGGCCCTCTCATCTCAAAATGAAAAAGAAAAAACCAAGTGGCTTGCCAAACAGCTCATAAAATCATCCAAACCCAAGAAATATAGTAAACATGTACTATTTGGCGGGCATACAATTTTATTCCTCTTTTCTAACCTCCTTGCTATGAACTGTTCAATATATATACATGTACAAGCGTGCAATTGCAATCATTTTCAATTCAGTTCAACATTTGATTAAATTTGGCTTAATGGTTCAAAATTTTAATCAATCAAACCAATAATCAAACAACATAATCAGCAATCAATTAGTGGATTATCGTTTCAAAATCATAATAATTTTTTTTCATATATAAAAATTCATTTTTGATGCCAAGTCACAATAATAAACCCTATCTAGTTTTGGTTATCACACCAATCAATTGGAAATACATAGAAATCCCACTTTCGAAACTCGAACATAAATACTGTAATGTCTGGACATCACCAGAATTATCCCCGAGCGACTAGAGCGTGACTCTATATCTATCCAGTATATTTGAGACTTCGAATATACGTTCATGACGCGTATATGCAAAATCCCATATACTCGATTGTCCAAATTAAACAAAAAATAAAAAATCAAATACATATCATTCGATTAAATTTTCAAAACAAAGTTTGTTTTTTACTTATATTTTTATTTCAAAAAAAACACTCTTTTGGCTCATTTTAGGATACTTCTAATCCCATCTCTAACGAGCTATTCTTATTGGATATTACTAATCCAATCTCTGATGAATTCTTTCGTTCGGTTCTAATATGTCTTGTTCTCGAGGTCCGTAAACCAAAGTTCTGATACCAAACTATAATGACCCGAACTTCCCCGGTCTCCGAAGAGAAGAGAAAGAATGGATTGTCTGAGAACAAGACGAATCAGAACAAAAACAGAAGAACATTTCATGGCTTATTACAGCAATTTACATCAGAGTACAAGAATATACAGAGTTTGAACAAATAATATACATTTGATAAAAAACAGATATTACAATAAATTACATAGCAGCGGAAAAATAATACAAACACAACTGAAAATGATACATGGATACAGAGCTTTCTGAATATCATTCCAGCTGTAAACCAGGATCCTATGAATATAAATATGTAAAATCAAAACTACTAGCTGCCTGTGTGGAAAATAGGGGCACCCAGAGTATAGGTTAAAACAACAAACTCCAGGTCAGTCATGTGACTGGTGTGAGAACTAAAACAGTTATTAAACCTTTACTTTAAAATAAAGTAAATCAAGGGACCACGCCGTATAATACGGAATGAGTTTCCTCCCAAGAATACCAGTGTATATAACAAAACAACACAATGCTTTTTGGGGAAATGAAGCTATTATAAGACCCAGGTCCCATCACACAATGAAACGCAAGCCGGGGGATAGGGTTTTCCCTTATAATAGCCAAACATGCTTGGTATGTTAAAACAAATCGTTTGATACTATTATAAGTGCATAGTATATAAAATAACTTCAAATATAAATGTATCTATCCTAGATGGCATGGGTACCATATATCTTGTCGCCAATACTAGGCTCTATAATAAAAACCGCAGTTGTCACGTATTGGAAGTTGGATTTCCATCTGTGAACCAAGGCAAGGGATCGTCCTTACCACTTCAAGATGCTCTAGCCCGTGTCTCAGGCAAGCGCGCAGACAAGCCTTGGATCGTCAGGGTCGGTCCACTCGATGTGGATTAAAATGCCTGAACACTACGTTTCCCCGCCCTATGGGGCGTAAAATTGGTCTGTATAAAGACCATACCATCCATCGGCCCCACAGTGCCGATATATCTGAGGCGCCTCACTATCCATCATCCACATAAGTAAAATATCTGGGTGTGCAAAACCAAGACACCACTCCTAGCTAGGAAGAAACGCATGTCCTCCCTGATGTCCTCTCCCGTTTCTGGTTCACACTGAGGTGCAAGGCTCGCGAATTAATGCTATACGCAAAGCTATGCCATATTAAAGTCGTGCTTTTATCATCAACCACATGACTTTGCTTTTCAACAGAAGCCTTGATCCTTTGCAACTCAGCGTGCCACAAAGGCAATTCACGTTATGCAATAGATGTCTATCAATCACACAGAATGAAATCCGATGTTAGACACACATCTGTTTACAAGTTCGTTCTGGGTCTGAACGAAATCGGAGGCACCTTATTCCTCGTCCCGTATGTCCAATACAGGAGAGAGGTCCTCGCATATCCGGTCGATCTCTAAGTACGTCTGGAGCAATCACCACTTCTTACCTTGTCTTGGGGGTACAACCCAATCAAGACATCAGTAATCATCCAAACAATGTAAAGACCACCGGTCTTCAACCATCGTCTTCATCTTCGACTTATCATCGTATCAGTTGTTCAGAATGGGTATAAACTCGACCTTTCCGAATAACTCGCGTATACAATAAATAAGTGTTACACAAACACAATATACACCTCATTCCAATCCAGAATATTATTTTTATTTAAATATTCACATCATCAAGGAATAAGTTCCCAATAATTTTATCAAAGATAAATCCTTTTAAATTTATTCTTTAATCTTCCTTTGGATATCAAACCATATTAAGGTTTTCCAGACTAGTCGGGATTAGCGAACCATACCGATGTAATCATTTATTTTATTTCCCAATCCCAACCTATTCATCCCATCGAGCAAAACTGGTAATACTCCATATCTAACACCATGGTGTTATCGGTAAATATTAATTACCATTTCATGTTCAAATCTAATTAAAGATTTAACTATCGCCCTGGATCAAAACTGGTGACACTTCATTCTCAATCATTTCCCGAATTTAATAATTTAAATTATCACATTCTCATTTCAATCTAATTAAAGATTTATTAAAACTCCACTTAGTTTTAATCTTCACAAAATCAATATTAATAATTATTCAAAGCTAAGAAATTAATCTTATCTTTAAACGGGTTAAAGAAACAATGTCATTTAAAACACGGTTAACAATAAACCCAAAATCACGTTCCTTCAGTCTCTAACCGTAAATTAGTAAGAGAACAATTCCCTAAGTATTAATCCCGAAAGCCGAAATCAACATCAGATCAATACCCAGGAAACCATTCAACTTAGCTAATCTCCAGTTAGTTTCTAATTTTCTTAACTCCATTTGGTTTAAGAACAATATTATTAAAGATACCATTCACAACAAACCCAAAACCTCATTCCATCGTTAATCGGGTTAAAGAACAAGTGTTATTTAAAACACCGTACATGATAAACCCAAAAATCAATTTCAATTCAATTCCAATTAAATATTAATTAATCGGTATACTTCATTAAATCTAAATAAAAGATTTAATCTTTTCTCAACTGGGTTTAAGAACAGTGTTAATGAAGACACCATTTACGACAAATGTAACAACCCGAAAATCTGGGACAGTTTAAAATTTTTATTTTGGCAATTTTAGCGAATTTTGATTATTTAAAATGAATTATTTTAAATAATATCGACGAGAAATTTATTTTGAATAGAATTCGAACGTATATATTATATAGATCGTCGTTGGAATATAAATAATTATTCATATATATAAAAGGAATTGAAAATGGCGCGGTAGTTCGATAATTCGATTTCAAACTTCAATTGAATGTACCGGGTGCAAAACAATCCGGATTTTAGTGAAACCAAAAACATTAGGATCTATTTGTGAATATCTTTCCAACGAATCCAAAAATTCGAAATTTCATAGCGGAAATCAAAAGATATGTCCAGATGAAAATTCTGAATAGTCGCTATGGAATTCAGGCCCTTAAAAATGGAAATTTTGCAAGCGACCTCGGATTTCGATGAAACCACTTTTGTTTGGTCCGTGATGTCAAATTATTGCTAGGTTTTAAATTTCATAATTTTTCGAATCAATATGTGAGCGTGGCAAAGGAAAACGCGTTTGACCAGTTTTAGTTGATTTTAATCGACTGGAAAATGGCCATTTTTCCAACGGTCTCAGATTTCGACGAAACTAGTTTTGTTAGGACCGTATCGTCAATACGAAGCTAGAAAATATTTTTCTGGAATTTTTCGAGTTAGTATATGACTCCGGTAAATTGAAATGCGTTTTCAAATTCAATATATAGAGTTATATGTTGATTTTGGCGAGAACTGATCGAAACGATCGAATTAGCTTACGATACATATCCCATTGTGTTCAGAATGGGGGTAAAACACTAGGAACGACAGGTGGTGGGCCTCGTTTCGAATTTGAAATAAAAAGTTACTTTTTAGTGGAAATTAAAATAATAAAATATATAATAATATATATATTCATTTCTGGTCAGACCCTCTTCATTTCTGCGGTCAACCCCAAAGGAACCCGCCCCCTTCGTTGCGAAAGATCCACTATCTCCAACCTTTGATCCCTTCGATCTCCTCCATCCCTCAATGGAATCCAAAAATCCCAAAGACAAATTGATCAATAACGTGAGCTCCATCTATCCAACGGCTGAGATCATATCTGGAGCTATATCCTCCTCGATTTCCGTGCAAGAACCATCGTCGTTCACCATCGATTTCAGGGCGGCGGGGGAGATCGAGCTCGAGGGGGTGGGTGATGGCAGGTGCGGCTCACGGAGGCGAAGACGACGGCGCCCTCCGATCAACTCCAGGCGACGACAGTTCCGAACCCTAGCTCGTGAAGACAGTTCGACGATATACAGTGAGCAATTTTTATTCTTTTTATATATTTAAATCACATTGTTTTAGATCTAAAATTTATTTAAATTACATTGTTTTAAATCAGAAATTTATAGAAAAAGCATTGTAAAAAAAATCTGGAATTTGTTTAAAATAGCATTGTTTTAAAGGAAATAGAGTTGTTTTTGAAAAATAAACATATATTGTTTTTGAATAACAAAGGAGCATTCTTTTTGAAAATATACAATGTTTTTGAGAAGATGAAACTTAGCATTAGATTAGATTTATAAAACTGAAAGGATTAGATTTTTAAAACTGAAAAGACATGATTTTTATATAGTAGAAGTATTAAAAGTATGATTTTTATATAATAGAGAATATAAAAATATTGTCTTTATATATGTAGCGAAGTAAAAATTCGATTTTTATATATTGAATAGCGAAGTAAAAATTCGATTTTTATATATTGAATAGCGAAGTAAAAATTCGATTTTTATATATTGAATAGAGAAGAAAATTTCGATTTTTATATATTGAATAGCGAAGAAAAATTCGATTTTTATATATTGAATAGCGAAGTAAAAATTCGATTTTAACATATGTAGAGAATACGGGCAACGAAGATGACAAAAAGGCGAGGACGATGAAGATTTCTCTAAATGAAGAGTCGTGGTATTGGATAGCTATTGGTGAGAACTTCTCACTCTTCAATTTCTTTTTCTAATTATATATATATATATATATATATATATATATACTAGGATGCAGATGGTGTTTAGTAGCACCCAACACAATCGTCCACAGACCATGGACTTGTTTGTTTGGTTGTGTAGTTGGTTAGATTATTTGGTTTGAATTGAATTGTTTGGTGAATTGAATGGATTTGATTGATGTGTGAATGGCGTGGGCCTTCACTAGACCGGGGATAAGGCTAGGCCTTGTCCCGTTTCTAGTATCGTGCCGTTATGCCGCCGAAATTTTCTAAAATATGTTAGAAAAATAAAAATATCATTTTATTTAATAAATGAACCGAATAGAATATTCATAGTTTGAATAAAATATTTTGATCGTTAAAAATATAATTTTTAAGGTGGAAGTGAATAAAATAAAATATTCATTTGCAAACCGGACGGTTTGTTCATGTACACCTATTTGAAGGACATTGATTGGGTCGATAAATTTTACACATCGCCCAACTGCACAAATAAAATCCGTGTTTGTTGATTTGAAACCTCACACGGGTGTTGGGATGAAATTTGAAGTTCACTCATCCTGATTGATTAAATATGTCGATCGATGGATTGACAGGCTGTTACAAGAGTTAGATATCTATATTTGATGCTTATACAGTGTAGTGCACTTTGGATGATGGTTGATTATTTATCATTGCTATTATATACATGTGTTGAATGGAATCCATATAATTAACTTTATATGGTAATTGATTGGGCCTCATTCCAATTTAGAAAATAAAGAATAATATAAAATAAAGGTCCATGTGTTGACAGTACTCATCCGTTGAGATTAGTCATGTGTTGAACGAAATATTTTAATAATAAAATTTACATCTTTATCAATATAAAATAAAGGTTCATGTGTTGACAGTACTCATCCGTTGAGATTAGTCATGTGTTGAACGAAATATTTTAATAATAGAAATATTTGAAATAGAAATATTTGAAAAGGAAATATTTGAAAAAGAAGTATTTGAAATAGAATATTTGAAAATAGAAATATATGAAGCCGTGTTGATTAGATTGACGCCATTTTGACGTGAACGATATTTATATCGATTTTATTCATTTTAAAATGAATATTGAAAAGGGATTTCGAAATCGAATATTTTGAAATGAAATTTGAATTAAATTGAATAGAAAACAAATTCGAACTGAATTGAATAGAAAACGAATTCGAATTGAATTGAATAGAAAATGATTTGAATTGAATAGAAAACGAATTTGAATTGAATAGAAAACGAATTCGAATTTGAATTGAATAGAAAAATGAATTCGAATTGAATTGAATAGAAAACAAATTCGAATTGAATTGAATAGAAAATGATTTGAATTGAATAGAAAACGAATTTGAATTGAATAGAAAACGAATTCGAATTTGAATTGAATAGAAAATGAATTCGAATTGAATTGAATAGAAAACGAATCTGCATTGAATTGAATTCAATTGAAAACGAATTGAAATAGAATTGAAATCAATTTGAATTGAAATCAAATAGAAGTGAATGTAGAAAGAATTTATAAGGGAAAATTCAATTTTGATTTGAATTTGAAATAAAGGTTGAAATTGTTTTTGAAACAAATTTGAAATGATTTATAAAATTCATTTTAAAAGGAAATCGACGAAATATATATAATATATATATATTATATATATATAATGGCCTGAATAGAACGCGCCGCGCCGCGGCAGTTCTTGAATTTTGACCATTTATTTCAAACGGACATTACGGGAGATCTGACCGTCGGATTCTCCTAAAACCGGAACCGTTGGGTTCGTATCGAAAAGAGCTTTCTAACGAACATTAGAAATTTGAAATCTAACAGTTGGATTTGGAGATACGTCCAAATCAAATTTGGAAAAGGTCGCTGTAAGTGTAGTTCGATGGCCGTTGATGGAAATCGACTGTACAGGCCTTGATAAAATTATTAAAAATAGTAATAATTAGTGTAAAATCACAAAAAATGATTTGGGAAAAATTGGGATGAAAAACTCCATATTTGAAAAGATAAAAATAGATTTTTATCGAAATGAACTAGTTTTGAACTGAAGTGGGTTTAAATAGAATTGATTCATGGGTTTATCGTGAACTGTGTTTTAAATAACACTAGTTCTTTAACCCGATAATAAATAGAATGCGATTTGGGTTTATCGTGAACTGTGTTTTAAATGACACTAGTTCTTTAACCCAGTAAAAAGAGTTTTAATGAATCATCAATTAAATTGAAATGTGGATTGATAATTTAAATTATCAATTTTCGAAAATGAGCGAGAATGGAGTATCACCAGTTTTGCTCCAAAGCGATAGTTAAATCTTTAATTAGATTTGAACGTGAAATGGTAATTAATTTTACCGATAACACTATGGTGTTAAATATGGAGTATTACCAGTTCTGCTTCATGGGATGAAGAGGTTGGGATTGGGAAATAAATTAAATAATTACTTCGGTATGGTTCGCTAATCCCGACTAGTTTGGAAAACCATAATTTGGTTTGAAATGACATCCAAAGGAAGATTAAAGGATAAATTTTAAAGAATTTATCTTGGATAAAATTAATGGGAACCTTTCCCTAAGAATTGAAATTTAGAAACTAGCTGAAGGTTAGTTAAGAAGAATTGTTTCCTGGATATTGATCTGATGTTGGTTTCGGCCTTCGGGGTTAATATTTGGGGAATTGCTCTCTTACTGATTTATGGTTAGTAACTAATGAATTGGAATGAGGCGTATGTTGTGTTTGTGTAACATTTATTTTTAATATACGCGGGTTGTTCGGAAAGGCCGGGTTTATACCCATTCTGAATAACCGATTCGACGATATGTCGAAGATGAAGACGGTGGTTGAAGACCGGAAGTCTTCACATCGTTGGGATAATTACTGACGATCCTGATTGGGCTGTACACCCAAGAGGATGGAAATAGTTGGTGGTCGTCCAGACGTACTTGGAGATGGATGGATATGCGAGGAAAGTGCCTCCGGTTTCGTTCAGACCCAGAACGAACTTGTAAATGGATGGTGTGTCTGACATTGTATTCCTTTATATTGTATTCGTTGATCTCTGCTAAATATATATCTGTTTAGAGGCGGAGAATTTATTCTCTTGCTTAACGCCCTTCTCTGAGACATACGAGCTCAGAGGTTATATATTGGCAGAAATCAGTGGTATGATATGGATTGATAGTGTGGCATGCTGAGATGCAGTGATCCAGACTTTTGTTGAAAAGCAAAGATTGGTGGATGATGATCAAAGCGCAGCTTTACTATAGCATGGCTTTGTGTATAGCGTTGATTCGCGACCCTCACACCCCAGTATGGTGGTAAACTGGTGGTTTGATCAGTATGCTTTTTAGTGGATGGGCACCTTAGTGGTGTCGTGAATTCGGTCGACCGAGATGAGCTTAGTGCTCAGGGATATATAGAGTAAGCGGTGTTTTCTCTCGCTGGGACGTAAACCGCGGTGATACTCTGGTCCCAAATGTGCGGATGTGCAGACGGTGTTTTCTCTTGTTGGGACGTAAGCCGTGGTGAGTTGCATTACGCGATCGATCTTTCGAATCAGGAGCCACCATGATGGAAATCCAATTTCCAATACGTGTATTTCGGTTTTATTTGTAGAGCCTAGTATGGCGACATAGTGGGATGGGGCGCTTATGCCGTCTATGATTGATACTTATGATTTGAAGATATTTTATACAATATGCACTTATAATAGTATCAAAAGATTTGTTTTAAATGTATCAAGCATTCTTGGCTATTATAAGGTAAAAACCCTATCCTCCGGCTTGCGTTGCATTGTGTGATGGGACCTAGGTCTTATAATAGCTTCATTTTTCTTTATTTAGCATTGCGTTGTTGTTTTATGCACTGGTGTTCTTGGGAGGAAACCCGTTCCGTGTTATACGGCGTGGTCCCTTGATTTACCTAACTTTGAAAATAAAGATAAATAACTGTTTTAGTTCTCACACCAGTCACATGACTGACCTGGAGTTTATTGTTTTAACCTAAACTCTGGGTGCCCCTATTTTCCACATGGGCAGCTAGTAGTTTTGGTTTTGCAGATTTATATTCACAGGATCCTGGTTTACAGCTGGAATGATATCCGGAAAGCTTTGTATCCGTATATCTCTTCTAGTTGTGTATTGTATTATTTTCCGCTGCGATGTATTTAAATGTAATTTAAATCTCTGATATTTCTGTGTAATATTCATTTATACTCTGTATATTCTTGTATTCTGGTGCATTGTTGTAATATACAATGAAATGTTCTTTCGTCTATGTTTTGTTGTGGCTTGTTCTCGAACTATCCGCGCTTTCCTCACCGGGGAAGTTACGGGTTTTCACAACAAACCTAAAATCCCATTTGATATTAAATACAAGGCTCTGAATAGAAAATATATCAACTTATATCCAATATCAAATTCTGAAATCAACAAATATCGTTTTGGAATAACGATATATATATATATATATATATATATATATATATATATATATATATATATATATATATATATATATCTTCCAAATTCCTCCACAACGTCCGTATAATCGCGGACTTCAATATCGAAATATTCAGAAGATAATTTCGATTCAGATCCATTCCAATTCATATATTTGAAATTCTGGTTATATTTAAAACCATTTCAGATACAATTTATTTATTTAAAAATATTGGATTATAATTCTAGTTCATAACTAGTTCATTTCGATAAAAATATATTTTTATCTTTTCAAATATGGAATTTTTCATCCCAATTCTTTCCAAATCATTTATTATGATTTTACACTAATTATTAATATTTTTAATAAATTTATCAAGGCTCGTACTGTCGATTTCCATAAACGGTCATCGAACTACACTTACAACGAACTTTTCCAAATTTGATTTGGACATAATTCCAAATCCATCCATAAGATTTCAAATCTTTTTTATTCTTGAAAAGCTCTTTTCGATATGCACCCAATGGTTCCAGTTTCAGGAGAATCCGACGGTCGGATCTCCCGTAACATCAATTCGAAATTAATGGTCGAAATTCACAAACAGTCGCTGCGCGGCGTGTTCTATTCAGGCGATTAAATATATATAATATAAATTATATATATTTAATTGATTTCCATTCAAAACATATTTTATAAATCGTATTAAATTCCTCTTAAAAACGGTTTCAACTTCATATTCAATTTTAAATCAAAATTGAATATTTCACATCATTAACATATAAATGATAAATATTTCAAACATCAAATTTCGAAATCACTGCATTTTTTATATTCATTATAAAAATGAATAAAATTAATATAAATATCGTTCACGTCAAAATGGCGCATATCCAATCAACACGGCTATATATATTTAAATATATTCGTTTTCATTCCAAATCGGACATCAAAATCATATTTTGATTCTTTTCTGAATTTTATTCTAAAATATTTGTTATTCTAAAATATTTGTTATTTTAAAATATTCATCCTTTCTGAACTGGAATCAGACATAGTCAATTACCATATAATGTTATTTATATGGATTTCATACAATGCATGTATACAACAACGATAATAAATAAGCATCCATCATCCAAAGTGCGTTCTATACTGTATAAGCATTAAATATAAATATTTAATGCTTACAACAGCCTGTCAAGCTATCGATTGACATACAACTAAAAAATTGGGATTAGTGTACGTCAAATATATCCCGAACACCTGTATGGGTTTTCAAACGATAAACACAGATTATTATTTGTGCAGTTGGGCGATGTGTAAAATTAATTGTCCCAATCCATATCAGTCAAATGGGTGTACATAAACAAATCATTCGATTTGTAAATGAATATTTATTCTATTCATACACATGTTAAAATTATATTTTTAATAATAAATTATTTATTTCAACACATGAATATTATATTTATTCCATTCCACATTACAACCAATTTTCACAACACATACAATCAACAAGTCGTCCATGGTCTGTGGACGACGGGTGTCGGGTGCTGCTAAGCACCGTCTGCATCCTAGTATATATTTTAACTAGAAAATAAAATTAAAGCGAGAAGTTCTCACCTTTGGTTTCCACTCCACCGTGCATTGTTGTCGCTCAGATTCGTTGTTTTGATTCCAACGCAATCTGTTTCACAAAATTTATATTAAAAACCATATTTTTATTTCGCTGCTACATAAATAAAAATCATATTTTTATATCACTTCTCATATAATAAAAATCATATTTTTATTGTGCTATTCATATGCAAATCATATTTTTATATCAATATCGTTCATATGAAAATCACATCTTCATCTATATAAAAATCGTATTTTTGTATTGCTACTTCCTATTTTTATTTCACTAAAAATTATATTTCCATATCGCTAAAAATTATATTTTTACATAACTAGAAATATTTTCTTTCATACGATAAAAATTTTATGCGACAAAAATTATATTTTTATTAACTAAAAATATTCCTTACATAGAATAAAATCACATTTTTATCTAATCTAAAAATCATATTGTTATATAGTGAAAAACCAAATCTTTATATACTTCTAAAAATCCTAGCTTTTCTTTATATGAAAATTCAAACTTTCTATATATTAAAAATTCAAACTTTCTTCATATTAAAAATTCTATTTTATATTTTCAAAATCAAAGGCTATTTTATATTTTCCAAATCAAAGTTTATTCCTATTAAAAATGAAAGCTTTTAAAGTGGAGGACTCACACAAGGGAGCGGATGGCTGGAGTTCGTCAGCGCGAGAATGCGGCATGGGTTTCGACTGGTGCTCGCGTGGATCTAGAAGTTGGGCAGGTTATCGTCGTTCGAACGCAGGCAAAGGGGGTTTTCTGATAATTGGAGGGGGAGGGAAGTGGCGCCGTAGTCTTGTGGGGTGGGGTGGCTCAGCGAAGAGGTGGCGGGCCTGTAGGGTTCACGATTGACGGAGGGCAACGGGGTTTGCGGTTCGCGTTTGAGGGAGGGTTCACGGGGGAAGGAGATGATCGATGGAAGGGGGAGATGGTGGCGCGGTGAGACCGAAGGCTACGCGACGAGTTGTGGAGCGATGGTCGACGACCATTTTTTATTTGATTTGGGGAGGATGGGTTCTGAACGGGACTGAAAGGGGAGGGGTGATATGTGAATAAATTTATTTATTTTATCATTTTATTTAATTCTCAAAAATGTTGAATTTTTTGTTTGAACTCCAAACGAGACCCAACGACTATCATCCCTAGCTAATTACCCCCATTCCGATCGCAATGGGATATGTTTGGTAAGCCAATTCAGCCGTTACGATCTGTTTTCCTTTAAAATAAAATATAATTCAATATATATTTAATTTAAACGTACATTTTAATTTACCGGGGCTACATACAGACTCTAAAAATTCCAAAAAAATTATTTCTAGCTTCGTATTGACGATACAGTCCTAAGAAAACTAATGTCGTTAAATTTGAAGACCGTTTGAAAAATGGTCATTTTCTGGTCGATCCAATTCAAATTGAAATTGTCAAACACGTTTTCTTTTGCCATGCTAACGTATTAATCCCAAAAATTATGGAAATTGGAATCTAGCAATAACTTGACATTCCTGATCCAACAAATGTGGTTTCGTCGAAAACGAAGGTCGTTTGCAAAATGACTATTTTTAAGGGCTATATTTCCATAGCGACTATTCTGAATTTTCAACTAGGCATAATTTTTTATTCCCGCTATGAAATTTCAATTTTTCAGATTCTTTCGAAAGATATTTTCAAACAAATTCAAATATTTCTAGTTTCACTAAGATTCAGTTTATTTTGAATCCTGCACATTCATTTGAAATTTGAAATCGAATTTTTAAACTACCGCGCTATTTCCAATTCCTTTTATAATTAAAATCAATATTTATACTCTAATTTCGATTTGAATAAATTTATACATTCTAATTCTATTCAAAATAAATTTCTTGTCGTAATTATTTAAAATAATTCATTTTAAATATTCAAAATTCATTAAAATTGCCAAAATAAAAAATTTAAATTGGTTTTGATTTTTCGGGTTGTTACAGCTCGCCTGACTTGGGAACATACACTAGCAATTGATTGAAGTGAACTTGGTCAATCCAGAACATGAAAAACTACAGAGTTACTAAACTAAGAAAATTCATAGGTTAGCTATACCAAAATAGAAATTCGACAACCAAAACAGAGCCAAGAAACATAATACACTAACATAAATTTAAGATATATGTGTAAGAAGTGTAAGTAAACTTAATACATTGAAACATTAGTATATGATGTAGGATTACGGCACAAGCAATTACATTATACATACAAACAATTATACATAGTGTATATAATATAGGAAAAGAACACATGGAAAATTACGATAGAAAATTAGTTAATTATTGTAAATATGTTTTGTGTACAGTACAAATAATAGGGGTTGCCCCTATGCAATCTTATCCTGTTTTAGGCAATGAAAAACAAAATATGACCTCTTGCGGGAAAGAAAGTAAGTGGGCTACTTAAAGTAGTAAAATACAAGTTCTCAATATTCAGAGGAACCTCTTTGTTTCGGATGGCCTTGGAGTTAGGTCATCGATTTAAAAGTTTTAGGAGATAGAAACTAGAATATTACTAAAGTATTGTCTGTTGTCTATAAAAAGTCCACTGCTGCCTAGTATATAAAACAATAAAGGAGGATATTTAGGATTGAATAAATCATTCACGCACTAGTTTCTAGAAACTAAAACTAGTAACATGCTAAGTTTTTACAACATAACTGATAACCAAGCAAGACATACTTAGTTAAATACTGGTGACGATGATCCTAGAGAATTAAAAGAGAATATTATTTGGATTCACTAATCCACTATCGAGGTTTCAGAAGCACAATTGGACTGGAAGCAATCAGATAATTCACCTTACATATTTACTTTACATTAGTGCTCATGCTTGCAACATGAGATTTTATGAATAAGGATTAAAATGCTACATATGGAATTCCCTAATAATAGGTAGTATAGTGGAATATAAACTATTTATTATAAAAGTTAACGAAAAGAAGATGGACCCAAATTATCCAAAACCTGCCATCGCCTGAGTTAGCCTACACTAGCAAGGCATAATTACACTAGAGGTGGCAGGACATTTTAGTTCTAGCTTACGGGGATCTACCATTGTCCACGGGTAGGCAATGACAAGTTAGTAACAACTCGAAAAATCAGAACCAATTTAAAAATTTTATTTTGGCAATTTTAATTAATTATATATGTACGATGTGAATGAATTATATATATACGATGTGAATGAATTATATATATATATACGAGATGTGAATAAAATATATATGCAATGTGAAAAATATTTGTTCGCTAAAAATATTTTTTTTAGCTTATATATGCAATATATAAAATGGTCATGTTTTGAAATAATTATTGCAAATTTAAAAATATAAATTCATTGAGTAATGGCGTCCTCCCTACCAAACCTCAACCCTCCTCACTCTTCCTCCACCTCCGTCATCCTCAGTCGTGGCTCCGTTCTCCGCTCGTCGGCCATATCCTCGACGTTCTCCTCATCGAACCACCCCTTGGACACAGACTCCCTTCCGGTCCATCTCTTCCCCTCCAGCTCTCGTCTTCCGTCACCCACAAAATCCTACGCCCAAGTGGCCGCTACGCCGCCTCCGCTACCTCCTATTCTCCAAAATCCACCCACCCGAAGGCGTCGAATACTCCCTCCATTCTCTACGGTTAGAAAGATGATAGAAATTTTGAAATTTGAAAGACGTTGCTTGCGATGCGCAGATAGGAGACACGTGGCAAGGGATTGTAGGAACATGTCGATTTGCTTCTACTGCACGTGTTTTGGCCATGCAAGTGTGTACTGTCCCGATAAGAAAAAAATCCTCTTTCTTTAAGGCGGCTGAGTTGTCGCACTGACCCTATAACACTCAAAAACTGAAGAGCCGAGATGCATCAAGTCAGCGCGGTCAGAAGCCTTTGTCCCACAAGTCTCCTCAGGTCTCAAATCGCAATTATGAGGTTAATTCTTCAAAAACACGAAACAAAGCCTTGTTAACTCACTCTGCAACTTCCACTCCTTCATCTCCCCCTTCTCTCTCCGGTCCTCAAAAGAATTTTCCACTACTTCTTGAAATGGATGACACTTACCTTTACATCACCGCCACCATCATTGACGGCCTTTGGTCCATCGAGATGATCTCTCGCGCACTCAACGATGCCCTCGAAGTCAACCGAAACTGGCCCATCTGGTACACCTCTGACAACACATTCCTGATCTACTATCCAGACATCCACACTAAAAATCATGCTCTTCAACTGAAGTTACTGACCAAAGATGAGGGTATAGTGTTCCTCCAACAAGCCTCCACCCTCGATGACTTCCCCAAACCCCTACTTGAACCCGATTCATGGAATAAAATCAGTGGCTTCCCTGAATTCTTGAGATCTGACTTCCATGCCATCAGCGAAGCTCTTAAGCCTGTGGGTAGATTAATTGAAGTCGATGCCTGCGATTGGTCTCACGTGGACCATCATTACCTCTACGTTAAGATGCAACTTTATGAAGGAGTTGACACCCCATGTACTTTGATCTCCTACCTGAATAATTGCGCAGTGAAGCTTCGTATTGAGAGTTGGGTACACGCGCACCCCCCTTAGCGCCCTGAAACCCTGCTCCTTGCAATGGACTATGACCAGGACGGCTATGTTTTCCAGACACTTGCTCAACATGACATGCAGATCGAAGCTGATAGGTATGATGTAATGTCGGATGAAGCGGAGAGATGGGTGCCAGGACTGAACCAAATGCTTGAACAAGATTTTGCATTGCTGATCCAACAGAATATGGACCAGATTGTGCCACGTTGGGAACCCCTTGCAGATCTGGACCTTTCAGTACCCTTTCATCTACAGTCTCCTGTTCACCAGGAGCACCAGGTTCAAGAGGATCAGGAGCAGCAAATTCAAACAACTCAGGAGCAACAGGACTCATCTTCTCTACACGTCTCAACAACTGCAATTAGGCGGAGCGCCAGAGTCAACAGGGCACACTCGCTTTCGCCTGGTACCACCGGTAGCTTCTTTGAACCTATTGTTTTTTCTTTTGCTAATAAAGTTCTTAATAAAAAATTGCTAAATGCATGGGTGTGAGTCTGCATGATACACACTATTCTACCATGCAAACCCTAGAACAACTGCGTACTAACCTAAATTAATGAAGATTGTATCCTGGAATATTAGAGGGTCGGGGGAACCCACTAAGAATCATGCTGTCAATCTAATTATCTCTCCCCGTCATGTTGATATCTTTTTTATGCAAGAATCTAAAGTTTCTAATCCACCTAATTCTCTAATTCATCAACTTTGTGGTCCTAATCTATCTGGTTGGTCTCACGTGGATGCTTCTGACTCACGTGGTGGACTAATTACAGCGTGGAATGAAAATGTCTGGTCTCTTCATCAATCTATTTCACACCCCTCAGCTTTACACGTAACGCTTCGCCATATTCGCTCAGACACTTTCTTCCATTTCACTAACATTTATGAACCTAATGACCCTAATATTAGATCTGAAGTTTGGCAACACTGTCTTAACTTACAACAAAACATTTCTGGCCCTTGGATCATTGGTGGGGATTTCAATACCACTCGTTTCTCCTTTGAACGAAATTCAAACACTCCCTCTCCAGATTCTTACCCATTCAACTCTTTTATAAATGCTTGCTCTCTCATTGACCCACCAATCAATAACTGAAGATTCACGTGGACAAGTAGAAGAGATGACCCTTCATTATCAAAAATTGATAGATTTTTATTTAATTTGAACTGGGAAGAACTTTTTCCCCTCTCGTTGGTCAAGGGTCTAGCCACAAGTATCTCTTATCACTACCCTATCATTCTTGACACTCAAGATTGCACTCCAATTAAACGACCCTTCAGATATGAAAGACTCTGGACACTTGAGCCTTCCTTTGATGACTTTGTCAAACAAATTTGGTTACAGCCACTCAATGGCCGTTCTGCATCAACTAAGATTTTTTGTAAACTTCGTACACTGCGTAAACTGATTCGACGTTGGGCCAAAAAAATTTGGAATTCGCTAAAAATCAGGATTACCTTGACACAAGACGCTATATTGAATCTGAACATCCTTGAAGAGGCTCGACCCCTAACAGCATCTGAGAGACAAGTTCTTGAGTCTCATGAATCAGAATTGGAAAGATTAATCAAACAAGAAGATATTGGATGGAAACAACGCTCCTAGGCAAATTGGCTAAATGAAGGAGACAAAAACACAGCCTATTTTCACCGTTTGGCCATTGGCCATCGCTATTCTTCTTTCATCTCAGAAATCTCTCACAACAACAATTCAACAACTGATCCCAAAGAAATGTGCTCTCTCTTTACTCAGTATTATAGAAATATTCTGGGCTTGCAGCCTCCTTTATCCCCTACGACAGATTAGCACAAACTTTATCCGCAACCTACACACTTACCCATTGACCAACCTTTCACTGAACATGAAATCTGGATGGCCCTTAAGGGGATGGCGTTGGACAAGGCCCCCAGCCCAGATGGATTTGGCTCATTGTTCTTTAAACATTATTGGCCCATGATTAAATGTGACCTGATTGGAATGTGTTCTGAATTTTATTCTAACCCTCATCAATTGCCAAGATCAATTACGCTAATATCATCTTCATCCCTATATTTCCTAATGCTAATTCACTTCCCTCATTAAGACCGATCAGCCTCCTCAACACTACTTTCAAAATTATCACCAAAATCTTAGCCAACAGACTTCAAAATCACATTTCTGAGCTTGTGGGCAAGGAACAATCGGCTTTCATTTTGGGAAGAAATGTTTTAGACTGTGTAGCTGCTACCCAAGAAGTTATCTCCTTCTGTCACTACACCAACACCCTTGGAGTCCTCCTCAAACTTGACTTCTCAAAAGCATTTGATTCAGTCAACTGGAACTTCATATTAGAACTCATGATTCATAGAGGATTCTCAATGAAATGGTGTAACTGGATTAAACACATCCTTACCTCTAACTATTCCATAATCAGCATTAATGGAGAATCTGGTGGTAAAATAAAATCTAGAAGAGGCTTGAGAGAAGGTGATTCCCTATCGCCCTTAATTTTTGTCTTGATCGCTGATGCCTTTAACCAAATGGTGAAACTGGCCATATCCAAAACCATTCTTTCGGGTATTACTCTACCAAACTCTTCCCTTACCACTTCTAAATTGCAATTTGCTGATGACACTATTCTTTTCACTTCCCCCACTCCTCAAAATATTCACTGCCTGAAAGTCCTTCTTTACTCGTTTGAGCTCATCTCTGGTCTCTCCATCAATTTCAACAAGAGTTCCATCATCATGTTAGGCAATTCCACCCACCTTGGTACCTCAATTGCTAAGTGTCTCAATTGTTTGGAAGGTTCATTCCCCATTAGCTATCTTGGCATTCCTTTGCGCCCCACCAAACTTCACAAATCAGATTGGGCTCCTCTCATTTCCAAAACTGAATCTAGGCTCGCAGCTTGGAAAGCTAATTCACTATCCTCAGCCGGCCGACTTGTTCTTCTTAAATATGTCCTATCTACATTGCCAATGTACTGGATGTCATTTCACAAACTGCTTATTTGGGTTATTAACAAAATTGATTCCATTCGAAGTTCTTTTCTTTGGAATGGTGACAAACTCAAGAGACTGATAAATTGGCAAACTGTATGCCTTCCCTATACACATGGTGGTTTGAACGTACCTCATCTTTCAACATATAACCTTGCTCTTTTGACTAAATGATTCTGGAGAGCACTCTCTCCCTCCAACTGTATTTGGAAAGACTGGATATTATTGCGTCACTACAATTCTAACCCCTTCTGGATCCTTCACTTCAGACCTTCCTCACGTCCATCTCCTTTCTGGAGTGGGGTTTTATCCGCTCTACCAAGGGTTAAGATGCTTTTCCGTATTAAGGTGAACAGTGGCGAATCGTGTCTGTTTTGGCAAGACATCTAGCATGGCGAGATACCTTTATCTTCATCTTTAATCTGTCTTGGACCTATTAATAACTCCAACCCACAAACACTAGCCGATGTATAAAGTTCGAGTCCGATGGGCTTATTTCCTAACTCATGGGTTAGGCTTCCAACCCTTCTGGAATTTATTAGTATAGGAGAACTTTTAAATTCCTTTCATCCATCGCCTGGGCCTGATTCTTTTCTTTGGGCTTTGGGCTCCTCTAGCAAATTCTCGGTCAAATCGTGTTACACCTATCTCATTCACCCTGGCCGATGCTTCTCCTTCTCCAGAATTTGGAAAACTCGTCTTCCTCCTCGAATTATCTTTTTCCAGTGGCTTCTGATTCATAACCGTATTAATACGAAGGACATGCTTCGTCATTTCAGCATCGATGTTAACCCAGTTTGCATACTCTGCAATCTCGAGAATGAATCTCTCAATCACTTGTTCTTCAACTGCGACTTCTCTTTCGCTGTATGGGCCTCTATTAGCTCATTCGTCCTTGGTTTCATCCCCTCAATTCACTCCTTCTTTGATTACTGGCAGCACTCCCCCCGATCCATCTCTAGATTCTCTTGTGGCAATCTTTCTTGGTATGTCTTGTTAGAGCGCAACGCTTGCGTCTTCGGCAAGCCTAAAAAGCTACTGAGCGCAACGCTTGCGTCTTCGGCAAGCCTAAAAAGCTACTGATGGGAACTTGTTACCACATTTTGCATCTCTTCGAACTCTGGACAGGCACAGCCAGGCATGCTCGCTTTAGGCTCTCTCTGCCAAGGCCGCATTCGCCAGGAACTCAGGGTAGCACCTCCTTGTTCCCTTTTTGATGGGGAGTATCTAGCAGTTTATTTTGGCTGTGTATTGATCACCACTGTATGGTGTAGCTATGCCATTTTGGTTATGTATATTACTGTTATCATAGGCATGTTATGTATATATACTATCAGTATGCCTTAGGCTGACTACGTTAGACCATCGTGGTCTGCTTTATGCTTGCTACTGGTTGGGCATGTCAACTAGATATTATTATATTTGCATCTACTTGTAATCGGCTGTGTAGCTCCATGCTACACACCCGTTTTCCTCAAAAATATATGTACATGCACTGTATAAAATTGTCATGTAATGGAATATTCAATTTTGATTTAAAATTGAGATGGAAGTTGAAATCGTTTTGAAAACGAATTTAAAACGATTTATAAAATACGTTTTAAATGGAAATCAACGATATATACATATATATATATATATATGTATGTATAATGGCCTAAATAGAACGTGCCGCGCCGCGGTATTTCGTGAATTTCGACCATTGACTTCGAACGGACATTACGGGAGATCCGACCATTGGATTCTCCTAAAACTAAAACCGTTGGGTTCGTATCGAAAAGAGATTTCCAATGAATATTAGAGATTTGAAATCTAATGGTTGGATTTGGAATTATGTCCAAATCAAATTTGGAAAAGGTCATTGTAAGTGCAGTTCGATGACCGTTTATGGAAATCGACTGTAAGTGCCTCAGCAAAATTATAAAAAATATCGATAATTTGTATAAAATCATCATAAATGATTTAGAAAGAATTGGGATGAAAATTTTCAAATTTGAAAAAATAAAAATATATTTTTATCGAAATGAACTAGTTATGAACTAGAATTATAATCCAATATTTTTAAAGATAACCAAAATTTCCAATATATGAATTGGAATGGATTTGAATCGAAATTATCATCCGAATATTTCGATATTGGATTCCGTGATTATACGGATATTGTGGAGGAATTTGGAAGATATATTTATCGTTATTCCCAATATGATATTTGTTGGTTTTAGATTTTGATATTGAATATAAGCCGATATAATTCTATTCAGAGCCTTGTATTTGATATCAAATTGGATTTTGGGTTTCTCGTGAACCGTGTTTAAATGATATTAGTTCTTTAACCTGAGTAAAAGCAGGATTAATTTCCAGAAAGTTGAACAATCAATAAGAAATGATTTTTAGGATTAAAACCAATTGGAGTGTGAATAAATCTTTAAATAGATTGTGAATGAATAAATTGTAATTGAATTTACCAAAACACGTGATGTGATTAACACAAATTTACTTGGTTGTTGATATTCATGATTGTGATTGATTGATTGTTTGGATTGTGCTCGACCAGTTTATGAGCAAGATATTCTTTTACATTTAGCATTGGGTTGGGTAGAAATATTGGTAGGCCAACATCTTGTGAAACACTTCACGATTTGACTATGAGATGTGTAGCGATGTTGTTGTGTTCATTTCAAATTTAATGAATGATTTTGAAATGATATTTTTCTTAAGTGAAAAGAAATGTATTCCCATTTTTGGATAGGGAATGTTTTATAGAAATGTTTTATAAAATGGGAAGGATTTCGAGGGTTAAAACCCGATGATTTTGAAATGATTTGGAAATATATTATGGTTTTACATTGTAGTTCATCACATATTCGATTAGTTGCTATTAATGATGTATCTGTTTGGTGGCGGAGAATTTATTCTCTTGCTTAACACCGTTGACGCACGAGCTCAAAGGTTATGTGATTAATAGTGACTGATCATATGTGTGAATTGCTGATGTGAAGTACTGTAGTTTGAATGTACTTGTGATTATTATGTTGTGAAATGATTTTCTGTAATGTCCCGTATTTTTACGATATAATAATTAATTAATTTAATTATATAAATAGTGATTTAGAGATTGAAATGGTTGTTTAATTAAACTATATTGAATAATTAATTAATATAAATAACAGAATAATATATTTAATTTTGAAATAATCGAAAATAGTTGAATTCACAATATTCTATGAATTATATTATTTCTAAGATATAATTCAATTTAGATTTGAATAGTAATAACGAATATATTATTTAAATGAAGTTTTAACGTATAATTATAATCGAGCTCGAAATGGCGCGGCAGTTCGAAATTTGGCGATTCG
Organism: Allium sativum; assembly: GCA_030737875.1. NCBI lineage: Eukaryota > Viridiplantae > Streptophyta > Magnoliopsida > Asparagales > Amaryllidaceae > Allium > Allium sativum. The sequence continues at coordinate 259,055,058 of CM060909.1, read as the reverse complement.
AACTTTAAATGAATATACAGAATCCGTTTTAAATCGGATTTCTGTGAAACAAGAAACGTCCGGAGCTGGTGGAGTATATTTTTCTAGTGGAAGAGAAAAATCGGGATTTCATTTTGTAGATTTTGATTTATGTCCAAATCAAAATTTTGTAAAGTCGCTATGGAATTCCTTTATAAATTATAACGATTTATTTCTATTATAAATAGATTTTTCAATATAAATTGAATATCGATTCAACCGAGATTTGAATATCGAGTTATAAATCCAATTGGAGCCGTATGATATTCTATTGTGAATATATACGATAATATTAATTTATTAATATTAAATTGATTGTTTTTAAATATATTAATATTTAAATTGGTTTATTTTAAGCTGTAAAAAAAGTCGTTTTTTGCAAACGACCTCCGTTTTCGATGAAACTAATTTTGTTGGATCTGGAATATTAGATTATTTTTAGATTTCAATTTTCGTGATTTCTGGAGTCAGTATGTGGCCGTGTAGATTTTTAATGTGAAAAACAGTCAATATTTTAATGGTTAAAAATACGATGTGTGAGCAAACGGAGTTGTAATTCGACGAAACCAGTTTCGTTGGGTCCGTAATGTCAAACTCTAGTTGTATGTCCATTTTCATGATTTTTGGGTATTGTATGTGATCACAGAAAGTTTTTTAAAGGCAAATACAAATAAAAGTAGAATATAAATTGAACAAAGCTTCTAAAACAGGCCAAGGGTATCCTATAAATATACCCCAAACCTTTACTTAACTCTAAAGTCTTTCTCAGTAGTCAAACCTTTTTTCCGCCGTTAGATTCTTTCTTACAATAAAAAAGATTATTTTGAAATTCAAAATAAAATCCAAAGTAAATCTATAAATCCCGAAATGTATGGATATGAAATCGTTGCAAGTTTCTCTTCGATTTGAAGTAGCTTTTGAGTGGTTCGAAGTCCCTATAGTTTGTTCGGTTGTTTTAGGCATGAGATAGTGTTTGGGATTTGGGGATTTAGAAGCGTTGATTCAAGTTTTCGAGGTTAGATTGTTGATCAGTGAAGCAAAAGAGACAATGTGTGCAATTTTGTGAAAATCTGGGTATATAAATGTCAATGTTTGTTCGGGTTGGACTGTGCTTGCCTGAGAGTCGCGGCCACCCTGGCTAGTGCGAGTTCGACCATTATTGTTTGGGAAGGAGTTTCTGATGAGGAGAAATATGGATGTTGTTTGGAGATGAACGTTGGAGTAATGACATGGGATTTTGGAGGTGAAGTTTGGCCATGTTTAGAGGAGCTGGAGTGGAGCGACAGAGTTTCTGTTCGGCGAAGAAGAGTATGTGCGGTTATGGGCTTCCACAGGAGTAGATGGGCCATTTAGTGTTGGTGTGGCCCAAGTATTTAAATGGAGTTTAATTTTAAATAAAAAATAAGTATATAACTTGTAATATTAATATCTTTGTCATACGTGATCGAAATCCAACAAAACATGATCCGTTGGGATCGTATGGATGAGCGCTACGCAATGGATCTGATTGGGAGTGGATTGGAGCTCGTTACAATTTATAACGAGTTAAATTATGTGTCTAAATCAACCAATGGTTATCGTTATTTAACGATGATCGTCCAACGTGAGTAAATCTCACTAACTCTGATCAATTTATATTTTTATAAATATAATCTATTAATGATAAATGATAATTGATTGCTTTGTGTTGATTGGTTGGTTGAATTACTGATGTGTTTGTTGAAATTATTGATAACGATATATATATAAATCGTTAATCAAATATTGATTCTGTTTATCAGAGTATTTCATATTGAAATGAAATCATATTAATTATATCGTTTAACATCTGTGAATGCAGCCTCAACATTTATTTTACTGTTTTTCATATATTGTAATATATGATGTGATATAAGATTTGTTGTTGATTATGTGTGTTTGAATGATATAGATCACTGTTATTTGGTATTTTAAATACCATATATAATACTGGAATTAAAATGGGAATTTTCAATGTGTATGTTGAAAATAAAATATATTTATACAAAATCAAATGATTTACTTCTGTATTATATTTTGTTTCGCTACGATGTGAGACTCTAATCCTGTGTTGTGGTGTTTCTTCTTCTTCTTCTTCTATTCTAATATTTCTTTCTTTCTTATCTCACCCTCTAATTTCTTTCTATTAACTATCCAGTGTTTTCGGTACTTGCAGGGTCGGCATGGGTTACGGTGAAGGTATTTATGTCGATTTCCAGGGCCGGAAAACCTTGGGTCATTACACGCTCCTTTTGCTTTCTTCCTTCTTTTTGCCTTCAGACTGATATATGAACTCAAAATCCAACCTAGGGCTCGATTTTACCCTCACCACCATGCGCTGGAAGATGATCGGACGTCGCCACTTGGAAGAGGCTCGTGCCGCCTACAACCGCCTGCCAGCTAGCCCCACTCACATGCCCGCGCCGCGTTGAAAACATGATCGAAACCCGCCACTTTAAGCCATGATTTCCCCCAAATATTGCAATGGAATTTGATCATATCCATGTGGATCTAAAGTTTGAAGAATTTTCCTCAATATTTGTTTTGGATCCACGTTGTAATTTGCCATAGATTGAAAGAATTTTGGATGGAGGTTTCGGAGCTTTTCAACACTCGATTTGGGGACTGACGACGGATTTCTGGAGTGGATGATTAGGGTTTAGGAAATTAATATATATATATATATATTATTTAATTCAAAAATAAGTCGTTAAATCACTGAACTCCAAATTGAACCAAACGACCGTCGTTCCTAACCAAACACCCCCATTCCGAACACAATGAGATATGTTTCATAAGCTAATTCGACTGTCTTAGTCATTTTTTCCAAAATTAAAATATAAATTAATATAATAGTCAATATTGAATTTCAAAGTACATTTTAATTTACTGGGGCCACATGCTGACTCCAAAAATTATGAATACTGAAATCTAGCTATGTTTATAGATACAGTCCTAACCAAATTAGTTTCGTCTAATTTGGAGACCGTTTGAAAAATGGCATTTTTAACTGCTTTATTAAATTCAAACTAAAATTGAAAACACGTTTAAATTTACTGTGCCCACATACTAATTCCAAAAATTATGAAATTTTAAACTCAATAATAATTTGACATTCCGGATCCAACAAAAGGGGTTTCGTCAAAAACAGAGGTCATTTGCAAAATGGCTATTTTTAAGGGTATATCAAAAAAAAAAATCTATAGAGACTATTCTAAATCTTAAACTGGACATAACTTTCAATTATAAGGTGAAATGTCAATTTTTTACACTCGTTAGAAAATTATAGTTCAGAATATTCCAACATTCCTGTTTCATCCAATTCTGATTATTTTGAATTAGGTACATTCATTCAAAGTTTAAAATATAATTTTCAAACAACCACGCCACTATGAGTTCGTTTTAATTAAATTCTAAATTTTATATGTTCTAACTTCGATTTAAATAAATTTTATATCGTTAAATCTCAAAATAAATCATTCTGAATTCTTGAAATCCATTAAATCAATTAAAAATAAACTTTAAATTGGTTCCAAGAATACGGGTTGTTACAATCTCCCCCACTAAAAGTCTTTTCGTCCATGAAAAGAACGGAGCTGAAAGTTGTTTAACTAACCAACTCAGCTTTCGTTTTGGCTTGAGTTCTTCAACTTTTCAGTTTCTAAGAACTTTTCAAATTTCTCTGAAATTCGTCTAACACCCTAAATTTTTGAAAATTTCACCATAACCTCCTTTTTACGGGGAGGGTTTGAAAATTTTATTGGGCCAAATTAGGCACCCAATAAATCAAGAAAAAGCATACACAATTTTTGTGATCTATCTATGCCCTAGGGAGACGTGTAAAAAGTCGAAATCTCAGACCTCTCCCCAGTGTTGGAAATAATAAAATAATCCATGTGCCGTAACTAAAAATAAGAGAGACGTGAATTTTTGTCATCTCCAGACCTATGTAGGGTTTTTATTAAATCCTACCCTTCACCGTTATATTTTATTAAGTCCATAATCGGTCTTCAGTATAATCTGTAATTCAATCCTCACCATACAAGCATCTCGCTCATATGGTAATCCAAACCTCATCATATGAGCACCAAATGCTTATATGGAATATGATATGCTATGTCATCTATAATCAGTCTTCGGTTCAACCTGTAATTCAATCATCGCCATACAAGTGTCTCGCTCGTATGGTAATCCAAACCTCGTCATATAAGCACTAAATGCTTATATGGAATATGATATGAGATGCTGTCTTCATGACATATGTTATGCGGTGCAGTTCATAATTTGTTTGTTGCTATCCTGCGGTGCTATGCAGTTAAAGACCTGCTAAATCCCCAAAAATTCCTCGCTATAACCTTAGTGCTCTCTAGCCGCTACGCTATTTCAATTTAGCGCCAATGAACAGTACCTCCGCTTTAATCCCCGCTATTTTCCGCTGCACCCGCTAAATCAATGCTATTTAGCACCGTCTTTAGCAGTATTAATATATAGACGATGATTTGACCAGTTCTCTTTTAAAATAAATCGAAAATGTTAATGTAAAGAGCTAATATTAAGTCATATATGACTTGTATAAGATAGAAATCTGTAGTAATACTTGAATCTAGTGTGCATAACCATGATATTCTTTGATTTTGTGTTTATAATATTAATTAATAGTCATTTCTTCTGCATAAATGGTGCAACAATGATAATTAATTAATTTTAATTATATAATTATACGTCTAATTAACATTTTGCACATTCGCTATTTCCCCGCTTTATCCCTGCTACAGCTTTTTACCCCTCTACCGCTATAGAAACGCTTAGTGCTTTAACTGCACAGCTATGGCGTATGTTGTACAGAGAAATCATCATAGTGCATCCAAATTCATTCACAATAGTTTATAATAAATATAATTGCAAAACCAACTCATCAAGGTGCACCTGTTTGTCAGGCACACATTTTATTTATTTACTCAACGTGAAGCCATTAACTAGCTCAACATATATATATATATGTATGTATGTATGTATGTATACATATCCAATTCTAACTACTTGTAATTCAGTTAAATTTAACCTAATTAAATAATAAGTGTTATCGTATATTCAATGTCCAAAATTGCCAAAGATAACGTCTAATTTATTTAATCAGACATCATAAGTAATCAAACAATCGCAAAAACAATTAATTGATTATTTATCTTTCTAAAAATTTAACTTTTATATACTCAAAATATAATTTCTAAATCGGATTATATGATAATCACAAATACGTTACAAGAAATATATCACTCTCAACTCATTCTAGGGCATTACTAATCCCATCTCTAATGAGTTTCTCATTTTAGGATGCTACTGATCCTATCTCTAATGGATATTATTAAATATAATGTTCATAATTCTATCTCTAATGAGTTCTCTCGTCTGGTTCTAGTGTGACTTGTTCTCAAGCTTTGCAAACCAAAGCTTTGATACCAAATCTTTAACGTTCCAAAATCCGCCGGTCCCCGAGGAGACGGAGGAGCCCGGATTGCTTTGAGAACATGATGCATCAGAACCCAAACATGAGAACATTTCATTGCTATTACAATAATTTACATCAGAGCATAACAATATTGGAGTACGAATAAATATTACATAGCAAAAAATAGTATCAGAGATTTAAAATTACAAAGCAGCGAAAATAAAAATGTATAAATACAATGCATAGCTGAAATGCATCAACAACCACAATTAAAAGAAATACACTGATATAAAGCTTTCTGAGTATAGCTTTAGTTGTAAACCAGGATCCTACTAAATATAAATTTGCAAAACCAAAACTACTAGTTGCCCGTGTGGAAACATGGGTACTCAGAGTTTAGGCGAATATAATAAACTCTAAGTCAGTCATGGGACTGATGTGAGGACTAAAATAGTTATTAAACTATAATTTAAAATTTACGTAATTCACGGGACCATGTCATATGTCATAGAACGGGTTTACTCCATGTGAATACAAAAGCTTGAAACAAAACGATTTAATAAACAATGCAATGGTTTTTGGAAAAATGAAGCTATTATAAGACTCAGGTCCCATCACACAATGCAACGCAAGCTAGAGGATAGAGTTTTACCTTTTAATAGCCAAACATGCTTGGTACATTTTAAAACAAATCATTTTGATACTACAATAAGTGCATAGTGTATCAAATAACTTCAAATATAAATGTATCAATCATAGATGGCATATTACTCCATCCTACTATGTCGCCATTTTTTTTTATTGTGAGAATTTCATTCTATTTCTTATGATCACAACAACCATAGACCATATAACTTCAATGAAACCACTAAAGTAACACGTTGCAAGACAATAAAAATAAAAATAAAGTACAAATTTTAAGATGGAAGAACCAAACATGACAAAACTAGAACACCTTAGAAACATATTTTAGAAAATATCCTACTATGTCGCCATGTAGGTTTACAACTAAAACCGAAAAGTCATGTATTGGAAACTGGATTCCATCTAGAGTCCAGGCAAGTGATGGATCTTCTCTAACTCGAGACTCTAGCAAATGCCTCAGGATCACACCTACGGGCTACCCTTGGATCTTCAGGGCCGGTCCACACTTACTTTGGTGGATTAATTATTCCTAAACAATACGTTCGTCGGTCCTATCGGACCTACAAACAGGTCAGTACGTTGACCCTATGAGCATAGCCCTATATCCGAGGTGCCTCACAATCTATCATCCACACTAGTAAAAATGTCTGGGCTCCATACCATGACATCACTTCTAGCTAGAAAGAAACGCATGCACTCCCTGTAGTCACTATCCCGTTTTTGACTCATACCAGGTGTGAGGCTCGCGAATTAACGCTATACACAAAGCTATGCTACTTAAAGTCATGCTTTGATCATCATCCACAAGACTCTGCTTTTCAAAAAAAGTCTTGATCATTTGCATCTTAGCATGCCACATTGTCAATACATACCATACCATTGATTTCTGCTAATATATAACCTCTAAGCTCGTATGCCTCAGAGAAGGGTATTAAGCAAGAGAATAAATTCTCCGCCACCAAACAGATATGTATATTTAGTAGAGATCAACGAATATAACACACAATACAACGTCAGACACAATCCCTTTACAATTCCATTCTGAGTCTGAATGAAACTAGAGGCGCCTTATTCCTCGTCCCATATGACCAATAATGGAGAGAGGCCCTCGCAAATCCGGTCGATCTCCAAGTGCGTTTGGACAATAACCACTTATTACCTTGTCTTGAGATGCCTCCCAATAAAGACATCAGTAATCATCCATTCGATATGAAGATCTCCGGTCTTCAACCACCATCTTCATTGTCGACTTTTAATTTTCGTAACAGTTATTCAGAATGGGTTAAACCAGGTCTTTCAGAATAACTCGCGTATCTTATAATCAAGTGATATATAAGCACATTATACGCCTCATTCCAATCCAAAATATTCTTTATTTCAAATATTCTTGTCTTTAGCGAAAGCTTCCCATTAATTTTATTAAATATAAATTCCTTTTAAACTTATTATTTAATTTTCCTTTAAAAAAAACCATTGCAAAAATTTTTATATTATCCTTTAACAATTCTAAGCCAAATTAAGGTTTATAAAACTAGTCAGGATTATCGAGCCTTACTGAAGTAATTATTTATCATTATTCCCAATCCCAACCTATTCATCCCATAGAGGAAAACTGGTAGTACTCCATAGTTAACCCCCATCGTTTTATCGGTAAATTTAATTACCATTTCACGTTCAAATCTAATTAAAGATTTAACAATCGCATGGAGTAAAACTGGTAATACTCCATCTTGAAAATTTTCTTGAATTTGGTAAATTTAATTACCACATTCCCATTTCAATCTAATTAAAGATTCATTCTGTCTTAGTTTTAATCTTCCAAAAATCATTATTTGATGATTATTCAATTTTAGGAAATCAATCCTGTCTTTAACAAGGTTAAAAAACCAATGTTATTAAAAACAAAGTTCGCAATAAACCTAAATCAATTTCCATTAAATATGGAATCTTCGCAGAAACAGATCTATATATAATGATATAAATTTCCATATCAAACTAATAATATAAATGGAATAACGACAAAGCCTTTTAAATTCCATATATAGTAACGATCTTCCTTTACAGAAGCTCATCTCGAATATTGCAAATTCGAATTCCATTCAATTCCAATTTAATATATTAAATTGGTAACTTTACTTTGGAAAACTTCTATCAAATCTTGATTGAAAGATTCATAAATTCCAGATTCTAACTTCACTGTTAATCGGGTTTTAAGAACAAATGTTATTTAAAACATCATTCACAATGAACCCAAAACCATCTTCAATTTAATTACAATTTATAATTATAAATTGGAAATATTCATTAATCCTAGTTAAATGATTTATTATATTCTAAACTGGGTTTAAGAACAGTGTTATTGAAGACACCATTCACGACGAACCCAAAATCCCAGTTGATATTAAATACAAGGCTCTGAATAGAAATTATATCGACTTATATTCAATATCAAATTCTGAAACTAATGGGTATCGTATTAGGAATAACAATATCTGTATCTTCCAAATTCTTCAACAATATCCGTATAATCACGTAATCCAATATCGAAATATTCCGAAGATTATTTCCACTCAAATCCATTCCAACTCATATGTTGGAAAAATTTTGGTTATATTAAAACCATATAATTTCTTTCAGTTCTTTACTCAAGTTGAAAAACAACTTATTCTAATAAAAATATCTTTTTTCTTTACAAACGTGGAATATCTCATCCAAAATCTTTTCAAATCATTTATTATGATTTTACATAATTTAGTCATATTTTTAATAATTTTATTAAGGCCCTTATAGTCGGTTTCCATTGTCGGCCACCGAACTACTTCCATAACGATCTTTTCCAAAACTGATTTGGGCATCTCTTAAAAATCTAACCATTAGATTTCAAATCTCTTATTATCATTCAAAAGCTCTTTTCTGTATGAATCCAATGGTTCCGGTTTTAGGAGAATCCGATGGTCGGATCTCTCGTTACGCCAATTCAAAGTTAATGGTTGAAATTCGCGAACGGCGCGATACGTTCTACTTAAACCATTTAAATATACATAATATATATTTCGTCAATTTCCTTTTTAAAAATGTATTTTATAAATCGTTTATATATTCGTTTTAAAACGATTTCAACTTTAATTTCAATTTTAAATCAAAATTGAATATTCCATATCATTGTAATATTAAAATGATAATATATTCAAAATATCCGATTTTGAAATCCATTTACTTTTCGTATTCATTATAAAATGAATAAAATCGATTGATAAATCCATTCAAGTTAAAATAGTGTTTAACTACTTAACTCGGCTTCATATTTCAATATTTTTGTGTCCATCCAAAATCGGACATCATAATCATATTTTAATTCTTCACTGAATATTATTTTAAAATATTCGTTATTTCTGAATTGGAATCAGACTCAATCAATTACCATATAATTTTAATTTTATGGATTCCATACATAGAATGTATTCAAAAATAGTGATAAACAACTATTAAACAGTCAATTCATATCCATAGTGCAATTTACAACTGTATAAGCATTAAAATAAATAAATAACGCTCACCACAGTCTGTCAACCAATCGATTGACATTCAACTAAATATTAGGATTAATGTATGTCAAATATCATCCCAATACCCGTGTGAGGTTTTCAAACAACAACAGTCGATTCAAACTAACCATTAGTTAATAAATTTAACCAACTCTAATTCGATTCGAATTATTTTTCTACTTAACCAATTTTCACTATTAAAATTATCAATAGATATTTATAATTTAATTCCAACTACCACATTAGTGTTAACATTATTTTTAATATGTTAAACATTTCAACATCACAAACAAAATATATCGAAATCAATCAAATCATCCATGGGTTTTCAAAGAACAGTGAAGATGAGCTAACAGGCACCATACAACATTTTTGATAACTAAAACTGATAAAAATCTACATTGGAAATCTATATATTTTTAATTATAAAATAAATAACTGGACAAATATTTTAGTGAGAGAATTCTCACTTTGGTTTCCACTCCTTCAGTCTTTATTTGAGGATCGTTTTAATAAAATTAAACGAGCATTTAATTTTATCAAAAACTTCAACAGCTTCTGTTTCCGTTCTAGTTAGTTCCATGTTGTAGTGTTCGATCCCACGATTGCAACGCAACTAAAATCATTGAATTCTGACCTCGTATGAAATAGATATGATATTTTATACATTCGATTACATAATAGAATAATTATATAATTTATTAACACTAATTATATTGGGAAAAAAATCTAGGCCACTCCTTTTGCTTTCTTCCTTCTTTTTGCCTTCAGACTGATATATGAACTCAAACTCCAACCTAGGGCTCGATTTTGCCCTCACCACCGTGCGTCGGAAAATGATCGGACGTCGCCACTTGGAAGAGGCTCGCACTGCCTCCAACAGCCTGCCAGCTGGCCCCACTCGCACGCCTGCGCCGCCTTAAAAACGTGATCAAAACCCGCCACTTTGAGCCACGATTTCCCCTAAATCTTGCAACGAAATTTTATCATATCCATATGGATCTAAAGCTTTGAAGAATTTTCTTCAACATTTGTTTTGGATCCACGTTGTAATTTGCCATGGATTGAAATTTTTTTGGAAGGAGGTTTCAGAGCTTTTTAGCTCTCGATCTCGGGACCGATGGGGGATTTCTAAAGTGGATGATTAGGGTTTAGGAAATTAATATATATATATATATATATAACATTATTTAATTCGAAAATAGTTCGTTTAATCTTCGAACTCCAAATCGAACCCAACGACAGTTGTTCCCAACCAAATACCCCTATTCTGTACACAATGGGATATGTTCCGTAAGCTAATTCGAATGTTTTAATTATTTTTTATGAAAATTAAAATATAAATTAATATTATGGTCAATATTGAATTTCAACATACATTTTAAATTACCGGGGCCAAATACTGATTCCAAAAATTACGTATATCGCAATCTAGCTATGTTTTGACAATACAGTCCTAGCAAAATTAGTTTCATTGAATTTCGAGACCATTTGGAAAATGGCCTTTTTAACTGGTTTATTAAATTCAAATTAAAATTGAAAACACGTTTAAATTTACTGTGCTCGCATACTAATTCCAAAAATTATGAAATTTTAAACTTAATAATAATTTGACATTCCAGATCCAACAAAAGTGGTTTCGTCGAAAACGGAGGTCGTTTGCAAAATGGTTATTTCTAAGGGTTATATATATTAAAAATATGTATAAATTCTATAGCGACTATTCTAAATTTCAAACAGGACATAACTTTCAATTATAAGGTGAAATCTCAATTTCTTACATTCATTAGAAAAATACAGTTCAAAATATTCCAACATTTCTTGTTTCATCCAATTCTGATTTATTTTGAATTCGGTACATTCATTCAAAGTTTAAAATCGAATTTCCAAACTACCGCGCCATTACAAGTTCGTTTTGATTAAATTCTAAATTTATACGTTCTGACTTTGATTTAAATATATTTTAAAACATTAATTCTCAAAATAAATCATTTAAATTCTTAAAATCCATTAAATCAATTAAAAATAAATTTTAAATTGGTTCCAAAAGTACGGGTTGTTACAATCTTTAAGGGTAACGCATGAAGAAGGAAAAAATAGAGAAATACTGATTGTTTGAAACCCTAGAAAAAACAAGGAGCATTAGGTAGTTATCTTCGATAAAGAATATGGAATGTCTAAGGCAGTAACTTTGTGTAACAACCCGGAAAATCAGAACCAATTTAAATTTTTTATTTTAGTAATTTTAATGAATTTTGAATATTTAAAATGATTTATTTTAAATAATAACAACTAGAAATTTATTTTAAATAGAATTAGAACTTATAAATTTATTTAAATCAAGGTTAGATTATAAATATTTATTTTAATTATAAAAGGAATTGGAAATGGCGCGATAGTTTGAAAATTTGATTTCAAATTTCAATTGAATGCACAGGATTCGAAATAAACCGAATTTTAGTAAAAGCAGAAATATTTGAATCTGTTTGAAAATATCTTTCCAACGAATGTGAAAAATCCAGATTTCATAACGGGAATAAAAGTTATGTCTCGTTGAAAATTTAGAATACTAATATATAGCCCTTAAAAATAGCGATTTTGCAAATGACCTCTGTTTTCGATGTAACCACTTTGGTTGGATTCGGAATGTCAAATTATTGCTAGATTCCAGTTTTCATAATTTTTGTAATTAATATGTGAGCGTGGCAAAAGAAAACGTTTTTTGCCAATTTCATTCAAACTTGATCGACCAGAAAATGACCATTTTTCAAACGGTCTCCAAATTCGACGAAATTAGTTTTGTTAGGACCATATCATCAAAAACTAAGCTAAATATAATTTTTCTAGAATTTTTGGAGTCAGTATGTGACTTGGGTAAATTAAAATGTATGTTTAAATTTAGCATATATTGATTTATATTTTAATTTAAAGAAAAACTGATTTAAACAGTCGAATTGGCTTACGAAACATATCCCATTGTGTTCAAAATAGGGGTACTTAGCTAGGTGCAATAGTTGTTGGGTTTGATTTGGAGTCCATACGAAAATTAATTAACTATAAAAAAAATATATATATATATGTAAGTGCTCAAGTCAAAAGGTCAAAACCCTAATTCTAATACAATCCACGGTCAAACCTTTTGAGCAGCTGCTCCTTCATGATGGATGGCCGATTTTTTTCAAAACTTCTCTTCCAATTTGCAATCGATCCAAACAATGAAATTCAAAAATTTCTGATGCAAAGTTGAAATGCTAGGAGAGATCTTCATTTTGATGTCAAGTTGATCAAATTCCGCTAAGTGGTTCATCGGGATTTTCTCCCCAAGGTCGCCCACTTCGCACACGTTTTCAGGGGACTCCAGGCCACCGAGCTCGACCAATTTCCGGCTATGGCGAGGCAGCACAAGGCTGTTTCAAGTGGCATCCCCCGATCGAACTCTAGCGACCTTGATTATCATGCATGGGTGAAAGATTTGGGCGAGCCGTGGGTTTGTTTTCCTGACTTGGAAAAGAACGGGTAGAAGATTGATTAAGGGAGAACTATGAAGGGTAATTAACTTGTACTCATTTTATTTAAATTTATATAAAGCATTTATATATATATATATGTATATAATTGAAACTGTTTTCAAAATAATTAGACATTGTTTTCAAAATAATTAAACATTGAGTTTTAAAAATATGTATAATATGATTTTTATAATATATATATAGCATTGTTTTTGAAAATATAAACATACATTTTTTGAAAATATAAATATATATTGTTTTTGAAAGTATAAATATATATTGTTTTTGAAAATATACATTGTTTTTGAAAATATACATATATATTGTTTTTGAAAATATAAATATAGCAATATTTTTGAAAATAAAAATAGTATTATTTTTGAAAATAAAAATAGAACTGTTATATAAAGAAAATGTGAACTTTTATATATAAATATATAGCGATATAAAAATATGATTTTTATTCTATGTATGAAACAATTATTCGATAGTTAAAAATAAGATTTTGAACGTAGGTATGCTATATAGATTGACAATCATAGCACGACGGAGTGGAAACCAAAGGTGAGAACTCCTTCTCACTCAAACTTTTTTATAGTTAAATATATACTAGGTTGCAGACGGGGCTTAGTAGCTCTTGACACTGTCGTCAACAGACCATGGATGACTTGTTTGATTGTATTGTGTTGTGGAAATGGATTGTGATTTGAAATGTAAAATAAAATATTCATGTGATAAAAAATATTTAAATAATAAAAATATCATTTTTATTGTATAAATGAACTGTGTAAAATATTCATATGTTGAAATAAATATTCTTATGTTGAAATAAATATTCATTTACAAATCGGACGATTTGTTTATGTACACAAATTTGACTGATATTAATTGGAACGATATATTTTACACATCGCCCAACTGCACAAATAATAATCAGTGTTTGTTGTTTGAAAACCCTACACGGGTATTGGGATGATATTTGACATACACTAATCCAAATATTTAGTTGTATGTCAATTGATGGGTTGACAGGCTGTTGTAAGCGTTAATTATTTATATTTAACGCTTATGCAGTTGTGCAATGCACTTTGGATGATGGTTGACCAGGTTTGATTATTGTGGTGTACATGCGTGTATGAAATCCATGTAAATAAAATTATACGGTAATTGACTGTGTCTAATTCCAATTCGGAAGGAATGAATATTTTAAAATAACGAATATTTTAAAATGGCGAATAAATAATATATTAAAATAACTAATATTTTAAAATAATATTCAGTAATAAATCAAAATATGATTTTGATGTCCGATTTGGGATGGACACGAAAATATTTAAATATATAAAGCCGTGTTGATTAGATCAACGCCATTTTGACGTGAACGATATTTATATCGATTTTAATCATTTTTATAATGAATATCGAAAACTAAGTGATTTCAAAATCTAATGTGTTGAAAATATTATCATTTATATAGTAATGATATGAAATATTCAATTTTGATTTAAAATTGAATAAGAAGTTGAAATCGTTTTTGAAACGAATTTAAAACGATTTATAAAATACGTTTTAAATGGAAATCAATGAAATATATATAATATATATACTATATATAAAAGGGTTTGTTTTTTTACAGGTCCTTATTATGTTTTAAAATGTAAAAAAAGTCCGGCCATAAAAAGTATACGAATTACATCCCTGTTTTTGAAAATTGGATAATAAAATTCCAATTATATCCTTCGAAACTGTCAAAACCCTTGTTTATCGAATTATTGTTTCATTAATCAAATCGCATAATTAGCGCAGACGATCAATGGAAAAAATCAAAACTTTTCAGCTGATTTTTAGTTTGGTAATCTAGATCGAGTGAAAAGACCTAAAATCAGTGTCGATTATACCTTTCGTGTTAATGCCGGCGGCATCTTCTTTCTGAATTTCTGAACTTCGAATTCGTGCGATGTGAAATTCAATTTCATCGGCAATTTTTCTAGAGATTTATTTTGATTGAGCTTTTATTTATAAACTGGATCCATCCTCGTCAAGGTAATTTACACTGTATATTTTTTTTAAATTTTGTATACTGATTTCATTTTTGCAATCGATTCTTGTTTATTCATTATTCTGCATTAGTTTAATCGTCTAGTTTTATTGATGGATTGTTTAACTATTTCATAAATTTTTACTTTTATTGCTGATTGTGCAGTCGTATAAATTAATTTGTCAACATATTTCTTCATCTGTTCTGCATAAGTGTATAAAAATATGCATAATGTGAATATGAGCATATAATAATGCAACTATTGGCATAATACGTGAGTTTGGATGTATTCAGAAAAGTTTGCGTATAAGTATGCAAATTTTCTGTATATATGCATACAAATAATCATCTCTTTTGAATTTCTGTTTGTTTGTGTGCTTGTTGATTAGTTGCGTACAAGTATGAATATATTCTAAATATATGCATATTACAAGTGTTCTGGATCTATTTTTAAATAAAATATGTGCAAATATTTTGAAAATTTTCATATAAGTATGCAGATGTTACTGTTATTTGCATATAACTATGCAGCTGGCTATAGTTATATGAATATGATTTTGTAATTTTATTTGATAACTGCAGATTAGTTTGATTAATGTTTTTTTTTCAAAAGTGGTCCTGCAAATATTGGTGTATCAACTGTGACAAACTTAAGTCAGATCTTCGTGAAGTTTCTTCTTCTTGGAATAGCGTTTTATGTCATGTTGATGAAACTCAATTACGGAATCTACATGTAGAAGGAGCTTCATGATTTGTCATTAAATCAAGTGAGTATAATGTTGAAGTTCATTTTCCACTCCCTAAATTTATTGATTTACATAATAGATTTTATTCTTGTAGCATGTGGCAAATTATTCTACGTAGCTTGTAACACCCCGTAATTCTGTAACACTAGGATTCACGAATCAAGGAAGAATTAAATTTTAAAATCAAAATCAAGGGAAACGGGCTACGCCATTGCGTTCGTCTCGGAATTCTGCATGAGATAGAGTCCGAGCTTGCGTAAAACGGACTCCGTATGAGGAAGATATGGCCTCCGGAAGATTCAGCGAAGTTCAAATTTCAAAACAGGTCAGAAACGAGTTCAAATTCGAAAATCAGACCCAGATTGGGCTGGGCGGGAATTTTCCCGCCCAAAGACCCAGGTGGACTGGGTAGTCGACCTAGGGGTTGACCCCCCCCCCCCCCCGTTTTTTCCAATTTTCTGAACCTGGTTCGTTCTCCTGTATCCGGACGCTATTCTGACCAGATTCGTCCGCCTAATCCTATATAAACAGCCCTAGTCTCCTTCTCTATTCCCAATTCTTTTCTATCCTTATGCTGCCTCTGAGAAAATGTATAAATAAATAAAAATAAGAAAATAATACGAAGATCCAAGACGAGGTTATGCTGCTCAAGTTTGTCAAGAAGAGGTTCAAATCAAGATTAAAGCTTCAAGATAAGAATCAAAGGCTAGCTCAAACGGTTTCGAGCAACGTCGCACGAAACATAGCAACGCCATATTTCTATTCTAATCTAATCTCTGTAAATCAGTTATTTTTAGATTTGAACGTTTTCTCTGTTCATAACATGAAATTAAAGGAATAAAAGAATATGCCAAATCTCTTTATTTGAATCTGTGCCTATATCTTTGGACCTAATTAAGAACTGTTATGATTCGATGACCAGTTAGGCCTTGCCTATGACTATGAACATTGCCTATGACTATGAACATTGCCTATGACTATGAACATTGCCTATGTCTATGAACGTTGCCTATGATTGTGACTGTGACTATGAGAATTATTTCCTTGACTATGAATACAAGCCTATGCCTTTGATTAGGAAGCATAAACTATTACCTATGACATAAATTGGACAACTATGATTAAACACCTATGATTCATGACTAGGAAAATGTTGCTTAAGTTTTGTGACTGAGAAATTGGGTCTAAACCCGATTATCTATTCTGTCTATTCTTGGTTTTCTTTGGTTTTAGATCTTGGGAATTTACCTATTAAGTTAGGTCTACCCATGTTTATCTATTCTGTCTATTCTTGGTTTTCTTTGGTTTCAGACCTTGGGAATTTACCTATTGAGTTAGGTCTACCCATGTTCTTGAACCTATACTATTCAACCCTTTTCATGTCGTAATATTACCATGCCTGTGAATTGTCATCTTAGGCCAGTTATTATGCCTGTCTTTTTCATAGCATCTTTGGTTCATTCCCTATTTTCTACGAATCTGGATTTATCTATAATCTAGATTGAATCACGATTATACGAACGGTGGGAATACGATTTGGGCAAAATATGAAATTTACTAAAACGTAGTTTTTAACTTGGAAATTGGCATAGATTGGGAACATGTATTAGGGCATGTTTATAAGAATGCAAATTGGGTAAATTTGACATGAATTTTAGGATGTGTAATTTGAATCTAGTATCGACTTGTAAATCTAGCATTTACATGAATTATGAACTAGAATGATAAGTCTAGTTTGACATGAACTGTAATTAGAATGTTAAACCAGAATTAGATTAGCTAATTTGGCATGATAAGTATATTGGTATAAATTTGAAATTGGCCATAATTGGGAGTAATTGTCAGGATTAGCAAAATCATGGTTAGTGACACTTAATTTGGTATAGTTTACATACCAAAAAGCATAAATATGATATAGAGGGGAAAATGGGCCATAAGAATGAATGTTGACAATTTACATTAAAAGAGTAATTAGGAAATAAGTAAATTAGGAATAATTTACTTATAGAGTTTGTCCTAAATGAGAAAATGTAAATTTAGACAAATTAAAGGTTTATTAACGACATCTCTTTTAATAATACACCAGAAAGTTCTAGGGTGACAGAGAGGATAGTGTCTAGGCTTGGGTTTGGAAAATACAAGTTTCCTGCTCTCCCTGGCTATCCCTAACTGATCCGACGGACGGGATGGTTACTTTCAAAACCTGATTTGAAAATTAATCAAAACCCTTTGAACTTAGAAAACACGAATATGCCTAACCCGAGGTTAGACTGAGTTGCGATGTAAACCTGCCTGGAACCAACTGGCATATCCAGTATTCGCAACAATATCTGTCTAATGTGAGTGGTCGTGGCTTTAATTTATTTAGTTAAAGCTAGAACAAGAATGGTAGGGTTAAGTTAACTAAGACACTTAATCGATTCAACATGATAACCAGACCGGTGGGTGGGGTTAGGTTCATACAGACACTTAACACAGTTAAGCTAGAATGGGAGGGTTAAGTCCATAGGAACACTTAACCAAACTGACACAGTTAAGCTAGAATGGGAGGGCTAAGTCTATAAAGACACTTAACCAAACTCATCGTAACAAGACAAGATTTGTAGGGGTTAAGTAACTAAGAAAACACTTAGCCAAATTAACATGTTAACTAGACTAGAAGGTGGGGTTAAGTAAAGTTAATACACTTAGCCAAATTAACATGTTAACTAGACTAGAGGTTGGGGTTAAGTAAAATCTAATACACTTAGCCAATTTGATATGTTAGCTGGGCTAGACCATAGGGTTAAGTAAACTTGAACACTTAACCATCAGATTGTGATAAATGAATGGGGTTAAGTCTAAGACATGAAGGGATAATACTTAACCATTAATAACAGGTTAGTTAAAACAGACGGGCAAGGTTAAGTTAAAAAGGAACACTTAACCAGTACAGGATGAATGGGTAGGGTTAAGTAATAAGAAATACTTAACCAATATAACTTGGTTTGTGGTAAGGTTAAGTCAACATGAGTTATTGAATACACTTAACCAGTTTATCAGGATAAATGGAGAGGGTTAAGTTAGCTTGAATTGACTAAGGACACTTAACCAATCCAAATTGGCGAGAAAGAGAACTAAGTAGTAAACCTTAGTTAAAAGGAGCTAAGTAGTAAACTGTAACGACCCGGATTTTCGGCGACTTTGGTTATCGACATAAGCTCGATGTCGATAACCAAAACATCGAAAAATCCCGGTAATTAATGAAAGAAATTAGAAGGTGAGAATAGATAAGATAGAAACTTATAATAGAAGAAGAAGAAGAACACAACATCAGAGTAACACGAACCGTACAGCGGAATGAATAACATATAATAGATAACATAACTTTGAAATATAACAATTATGTATACAATATCACTTATCAGAGTACAACACTTACAACACAGCGGAAATAACTATATCTATATGATCCAGAAGCCTCCTGCTCCAGCTCTTCAAGTATATCTGTAAATCCCGACTACTTGACTGCCCGTACAAATTTAGGCACCCAAGAGTTTAGGGAAAACAACAAAGTAAACTCTGGGTCAGTCATGGGACTGGTGTGAGTAAAACAGTTTAAACAGGTATATGAACAAGTAACGATATCTCATAAGACCACGCCGCAGAACGGAACGGGTTTTTCCCTTAGTTGAATCCAAAATATCTTTATATCAAAAACCTTTTGATATTATAGTAATGTCTATGTACAAATAGATATCAACTAGCAGAAACGCTTTCATCTCACGTTCTACATATATAGTATACAATCAAAATCGCAAGCACGTATTGGATAATGGATTTCCAACTATGACAAGGTATGGAACCACCTTCCGATCAGTGTACTCTAGGAACGATACACTGGAGTTCAACAAGAACATCTTGTAACTCAGCCACACATGACCGACCACTCATTTTGCTTGAGTGTTTCGAATGTGTATCACCAACGGTTGGGATCAGCAACCGTTCCCGTATATATATGGGACAGCATTGATAGATTTAAGAAACAAATGAATATTCTCTAGATAGGTGATTATACACCCTACTTCGGTGCGACTGACTTAG
Organism: Allium sativum; assembly: GCA_030737875.1. Taxonomy (NCBI): domain Eukaryota; kingdom Viridiplantae; phylum Streptophyta; class Magnoliopsida; order Asparagales; family Amaryllidaceae; genus Allium; species Allium sativum. The sequence continues at coordinate 259,035,007 of CM060909.1, read as the reverse complement.
CCATGCTGCCTGCCCGATTTCTGTCATTTACCGGATGATGAGGCTAGAAGTTACGCGTTATCATCCCATCAGATTCACTTTGAATGTCACATTGTCAGATCCATTGAAAATCACTAATTGACGTCTACATCCCTACATTACGTGTCAGCTAAAAGAAGTTTCCTTCTTCTCTTCCACTCTTGGTACGGTTGGAGAAATCAATATACGTGACCTTTCTGGAAATACTCTGTCAGACATTCATCAACACAAGTCATCCTCATTCACTTAGAATGTCACATAGTCATACCCGCCAAATCAAAAATTGATTTATCCAAAAGCACGGGTATACAGCTTAGAGAAACGAATTCCTCCGCCACCAATCGTGAATACATTTGAACAGATCAACTTACGCGATCCATTGGATATACTCTGTCAGACCTTCGTCCATACAAGTTGTCCTGGGACTGGACAAACCGAAGGCACTATTCAGTATATCCATCTTAGTCACTGTTATCTAAGACTTATACAACAGCCCTTGCATTTTACTCCGTCTTCAATTATCTTTGGCATATATGATTCGCAACGCTTATGCCAATACAGAGTGGTTCCTTGGATAATAATCCAACCGGTCTCTCCATATTAACAATGTTAAAATGGTCAAAACTTTGATAGTCTATGAGTTAACTATCAAAGAAAAACAAGTATGCAAACAACAATATTACTTCCAGGTGGAAATAATATCAATCAAACATCATTTAACTCTTATCTCATTAGTTCATTAATTTACTTATCTTCTGTTTCCATATATTCAAAATTCTTATTTTCTTTTATCAGAAAGCGTTTCTGATTCTCGTTTTGGAAAACATTTCCAAAACTCCTTTATGATCAAACCCTACCATTTCTTAGTCAAGAAGGAAGTCACTCAAGTTGGGGTATAATTACCTCTCAAACCTTAACTGAACAACGTTATAACTTCGAAATGGTCAAAGTTTATCTTTTAATCTTTAACAACTTCTTTACGCCTTTCTCGGATTCAATTTTACGAATCCACTTCTATATTTAAAACATTGGTTATAAAGATAACGTTATAATCCCTACTTTCGAATTATCTAACTTATATTATAACTTCTATTCTTATTAGTGAATAATTATCCTAACACTTATTTATTTATAAATAAATAAATCTCTATTTGATTAACTCTTCTTCGAATAACCTATATTCGATTAACTCCTTCCTTTCGAATATACTATATTTGATTACTCCTTCTCGAATAAACGATATTCGATAATCTCTCTTCGAATAACTAATATTTGATAACTCTTCCTTTTCAAATATCTCATATCTGAAAATCTCACTTTTGTATAAACTATATTCGATAATCTCTTTTCGAATAACTCTAATTCGATAAATCTCACTTCGATCAAACTAAAATCGATAACTCCTTTCGATGATACTAACATCGATAACTCCTTTCGATGAAACTAACATCGATTAATTTAACTCGACGAACTTAACTCGACTAACTCTACTAACTTTACTTGACTTGACTAACTCGACTTACTTGGTTCGACCAATTCGATTTGATTAACCTAGGCTCGACTAACTTGGTTTTATTTAACTCAACTTGATTAACTCCTATCGAATAACTAATATTTGATTTAACTCCTTTCGTTTGACTCTAGATCGCAACAATCACAAATGGTTACACCTGATTCCCTCAGGAAACATCCGACCGCCTTAGGCTATTTACAGCCCTGCGAATTACGTTAGCAGTCGTACGAGATGGCAACTTACCCTGAATACTATGTTTGACTAACTCTGTCTCAAATAACTATATTTGATTAACTCTAGTTCGTTTTAACTCTAATCGATTAACTCTAACTGAGTAACTCTAACTGAACTGGTTAACTCTAACTGATTAACTCTAACTGGTTAACTCCAACTGATTAACTCTAACTGGTTAACTCTAACTGGTTAACTCTAACTGGTTAACTCTTACTGATTAACTTGACTGACTTAACCCAACTGGTTAACTCGACTTATTTAACCCAACTGGTTAACTCTACTGCACTGGTTAACTTTACTGGACTGGTTAACTCTAACTGAACTGGTTAACCCTACTAGACTGGTTAACTCTACTGGACAGGTTAACTCTACTGGACTGGTTAACTCTACTGGACTAGTTAACTCTAACTGGTTATTCATTTCGTTCCTTTTAACAACGTTTATTCATTTTTAAAGATTTACTTTTGGTAACGGTTCTTCACTTTAAAAATGATTTTTCCCTTTTCAATTTGCCTATATTTATTTCATATAAATATTCCCTTTATAACTTTATTTATTTCCTACATAAATATTTCCTTTTAACTCTTTATTTATTTTCACAAGTATTTCCTTTATATTTGGTTTCCACAAATATTTCCCTTATATTTGGTTTTCACAAATATTCCTTTTATATATTCTAACTCCTTAAATTTCCGGGAAAATTCGCCATAACCTCCTTTGTATCCGGAGTATCGGGAAAATCCCCAAACCCGCCACACAGAACTTTCCACTCAAAGAAAATGTTTTGAAATTGTTTTCTTTTTCTATATATCTCCTATTTATAAATATTCCAATTTATAAATATTTCTTATTTATAAATATTCGAATTTATAAATATCTCTTATTTATAAATATTCCAGTTTATAAATATTCTGTTTTCAATATCACTTTGAAAATCCCCTTATCAACATCCCGTATGTTATGGTATTCAATCAGATCAAATCATGATGTTCAATATCGTCCAAGCACATATAATTGACCATGGATTCTATATCACAATATATGAATCAAAACAGTATTATAAATATTGAGGAACCCAGTTAGGTCCCTCCAACCTGTTTCCCTGCATCCACAGATGTTATACAGTAAAATCAACATCACTTTCAGTTCAGTACTGATTATTCTGATAACAGCATCAATATATAAGTATTTAAAGGTTTATATATATATACTTACCACTAACTGACTAGCAGTTCAATCAAACAATCAACACACAGTCAAACAGACAATTTATAACAGTTATAAGAATACAATGTAATAATAGAACTGTTCAGAGTTGGTGAATTTTACTCACTTTGGCAGATCATCGTTAAAGAACGATAAATTGTTATTTGATTTGAATCAAACAATTTATTTCGCCGTATTTTCAAACTAGCTCCAATCCACTTCTAGTCAGTTCCATTGTGAAGCTCTCGTCCATACGATTCTAACGGATCTTATTTCGTCAGATTCCGATAACATATGACAAAGATATGCATTTTTAAAGATTAATATGCATTAAATTTAAACTAACTAAATATTTATCAATTAAATGGGCCTCACCCACATTCTCAGCCCAAGTCAACAAGAACCCGAACCCATCTACTCTTTCTTCCCCGATACTTCATCTGGAACCTGCTCCGATTAGAACGCCATCCCCAAAACTTAAGAAAATCGAAGTTCCTCTATTACTCAATTAAAAATCACAACAATATTACCAATATTCCTCTCATCTTCCACTCTCTCTCCTCCTACCACTCAACCCCAATTTGATATGACCAGTGCGATTTCGTTCGACAGCCCGACTTCCCGTTCACAGTACACGGGCGACAACTTCCATCACCAGGATCGCCAAAAACATCACACAAGATGCGGTTTTCCTTAGTGAATCCAAATCCGACTTCCATTCCTCACAATAAAGCTTCAGTTCTTCGATTTTCTTAACCCTAGCCGACTATAGTGTTCAGGCAGCGAACCCCTTAGTATTTGAACTCCACCAAACGCGTATCAAGTTGAAGGAGATTGCTTCACGAGTGCGAATCTATGTACAAAATGATTTATACGATTTTGTTTCGATTGTTTTTGATTTTTAAGTGGTTTCCATTTTACTGTAAAAATGAAAACGAGAGCGGCGGATAATTTCTGGCCTAGAAAAGTGAAGTGAGGGTTTAGAAAGTGTTAAGTTCTATTTATAGGAGATTTAGATATTTTTAGATATTTTGGTCGGATGGAATATTCCCGGCATATACTCATTTCTATATCCATTTTGCCTTTCTAAAAATTCTCGTGATTACATACGATACCCAAAAATCACGAAACTAGACATGCAGCTACAGTTCGACATTACGGTCCCAACGAAACTGGTTTCGTCGAATTCCGACTCCGTTTGCTCACATAGCATATTTTTAACTGTCAAAATACTGACTGTTTCTCACTCTAAAAATCCGTACGGCCACACAGTGACTCTAAAAATCACGAAACTGGAAATCTAACAACTATTTGATATTGCGGATCCAACAAAACTGGTTTCGTCGAATTCCGACTTCGTTTGCAAAACCGGCTATTTTTAAAGCTCTGGATGACCCATTTAAATATATAAATATATTTAAATATAATTAAATTAAATATAAATAAATTTATATTATCGTATATCTTCACATATGATATCGTACAGCTCCAGAATATCATGTCAGAATTTACAGTTTGATATTTAATATTTTAGATTTATCAATATTCAGTTTATATCGAAAATCCTTTTATAACGTAAATAAAGCGTCGCAAATTATAAAGGAATTCCACAGCGACTTTTCTGAAATTTGATTTGGACATAAATCAAAATCTACACGACGAATTCCCGATTTTTCTCTTCCACCAGAAAGATATACTCCACCAGCTCCAAACGTTTCTTGTTTCACAGAAATCCGGCTTAAAACGAATCCTGTACATTCAGTTGAAGTTCAAATCGCCAAATCGCGAACTGCAGCGCCATTTCAGGCTCGATTTTAATTATAATATAATTATACGTTCAAACTGACGTCGATTGAATATATTCGTCAATATAATTTAACTCTAAGCTGAATTAAATCTAAGGGACGACCCCGTTCACAGAATATTGTGATTCCCAATATTTTTGATTATTTCTTAATTAAATATATTATTTAATTTAATTAAATATTCCATATTATTTAATTAAACCTCTATTTAATTCACTACATCACGATATATACAATTAAATAAATTAATTATAATACCCCTGACAATGCAGGTCATTACATAAACCTTAGTTAAGAAAACAACGATTCCGGAAACTAAGTGGTAAACCTTAGCTAGTAGAACTAAGTAGTAATTTTTAGTATAACACGGGATGGAGCGAACGTCCGTGTGATTAAAACGAAGGCTCCAACGAATTGGGTTATGAAGCCCGAGGCTTCGAGGGGACGTGAGGGTACTCTTTGTAACAACCCGAAAATCTGGGCCAGTTTAAAAATTTTATTTTGGCAATTTTAGTGAATTTTGATTATTTAAAATAAATTATTTTAAATAAAATCGACGAGAAATTTATTTTGAATATAATTAGAACGTATATATTATATATGTCGTCGTTAGAATATAAATAATTATATATAATTATAAATAAAATTGAAAATGGCGCGGTAGTTCGATAATTCGATTTCAAACTTCAATTGAATGTACCGGGTGCAAAACAATCCGGATTTTAGAGAAACCAAAAACATTAGGATCTAATTGATGATATCTTTCCAACGAATCCGAAAAATCAAGATTTCATAGCGGGAATCAAAAGATAAGTCCAGTTGAAAATTCTGAATAGTCGCTATAGAATTCAGGCCCTTAAAAATGGAAATTTTGCAAATGACCTCGGATTTCGACGAAACCAGTTTTGTTGGGTCCGTGGTGTCAGATTATTGCTAGATTCCAAATTTCATAATTTTTCAAATCAATATGTGAGCGTGGCAAAGGAAAACGCGTTTGACCAGTTTTAGTTGATTTTAATCGACTGGAAATTGGCCATTTTTCCAACGATCTCGGAATTCGACGAAACTAGTTTTGTTAGGACCGTATAGTCAATACGAAGCTAGAAAATATTTTTCAGGAATTTTTCTAGTTAGTATGTGATCCCGGTAATTTGAAATGTACGTTTAAAATTCAATATAGCGATTTAAATGTAAATTTAACGGAAACTGATCGAAGCGATCGAATCAGCCTACGATATATATCCCATTGTGTTCGGAATGGGGGTAATACGCTATGGACGACAGGCGGTGGGCCTCGTTTAGAGGTCGTATGGAAAAAGTCAACATTTTAGAAAAAAAATAATTAAATAAAATTTTAAAACCCTCTTCCCCTTTTATTACCTCTGGCCCCCCCACGTTCATTCTGATAATCGAAATAATAATAAAAAAAAAACCGAAGCAACGGAGGCGCGCACCCCTCCCGCAACCGACGACGTCGAAGGCCACCACCCACGGCCAGGCGCCTCCCCCAATTCGAAGCTCCTTCGCCCCCTTTCTCCGATGAACCACGAAGCCCCAGAAACCCTAACCTGAGGTTGTCGCGCCGCCCAGATCCACGGCCACCACCTCCTCGCGTGCCACCGAGCTAAGGCGAAGCTCCCCCAGTCGCGAATCCGGTGATGAAGCCCCCTCTGCGGCGCCCGACGATGAGGCGCTCCCCTTCGATTTCTACAGTAAGGCTACTAACATTCCTGTTTATAAATTTCGATTTTTATTATATAGAAGTATAGATTTTTTTTATTTATTTATGGTGATAAAAAATATATATTTATAAAGATAAAGTTATGATCTATATATATGCTAATAAAAAAAGAGAATAAAGATCAAATTTTTATGATGTTAAAGAAGAGATTTTTAAAGTATTAAAAATATGATTTTTATATTTTTAAAGTATTAAAAATATGATTTTTATATTTTTAAAGTATCAAAAATATAATCTTTAGTATATAGAAGATGTAAAAATTTGATTTTTACTTATGTAGTGGATTAAAAATATAATTTTTACATGATAGGAATATTAAAAATAGCATCTCTATATGTGTAGCAAAATAAAGATTGATTTTGAAAAGACGATATTTTTAGATATGTAAAGTTGAAAACTTTAAATTGAAAAGTTGAAATCTTTATTTTTATAAAGGAGAAATCTTTATTTTTTATAAAGTTGAAATCTTTATTTTTATAAAGTTGAAATCTATATTTTTTATAAAGTTGAAATCTTTATTTTTATAAAGTTGAAATCTATATTTTTATAAAGTTGAAATCTTTATTTTTATAAAGGCGAAATTTTTATTTTTATAAAGTTGAAATCTTTATTTTTATAAAGGCGAAATCTATATTTTTATAAAGGCGAAATCTTTATTTTTGAAAAGGCGGAAACTTTATATAGGGAATAGCGTGATAAAATAGAATTTTTATCCATATAGCGTCAAAGTAAAAATTCGATTTTTATATATGGAATAGCGAAGTAAAAATATGATTTTTATATATGTAGTGGCTACGGGCAACGAAGTTGACAAAGATGAGATAACGATGAAGATTTTTATCAAAGAAGAGTCTAGATGATTGGATAGCTTTCGGTGAGAATTTCTCACCTTTCAATTTCATTTTCTAGTTATATATACATACTAGGATGCAGACGGTGCTTAGTAGCACCCGACACAATCGTCCACAGACCATGGACTTGTTTGTTTGATTGCAAAAATTAGTTAGATTATTTGATTGGATTGAAAGGTTTGGTGATTTTGATTGATGTGTGAATGGCGTGGGCCTTCACTAGACCGGGGATAAGGCTAGGCCTCATCCCGTTTCTAGTATCGTACCGTTATGCCGCCGAAATTTTCTAAAATAAGTTAGAAGAATAAAAATATCATTTTATTTAAAGAATGAACTGAATAGAAATTCATATGTTAAAATAAAATGTTTTATCGTTAAAAATATAATTTTTAACGTGAATGTGAATAAATAAATATTCATTTACAAACCGGACGGTTTGTTTATGTACACCTATTTGAAGGACATTGATTGGGACGATAAATTTTACACATCGCCCAACTGCACAAATAAAATCTGTGTTTGATTGTTTGAAACCCCATGCGGGTGTTGGGATGAAATTTGAAGTTCACTCATCCTGATTGATTAAATATGTCGATCGATTGATTGACAAGCTGTTATAAGCGTTGAATATCCATATTTGATGCTTATGCAGTGTAGTGCACTTTGGTTGATGGTTGATTCTTTTCAATACTATTATATGCGTGTGATGTATGAAAATCCATATAATTAACATTATATGGTGATTGATTGGGCCTCATTCCAATTTAGAAATTAAAGAATATTATAAAATAAAGGTTCATGTGTTGACTGTACTCATCCGTTGAGATTAGTCATGTGTTGAACGGAATATTTTAATAATAAATTTTATATCTTTATCACTATAAAATAAAGGTTCATGTGTTGACTGTACTCATTCGTTGAGATTAGTCATGTGTTGAACGAAATATTTTAATAATAAAATTTACATCTTTATCAATATAAAATAAAGGTTCATGTGTTGATTGTACTCATCCGTGAGATTAGTCATGTGTTGAACGAAATAATTAAACAAAAATAGTCACACGTGGATAGTACTCATTCGTTGAGATTAGTCGTGTGTTGACAAAAATAAATATTCATTTGTTGAATAAAATAAAGGAATATATGAAGCCGTGTTGATTAAATTGACGCCATTTTGACGTGAACGATATGAATTGAATTGAAAACGATTTCGAAATGAATTGAATTGAAAACTATTTCGAAATGAAATGAATTGAAAACGATTTCGAAATGAAATGAATTGAAAACGATTTCGAAATGAATTGAATTGAAAACGATTTCGAAATGAAATGAATTGAAAACGATTTCGAAATGAATTGAAAACGATTTCGCAATGAATTGAATTGAAAACTATTTCGAAATGAATTGAATTGAAAACTATTTCGAAATGAAATGAATTGAAAACGATTTCGAAATGAATTGAATTGAAAACGATTTCGAAATGAAATGAATTGAAAACGATTTCGAAATGAAATGAATTGAAAACGATTTCGAAATGAATTGAATTGAAAACGATTTCGAAATGAATTGAATTGAAAACTATTTCGAAATGAAATGAATTGAAAACGATTTCGAAATGAAATGAATTGAAAACGATTTCGAAATGAAATGAATTGAAAACGATTTCGAAATGAAATGAATTGAAAACGAGTTCGAAATGAAATGAATTGAAAACGATTTCGAATTGAATTAAATAGAAAACGGATTTGAATTAAATTGAATTCAATTGAAAACGAATTGAAATAGAATCGAAATCGATTTGAATTGAAATCAAATAGAAGTGAATGTAGAAAGAATTTATAAGGGAAAATTCAATTTTAATTTGAATTTGAATTAAAGGTTGAAATTGTCTCTAAAACAAATTTGAAATGACTTATAAAATTCATTTTAAAAAGGTAATCGACGATATATATATATATATATATATATATATATATTATATATAATGGGCTGAATAGAACGCGCCGCGCCGCGGCAATTCGTGAATTTCTACCATTTATTTCAAACGGACATTACGGGAGATCCGACCGTCGGATTCTCCTAAAACCAGAACCGTTGGGTTCGTATCGAAAAGAGCTTTCTAACGAATATTAGAAATTTGAAATCTAACGGTTGGATTTGGAGATACGTCCAAATCAAATTTGAAAAAGGTCGCTGTAAGTGCAGTTCGATGGCCATTGATGGAAATCGACTGTACGGGCCTTGATAAAATTATTAAAAATATCAATAATTTGTGTAAAATCATTAGAAATGATTTGGGAAAATTTGGGATGAAAAACTCCATATTTGAAAAGATAAAAATAGATTTTTATCAAAATGAACTAGTTTGAACTAAATTTAAAACCCGATTTGTTTTTAAATAAATAAATTAGATTTAAAAAGGGGTTTTAAATAATCGGAATTCCTAATATATTTGAATTAAATTAAACCAGAATTGATTCATGGGTTTATCGTGAACTGTATTTTAAATAACACTAGTTCTTTAACCCGATAATAAATAGAATGTGATTTGGGTTTGTCGTGAACAGTGTTTTAAATAACACCTAGTTCTTTAACCCAGTAAAAGGAGTTTTAATGAATCTGCAATTAGATTGAAATGGGGAATTGATAATTTAAATTATCAACTTTAGAAAATGAGCGAGAATGGAGTATCACCAGTTTTGCTCCAAAGCGATAGTTAAATCTTTAATTAGATTTGAACGTGAAATGGTAATTAATTTTACCGATAACACTGTGGTGTTAGATATGGAGTATTACCAGTTTTGCTTCATGGGATGAATAGGTTGGGATTGGGAAATAAAATAAATAATTACTTCGGTGTGGTTCGCTAATCTCGACTAGTTTGGAAAACCATAATTTGGTTTGAAATGACATCCAAAGGAAGATCAAAGGATAAATTTTAAAGAATTTATCTTGGATAAAATTAATGGGAACCTTTCCCTAAGAATTGAAATTTAGAAACTAGCTGTAGGTTAGCTGAAACGACCCGAACTTCCCCGTGAAGGAAAGCGCGGATAGAATTGAGGACAAGACAAAATAGAACGCATACAGAAGAACATTTCATTGTTATTACAACAATTGAATTTCTATTCAGTTCATTTATTCAATAAAATGCTATTTTTATTTTTCTAACATATTTTAGAAAATTTCGGCGGCATAACGACACGATACTAGAAACGGGACGAGGCCTAGCCTTATCCCCGGTCTAGTGAAGGCCCACGCCATTCACACATCAATCAAATCAATTTCAATTCACCCAATAATTCAATTCAAATCAAATAATCTACCCAACTACACAACCAAACAATTTAACAAACAAGCCATCCATGGTCTGTGGATGACGGGTGTCGGGTGCTACTAAACACCGTCTACATCCTAGTATATATATAACTAGAAAAAGAATTTTGAGTGAGAAGTTCTCACCGATAGCTATCCAATCATCTTGACTCTTCTTTTATAAAAAAAATCTTGTCGTTCTCGCCTTTTCTTCTTCTTTGTTGCCCCTAGCCACTACATATATAAAAATCACACATTTTTATATTTTGATTCTTTTAAAATAAAAAAACACATTTTTATTTATTCACTTTCAATCTAAAAGTCATATTTTTATAATCACTTCATATATTTAAAAATCGAATTTTTACTATGCTATTCAATATATAAAAAATCATATTTCCTTACCGCTGATATATAGATAAAAATTCTATTTTTATAACGCTATTCTCTATATAAAGATTTCGCCTTTTTAAATTTAAAGATTTCACCTTTTCTAATTTAAAGATTTCCCCTTTTCTAATTTAAAGATTTCGCCTTTTCTAATTTAAAGATTTCGCCTTTTCAAATTTAAAGATTTCGCCTTTTCAAATTTAAAGATTTCACCTTTTTAAATTTAAAGATTTCGCCTTTTTAAATTTAAAGATTTCGCCTTTTTAAATTTAAAGATTTCGCCTTTTTAAATTTAAAGATTTCGCCTTTTTAAATTTAAAGATTTCGCCTTTTTAAATTTAAAGATTTCGCCTTTTTAAATTTAAAGATTTCGCCTTTTTAAATTTAAAGATTTCGCCTTTTTTAATTTAAAGATTTCGCCTTTTTAAATTTAAAGATTTCACCTTTTTAAATTTAAAGATTTCGCCTTTTTAAATTTAAAGATTTCGCCTTTTTAAATTTAAAGATTTCGCCTTTTTAAATTTAAAGATTTCACCTTTTTAAATTTAATCTTTAATTCTTTAAAAAATATAAAAATCATATCTTACTTCTTCTACTTCATAAAATTCCGTCTATTCTATTTAAAGTTCAAATCATTTTCTATTTTAAAGTTCAAAATAAAATCAGTTTTTAAACCTCTTTTAAAAATCAGTTTTTAAATCCCTGTTTAAAAATCGGTTTTCTAAATCCCTTTTTTTTTAAAAAATAATCAGTTTTCTAAATCCTGTATATAAAATAAAATAAATAACATAAATAAATAAAAAAAAAAAGAAAAAAAAAGACTTACAGAGAGGGGGCGGGGTGCTTGCCGCGGTGGCTCGCAAGGGGGGGGGGCTCGACGTTTGGCGGCGGTGGATAGGGCTGGAGGTCAGGGTCTCGGTGGTCAACGCGGTGGAGGGTTTTGGGGTTGCGGTGGATCGGAGGGCGCGAGGTGGAGGCTGGAGGAGGAGATGCGGTGGGGGCGCCTCGGCGTGGTGGTCGGCGTCGAGACCGACGACGGGGCGGGGCTCCGCCCCCCTTTTTTTTTCTTTCCTTTTCTTTGTGAACGGGGGGGGGGGGGGGCAGAACGGTTAAAGGGGGAGAGGGTTTTTTTTATTATTATTTTATTATTTTTAAAAGTTGACTTTTACATACGTCATCTAAACGAGGCCCACCACCTGTCGTCCATAGCATTTAACCCCCATTCCGAACACAATGGGATATGTATCGCATGCTGATTTGATCGTTTCGATCAGTTTCCTTTGAATTTACATTTAAATCACTATATTGAATTTTAAACGTACATTTCAAATCACTGGGGTCACATACTAACTCTATAAATTCCATAAAAATATTTTCTAGCTTCGAATTGACGATACGGTCCTAACAAAACCAGTTTCGTCGAATTCTGAGACCGTAAGAAAAATGGCCAATTTCCAGTCGATTAAAATCAACTGAAATGGTCAAAACACGTTTTCATTCGCCACGCTCACATATTGATTCGAAAAATTATGAAATTTGAAACCTAGCAATAATTCGACATCACGGACCCAACAAAAGTGGTTTCTTCGAAATCCGAGGTCATTTGCAAAATGTCCATTTTTAAGGGCCTGAATTCCATAACGACTATTCAGAATTTTCAACTGGACATATCTTTTGATTCCCGATATGAAATCTTGATTTGTCGGATTCGTTGGAAAGATATTATCAATTAGATCCTAATGTTTTTGGTTTCACTAAAATCCGGATTGTTTTGCACTCGGTACATTCAATTGAAGTTTGAAATCGAATTATCGAACTACCGCGCCATTTTCAATTCTATTTATAATTATATATAAATATTTATATTCTAACGACGACGCGTATATAATATATACGTTCTAATTATATTCAAAATAAATTTCTCGTCGATATTATTTAAAATAATTCATTTTCAATAATCAAAATTCACTAAAATTGCCAAAATAAAAATTTTAAACTGGCCCAAATTTTGCGGGTTATTACAATCTCCCCCACTTAAAACTTTTCGTCCCCGAAAAGGAACAAAGTCGAAAGTGGTTTGATTATTCAACACTATGTTCGATCTGGCTTCCATTCTCCAACTTTTCAGTTTCTGAGAATTTTCAAATTTTAAAAAATTTGGCTAACACCCTAAATTTTCGAAAAATTTCGCCATAACCTCCCCTGCACCGGGAGCATCGGGGAATTTCAAATAGCTTCCCCGGTCCTTCAGATCTCAAAAAGAAAAAGAAAAAGCCAATCGGCTAGCCAATAGGCTCATAAAATCATCATCACCCAAACAAAACAGTAAATTATGTAGTAAACATGTACCTATTTGTCGGGCAAACAAATTTTATTCTCTGCTCTAGCCTCCTTGCTATGACCTGTTCAATGTAAGTATATGTATATGCAAACAAATGCGACCAATTATCAATACAAATCAATATTTGGTTCAATTAGGCTAAATGGATAAAAATTAGCAAACAAATAAACAAGCAACTCAAACATCAATCAATTAGTGAATTAGAGTTTCAAATTCATAAATTTTGATACATATACAAAAATCATGTTTTTGATGCCAATTCACAACAATGTGTTCTAACTATATAAGTTTTGGTTCTCACACCAGTCTAATGGAAATATATAGAAATCATACCTTCGAAACACGAACATAAATTCTGATGATGATATATCAATCATCAGAACCATCTCCGGGTGTCTAGAATGTGATTCTATATCTGCCCAGTATATTAAAACTTCGAATATACGTTCATGACGCGTATACGCGAAATCTATATATACTTGATTGTCCATATTCAACATAAATAAATAATCAAATACGTATAAAGCGATTTAAATTTCAAAACAAAATTGTTTTCTTTTGAAAAATATACTCGTCACACTCGTTCTAGGACACTACTGATCCTATCTCTAACGAGTCATTCTAATTGGATATTACTAATCCAATATCTGATGAATTCTTTCGTATGGTTCTAATGTGTCTTGTTCTCGAGCTCTGTAAACCAAAGCTCTGATACCAAACTGAAACGACCCGAACTTCCCCGTGAAGGAAAGCGCGGATAGAATTGAGGACAAGACAAAATAGAACGCATACAGAAGAACATTTCATTGTTATTACAACAATTGAATTTCTATTCAGTTCATTTATTCAATAAAATGCTATTTTTATTTTTCTAACATATTTTAGAAAATTTCGGCGGCATAACGACACGATACTAGAAACGGGACGAGGCCTAGCCTTATCCCCGGTCTAGTGAAGGCCCACGCCATTCACACATCAATCAAATCAATTTCAATTCACCCAATAATTCAATTCAAATCAAATAATCTACCCAACTACACAACCAAACAATTTAACAAACAAGCCATCCACGGTCTGTGGATGACGGGTGTCGGGTGCTACTAAACACCGTCTACATCCTAGTATATATATAACTAGAAAAAGAATTTTGAGTGAGAACTTCTCACCGATAGGTATCCAATCATCTTGACTCTTCTTTTATAAAAAAAAATCTTGTCGTTCTCGCCTTTTCTTCTTCTTTGTTGCCCCTAGCCACTACATATATAAAAATCACACATTTTTATATTTTGATTCTTTTAAAATAAAAAAACACATTTTTATTTATTCACTTTCAATCTAAAAGTCATATTTTTATAATCACTTCATATATTTAAAAATCGAATTTTTACTATGCTATTCAATATATAAAAAATCATATTTCCTTACCGCTGATATATAGATAAAAATTCTATTTTTATAACGCTATTCTCTATATAAAGATTTCGCCTTTTTAAATTTAAAGATTTCACCTTTTCTAATTTAAAGATTTCACCTTTTCTAATTTAAAGATTTCGCCTTTTCTAATTTAAAGATTTCGCCTTTATAAATTTAAAGATTTCGCCTTTTTAAATTTAAAGATTTCGCCTTTTTAAATTTAAAGATTTCACCTTTTTAAATTTAAAGATTTCACCTTTTTAAATTTAAAGATTTCGCCTTTTTAAATTTAAAGATTTCGCCTTTTTAAATTTAAAGATTTCGCCTTTTTAAATTTAAAGATTTCGCCTTTTTAAATTTAAAGATTTCGCCTTTTTAAATTTAAAGATTTCGCCTTTTTAAATTTAAAGATTTCGCCTTTTTAAATTTAAAGATTTCGCCTTTTTAAATTTAAAGATTTCGCCTTTTTAAATTTAAAGATTTCGCCTTTTTAAATTTAAAGATTTCACCTTTTTAAATTTAAAGATTTCGCCTTTTTAAATTTAAAGATTTCGCCTTTTTAAATTTAAAGATTTCACCTTTTTAAATTTAATCTTTAATTCTTTAAAAAATATAAAAATCATATCTTACTTCTTCTACTTCATAAAATTCCGTCTATTCTATTTAAAGTTCAAATCATTTTCTATTTTAAAGTTCAAAATAAAATCAGTTTTTAAACCTCTTTTAAAAATCAGTTTTTAAATCCCTTTTTAAAAATCGGTTTTCTAAATCCCTTTTTTTTTTTTAAATCAGTTTTCTAAATCCTGTATATAAAATAAAATAAATAACATAAATAAATAAAAAAAAAGAAAAAAAAAGACTTACAGAGAGGGGGCGGGGTGCTTGCCGCGGTGGCTCGCAAGGGGGGGGGCTCGACGTTTGGCGGCGGTGGCTAGGGCTGGAGGTCAGGGTCTCGGTGGTCAATGCGGTGGAGGGTTTTGGGGTTGCGGTGGATCGGAGGGCGCGAGGTGGAGGCTGGAGGAGGAGATGCGGTGGGGGCGCCTCGGCGTGGTGGTCGGCGTCGAGACCGACGACGGGGCGGGGCTCCGCCCCCCTTTTTTTTTCTTTTTTTTCTTTCCTTTTCTTTGTGAACGGGGGGGGGGGGGGGGGGCAGAACGGTTAAAGGGGGAGAGGGTTTTTTTTATTTATTATTTTATTATTTTTAAAAGTTGACTTTTACATACGTCATCTAAACGAGGCCCACCACCTGTCGTCCATAGCGTTTAACCCCCATTCCGAACACAATGGGATATGTATCGCATGCTGATTTGATCGTTTCGATCAGTTTCCTTTGAATTTACATTTAAATCACTATATTGAATTTCAAACGTACATTTCAAATCACTGGGGTCACATACTAACTCTATAAATTCCATAAAAATATTTTCTAGCTTCGAATTGACGATACGGTCCTAACAAAACCAGTTTCGTCGAATTCTGAGACCGTAAGAAAAATGGCCAATTTCCAGTCGATTAAAATCAACTGAAATGATCAAAACACGTTTTCATTCGCCACGCTCACATATTGATTCGAAAAATTATGAAATTTGAAACCTAGCAATAATTCGACATCACGGACCCAACAAAAGTGGTTTCGTCGAAATCCGAGGTCATTTGCAAAATGTCCATTTTTAAGGGCCTGAATTCCATAGCGACTATTCAGAATTTTCAACTAGACATATCTTTTGATTCCCGATATGAAATCTTGATTTGTCGGATTCGTTGGAAAGATATTATCAATTAGATCCTAATGTTTTTGGTTTCACTAAAATCCGGATTGTTTTGCACTCGGTACATTCAATTGAAGTTTGAAATCGAATTATCGAACTACCGCGCCATTTTCAATTCTATTTATAATTATATATAAATATTTATATTCTAACGACGACGCGTATATAATATATACGTTCTAATTATATTCAAAATAAATTTCTCGTCGATATTATTTAAAATAATTCATTTTAAATAATCAAAATTCACTAAAATTGCCAAAATAAAAATTTTAAACTGGCCCAGATTTTGCGGGTTATTACATTAGCTAAGAAGAATGGTTTCCTGGGTATTGATCTGATGTTGGTTTCGGCCTTCGGGGTTAATATTTGGGAAATTGTTCTCTTGTTGATTTACGGTTAGTAGCTACTGAATTGGAATGAGGCGTATGCTGTGTTTGTGTAACATTCGTTTTTAATATACGCGGGTTGTTCGGGAAGGCCGGGTTTATACCCATTCTGAATAACCGATTTGACGATATGTCGAAGATGAAGACGGTGGTTAAAGACCGGAAGTCTTTACATCGTTCGGATAATTACTGACGATCCTGATTGGGCTGTACACCCAAGAGGATGGAAATAGTTGGTGGTCGTCCAGACGTACTTGGAGATGGATGGATATGCGAGGAAAGTGCCTCCGGTTTCGTTCAGACCCAGAACGGACTTGTAAATGGATGGTGTGTCTGACATTGTATTCCTTTATATTGTATTTGTTGATCTCTGCTAAATATATATCTGTTTGGCGGCGGAGAATTTATTCTCTTGCTTAACGCCCTTCTCTGAGACATATGAGCTCAGAGGTTATATATTGGAAGAAATCAGTGGTACGATATGGATTGATAGTGTGGCATGCTGAGATGCAGTGATCCAGACTTTTGTTGAAAAGCAAAGTTTGGTGGTTGATGATCAAAGCGCAGCTGATATAGCATGGCTTTGTGTATAGCGTTGATCCGCGAGCCTCACACCCCGGTATGGTGGCAAACTGATGGTTTGATCAGCATGCTTTTTTGTGGATGGGCACCTTAGTGGTGTCGTGGATTTGGTCGACCGAGATGAGCCTATTGCTCAGGGATATATAGAGTAGGCGGTGTTTTCTCTCGCTGGGACGTAAGCCGCGCTGGTACTCTGGTCCCAAATGTGCGGATGCAGACGGTGTTCTCTTGTTGGGACGTAAGCCGTGGTGAATTGCATTACGCGATCGATCTTTCGAATCAGGAGCCACCATGATGGAAATCCAATTTCCAATACGTGTATTCCGGCTTTATTTGTAGAGCCTAGTATGGCGACATAGTGGGATGGGGCACTTATGCCGTCTATGATTGATACTTATGATTTGAAGATATTTTATACAATATGCACTTATAAAAGTATCAAATGATTGGTTTTAAACGTATCAAGCATTCTTGGTTATTATAAGGTAAAAACCCTATCCTCCGACTTGCGTTGCATTGTGCGATGGGACCTGGGTCTTATAATAGCTTCATTTTTCTTTAATTATCATTGCGCTGTTGTTTTAAGCACTGGTGTTCTTGGGAGGAAACACGTTCCGTGTTATACGGCGTGGTCCCTTGATTTACCTAACTTTAAAAATAAGGATTAATAACTGTTTTAGTTCTCACACCAGTCACATGACTGACCTGGAGTTTATTGTTTTAACCTAAACTCTGGGTGCCCCTATTTTCGACACAGGCAGCTAGTAGTTTTGGTTTTGCAGATTTATATTCACAGGATCCTGGTTTACAGCTGGAATGATATCCGGAAAGCTTTGTATCCGTATATCTCTTCTAGTTGTGTATTGTATTATTTTCCGCTGCTATGTATTTAAATGTAATTTAAATCTCTGATATTTCTGTGTAATATTTATTCATATATACTCTGTATATTCTTGTAATCTGATGCATTGTTTTAATTAACAATGAAATGTTCTTCTGTATGTGTTCTGTTGTGGCTTGTTCTCGAACTATCTGCCACTTTCCTTTACGGGGAAGTTACGGGTCTTCACAGTGGATGTAAAAATTTGATTTTTACTTATGTAGTGGATTAAAAATATAATTTTTACATGATAGGAATATTAAAAATAGCATCTCTATATGTGTAGCAAAATAAAGATTGATTTTGAAAAGACGATATTTTTAGATATGTAAAGTTGAAAACTTTAAATTGAAAAGTTGAAATCTTTATTTTTATAAAGGCGAAATCTTTATTTTTTATAAAGTTGAAATCTTTATTTTTATAAAGTTGAAATCTATATTTTTTATAAAGTTGAAATCTTTATTTTTATAAAGTTGAAATCTATATTTTTATAAAGTTGAAATCTTTATTTTTATAAAGGCGAAATCTTTATTTTTATAAAGTTGAAATCTTTATTTTTATAAAGGCGAAATCTATATTTTTATAAAGGCGAAATCTTTATTTTTGAAAAGGCGGAAACTTTATATAGGGAATAGCGTGATAAAATAGAATTTTTATCCATATAGCGTCAAAGTAAAAATTCGATTTTTATATATGGAATAGTGAAGTAAAAATATGATTTTTATATATGTAGTGGCTACGTGCAACGAAGTTGACAAAGATGAGATAACGATGAAGATTTTTATCAAAGAAGAGTCTAGATGATTGGATAGCTTTCGGTGAGAATTTCTCACCTTTCAATTTCATTTTCTAGTTATATATATATACTAGGATGCAGACGGTGCTTAGTAGCACCCGACACAATCGTCCACAGACCATGGACTTGTTTGTTTGATTGCAAAAATTAGTTAGATTATTTGATTGGATTGAAAGGTTTGGTGATTTTGATTGATGTGTGAATGGCGTGGGCCTTCACTAGACCGGGGATAAGGCTAGGCCTCGTCCCGTTTCTAGTATCGTACCGTTATGCCGCCAAAATTTTCTAAAATGAGTTAGAAGAATAAAAATATCATTTTATTTAAAGAATGAACTGAATAGAAATTCATATGTTAAAATAAAATGTTTATCGTTAAAAATATATTTTTTAACGTGAATGTGAATAAATAAATATTCATTTACAAACCGGACGGTTTGTTTATGTACACCTATTTGAAGGACATTGATTGGGACGATAAATTTTACACATCGCCCAACTGCACAAATAAAATCTGTGTTTGATTGTTTGAAACCCCACGCGGGTGTTGGGATGAAATTTGAAGTTCACTCATCCTGATTGATTAAATATGTCGATCGATTGATTGACAGGCTGTTATAAGCGTTGAATATCCATATTTGATACTTATGCAGTGTAGTGCACTTTGGTTGATGGTTGATTATTTTCAATACTATTATATGCGTGTGATGTATGAAAATCCATATAATTAACATTATATGGTGATTGATTGGGCCTCATTCCAATTTAGAAATTAAAGAATATTATAAAATAAAGGTTCATGTGTTGACTGTACTCATCCGTTGAGATTAGTCATGTGTTGAACGAAATATTTTAATAATAAATTTTATATCTTTATCACTATAAAATAAAGGTTCATGTGTTGACTGTACTCATTCGTTGAGATTAGTCATGTGTTGAACGAAATATTTTAATAATAAAATTTACATCTTTATCAATATAAAATAAAGGTTCATGTGTTGATTGTACTCATCCGTGAGATTAGTCATGTGTTGAACGAAATAATTAAACAAAAATAGTCACACGTGGACAGTACTCATTCGTTGAGATTAGTCGTGTGTTGACAAAAATAAATATTCATTTGTTGAATAAAATAAAGGAATATATGAAGTCGTGTTGATTAAATTGACGCCATTTTGACGTGAACGATATGAATTGAATTGAAAACGATTTCGAAATGAATTGAATTGAAAACTATTTCGAAATGAAATGAATTGAAAACGATTTCGAAATGAAATGAATTGAAAACGATTTCGAAATGAATTGAATTGAAAACGATTTCGAAATGAAATGAATTGAAAATGATTTCGAAATGAATTGAAAACGATTTCGCAATGAATTGAATTGAAAACTATTTCGAAATGAATTGAATTGAAAACTATTTCGAAATGAAATGAATTGAAAACGATTTCGAAATGAATTGAATTGAAAACGATTTCGAAATGAAATGAATTGAAAACGATTTCGAAATGAAATGAATTGAAAACGATTTCGAAATGAATTGAATTGAAAACGATTTCGAAATGAATTGAATTGAAAATTATTTCGAAATGAAATGAATTGAAAACGATTTCAAAATGAAATGAATTGAAAACGATTTCGAAATGAAATGAATTGAAAACGATTTCGAAATGAAATGAATTGAAAACGAGTTCGAAATGAAATGAATTGAAAACGATTTCGAATTGAATTAAATAGAAAACGGATTTGAATTGAATTGAATTCAATTGAAAATGAATTGAAATAGAATCAAAATCGATTTGAATTGAAATCAAATAGAAGTGAATGTAGAAAGAATTTATAAGGGAAAATTCAATTTTAATTTGAATTTGAATTAAAGGTTGAAATTGTCTTTAAAACAAATTTGAAATGACTTATAAAATTCGTTTTAAAAAGGTAATCGACGATATATATATAATATATATATATATATTATATATATAATGGCCTGAATAGAACCCGCCGCGCCGCGGCAGTTCGTGAATTTCGACCATTTATTTCAAACGGACATTACGGGAGATCCGACCGTCGGATTCTCCTAAAACCGGAACCGTTGGGTTCGTATCGAAAAGAGCTTTCTAATGAATATTAGAAATTTGAAATCTAACGGTTGGATTTGGAGATACGTCCAAATCAAATTTGAAAAAGGTCGCTGTAAGTGCAGTTCGATGGCCATTGATGGAAATCGACTGTACGGGCCTTGATAAAATTATTAAAAATATCAATAATTTGTGTAAAATCATTAGAAATGATTTGGGAAAATTTGGGATGAAAAACTCCATATTTGAAAAGATAAAAATAGATTTTTATCAAAATGAACTAGTTTGAACTAAATTTAAAACCCGATTTGTTTTTAAATAAATAAATTAGATTTAAAAAGGGGTTTTAAATAATCGGAATTCCTAATATATTTGAATTAAATTAAACCAGAATTGATTCATGGGTTTATCGTGAACTGTGTTTTAAATAACACTAGTTCTTTAACCCGATAATAAATAGAATGTGATTTGGGTTTGTCGTGAACAGTGTTTTAAATAACACCTAGTTCTTTAACCCAGTAAAAGGAGTTTTAATGAATCTGCAATTAGATTGAAATGGGGAATTGATAATTTAAATTATCAACTTTAGAAAATGAGCGAGAATGGAGTATCACCAGTTTTGCTCCAAAGCGATAGTTAAATCTTTAATTAGATTTGAACGTGAAATGGTAATTAATTTTACCGATAACACCGTGGTGTTAGATATGGAGTATTACCAGTTTTGCTTCATGGGATGAATAGGTTGGGATTGGGAAATAAAATAAATAATTACTTCGGTGTGGTTCGCTAATCTCGACTAGTTTGGAAAACCATAATTTGGTTTGAAATGACATCCAAAGGAAGATCAAAGGATAAATTTTAAAGAATTTATCTTGGATAAAATTAATGGGAACCTTTCCCTAAGAATTGAAATTTAGAAACTAGCTGTAGGTTAGCTAAGAAGAATGGTTTCCTGGGTATTGATCTGATGTTGGTTTCGGCCTTCGGGGTTAATATTTGGGAAATTGTTCTCTTGTTGATTTACGGTTAGTAGCTACTGAATTGGAATGAGGCGTATGCTGTGTTTGTGTAACATTCGTTTTTAATATACGCGGGTTGTTCGGGAAGGCCGGGTTTATACCCATTCTGAATAACCGATTTGACGATATGTCGAAGATGAAGACGGTGGTTAAAGACCGGAAGTCTTCACATCGTTCGGATAATTACTGACGATCCTGATTGGGCTGTACACCCAAGAAGATGGAAATAGTTGGTGGTCGTCCAGACGTACTTGGAGATGGATGGATATGCGAGGAAAGTGCCTCCGGTTTCGTTCAGACCCAGAACGGACTTGTAAATGGATGGTGTGTCTGACATTGTATTCCTTTATATTGTATTTGTTGATCTCTGCTAAATATATATCTGTTTGGCGGCGGAGAATTTATTCTCTTGCTTAACGCCCTTCTCTGAGACATATGAGCTCAGAGGTTATATATTGGAAGAAATCAGTGGTACGATATGGATTGATAGTGTGGCATGCTGAGATGCAGTGATCCAGACTTTTGTTGAAAAGCAAAGTTTGGTGGTTGATGATCAAAGCGCAGCTGATATAGCATGGCTTTGTGTATAGCGTTGATCCGCGAGCCTCACACCCCGGTATGGTGGCAAACTGATGGTTTGATCAGTATGCTTTTTCGTGGATGGGCACCTTAGTGGTGTCGTGGATTCGGTCGACCGAGATGAGCCTAGTGCTCAGGGATATATAGAGTAGGCGGTGTTTTCTCTCGCTGGGACGTAAGACGCGGTGGGTCTCTGGTCCCAAATGTGCGGATGCAGACGGTGTTCTCTTGTTGGGACGTAAGCCGTGGTGAATTGCATTACGCGATCGATCTTTCGAATCAGGAGCCACCATGATGGAAATCCAATTTCCAATACGTGTATTCCGGCTTTATTTGTAGAGCCTAGTATGGCGACATAGTGGGATGGGGCACTTATGCCGTCTATGATTGATACTTATGATTTGAAGATATTTTATACAATATGCACTTATAAAAGTATCAAATGATTTGTTTTAAACGTATCAAGCATTCTTGGTTATTATAAGGTAAAAACCCTATCCTCCGACTTGCGTTGCATTGTGCGATGGGACCTGGGTCTTATAATAGCTTCATTTTTCTTTAATTATCATTTCGCTGTTGTTTTAAGCACTGGTGTTCTTGGGAGGAAACCCGTTCCGTGTTATACGGCGTGGTCCCTTGATTTACCTAACTTTAAAAATAAGGATTAATAACTGTTTTAGTTCTCACACCAGTCACATGACTGACCTGGAGTTTATTGTTTTAACCTAAACTCTGGGTGCCCCTATTTTCGACACGGGCAGCTAGTAGTTTTGGTTTTGCAGATTTATATTCACAGGATCCTGGTTTACAGCTGGAATGATATCCGGAAAGCTTTGTATCCGTATATCTCTTCTAGTTGTGTATTGTATTATTTTCCGCTGCTATGTATTTAAATGTAATTTAAATCTCTGATATTTCTGTGTAATATTTATTCATATATACTCTGTATATTCTTGTAATCTGATGCATTGTTTTAATTAACAATGAAATGTTCTTCTGTATGTGTTCTGTTGTGGCTTGTTCTCGAACTATCTGCCACTTTCCTTTACGGGGAAGTTACGGGTCTTCACAGTGGATGTAAAAATTTGATTTTTACTTATGTAGTGGATTAAAAATATAATTTTTACATGATAGGAATATTAAAAATAGCATCTCTATATGTGTACCAAAATAAAGATTGATTTTGAAAAGACGATATTTTTAGATATGTAAAGTTGAAAACTTTAAATTGAAAAGTTGAAATCTTTATTTTTATAAAGGCGAAATCTTTATTTTTTATAAAGTTGAAATCTTTATTTTTATAAAGTTGAAATCTATATTTTTTATAAAGTTGAAATCTTTATTTTTATAAAGTTGAAATCTATATTTTTATAAAGTTGAAATCTTTATTTTTATAAAGGCGAAATCTTTATTTTTATAAAGTTGAAATCTTTATTTTTAAAAGGCGAAATCTATATTTTTATAAAGGCGAAATCTTTATTTTTGAAAAGGCGGAAACTTTATATAGGGAATAGCGTGATAAAATAGAATTTTTATCCATATAGCGTCAAAGTAAAAATTCGATTTTTATATATGGAATAGCGAAGTAAAAATATGATTTTTATATATGTAGTGGCTACGGGCAACGAAGTTGACAAAGATGAGATAACGATGAAGATTTTTATCAAAGAAGAGTCTAGATGATTGGATAGCTTTCGGTGAGAATTTCTCACCTTTCAATTTCATTTTCTAGTTATATATATATACTAGGATGCAGACGGTGCTTAGTAGCACCCGACACAATCATCCACAGACCATGGACTTGTTTGTTTGATTGCAAAAATTAGTTAGATTATTTGATTGGATTGAAAGGTTTGGTGATTTTGATTGATGTGTGAATGGCGTGGGCCTTCACTAGACCGGGGATAAGGCTAGGCCTCGTCCCGTTTCTAGTATCGTGCCGTTATGCCGCCGAAATTTTCTAAAATAAGTTAGAAGAATAAAAATATCATTTTATTTAAAGAATGAACTGAATAGAAATTCATATGTTAAAATAAAATGTTTTATCGTTAAAAATATAATTTTTAACGTGAATGTGAATAAATAAATATTCATTTACAAACCGGACGGTTTGTTTATGTACACCTATTTGAAGGACATTGATTGGGACGATAAATTTTACACATCGCCCAACTGCACAAATAAAATCTGTGTTTGATTGTTTGAAACCCCACGCGGGTGTTGGGATGAAATTTGAAGTTCACTCATCCTGATTGATTAAATATGTCGATCGATTGATTGACAGGCTGTTATAAGCGTTGAATATCCATATTTGATGCTTATGCAGTGTAGTGCACTTTGGTTGATGGTTGATTATTTTCAATACTATTATATGCGTGTGATGTATGAAAATCCATATAATTAACATTATATGGTGATTGATTGGGCCTCATTCCAATTTAGAAATTAAAGAATATTATAAAATAAAGGTTCATGTGTTGACTGTACTCATCCGTTGAGATTAGTCATGTGTTGAACGAAATATTTTAATAATAAATTTTATATCTTTATCACTATAAAATAAAGGTTCATGTGTTGACTGTACTCATTCGTTGAGATTAGTCATGTGTTGAACGAAATATTTTAATAATAAAATTTACATCTTAATCAATATAAAATAAAGGTTCATGTGTTGACTGTACTCATCCGTGAGATTAGTCATGTGTTGAACGAAATAATTAAACAAAAATAGTAACACGTGGACAGTACTCATTCGTTGAGATTAGTCGTGTGTTGACAAAAATAAATATTCATTTGTTGAATAAAATAAAGGAATATATGAAGCCGTGTTGACTAAATTGACGCCATTTTGACGTGAACGATATTTATATCGATTTTATTCATTTTGAAATGAATATCGAAAAGTAATTTTGAAATTGAAAACTATTTCGAAATGAAATGAATTGAAAACTATTTCGAAATGAATTGAAAACGATTTCGAAATGAAATGAATTGAAAACGATTTCGAAATGAATTTAATTGAAAACGATTTTGAAATGAAATGAATTGAAAACGATTTCGAAATGAATTGAAAACGATTTCGCAATGAATTGAATTGAAAACTATTTCGAAATGAATTGAATTGAAAACTATTTCGAAATGAAATGAATTGAAAACGATTTCGAAATGAATTGAATTGAAAACGATTTCGAAATGAAATGAATTGAAAACGATTTCGAAATGAAATGAATTGAAAACAATTTCGAAATGAATTGAATTGAAAACGATTTCGAAATGAATTGAATTGAAAACTATTTCGAAATGAAATGAATTGAAAACGATTTCGAAATGAAATGAATTGAAAACGATTTCGAAATGAAATGAATTGAAAACGATTTCGAAATGAAATGAATTGAAAACGATTTCGAATTGAATTAAATAGAAAACGGATTTGAATTGAATTGAATTCAGTTGAAAACAAATTGAAATAGAATCGAAATCGATTTGAATTGAAATCAAATAGAAGTGAATGTAGAAAGAATTTATAAGGGAAAATTCAATTTTAATTTGAATTTGAATTAAAGGTTGAAATTGTCTTTAAAACAAATTTGAAATGACTTATAAAATTCGTTTTAAAAAGGTAATCGACGATATATATATAATATATATATATATATATTATATATATAATGGCCTGAATAGAACCCGCCGCGCCGCGGCAGTTCGTGAATTTCGACCATTTATTTCAAACGGACATTACGGGAGATCCGACCGTCGGATTCTCCTAAAACCGGAACCGTTGGGTTCGTATCGAAAAGAGCTTTCTAATGAATATTAGAAATTTGAAATCTAACGGTTGGATTTGGAGATACGTCCAAATCAAATTTGAAAAAGGTCGCTGTAAGTGCAGTTCGATGGCCATTGATGGAAATCGACTGTACGGGCCTTGATAAAATTATTAAAAATATCAATAATTTGTGTAAAATCATTAGAAATGATTTGGGAAAATTTGGGATGAAAAACTCCATATTTGAAAAGATAAAAATAGATTTTTATCAAAATGAACTAGTTTGAACTAAATTTAAAACCCGATTTGTTTTTAAATAAATAAATTAGATTTAAAAAGGGGTTTTAAATAATCGGAATTCCTAATATATTTGAATTAAATTAAACCAGAATTGATTCATGGGTTTATCGTGAACTGTGTTTTAAATAACACTAGTTCTTTAACCCGATAATAAATAGAATGTGATTTGGGTTTGTCGTGAACAGTGTTTTAAATAACACCTAGTTCTTTAACCCAGTAAAAGGAGTTTTAATGAATCTGCAATTAGATTGAAATGGGGAATTGATAATTTAAATTATCAACTTTAGAAAATGAGCGAGAATGGAGTATCACCAGTTTTGCTCCAAAGCGATAGTTAAATCTTTAATTAGATTTGAACGTGAAATGGTAATTAATTTTACCGATAACACCGTGGTGTTAGATATGGAGTATTACCAGTTTTGCTTCATGGGATGAATAGGTTGGGATTGGGAAATAAAATAAATAATTACTTCGGTGTGGTTCGCTAATCTCGACTAGTTTGGAAAACCATAATTTGGTTTGAAATGACATCCAAAGGAAGATCAAAGGATAAATTTTAAAGAATTTATCTTGGATAAAATTAATGGGAACCTTTCCCTAAGAATTGAAATTTAGAAACTAGCTGTAGGTTAGCTAAGAAGAATGGTTTCCTGGGTATTGATCTGATGTTGGTTTCGGCCTTCGGGGTTAATATTTGGGAAATTGTTCTCTTGTTGATTTACGGTTAGTAGCTACTGAATTGGAATGAGGCGTATGCTGTGTTTGTGTAACATTCGTTTTTAATATACGCGGGTTGTTCGGGAAGGCCGGGTTTATACCCATTCTGAATAACCGATTCGACGATATGTCGAAGATGAAGACGGTGGTTAAAGACCGGAAGTCTTCACATCGTTCGGATAATTACTGATGATCCTGATTGGGCTGTACACCCAAGAGGATGGAAATAGTTGGTGGTCGTCCAGACGTACTTGGAGATGGATGGATATGCGAGGAAAGTGCCTCCGGTTTCGTTCAGACCTAGAATGGATGGTGTGTCTGACATTGTATTCCTTTATATTGTATTTGTTGATCTCTGCAAAATATATATCTGTTTGGCGGCGGAGAATTTATTCTCTTGCTTAACGCCCTTCTCTGAGACATATGAGCTCAAAGGTTATATATTGGCAGAAATCAGTGGTACGATATGGATTGATAGTGTGGCATGCTGAGATGCAGTGATCCAGACTTTTGTTGAAAAGCAAAGTTTGGTGGTTGATGATCAAAGCGCAGCTGATATAGCATGGCTTTGTGTATAGCATTGATCCGCGAGCCTCACACCCCGGTATGGTGGCAAACTGATGGTTTGATCAGTATGCTTTTTCGTGGATGGGCACCTTAGTGGTGTCGTGGATTCGGTCGACCGAGATGAGCCTAGTGCTCAGGGATATATAGAGTAGGCGGTGTTTTCTCTCACTGGGACGTAAGCCGCGGTGGTACTCTGGTCCCAAATGTCCGGATGCAGACGGTGTTCTCTTGTTGGGACGTAAGCCATGGTGAATTGCATTACGCGGTCGATCTTTCGAATCAGGAGCCACCATGATGGAAATCCAATTTCCAATACGTGTATTCCGGCTTTATTTGTAGAGCCTAGTATGGCGACATAGTGGGATGGGGCACTTATGCCGTCTATGATTGATACTTATGATTTGAAGATATTTTATACAATATGCACTTATAAAAGTATCAAATGATTTGTTTTAAACGTATCAAGCATTCTTGGTTATTATAAGGTAAAAACCCTATCCTCCGGCTTGCGTTGCATTGTGTGATGGGACCTGGGTCTTATAATAGCTTCATTTTTCTTTAATTAGCATTGCGCTGTTGTTTTAAGCACTAGTGTTCTTGGGAGGAAACCCGTTCCGTGTTATACGGCGTGGTCCCTTGATTTACCTAACTTTAAAAATAAGGATTAATAACTGTTTTAGTTCTCACACCAGTCACATGACTGACCTGGAGTTTATTGTTTTAACCTAAACTCTGGATGCCCCTATTTTCGACATGGGCAGCTAGTAGTTTTGGTTTTGCAGATTTATATTCACAGGATCCTGGTTTACAGCTGGAATGATATCCGGAAAGCTTTGTATCCGTATATCTCTTCTAGTTGTGTATTGTATTATTTTCCGCTGCTATGTATTTAAATGTAATTTAAATCTCTGATATTTCTGTGTAATATTTATTCATATATACTCTGTATATTCTTGTAATCTGATGCATTGTTTTAATTAACAATGAAATGTTCTTCTGTGTGTGTTCTGTTGTGGCTTGTTCTCGAACTATCCGCCACTTTCCTTTACGGGGAAGTTACGGGTCTTCACAGTGGTATCCCTCTGTGAGGTTGCAGATGATCCTCCTGGGCTCACAGAGGTTAAGGTCTGCGTACAAGAACCAGGGGTATGCCTTGGCTGCAATATATGGCAACCTAAAGACTAGGATGGATCAGCATGATTCGTTGAGATAACGGTAGCCCTGTGATAGCAACTCATCATCTACCATCCATCTTGAGTCAATCGAGATACGTGAAGCGGAAAGGCGGAGAACTCCAAAAGCCCATATACTTGTTATCTAGTTATGGGTGAGGATGGCCATAGGATAGTGGGGCACCGGGGGCCTGTGTATAGTTCTCATTTTTCAAGGTGTGCCTTTCATTAGTTGAGGGAGGGGTCAAGTGGGACCATAGCCACTGGAACAAAAACAAACCTTAGCATCTGCATCGGTAGATATCTGAAAGCTCCCGACCGAGTTCTGTATTCCTTGATTTGCCCTGCCACAGGACTCGGGCCGCACATTATTGGACATGTGCATCTAGACAAGAGATAACGATTCGCGATACATGCATGGGGAAGTATAGGAACATATACCACTCTAGGTAGTGTGTCCTAGACTTGGGGGCATCGTTCGACAGGTAGCATAATCCTTAGTTGGACTAGGTGGCATAAACCCTGAATCCGAGAAGCGTTCAGCAGATAGCGGAAAATCTAGTTGAATCTAGAAAGAACTTGATAGAAAACCCTAGATTAGATCTAGGTAATAAATAATAAATGTATGCCTGAAGGCAATGGAAAATACAGGGATTGGGATCACGTTATCGTTACTAGTAGGGACACTAGTTAGGTGGTGCAGAGATATAGAAACCAGTATAACAGGAAGTAATGAAGCAGCGAAAGTATTAGAGCATATCCAGTTTATCTTAGCTTAGCATATCTTGTGATTATCTTGTCTAATCTTGCTGACCCTATCGTCATGGTGTAATCTTGTATTCAGTTAATTCATGTCGTTTTGTTTTTCCATGTTCACATGCTAGAAGTTACTGAACTTACTCAGGCTTTATATCTGACTCTGTTTTTCTTTCGTCTTCTTTTCATCCGTTCCCCCCCCCCCAGGTAGTAAAGGAGGGAATAGTATAGCTTAGGTTAAGTTGGACTGTCACTCTTCCCCAGCTTGAAGATTTGTCGAAGTTTTCTTGGATTCTCTTTTCAGATGCTATGGCTGGCTCTTGCTAAAAATTGGGGAATATAAATGTTGTTACATGCTTCTTTATTTGGTAAGACAGATGATACTCTGATATTATAAAGAAATTGTTGTACAAACTATCTTATCAATAAAGTAAAGTTTTATTTTCCGCTGTTTAATTTCTGTCTGTCTTGTAATTTATCCGCATCTTTTACCCTAAATGCTCCACAGAACTTAGTGCATTCCCTTTGTGAGTGACACTAACGGATGTGGGGTGTTACACGTGGTATCAGAGCTGAAGGTTACCAGATCAGATAAACGATTTGAAAAATTATTTTCAAAACGGTTTTAAAAGAAGCATTTTCAAGAGAAAAGATTTGTTTTAAAGGCATATTCCCCAAAGCCATATGCACTAACTTCTCTTCCTCTGTTTGAATTCTTGTCTCCTTCTTTCTTGAGTCTCTGGGGCACCTGGCTTTCTGGGAGGTAACCTCATCGATGGGTGAAGTCGTGCCTGGCTTCCATCCATAGCCGTAGTAGTTTCACCTGCGGCTAGTTTTCTTTCAAGCTTATAGGGTTTTTGTAACACCCCACATCCGCCAGGGTAACTCTTGCAAGCACACTAGCTTTGGAGGGGCGTTAAACAAGGTAAACATGCATGCAGATATCACAAGACAGAACATATAAGTAAAACAGAGTAGTAAAGCATCGGATAAAACTAGCATTTCAAAACCAAAGTCATGTTACAACAAAGTACTTGGTCATTATTTTCCAACAAACAAAGTCTAGAGAAAAGCATAAACTGAAAAACTGAAATACATAAAGTACTATCCCCAAAGTGAAGTGATAAACCATAGCAAGCTCAATGTCCAGAACCGTACATGAGCAAATCCCGTAAGCAAGCTATAAAGATCCAAGCTAAGCTCCAATGTTCCCACCCTGAGGACCTGGGGGGGAAACGGAAGAAAAGAGGCGAAAGAAAACAGGTCAGTCAAAAAGATTGGTAAGCCCTAACTACTATCAGTCCATGAACTAGTAAAGTTAACTGGCATGAGAAGCTGAGATGAATCATAAGGATAACAACATACTGGCATGGTGATTAACTAACAAGATAGATAAAGGTGTCATCGCATAATCAAGGTTAAGTTTTGCACCACGGGTGTACTAGCATTCTAACATGTCAAGTAAAAACAAGAATTGATCCCTTGGCCCAAGCTTGGCCCAACATCATAAGGTGACCTAAATCAAGGTCCAACTAATCGGTCTAGTTGATCGGCTCCCTATAAGCCTAACTCGTCAAGTGTCGGTGTCCTACGGCCCAAACATGCAATGTAGTTAAACTGCGCTAGGTCCACCCTAGGGTGTATCAAGTCCTAGGGTGTCAACCTCGGACACCAATCAAGTATGCACAGTCTAGATCTACCGGTACCCGTGCCTGATTTTCCAACTCCGGACTATGTGCACGACCATAGTCCGCCTGGACCTACACCGGCGTACCTACTCTGCCGTCGTTTTGGTCGCTTACATGTCAGCCCAGTAATCGTGCCCCACCCTAGCCTAGTCCTAGGGTCTTATGATACTATCAAGAGGGTTACTTCTGAAAAGGACCACGCAACTAGGGTTTCTTAACGGGTTAAATGTGGTTAACCCGATCCAAACGTGGATTAAATTGGTTAAGTGTACCCAAGGTTCATGACTTAACCCCGATTAACCCATCAAGCCCAAATTGGTTAAGTATTAAGTGGACCATGACTTAACCCTAATCAGGAGGCTTTAATTAACTTATTGTGCTTTAACCTCTCATATTAGACCTTGTTGTGGTTACTAGTTAAGCCGGGCGGGTCCGGGTAGCTTTACACCACAACTTGGTCTAACCTCGGGTTCGAGCACAACATGACCAACTTCTCACATTGGGTCCTATTGTTTGTAGCCACTAGTTAAGCCGGGCGGGTCCGGGTAGATTTATGCTACAAACTCAACCCAACCTCGAGTTGGCCACACTCATATTTTCTAAGTGTCATGTCCATTATGTTTCCAAAACATAATTACAAGCTAACATATCACGTCATGTTATAAAAATCATGTTCATGTCATAATTTTACCCAACCCCAACGTAGTCCCATCGTTTACATAATCGCAACAACGCATAAAGGATAAAATAGGGAACTTGGCATAATCATGACAAAAAGGTGTTGAAGCCACAAGTTTAACATGGTGGCATATGAAATGTACATATGTTCATATACTTGCATATTGCATTATTAGGCTTCAAAAGTATGCATAAAACCAAACTTAGCATATAAGTGATACATGGTGATAAATGACATGTAGAAGTTGCTAGAAGTTCGCATTTAGCCTCACATGCAAGTTATCATAAGGGATATGATAGCTTCCATGTTGCCAAAATGCAACCTTTAACATAAAGCTTGAAGCTTTAAGCTCACAACTCAAGTTTAACTTGCATAACATGATAACATGTGTATAATGATCAACCCAAACTTACATAACATAGCAACACGTGTCAAACATAATGATTGAACCAACTTGCATAACATAATGATCAACCAAACTTGCATATCATAATGATCAACCAAACTTGCATATCATAATGATCAACCAAACTTGCATATCATAATGATCAACCCCAAACTTGCATCATTCATCTAACTTTATAGTTCAAAAAGAAAGTAGAAAAGGGCTTACAATGCTATGAGGACACAAATAAATATTTATTATAAAGATTGAGATGAAGCGCCTATGCAATCACCAAAAAGACCCAAATATGAAAGCTCCAAATGAAAAACCCTTGAGCCAAATCAATAAAAACCCTTGCTTTGTAATAGAAATGTTGCAACTTGACTTGAATGCAAACTAAGAACACTCATACAAGCTTGAAAGCACTTGTATGAACTCAAAATCTCTCATATAAATACACTTAGGAATTTTAGCATGAGAGTGGAGGCCATGAGAGGAACGAATTTGGCATAGTTTAGTTGTAGGGTTGAATAATGGTGATTTAGGCTAGGCTTAGAGGTCTTTTTATAGAAGATTAGGATAGTATTAGCCATAGGATTAACCCTAGATCCAATCCGAGCCATCAAATCCCGTCACTAGCCAACAAAACAGGTCCAAACAGCACAATTAGGTGCACCAGGCCGACCTGGCCGACCAGGGAGGTCGACCCCCAGGTCGACTCTAGTGTCGACCTGGTTGGGGGGGAGGTAGACCCTAGTGTTGACCCCCCTGTCGACCTGTCTGGGCGGGAGTTTTCCCGCCCAGTCTGTTTTGGCTGAATTTGAATTCTAAATTCAAATTTGAACTGTTTTTGAACTTGAAATTTCTGAAAACTTTGACGGGCCATAACTTGGTCATACGGACTCCGATTTTCGAGAACTCGGACTCTATTTCGCGTATTTTTCCGAGACGAACGCAATGGCACAGCCCGTTTCCCTTGATTCAGTTTTTTCAGTTTAATTCTGCCTTGATTTATGTTATAACATGTTATTCAAAAATACGGGTTGTTACATTCTCCCCTCCTTAAAGGATTTCGTCCCCAAAATCTCCAAGTTAGGAAGAACGTATCCTACCATCCATCATCCATCTACTCAAAACATCATCCACGTGCAGTCATTGTCCTTAAGGGATTCTAAATGCTGTATGATCATATGCAAAGGTGTGTGTATATGTACTTATCTAATGCAAAAATCACGCGGTTACTGATACAGTAAACCTCCTTAATGCATATGTATGTTAGTGAAATGAATCCATATGTATGCAATTTCCTAACATAATTCATAATATCTATATGAGTGCACATAACATTCATCCATATGCAACATCCATGTGGTAGCACAACAAGTTTCAACCATGAATAAGTGTAAGCACTCATGCATATGCAATATGAAAGTGTGTGAGCCGATCTTAGTGCCTAATGTGTATCATGCATCCACGAGTATCCACGTGCAAACACTTGCAACCACTTGCAACCATCAAGCATAACATGTTTCAAATACATGTTTCATCCAAAGGGTTTCTACCTAAGGTTCTCATGACAAGTTTAACGAGATAATAAGATAAACAGGATAAACACAGATAGAAAGATATGCTAATTAAGAAAGAGGTCGAGAATGTACCCTCAAAAAGAAATGGATAAAGCCCACGCATCTTCTCCTCGGTTTCCCAAGTTGCGTCTTCATCGGCTTCACTCCACTGAACTTTCACCAATTTGACTTCTCGATTCCTTAGCTTCTTGATCTCCGTTCCCAAGATACGAATCGGAGCTTTTCTCAAGGTTGCCTCTTTCTCTACCTCAATGTCTTCAAGAATGCTTGGTTCAACCACCTCAGCGGACTCATGTAGGCACTTTCGGAGATGTGAGACATGAAAGACATTATGCACTCCGGCTAGCTTTTCAGGCAATACCACCTTATAGGCCATCTTTCCAATTCTCTCTATGATAGGGAAGGGTCCTACGAACCTTGGTGCCAGCTTCCCAACTGCTCCAAAACGTACCACTTTACACAAAGGAGAAACCTTCACGAAAACCATGTCTCCCACTTCGAATTCCAAATCTGCCCTTCGCTTGTCAGCATAGGATTTCTGTCTATCTTGGGCCGCTTTCATCCTTCTTCTCACTAATTCAACTTTCTCGGATGTGTCCCGTATCATATCGGGCCCAAGTA
Source organism: Allium sativum (assembly GCA_030737875.1). Taxonomy (NCBI): domain Eukaryota; kingdom Viridiplantae; phylum Streptophyta; class Magnoliopsida; order Asparagales; family Amaryllidaceae; genus Allium; species Allium sativum. The sequence goes on along the minus strand of CM060909.1, from coordinate 258,999,854 downwards.
TAAGTCTATCTGTTTTCTCCCACCAACAAGATGCTGACCTACACGACCTCCCATACAAAGCTTCAAATGGTGCCATCCCTATGCTGGCTTGATAGCTATTATTATACGCAAACTCTACAAGAGGAAGGTGGTCTTCCCAAGTACCACCGAAGTCGAGAACACAAAGCCTCAAGAGATCTTCTAGCACTCTATTCACCCTTTCGGTTTGGCCATCCGTCTGGGGGTGATAGGCTGTACTCAGATTCAATCGCGTACCCATCGCTTCTTGCAAACTATCCCAGAACTGGCTAGTGAAAATTGGGTCACGATCGCTAACTATGCTAGAAGGAACTCCATGCAACCGCACTATCTCTCGGAGATAAATAGATGCCATCCATGATGCGGTCCTCTTGCTTTTTACTGGAATGAAGTGAGCACTCTTCGTAAGTCTATCAACTATGACCCATATGCTCGTGTTCCCTTTTCTTGACCTAGGCAATCCATCCACTAAATCCATAGAAATACTCTCCCACTTCCATTGCGTGACTTCCAATGGATGTAATATCCCACCTGGTTTCTTTGACTCGGCTTTCACTTGTTGGCACACCATGTACTTTGAAACATACTCTGCTACATCCTTCTTCATTCCGGCCCAAAAGAAAATGCGCTTCATATCTCTATACATCTTATCTCCTCCCGGATGTATAGTCATCTTCGAGTGATGTGCTTCTTCAAGAACTTTATGCACCAAATCTCCTACTTGTGGAACGCATAGCCTTCCATCACGCCTTAGCCATCCTTTATCATCAATAGTATATCTAGCAAGGTGACTAGACGTCTCACCACGAATCAACTTGTCCATAACTTCGACTATCTGTGGATCTTCCTTCTGCGAAGACCCAACTTGATCAAGAAGTGTGGGTCTAAGCTCAAGGGATGCTAATGAACCCGTCATCGACTCAACAGCCGTCGTGAAATCAAAGGTTGCCAAGAATTCTAAGTTCTTCATCTCAATGAACAAGGGGCTCAAAGTCAACCTCCTTCTGCTTAGTTCATCCGCCACAACATTACCCTTGCCAGGGGTATAAGCTATCTCGAAGTCATAAGATGCCAAGAATTCCATCCACCTTTGCTGCCTTAGATTCAGATCTTTTTGCGAGAAGAGGTACTTGAGTGACATGTGATCAGTATACAACTCAAACCTTTCGCCTAGAAGATAGTGGCGCCAGGATTTGAGTGCAAAGACGATCGCCGCTAACTCCAAATCATGAGTGGGATAGTTCTTCTCATGAACTTTAAGTTGCCTACCTCCATAACATATCACTCTTCCCTTTTGCATCAGAACAGCACCTAACCCCGTGCCACATGCATCTGTGTACACGGTAAACATCTTACCACTATCGGGTAATGCCAAAACTGGAGCTGAGGTAAGGGCTCTTTTGAGATTTTGAAAAGCAAGCTCACACTCCAAGTCCCACGCAAAGACTGAGTTCTTCTTCGTCAACTTAGTAAGAGGGGCCGAAATCTTAGCGAAGTCCCTGATGAACTTCCTATAGTAGCCCGCCAGACCGAGAAAGCTTCTTACTTCGGTTGCATTCCTAGGAGTCTTCCAGTCTTGAACCACAACCACTTTCGTGGGATCCACCGCTATGCCTTGCTTAGAAACTATATGTCCAAGAAACCGAACTTCCCTTCTCCAGAAATGACACTTGGAGAACTTGGCTTTCAACTGATGCGCTCTAAGCGTATCCCTCACTTCCTTCAGATGCCTAGCATGCTCTTCCTCATCCTTTGAGAAGATCAGAATATCATCCATGAAGACAACAACAAACTTGTTAAGGAACTCCCTGAACACCCTACTCATCAAGTCTACGAAGTAGGCAGGTGCATTAGTCAATCCGAATGGCATGACAAGCCATTCAAAGAATCCATCTGGAGTCCTAAACGCAGTTTTATCAATGCTATCCTCAGCTACTCTAAGCTGATGGAATCCGGTGGCTAGATCAAGCTGAGAGAAAACAGAAGCACCAACGAGCTGGTCAAAGAGATCATCAATCCTCGGTAACGGGTGCCTATTCTTCTTTGTCAGTTTTTTCAACTCTCGATAATCAACACATAGACGAAGCGAACCATCCGCCTTAGTAGCGAATACCACCGGAGCACCCCATTCAGAAATGCTTCGTCTAATAAAATTCTTCTCAAGCAGCTCCTTGATTTGCTTACTGGGCTCTCTTCTTTCTCGTGGGGCCATGTGCCTAACGGGCAATAATACTGGCTTGGCATTATCGACTAGATAAATGCGGAAATCTATCTCTCGTTTAGGGGGTAACCCCTTAACTTCTTCAAAGACATCAGGATAGTCTCGGACCACCCTTACAGATTGCAGATCGTCGATGGACGAGTCAAGAGATTCAAGATAACATAACATGACGGGACCTCTAGGGTTACAAGAAATTTCTAGGGTATTACCGAGGCGAGTCATGAGCCTCACCACCCTATGTTCACAATCGAGAATGGCTGCATAACTGGACAACCAATCCATGCCCAAGATCAACCCGTATCCCGTGAACCCGAGAACATAAGCATTACACGTGAATTCTACGGTCAAGATAGAAATCTTCAAATCCACACAAATCATAGATAGATGGGCGGAACCCCCAATTGGATTTGAAACACAAACGGGATCCTCAACTAGACTAATACTTAGGTGCAAACTTTCAACAATGTCAGAAGAGATAAAACTATGCGATGCGCCAGAATCAAATAAGGTGCGAACAGGATAATCAGAAATATAAACAAGACTTTCTACAGAAATACTACCTCGATCCTGAACTGGAGCAGTGTTGAGAGCATGCACTTGCCCTCCAGAAGGTCCTACACGCTGATTCTGCCCTTGCTTCTTGGGGCAATCCTTGGTAAAATGTCCGGTCTCTCCACAATGAAAGCATTCGCCCAACTTCCTCTTCTTCTTCCTACAATCTTTAGCTATGTGCCCAACAATCCCACAGAACTTGCACTTCCTTGTTTTTCTTGCCTTGTTGTTATAGCGATTGTTGTTGCCCTTGTTCCCCTTCTTGTTGTTCTTGTCTTGGGACTCATTTGCCTTGACCTCCTTCTTGCCACTCTTATCTTCCTCTTGAAGTAGGGCCATATTCACCAAACTCTCGAAGGTCGCCCCCAGGGGTATATGAGACATGGCCAAACTGCGCAATGGCTCATTCAATCCTAGAGCAAAGTGTAGGGCCTTCTTCCTAGCTGTGTTAACCAATTCTAGACCGAACTGAGCAAGTTGATTAAACATATCCACGTATTCCCTAACTGTCGTGTCCCCTTGCTTTAGAGATAGGAACCTTTCCATCCGAAGGTTCTCTTCCGTTGATGATAGAAATCTCAATCTGAACCTTCTCCTAAAGTCATCCCAAGTCTGAACTGGCCTAGTAGTGGTGGTGACCACCCACCAATATGCAGCTTCCCCTTTCAGCAGCCATACCGCTAACAGAACTTTCCTATGGTCTTCTATATCAAAGATAGCAAAGAGGTCTTCAATTTCCTTCAACCAGTTTCTTGCCTCAACAAAAGTCTCCATCCCGACAAAATTCTTTCCACCCATCGCCTTAAAGTCCTTGCAAACTTTTGCGAAATCCTCTTGCGGATGCTGAGGGGGAGGAGGAACCTCAGCTACGGGAGGAGGAGAGATGTTAGCGACGGGGGAAGGAGGAGGAATGTTCGCGGGGCTGGCTTCATTTGCCCTTGCCTCCATAAATCTCCGGAACCAGACGGGTACATGTATGCCTTTTGGGATGTTAAAGCGATCGGCCATACTAAAACGAAGAAAGAGATAGATTCAGAACGAAGAAACGAAGGATAGTGCTATGGCTTTTTGGGGAATAGCCTTTTTAAAATAACAAGACTTTTCTTGGAAAATACTTAATTGGTTTTGAAAATAGTTTTTCAAAAGGTAAGTTTCAAAAACACTTTCGCTCAAATCTTGTAAACCTTATGCTCTGATACCAAATGTAACACCCCACCTCCGCCAAGGTAACTCTTGCAAGCACACTAGCTTTGGAGGGGCGTTAAACAAGGTAAACATGCATGCAGATATCACAAGATAGAACATATAAGTAAAACAGAGTAGTAAAGCAGCGGATAAAACTAGCATTTCAAAACCATAGTCATGTTACAACAAAGTACTTGGTCATTATTTTCCAACAAACAAAGTCTAGAGAAAAGCATAAACTGAAAAACTGAAATACATAAAGTACTATCCCCAAAGTGAAGTGATAAACCATAGCAAGCTCAATGTCCAGAACCGTACATGAGCAAATCCCGTAAGCAAGCTATAAAGATCCAAGCTAAGCTCCAATGTTCCCACCCTGAGGACCTGGGGGGGAAACGGAAGAAAAGAGGCGAAAGAAAACAGGTCAGTCAAAAAGGCTGGTAAGCCCTAACTACTATCAGTCCATGAACTAGTAAAGTTAACTAGCATGAGAAGCTGAGATAATCACAAGGATAACAACATACTGGCATGGTGATTAACTAACAAGATAGATAAAGGTGTCATCGCATAATCAAGGTTAAGTTTTGCACCACGGGTGTACTAGCATTCTAACATGTCAAGTAAAAATAAGAATTGATCCCTTGGCCCAAGCTTGGCCCAACATCATGAGGTGACCTAAATCAAGGTCCAACTAATCGGTCTAGTTGATCGGCTCCCTATAAGCCTAACTCGTCAAGTGTCGGTGTCCTACGGCCCAAACATACAATGTAGTTAAACTGCGCTAGGTCCACCCTAGGGTGTATCAAGTCCTAGGGTGTCAACCTCGGACACCAATCAAGTATGCACAGTCTAGATCTACTGGTACCCGTGCCTGATTTTCCAACTTCGGACTATGTGCACGACCATAGTCCGCCTGGACCTACACCGGCGTACCTACTCAGCCGTCGTTTTGGTCGCTTACATGTCAGCCCAGTAATCGTGCCCCACCCTAGCCTAGTCCTAGGGTCTTATGATACTATCAAGAGGGTTACTGCTGAAAAGGACCACGCAACTAGGGTTTCTTAACGGGTTAAATGTGGTTAACTCAATCCAAACGTGGATTAAATTGGTTAAGTGTACCCAAGGTTCATGACTTAACCCCGATTAACCCATCAAGCCCAAATTGGTTAAGTATTAAGTGGACCATGACTTAACCCTAATCAGGAGGCTTTAATTAACTTAATGTGCTTTAACCTCTCACATTAGACCTTGTTGTGGTTACTAGTTAAGCCGGGCGGGTCCGGGTAGCTTTACACCACAACTTGGTCTAACCTCGGGTTCGAGCACAACATGACCAACTTCTCACATTGGGTCCTATTGTTTGTAGCCACTAGTTAAGCCGGGCGGGTCCGGGTAGATTTATGCTACAAACTCAACCCAACCTCGAGTTGGCCACACTCATATTTTCTAAGTGTCATGTCCATTATGTTTCCAAAACATAATTACAAGCTAACATACCATGTCATGTTATAAAAATCATGTTCATGTCATAATTTTACCCAACCCCAACGTAGTCCCATCGTTTACATAATCGCAACAACGCATAAAGGATAAAATAGGAAACTTGGCATAATCATGACAAAAAGGTGTTGAAGCCACAAGTTTAACATGGTGGCATATGAAATGTACATATGTTCATATACTTGCATATTGCATTATTAGGCTTCAAAAGTATGCATAAAACCAAACTTAGCATATAAGTGATACATGGTGATAAATGACATGTAGAAGTTGCTAGAAGTTCGCATTTAGCCTCACATGCAAGTTATCATAAGGGATATGATAGCTTCCATGTTGCCAAAATGCAACCTTTAACATAAGGCTTGAAGCTTTAAGCTCACAACTCAAGTTTAACTTGCATAACATGATAACATGTGTATAATGATCAACCCAAACTTGCATAACATAGCAACATGTGTCATACATAATGATTGAACCAACTTGCATAACATAATGATCAACCAAACTTGCATATCATAATGATCAACCAAACTTGCATATCATAATGATCAACCAAACTTGCATATCATAATGATCAACCCCAAACTTGCATCATTCATCTAACTTTATAGTTCAAAAAGAAAGTAGAAAAGGGCTTACAATGCTATGAAAACACAAATAAATATTTATTATAAAGATTGAGACGAAGCCCTTATGCAATCACCAAAAAGACCCAAATATGAAAGCTCCAAATGAAAAACCCTTGAGCCAAATCAATAAAAACCCTTGCTTTGTAATAGAAATGTTGCAACTTGACTTGAATGCAAACTAAGAACACTCATACAAGCTTGAAAGCACTTGTATGAACTCAAAATCTCTCATATAAATAAATTTAGGAATTTTAGCATGAGAGTGGAGGCCATGAGAGGAACGAATTTGGCATAGTTTAGCTGTAGAGTTGAATAATGGTGATTTAGGCTAGGCTTAGAGGTCTTTTTATAGAAGATTAGGATAGTATTAGCCATAGGATTAACCCTAGATCCAATCCGAGCCATCAAATCCCGTCACTAGCCAACAAAACAGGTCCAAACAGCACAATTAAGTGCACCAGGCCGACCTGGCCGACCAGGGAGGTCGACCCCCAGGTCGACTCTAGTGTCGACCTGGTTGGGGGGGAGGTCGACCCTAGTGTCGACCCCCCTGTCGACCTGTATGGGCGGGAGTTTTCCCGCCCAGTCTGTTTTGGCTGAATTTGAATTCTAAATTCAAATTTGAACTGTTTTTGAACTTGAAATTTTTGAAAACTTTGACGGGCCATAACTTGGTCATACGGACTCCGATTTTCGAAAACTCGGACTCTATTTCGCGTATTTTTCCGAGACAAACGCAATGGCACAGCCCGTTCCCTTGGTTTATATTTTTCAGTTTAATTCTGCCTTGATTTATGTTATAACATGTTATTCAAAAATACGGGTTGTTACAGTTTTCTGTACGATGGAAGCAGCTTTCAAGAGATTTGTCAACATGACTACACACGGAAGAGGATGAGGAATTCATGGATGTAGATTTAACTCACGAAGGAGGAAGAGATTATAAAACCTAAGATAGGAGGAAGTATCTTTACTAGGGTATGATAGGGCATATAATTAAGGACAAAGGCAAGAACGAGGAACAAGATTTTCAGAAGGGCAAGTACCTACTTTCACCACCAAGCGTACCTAGGAGAAAGGTAGTAAAGTTCTGTTAGAAGAGCCTAGTTTTTCTGTTCGTACTCTTTCCTTTGGTTTTAGCGCTTCGCATTTGTTCATATCCACTTCCATAGCTGAGTCTCTGCACCATAGTACTTGTATAGTAGAAAGATCCCACTAGAGTCTCAAATCCAATTGGTGGTCCGACAAGTTTATTTTCGGTTGGTAGGGATTTGAGAATAGCTATCGAGTTTGCTTATATCATCTCACGTAGATCGTCTAAATTCGGAGGAGATATTCCTTGGGTGCTTGTCTTATATTGGTTTAGGCCTTTGGGGTTTGTACTTGAGGAATGTCGAGTTCGACGAGGATGGTTTGCGTGAGAGAAGAATAGTTATGGCAGGCTCTCTAAAAAGTGCATAGTGACCTTTTGACCCTCATAGTTATGGCGTGATGGATACGCTAAGAGGAGAGACCTCAAACCATCTTAGTACATACACTTGGTACCGTGATTGACATATGTTTATTTTGGAAATGGAGGTCTGGAACTTCACAATAGTGAAGTTAAATTAGTTAAGATACAGTAGATTAAAGCTCAAGAGGGCTGGATACTAGCATCATACCCTTTTCCTGTAAGGGTGCATCCTCAATTTCTTTCTTTTAGGAGCTTTACGCATAATTGTTTCTCTCTTTCCAAAGTATATCCTCTAGATCGTATCTTCGATCCTTAGGTAGAAGCCAATGGATGTAAACATGTATTTGAAACATGTTATGGTTGATGGTTGCAAGCGGTTGCTAATGGTTGCTCATGAATGCATATGCATACGTATTAGGCACTATATCAGTTCGGACGCTTTCATATTGCATTTACAGATATGTATTTGTTTGTAAGTTAAACTTGATATGTTATCATATGGATGTTGCATATGGATGAATGGCAGTGCACGCATGTAGTATTTACATGACTAGGGATGCTTGCATACATGATTGGACGTATGACACTGACATGATTCGCATTAAGGAGGTCAACTGAATCAGTAGACCGCCTGATTTTGCATTAGATAAAGACATGTACACACACTAAGCATATGAACATGAAAGCATTAGAAATCTTTTTAAGGACAATGAATGCCTGTGATTGAATGGTTTAGTAGATGGGTGATCGGATGGTAGGACACATTCTTCCTAACTTGAAGATTTGGGGACGAAATCCTTTTAAGTGGGGGAGAATGTAACACCCCGTAATTCTGTAACACTAGGATTCACGAATCAAGGCAGAATTAAATTTTAAAACCAAAATCAAGGGAAACGGGCTACGCCATTGCGTTCGTCTCGGAATTCTGCATGAGATAGAGTCCGAGTTTGCGTAAAACGGACTCCGTATGAGGAAGATATGGCCTCCGGAAGATTCAGCGAAGTTCAAATTTCAAAACAGGTCAGAAACGAGTTCAAATTCGAAAATTAGACCCGAATTGGGCTGGGCGGGAATTTTCCCACCCAAAGACCCAGGTCAACTGGGTAGTCGACCTCGGGCACCCAGGTCGACTGGGTAGTCGACCTGGGGGTCGACATCCCCCCCCCCCGCTTTTTCCAGTTTTTTGAACCTGGTTCGTTCTCCTGTATCCGGACGCCATTCTGACCAGATTCGTCTGCCTAATCCTATATAAACAACCCTAGTCTCCTTCTCTATTCACAATTCTTTTCTATCCTTATGCTGCCTCTGAGAAAATGTATAAATAAATAAAAATAAGAAAATAATACGAAGATCCAAGACGAGGTTATGCTGCTCCAGTTTGTCAAGAAGAGGTTCAAATTAAGATTAAAGCTTCAAGATAAGAATCAAAGGCTAGCTCAAACGGTTTCGAGCAACGTCGCACGAATCATAGCAACGCCATCTTTCTATTCTAATCCAATCTCTGTAAGTCAGTTAATTTTAGATTTGAATGTTTTCTCTGTTCGTGACATGAAATTAAAGGAATAAAAGAATATGCCAAATCTCTCTATTCGAATCTGTGCCTGTATCTTTGGACCTAATTAAGAACTGTTATGATTCGATGACCAATTAGGCCTTGCCTATGACTATGAACATTGCCTATGACTATGAACATTGCCTATGACTATGAGCATTGCCTATGTCTATGAACGTTTCCTATGACTGTGACTATGAGAATTATTTCCTTGACTATGAACACAAGCCTATGCCTTTGATTAGGAAGCATAAACTATTGCCTATGACATAAATTGGACAACTGTGATTAAGCACCTATGATTCGTGACTAGAAACATGTTGCTTAAGTTTTGTGACTGTGAAATTGGGTCTAAACCCGATTATCTATTCTGTCTATTCTTGGTTTTCTTTGGTTTTAGATCTTGGGAATTTACCTATTAAGTTAGGTCTACCCATGTTTATCTATTCTGTCTATTCTTGGTTTTCTTTGGTTTTAGACCTTGGGAATTTACCTATTGAGTTAGGTCTACCCATGTTCTTGAACCTATACTATTCAACCCTTTTCATGTCGTAATATTACCATGCCTGTGAATTGTCATCTTATGCCAGTTATTATGCCTATCTTTTTCATAGCATCTTTGGTTCATTCCCTATTTTCTACGAACCTGGATTTATCTATAATCTAGATTGAATCACGATTATACGAATGGTGGGAATACGATTTGGGCAAAATATGAAATTTACTAAAACGTAGTTTTTAACTTGGAAATTGGCATAAATTGGGAACATGTATTAGGGCATGTTTATAAGAATGCAAATTGGGTAAATTTGACATGAATTATAGGATGTGTAATTTGAATCTAGTATCGACTTGTAAATCTAGCATTTACATGAATTGTGAACTAGAATGATAAGTCTAATTTGACATGAACTGTAATTAGAATGTTAAACCAGAATTAGATTAGCTAATTTGGCATGATAAGTATATTGGTATAAATTTGAAATTGGCCATAATTGGGAGTAATTGTCAGGATTAGCAAAATCATGGTTAGTGACACTTAATTTGGTATAGTTTACATAACAAAAAGCATAAATATGATATAGAGGGGAAAGGGGCCATAAGAATGAATGTTGACAATTTACATTAAAAGAGTAATTAGGAAATAAGTAAATTAGGAATAATTTACTTATAGAGTTTGTCCTAAATGAGAAAATGTAAATTTACACTAATTAAAGGTTTATTAACGACATCTCTTTTAATAATACACCAGAAAGTTCTAGGGTGTCAGAGAGGATAATGTCTAGGCTTGGGTTTGGAAAATACAAGTTTCCTGCTCTCCCTGGCTATCCCTAACTGATCCGACGGACGGGATGGTTACTTTCAAAACCTGATTTGAAAATTAATCAAAACCCTTTGAACTTAGAAAAATCGAATATGCCTAACCCGAGGTTAGACTGAGTTGCGATGTAAACCTGCCCAGAACCAACCAGCATATCCAGTATTCGCAACAGTATCTGTCTAATGTGAGTGGTCGTGGCTTTAATTTATTTAGTTAAAGCTAGAACAAGAATGGTAGGGTTAAGTTAACTAAGACACTTAACCGATTCAACATGATAACCAGACCGGTGGGTGGGGTTAGGTTCATACAGACACTTAACACAGTTAAGCTAGAATGGGAGGGTTAAGTCCATAGGAACACTTAACCAAACTGACACAGTTAAGCTAGAATGGGAGGGCTAAGTCTATAAAGACACTTAACCAAACTCATCGTAACAAGACAAGATTTGTAGGGGTTAAGTAACTAAGAAAACACTTAGCCAAATTACCATGTTAACTAGACTAGAAGGTGGGGTTATGTAAAGTTAATACACTTAGCCAAATTAACATGTTAACTAGACTAGAGGTTGGGGTTAAGTAAAATCTAATACACTTAGCCAATTTGATATGTTAGCTGGGCTAGACCGTAGGGTTAAGTAAACTTGAACACTTAACCATCAGATTGTGATAAAGGAATGGGGTTAAGTCTAAGACATGAAGGGATAATACTTAACCATTAATAACAGGTTAGTTAAAACAGACGGGCAAGGTTAAGTTAAAAAGGAACACTTAACCAGTACAGGATGAATGGGTAGGGTTAAGTAATAAGAAATACTTAACCAATATAACTTGGTTTGTGGTAGGGTTAAGTCAACATGAGTTATTGAATACACTTAACCAGTTTATCAGGATAAATGGAGAGGGTTAAGTTAGCTTGAATTGACTAAGGACACTTAACCAATCCAAATTGGCGAGAAAGAGAACTAAGTAGTAAACCTTAGTTAAAAGGAGCTAAGTAGTAAACCTTAGTTAAGAAAACAACGATTCTGGAAACTAAGTGTTAAACCTTAGTTAGCAGAACTAAGTAGTAATTCTTAGTATAACACGGGAAGGAGCGAACGTCTGTCTGATTAAAACGAAGGCTCCAACGAATTGGGTTACGAAGCCCGAGGCTTCGAGGGGACGTAAGGGTACTCTTGGTATCCCTCTGTGAGGCTGCAGATGATCCTCCTGGGCTCACAGAGGTTAATGTCTGCGTAGAAGAACCAGGGGTATGCCTTGGTTGCAATATATGGAAACCTAAAGACCAGGATGGATCAGCGTGATTCGACGAGAAAACGGTAGCCCTGTGATAGCAACTCATCGTCTACCATCCATCTTGAGTCAATCGAGATACGTGAAGCGGAAAGGCGGAGAACCCCAAAAGACCATATACTTGCTATCTAGTTATGGGTAAGGATGGCCATAGGATAGTGTGTCACCGGGGGCCTGCGTATAGTTCTCATTTTACAAGGTGTGCCTTTCATTAGTTGAGGGAGGGGTCAAGTGGGACCATAGCCACTGGAACAAAAACAGACCTTAGCATCTGCATCGGCAGTTGTCTGAAAGCTCCCGACCGAGTTCTATATTCCTTGATTTGCCCTGCCACAGGACTCGGGCCGCACATTACAGGACATGTGCATCTAGACAAGCGATAACGATTCACGATACATGCGTGGGGAAGTATCGGAACATATACCACTCTAGGTAGTGTATCTTAGACTTGTGGCATCGTTCGACAGGTAGCATAATCTCTAGTTGGACTAGGTGGCGTAAACCCTGAATCTGAGAAGCGTTCAGCAGATAGCGGAAACTCTTGTTGAATCTAGAAAGCACTTGATAGAAAACCCTAGATTAGATCTAGGTAATAAATAATAAATGTATGCCTGAAGGTAATGGAAAATACAGGGATTGGGATCACGTTATCGTTACTAGTTGGGACACTAGTTAGGTGGTGCAGAGATATAGAAACCAATATAACAAGGAAATAACGAAGCAGCGAAAGTATTAGAGCATATCCAGTTTATCTTAGCTTAGCATATCTTGTGATTATCTTGTCTAATCTTGCTGACCCTATCGTCATGGTGTAATCTTTTATTCAGTTAATTCATGTCGTTTTGTTTTTCCATGTTCACATGCTAGAAGTTACTGAACTTACTCAGGCTTTATGTCTGACTCTGTTTTACTTTCGTCTTCTTTTCTTCCGTCCCCCCCCCCCCCCAAGGTAGTAAAGGAGGGAATAATATAGCTCAGGTTAAGTTGGACTGTCACTCTTCCCCAGCTTGAAGATTTGTCGAAGTTTGCTTGGATTCTCTTTTCAGATGCTATGGCTGGCTCTTGCTAAAAATTGGGGAATATAAATGTTCTTATATGCTTCTTTATTTTGTAAGACAGATGATACTCTGATATTATAAAGAAATTGTTGTACAAACTATCTTATCAATAAAGTAAAGTTTTATTTTCCGCTGTTTAATTTCTGTCTGTCTTGTAATTTATCTGCATCTTTTACCCTAAATGCTCCACAGAACTTAGTGCATTCCCTTTGTGATGACACTAACGGATGTGGGGTGTTACATAGCTGGGCAGAAGTATGTAATTATCATGCATAGTTGGATAGATGTATGCAATTATTATGTATAGTTGGATAGATGTATGCAATTATACAGCATATAAGTATTTTAACAATAATTTTGTGTTTTTAACAGTTATTTTTGTTCAAAACTCTTGCGTACACAATTATTTTATATAGTTGGATAGAAGTATGCAATTACTATGTATAATTGCATAGATATATGCAATTATACTGCATATTTCTATCAACTTTGTCACTGTTTTTCATATATGAATAAATGTATGAAAAAATTTATAGTAGCAACATACAGGTACGAAATTATTCTTGTAGAAGGATAATTTATACAAGTATTATTCATTGTTGCATACAAGTGTGCAACTATTCTCTTTTTTTGCATGCAAGTATTCAAAATTTAGTGCTTAAGCATACTTTGTTTTAACTTTGACAATTTTTACCCTTTTTAATGCTAAATTATTTAATTTAACCAGATAATTCAATAATTTGGATTTCATAACTTATTCCTTGCATTTTATGATGTTTAGTTCTTACAGTTAGTATTTAATATAAAAAAGTAGAATCATCTGTTGGAGTAATGCTTCAAATATTTGCAATTACCTTAGGAATTATATTGAATACATGCATATAAGTATGCAAAATATTATGAATAACTGTACACATGAACGCATCAATTCATAATTTCATGTAAAAGTAGAAGAAATTAATTAAGTGCACAAAATAACAAAGTAATTCAGTTTACACATGTATAATCATGCTCACGTAGTTCAAAAAACAAAATAGCTGTCAACATTTTTATAACAAATATAAACACCGCTTTTATACATTTTAATCACTAAGTTTGTTTTTCTTTTGATAGCAAGAACTTTTGTGTCAGGCGATTCTCTTCAGTTCAACTATAAAGTTTGCAATTGAGTATTTCGTGAGCAAGCTCAGCACGTTGTTGATTAATAGCAACAGCACTATATATTTCTTCATCTTTAATGATTTCTTTGTCCTCCCATCTATGTTTCATTATGTTAATAAGAAACATGCCACAATCGACGCTGTAGAAATTTATAAAACATTATTAATTTGTTTGAATAAATTTATTTGGTATTATAACAAGCGTAAAAATATGTAATCATTCTAAATATCTTGGAACTAGTAAATGTATTCAACTTTGTAAAAAAAACCAGCATACATGTATGTTATTATTTACAAAATCTGCATACTTGTACGCTAGTATTCAAATTACATACATACATTGAAAATACCTTTAACTTGCATACAAGCATGCAAAGATATCCATTATCTGCATACACGCATGCAGATATTGCCAATATGTGCATACAAGCATTTAGATATAGTTATCTGCATACAAACATGCCGATACTGCAGATATCTGCATATAAGTATTCAAAGAACACTAGATATTTTCATATATGCATGCATATATTAACAATTTTTGTATAGATCTTTGCAAATGAACTGGGTTTATTTTCTTATGTATGGTCTTGTTGTGGGGAATTAACCTTTTCCGGCTGTCTGGGTTGCTGAAAATTCTTCTTATCCAATTTTTTCATCACTCCATTGACGTAAGTTCTCTGCATCAAAACAAATATATACGTACGCGCATATATACACACAAATGCTGTTAATGGTTTATATGACAACTTGCATATAAATATGCTCGATTTACATACAATATATTAAAGATGGTAGAAATATATTAGTACTGATCTAAACAACTAATCTGAATTCTTGCATAAATGTATGCAACAGCTTATTATATTTGCATACAAGTATTCAACATTTACTTCTAATTTCTAAATGTGCATATAAACTCAGAATTTTTCGATATAAGCATGAAAAAATAATTTATATCCTCATAGAAGCATGCAAATATTGTTAATATCTATTACAAGAATGCATATACTCAGAAAATTTGTAGTAGATATATGCATTCAGAAATACAGAAATTTTCAATAGCTGCATACAATTGTGCAATAATTCGTATTAACATCATGCAACCTAGCAAGAATTCTTATTAGTAGTTATCACGCAAAATTATTATGAAAAATATACAATGATGAAAATTATTTCATCTACTCTTATTAGAGTATATTATAACAAGTTCTTATCGATAGTCGGATAAGAAATAATACAATCAGAATTATACCTTCGTTCTCGCTGTTCTCGCCGTCTTCCACGAAGGAGAAATGTGATAGCCCGTAACTTCCCCGGTAAGGAAAGCCCGTATTACCTTGAGAACACGACAAAATATTTCGCTCGATCCGAATCGGTCGCTAAACTGACAAAGACCATTCGAAACCCCTAATCGTTTTGAGAACAGGACAAATTGGAATGCAAATAGAAGAACATTTCATTGTTAATTACCACAATTCCATCAGAATACAAGAATATACAGAGTATAAATGAATACTATACATTCGATAAATATCAGAGATTACAATAAATTACATAGCAGCGGAAAATAATACAAAGCACAACTGAAGGTGATATACGGATACAGAGCTTTCCGGATATCATTCCAGCTGTAAATCAGGATCCTGTGACTATAAATCTGCAAAACCAAAACTACTAGCTGCCCGTGTCGAAAATAAGGGCACCCAGAGTTTAGGTTAAAACAATAAACTCCAGGTCAGTCATGTGACTGGTGTGAGAACTAAAACAATTATTTAAAACTTTACTTTAAAAGAGAGTAATTCAAGGGACCACGCCGTATAACACAGAACGGGTTTCCTCCCAAGAATACCAGTGCATAGAATAAACAACGCAATGCTTTTTCGAAAAATGAAGCTATTACAAGACCCAGGTCCCATCACACAATGCAAGCAAGCCGGAGGATAGGGTTTTCCCTTATAATAGCCAAACATGCTTGGTACGTTTTAAAAACAAATCACTTGATACTATAATAAGTGTATAGTGTCAAAACAATTTCAATCATAAATATCAATCATAGACGGCATGGGTACCATATATCATGTCGCCATACTAGTTCTACAATTAAAACCGCAATATCATGTATTGGAAATTGGATTTCCGTCATGAGTCGAGGCAAGGGGCAAGTTCCTCTCCGCTTCGAGACACTCTAGCAAATGCCTCAGGACTAAACACTCTGGGTAACACCTGGGATCCTCCAAGACTAGTCCTCTCTTACGTTTGAGGATTAGTTATTCCTGAACACACATTTCCCGGCCCTATAGGACCTATAATCGAGGCGCCTCGCATCCAAACCACAAAGGTGAAAAGTATATGAATGTCAGGGTTGGTAGGTCACTGACACCACCCATAGCTAGAAAGAAACGCCGTGCACTCCTTGGGTCCTCATCCCGTTTTTGACTCATACCGAGGTGTGAGGCTCGCGAACCCACGCTATAGACAAAGCTGCCACGTAGGTCGTGCTTTGATCATCAACCACAAGACTTTGCTTTTAAAAAGAAGCCTTGATCCATGCAACTCAGCGTGCCACACAGGCAATTCATGCCATGCGATTGATATATATCGATATATAACCTCTAAGCTCGTACGTCTCAGAGAAGGGCGTTAAGCAAGAGAATAAATTCTCCGCCTCCAAACAGATATATATTTAACAGAAATCAATCAACACAGAATAAAATCCAATGTCAGACACATAATCCATTTACAAGTTCGTTCTGGGTCTGAACGAAACCGGAGGCACTTTCCTCGCATATCCATCGATCTCCAAGTACGTCTGGACGATCACCAACTGATTCTCTCCTCTTGGGTGTACAGCCCAATCAAGATCATCAGTAATCACCCAAACGATGTGAAGACTTCCGGTCTTCGACCATCGTCATCATCTTTGACTTATCGTTGAATCGGTTATTCAGAATGGGTATAATCCGGCCTTTCTGAATAATCCGCGTATATAGTAAACAAATGTTACACAAACACAACATACGCCTCATTCCAATTTAGCAGCCACTAACCGTAAACCAACAAGAGAACAATTTCCCAAATATTAACCCCTAAGGCCGAAACCAACATCAGATCAATACGCAGGAAACCATTCTTCTTAGCTAACCTACAGCTAGTTTCTAAATTTCATATTCTTAGGGAAAGGTTCCCATTAATTTTATCAAAGATAAATTATTTAAATTTATTCTTTAATCTTCCTTTGGATGTCATTTCAAACCAAATTATGGTTTTCCAAACTAGTCGGGATTAGCGAACCACACCAAAGTAATTATTTATTTTATTTCCCAATCCCAACCTATTCATCCCATGAAGCAAAACTGGTAATACTCCATATCTAACACCACGGTGTTATCGGTAAAATTAATTGCCATTTCACGTTCAAATCTAATTAAAGATTTAACTATCGCCTGGAGCAAAACTGGTGATACTCCATTCTCGCTCATTTTCCAAATTTGATAATTTAAATTATCAATTCACATTTCAATCTAATTACAGATTCATTAAAACTCCTTTTACTGGGTCAAAGAACTAATGTCATTTAAAACACAGTTCACGATAAACCCAAATAACATTCTATTTATTATCGGGTTAAAGAACTAGTGTTATTTAAAACACCGTTCACGATAAACCCACAAATCAATTCTATTTAAAATCCATTTTTAAATCCAATTTATTTATTTGTTTAAAAATAACTGGGTTTTAAATTTAGTTCAAAACTAGTTCATTTCGATAAAAATCTATTTTTATCTTTACAAATGTGGGATTTTTCATCCCAGTCCTTCACAAATCATTTCTTTTGAATTTACACAAATTATTAATATTTTTAATAATTTTATCAAGGCCCGTACAGTCGATTTCCATCAACGGCCATCGAACTGCACTTACAACGACCTTTTCTGAAATTGATTTGGGCATATCTCCAAATCTAACCATTAGATTTAAAATTTCTAATATTCGTTAGAAAGCTCTTTTCGATACGAACCCAACAGTTCCGGTTTTAGGAGAATCTGACGGTCGGATCTCCCGTAATGTCCGTTCGAATTCAATGGTCGAAATTTTCGAACTACCGCGGCGCGGCGCGTTCTATTCAGGCCATTATATATATAATATATATATATATTATATATTTCGTCAATTTCCTTTTTAAAATGAATTTTATAAATCATTTCAAATTTGTTTCAAAAACAATTTCAATCTTTCTTTCAAATTCAAATCAAAATTGAATTTTCCCTTATAAATTCTTTTCCATTCAATTTGAATTCATTTTCTATTCGAATTCCTTTTATATTCAATTAAATCCGAATTCGTTTTCTAATCAGTTCAATTCGAATTTATTTTCTATTCGATTCAATTTGAATTTGTTTCCTATTCAATTCAATTTGAATTCGTTTTCTATTCAATTCAATTTGAATTCGTTTTCTATTCAATTCAATTCGAATTCGTTTTCTATTCAATTCAATTTGAATTCCTGTTATAAATATTCAATTTTTATCTCTTTTCAATATTCATTATAAAAAACAATATAATCGATATAAATATCGTTCGCGTCAAAATAGCGCATCTCTAATCAACACGGCTTTATATTTTTCAATAGCTTCATTATTCTATTCAACAAATGAATCTATATTTCTTTCAATACATGACTCTATATTTTTGTCAACACATGACTAATCTCAACGAATGAGTACTGTCCACGTGTGACTATTTTTGTTATTTAATATATTTTATAAAAATTACGGTATCTATCGTTTGATTTCAAATCAGACTCCAACCGTAAATTAGTAGGAGAACGATTCCCTAAATATTGACACCGAAGGCCGAAACCAACATCTGATCGATACCCAGGAAACCACTCATCTTATCTATTTTCCAGTTAGTTTCTAATTTTATATATGATAAAGATGAAAATTTTATTGTTAAAATATTTCGTTCAACACATGACTAATCTCAACGAATGAGTACTGTCAACACATGAACCTTTATTTTATAATATTCTTTATTTTCTAAATTGGAATGAGGCCCAATCAATTACCATATAACATTAATTATATGGATTCCATACAACACAAGTATATAATAGCAACGATAAATAATCAACCATCATCCAAAGTGCACTACATTGTATAAGTATCAAATATAGATATCTAACGCTTATAACAGTCTGTCAATCCATCGATCGACATACAACCAATTATTGGGATTAGTGTATGTCGTATATTATCCCAATACCCGTGTGGGGTTTCAAACAATCAAACACAGATTTTATTTGTGCAGTTGAGCGATGTGTAAAATTTATCGTCCCAATCGATGTCCTTCAAATAGGTGTACATAAACAAACCGTCCGGTTTGTAAATGAATATTTATTTATTCACATTCACATCAAAAATTATATTTTTAACGACCAAATTATTTTATTCAACCTATGAGTATTCTATTCGCTTCATTTATTAAATAAAATGATATCTTTATTTTTCTAACTTATTTTAGAAAATTTCGGTGGCATAACGGCACGATACTAGAAACGGGACGAGGCCTAGCCTTATCCCCGGTCTAATAATGGCCCACGCCATACACATATCAATCAAATCCATTCCATTTCACCAAACAATCAAATTCAAATCAAATAATCTAACCAACTACACAACCAAACAAACAAGTCCATGGTCTGTGGACGATGGTGTCGGGTGCTACTAAACACCGTCTGCATCCTAGTATATATTTATATAACTAGAAGATTAAAAATAAAAGGTGAGAATTTCTCACAAAGGGTTCCACTCCGTTGTACTTTGTTGTTGAAATGCTGAACCGTCTGGATCTGCTTGAAATTCCAATGCAGTTCTTTTCACGCTGTTCAAATAAAAATTATATTTTTACTGCTTCATTTTAATAAATAAAAATCATATTTTTAATACTTCTAATTTATAAAAATCATATTTTTATATTTCACATATGATAAAAATCATATGTTTATATTTCACATATGATAAAAATCATATTTTTATTATTTTTATAATATAAAAATCATATCTTTCCTACTTTAATTTTTCGTAAATAAAAATCATATCTTTATAATGCCACTTATATGATAAAACCCTATATGTAAATCAGATCCACATACATACAAACCACATTTTAATTCCATGATATCTCCTAGCATTAAAACCCAAATTTTGTTTATATTAATAAAAAAAATCAGATTTTCATATTAACTAACTAGATAAAACAAAACAAAGACTCACATTTCTTTCCCAGAGGGGTGGAGGAACCTGCTGGTGGTCGATTCAGGAGGTGTAAGGGGGCGGTTTGGGTTCGGAAAAAGGGAGAGGGTGGAGGTTAGCGAGCTATGGCTGCGCAGGGGAAGGGTGGGGAGTCGCAATCGCCGGAGGAGGCACCGGTGGTCAAGGCAGCTCACGGCAATGGGTGAAAAAAGGGGTTTTGGGTTAGGGTTTAGGCCACGTCGTTTCAGGAGGGGAGAGGGAGAACGTCGGAGGGGGATGTGAGGGGGCCAGCACCCGAGGTGGCGAGCCTGATGGCGCGGCGGCGCTCCGATGGGAGGAGCGACGGCGGCTCCTCCCCCTTCTTCCTCTTTTTTTTATTAAATCGATTTGTAAATGAGAGTAGAGAGAGAGTGCTGAATGATAATATATATGTTTAATTATTATTTTAATTTTAAAAAGCAACTTTTTAATTCGAACTCGAAACGAGACCCACCGCCTGTCCTCCATAACTAATTACCCCCATTCCGAATACAATGGGATATGTATCGTAGGCTGATTCGATCGTTTCGATCAGTTTTCGTCAAAATCAACATATAACTCTATATATTGAATTTGAACGCGCATTTCAATTTACCGGGGTCACATACTAACTCGAAAAATTCCAAAAAAATATTTTCTAGCTTCGTATTGACGATACGGTCCTAACAAAACTAATCTCGTCAAATTCTGAGACCGTTTGAAAAATGGCCATTTTCCAGTCGATTAAAATCAACTGAAACTGGTCAAACGCGTTTTCCTTTTCCCCGCTCACATATTGATTCGAAAAATTATGAAAATTGGAATCTAGTAATAACTTGACATCACGGATCCAACAAAAGTGGTTTCGTCGAAATCCGAGGTCGTTTGAAAAATTCCCATTTTTAAGGGCCTGAATTCCATAACGACTATTCAGAATTTTCAACTGGACATATCTTTTGATTCCCGCTATGAAATTTCGATTTTTTAGATTCGTTGGAAAGATATCATCAAATAGGTTCTATTATTTTTGGTTTCGCTGAAATCCGGTTTATTTTGCACTCGATATGTTCAATTGAAATTTGAAATCGAATTATCGAACTACCGCACCATTTTCAATTCCTTTTATAATTATAAATAATTATTTACATTCTAACGATGACGTATATAAATATATACGTTCTATTTCTATTCAAAATAAATTTCTCGTCGATATTATTTAAAATAATTCATTTTAAATATTCAAAATTCGCTAAAATTGCCAAAATAATAATTTTAAACTGGCTCGCATTTCCGAGTTATTACAATCTCCCCCACTTAAAACTTTTCATCCCCGAAAAGTAACGAAGCCGAAAGTTTGTTTTAAAAACCAACTCAACTTCCATTCTTTTGATTACGGCTTAAGTTCTTCAACTTTTCAGTTTCTAAGTACTTTTCAAAAAAATTCAAAAATTTGGCTAACACCCTAAATTTTCGAAAAATTTCGCCATAACCTCCCCTGCACCGGGAGCACCGGGAAAATCCCGAAATTGCCATATAGGCCCTCTAATCTCAAAAAGAAAAAGCCAAGCGGCTAGCCAATCGGCTCATAAAATCATCATCACCCAAACAAAACAGTAAATTATAGTAAACATGTACCTATTTGTCGGGCAAACAAATTTTATTTCTCTGCTCTAGCCTCCTTGCTATGAACTGTTCAATGTAAGTACATGTATTGCAAGCAAATGCGACCAATTTTCAATACAATTCAATATTTGATGCAATTAGGCATAATGGTTCAAAATTATTAAACAAATAAACAAACAACACAACCATCAATCAATTAGTGGATTAACGTTTCAAATTCATAATTTTACTACATATAAAGAAAATCATGTTTTTGATGCCAAATCACAACAATAAATCTAGCTAGTTTTGGTTCTCACACCAGTCTATGGAATCATATAGAAATCACAACTTTGAAACACGAACATAAGTTCTGATGATGATCGATCAATCATCAGAACCATCTCTGGGTGTCTAGAATGTGATTCTATATCTATCCAGTATATTAAAACTTCGAATATACGTTCATGACGCGTATATGCAAAATCTTTATATATTGGATTGCCCAAATTCAAAATAAATAAATATTCAAATACGTAGACTTGAATTTAACTTTCAAAACAAAATTGTTTTCAATTGTAAAATATACTCTTCACACTCGTTCTAGGATACTACTGATCCTATCTCTAACGAGTCATTCTAATTGGATATTACTAATCCAATATCTGATGAATTCTTTTGTATGGTTCTAATGTGTCTTGTTCTCGAGCTCTGTAAACCAAAGCTCTGATACCAACTGTGATAGCCCGTAACTTCCCCGGTAAGGAAAGCCCGGATTACCTTGAGAACACGACAAAATATTTCGCTCGATCTGAATCGGTCCCTAAACCGACAAAGACCATTCGAAACCCCTGATCGTTTTGAGAACAGGACAAATTGGAACGCAAACAGAAGAACATTTCATTGTTAATTACAACAATTCCATCAGAATACAAGAATATACAAAGTATAAATGAATACTATACATTCGATAAATATCAGAGATTACAATAAATTACATAGCAGCGGAAAATAATACAAAACACAACTGAAGGTGATATACGGATACAGAGCTTTCCGGATATCATTCCAGCTGTAAATCAGGATCCTGTGAATATAAATCTGCAAAACCAAAACTACTAGCTGCCCGTGTCAAAAATAAGGGCACCCAGAGTTTAGGTTAAAACAATAAACTCCAGGTCAGTCATGTGACTAGTGTGAGAACTAAAACAGTTATTTAAAACTTTACTTTAAAAGAGAGTAATTCAAGGGACCACGTCGTATAACACGGAACGGGTTTCCTACCAAGAATACCAGTGCATAGAATAAACATCACAATGCTTTTTCGAAAAATGAAGCTATTATAAGACCCAGGTCCCATCACACAATGCAACGCAAGCCGAAGGATAGGGTTTTCCCTTATAATAGCCAAACATGCTTGGTACGTTTTAAAAACAAATCACTTGATACTATAATAAGTGTATAGTGTCAAAACAATTTCAATCATAAATATCAATCATTGACGGCATGGGTACCATATATCATGTCGCCATACTAGTTCTACAATTAAAACCGCAATATCACGTATTGGAAATTGGATTTCCGTCATGAGTCGAGGCAAAGGGCAAGCTCCTCTCCGCTTCGAGACACTCTAGCAAATGCCTAAGGACTACACACTCTAGGTAACCCCTGGGATCCTCCAAGACCGGTCTTCTCTTACGTTTGAGGATTAGTTATTCCTGAACACACGTTTCCCGGTCCTATAGGACCTATAATCGAGGCGCCTCGCATCCAAACCAGAAAGGTGAAAAGTATATGAATGTCAGGGCTGGTAGGTCACTGACACCACCCATAGCTAGAAAGAAACGTTGTGCACTCCTTGGGTCCTCATCCCGTTTTTGACTCATACCGAGGTGTGAGGCTCGCAAATCCATGCTATAGACAAAGCTGCCACGTAGGCCGTGCTTTGATCATCAACCACAAGACTTTGCTTTTCAACAGAAGCCTTGATCCATGCAACTCAGCGTGCCACATAGGCAATTCATGCCATGCGATTGATATCTATCGATATATAACCTCTAAGCTTGTACGTCTCAGAGAAGGGCGTTAAGCAAGAGAATAAATTCTCCGCCGCCAAACAGATATATATTTAACAGAAATCAAAAAACATAGAATAAAATCTAATGTCAGACACACAATCCATTTACAAGTTCGTTCTGGGTCTGAACGAAACCGGAGGCACTTTCCTCGCATATCCATCGATCTCCAAGTACGTCTGGACGATAACCAACTGATTCTCTCCTCTGGGGTGTATAGCCCAATCAAGATCATCAGTAATCACCCAAACGATGTGAAGACTTCCGGTCTTCGACCACCGTCATCATCTTCGACTTATCGTCGAATCGGTTATTCAGAATGGGTATAACCCGGCCTTTCTGAATAACCCGCGTATATAGTAACAAATGTTTCACAAACACAACATACGCCTCATTCCAATTTAGCAACCACTAACCGTAAACCAACAAGATAACAATTTCCCAAATATTAACCCCGAAGGCCGAAAACAACATCAGATCAATACCCAGGAAACCATTCTTCTTAGCTAACCTACAGCTAGTTTCTAAATTTCATATTCTTAGGGGAAGGTTCCCATTAATTTTATCAAAGATAAATTCTTTAAATTTATTCTTTAATCTTCCTTTGGATGTCATTTCAAACCAAATTATGGTTTTCCAAACTAGTTGGGATTAGCGAACCACACCGAAGTAATTATTTATTTTATTTCCCAATCCCAACCTATTCATCCCATGAAGCAAAACTGGTAATACTCCATATCTAACACCACGGTGTTATCGGTAAAATAAATTACCATTTCACATTCAAATCTAATTAAAGATTTAACTATCGCCTGGAGCAAAACTAGTGATACTCCATTCTCGCTCATTTTCCAAATTTGATAATTTAAATTATCAATTCACATTTCAATCTAATTACAGATTCATTAAAACTCCTTCTACTGGGTCAAAGAACTAATGTCATTTAAAACACAGTTCACGATAAACCCAAATCACATTCTATTTATTATCGGGTTAAAGAACTAGTGTTATTTAAAACACCGTTCACGATAAACCCACAAATCAATTCTATTTAAAATCCATTTTTAAATCCAATTTATTTATTTGTTTAAAAATAACTGGGTTTTAAATTTAGTTCAAAACTAGTTCGTTTCGATAAAAATCTATTTTTATCTTTACAAATGTGGGATTTTTCATCCCAGTCCTTCACAAATCATTTATTTTGATTTTACACAAATTATTAATATTTTTAATAATTTTATCAAGGCCCGTACAGTCGATTTCCATCAACGGCCATCAAACTGCACATACATCGACCTTTTCTGAAATTGATTTGGACATATCTCCGAATCCAACCGTTAGATTTCAAATTTCTAATATTCGTTAGAAAGATCTTTTCGATACGAACAAAACGGTTCCAGGTTTAGGAGAATCCGACGGTCGGATCTCCCATAATGTCTGTTCGTGGTTGAAATTTTCGAACTACCGCGGCGCGGCGCTTTCTATTCAGGCCATTATATATATAATATATATATATATTTCGTCGATTTCCTTTTTAAAACAAATTTTATAAAACATTTCAAATTTGTTTCAAAAACAATTTCAAATTTTCTTTCAAATTCAAATCAAAATTGAATTTTCCCTTTTAAATTCTTTTCCATTCAATTTGAATTCATTTTCTATTCGAATTCCTTTTATATTCAATTAAATCCGAATTCGTTTTCTATTCAGTTCAATTCGAATTTGTTTTCTATTCAATTCAATTCGAATTCGTTTCCTATTCAATTCAATTTGAATTCGTTTTCTATTCAATTCAATTTGAATTCGTTTTCTATTCAATTCAATTCGAATTCGTTTTCTATTCAATTCAATTTGAATTCCTGTTATAAATATTCAATTTTTATCTCTTTTCAATATTCATTATAAAAATGAATATAATCGATATAAATATCGTTTGCATCAAAATATCGCATCTCTAATCAACACGGCTTTATATTTTTCAATAGCTTCGTTATTCTATTCAACAAATGAATCTATATTTCTTTCAATACATGACTCTATATTTTTGTCAACACATGACTAATCTCAATGAATGAGTACTGTCCACGTGTGAGACGACCCGATTTCCCGTTCTCACGGAAACAAGGTTATCTTTTGGAATATAACACAGAAACATATAATAGCAGAACAGAATTAAATAAATACACCAGAATGAACAACAAAATATACTGGATAAAATAATCATCAGAGTTACACAGTATACAGGATCTTACTTAGTACAAATACAGTTCAGCTATACATAAATGTCTACAGCGGAAATAAACAAAATATGTACAATAGGAGCTGAACAGCATAAAAAGAAATAAATGATAGAATCCATCTTCAGCTCCAGCTATCCAGAAAGAACCAGCTAAACCTGAATACAAGGCTGCCCGTGTAGAAAAAGGGGCACCCGAGTTTGAGAGTGAAACAAACTACGAGTCAGTCATGGGACTGGTATGAGAAATCTACTCAACACATATATAATATGGCAAATCACAGGACCACGCCACTTTCGTGGAACGGGTTTACTCCATTGGATTGCCAGTGCTTTAAAACAAACCTTTCTTTTAAACATCGCTATGCTTTTTATAAAAATGAAGCCATTATAAGACTCAGTTCCCATCACACAATGCAACGCAAACCGGAGGATAGAGTTTTTACCTTATAACGGCCAAAATATGGTTGATACGAATAAAACAAAGGCATTTGATTATTATTGCTAGTGTTTATATGTTTTGAAAACAATTTCAAATCATAACTATCAATCATAGACGGCATTAATGCCCCATACCACTATGTCGCCATATATAGGTATACAATCAAAACCGCACGATGTCGTATTTGGAAATTGGATTTCCGTCATGAACCAAGGCAAAAGATAGTCCTTACCGAATTCGAGACAATCTAGCCCATGTCTCAGGCAAGCGCGCAGGCAAGCCTTGGAGCGACAGGGCCGGTCCACCGATGTGGATTATTATGCCTGAACAATACGTCTCCCCGCCCTTTGGGGCGTAAACGAGCCAACGAATGACTCCATCGGACCCGGATCGTCCGATCAAACCGAGGCGCCTCGCAACAGCAACAACCACATAGGTGAAAAGTATATAAATGTCAGGGCTGGTAGGTCACTGACACCACCCTAGCTAGAAAGAAACGCATGCCCTCCCTGAGGTCCTTCCTCCCGTTTTAGGTTCCTACCGGGGTGTGAGGCTCGCGAATTCACGTTATACACAAAGCTACGCCACACAGGCGGTGCTTTGATCATCACCACAAGACTTTGCTTTTCAACAGAAGCCCTGATCACTGCATCTTAGCATGCCACACAGAATAAATCCTATGTCGGACACACAGTCCAATTACAAGTCCGTTCTGGGTCTGAACGAAACCGGAGGCACTAAATACCTCGCAAACCCTTCGATCCACACGTACGTCTGAACGATCACCACTCATTATCCATATTTCGGGATGCCTCCCAATCAGGACCTCGGTTACCATCCAAACGAGGTGAAGATCTCCGGTCTTCGACCATCGTCTTCATCTTCGAATTTCAATCGTCGGTCGATTATTCGAAATGAGAATTAACTCGGCCTTTTCAAATAATTCACGTATATTTAGAATTTCAAATCGATTTATTTCAATAGTTAAATTATTCGACAACACCAATTGTGTTTTTTATATAGTTTTCACACCAAACACATTCAACCATCAAACATCACATAAATCAAGCAAATTCAGTTTATTTCCATTCCATATCGCTTACGATATTTTATAACTATTTATCGCTATTTTTATTTATTTTAAAATAGCTAATATATTCAAAACGACGTTTCGGGCCATAACGTGGCCGTGGCGCTGTTTTTCTTGAGATTTGATTTACACATATCTGAAAATCTAACCGTTGGATCTTCACAAAATTTACATCATAAGAAAGGTCTTTTCAAAACGAATCCAACGGTTCCAGTTTCGGGAAAATCCGACGGTCGGATCTCCCGGTACAATCGTTTGAAGTTTCGATTTCAAAATACGAACTGCAGCGTCGTTATTCGATTAAATATAATTATATTTATATATATAAATAAATATAATCGTTTCTGGCGCTGTTTTTCTTCAGATTTGAATTAAACATTCCAGACAATCCAACCGTTGGATTTCTACGAGGTTGGTGCCGTTGGAAAGATTATTCCAAGGCGAACCCGACGGTTGAGGTTTCGGGAAAATCCAATGGTCGGATTTCCCGTACTAGTCGTTTGAAATCACGGTTTCAAAATACGAACTGCACGGCCTCGTTTCGTTTTAATTTTATTTATATTTATATAGTTATATAAATATAGTTCATTCAACGATTTCAATATCGTTTTCACTTCAAAAAAAAAAAAAAAAAAAAAAAAAATTTCTAACACCTTAAATTTTGGAAAAATTTCGCCATAACCTCCCCTGCACCGGGAGCGTCGGGAAATCGCAAATAGCGTCCCGGTCCTTCTAGTCTCAAAAAGAAAAAGAAGAAGCCAAGCGGCTAGCCAATAGGCTCAAAATCATCACCCAAACAAATCAGTAAATGTGTACCTATTTGTCGGGCACAAAATTTTATTCCTCTTCTCTAGCCCCTTTGCTATAACCTGTTCAAAGAATATGCATGTACCTATATATACAGTTCATATCATTATTCATTTTCTATTCAACTTCTTGTTCGATTTCTATTTGGTTTAAAAACACCATTCATTCTAAGGTTACATAATTAGGTGCAAATCATTTCATTAGCTAATTAATGAATATTTCAACTCATCTATGTTTATTTTGAACAAGTGGCTATTTTTAACACTTCATATTTTAACGATTTATGCATACAACAAAAATGTGATTTTTATTGTAAAACAACTCATTTCGAAAACACTACTATTTTTTTTCTATATAGTTCATGTAGGTGATAAAATAGAATTTTTATCATAAAACAATTTATTTCAAAATATGAATACCATTCAACACATGAATTTCTAAACAACGAATGAATATCAATTCAACCCATGAATGTTTTCTATAGTTTTTAGATATCGATAAAAATGTGATTTTTATTATCGAACTATTTATTTCAAAATATGAATACCATTCAACACATGAATTTCTAAACAACGAATGAATATCAATTCAACCCATGAATGTTTTCTATAGTTTTTAGATATCGATAAAAATGTGATTTTTATTATCGAACTATTTATTTCAAAATATGAATACCATTCAACACATGAATTTCTAAACAACGAATGAATATCAATTCAACCCATGAATGTTTTCTATAGTTTTTAGATATCGATAAAAATGTGATTTTTATTATCGAACTATTTATTTCAAAATATGAATACCATTCAACACATGAATTTCTAAACAACGAATGAATATCAATTCAACCCATGAATGTTTTCTATAGTTTTTAGATATCGATAAAAATGTGATTTTTATTATCGAACTATTTATTTCAAAATATGAATACCATTCAACACATGAATTTCTAAACAACGAATGAATATCAATTCAACACATGAATGTTTTCTATAGTTTTAAGCATATGAAAATAATTCAAACACACAAATATTATTCAAAATTTCGGCAGCATAACGGCAGGGTAGTTACACCGGCACCGTCCCTAGTACGGCTCCTCGCTCTACCTTAAAACCTCGCGGTTTTTGACAATGGGAAACATGCATCTAGTTCGCACGCAGGCGGCATGTATATATATTTATTCATTTCCACAACTAATCCTAAGTGGTTCCAACCAAATATTTCACAACCACAAATGGGTATTTTTCAACCACAATCAACCAATATCAATCACAAACAATCCCAAACAATCATTCAATTCTCACCACAATTTCAACCAATAAATATCGTCCATGGTTTGTGGACGAGGGGCGTATATATATATATATATAGATATTTATATATAGCAATTCACTTTCATTGTCAACACATATATAATATATAAATTTTAAATCAGAAATCTCACCAATAGCTATCCAACTGCACGACACTTTCTTAATAGAAATCTTCGCCTATTTGTCGCTTTCACCCGTATTCTCTGCATATGTAAAAATAGAATTTTTTTACTATGCTATTCAATAAATAAAAATCGAATTTTGACTTCGCTATTCAATATATAAAAACATGATTTTTACTTTCGCTTTCAACTTAAAAAAAATATGATTTTTATTTTTGCTTTCACATATAAAAATATGATTTTTTTATTTTGACTTTCAACATATAAAAACATATAAAAATATGATTTTTGCTTTTGCTTTCATATATAAAAATATGATTTTTTATTTTGACTTTCAATATAAAAATATGATTTTTATTTTGAAAGAAATCAGTTTTCAACTTTTCAAGAAAACCTGTTTCTAAATATTTTTATAAATCTCAGTTTTAAACTTTATAAAAATTTCAGTTTTTAATTCTTTTATAAAAATCAGTTTTATTTTTAAAACATTCAGTTTTTATTTCTTTATTCTTTTTTTTTTTTTTTTTTATAAATGCAGTTTTAAACTTTTTTTTTTTTTAAAAACAAAACAGTTATAAACTTTTAAAAACAAAACAGTTATAAACTTTTAAAAACAAAACAGTTTTAATTTTTATTAAAAAATCTGTTTTAATACTTTTATAAAAAAACTCAGTTTTAAAATCTTTTTTAAAAATTCAGTTTTTCTCTTTTAAAAATTTCAGTTTTTAAACCTTTAAAACATTTCAGTTTTTTTTTTTTCTTTTTTTTCCACTGTTGAAAGATCGAATATTTTTTTTTTTTTTATTAAAAATAAAATCAAATAAGTCACGTACCTGCGAGAGGGGGGGGGGGTGGCGACTCGCCTTCGTCGGCGGCAAGGCGGCAAGGCGGCGCTTCTGGAGGGGGGGGTCTTCGCAGTACGAGGGAGAGGGGGGGGGTACGGTGAGGGCAGCGGCTTCGCTTCAGAGGGGGTGGTGGCTCTGCGTCTTCGCGAGCTTCGGGGTAGGAGGCGGCGGCTTCTAGGGAGGAGGCGGCTCGAGGGATCGGGGGGGGGGGGGCTCCGGCGATTAGATTAGGTTTTTTTTTTTTTTTTTTTCTTTTTTTTTTTTTCTGAAATTATATGAACGGGGGGGGGGGCCAAGCAGAAGAGAAAAGGGGGGGGGGAGAATTAAAAATTATATTTATATATTTTTTTTTTTTTATTATTTTATTATTTAAATTTGCAAAAGGGTTGACTTTTACATACGACCTCGAAACGAGGCCCACCGCCTGTCGTCCATAGCGTTTTACCCCCATTCCGAACACAATGGGATATGTATCGCAAGCTGGTTTGATCGTTACAATCGGTTTCCTTTTGAATTTACTTTTAAATCACTATATTGAATTTTAAACGCACATTTCAAATTACCGGGGTCACATACTAACTAGAAAAATTCCAGAAAAATATTTTCTAGCTTCGTATTGACGATACGGTCCTAACAAAACTAGTTTCGTCGAATTCTGAGACCGTTTGAAAAATGGCTAATTTCCAGTCGATTAAAATCAACTGAAATCGGTCAAACGCGTTTTCCTTTGCCACGCTCACATATTGATTCGAAAAATTATGAAATTTGAAACCTAACAATAACCTGACACTGCGGATCTAACAAAAGTGGTTTCGTCTAAATCCGAGGTCATTTGCAAAATGTCCATTTTTAAGGGCCTGAATTCCATAGCGACTATTCAGAATTTTCGACTGGACATATCTTTTGATTCCCGCTATCAAATTTCGATTGGTCAGATTCGTTAGAAAGATATCATCAATTAGATACTAATGTTTTTGGTTTCACTATAATCCAGATTGTTTTGCACCCGGTATATTCAATTGAAGTTTGAAATCGAATTATCGAACTACCGCGCCTTTTCAATTCTATATATAATTATAATTAATTATATTGGTTTTCAAATGTCGATCTCAACTCAGTTTTCATCGCCATTATTTAAAATATTTATTTTAAATGTTTAAAATCCATTATTTTAGCCAATTTAAAATTTTTAAATTGGTTCAGATTTTCTGGGTCGTTACAATCTCCCCCACTTAAAACTTTTCGTCCCCGAAAAGGAATAAAGTCGAAAGTGGTTTGATAAATCCATAATCATACAATACAACAACCAATTTGTTTTTAATATTCAGAGTATAGAATAAACAATGCACATCCATCGGAAGAAAATAGCAACAGAATAGAGGATTAAAAGGTAATGCAAAGTAGGTTAAATGTACCTTGCACCAGAGTCAATCAGAGATATCTACTCGGCATCTAGGATAAGCTTTCTGAATGCTCTCCTCTGTTTCCCAAGTACAATCTCGCGGATCTCCACTCCATTGCACTTTGACTAAGTGAACCTTCTTGTTCCTCAGCTCTTTGGTTTCTTTGCCGATAATCTTTAGCGGCTCTCGCCTCACAGCTAATTCTGGAGTAATTTCAATGTCCTGCTGAGCTGCTTCTTCCACGATCAAGTCTGGATCATGAACGTGCTTTCGAAGTTGAGATATGTGAAATACATCATGCACACCAGGCAACCAGTCAGGCAGTTTGACCCTATAAGCGAGAGTTCCAATCCGTTCCAGAATAGGAAACGGACCAATAAATTTAGGCGCTAACTTTCCAGTTTTACCGAACCTGATAACTCCTCTCATCGGCGATACTTTCAAATATACATAGTCGCCAACCTCAAAGGATATATCTCTTCTTCTTTTATCGGCATAGCTCTTTTGTCGGCTTTGAGCGGCGAGCAATCGTTTCTTAATAAAATCGACTTTGTCGGCCGCTTCTCGAATCATATCAGGACCCAACACAAGTCTATTTCCAGGCTCGACCCAACAAGCAGGAGATCGGCACGGTCTACCATACAATGCTTCGAATGGCGACATTGTCAGACTCGCCTGGTAGCTGTTGTTATAAGAGAACTCAGCCAAATGTAGATGGTCTTCCCATGATCCACCGAAATCTATAACACAAGCCCGCAATAGGTCTTCTAAAATGCGATTCACCCTCTCAGTCTGACCGTCTGTCTGAGGATGATAAGCGGTGCTCAAGTTTAACTTCGTTCCTAGCTCGACTTGAAATGCTTCCCAGAATTTGCTAGTGAATATTGTATCCCTATCACTGACTATACTGAGTGGCACTCCATGTAGTCTAACTATTTCCCTGAAGTATATCTGCGCCAGACTCTGAGCGGTTCTACTTGATTTGACAGGTATAAAATGGGCGGTCTTCGTGAAACGATCTACGATTACCCAAATACCGTCATTCCCTTTTCTGGTCCTGGGCAGACCATCAATGAAATCCATAGAAATATGTTCCCACTTCCAGCCAGGAACTTCTAGTGGTTGTAATAGTCCAGCCAATTTCTGTTGGTCGCTTTTAACTAGCTGGCAAGTAGGGCATCGACTAACATATATCGAAACGTCTCTTTTCATAGCCTTCCACCAGAAAGTTCTTTTGAGATCGTTATACATTTTGGCCACACCAGGATGGATACTCAGCTTGGACTTGTGACACTCGTCTAACACTTCCCTTTTTAACTCTGGGATGTCAGGAACACAAATCCTTCCTTTTAATCTCAAGGTTTCGTCGTTATCTATTTGAAAACACGAGGGTTCGCCTTTCTGAATCCTTTTGATCATATCTTTAATAAAGTTATCCTCCCTCTGAAGAATAGATATTTTGTCAATCAAGGAAGTCGTGATAATAAAGCTGGCGATCATTACATTCTTTCGACTCAGCGCATCGGCCACGACATTGGCTTTCCCTGGAGTATATATAATTTCAAAGTCATATGCTGCAAGAAACTCCAGCCAACGTTGCTGCCTCAAATTCAAGTCCTTCTGAGTGAACAGATACTTTAATGACTGATGATCTGTAAACAGTTCGAATCTCTCACCGAGAAGATAGTGTCTCCAGATTTTCAAAGAGAATATGATAGCCAATAACTCAAGATCATGAGTTACATAGTTTTTCTCGTGCGGCTTCAGTTGACGGCTAGCATAGGCAATTACTTGGCCTCTTTGCATTAACACTGCCCCAAGGCCTTCTCTAGAAGCATCAGTCCAGACTTTTAGATCTTGGTTGCCATCGATGATGGTTAACACTGGAGCTGTTGTTAATCTTAACTTTAGCTCTTCAAAAGCCTCCTCACTCTCTTCAGTCCATTTGAACTTAGAATGCTTCTTTGTAAGCTTCGTTAAGTGGCCAGATATCTTCGAAAAGTCTTTAACGAACTTCCGGTAATAACTAGCCAATCCGAGAAAACTGCGGACTTCAGTGGGAGTACTGGGCTGTTTCCAATTCTGAATAGCTGTGATTTTGCTTGGATCCACAGCGATTCCATCTTTCGATACTACATGACCCAGAAATTTCACTTCATCTTGCCAGAATATACACTTGGAAAATTTGGCTTTCAGTACATTCCGTCTGAGAATTTCTAAAACCTGTTCCAGATGCTTTTCATGTTCGGCCTTTGATTTAGAGAAGATTAGAATATCATCAATAAAAACCAAAACAAATTTATTCAAAACCCCTCTGAATACTCTGTTCATTAGATCTACGAAATAAGCTGGAGCGTTACATAAGCCGAACGGCATTACTAACCACTCGTAGAATAAGTCGGGGCCTCTGAACGCTGTCATTGGAACACACTCTTCGGCAATTCGAAGTTGATGGAAGCCTGTAGCTAGGTCCATTCGTGAAAATACTTGTGCTCCATTTAATCGATCCAACAGATCATCTATTCGCGGCAATGGATATTTATTCTTTATGGTTTGCTTGTTCAGATCACGATAATCCACACATAGACGTAGAGTACCGTCAGATTTTGGGACAAACACCACTGCTGCACCCCAATCAGAGAAACTAGGCCTGATCAGACCTTTCCACACCAGCTGTCGTGTTTGATTGTCTAATTCCTCCTTTTCTTTCAAGGACATCCTTCGAATAGCGTGAACTACCGGCCTTGCATTGGGAATCAAAGCAATCTTGAAATCTATTTCTCTCTGCGGAGGTAAGCGAACAACTTCTTCGAACACATCCGCATAATTTTTGACGACAGGAATATCTTTGATGAGGTCAGGAATATTCTCTGTGATTTCAGGGATATTTTCTATTTGAGCTGGGGAAACATCGAGAGCTGACCAGAAATCTTTTCTATTTGACGTTGGGCCTTCACACGGTATGGTTATATAATTTCCCAATTGTGCTTTTGCCTTTACAACTCTCTCGGCGCATTTAACTTCTGCTTCATATTTGGTTAGCCAATCCAATCCCAGAATAAGATCGAATTCATTAAAATTCATGACGATAGAGATTATAGGGAATTTATAGCAGGAAAAAGAGACAGGTACTGCACAGATCCAACTGAGATTGATGGAACCCCCAACTGGATTTCGGACAGTCATTGGCTCTTTGAGCTTCTTCAAATTCAAATCCAGCTTCTTGACTGCACTCTTTGCAATAAAGCTTCGCGACGCGCCAGTGTCAAACAGTACTTTAACTGGAATATTTTTGACATTAAGCGTGCCTTCTAAAACATCAGACCTCCCCTGACTATCTGAGGGTGCTGAGGTTTCTGCTACTTCATTTACCTGAGCCTCTTTGGCCCTTTTTAACAGCCAGCAATCTCTCTTTATATGACCGGACTGATGACAAAGATTGCACTCCCGAGTCACAGGAGACTTGTTCTTGGTTTTAGATTCACTCCCCCTTCGCTTTTTCGAGGGTTTGCAATTCCCCTGGAAATGCCCTGGCTTATGGCAGTTGTTGCATATGGCAGTCGTTGCTGGTTCTTTTTCGGATCTGGCCCTTTTCTGATTGGTCCTAGGCTCCTTACTGACCTCAGACATCATACTGGCTGCAGGAATATCCGTTTCCGAATCTTCTTTGCCACTACAACAAATTTCTTCTTCGTCACGCAACATTCCTTTCTTGTCTAGATCTTCGTATTGATAAGCCATATAAATCATTTCTGAGAAAGGAAGCTTCACATGCCCCAATACTTTATTCCGGTATTTCCTTTGAAGGCCATGAATAAATCTCATATTTTTCCTCTTTGGGTCTTGAATTAGATGAGGAGCAAAGTGGGCAAGTTCATTGAATTTCTTGTGATATTCGGGAATTGTCATGTCTCCTTGTATCAGATAAGAAAATTCATCGCATAGTCGTTCGGTCGCTTCGGGAGGAGTAAATCTTTCCAAGAAAATCACTTTGAATCTATCCCAGGTGATATCACCTTCTGGATTATTCTCTATAACTGAATCCCACCAGAACAAAGCTTCATCTTTGAGTGCCCAGGAGGCCAGTAATCTTTTCTGGTCATCCCTCAGCTTTAATGCTTCGAAGATTTTCTCAGCCGAACGAATCCAAGCTTGTGTCTTCATAATAGATTCTTCACCAGAGAACGGTATTCCACCCATATTTCGATATTTGATTAATAGGGCCTCAATATCCGGTTCTGCATTCCTTCTGTTTCTGACACTCATTTTCTAGAACTTCTGCAAATTGCGGATCAAGTGTCAGGTCACAGAAAAGGTATTAAAATATAGAGACAAATACTTGAAGTGTAAATGTGTCTATCGAAGTGTATTCATTCTGCTTTACTCATACTAGGATATTACTGATCCTATCTGTATTGAGTTACCCGTCCTAGAACACTACTGGTTCTATTTCTGACGAGTTCGTTCAAATGTTATATTCCAGAACTAAGCTTAACCAAAGCTCTGATACCACGTTGAGACGACCCGATTTCCCGTTCTCACGGAAACAAGGTTATCTTTTGGAATATAACACAGAAACATATAATAGCAGAACAGAATTAAATAAATACACCAGAATGAACAACAAAATATACTGGATAAAATAATCATCAGAGTTACACAGTATACAGGATCTTACTTAGTACAAATACAGTTCAGCTATACATAAATGTCTACAGCGGAAATAAACAAAATATGTACAATAGGAGCTGAACAGCATAAAAAGAAATAAATGATAGAATCCATCTTCAGCTCCAGCTATCCAGAAAGAACCAGCTAAACCTGAATACAAGGCTGCCCGTGTAGAAAAAGGGGCACCCGAGTTTGAGAGTGAAACAAACTACGAGTCAGTCATGGGACTGGTATGAGAAATCTACTCAACACATATATAATATGGCAAATCACAGGACCACGCCACTTTCGTGGAACGGGTTTACTCCATTGGATTGCCAGTGCTTTAAAACAAACCTTTCTTTTAAACATCGCTATGCTTTTTATAAAAATGAAGCCATTATAAGACTCAGTTCCCATCACACAATGCAACGCAAACCGGAGGATAGAGTTTTTACCTTATAACGGCCAAAATATGGTTGATACGAATAAAACAAAGGCATTTGATTATTATTGCTAGTGTTTATATGTTTTGAAAACAATTTCAAATCATAACTATCAATCATAGACGGCATTAATGCCCCATACCACTATGTCGCCATATATAGGTATACAATCAAAACCGCACGATGTCGTATTTGGAAATTGGATTTCCGTCATGAACCAAGGCAAAAGATAGTCCTTACCGAATTCGAGACAATCTAGCCCATGTCTCAGGCAAGCGCGCAGGCAAGCCTTGGAGCGACAGGGCCGGTCCACCGATGTGGATTATTATGCCTGAACAATACGTCTCCCCGCCCTTTGGGGCGTAAACGAGCCAACGAATGACTCCATCGGACCCGGATCGTCCGATCAAACCGAGGCGCCTCGCAACAGCAACAACCACATAGGTGAAAAGTATATAAATGTCAGGGCTGGTAGGTCACTGACACCACCCTAGCTAGAAAGAAACGCATGCCCTCCCTGAGGTCCTTCCTCCCGTTTTAGGTTCCTACCGGGGTGTGAGGCTCGCGAATTCACGTTATACACAAAGCTACGCCACACAGGCGGTGCTTTGATCATCACCACAAGACTTTGCTTTTCAACAGAAGCCCTGATCACTGCATCTTAGCATGCCACACAGAATAAATCCTATGTCGGACACACAGTCCAATTACAAGTCCGTTCTGGGTCTGAACGAAACCGGAGGCACTAAATACCTCGCAAACCCTTCGATCCACACGTACGTCTGAACGATCACCACTCATTATCCATATTTCGGGATGCCTCCCAATCAGGACCTCGGTTACCATCCAAACGAGGTGAAGATCTCCGGTCTTCGACCATCGTCTTCATCTTCGAATTTCAATCGTCGGTCGATTATTCGAAATGAGAATTAACTCGGCCTTTTCAAATAATTCACGTATATTTAGAATTTCAAATCGATTTATTTCAATAGTTAAATTATTCGACAACACCAATTGTGTTTTTTATATAGTTTTCACACCAAACACATTCAACCATCAAACATCACATAAATCAAGCAAATTCAGTTTATTTCCATTCCATATCGCTTACGATATTTTATAACTATTTATCGCTATTTTTATTTATTTTAAAATAGCTAATATATTCAAAACGACGTTTCGGGCCATAACGTGGCCGTGGCGCTGTTTTTCTTGAGATTTGATTTACACATATCTGAAAATCTAACCGTTGGATCTTCACAAAATTTACATCATAAGAAAGGTCTTTTCAAAACGAATCCAACGGTTCCAGTTTCGGGAAAATCCGACGGTCGGATCTCCCGGTACAATCGTTTGAAGTTTCGATTTCAAAATACGAACTGCAGCGTCGTTATTCGATTAAATATAATTATATTTATATATATAAATAAATATAATCGTTTCTGGCGCTGTTTTTCTTCAGATTTGAATTAAACATTCCAGACAATCCAACCGTTGGATTTCTACGAGGTTGGTGCCGTTGGAAAGATTATTCCAAGGCGAACCCGACGGTTGAGGTTTCGGGAAAATCCAATGGTCGGATTTCCCGTACTAGTCGTTTGAAATCACGGTTTCAAAATACGAACTGCACGGCCTCGTTTCGTTTTAATTTTATTTATATTTATATAGTTATATAAATATAGTTCATTCAACGATTTCAATATCGTTTTCACTTCAAAAAAAAAAAAAAAAAAAAAAAAAAAATTTCTAACACCTTAAATTTTGGAAAAATTTCGCCATAACCTCCCCTGCACCGGGAGCGTCGGGAAATCGCAAATAGCGTCCCGGTCCTTCTAGTCTCAAAAAGAAAAAGAAGAAGCCAAGCGGCTAGCCAATAGGCTCAAAATCATCACCCAAACAAATCAGTAAATGTGTACCTATTTGTCGGGCACAAAATTTTATTCCTCTTCTCTAGCCCCTTTGCTATAACCTGTTCAAAGAATATGCATGTACCTATATATACAGTTCATATCATTATTCATTTTCTATTCAACTTCTTGTTCGATTTCTATTTGGTTTAAAAACACCATTCATTCTAAGGTTACATAATTAGGTGCAAATCATTTCATTAGCTAATTAATGAATATTTCAACTCATCTATGTTTATTTTGAACAAGTGGCTATTTTTAACACTTCATATTTTAACGATTTATGCATACAACAAAAATGTGATTTTTATTGTAAAACAACTCATTTCGAAAACACTACCATTTTTTTTCTATATAGTTCATGTAGGTGATAAAATAGAATTTTTATCATAAAACAATTTATTTCAAAATATGAATACCATTCAACACATGAATTTCTAAACAACGAATGAATATCAATTCAACCCATGAATGTTTTCTATAGTTTTTAGATATCGATAAAAATGTGATTTTTATTATCGAACTATTTATTTCAAAATATGAATACCATTCAACACATGAATTTCTAAACAACGAATGAATATCAATTCAACCCATGAATGTTTTCTATAGTTTTTAGATATCGATAAAAATGTGATTTTTATTATCGAACTATTTATTTCAAAATATGAATACCATTCAACACATGAATTTCTAAACAACGAATGAATATCAATTCAACCCATGAATGTTTTCTATAGTTTTTAGATATCGATAAAAATGTGATTTTTATTATCGAACTATTTATTTCAAAATATGAATACCATTCAACACATGAATTTCTAAACAACGAATGAATATCAATTCAACCCATGAATGTTTTCTATAGTTTTTAGATATCGATAAAAATGTGATTTTTATTATCGAACTATTTATTTCAAAATATGAATACCATTCAACACATGAATTTCTAAACAACGAATGAATATCAATTCAACACATGAATGTTTTCTATAGTTTTAAGCATATGAAAATAATTCAAACACACAAATATTATTCAAAATTTCGGCAGCATAACGGCAGGGTAGTTACACCGGCACCGTCCCTAGTACGGCTCCTCGCTCTACCTTAAAACCTCGCGGTTTTTGACAATGGGAAACATGCATCTAGTTCGCACGCAGGCGGCATGTATATATATTTATTCATTTCCACAACTAATCCTAAGTGGTTCCAACCAAATATTTCACAACCACAAATGGGTATTTTTCAACCACAATCAACCAATATCAATCACAAACAATCCCAAACAATCATTCAATTCTCACCACAATTTCAACCAATAAATATCGTCCATGGTTTGTGGACGAGGGGCGTATATATATATATATATATATAGATATTTATATATAGCAATTCACTTTCATTGTCAACACATATATAATATATAAATTTTAAATCAGAAATCTCACCAATAGCTATCCAACTGCACGACACTTTCTTAATAGAAATCTTCGCCTATTTGTCGCTTTCACCCGTATTCTCTGCATATGTAAAAATAGAATTTTTTTACTATGCTATTCAATAAATAAAAATCGAATTTTGACTTCGCTATTCAATATATAAAAACATGATTTTTACTTTCGCTTTCAACTTAAAAAAAATATGATTTTTATTTTTGCTTTCACATATAAAAATATGATTTTTTTATTTTGACTTTCAACATATAAAAACATATAAAAATATGATTTTTGCTTTTGCTTTCATATATAAAAATATGATTTTTTATTTTGACTTTCAATATAAAAATATGATTTTTATTTTGAAAGAAATCAGTTTTCAACTTTTCAAGAAAACCTGTTTCTAAATATTTTTATAAATCTCAGTTTTAAACTTTATAAAAATTTCAGTTTTTAATTCTTTTATAAAAATCAGTTTTATTTTTAAAACATTCAGTTTTTATTTCTTTATTCTTTTTTTTTTTTTTTTTTATAAATGCAGTTTTAAACTTTTTTTTTTTTTAAAAACAAAACAGTTATAAACTTTTAAAAACAAAACAGTTATAAACTTTTAAAAACAAAACAGTTTTAATTTTTATTAAAAAATCTGTTTTAATACTTTTATAAAAAAACTCAGTTTTAAAATCTTTTTTAAAAATTCAGTTTTTCTCTTTTAAAAATTTCAGTTTTTAAACCTTTAAAACATTTCAGTTTTTTTTTTTTCTTTTTTTTCCACTGTTGAAAGATCGAATATTTTTTTTTTTTTTAATTAAAAATAAAATCAAATAAGTCACGTACCTGCGAGAGGGGGGGGGGGTGGCGACTCGCCTTCGTCGGCGGCAAGGCGGCAAGGCGGCGCTTCTGGAGGGGGGGGTCTTCGCAGTACGAGGGAGAGGGGGGGGTACGGTGAGGGCAGCGGCTTCGCTTCAGAGGGGGTGGTGGCTCTGCGTCTTCGCGAGCTTCGGGGTAGGAGGCGGCGGCTTCTAGGGAGGAGGCGGCTCGAGGGATCAGGGGGGGGGGGCTCCGGCGATTAGATTAGGTTTTGTTTTTTTTTTTTTCTTTTTTTTTTTTTTTCTGAAATTATATGAACGGGGGGGGGGGGCCAAGCAGAAGAGAAAAGGGGGGGGAGAATTAAAAATTATATTTATATATTTTTTTTTTTTTTATTATTTTATTATTTAAATTTGCAAAAGGGTTGACTTTTACATACGACCTCGAAACGAGGCCCACCGCCTGTCGTCCATAGCGTTTTACCCCCATTCCGAACACAATGGGATATGTATCGCAAGCTGGTTTGATCGTTACAATCGGTTTCCTTTTGAATTTACTTTTAAATCACTATATTGAATTTTAAACGCACATTTCAAATTACCGGGGTCACATACTAACTAGAAAAATTCCAGAAAAATATTTTCTAGCTTCGTATTGACGATACGGTCCTAACAAAACTAGTTTCGTCGAATTCTGAGACCGTTTGAAAAATGGCCAATTTCCAGTCGATTAAAATCAACTGAAATCGGTCAAACGCGTTTTCCTTTGCCACGCTCACATATTGATTCGAAAAATTATGAAATTTGAAACCTAACAATAACCTGACACTGCGGATCTAACAAAAGTGGTTTCGTCTAAATCCGAGGTCATTTGCAAAATGTCCATTTTTAAGGGCCTGAATTCCATAGCGACTATTCAGAATTTTCGACTGGACATATCTTTTGATTCCCGCTATCAAATTTCGATTGGTCAGATTCGTTAGAAAGATATCATCAATTAGATACTAATGTTTTTGGTTTCACTATAATCCAGATTGTTTTGCACCCGGTATATTCAATTGAAGTTTGAAATCGAATTATCGAACTACCGCGCCTTTTCAATTCTATATATAATTATAATTAATTATATTGGTTTTCAAATGTCGATCTCAACTCAGTTTTCATCGCCATTATTTAAAATATTTATTTTAAATGTTTAAAATCCATTATTTTAGCCAATTTAAAATTTTTAAATTGGTTCAGATTTTCTGGGTCGTTACAACGTGTGACTATTTTTGTTATTTAATATATTTTATAAAAATTATGGTATCTATCGTTTGATTTCAAATTAGACTCCAACCGTAAATTAGTAAGAGAACGATTCCCTAAATATTGACCCCGAAGGCCGAAACCAACATCAGATCGATACCCAGGAAACCACTCATCTTATCTATTTTCCAGTTAGTTTCTAATTTTATATATGATAAAGATGTAAATTTTATTGTTAAAATATTTCGTTCAACACATGACTAATCTCAACGAATGAGTACTGTCACACATGAACCTTTATTTTATAATATTCTTTATTTTCTAAATTGGAATGAGGCCCAATCAATTACCATATAATGTTAATTATATGGATTCCATACAACACATGTATATAATAGCAACGATAAATAATCAACCATCATCCAAAGTGCACTACACTGTATAAGCATCAAATATAGATATCTAACGCTTGTAACAGTCTGCCAATCCATCAATCGACATACAACCAATTATTGGGATTAGTGTATGTCGTATATTATCCCAATACCCGTGTGGGGTTTCAAACAATCAAACACAGATTTTATTTGTGCAGTTGGACGATGTGTAAAATTTATCGTCCCAATCGATGTCCTTCAAATAGGTGTACATAAACAAACCGTCCAGTTTGTAAATGAATATTTATTTATTCACATTCAAGTTAAAAATTACATTTTTAACGACCAAATTATTTTATTCAACCTATGAGTATTCTATTCAGTTCATTTATTAAATAAAATGATATCTTTATTTTTCTAACTTATTTTAGAAAATTTTGGCGGCATAACGGCACGATACTAGAAACGGGACGAGGGCTAGCCTTATCCCCGGTCTAATAATGGCCCGCGCCATACACATATCAATCAAATCCATTCCATTTCACCAAACAATCGAATTCAAATCAAATAATCTAACCAACCACACAACCAAACAAACAAGTCCATGGTCTGTGGACGATGGTGTTGGGTGCTACTAAACACCGTCTGCATCCTAGTATATATTTATATAACTAGAAGATTAAAAATAAAAGGTGATAAGTTCTAACAGAGGGTTCCACTCCGCCGTGCTTTGCTGTTGAACTGCTGAACCGTCTGGATCTGCCTGAAATTCCAATGCAGTTCTTTTCACGCTGTTCAAATAAAAATTATATTTTTATTGCTTCATTTTAATAAATAAAAATCATATTTTTAATACTTCTACTTTATAAAAATCATATTTTTATATATCACATATGATAAAAATCATATGTTTATATTTCACATATGACAAAAATCATATTTTTATTATTTTTATAATATAAAAATCATATCTTTCCTACTTTAACTTTTCGTAAATAAAAATCCTATCTTTATAATGCCACTTATATGATAAAACCCTATTTGTAAATCAGATCCATATACATACAAACCGCATTTTAATTCCATGATATCTCCTATCATTAAAACCCAAATTTTGTTTATATTAATAAAAAAACAGATTTTCATATTAATTAACTAGATAAAACAAAATAAAGACTCACATTTCTTTCCCAGAGGGTTGGAGGAACTTGCTGGTGGTCGATTTAGGAGGTGTAAGGGGCGGTTTGGGTTCGGAAAAAGGGAGAGGGTGGAGGTTAGCGGGCTATGGCGGCGCAAGGGAAGGGTGGGGAGTCGCAATCGCTGGAGGAGGCACCGGTGGTCGGGGCGGCTCACGGCAGTGGGTGAAAAAAGGGGTTTTGGGTTAGGGTTTAGGCCACGTCGTTTCTGGAGGGGAGAGGGAGAACGTCGGAG
The DNA here is from genome assembly GCA_030737875.1 of Allium sativum. Lineage (NCBI taxonomy): Eukaryota > Viridiplantae > Streptophyta > Magnoliopsida > Asparagales > Amaryllidaceae > Allium > Allium sativum. The sequence goes on along the minus strand of CM060909.1, from coordinate 258,955,402 downwards.
GGGGATGTGAGGGGGCCAGCGCCCAAGGTGGCGCGGCGGTGCTCCGATGGGAGGAGCGACAACGGCTCCTCCCCCTTCTTCCTCTTTTTTTGTTAAATCGATTTGTAAATGAGAGTAGAGAGAGAGTGCTGAATGATAATATATATATTTAATTTTTATTTTAATTTTAAAAAGCAACTTTTTAATTCGAACTCGAAACGAGACCCACCGCCTATCCTCCGAAACTAATTACCCCCATTCCGAACACAATGGGATATGTATCGTAGGCTAATTCGATCGTTTCGATCAGTTTTCGTCAAAATCAACATATAACTCTATATATTGAATTTGAATGCGCATTTCAATTTACCGGGGTCACATACTAACTTGAAAAATTCCAGAAAAATATTTTCTAGCTTCGTATTGACGATACAGTCCTAACAAAACTAATCTCGTCAAATTCTGAGACCGTTTGAAAAATGGCCATTTTCCAGTCGATTAAAATCAACTGAAACTTATCAAACGCGTTTTCCTTTGCCACACTCACATATTGATTCGAAAAATTATGAAAATTGGAATATAGCAATAACTTTACATCACGGATCCAACAAAAGTGGTTTCGTCGAAATCCGAGGTCGTTTGCAAAATTCCCATTTTTAAGGGCCTGAATTCCATAGCGACTATTCAGAATTTTCAACTGGACATATCTTTTGATTCCCGCTATGAAATTTTGATTTTTCGGATTCGTTGGAAAGATATCATCAAATAGGTTCTATTATTTTTGGTTTCGCTGAAATCCGGTTTATTTTGCACTCGGTATGTTCAATTGAAATTTGAAATCGAATTATCGAACTACCGCGCCATTTTCAATTCCTTTTATAATTATAAATAATTATTTATATTCTAACGACGACGTATATAAATATAAACGTTCTATTTCTATTCAAAATAAATTTCTCGTTAATATTATTTAAAATAATTCATTTTAAATATTCAAAATTCGCTAAAATTGTCAAAATAAAAATTTTAAACTGGCTCGCATTTCCGGGTTATTACAAGAAACATCCATCGTATAAACGAAGGATCGATCCAATTCAATATCTGAAAGAAATTACCGATTTAAGTTGAAAAATTTAAAATCGAAGACCATGCCGCCATTAACACAGAAAGGGTTAAGAAAAAAAATTAAAACCCTAATACATAATATCGATCATGTTAATTACGCCGTGAATTTGAAGAAGGGCAATTGTGGAAAAGTAATACCAGCTATTTAAAAATAGGGATGAAATTTATATGTTTCAAAACTGGAGGATGTGAGCTTAATTAACTTTGGTTTTAGGGATGTGTGCCTAATTTTCACTATGTTTAATGACTTGAATAGAACATGCCGCGGCAGTTCGCGAATTTCGACCATTAGCTTCAAATGAACATTACGGGAGATCCGAGCGTCGAATTCTCCTAAAATCAGAACCGTTGGGTTCGTATCGAAAAGTGCTTTCAAAGAATATAAGAGATTTGAAATCTAACGGTTGAATTTGGAATTATGTCCATATCTAATTTGGAAAAGGTCGTTGTAAGTGCAGTTCGATGACCATTTATGGGAATCGACTATACGGGCCTTGATAAAATTATTAAAAATATCAATAAATTGTGTAAAATCATAATAAATGATTTGGAAAGAATTAGGATGAAAAATTCCATATTTTAAAAGATAAAAATATATTTTTATCAAAATGAACTATTTATTAACTAGATTTGAAATCGAATAATTTTTAAATAAAATAAATCGGATTGGTTTCCAACGAACAAATTGGAATGGATTTGAATAAAAATCATCTTCGAAATATTTCAATATTGGATTCCGTGATTATACGGATATTGTTATAGGAATTTGAAAGATATATATACATCGTTATTCCCAATACGATATTTGTTGATTTCAGAATTTGATATTGAATATAAGACGATATAATTTCTATTCAGAGCCTTGTATTTAATATTAAATTGGATTTGGGTTTGTCTTGAATGGTATTTTCATTAACACTGTTCTTAAACCCAGTTGAGAAAAGAATAAATCTCTTAATTAAGATTATTAGAGTTTCCCGTTAATTAACATTAAATTCGAATAAATTGGGATGTGAATTGGGTTTATTGTGAACTGTGTTTTTAAAGACATTCCTTCTTTAACTCGATTTATGGTGAAATGTGATTTGGAATTTATAAATCTTTTTATTAAGATTTAATGTAAATTTTCCAAAGTAAAGTTTTCCAATTTAATATATTAAATTGGAATTGAATGGAATTCGATTTGATAATAAATCAAAATGAGCTTCTGTGGAGGAAGACTGTCAATATATATGGAGTTTAAAAGGCTTTGTCATTATTCCATCTATATTATTAGTCGGATACAGAAATTGATATCGATTATATATATTGATCTGTTTTCCATGAAGATTCCATTGTTAATGGAATAGGATTTTGGGTTTATCGTGAACTGTGTTTTAAAAGGTATTAGTTCTTTGACCCAGTTAAAGCTAAGATTAATTTTTTAACTTTGAAGAATATCATTAAGTAATGATTTCTGGAGATTAAAACTGAATTAGAGTTTTAATGAATCTTTAATTAGATTAAAATGTGATTCTGATAACTAAAATTATCAAATTCAAGAAATGATCGAGAATGGAGTATCACCAGTTTTGCTCCAACCAACAGTTAAATCTTTAATTAGATTTGAACGTGAAATGGTAAATAATTTTAGCGATAACACCATGGTTTTAGATATGGAGTATAACCAGTTTTGCTCCATGGGACAAATAGGTTGGGATTGGGAAATTAAACAAATGATTACTTCGGTAAGGTGAGCTAATCCCGACTAGTTTGGATAAACCTTAATTTGGTTTGGATTGATATCCAAAGGAAGATTAAAGAATAAATTTAATGAATTTATCTTTGATAAAATTAACGGGACCCTTTCGCAAAGGATATGAATATTTAAATAAAAGAATATTTAGAATTGGAATGAGGCATATGTTGTGTATTTATAGCACTTGTTTATTATATGTGCGAGTTATTCGGAAAGACTAGGTTTATCCCATTCTAAATAACTGAATCAGCGATAAGTCGACGATGAAGACGGTGGTTGAAGACCAGAGGTCTTCACATCGTTTGGATGACTACTGATGTCTTGATTGGGCTATACACCCAAGACGAGGTAATAAGTGGTGATCGTACAGACGTACTTGGAGATTGACCGGATAAGCGAGGGCCTCTCTCCTGTATTGGACATATGGGACGAGGAATAAGGTGCCTCCGATTTCGTTCAGACCCAGAATGAACTCGTATATGGATGTGTGTCTGAAATTGGATTTTATTCTGTGTTGGTTGATCTCTATTAAATATGTACCTGTTTGGCGGCGGAGAATTTATTCACCTACTTAATGCGCTTCTCTGAGACGTACGAGCTGTGTAACACCCCACATTCATTAATGTCACTCTCAAATGGAATGCATTAACTTTCATGGAGTATTATTGGTGTATAGAACAGAATATAACAAGAAAGATATATGTATTGGTACTAGAAAAATTAAAACAAATTTTATTGCAGCGGAAAAATAGTTTGATTACAACAACATCATAAACCAACAGTAAAACCAAGTACACTTAGTATCCATCTTGAAAAATTATTTTCTGAGTACATAAAGTAAAAAGCATAACCACAACATAAGTATCCATAAAAGAGATGAGCTGAACTTTACTTTCAGCAATCCACGCACTTCCAAAAGAGAGAGAAAGATCCAAATCAAGCTCCACTAGCGCTAGTCCTACCCTGAGAACCTTGGGGGAGGGGGAAAGGAAGAAAAGTGGCGAAAACAAAGGGGGTTAGACATAGAGTCTGGCGAGTCCAATAGATTTAACAATATAATTATTAAAGTAATTAGGATAAGGCATAAACTGATAAAACAAGGAATGACTGTGAAACAAGTGGGCAAGACAAAACAAACAAGAGAAATATACTGGCATTAATCGCGTTCCTAATCACCATAGGATAATTACTATACCGCACTATTACTAGTTACCCTAAAAGTTGATCCCGCCTACTGAACATAATAATCATAATGGTAGTTTCGTGTACCCCTAGCTGTCTTCATAGGTGTCGTTTGCCCCTATCTCTACTAGTTGTACCCACTACACTCCCTATTCTAATTACAGCATTTATTCATAATATGGTAGTTGGACTCCTAGCTATCTTCATAGGTGCCGCCTGCTCCTATCTTCGTTAGTCGTACCCACTACCTTCCTCATTCTAATTACAGAATTTATTCATAATATGGTAGTTGGACTCCTAGCAGTCTTCATAGGGGCGGCCTGCTCCTATCTCCGCTAGCCGTACCCACTACCTTCCCCATTCGATCGGCTCCCTAACTCGTAGATACCCATGCTGGTCCCATAGTGGGGTGTATCACTCCCCAAAGTGGCAACCCGATACCACTAAAGATGCACGGCTTATATCTGCACGATGCAACAACGTCTTACCTACCAGCCCGGGCTCATGCACGCACATGACCCCGTTGGACTTGCGTTGCCACCGGTAACCCGTTTTGACCTCTTACAATCAAACCCAGTAAGCATGTCCTGTCCTCGATCTAGATCGAGCTCACTTAGATACCAAATGGGTTACTGGTTGAAAAGGGTCCCCACACTTGACACAAGCTTTCCACTTATGCTTGGTCCCCACTAGGATTTCCCACTTAACCCCCTCTTATTCATGTCTTCTTACATGTTTCAAATTGGTTAAGTGTTTATAATTATATCCCACATGTTACCCATGTTACCTACTTATCAAATCAACATGTGTTATTGGTTAAGCTTATCTTAACCATATCCGCTTATCAGATCCATATATATACATTTGGTTAAGCAGGTCTTAACCCTATCCACTTATATATTATTGGTTAAGTTGGTCTTAACCCTATCCACTTACATATTATTGGTTAAGCTGATCTTAACCCTATCCACTTATCAGATTAGTATATTATTGGTTAAGCTGGTCTTAACCCTATCCACAATATATATATATATATATATATATTGTATAACATGGTTTACTTAATTTATGATTAAGTACATCTTAGTTCACAGATACACTGGTTAAGAGAATAACTCCCTAAGTACCAACCCCGAAGACCGAAATCGACATCAGATTGGTACTCAGAGAATTACTCAACTTAACCAAACTTCTGTTTGTCATTCTTATTTGTGTTTGATCAGCATTAATTAACTATTAATGCACATACCTCTCACATTAAGTCGATTACTTGTGGCTACTGGATATGCCGGGCGGTTCCGGGCAGACTTCCACCACAAGCCAGACATAACCTCATGTCTAAGCATTTTTTAATTATGCCTACGACCTCTTACACTAGATTGCCGTTTGTGGTTGCTGGATGTGCCGGGCGGGTCCCGGCAGTCTTTTACCACAAACGAGTCTAACCTCGTGTCTTAGGCATTTATTACTCATTTAATTTATGCCTTTGACCTCTCACATTAGACTACTGTTTGTGGTTGCTGGATGTGCCGGGCGGTTCCGGCAATCTTATACCATAAACAAGTCTAACCTCGTGTCTCAGGCATTTATTATGCACTTAATTTATTCAACCCCAATTTGAATTAATATCCCTATTTCAAATTGTCAATAACTTCCAAATTAATCTATGTCCATAATTGTCACCTAAATTATGTCCATAATTTTTAGGTATATAAATTATACCAATTAATGTCTCAATTTGATAATAAGCCTTTAAAGCTATTTTATGCCAATTCACAATTTGCAAAGTTAATATTTTCCCATTATCCCCACGCTATTCGTACTTTCTAATATGAAATATGTTAGACTCGCAAATAGTCTAACTTAAAAAAAAAGAAACATCAGAAACACATAAAGTAGATCTAACTTGCAAATAGGAATTATAACATAAATTTGCATAGCCAATAACTTGCGTAGACAATGGACATATAGAATCATAAATTTGCATAAACTACCATAGATCTAAATATAGATCTAAACATGAAATTGTGAACTTGCATATATGAATTATAGGTCTCACCTAAACTTGCATATGTGAATATAATTTTCACCTAAAAATGTGAATACAGTTTTCACCTAAACTTGCATATGGATTCCTACAACTTGCATATGAATTTATCACATGTTTTTGCATATAAACTAGCATACGTATATACTTAATTCACATATAAACTTATGTATAATTCGCATATAGACTTGCATAAGATTCACATTCAAACTAGCATATGAGTTAACATCCCAAACTTGCATAAGATTCACATACGAACTAGCATATGTAGAAACAGACTTGCATAAGATTCACATACAAACTAGCATATGATTTAACATCCCAAACTTGCAGAAGATTCACATACGAATTAGAATATGATTTAACATCCCAAACTTGCATAAGATTCACATACGAATCAGCATAAAATAAATCAAGTTAAACATATATAATTGGACATGTAAATTACATCTACCAACATAAGATAACAAAACTATCATATGTTCACCAACAGACAATAACATCACATGATTCAACAGTCATGTTCTCATAATCTACATTTTATAACTTATCAAAATTAATTAATTATTTTGTGAAAGAAATTGTACTCACGAAGACAGGTTAGAGAAGAGAGTAATTCGTTCGTCGCTTGTTTTAGAATTCTGATTTGCCAATCCCTAAGCTTTATGAAGGAGAACTATCCTAGCTGCAGCATGATGGCTAAGAGACTAATTTAGCTTAGGTTTAGGGTTTGAGTCTAGGCACTCTTTTATAGAAGTTTGAATCAACCTAAGCCGATAGATTATCATAGAAGCAATCCCAACCATCCAGACTAGATAGAGTTATCTAAAACAACCACATCAGCCCTAATGACTCAGCAAAGAGTCAGAAATCGTCACATTTCAGATCTTCCTGAGGTGGGTAGATCGACCCCCAGGTCGACCTGTATAGGGAGGTCGCCCCCCTGGTCGACCTGGCCTGGGGTAGGTCGACCTACCTTGGTATTTAATTTTATGAATTGTTTTATATAAATTTCTGAAACTTCTGAGGGCCATAACTTCTTCATATGCTGTCCGATTTTCGAAAACTTGGACTCTATTCCAAGCAGAATTTCGAGATGAATGCAATGGAGTAACCCGTTTCCCTTAATTCTCATTTAACAATTAAGTATTCTTAAATTTGTTAATTTTAATATTTAAAATTATGGGGTGTTACATTCTCCCCTCCTTAAAGGATTTCGCCCCCGAAATCTCCAAGTTAAGGAGAATGAATATCCAACCATCCAATCATCCATCTACTGAATCAAAAAAAGGCATCCATTATCCTTAAAAAGACTTCTAATGTCGTATGAACATATGCAAAGTGTGTGTATGTGTTCCTTATATAATGCAAAATCAGGCGGTCTACTGATTCAGTTGAACTCCTTAATGCAAATCATGACAGTGCCATGCGTCCATTATGTATGCAAAAGAATCCTAATGATACATGTTATTTCTACATGCGTGCACGGCCATTCATCTAAATGCAGCATCCATATGATAACACAACCATTATACATCCATTAATTTAAATATGCACACATATTTATACACAATATGACAGTGACTGAGCCGATCTAGTGCCAAATGTGCGTGTTCATGCATCCACGAGCAACCCCTAGCAACCACTTGCATCCATTTGCATCCACCAAACATAACATGTCTCAAACACATGTTTACAACCATAGGGTTTTTCCTAACTAAAGATCGAAGATACAATCGCGAAGACATACTAAACGATAGGACAAGCATGAACAAAGCGGTAGAAAAGGAGAAGTTAAAAACATACCCTCAAAAAGGAAAGGGTACAGCGTACACATCTCGTCTTTTGTCTCCCAAATCGCGTCTCCTTGATCACCACCCCATTGCACTTTTACCAACTTGACCTCTTTGTTGCGTAGCTTTTTGACCTCCGACCCGAGAATGCTTGTAGGAGCTCGTCTAACCGTGGCATTTCGCTAAACTTCCACTTCTTTGAAAGTGCTCGGCTCCACCACTTCCGCCATATCATGTAAACACTTACGCAAATGCGAAACGTGAAACATGTCATGAACACCACTAAGCTCGTTGCCTCTTCTCATGTCCCTCTGAAATCTAGGATACATAACCTCTAAAGATCTTTAAGGATTCTATTCACCCCTTTCTATCCATCCATCCGTCTGTAGATGATAAGCGATGCTCGTACTTTCCGCCTTTTGCATATCACCTTTTCCTTTTGCACCGAAAACTGCTCCAAGCCCTGTCCCGCAAGCACCGATATTTACTGTGAATGGCTTAGTTTCATCTAGCAAAACTGAAACTGGAGCTTTCGTCAAAGCCCTCTTCAACCGCTGGAAAGCTTCATCACAGTCAACATCCAAGCAAAAGTCAAGTTCTTCTTTGTTAACCGAGTAAGTGGGGCTGATATCTTCGCGAAGTCCTTAATGCCCTTCCTATAATAACCAGCCAGCCCTAAAAAGCTTCTTACTTCTATTGCGTTCTTAGGAATCCTCCAATCTTGGATTGCTACTACCTTTGCGGGATCCACAACTATCCCATCCTTAGAGACCACGTGTCCTAAGAACCTTACTTATTTTCTCAGAAAAAATGGCATTTGGAGAACTTAGCTTTGAGTTGATGCGCTCGTAGGGTCTCTAAGACTTCTCTGAGATGTATGGCGTGCACTTTTCGTTTCTAGATAAAATCAAGATATCGTCCACAAAGACTACAACAAACTTGTTAAGAAACTCCCTAAACACCCTACTCATTAAGTCAACGAAGTATGCGGGTGCATTTGTCAAACCAAAAGGTATGACGAGCCACTCGAAGAAACCATCAGGAGTTCCAAATGCACTCTTATCTATGCTGTCTTCAGCCGCTCTTAGCTGATGAAATCCTATAGCCAAATCCAACTACAAGAAAAACAAAGCACCAACCAACTGATCGAACAAATCGTCTATCCTTGGCAATGGGTGTCTATTCTTCTTCGTGAGCTTATTCAGCTCTCGATAGCCTACGCATAATCTAAGTGAACCATCAGCCTTTGTAGCAAAAACAAATGGAGCACCCCATTGCGAAATGCTTCTTCTTATGAACCCCCTTCTCACTCAACTCTTTCACTTACTTACTGAGTTCCCTTCTCTCTCTCGGAGCCATGTGGTGCACTGGTAATGCAACTGGCTTTGCATTATCTACTAGGTATGTATGAAAGTCTATCTCGCGCCTCGGGGGTAAAACCCGAACTTCACTGAAGACGTCACCATATTCACGGACCACATGAAAAGATTCCAAATCATCGTTGGATGCGTTAAGAGATTCTAGGTAGCTAAGCATCATCAGACCTCTAGGGTCACAAGAAATATCAAGGGTCTTTCCATAATGAGTCAACAATTTAACTACCCTTCTTTCACAGTCTAGGATGGCACCGTATCTGGATAGCCTATCCATGCCTAGAATCAAACCGTAGCCCCAGAAGCCAAGAACGAAGGTGTTGCATTCAAACCGAACGCTCAAGATAGACACTCTCAAATCTCAACAAATCATCGAAAGATGAGTCAAACCACCAATAGGATTTGAGACTACTATGGGATCCGTAACTAGACTAGTATTTAGGTGCAGCATTTCAAGTAACGAAGCAGATACAAACGAGTGTGAAGCGCCAGAATTCAAACAAGGTTCGAACAGGATGATCAAAAAGAAAAACCGAACTTCCAACCAAGATATTCCTACCTCTATCAGGTATGCCTGTCGTGAGGGAACGCGTCTGCCCTCCAGAAGATCCTGTACTTTGTCCTTACCTTTGCCTTTTTCTTCTTTGGAAGATCCTAATAAGATGTCCTGTTTCTCCGTAACGATAACCACTAGTCTTCTTATTCTTTCTAACGTCTTTATTTAAGTAGTCAGGTATTTCACAAGTGCGTCCCTTCCTTTTCTCTTGGCCACTTGTTATCCTTACCGCCTTTCTTTGGATCAACTTTCTTATCGTGTGCCATATACATGTCTCTCCTTTACATTCTCCATTCGTGACCTCCCACCAAAATGAGGCTTCGTCCTTTATTAACCAAGCAGCTACTCAAACCTTCCTCCCATCGTCTATCTTAAAGGTACCAACAAGTCCTCCACTTCCTTCTAGTTTTGAGAAACGTCCCAGTCCCATAAAGCGGTTTTCCACCCATCGTACGGAAGTTCTTACATATCTTAGAAAAAGCGTCTATACGTAGAGGAAGAAATTCAAAAAGAAAGATATTTAAAATGGAGAATCGAAGGAAAGATACATGGCTCTTGGGGGTATGTTTTTCAAAATAAACTTTCCTCTTGAAAATACTCTCCTTAAAACATACTTTTGAAAGTATTTCTTTATAAAATGCTTTTGAAAAATAGTTTTAAAAATCTCTTATTTGTTCTTGTAACCTTCAGCTCTGATACCATGTGTAACACCCCACGTCCATTAATGTCACTCTTAAAGGGAATGCATTAACTTTCATGGAGTATTATTGGTGTATAGAACATAATATAACAAGACAGATACATATATTGGTACTAGAAAATTTTAAAACAACTTTTATTGCAGCGGACAAATAGTTTGATTACAACAACATCATAAACCAATAGTAAAACCAAGTACACTTAGTGTCCATCTTGAAAAATTGTTTTCTGAGTACATAAAGCAAAAAAGCATAAACCCAACATAAGTATCCATAAAAGAGATGAGCTGAACTTTACTTTCAGCAATCCAAGCACTTCCAAAAGAGAGAGAAAGATCCAAATCAAGCTCTACTAGCACTAGTCCCACCCTGAGAACCTGGGAGGGGGGAAGGAAGAAAAGAGGCGAAAATAAAGTGCGTCAGACATAAAGTCTAGCGAGTCCAATAACTTTAACAATAAAATTATTAAAGTAATTAGGATAAGGCATGAACTGGTAAAACAAGGAATGACTGTGAAACAAGTGGGCTAGGGAAAACAAACAAGAGAAATATACTGGCGTTAATCGCGTTCCTAATCACTATAGGATAATTACTATACTGCACCATTACTAGTTACCCTAAAAGTTGATCCCGCCTACTGAATATAATAATCATAATGGTAGTTTCGTGTTGTAACGACCCATATTTTACAGTATAATAATTTATTTATTTAATTATTTAAAATATGATTTAGAGTTTAAATGGTCTTTGAATTAAATAATACTGAATATTTAATTAATATAGTATTTAAAATAATATATTATATTTAATTCTGAAATAATTAGAATTAGCTGAAGGCAATACGGTGTGAATTGGGCAATCAAATATATAATTCAGTTTAGAATTAGAATTAGAATAACGAATATATTATTTGAACGGCAGTTTGAACGTATAATTATATTATAATTAAAATTGAGCACGAAATGGTGCGGTAGTTCGCTATTTGGCGATTTGAACTTCAACTGAATATACAGGGTCAGTTTTAAATCGGATTTTTGTGAAACAAGAAACGTTCGGAGCTGGTGAAGTATATTTTTCAAATGGAAGAGAAAAATCGGGATTTCACTGTGTAGATTTTGATTTATGTCCAAATCAAATTTTCGAAAAATCGCTATGGAATTCCTTTATAATTTATAACGATATATAAAAGGAATTTCAATATGAATTGAATATCGATTCAACCGGGATTTGAATATCGAGTTTTGAATCCCGATATAGAGCTGTATGATATTCCAGTGTGAATATATACGATAATATTTATTTATTAATAATTAATTTAATTATTTTTAAATATATTTATATATTTAAATGGGTTATTTAGAGCTTTAAAAATAGCCAGTTTTATAAACGACCTCTGTTTTTGACGAAACTAATTTTGTTGGATCCGCAATTTTAAATTATTGCTAGATTTCAATTTTTGTGATTTTGAAGTCAGTATGTGGCCGTACGGGATTTTTAATGTGAAAAACAATCAAAATTTTGATAGTTAAAAATACGCTGTGTGAGCAAATAGAGTCAGAATTCGACGAAACCAGTTTCTTTGGGTCTGAAATGTCAAACTGAAGGTGCATATCCATTTTCGTGATTTTTGGGTATCGTATGTGATCACAGGAATTTTAGAGGATGAATAAAATTAGTGATTGATTAAAATAAAATATAAAATAATAATAAAAAAATAAACTAACCTAACTATAAATATCCCAGCTCATTCTAAACCCTAACCTAACTTTCCTCTGGCCAAAAACAATGTGTCGCAATGTCTAGTAAAAAGAAAAAGTGGAAATCGAGTTTTAAAAATCGATATAGACTCGAATAAAATTCCATAAATCATGAAATACTTATATCTGAGATCCTATTTCAATTCTCGTCAGGATGGTGTGCTTTTTGTGGGATCAACGCTTGCATTTTCATTGGGATTTGTGACAGCAACATCTAGGGTTTGGGTTTACCACTATTTTGAGAGGATTTGACTGGATGGGCGGTGCGAGTTGATCACGGAGTTGAGGCGCTCATGTAGAGGTAATTTTGTGGAGTTCCGTGCATTTTTCTGTCGCATCCTTCACTGTATTCGCGACTTCGAAGTTGGAGTTTTGATTTGGATTAAGGAGATCGATGAGTTTGCTGAGAATTATTTTGGGGAATTCAAAGGGGAAAAGTGACGGGTTTGTCACTGTACTGAGGGGCGAAGTCGGGTCAGGATGGGGGTGTGGTTGCGAAGTGTAGGAGGATGGTGATGGAATAAGGGGGGTACGGATCGAAGCATGAGAAGGGCGGTGGTTTTCATCTGGAGTAAGTGGTTGAGGGAGTTGGCGAATGGTGTTGGCTTTTGTTGAAATCAAAGTGATGACTGAAGGACATGGTGAATGGGTTTAGCTTTGTCCGGTCTTGGTAGTTTGGTTGGAGTCTGCAGCATTTGGGGGATTAGGCTTGCGTGTTGATAGTTGTGTAGAGAAGATGGGGAGATTGAAGGGGAGTGTTAGGGTGATTACAGATAGTGGTTTTATGGGTGCGGAAATTTGAGGTGTTTAAATGGAGCAGTTGTATTCAATGGAGGAGTGTAAACCATGGTGGTCTTTCAGTTGGGTTGGTGAACAAATGAAAGATGCAGTCAACAGTTTTGGCAAGGAGAAGTGGGCCGATGTGCTTGAAATTTCTGGTCTGGGCTTTTGAGGGTGGACGGGCTCTATTTGAGAAGATGGGTTATCACATAAAGCTAAGCGAGCCTGGTATGGCCTGGTATGGGAATTTGGCCAGAAAAGAGAAAGGGTGAGGTTATATTTCAATTAAATAAACTTAAGCCCAAGTTCAAACAGAAGTTTAATTTAATTGTATATATAAAAATTATATTAACTTGTATTATAAATATCCGTGTCGTACGTTAACCAAATCTGACAAAATAAGGTCCATTACGATCGTATGGACAGACACTACAAATACAAATTGGTTTGGAAGGGATTGGAGCTCGCTACAATTTATAGCAAGATAAATTGTATGATCAGAATCAATGACCGTAAATCGTTGTTTAACGATTACGGACAATGTGAGTAAAACTCACCAACTCTGAACAGTTATATTTCCATAACATATTCTTAGAACTGATAATTATCTTTTGATTGTTGTGTGTTAACTATTTGGCTGAATTGCTTATGTATTAGTTAAAATTATAGATAACGATATATATATATATATATATATATCGTTAATCAAATATTGATTTTGTTTAGCAGAATATTTCATAGTGAAATAAAATCGATGTTAATTATATTGTTTAACGTCTGTGATGCAGGGAAACAGGTTGGAGGGACACAACTGGGTTCCTCAATATATAAAATAATATTTTGCTTCATATATTGTGATATATGATGTGATATATAATCTGTTGTTGATTACGTGTGTTCGAATGATATTGATCACTGTTGTTTGGTATTTAAATACCGTAAGAAAACCCTAGGATGAAAAAGGAAAATTTCGATAACTATATTGAGATAAAATATTATATAAAATCGAAAGATTTTATATAGAAGGAAGATTTCAAACTGTATATTGAAATAGAATATTTATAAAATCAAAGGATTTTATATAAAGGAATATTTATAAAATCAAGGGATTTTATAAAGGAAATTATTTGTAAAACAAATATAAAAGGAAAATATTTGTAAAACAAATAGAAAGAGAAATATTTGTAAAACATTTAAAAATAAAACAGAAAGAGAAATATTTGTAAAACATTTAAAAATAAAACAGAAAGGGAAATATTTGTAAAACATTTACAAATAAAACAGAAAGAGAAATATTGGTAAAACAAATAAATAGAATTATAGAAAGGAAATGTTTATTTAGAAAATAAATAGTTATTTAGAAAATAAATAGAGTTATAAAAGGGATTTATTGGGAAATGAAAAAGAATGTCATATAAGGAAATATTTGGCAAATGAATAGAATTTTACATCAGGAAAGTTTAGACCCGTGCTTCGCACATGAGTATAACATGATATGTGCTTAAGGCAAAGATTTTAAATAAAATCTGTTGTAACCGATAGATTGAGAAGATTTATTTTGTAAATAATATTTTACAAATTAAATAAAATATTTATCATTGGATAAATAGAATATATAAGTCGGGACTTATATAGAGAAGTAAGAATCGACTTCAACATCGATATTTGAAACTGAATATGGATGTAGAGTTAATCAAAGGAGTTATCAAAATGTGTTAATCAAAATGAGTTAGAGGAGTTAATCGATTAGAGTTAGAGTTAATCGATTTGAGTTAGAGTTAATCGATTAGAGTTAGAGTTAACCAGTTAGAGTTAATCAGTTAGAGTTAACCAGATAGAGTTAATCAGTTAGAGTTAATGGAATAGAGTTAATCGAACAAGAGTTTGTCGAATATTTGTTATACCGAATAAAGTTAATTGAATTAGAGTTAGTCAGATTAGAGTTATTCGAATATAGTTTATTCGAAGAAAGAGTAATCGAATATGGCTATTCGAAGAAGAGAATTAATCGAATATAGTTTATTTGAATAGAGAAAGGAGTTATCGAATATTAGTTATTCGAAAGAAATTATCGAATATTATTTATTCGAAAGGAGTTATCGAATATTAGTTATTCGAAAGAAATTATCAAATATCATTTATTTGAATGGAGTTATCGAATATTAGTTATTTGAAAGGTGTTATCGAATATTAGTTATTCGAAAGGAGTTATCGAATATTAATTATTCGAAAGGAGTTATCGAATATTAGTTATTTGAAAGGAGTTATCGAATAGTTATTCGAAAGGAGTTAATCGAATATAGTTTATTCGAAAAGAGTTAATTGATAAGAGTAAATTAGTTAGATTTAATTGAATAGAGTTAATCAAATAGAGTTAATCCAATAGTGTTAATCAAATAGAGTTAATAGAATTGAGTTAATCAAATAGAGCTAACTGACAAGAGTAAATCCATTAGAGTTAATCGAATAATGTTAATTGAATAGAGTTATCGAATAGAGATTTATTCGAAAGAGAGTTACGTAAGGAAGTTTGTTAAAGATTTAAAAGATAAACTTTGACTATTTCAAAGTTAAAACGTTGTTCAATTAAGGTCTGAGAGGTAATTATACCCCAACTTGATTGACTTCCTTCTTAACTAAGGAATGGTAAGGTTTGATAGTGAAGAATGGATAAGTGAATTTGGTTAATGAGTGAAATGGTTTGAGTTGGCATGGCGATGTTTGATTTAAACAGCAGTTTAAATCCAGTGAAGGGGTTTTGGAAATGTTTTCCAAATAAGAATCAGAAATGTTTTCTGATAATAGAAAAACTAGAATTTAGAATATATGGAAATAGAAGATAAGTAAATTAATGAACTAAAGAGATAAATGTTAAATGATGATTGATCGATATAATTTCCGTCTGGATATAATATCGTTGTTTTCACACGTGTTTTTCTTTGATAGTCAAATCACAGACTATCATAGTTCTGACCATTTTTCCGTCGTCAATACGGAGAGACCGGTTGGATTCTTATCCAAAGAACCACTACGTATGGGTGTTAGCGTTTCGAATCAAATAGATCGAAGACAAATTGAAGACGGAGTAAAGTGCAAGGCCTGTTGTATAAGTCCTCTGTAGAGGTTTCCTAGGATGGATGTACGGAATAGTGCCTTCGGTCTGTCCAGTCCCCGGACAACTTTAATGAATGAATGTCTTACAGAGTATATCTGGTGGATCACGTGAGTTGATCATTTCAAACGTATTTACGTTGGTGGCGGAGGAATTCTTTTCTCTTAGCTTATACCCTTGTATTTTTGGTGAAATCAATTTGTGATTTGACGGGTATGACGATGTGGCATTCGAAGTAAATGGAGGAGTAATCTGTTAAAAGATACGTTTTGACCTCGAGCCTCATCAACTGGGAAATGACAAAAATCGGGCAGGCAGCATGGCTAAGTGGTTCACAACCAAGTAGGGTATATTGTCACCATCTAGAGAATATTCGTATTTGTTATTTCTTTTAATTTTGTATCTCCCGGGAATGGTTACGTTGGTTTACCAACTGTAAGGTGATAATATATTCGATACACTCAAGCGAAATGAGTGGTCGGTCATGTGTGGCCGAGTTGCAAGATGTTCTTGTTGAACTCCAGTGTATCGCTTCTAGAGTACACTGAGCGGAAGGTGGATCCATACCTTGACATAGTTGGAATCCATTCCCCAAATAAGAGCCTGCAGTTTTTATTGTATATTATATATATAGAATGTTAGATGCAAGTGTAACAACCCGCTTTCTACACATCGGAGGATCGTAGAATATTACTTCTTTCACATACGAAGTCGTATGGTCATGTAACTTTGGGAGACGACTATTGGGGACATTTCTCATGTTCATGATTTTTGTCGATTTTTAAATGACCATTTTGCCCCTAGCTGATCTTGTTTCAGCCATAACTTTTGATTGGTAAGGGTTTTTGACTTGAAACCACTTCCATTAGATCTGGATGATGGTTTACCTTTCCGTAGAGTGGTCACATTAGCCAAACAGACTCACCGTTTGGGAGATATGGCTGAAACAAGGTTTAGAAGGTGAAAAACAGCTTAACCGGGCCTAATTAGGGTGATTAGCAAAAGGGCCCATAACCCATTTCGGGATTAAGGTTATAGGGAGGCTGAGAACAGTAGGAAAACGAATTTTATTTCATTTTTCAGTCGCCTCAAACATTTCTCTAACCCTAGCCATGGCCTTCACCTTCTAATTTCATCCCAAATCGCCTCTAATCACTTTCTAATCGAAGATTAAGCAAAACTACATCAAATCAAGGGAGGTTAGCACCAAATCAGAGAGAGTTGCTGGAATACATTAGAATTTGACCCAAACAGAGAGTCATTTCAGATCTATAGTTTACTTTGTGGCAAAGGTGAGTGATTTGCATTGTTTTTCACTAATTACGGCTAATTATGGTAATTAGCGAAATTATAACTCAGAAAAATCTAAAAAAAATTCTAAAATTCTAAAACATCATTTTGTGCCTCTGATATGAATTTGGGTTAATTTTGACCAATTTTGCTAATCCCGGAATTTAGGGGATTAAGGGGTGATTAGTGATAATTAGCGAATTTATGCATGTTAAAAACGTGGAAAAATATTTATAAATTGCTAAATATTATTTTAGGCCTCTGTTAGAAAATTTGGCTGATTTGGTTAAGTTTTGTTAATCCTATCATCAGATTTGCTTAAACGTGATTAAGAGGGATTAAGGGAAAATATGGGGTTTTTGGCTATGTTTGATCCGTTTTAACATACAATATTGTTGTTTTACTGTTTGTGGATGTTTATACATGTTGCTATGACTGTATGGTATGCTTTATGATTGATTAGAAAAGTTAGAATGGTCGATAACGCCGTCGTATGGCGTAAACAGTCGCTGGAAAAGTTGCAGAAAAACAGTGCAGGTTTTCGAATCGGATCGGAGGAATGGGCTCGGACCGAAGAGAGGACTGGGCAAGAGATCACCGAACCGAACCGAGGCTTGGCACAAGGGGAAAGTGTGGCAAAAAGGAAGGCCAAAATGGTTGAACTGGGATCAGATCGAGCTAGAGAAGGGGGGATCGGATCGGAGCGGATGGGAATAGGAATGGGGATCAGATCGGTCCAGAAGATCAAGCAAGGGACGGAAGGAGGACAGTTGGCGAACCGACCCGATGCGACATGCAGGACGCGAACCGACCCGATGCGACATGGAGGACCCGAACCGACCCGATGTGACATAGAGGACCCAAACCGACCCGATGTGACAGGGAGGACCCGAACCGAACCGACGTACTACTAAGGGACTTGGAGACCCCCGACCCGAACTGAAGCACTTGGTGGATACCGATCCGAACCGACAAAGAAAAAGGACAGAGAACCGAACAATCCAGTGATGACCAATAATCCGAGATGCAAAGGTAGTCCAAATGGAAGTTAAAGCTCAGGATCCAGATGGGAACCAATGAGTTCACTTCATGATTGGGCTTTGCTGCGGGACGTAGGCAAAGGGGTTATCGGTATCCGTAACCTTGGTTCACTATTGACAGATAGATTAGGGGCTTATAGTGATAGTTGTATGGGATTGGATTCCGTCATGGCCCAAAGGATTAGGGGACCAAAGTAAAGGATATCGTATGCTTTACGCATTGAGTGAGGGATGTAAGGATGATTGTTATGCTTGATTGTTTGACATCACTATGACATGCACTTCCCCACCCCCGTATTTCTTACATTGTATGTTAGTGGCACCATAGAGTATTGTACGATATGTAGTGCTAACTCTTTGGTTGCAGGTCCAGGTTCAGGTATGATTGGATTATACCTGTTATTGTTTTGTTTGTTGCTTATCGCTCATACCAGACTTTTTGTCTGACCCAGAGTTTTATGTCTCTTCTTGTTACTCTAGGTGCTCACACGAGCAGACTAGAGACAGGTTAGCTGTGTATGCACGGGTAGCTGATCTGGAGACGAGCAGGAGGCTTCCACGTATGATATATATAGTATTCTCCTTGTGTTATTGAAGATCACTGCTTGGGCATTAGTCGTGCATCTTCTACTTTCGCTTTCTTTTTTTTTAGAGACAATAAATTTGGAAAGTTGTAATAAGCTGTATTTGGATTTCCGCTGCCATGTTAGACATGATTCAGTTTTCAGCTTACGCACTGTCTCGCCTGTTTTATGTCAAGATTGTGTTATTACTATATTTTGTTCCATGCTGTGAGACATTCTACGGGTTCCTTATTGATTCTTTGTCTTCTTTCTTTCCTTCTAGAGACTGTTCCGTGCTAACTGGACATGTGTACAGCGCACTTTTGGAGTAAATGTCGGTTGGTGCGGGGCGGGTTGTCACATTTGGTATCAGAGCTCTAGGTTGCGAAATTAACCTAGGGAAGTCATCAGGGAGAGTTTTAGTATACGTATACGAGAGCGCGTATTTGTGATTACTTTGGTTTTCAAAAGCTATATATATATACTATTAGTAGTATAAGGATGAAGTCGTACTGCACTAGCACCACTATGGAGATGGTTAATCGTTTTCTCTTTACAGATTGAACGATGAGCCGATACGCAAGAGGTGCCGGTAGGGGAGCTAATAATGGTAATCCGCTGACATGAGGACGATGTTTACTAACCTCATGAGGGAGATGCTTAGGGATGTTCAGAGGGCATCTCCCAATGCCGGTAATGGTGGTGGTCCAGTAGTGCAGGCACCTAGGGCCAATTTCGCCAAGTTGTGCAAGGATTACACTAACCTTAGTGGGAAGCCATTCCACGGAACGGAGTCGGCCACGGATGTTCAGGGTTGGTTGGATAGCTGTGATCGTATCTTCGACGACTTGGGTATCGAGGATGCGATGAAGAGAAGGCTAGCATCTCGTCAGCTGCAAGGGCGAGCGATGAATTTGTGGAATGCTATTAAGACAGCCACTCCAGAGGATCAGGTTACTTGGGATCAGTTTAAGGCTCGCTTTAGCGACAAGTTTATCCCAGCTGTTCAGAAGTCGGAATTGTTTCGGAAGTTCTTAGAGCTTAAGCAGAGTGGTAGGGTAGTCTCGGAGTATATTGCTGAGTTCGTCACATTGTTGAAGTATGGATTATCCCTTATCGATACTCACGAGAAGAAGAACGAGAAGTTTATAATAGGCTTTGATCAGTACTTGGGGGAAAAGCTTATTAACCACATCGATGGGACATTTGAATCGATTGTGGGGAAAGCATTAAGTCAGAGAGTCTTTACCCTAAGCCAAAGACTGAGGTTGCTATTGCATCTGCAAGGGAGCCAAATCCCCAAGCAGGCGGTGGAGGCAAGAATAATTCCCAAGACAAGAGGAAACAAGACCAAACCATGGATGGTCAGAATAAAAAGAAAAGAAAGATGGCGAGTGCTTTAGTTGTGGTAAGAAGGGCCACTATGCCAGAGATTGTCGGGAAAATCCTGGGGAAAGGAAGTGCTTTAATTGTGGCCAAGTGGGACATCACAAGAATGAATGTCCACAACCTCCTAGGGAGAAGCAGATCGTGAGAGCATATGCTATCAACGCTGTTCCTTCTTCGTCGAATGCCCCAACTGCGGCGCAGAAGAAAAAAGGTGTCGTTATTCGAGGTATGATTTCTATTTAAGATGTTTTGATTGGGTTTTGTTTGACCAAACCTAAGTTAGTCGATAACCTTTAGTAGTGACGAACCCGATTGGTTGTTCGACTAGCCTCAGTATGATTTACCGTAACGTGGTCTTATCGAGTCATGAATGTATGTTTGTTTGTGATTATTTTGTTTTGGGCTTTACTGGGTTTAGCATTATTTTGGGGAGTCGATCTACTCTAAAGTAATGGGGTGGTATTAGGTACCTACTTAGTGATGGTGGTAACAACTGGAGTTAGGGAAGCTGAGAGGTTATCGTTGTCTCTGGGAGGAAAATGAGTGCTCCAGTGCTTAGTTGTTTCGCTAGTATCACTTCACGTGGATTGTCCGAATTCGGAGGAGATGTTCCTTGGGTGCTTGTCTGATATTGGTTTAGGCCTTTGGGGCTTGTGCTTGGGGAATGTCGAGTTTGACTAGGATGGTTTGCGTGAGGGATAAGTAGTCGTTGTGATTTTCATTGGATGATACCTTGGTTTACTCAAGGAGTGATGGGCAGCTGTGACAGGATAAGACTATTCGATGGTATGGACTACCCTGAGTTGGACTCGATAGGGTTATGAGATGACTCGACTGGGACTCGAGAAAAATGCAAAGTAATGGATTGTTTAGGAACCTATGCTGATGTTCTCTTTGGATAGTAGATCTTTGAAGGAATAGGATGAGTTCGTTGATCATGGAAGATGCAACGAAGGTTAGGACGATTCAAGTTGGACTTGAACTCGTAAAAGAAAATAGGTATTCGTTGATCCAGGAGCTGCAACGAATAGGGGGACGACTCATGTTGGACTAGGGTTGGTAGGTAATGGATACTCAAGAATGGGTCTGAGTTTATGGGTAATAGATTGACTCGAGTTGGACTCGAGAAGGTTGCAAGGAATTGGATTGACTCGAGTTGGAATCAAGAGGGCAGCAAGATAATGGATAGACTTGGGTGGGACTCAAGTATTTTAGGCGGACTAAAAGCAGGGGTATCTGGGGACGCCCACTTACCTTTGATCCGTTGGACGTGATCTAGTTTTTCTTGGAGGATAAACGTATATTGGACGTACGGTAGTCCATTTGGAGGCAGAGTTTCCATTAGTTATTGATGTTGGTTGGACCAGACATATAGGTATTGACGTATTCATGGCTTTAGCAGGTGATAGATAGGATTTGTTTGATGGATGCTATGGTTGTTGTGTTTGTTCTTACCTTTCTTATCTTGAGTATCACCTGTAGGATCCTGTTGAATGGAAATAGGGTAAGTTCGTTGATCATGGTGATATGACGAGTGTAAGATACTTTACGTTAGACTTGAAGTATGTTGGGCATTGCGGAGCATCCGTTGACCTTTGGAGATTCAGCGGATATAGGAGCTTCAAGTTGGATTTGGACTCGAAGGTAGGGTACCTAGATTCATTGGATGAGTCTAGTTCACCTTTAGAAGGTGAATGTACGTTGGACGTGCAGTACGAGTATAAGTGGAGTACCTAGGTTCATTGGATGGGTCTAGTTTACCTCTAGGAGGTGAATGTACGTTGGACATGCAGTACGAATGTAGGAAGGACTCAGGTTGGACTTGAAAGGACATTTGGAATGTAGTTGAAAATTTGACATATAGGGTTGGATTACCTAAGAAGATGACAATGGACAAATGCCAAAGTACCGGACTAGGTGCGATAGCTGATGCATTGGGTAGGAGACATGCTAGTTTAGAGGCTATGTTTCTGGAATGGAAGCAACTAGAGTATATCATGGGATATGACTTCAGACTTAAATGTGAATTGGATTCAGAAACGCTAATAAGCTTGACGATTAGATCGATCGATCTAGATTAAGTGGATCGGTTCCAGTCAGAGGGACAATCCCAACCTATTGGAAATTACATCTAGGGTAGAGATGGGAATCGATGGCGAGAGAACGACTATACTTGGGAAGTAGAGAATGACATAAGAAAGTCGTATCCAAAGCTCTTTGCCTGGTAAGATTTACTTTGCAATTTAGTTATTCCGCATGCTAGGATAGACTTGTTTTGCTTGTTTTGCATGTTTGATTGTTGTTTTATGACTGATAGGCATGCGGGACCTTTTGTGTGTTTTGGTTAGGGAATTTCGGGGGCGAAATTTCTTAAGGGAGGGAGAATGTAACAACCTGGATTCTACGCATCGGAGGATCGTAGAATATTTATTCCTTTCACATACGAAATTGTATGGTCATGTAACTTTGGGAGACGACTATTTTGGTCATTTCCCATGTTCGTGATTTTTGTCGATTTTTAAATGACCATTTTGCCCCTAGCTAATCTTGTTTCAGCCATAACTTTTGATTGGTAAGGATTTTTTATTTGAAACCACTTCCATTAGATCCGGATGATGGTTTACCTTTTCGTAGAGTGGTCACATTAGCCAAACGAACTCACTGTTTGGGAGATATGGCTGAAAAAAGGTTTAGAAGGTGAAAAACAGCTTAACCGGGCCTAATTAGGGTGATTAGCAAGAGGGCCCATAACCCATTTCAGGATTAAGGTTATAGGGAGGCTGAGAACAGTAGGAAAACGAATTTTATTTCATTTTTCAGCCGCCTCAAACATTTCTCTAACCCTAGCCATGGCCTCCACCTTCTAATTTCATCCCAAATCGCCTCTAATCACTTTCTAATCGAAGATTAAGCAAAATTACATCAAATCAAGGGAGGTTAGCACCAAATCAGAGAGAGTTGCTGGAATACATTAGAATTTGACCCAAACAGAGAATCATTTCAGATCTATAGTTTACTTTGTGGCAAGGTGAGTGATTTGCATTGTTTTTCACTAATTACGGCTAATTATGGTAATTAGCGAAGATTAGCGAAATTATAACTCAGAAAAATCTAGAAAAATTTCTAAAATTCTAAAACATCATTTTGTGCCTCTGATATGAATTTGGGTTAATTTCGACCAATTTTGCTAATCCCGGAATTTAGGGGATTATGGGGTGATTAGTGATAATTAGCGAATTTATGCATGTTAAAAATCCGGAAAAATATTTATAAATTGCTAAATATTATTTTAGGCCTTTGTTAGAAAATTTGGCTGATTTGGTTAAGTTTTGTTAATCCTATCATCAAATTTTCTTAAACGTGATTAAGGGAAAATATAGGGTTTTTGGCTATGTTTGATCCGTTTTAACATACAATATTGTTGTTTTGCTATTTGTGGATGTTTATACATGTTGCTATGACTGTATAGTATGCTTTATGATTGATTAGAAAAGTTAGAATGGTCGAAAACGCTGTCGTATGGCGTAAACAGTCGTTGGAAAAGTTGCAGAAAAACAGTGCAAGTTTTCGGATCGGATCGAAGGAATGGGCTCGGACCGAAGGGAGGACTGGGCAAGGGATCACCGAACCGAACGGAGGCTTGGCAAGGGGAAAGTGTGGCAAAAAGGAAGGCCAAAATGGTTGAACTGGGATCGGATCGAGCTAGAGAAGGGGGGATCGGATCGGAGCGGATGGGAATAGGAATGGGGATCGGATCGGACCAGAAGATCAAGCAAGGGACGGAAGGAAGACAATTGGCGAACCGACCCGATGCGACATGCAGGACGCGAACTGACCCGATGCGACATGGAGGACGCGAACCGACCCGATGCGACATGGAGGACCCGAGCCGACCCGATGTGACATGGAGGACACGAACCGACCCAATGTGACAGGGAGGACCCGAACCGAACCGACGTACTACTAAGGGACTTGGAGGATACCGATCCGAACCGATAGAGAAAAAGGACAGAGAACTGAACCGATCCAGTGATGACCAATAATCTGAGATGCAAAGGTAGTCCAAATGGAAGTTAGAGCTCGGGATCTAGATGGGAACCAATGAGTTCACTTCATGATTAGGCTTTGCTGCGGGACGTGTGCAAAGGGATTATCGATATCCGTAACCTTGGTTCACTATTGACATATAGATTAGGGGCTTATAGTGATAGTTGTACGGGATTGGATTCCATCATGGCCCAAAGGATTAGGGGACCAAAGTAAAGGATATCGTATGCTTTACGCACTGAGTGAGGGATGTGAGGATGATTGCTATGCTTGATTGTTTGACATCACTATGACATGCACTTCCCCACCCCCGTATTTCTTACACTGTATGTTAGTGGCACCATAGAGTATTGTACGGTATGTAGTGCTAACTCTTTGGTTGCAGGTCCTGGTTCAGGTATGATTGGATTATACCTGTTATTGTTTTGTTTGTTGCTTATCGCTCATACCAGACTTTTTGTCTGACCCAGAGTTTTATGTCTCTTCTTATTACTCTGGGTGCTCACACGAGCAGACTAGAGACAGGTTAGCTGTGTATGCACGGGTAGCTGATCTGGAGACGAGCAGGAGGCTTCCACGTATGATATATATAGTACTCTCCTTGTGTTGTTGAAGATCACTGCTTAGGCATTAGTCGTGCATCTCCTACTTTAGCTTTCTTTTGTTTTAGAGACAGTAAATTGGAAAGTTGTAATTAGCTGTATTTGGATTTCCGCTGCCATGTTAGACATGATTTAGTTTTCAGCTTACGCACTGTCTCGCCTATTTTATGTCAAGATTATGTTATTTCTATATTTTGTTCCATGCGCTGTGAGACATTCTACGGGTTCCTTGTTGATCCTTTGTCTTCTTTCTTTCCTTCTGGCGACCGTTCCATGCTAACTGGACATGTGTACAGCGCACTTTTGGAGTAAATGTCGGTTGGTGCGGGGCGGGTTGTCGCGGCAAGCGTTTCTACTAGATTGATATTACTTGTGTTAGACATTATTATAATATCAGAATAATATTGTTTTACTAATGATTTGGGTTATCATAAGGTAAAAACCATTCGTGTTTATGTGTGGATCGGTCTTATGATTATCCTTTGTTTCAAAAGGATTTTGAAAGTTAAATCAAATAATTTGAGTTTACTCACAACAGTCACATGGTTGACCCGGAGTTTATTTTTATTTTGTTTTCCCTAAACTCTTGGGTGCCCAATTTTGTACGGGCAGTCAAGTAGTCGAGATTTACAGATACTTGAAGAGATGGAGCAGGAGGCTTCAGAATTATATAGCTATGATTTTTCCGCTGTGTTGTAAGTGCTGTACTTTGGAAATGATATGTATATTCAAGTATAGATTTATATTTCAAAGTAAAGTTATGAAATATATTTATTCATTCCGCTGTGAGATTCGTGTTTACTCTGATGTCGTATGTTCTTCTTCTTCTATTCCAAGTTTCTATTTTATCTATCCTTACCCTCTAATTATTTCATGGACTATCTGGTATTTTTCCAATGCTTGGAGTGTCGACACTGAGTATATGTCGGTAACCAAGGTCGACAAAATCCCCGGGTCGTTACACGTGTACCCCTAGCTGTCTTCATAGGTGTCGCCTTCCCCTATCTCCACTAGTTTACCCACTACACTCACCATTCTAATTATAGCATTTATTCATAATATGGTAGTTGGACTCCTAGCTGTCTTCAAAGGTGTCGCCTGCTCCTATCTCCGCTAGTTGTACCAACTACCTTCCCCATTATAATTACAGCATTTATTCATAATATGGTAGTTGGACTCCTAGCTGTCTTCATATGTGCCACCTGCTCCTATCTCCGCTAGTCGTACCCACTACCTTCCCCATTCGATCGGCTCCCTAACTCATAGATAACCGTGCTGGTCCCACAGTGGGTGTATCACTCCACAAAGTGGCAACCCGATACCACTAAAGACGCATAGCTTATATCTACATGATGCAACAACGTCTTACCTATCAGCCCAGGCCCACGCACGCACATGACCTCCGTTGGACTTGCATTGCCACCGTTAACCCGTTTTGACCTCTTGCCATCAAATCCAGCAAGCGTGTCCTATCCTCGATCTAGATCGAGCTCACTTAGATACCAAATGGGTTACTGGTTGAAAAGGGTCCCCACACTTGACACAAGCTTTCCACCTATGCTTAGTCCCCACTAGGATTTCCCACTTAACCCCCTCTTATTCATGTCATCTTACATGTTTCAAATTGGTTAAGTGTTTATAATTATATCCCCCATGTCACCCATGTTACCCACTTATCAAATCAACATGTGTTATTGGTTAAGCTTGTCTTAACCTTATCCGCTTATTAGATCCATATACATACATTTGGTCAAGCTGGTCTTAACTCTATCCACTTATATATTATTGGTTAAGTTGGTCTTAACCCTATCCACTTATATATTATTGTTTAAGCTGGTCTTAACCCTATCCACTTATCAGATTAGTATATTAGTGGTTAAGTTGGTCTTAACCCTATCCACTTATATATATATATATATCGTATAACATGTTTTACTTAATTTATGATTAAGTACATCTTAGTTCACAAATACACTGGTTAAGAGAATAACTCCCTAAGTACCAACCACGAAGACCGAAATCAACATCAGATTGGTACTCAGAGAATTACTCAACTCAACCAAACTTCTGTTTGTCATTCCTTATTTATCTTTGATCAGCATTCATTAATTAGTAATGCACAGACCTCTCACATTAATTTGATTACTTGTGGCTGCTGGATATGCCGGGCGGTTCCGGGAAGACTTCTACCACAAGCCAGACTTAACCTCGTGTCTAAGCATCTTTTAATTATGCCTACGACCTCTCACATTAGACTGCCGTTTGTGGTTGCTGGATGTGCCGGGCGGGTCCGGGCAGTCTTATACCACAAACGAGTCTAACCTCGTGTCTTAGGCATTTATTACTCACTTAATTTATGCCTTTGACCTCTCACATTAGACTACCGTTTGTGGTTGCTGGCTGTTCTAGGCGGTTTCCGACAATCTTATACTACAAACGAGTCTAACCTCGTGTCTCAGGCATTTATTATGCACTTAATTTATTCAACCCTAATTTGAATTAGTATACCTTATTCAAATTGTCATTAACTTCCAAATTAATCTATGTCCATAATTGTCACCTAAATTATGTCCATAATTTTTAGGTATATAAATTATACCAATTAATGTCTCAATTTGATTATAAGCCTTTAAAGTTATTTTATGCCAATTCACAATTTGCATAATTAATATTTTCCCATTGTCCCCATGCTATTCATACGTTCTAATATGAAATATATTAGACTCGCAAGTAGTCTAAATTAAAAAAAAAAACATCACAACTTGCATATCACATAAAATAGATCTAACTTGCAAATAGAAATCATAACATAAATTTGCATAGCCAATAACTTGCGTAGACAATGGACATATAGAATTATAAATTTTCATAAACTACCATGGATCTAAATATAATCTAAACGTGAAATTGTGAACTGGCATATATGAATTATGGGTCTCACCTAAACTTGCATATGTGAATATAATTTTCACCTAAAAATGTGAATATAATTTTCACCTAAACTTGTGTATGGATTCCTACAACTAGCATATGAATTTATCACATGTTTTTGCATATAAACTAGCATATGTATATACCTGATTCACATATAAACTTGTGTATGATTCGCATACAGACTTGCATAAGATTCACATTCAAACTAGCATACGATTTAACATCCAAACTTGCATAAGATTCACATACGAACTAGTATATGTAGAAACAAACTTGCATAAGATTCACATGCAAACTAGCATATGATTAAACATCCTAAACTTGCATAAATTTCACATACAAGTTAGCATATGATACATCCCAAACTTTCGTAAGATTCACACACGAATTAGCATAAAATAAATCAAGTTAAACATGTATAATTGGACTTGTGAATTAGATCTACCATCATAAGATAACAAAATTGTCATATGTTCACCAATAGACAATAACATCACATGATTCAATAGTCATGTTCTCATAATCCACATTTCATAACATATCACAATTAATTTACTAATTATTTTGTCAAAGAAATTGTACTCACAAAGACAGGTTAGAGAAGAGAGTAATTCGTTCGTCGTTTGTTTTAGAATTTTAATTTGCCAATCCCTAAGCTTTAGGAAGGAGAACTATCATGGCAGCAGCATGGTAGCCAAGAGACTAATTTAGTTTAGGTTTAGGGTTTGAGTCTAGGCACTCTTTTATAGAAGTTTGAATCAACCTAAGCCATTAGATTATCATAGGAGCAATCCCAACCATCCAGACTAGAAAGAGTTATCTAGAACAACCACATTAGCCCTAATGAGTCAGCAAAAAGTCAGAAATCGTCACATTTTAGATCTGCCCGAGGGGGGTAGGTCGACCGCCGGTTCGACCCCTAGGTCGACCTGTATAAGGAGGTCGACCCCCTGGTCGACCTGGCCTATGGTAGGTCAACCTGCCTTGGTATTTAATTTTATGAATTGTTTTATATAAATTTCTGAAAATTCTGAGGGCCATAACTTCTTCATACGAAGTTCGATTTTCGAAAACTTGGACTCTATTCCAAGCAGAATTTCGAGATGAACACAATGGAATAACCTGTTTCCCTTAATTCTCATTTAACAATTAAGTATTCTTATATTTGTTAATTTAATATTTGAAATTATGGGGTGTTACAAGCTCAGAGGTTATATATCGATAGACATCAGTCGCATGGTGTGAATTTCCTGTGTTGCATGCTGAGATGCAAATGATCAAGGCTTCTATTGAAAAGCAGGGTCTTGTGGTTGATGATCAAAGCACGACTTTAATATAGAATAGCTTTGTGTATAGCGTAAATTCGCGAGCCTCACACCCCGGTGTGAACCAGAAACGGGAAGGACCTCAGGGAGGAAATGCGTTTCTTGCTAGCTAGGAGTGGTGTTGGGGTTGTGCAAGCCCGGAAGTTTTACTTATCTGGATGATGGATAGTGAGGCGCCTCGATTATATCGGTTACTATGGGGGTGATGGATGTTCTGGTCGACATACTGACCAGATTTACTGTAACAACCCGAAAATCCGAGCCAGTTTAAAATTTTTATTTTGGCAATTTTAACAAATTTTAAAAATTTAAAATAGATTATTTTAAATAATATCGACGAGAAATTTATTTTGAATACATTTAGAACGTATATATTATATATGTCGTCGTTAGAATATAAATAATTATATATAATTATAAAAGGAATTGAAAATGGCGCGGTAGTTCGATAATTCGATTTCAAACTTCAATTGAATGTACCGGGTGTAAAACAAACCGGATTTTAGCGAAACCAAAAACATTAGAATCTAATTGAGAATAACTTTCCAAGGATTCCGAAAAATTAAAATTTCATAGTGGGAATCAAAAGATATGTCCAGTTGAAATTCTGAATAGTCGCTATGGAATTCAGGCCCTTAAAAATAGGAATTTTGCAAACGACCTCGGATTTCGACGAAACCACTTTTATTGGGTCTGTGATGTCAAGTTATTGCTAGATTCCAATTTTCATAATTTTTCGAATCAATATGTGAGCGTGGCAAAGGAAAACGCGCTTGACCAGTTTCAGTTAATTTTAATCGACTGGAAATTAACCATTTTTCAAACGGTCTCAGAATTCGACGAAATTAGTTTTGTTAGGACCGTATCGTCAATACGAAGCTAGAAAATATTTTTCTGCAATTTATAGAGTTCGTATGTGACCCCGGTAAATTGAAATGCGCGTTCAAATTCAATATATAGAGTTATATGTTGATTTTGACGAAAACTGATCGAAACGATTGAATCAGCCCACGATACATATCCCATTGTGTTCGAAATGGGGGTAATTAGCTAGAGGCGACAGTCGTTGGGTTCGATTTCGAGTTCGAATAAAAAGTCAACTTTTATTGGAAATTAAATAAAAAAAATTAATTATAATAAACCCCCCCTTTATCCCCATAACCGGTCAATCCCCAAAACCCCCTTTTCACTTTCAAATTGAAATCGACATTCAGAGAGAAAAATTCATCGACGAACGATGGGAGGGAGGACCGTCGCCACCTCAACCGGCCTCCGCCTCAGGCGCGCCGCCCCCACCCAATCCAACCGCGTCCCCTCATCGACCCCCCCCCCCCCCGCATCGAAGGACCGCGAGCCCCAAAACCCCGTTGGCCCACCTCGCGAGACCCAATCCGCCACCATCTGCCCAGCGCCAACGAGCTCCGCCACTCCCCCATGCGCCTGCCACCTCCCCGACGTCAGCACCACCCTCCGGCACGCACCGATTCTCCATTTCCCCCTTCTCCGATTAACAGTAAATTTGTTTTACTTTTTTTTATTTATTATTTTATTTATATATAATCTGAGTTATCATTTTTATTTATCATCGAGTTATTATTTTTATTAATGATAAAGTTATTATTTTTATTTATATATAAAGGTAAGATTTTTAAAGGAAGAAAGGTTAGATTTTTAATAGAAGAAAGTTAAGATTTTTAATATCATAAAGATGAGATTTTTATCATTTTGAAAGTGAAGTAAAAATACGATTTTTCCATATAGAAAAGTGAAGTATAAATTTGATTTCCATTATAGAAGTAGCGATAAAAATTCTATTTTTACATTATAGAAGTAGCAAAAAAAAAAATTCTATTTTTACATTATAGAAATAGCGATAAAAATTCGATTTTTATATATTGAATAGCAAAGTAAAAAATTCGATTTTTATATATTGAATAGCAAAGTAAAAATTTGATTTTTATATATGTAGTGACTACGGGCAGCGAAAGTGACAAAAGGCGAGGACAGTGATGATTCCATACATAGGAAGAGTCGTGGAGTTGGGATAGCTATGGTGAGAACTTCTCACCCTTTAAATTTTCTTTTTCTAGTTAAATTATAATATATACTAGGATGCAGACGGTGTTTAGTAGCACTCGACACCACTGTCCACAGACCATGGACTTGTTTGTTTGGTTGCATAGATTAGTTAGATTATTTGATTTGAATCTGATTGTTTGGTGAAATGGAATTGGATTGATTGATACGTGTATGGCGTGGGCCATCACTAGACCGGGGATAAGGCTAGGCCTTGTCCCGTTTCTAGTATCGTGCCGTTATGCCGCCGAAATTTTCTAAAATAAGTTAGAAAAATAAAAATATCATTTTTATTTTGTAAATGAACTGAATAGAAATTCATATGTTAAAATAAAATATTTTATCGTTAAAAATATAATTTTTGACGTGAATGTGAATAAATAAATATTCATTTACAAACCGGACGGTTTGTTTATGTACACCTATTTGAAGGATATTGATTGGGACGATAAATTTTACACATCGCCCAACTGCACAAATAAAATCTGTGTTTGATTGTTTGAAACCCCACACGGGTATTGGGATAAAATACGGCATACACTAATCCCAATAATTAGTTGTATGTCGATTGATTGATTGACAGGTTGTTATAAGCATTAGATATCTATATTTGATGCTTATACAGAGTAGTGCACTTTGGATGATGGTTGATTATTTATCGTTGCTATTAGATACAAGTGGTATGGAATCCATATAATTAACTTTGTATGGTAATTGATTGGGCCTCATTCCAATTTAGAAAATAAAGAATATAATAAAATTTACATCTTTATCTTTATAAAATAAAGGTTCATGTGTTGACAGTACTCATCCGTTGAGATTAGTCATGTGTTGAACGAAATATTTTAGCAATAAAATTTACATCTTTATCATTATAAAATAAAGGTTCATGTGTTGACAGTACTCATCCGTTGAGAGTAGTCATGTGTTGAACGAAATATTTTAGCAATAAAATTTACATCTTTATCATTATAAAATAAAGGTTCATGTGTTGACAGTACTCATCGTTGAGATTAGTCATGTGTTGAACGAAATATTTTAACAATAAAATTTACATCTTTATCATATGTGAAATCAGAAATTAACTGGAAAATAGATGAGATGAGTGGTCTCCTGGATATTGATCTGATGTTGGTTTCGGCCTTCGGGGTTAATATTTAGGGAATCGTTCTCTTACTAATTTACGGTTGGAGTCTGATTTGAAATCAAGCGATAGATACCATAATTTTTATAAAATATATTAATTAACAAAAATAGTCACATGTGGACAGTACTCATTCATTGAGATTAGTCATGTGTTGACAAAAAAAATTATAGATTCATTTGTTGAATAGAATAATGGAATTATTGAAATATATAAAGCCGTATTGATTAGAGATGCGCTATTTTGACGCGAACGATATTTATATCGGTTATATTCGTTTTTATGTTTGAATTGAATCGAATAGAAAACCAATTTGAATTGAATCGAATAGAAAACGAATTTGAATTGAATTGAATAGAAAACGAATTTAAATTGAATCGAATAGAAAACCAATTTGAATTGAATCGAATAGAAAACCAATTTGAATTGAATTGAATAGAAAACGAATTTAAATTGAATCAAATAGAAAACCAATTTGAATTGAATAGAATATAAAACGAATTTAAATTGAATCGAATAGAAAACGAATTTAAATTGAATCGAATAGAAAACCAATTTGAATTGAATCGAATAGAAAACGAATTTAAATTGAATCGAATAGAAAACCAATTTGAATTGAATTGAATAGAAAACGAATTTAAATTGAATCGAATAGAAAACCAATTTGAATTGAATTGAATAGAAAACGAATTTGAATTGAATTGAATAGAAAACCAATTTGAATTGAATCGAATAGAAAACGAATTTAAATTGAATTGAATAGAAAACGAATTTAAATTGAATTGAATAGAAAATGAATTTGAATTGAATTGAATAGAAAACAAATTTGAATTGAGTTGAATAGAAAACGAATTCGAATTGAATTGAATAGAAAACGAATTTGAATCGAATCGAATAGAAAAACGAATTTGAAATAGAATTGAAATTGATTTGAAATGAATGTTGAAATTGTTTTTGAAACAAATTTGAAACGATTTATAAAATTCGTTTTTAATAGAAATCGACGAAATATATATTTTATATATTATATATATAATATAACGGCCTGAACAGAACGCGCTACGCCGCGGCAGTTCGTAAATTTCAACCATTAACTTCGAATGGACATTACGGGAGATCCGACCGTCGGATTATCCTAAAACTGGAACCGTTGGGTTCGTATCGAAAAGAGCTTTCTAACAAATATTAGAAATTTAAAATCTAATGGTTGGATTTGGAGATACGTCCAAATAAAATTTGGAAAAGGTCGTTGTAAGTGCAGTTCGATGGCCGTTGATGGAGATCGACTGTACAGGCCTTGATAAAATTATTAAAAATAGTAATAATTTGTGTAAAATCATAAGAAATGATTTGGGAAAAATTGGGATGAAAAACTCCATATTTAAAAGGATAAAAATAGATTTTTATCGAAATGAACTAGTTTTGAACTAAAATTAAAACCCATTTATTTTTAAACAAATAAATTGGATTTGAAATGGGTTTTAAATAGAATTTATGTGTGGGTTTATCGTGAAGGGTGTTTTAAATAACACTTGTTCTTTAACCCGATAATGAATAGAATGTGATTTGGGTTTATCGTGAACTGTGTTTTAAATGACATTAGTTCTTTAACCCAGCAAAAGGAGTTTTAATGAATCTTCAATTAGATTGAAATGTGAATTGATAATTTAAACTATCAAATTTAGAAAGTGAGCGAGAATGGAGTATCACCAGTTTTGCTCCAAAACGATAGTCAAATCTTTAATTAGATTTGAACATGAAATGGTAATTAATTTTATCGATAACACTGTGGTGTTAGATGTGGAGTATTACCAGTTTTGCTTCATGGGATGAATAGGTTGGGATTGGGAAATAAAATAAATAACTACTTCGGTGTGGTTCGCTAATCTCGACTAGTTTGGAAAACCATAATTTGGTTTGAAATGACATCCAAAGGAAGATTAAAGAATAAATTTAAAGAATTTATCTTTGATAAAATTAATGGGAACCTTTCCCTAAGAATTGAAATTTAGAAACTAGCTGTAGGTTAGTTAAGAAGAATGGTTTCCTGGGTATTGATCTGATGTTGGTTTCGGCCTTCGGGGTTAATATTTGGGGAATTGTTCTCTTGCTAATTTACAGTTAGTGGCTGATGAATTGGAATGAGGCGTATGTTGTGTTTGTGTAACATTTGTTTTTAATATACGCGGGTTGTTCGGAAATGCCGGGTTTATACCAATTCTGAATAACAGATTCGACGATATGTCGAAGATGAATACGGTGGTTGAGGACCGGAAGTCTCCACATCGTTTGGTTGATTACTGATGATCTTGATTGGGCTATACACCCAAGATGAGGGAATCAGTTGGTGGTCGTCCAGACGTACCTGGAGATCGATGGATATGCGAGGAAAGGGCCTTCGGTTTCGTTCAGACCCAGAACGAACTTGTAAATGGATTGTGTGTCTGACATTGGATTTTATTCTGTGTTGATTGATTTCTGTTAAATATATATCTGTTTGGCGGCGGAGAATTTATTCTCTTGCTTAACGCCCTTCTCTGAGACGTACGAGCTTAGAGGTTATATATCGATAGATATCAATCGCATGGCATGAATTGCCTGTGTGGCACGCTGAGTTGCATGGATCAAGGCTTCTGTTGAAAAGCAAAGTCTTGTGGTTGATGATCAAAGCATGACCTTTGTGGCATAGCTTTGTGTATAACGTGAATTCACGAGCCTCACACCTCGGTATGAGTTAAAAACGGGATAAGGACTGCAGGGAGAGCACGACGTTTCTTTCTAGCTTTGGAGGTATCAGTGACTTACCAGCCCTGACATTTATATACTTTTCACCTATGTGGTTGTTGGATGAGGCGCCTCGATTTTAGGTCTGTAAGGACCGGGAAACGTGTGTTAAGGAATTGCCAATCCTCAAACGTAAGAGAGGACCGGCCCTGAAGATCCAAGGGTTGCCCAGAGTGTGTAGCCCTGAGACATTTGCTAGAGTGTCTCGAAAGCGGAGAGGAGCTTGCCCCTTGCCTCGACTCATGACGGAAATCCAATTTCCAATACGAGATATTTCGGCTTTATTTGTAGAGCCTAGTATGGCGACATAGTAGCATGGAATGCTATGCCGTCTATGATTTATATTTATGATTAAAATTATTTTGACACTATACACTTATTATAGTATCAAATGATTTGTTTTAAACGTACCAAGCATGTTTGGCTATTATAAGGGAAAACCCTATCCTCCGGCTTGCGTTGCATTGTGTGATGGGACTTGGGTCCTATAATAGCTTTATTTTTCGAAAAAGCATTGTGTTGTCTTTTCTATGCACTGGTATTCTTGGGAGGAAACCCGTTCCGTGTTATACGGCGTGGTCCCTTGAATTACTCTCTTTTAAAGTAAAGTTTTAAATAACGGTTTTAGTTCTCACACCAGTCACATGACTGACCTGGAGTTTATTGTTTTAACCTAAACTCTGGGTGCCCTTATTTTCGACACGGGCAGCTAGTAGTTTTGGTTTTGCAGATTTATATTCACAGGATCCTGGTTTACAGCTGGAATGATATCCGGAAAGCTCTGTATCCGTATATTACCTTCAGTTGTACTTTGTATTATTTTCCGCTGCTATGTAATTTATTGTAATCTCTGATATTTATAGAATGTATTTTATTCATTCATACTCTGTATATTCTTGTATTCTGATGGATTTGTTGTAATAAACAATTAAATGTTCTTCCGTCTGCATTCTGATTTGTCTTGTCCTCACAGTAATTCGTTCTTTCTCATCTCTTCGGAGACCGGGGAAGTTCGGGTCGCTTCATTTACGCCTCATAGGGCGGGAAGACGCATGTTCAGGGGTTTTCAATCCACTTTAAATGTGGATCGACCCTGTTGCTCCGAGTGCAGTTGCGGCTGAGACCCGAGACATGGTAGGCTAGATTTTCTCTAATTGACATAGGATGTTTCCTTTGCCTTGGTTCACATATGGAAATCCAACTTCCAATACGTGACTTTGCGGTTTTGATTGTAGAGCCTAGTATTGGCGACATGATATATGGTACCCATGCCGTCTATGATTGATACATTTATATTTGAAGTTGTTTTATAAACTATGCACTTATAATAGTATCAAATGATTTGTTTTAAACATACCAAGCATGTTTGGCTATTATAAGGGAAAACCCTATCCTCAGGCTCGCGTTGCATTATGTGATGGGATCTGGGTCTTATAATAGCTTCATTTCCAAAAAGCAATGCGCTGTTTGTTTTATGCACTGGTATTCTCGGGAGGAAACATTCTGTGTTATACCGCGTGGTCCCTTGATTTACTCCATTTCAAAGTAAAGCTTTAAATAACTGTTTTAGTTCTCACACCAGTCACATGACTGACCTGGAGTTTATTGTTTTAACCTAAACTCTGAGTGCCCCTATTTTCCACGGGCAGCTAGTAGTTTTGGTTTTGCAGATTTATATTCATAGGATCCTGGTTTACAGCTGGAATGATATTCGAAAAGCTCTGTATCCATATATCTCTTTCAGTTGTGTTTTGTATTATTTTCCACTGCGTTGAAATTTTTAAATCTCTGATATTTATCAAATGTCTATTATTTGTTCATACTCTATTTATTCTTGTACTCTGATGTAATTGTTGTAATAAGCAACAAAATGTTCTTCTGTTTGCGTTCTGATTTGTCGTGTTCTCAACTCAATCTGGGATTTCCTTTATGGGGAAGTTCGGGTCGCTTCACTATGTAATAGAGAAGGGACCCTAGTGTACAAGTCGGACACAAATAGCGGCTTCTTAGCAAGATCGTGCTGAGGATTGTCTCATCTCCTTCTTAATCAATATTATGCAAATCCTTTTAATTGATTTGGTATGTTGATTTATCTAAGATTGGCTTTTCAAGAGAAATGGGAAGATTTGTTTCTAAAGTGTCTCCAATTTCTTGTTTTCGAATTAGAAAATGGACATTTTCGGCACTTTAATGGGGTTTAGAACTTTATGTATGATTATATGTTTAGATTCATTATATTAGCTTATCAACGTGAGTCAATATGGCTAGTAGTATATGAGTTGTGTATGATTTCTATTGTTAGAGAGGTTGGAAATATGGAAGAGGTGCTACTTAAACAAGATATATATACTTTCTGTTATTTTAGCTCGTTAGCATTCATTTTTTGAGGTTGGAAATATGGAAGAGGTGCTAATTAAACAAGATATGTACTTTCATTTATTTTAGCTAAAATAAAAGAAAGTACGTATCTTGTTTAATTAGCACCTCTTCCATATTTCCAACCTCTCTAGCAATAGAAATAATACATGGCTCATATACTACTAGCCATAATGACTCAAGTTGAGAAGCCAATATAACGAATCCAAACATAAAATCATACATAAATTTCCAAACCCTAATAAATTTCCCAAAATGTCCATTTTCAATCCAGAAACAATAAACTAGAGACACTTCATAAACAAACCTTGCCATTTATCTTGAAAATTCAAAGTTAGATTAATTTACATACCAGGTCAATTAAAAAGATCAGTTGAATATCGATTAAGAAGAATGTAATGACCCGACTTTAACATTCAACCATTTATTAGGAGAAGTATAGTTGTATATTAGATAATGTTTAGGGTGTAGAATATAAATAAATTCACATAGAAGGAACGGTTACATTAGTTACATTCGACACTATTAAGTGTACAAACAAAACCGATAAGGCACGTTCGCATATTGGATTTTCCATTGCAGATCTCTCAATATATATCTGAACTCCATGCACAAGGGTCAGAAAGTACCTACGAGCGTCATATATCTCTTGATAAAATATACCGTAAGGTAAACACAACTGTCCTATGTACAAAAACACTGAAGTGCACCATATGGAACCAAATATACCCAACTCCCACACGCAACTTCAAATAGCTCCCGCAACGATTTGATAATAAGCATACACTAGATATGGAGTTAATATATCCGGCCGTAGGTTAGAAAACCCCAGATTGTGCTCCTACTCTGTTTTTAGTCATTTCCGATGTCTTTCTTTCGGCATCTTTCACATGAGTCTTCATCACTCGAACTATACAAGAATTCCCAGATGGAATCCCACAAGTCAATAGATCTTGGAATCACACATAGATTCCTTCATAGATCTCAGAATCACACATGGATTCCAATACATTTACAGATCTTGGAATCACACATAGATTCCTTCACAGATCTTAGAATCACTATATGTGTTCGAGCATCTCTACAGATCTCGAAATGCCACATAGCCTTCCCTTCACAACTGCTTCCAAAACATAGAGCCCGTATACTAATTTTGAAGTGGTTTTTGATAAGTAGAACACTTACCAATCCCTTTATCCTCAAAACCAATCGCTAGATTTAAGGTCAAGTTCTATAGTCGATTAACTGACCACAATTCACATAATAGACGATTGCGTATGGAAATAACCTCGCTTAATTTCCATAACAATTGTGACACCCCACGTCTGTTAATGTCACTCACAAAGGGAATGCATTAAGTTTCGTGGAGCGTAATAAGTAAATAGAACAGAATATTACAAGATAGATACATAAAGTAGCACTTCAAAAATTTATAACTTTATTGCAGTGGAAACAGAAATAAGTTTGGTTACATCTTCAAACACCAAAACCAAGTACATAATCAGTCTTGTATAAAAGCCATCAGAGTACATAATTTTTAAAACCATAATCCCACTCCAAAATGCCATATGTAAGAGAAACAAAGCTAAGCATTACTTTCAGCACTTCCAAGCACTTTAAGCAAAAAGAAATCTGAATCAAGCTTCTATGTTCCCACCTTGAGAACCTTGGGGGGGGGGGGAAGGAAGAAAAGAGGCGAAACAAAAAGGGTCAGACATAAAGTCTAGCTAGTCCAGCGACTTTCAGCATAAATACAGATAATAGTATCATGACATGTAAATAAAACTGGAAGAGAGATAACAGTAACAGGAGTAGCAGGTAAACATAGGTTAAACAAAGGAAACATAATGATATAGACCAATCTATGCTTCTTAGTTACATTTCACTTCTATGCACTAATACTAGTATAACTGGATTAGGTGTTACCCTAATGTCTAAACTGAAACAGAAATGAAAACAGAATGATCTCTACAGAAACAGAATGCTAGTAATGGGCCTTTACCACCCCAACAAAGACAGACAGTACAGAAACATAAGCAGAAATGGAATCAGAGACATAAATAGAATAATCCCAATGGAAACAGAAAGTTAGAATTAGGTGTACACTAGTGATGGGCCTTTGCCACCCCAACAGACGGTTCCACACAGAAACAGATAGGTGTTACCACCCCAACAGAAACAGATGGTACCCCAACAGAAACAGACAGAACTAGACGTACCCTAAATTCTACCCCAAGCGATCGGCTCCCTAATACATAAATACCCTGTGTCGGCCCCACAGAAGGGTGTATCAGTCCCTAAAGTGGCAACCTACAGAAAGACGCAGACCTATTTACAGATGTCACGGCGTCTTATCTTCCCCAGAGCAGACCGGATCCATGCACGCACATGACCCATTTGGAACGCGCCATCAACACCCCTCGCTATCATTAGAATGGACCTCTTATAACTAGTTCAGTAAGTGTGCCCTGACCCCTACCTAGTTTTGGGTCGCCGTTTGATACCAAAAAGAATTACTGACTATTATGGGTCCCACACAATAGATGACATAAGGAAATACCCCTCCTAACCTTGTGTCCCCAAACTAACATAGTTCAGATTAACACGTTTGCAGACTAACAGAGCAGATTTACATATTTAC
This sequence comes from Allium sativum, assembly GCA_030737875.1. Classification (NCBI taxonomy): domain Eukaryota; kingdom Viridiplantae; phylum Streptophyta; class Magnoliopsida; order Asparagales; family Amaryllidaceae; genus Allium; species Allium sativum. The sequence continues at coordinate 258,915,051 of CM060909.1, read as the reverse complement.
AGGTTTACAGATTAATATAGTAGATTTACAAACTAACATGTTTATGGATTAACAGGTTCGCAGATTAATGGATTAGATGTACGGATTACCAGATTTACAAATTAACAGATCAGATTGTACAGATTCAACATATACAATAGGTTAAGTTTATCGGGTCTATATACATATAACCCACTCCATCGGTTTATTAAGATTAACTTAACTCCTACCACTTATTCAAGCAAATTTACTTAACCTACTCAATTTAATAGGTTTATGTAACCCCTACAGATTCAATTAGGTTAAGTATTCCAAGTTAACAAATTATTATCATTTTTGGTTAATGCACCAGACCTCTCGCATTAGATTTACCAATTGTGGATGTTGGATATGCCGGGCGGTTCTGGGCAGATATCTACCATGAGTGTGATCTAACCTCGTTCTGAGTACTATTTCATATGTACGCACTAGGCCCCTCACATTCGATTCACCACTTGTGGTTGCTGGATATGCCGGGCGGTTCCGGGCAGACTTATACCATAAGTGCAATCTATCCTCGTGCCTAAGCATAGTTTAGTTTTAGGAATATTCATTCTTAAACAATTATCCACGTTCATCGTAGGTTTTTTTATTCCAATTAAAGTATTCAGTTCCAATGGATTAAACAGGCTTCACAGACTCTTATTGTTCCATTAACATATTTCGCTTAATCATAAATTAAGCCTACAAATTTACATGCCCCAAATTACGGTATTTCGCTTAATCATAAATTAAGACTACAAATTTACATGCCCTAAATTACGGTCATAATGCACAATATAACATTTTCCCCCAAGTTTTAGTCAAATTGCACAGTATATAGGTTATGCCCCAAAAACCCCAGTCATGATTCATAATACAAACTATGCCCAAATTAAAGTTTTTGATTATAGTGTATGCCAATTACTCAAAACCCACTTTAGGCATGTTCACATTTATCCCTATTTCATTATAGTTTTTCATGCCCTTTTCCCAAGTCATATATTATTATGCACAATATTCCCTTTCTTCTAAGTTATAAATCATCATATATAGTATGCCCCCAAAATTATGTCTTAAATCACAACATATATTATGCCCCTAAATCCCAAGTCATATTTTCTAATACATTTTATGCCCTAAATTTATATTTACCAACGATTCCCAATTTCATGCGTTCACATATTTCAGCGTTTGGCGTAGGCTCGAAGGTAGCTTGGCTATAAAAAAAAGGAAGAACAATAGAATTGGCATAGAACAAAAAGTAACATAAATGGGCATATGATAGAGGAAATAGGCATATAAGAACAGATCTGATGAACAGAAATAGACATATAAGAACAAATTTGATTAATAGAAATAGGCATATGATGAACATATTTGATGAACAGAAATAGGAATAGTCTTAGATTCAGGTTTATTAACATGTCAGGATTATAATTAAATTTCAGATCTAAAAGTAACATGAACTCACCGAGATTTAGAGAGAAGAAATAGGCTTTGTTATTGCAAATTTTAATCTTCGAAAACTCCTAATCTGATTTGTCTTGGTGGAGAAGAAAGTCTATTTTAATTTAGATTAGAATAGCATGGTGTCGCCATGGATTAGGTGTCGATAAAACAATAGGTCTAGGGTCCCTTATATAGCATAGGAGTCAACGAACCAGGCCACAAATCAATCCAGAACCAGAAAAACGAATCTGCCCAGATCTGGTAGGGAGGTCGACACCTCTATAAGGGGGTCGACTCCCCTGTCGACACCCATGGTGACACCCTTTGGGGGGTTGACACCTTCGCGTTGGAATTTTCCCACTCACCAAATATCGGTTTCGTTTGAATTCTGAACTGTTTCTGGAATTATTATATATATATATATATATATATATATATTCTTTTTGCGTAAACAAACTTCTAAGGCTTATAACTTCTTCATAAGATATCCCTTTTACACAAACTTGGAATCTATCCCAAGCAGAATTTTGAGATGAGCACAATGGCACGGCCCATTTCCCTTAATTCTTCTTCCAAAAATTAAGTATTATTTAATTAGTCACTTTTTTTATTCTTAGAAATACGGGGTGGTGTTACATTCTCCCCTCCTTAAAGGATTTCGTCCCCAAAATCTCCAAGTTAAGAAGAATGTATATCCTATCATCCATCATCTATCTACTCATTCACCAATCACAGACATCCATTTTCCTTAGAAAATTTCTAATGTTGTATGAACATGTGCAAAGGTGTGTGTATATTCCACTGTGCTAATGAAGAAATCAGGCGGACCACTGATTCAGTTGACCTCCTTAATGCAAATTTATGTCAGTGCCATGAGTACAATCTTGTATGCAAACAATCCTAATGCATCATATAAGTACTATATGCGTGCACAATCATTCATCCAAATGCAATACTCATGCGATATACATCCAATTTCATCCATAAAAGAAACAAAAATATGCACAAGCATCCATATGCAATATGAGAGTGTTTTTGAGCCGATCTAGTGCCTAGTGTGTATATATGCATCACTGAGCAACCACTAGCAATCACTTGCATCCACTTGCAACCATCAAACATAACATGTATCAAACACATGTTTACACCTATTAGTTTCTACCTAATGGTCGAAGATTCGATCGATAGGATATACTCAAACGCCTAATACAGATGTCCTCAAACCCCGTCATCAGACAGATGAGCCATATCCCCTATGGGGTTTGAGACAATAATGGAATCAGAAACAGAATTAGTATTAAGGTGCAGAGACTCAGCCACAGAATCAAAAACAAAAGAATGAGAAGTGCTAGAATCAAAAGAGTTCTAATTGGATAATCAGATAAGGAAAATCAGACCTTCTACAGAAACTTTCCTACCTCTGTTCGGTCTATTGGCTTCAATAGCATTCACCTGCCCTTTAGAATATCCTGCCCTTTGGCCTTGTCCTTGTTTCCTTGGGTAGTCCCTAGTAAAGTGTCCCATTTCACCACAGTTGAAGCAAGCACCCTTCCTTTTTCTGCAATCCTTGTTCAGATGACTCAAACTCCCACAAGTAAAGCACTTTTTCTTCTTATTCTCAGTCTTTTCATCCTTCTTTTGTGTTTCCTTCTTGGGCCACACTTTCATGTTCTATGGTTCTTCAAGCTTCTCCTCTTTCTTCTCACCTTGGCATCCTCATGTAACAACGCCATATCAACCAACCTTTCAAAAGTTGCGCCCATTGGGACATGGGACATAGACAATCCATGTAACAGCTCGTTCATTCCTCTAGCAAACCGTAAAGCTTTCTTGTGTGGAGTATTTACCAACTCCAACCCGAATCTTGCTAATTGGTTGAACTTGTTAACATATTATTTAACAGACATGCTTTCCTGTTTGAGTGCCAAAAACTTCTCCATTTGCAAATTCTGCTCGGCTTGCAAAAAAAACTTCAGCTCGAATCTTCGTCTGAAATCCACCCAAGTCTCTACCGGATGTTCAGCATTAGTAACCTCCCACCAAAAAGAAGCTTTGTCCTTCAGTTTCCAAATGGCTAACTGAATCTTTCTTCTACCGTCTACTTCAAAGATATCAAACAAATCCTCTGCTTCCTTGAGCCACTTCCGACCTTCCACAAACGTCTCAGTTCCATTAAAGGTTTTTCCTCTCATCGCATGTAAATTCTTACATATCTTTGAAAAAAGCATCTACACGCGGAGTCGGTGGAACAATGGCTGCAGCTGGGGGAGGAGTGTTTGCTTGGCCTACAGTAGGTGTTGTAGCCTCCAGATACCTTCGGAACATCCCGATATCTGTATGCCCTCTGAAAGATTAGGATCCGCAGACATGCTGAAACGAAAGAAAAAGAGATTCAAACCAGAGAATCGAAAGATAGATATATGGCTTTGGGAATTATATTTTTCAAAATAAACTTTCCTTTTGTAAAATAGTTTCCAAAAACTTTTATCTAATCTGGTAACCTTCATCTGCGATACCAAGTGTGACACCCCACGTCCGTTAATGACACTCACAAAGGGAATGCATTAAGTTTCGTGGAGCGTTATAAGTAAACAGAACAGAATATTACAAGACATATAAATAAAGTAGTACTTGAAAATTTTATAACTTTATTGTAGCGAAAACAGAAATAAGTTTGGTTACATCTTCAAACACCAAAACCAAGTACATAATATCAGTCTTGTACAAAAGCCATCAGAGTACATAATTTTTAAAACCATAATCCCACTCCAAAATTCCATATGTCAGAGAAACAAATCTAAGCATCACTTTCATCACTTCCAAGCACTTTAAGCAGAAAAAAATATGAATCAAGCTTCTATGTTCCCACCCTGAGAACCTAGGAGGGGGAGGAAGAAAAGAGGCGAAACAAAAAGGGTCAGACATAAATTCTAGCGAGTCCAATGACTTCAACATAAAAATAGATAATAGTATCGTGACATGTAAATGAAAATGGATGAGAGATAACAGTAATAGGAGTAGCAGGTATACATAGGTTAAACAGAGGAAACATAATGATATAGACCAAGTTATGCTTCTTACTTACTTTTCACTTCTCTACACTAATACTAGTATAACAGGTTAGGTGTTACCCTAATGTCTAAACTGAAACAGAAACGGAAATAGAATGATATCTACAAAAATAGAATGCTAATAATGGGCCTTTACCACCCCAAGAGATACAGACGATACAGAAACAGAAGCAAAAACGGAATCAGAGACAAAAATAGAATAATCCCTACGGAAACAGAATGTTAGAATTAGGTGTACACTAGTGACGGGCCTTTACCACCACAACAGACGGTACCATACAGAAACAGACAGGTGTTACCACCCCAACAGAAACAGACAGAACTAGATGTACCCTAAATTCTACCCCAAGCGATCGACTCCCTAATACATAAATTGTAAGGACCCGAAACTTCGTCGAAAAATATTTTCTAGCTTCGTATTAACGATACTGTTCTAACAAAACTAATTTCGTAAAATTTGGGGACCGTTTGAAAAATGGCCATTTTCTGGTCAATCCAAATTGACTTAAACTGTCAAAACATGTTCTCCTGCGCCACGCTCAAATATTAATCCCAAAATTATGAATTTTGGAATCTAGCAATAAATTGACATCCCAGTTCCAACAAAAGTGGTTTCGTCGAAAACGGAGGTCGTTTGCAAAATTTCCATTTTTAAGGGCTATATTTTCCATAGCGACTATTCTGAATTTTCAGTTGGGCATAACTTTTTATTCCCGCTATGAAATTTCAATTTTTCGGATTCGTTGGAAAGATATTTTCAAATAGAATCAAATATTTTTGGTTTCACTAAAATCCGGTTTACTTTGAATCCTGTACATTCATTTGAAATTTAATTTTCAAACTACCGCACCATTTTTAATTCCTTTTATAATTAAAATAAATATTTTATTCTAACGTCGATTCAAATAAATATATACGTTCTAATTCTATTCAAAATAAATTTCTAATCACTATTATTTAAAATAATTCATTTTAAATATTCAAAATTCATCAAAATTGCCAAAATAAAAATTTTAAATTGGTTCGGATTTTCCGGATTGTTACATAAATACCCTATGTCGGCCCCACAAAAGGGTGTATCACTCCCTAAAGTGGAAACCTACAGGAAGACGCAAACATATTTACAGATGTCACGGCATCTTAACTTCCCCAAAGCAGATCGGATCCATGCACGCACATGACCCGGTTGGAACGCGCCATCAACACCCCTAGCCATTATCAGAATAGACTTCTTATAACCAATTCAGTAAGCATGCCCTGACCCCTACCTAGTGTTGGGTCGTTGTTTGATACCAAAAAGGGTTACTGACTGATATGGGTCCCACATGACAGATGTAACACCCCGTATGTTGAATAACTTGTTATAATATAAAACAGGGCAGAATTAAATTTTAAAATCCGAATCAGGGGAAACGGGCTATGCCATTGCGTTCATCTCGGAAAAATACGCGAAATAGAGTCCGAGTTTTCGTAAATCGGAGTCCATATGACCCAGATATGGCCCGAAGAAGTTTCAGAAAATAAAAAAAAACAGATTTAAAAACAGAAAATTCAAATTTCAGAAGTGGCGGGAAAATTCCCGCCAGACCCAGGGGGTCGACTGGGGAGTCGACCTGCCCAACAGGTCGACTGGGGAGTCAACCCTAGTGTCGACCTGGGGGTCGACCTCCCTGGTCGAGCCCAGGTGACCTGGGTGCATAAGTATGGATTTTGGGCTGTGTTTTGGTGGCTAGAACGTGATCTGACGGCTCTAATCTGATTTAGGGTTAATCTAAGGGCCTAAAAAACCTAACTAATCTATAAATACACCCTAAGACTACCCTAATTCATACTAAAAATAGCTACAACACCGTTATGCCGTCAAAACGTAACTTGAAGGAGCCTCCATCAATCTAAAGAGGAAGATAGCTTCTCAAATCAATCTCTAATCAACTCTAGCAACTTAATCTTCTTCTTAGGGGTGCTAATCAACAAGTTGTGAGTTTTCTATAGCCTTAATAACCAATTGTTGAAATGATTATGATAGGATATAATGAGGTTATGGCTATGAATGTGGATCAATGCAAGATTATGTTATCATATGCTATGTGTTTGTGATGTTATGCAAGTTATGCAAGTTATGTGCTATATGTTCATGAAGTTATGCAAGTCATATGATACATGTTCATGATGTTATGCAAGTTATGCAAGTTATGTGCTATATGCTCATGAAGTTATGCAAGTTATGCAAGTCATATGATACATGTTCATGATGTTATGCAAGTTATGCAAGTCATATGCTATGTGATTATGATGTTATGCAAGTTATGCAAGTCATATGCTATGTGTTTGTGGTGTTATGCAAGTTATGCAAGTCATATGCAATGTGTTTATGATGTTATGCAAGATATGAAAGTCATATGAGAAACATTGATCCATTATGACACCATGATATGCAAGTTTGGTGTATGATTATATGCTAGTTCATACATGATATGTTATGCAAGTTTGGTGTATGATTATATGCAAGTTCATATATGACATGTTATGCAAGTTTGGTGTTTGATTATATGCAAGTAACATGTGCAAGTTTACACCTTAGTATGATATGCATACATATGCAAGTTAACCCCTTTGTATGTCATAAATACATATGCAAGTTTACCCCTTTGTATGACATAAATAACTTATGCAAGTTAACCTCTTTATGACATATGTGATTCATGCAAGTTTGGGTTGATTATTTATGCTAGTTGGGTTGATGCTATATGCATGTTGACACCCTTAAACCCATGTTGATGCTAATGTTATGCAAGTTGAACCCATTATATTTGTGATGAATCTTCCCTTTTATGTCATGTTGGCGAATTACGTGGGGAACGATGGGGTTAATATACATGTTAATGAAATGGTGTGAAGTTGGTATGATTATGCATACCATAAAGTGGATGAACATAATTGAGTCAATTATGTACATTGTTAAAACTGGAATTAATTAGGGAAAATTAATTCGAAATATGGGGGTGATTAATTAGGTGTAATTAATCGACTAAGACACGAGGTTGGACCCTTTTGTAGCGTAAGACTGCCCGGAACCGACCGGCAAATCCAGCGGCTACAAATGATTGGCCCAATGTGGGAGATCTTAGGCACAAACTTAATACGTGACAAGTGTAAAGACACGAGGTTAGACTCGGTTATGGCGTAAGGCTGCCCGGACCTGACCGGCAAATCCAGCTGCCATAAGAGATAGTCTAATGTGAGAGGTCTTTACAACGGTTACGTTCTTAATCAATTAAGAAACACTTAACCATATTAGCCTGTAGAGGACATGAGGGGTTAAGTGGGTGCCTTGGGTGGCATGTGGAAAAATCTAGTGGCTGCCTTGGGTGGCAATAGAAAATACGATTAGAATACTTAACCGAAGTGGAACATGTAATTAAACATGATTAAAGGGTTAAGTAAGTGCCTTGGGTGGCATGGGGAATATCTAGTGGTTGCCTTGGGTGGCAATGGAAGATAAGATTAAAATACTTAACCAAAGTGGAACATGTAATTAAACATGATTCAAGGGTTAAGTAAGTGCCTTGGGTGGCATGGGGAATATCTAGTGGTTGCCTTGGGTGGCAATGGAAGATAAGATTAAAATACTTAACCAAAGTGGAACATGTAATTAAACATGATTAAAGGGTTAAGTAAGTGCCTTGGGTGGCATGGGGAAATCTAGTGGGTGCCTTGAGTGGCAATTGATATATGATTAGATGACTTAACCAAACTTTAAACATGTAAGTGGAAATGATTATTAAAAAGGGTTAAGTGGGATGCACTAGAAACAAATGACAAGCTTAGGTGGTAGCTTGTGGGGGCCCATTTGAACCAGTAACCCATATGTATCTTATTGGGCTCGACCCATGTCGAGGACGGGACACGCGCACTGGGCTTGACTATAAGAGGCCAAAACGGGTTAGCGGTGGCAACGCATGTCCAACGGGTTTCATATGTGTGTGTGGACCCGGGCTGGTAGGTAAGATGTTGTTGCATCGTGTAGGTATAAGCCGTGCACCATTGATTATCGGGTTGCCACTTTGGGGAGTGATACACCCCACTATGGGGCCAGCACGGGTATCTACGTTAGGGAGCCGATCGAATGGGAGTAGTCGGTACACCTAGTGGAGATAGGGGCAGACGGCACCTATGCAGTCAGCTAGGGGTACACGAGACTACTATTAAAATTACTAAGTTATGGGTACACCTAGTGGAGATAGGGGCAGACGACACCTATGTAGACAGCTAGGGGTACACGAAACTATTATTAAAAATTACTAAGTACACTTAGTGGGATCAACCTTTAAGTAGGAATTACCCTTGGGTGGGTAGATCTGGTGTGGTGCAGTGTAGGAATTACCCTTGGGTGGGTCGATCTAGTGTGGTGCAGTGTAGTATTTATCCTTGGGTGGATAGGCGCGTCTTTACCATTATCTTAGTTTATCCTAAGTCTAGTTGGCTACTTAGTGTAGTCATTTATCCCCAGTCGTACCGTACCAGGTTTATATCATACTCTAATTACTTTAATGATTGTATTGTTAAGGTTATAGGGCTCACTCAGACTTATGTCTGACCCCGTTGTTTTTATCTTTTTCCCCAACCCTCAGGTTCTCAGAGTGGGCCTAGCACTAGTGGGCTTTGATCAGATTGCTTTATCTATCTTTTGGAGCTTGGACTCTTGAAGAAAAGCTCGGTTATCTTTTCTATTATGGCTATTAGTATGTAGTGGGATTATGTACTTATGTTTTAACGAGATGGATATTTTGTACTTGACTCTTGTTGGTTTTTGAGATGTAACCAAACATGTTTACCTTCTGCTGCAATGAAATGATGTTTTAAATTTCAAGTATTACTTATATCTGTCTTGTTGTAATTTTTCAGTTCTATATTCACTTAAATACTCCACCGAAGCTAAGGCATTCCCTTTGTGAGTGACCTTAGCGGGTGTGGGGTGTTACACGTGGTATCAGAGCTTAAGGTTACCAGAACAGATAAAACTTTTAGAAAATTATTTTTCTAAAAACATTTTTGGAAGAAGTATTTTCAAAAACATGTTTTTGAGAGAAAAGTTTTTGAAAGAAAAGAACATAATCCCCAAGAGCCATATATCCTTCCTTCGATTCTCCGTTTTGAATCTCTTCCTCTTTCTCTTTTTGAATTTCCCCTCCGCGTAGAGATGTCTTTTTATGATAAATAAGGACTTCCGCATGAAAGACGGAAGAACCACTTCAAGGGACTAAGACGTTTGCCAGGCTAAGAAGTTAGCCCAAGGAGGTGGAGGGCTTATAGGTACCTTTAAGATGGACGAGAGAGGAAGGTTCAAATAGCTATTAGGTAAATAAAGGACGAAACCTCATCGTGGTAAGAAGGCCACGAAAGGAGAATGTGAAGAGGAAGGCTAGTTGTTTTGGGGAAATAGGACACCTTGGGGTTGTCCAAAGAGGTAAGGACGAAGTACAGGATCTTCTGGAGGGTAGATGTATTCCCTCACGACGGGTATACCTGATGGGGGTAGGACCGTCTAAGTTGAAATTTGGTTCTCTCGATCATCCTGTTCGAACTTTATTCGACTCTAGTGCACCACATTCGTTTATCTCATCATCATTAGTTGAGTCACTGCATCTAGACACCAGTTTAATAGATGATCCCGTGGTTGTTTCCAAACCCAATTGGGGGCTCCACTTATTTGTCCATGATATGTTTGGGTTTGAAGATCCTCATACTTAGCGTTGAGTTTAGGTGTGATGCTTTTGTTTTGGGCTTCACGGGCTATGGGTTGATTTTGGGCATGGACTGGTTATCCAGTAATGGTGCCGTTCTTGATTGCGAAAGGAGAGCTGTTGGGCTTATGACCCGCTTGGGTAACACTCTCGAGATCTCTTGTAATCCCATAGATTTTGTTATGCTAAGTTATCTTGAATCGCTTGACGCTTCAGTCGAGAGTTTGCGATCTGTTAGAGTGGTCCGGGAGTACTCGGATGAGTTTGAGGAGATGAAGGGCTTACCTCCGAAGCGGGAGATAGACTTCCAAATATATCTGGTGGAAAATGCTAAGCAAGTATCTTTGCCAGTGCGCCACATGGCTCCTCGTGAGAGGAGGGAACTCCATAAGCAAGTAGGGGAGTTGCTAGAGAAGGGGTTCATAAGACGAAGTATATCGGAGTGGGGTGCTCCAGTAGTTTTTGCCACGAAGGCGGATGGGTCCCGCAGACTTTGTGTAGACTATAAGAGAACTCAACAAGCTCACAAAGAAGAATAGATACCTATTGCCAAGGATTGATGATCTTTTTGTTCAGTTGGTTGGCGCCTCAGTGTTTCACAGTTGGACTTAGCCACGGGATTTCATCAGTTGGGAGTGACTGAGGATAGTATAGAGAAGACCGCCTTTAGGACTCCGGATGGTTTCTATGAGTGGCTTGTGATGCCATTTGGTTTGACGAACGCCCCCGTATATTTTGTTGATTTGATGAGTAGGGTGTTCAGGGAGTACCTAAATAACTTTGTAGTGGTCTTTGTGGATGACATCTTGGTCTTTTCTAAAAAGCGAAATAAGTTTTCATATGTGCTTAATAGGTTAAGCAAAGCCAGTTATTTGATCAACGGTGGTTTTGGAGCGAGATTGGCAAGGACATCCAGAGTTGAACAAGGGCTTAATTATTTAGCCATTTTTACTAGTATCATCTCACGTAGGTCGTCTGAATTCGAAGGAGGTATCCCTTGGGTGTTTGTCTGATATTGGTTTAGGCCTTTGGTGCTTGCACTTGGGGAATGTCGAGTTCAACTAGGATGGTCTGCGTGAGAGATGGATAGTTGTGACGATTTTGTATGGGAGAATATCCTGGTTTTTTTTTCTTCCAGAAGTGGAGAAAAGCATGCCCTACATCTTAGGGAAGTGTTGGAGACTCTTCGAGCGCATAGTCTTTAGACAGCAAAGGTGGATGGAGTTCTTAGCATCCTAAGATTTCGAGATAGCATATACCCCTGGCAAGGGTAACGTGGTGGCGGACGCCTTGAGCAGAAAAAGGTTGTCCTTGAGTCCATTGTTCGTGGAACGACGAAGCTTGGAATTTATCTCGATGTTTGATTTCAGACCTTCCATCCTTGGAGGTCAGACCTACTCTTTTGAGACGGATTGGCGAGGCACAGCGGGACGACCCACAGTTGGTTGAGTTGGTATAGAGGCTCATAAGGGGGGGAGTCGTCCAGCCATTTGAGTAGGTACACCCTAGACGATAAGGGGTGCTTGCGTAGAGACGGTAGACTTTGTGTACCGCAAGACGAGGGTTTGAGGAAGGCTATTCTTGATGATGCGCATCGTTCTAGGATGACCATCCATCCCGGTGGGGACAAGATGTACCAAAACATGAAGTGAGTTTTTTTTTGGATCGGTATGAAGAAAGATGTGGCCGAGTATGTCGCTAGATGCTTGGTGTGCCAACAAGTGAAAGACGAAGCAAAAGAAACCCGGTGGGTTGCTTCACCCATTGAAAGTTCCGCAATGGAAGTGGGATGGCATCTCGATGGATTTTATTGATAGGTTACCTAGGTCGAAGAAGGGTAATACGGGAATTTGGGTTGTGGTAGACAGAGTTACTAAGAGTGCCCATTTCATACCCGTGAAGAGCAAGAGGACTGCTCCATGGCTAGCTTCGGTTTATCTTCGAGAGATAATTCAGTTGCATAGGGAACATGACGTATTCCATGTGTCACATTTGAGGAAGTGCCTACATGAGACCGTAGAGGTGGTAGAGCCGAGCTTGCTTGGAGAAGTAGAGGTAGAGCGTGATGCGACTATTCGACGAGCTCCTACCCGCATCCTTGGGTCAGAGATTAGGAAGTTGAGAAACAGAGAGGTTCGACTAGTCAAAGTGAAAAGGGGAGACGATGAGAGCAATGCTACTTGGGAAATAGAAGCGAAGATGCGTTCATTGTACCCATTTCTTTTTGAGGGTATGTCTTTTAACTTCTCCTTTATCGTTTGTCTAGTACTTATCTTATCTTTAGTATGTCCTCTCATTAGTACCTTTGACCTTTAGATAGGGAAAACCTATGGTTGAAACATGTGTTTGAGACATGTTATGTTTGATGGATGCGTGTGGATGCAAGTGGTTGCTAGTGGTTGCTCGTGGATGCATATACACACACTCTAGGCACTAGATCGGCTCAATCACTTCATATTGCATATTACATATAATTGTGTGTAGGTAGCTATATTAATGGATGTATAATGGTTGCGTTATCATATGGATGATGCATTTTGGTGTATGGTTGTGCACACATGTAGAAATAGTTTGTGTCGATAGGGATCTTTCGCATACATATTGGATGCATGGCACTATCATGGTTTGCATTAAGGAGGTCAACTGAATAAGTGGACCGCCTAATTTTGCATTAGACAGGGAACATATACACATACTCTTTGCATATGTTCATATAGCATTAGAAACTTTAAGGACAATGGATGCCAGTGTTTGATGGTTTGAGTAGATGGTTGTTTGGATGGTAGGATACGTTCTTCTTGACTTAGAGATTTCGGGGACGAAATCCTTTAAGTAGGGGAGAATGTAACACCCCGTATGTTGAATAACTTGTTATAATATAAAACAGGGCAGAATTAAATTTTAAAATCTGAATCAGGGGAAACGGGCTATGCCATTGCGTTCGTCTCGGAAAAATACGCGAAATAGAGTCCGAGTTTTCGAAAATCGGAGTCCGTATGACCCAGATATGCCCCGAAGAAGTTTCAGAAAATTTAAAAAACAGATTTAAAAACAGAAATTTCAAATTTCAGAAGTGGCAGGAAAATTCCCGCCAGACCCAGGGGGTCGACCTGGGGGTCGACTGGGGAGTCGACCTGCCCACCAGGTCGACTGGGGAGTCGACCCTAGTGTCGACCTGGGGGTCGACCTCCCTGGTCGAGCCCAGGTGACCTGGGTGCATCAGTATGGCTTTTGGGCTGTGTTTTGGTGGCTAGAACGTGTTCTGACGGCTCTAATCTGATTTAGGGTTAATCTAAGGGCCTAAAACACCTAACTAATCTATAAATACACCCTACGACTACCCTAATTCATACTAAAAATAGCTACAACACCGTTATGCCGTCAAAATGTAACTTGAAGGAGCCTCCATCAATCTAAAGAGGAAGATAGCTTCTCAAATCAATCTCTAATCAACTCTAGCAACTTAATCTTCTTCTTAGGGGTGCTAATCAACAAGTTGTGAGTTTTCTATAGCCTTAATAACCAATTGTTGAAATGATTATGATAGGATATAATGAGGTTATGGCTATGAATGTGGATGAATGCAAGATTATGTTATCATATGCTATGTGTTTGTGATGTTATGCAAGTTATGCAAGTTATGTGTTATATGTTCATGAAGTTATGCAAGTTATGCAAGTCATATGATACATGTTCATGATGTTATGCAAGTTATGCAAGTTATGTGCTATATGTTCATGAAGTTATGCAAGTTATGCAAGTCATATGATACATGTTCATGATGTTATGCAAGTTATGCAAGTCATATGCTATGTGATTACGATGTTATGCAAGTTATGCAAGTCATATGCTATGTGTTTGTGGTGTTATGCAAGTTATGCAAGTCATATGCTATGTGTTTATGATGTTATGCAAGATATGCAAGTCATATGAGAAACATTGATCCATTATGACACCATGATATGCAAGTTTGGTGTATGATTATATGCTAGTTCATACATGATATGTTATGCAAGTTTGGTGTATGATTATATGTAAGTTCATATATGACATGTTATGCAAGTTTGGTGTTTGATTATATGCAAGTAACATGTGCAAGTTTACACCTTAGTATGATATGCATACATATGCAAGTTAACCCCTTTGTATGTCATACATACATATGCAAGTTTACCCCTTTGTATGACATAAATAACTTATGCAAGTTAACCTCTTTATGACATATGTGATTCATGCAAGTTTGGGTTGATTATTTATGCTAGTTGGGTTGATGCTATATGCATGTTGACACCCTTAAACCCATGTTGATGCTAATGTTATGCAAGTTGAACCCATTGTATTTGTGATGAATCTTCCCTTTTATGTCATGTTGGCGAATTACGTGGGGAACGATGGGGTTAATATACATGTTAATGAAATGGTGTGAAGTTGGTATGATTATGCATACCATAAAGTGGATGGACATAATTGAGTCAATTATGTACATTGTTAAAATTGGAATTAATTAGGGAAAATTAATTCGAAATATGGGGGTGATTAATTAGGTGTAATTAATCGACTAAGACACGAGGTTGGACCCTTTTGTAGCGTAAGACTGCCCGGAACCGACCGGCAAATCCAGCGGCTACAAATGATTGGCCCAATGTGGGAGGTCTTAGGCACAAACTTAATACGTGACAAGTGTAAAGACACGAGGTTAGACTCGGTTATGGCGTAAGGCTGCCCGGACCCGACCGGCAAATCCAGCTGCCATAAGAGATAGTCTAATGTGAGAGGTCTTTACAACGGTTACGTTCTTAATCAATTAAGAAACACTTAACCATATTAGCATGTAGAGGACATGAGGGGTTAAGTGGGTGCCTTGGGTGGCATGTGGAAAAATCTAGTGGTTGCCTTGGGTGGCAATAGAAAATACGATTAGAATACTTAATCGAAGTGGAACATGTAATTAAACATGATTAAAGGGTTAAGTAAGTGCCTTGGGTGGCATGGGGAATATCTAGTGGTTGCCTTGGGTGGCGATGGAAGATAAGATTAAAATACTTAACCAAAGTGGAACATGTAATTAAACATGATTAAAGGGTTAAGTAAGTGCCTTGGGTGGCATGGGGAATATCTAGTGGTTGCCTTGGGTGGCAATGGAAGATAAGATTAAAATACTTAACCAAAGTGGAACATGTAATTAAACATGATTAAAGGGTTAAGTAAGTGCCTTGGGTGGCATGTGGAAATCAAGTAAGTGCCTTGGGTGGCATGGGGAAATCTAGTGGGTGCCTTGAGTGGCAATTGATATATGATTAGATGACTTAACCAAACTTTAAACATGTAAGTGGACATGATTATTAAAAAGGGTTAAGTGGGATGCACTAGAAACAAATGACAAGCTTAGGTGGTAGCTTGTGGGGGCCCATTTCAACCAGTAACCCATATGTATCTTATTGGGCTCGACCCATGTCGAGGACGGGACACGCGTACTGGGCTTGACTATAAGTGGCCAAAACGGGTTAGCGGTGGCAACGCAAGTCCAACGGGTTTCATATGTGTGTGTGGACCCGGGCTGGTAGGTAAGACGTTGTTGCATCGTGTAGGTATAAGCCGTGCACCATTGATTATCGGGTTGCCACTTTGGGGAGTGATACACCCCACTGTGGGCCCAGCACGGGTATCTACGTTAGGGAGCCGATCGAATGGGAGTACTGGGTACACCTAGTGGAGATAGGGGCAGACGACACCTATGTAGTCAGCTAGGGGTACACGAGACTACTATTAAAATTACTAAGTTGTGGGTACACCTAGTGGAGATAGGGGCAGACGACACCTATGTAGACAGCTAGGGGTACACGAAACTATTATTAAAAATTACTAAGTACACTTAGTGGGATCAACCTTTAAGTAGGAATTACCCTTGGGTGGGTAAATCTGGTGTGGTGCAGTGTAGGAATTACCCTTGGGTGGGTAGATCTAGTATGGTGCAGTGTAGTATTTACCCTTGGGTGGATAGGCGCGTCTTTACCGTTATCTTAGTTTATCCTAAGTCTAGTTGGCTACTTGGTGTAGTCATTTATCCCCAGTCGTACCGTACCAGGTTTATATCATACCCTAATTACTTTAATGATTGTATTGTTAAGGTTATAGGGCTCACTCAGACTTATGTTTGACCCCGTTGTTTTTATCTTTTTCCCCAACCCTCAGGTTCTCAGAGTGGGCCTAGCACTAGTGGGCTTTGATCAGATTGCTTTATCTATCTTTTGGAGCTTGGACTCTTGAAGAAAAGCTCGGTTATCTTTTCTATTATGGCTATTAGTATGTAGTAGGATTATGTGCTTATGTTTTAACGAGATGGATATTTTGTACTTGACTCTTGTTGGTTTTTGAGATGTAACCAAACATGTTTACCTTCTGCTGCAACGAAATGATGTTTTAAATTTCAAGTATTACTTATATCTGTCTTGTTGTAATTTTTCAGTTCTATATTCACTTAAATACTCCATCGAAGCTAAGGCGTTCACTTTGTGAGTGACCTTAGCGGGTGTGGGGTGTTACAACAGATGACACAAGCAAATACCCCTCCTAACCTTATGTCCCTAGACGAACATATTTCAGATGTACAGATTTCAGATTAACACGTTTGCAGACTAACAGAGCAGATTTACATACTAACAGGTTTACAGATTAATATAGTAGATTTATGAATTAACATTTTTACGGATTAACAAGTTCGCAGATTAATGGATCAGATGTACAGATTAACAGATCAGATTGTACAGATTCAACATATACAATAGGTTAAGTTTGTCGGGTCTATATACATATTAACCACCCCATCTGTTTATTAAGATTAACTTAATCCCTCCCACTTATTCAAGCAAGTTTACTTAACCTTACTCAATTTAACTAGTTCATGTAACCCATACAGATTCAATTAGGTTAAATATTCCAAGTTGACAAATTATTATCATTTCTGGTTAATGCACCAGACCTCTTGCATTAGATTTACCACCTGTGGATGCTGGATATGCCGGGCGGTTCCGGGCAGACTTCTACCACAAGTGTAATCTAACCTCGTGTCTGAGTACTATTTCATATGTACGCACTAGGCCCTTCACATTAGATTCACCACTTGTGGTTGCTGGATATGTCGGGCGGTTCCGGGCAGACTTATACCACAAGTGCAATCTAACCTCATGCCTAGGCGCGGTTCAGTTTTAGGCATATTCATTCTTAAACCATTATCCATGTTCATCGTAGTTTTTTTTCAATTACAGTATTCAGTGTCAACAGATTAAACAAGCTTCATAGAATCTTTACTATTCCATTAACATATTTCTCTTAATCATAAATTAAGCCTACAAATTTATATGCCCCAAATTACGATCATAATTCACAATATAACATTTGCCCCAAGTTTTAATCAAATTGCACAGTACAGGTTATGCCCCAAAACCCCCAGTCATGATTTATAACACAAACTATGCCCAAATTAAAGTTTTTGATTACAGTGTATGCTAATTACCCAAAATCCCAATTTAGGCGTGTTCACAGTTATCCCAATTTCATTATAGGTTTTCATGCCCTTTTTCCTAAGTCATATATTATTATGCACAATATTCCTTTTCTTCCAAGTTATAAATCATCATATATAGTATGCCCCCAAAATTAGGTCTTAAATCACAACATATATTATGCCCCCAAATCCCAAGTCATATTTTCCAATACACTTTATTCCCGAAATTTATATTTACCAACAATTCCCAATTTTGCGCGTTCGCATATTTCAGCGTTAGGCCTAGGCTCGAAGGTAGCCTGGCTATAAAAATAAAAAATAAAGGAAGAAGAATAGAATAGGCATAGAACTAAAAGTAACATAAATGGGCATATGATAGCAGAAATAGGCATATGAGAACAGATTCGATGAACATAAATACACATATAAGAACAGATTTGATTAACAGAAATAGGCATATGATGAACAGGTTTGATGAACAGAAATAGGCATAGTCTCAGATTCAGGTTTATTAACATGTCCGGATTATAATTAAATTTCAGATCTAAAAGTAACATGAACTCACCGAAATTTAGAGAAAAGAACCAGGCTTTGTTATTGCAAATTTTAATCTTCGAAAACTCCTAATCCGATTTGTCTTGGTAGAGAAGAAAGTCTATTTTAATTTTGATTAGAGTAGCACGGTGTCGCCATGGATTAGGTGTCAAGAAAACAATAGGTCTAGGGTCCCTTATATAGCATAGGAGTCAACAAACCAGGCCATGAATCAGTCCAGTACTAGAAAAACAAATCTGCCCATATCTGTCCGGGGGGGGGGTCGACACCCCTATAGGGAGGCGACTCCCCTGTCGACACCCCCTAAAGGGGGTCGACACCTATGTCGACAACCCCTGGGAAGGGGGATTGACACCTTCGAGCGGGAATTTTCCCGCTCACCCAATGTCGATTTCGTTTGAATTTTGAATGGTTTCTGGAATTATTTTAAATATATATATATATACATATTTTTTGTGCGTAAACAAACTTCTAGGGCTTATAACTTCTTCATACAATATCCGTTTTACGCAAGCTCGGACTCTATCCCAAGCAGAATTCCGACACGAAAGCAATGGCTAGCTCATTTCCCTTAATTCTTCTTCCAAAAATTAAGTATCCTTTAATTTGTCACTTTTTATATTCTTAGAAAATACGTGGTGTTACAACAATTGAATAAACATTCAAGGCACTATAAAGATCACGAAGCATGATACAGATAAAGCATGATTAACTCCTGTAAACGGCTTCTAATCCCTTTTCCGTATAATTAACCTTTCATGTAACAACCCGTAAAATGCGAGCCAGTTTGAAATTTTTTATTTTGGCCATTTTAGCGAATTTTGAATATTCAAAATGAAATATTTTAAATAATATCGACGAGAAATTTATTTTGAATTGAAATTCGACGTATATATTATATACGTCGTCTTTAGAATATATAATAATTATATATAATTATAAAAGGAATTGAAAATGGCGCGGTAGTTCGAAAATTCGATTTCTAATTTCAAATGAATATACAGAATTCAATATAAGTCAGAATTGAACGAAACAAGAAATATTTGAATCTGTATAACTATATCTTTGTAACGAAGTTAACAAACTGAGATTTCATCTTAGAAATGATAAGATATGTCCAGTTTAAAATTAGAAATAGTCGCTGTGGAATTTATATATATTTTTATATATATAAGGCCCTTAAAAATAGCAATTTTGCAAACGACCTCGGATTTCGACGAAACCAGTTTTGTTGGGTCCGTGATGTTAAGTTATTGCTAGATTCCAAATTTCATAATTTTTCGAATCAATATGTGAGCGTGGCAAAGGAAAACGCGTTTGACCAGTTTTAGTTGATTTTAATCGACTGGAAATTGGCCATTTTTCAAACGGTCTCAGAATTCGTCGAAACTAGTTTTGTTAGGACCGTATCGTCAATACGAAGCTAGAAAATATTTTTCTGGAATTTTTCTAGTTAGTATGTGACCCCGGTAATTTGAAATGTGCGTTTAAAATTCAATATAGTGATTTAAATGTAAATTTAACGGAAACGGATTGTAACAATCGAATCAGCTAGCGATACATATCCCATTGTGTTCGGAATGGGGGTAAAACGCTATGGACGACAGGCGGTGGGCCTCGTTTCGAGGTCGTATGTGAAAGTCAACTCTTTAGGTTAAAATAAATTAATTAATTAATAAAAAAAAAAAATATTCTCTCTTTCCCTATAACCTCTGGCCCCCCCCCTGTACGTTTCAGTTCAGAATCGAATAAGAAAAGAAAAAAAAGAAATCGCGCCTGAACCCGTCATCCCCCTCTCGATCCCGTCGACCGTCAGCCACCAGAAGGCGCCCACCTCCGGCGAACTCCCACCCTCCTCTCGCACTCTCTCTCCTCTCCTTTCTTGTGTGAACCGCGTCCAAACCCCCACTCCCCCAAATCAGACCGCAACACCCATCCGAGCCCCACCAGACGACGTGACCACCTGAATCCCCTCCTCCTCCAGTCGACCGCGAGCACTAGGTCCCTAGCGCCGCCTCGCCTCGGCCACAGCTCCGACGTGGACTCCCTTAACCTGATGAATTCGCCGTAACCCCCACCTCCTCCAACCTAGAACGCAGTAAGTTTTTATTTTATTTTATTTTATTTTATTTATTTCATTTCTATTTTATATAAACAGTAAAAACTGGATTTTTATATGAAAAAAAAAGCGATTTAAAAAGAATTTTTAAAAAAACTGATTTTAGTTATGATTTCAAAACTGGATTTTAATTAGTTGAAAACTGATTTTCTTTTTAAAGTAAAACTGAAATTTTATATAAAGTGAAAACTGAAATTTTATATAAAGTGAAAACTGAAATTTTATATAAAGTGAAAACTGAATTTTATATAAAGTGAAAACTGAAATTTTATATAAAGTGAAAACTGAATTTTATATAAAGTGAAAACTGAAATTTTATATAAAGTGAAAACTGAAATTTTATATAAAGTGAAAACTGAATTTTATATAAAGTGAAAACTGATTTTTATATATAGAAAAATAGAATTTTTATATATTGAACTTCTATAGAAAAGTAGAATTTTTATATATTGAACATCGATAGAAAAATAGAATTTTTTTTATATATTGAACTTTGAAATAAAAATTCGATTTTTATATATTGAACTTTGAAATAAAAATTCGATTTTTATATATTGAACTTTGAAATAAAAATTCGATTTTTATATATTGAACTTTGAAATAAAAATTCGATTTTTATATATTGAACTTCGAACTAAAAATTCAATTTTTATATATTGAATAGCGAACTAAAAATTCGATTTTTATATATTGAACTTCGAACTAAAAATTCGATTTTTATATATTGAATAGCGAAGTAAAAATCATATTTTTATATATTGAAAGTCGAAGTAAAAATCATATTTTTATATATTGAAAGTCGTAGTAAAAATTCGATTTTTATATATTGAATAACATAGTAAAAATTCGATTTTTACATATGTAGAGAATACGGGCGAAAGCGACAAAAAGGCGAGGTCGACGAAGAATTCTGCAAAGGAAGAGCCGTGGAGCTAGGATAGCTATATGTGAGAATTTCTCACCTTTCAATTTATTTTTCTAGTTATATATATATACTAGGATGCAGACGGTGCTTAGTAGCACCCGACACAATCGTCCACAGACCATGGACTTGTTTGTTTGGTTGCATAGATTAGTTGAATTATTTGTTTGAATTGTTTGGTGAGATGAAATTGATATGATTGATGTGTGAATGGCGTGGGCCTTCACTAGACCGGGGATAAGGCTAGGCCTCGTCCCGTTTCTAGTATCGTGCCGTTATGCCGCCGAAATTTTCTAAAATATGTTAGAAAATAAAAATATCATTTTATTGTGTAAATGAATACTAGAAATTTATATGTTGGAATAAAATGTTTTATCGTTAAAATTATAATTTTTAACGTGAATATGAATATAGTGAAAGTGAATAAATAAATATTCATTTACAAACCAGACAGTTTGTTTATGTACACTTATTTGAAGGACATTGATTGGGTCGATAAATTTTACACATCGCCCAACTGCACAAATAAAATATTTGTTTGATTGTTTGAAACCCCACACGGGTGTTGGGATGAAATATGAAGTCCACTCATCCCGATTGATTAAATATGTCGATCGATTGATTGACAGACTGTTATAAGCGTTAGATATCTATATTTGATGCTTATACAGTGTAGTGCACTTTGGTTGATGGTTGATTATTTTTCAATGCTAATATATACATGTGATGTATGAAAATCCATATAATTAACTTTATATGGTAATTGATTGGGCCTCATTCCAATTTGAAAAATAAAGAATAATATAAAATAAAAGTTCATGTGTTGACAGTACTCATTCATTGAGATTGGTCATGTGTTGAACGAAATATTTTAGTGATAAAATTTACACCTTTATCGATATAAAATAAAAGTTCATGTGTTGACAGTACTCATTCATTGAGATTGGTCATGTGTTGAACGAAATATTTTGATAATAACAACTATTTTTGAAAAAGAAATATTTGAAATAGAATATTGGAAAATAGAAATTTATGAAGCCGTGTTGATTAGATGGACGCCATTTTGACGTGAACGATATTTATATCGATTAAAACGATTTCAAAATGAAATGAATTTAAAACGATTTCGAAATGAAATGAATTGAAAACGATTTCGAAATGAAATGAATTGAAAACGATTTCGAAATAAATTGAATTGAAAACGATTTCGAAATGAAATGAATTGAAAACGATTTCGAAATAAATTGAATTGAAAACGATTTCGAAATAAATTAAATTGAAAACGATTTCGAAATGAATTAAATTGAAAACGATTTCGAAATGAATTGAAAACGAATTCAAATTGAATTGAAAACGAATTGAAATGAATTCAAATTGAATTGAAATTTGAATTGAATAGAAATGAATTTTTAAAACGAATTTATAAAGAAAAATTCAATTTTGATTTGAATTGAAATGGAAGTTGAAATTGCTTTTGAAACGAATTCAAAACTATTTATATAATTCGTTTTAAATAGAAATCGACGAAATATATATTATATATATTATATATATAATATAATGGCCTGAATAGAACGCGCCGCGCCGCGGCAGTTCGCGAATTTCGACCATTTATTTCAAACGGACATTACGGGACATCCGACCGTCGGATTCTCCTAAAACCGGAACCGTTGGGTTCGTATCGAAAAGAGCTTTCTAACGAAGATTAGAAATTTGAAATCTAACGGTTGGATTTGGAATTATGTCCAAATCAAATTCGAAAAAGGTCGCTGTAAGTGCAGTTCGATGGCCATTGATGGAAATCGACTGTACGGGCCTTGATAAAATTATTAAAAATAGTAATAATTTGTGTAAAATCATAAGAAATGATTTGTGAAGAATTGGGATGAAAAACTCCATATTTGAAAAGATAAAAATAGATTTTTATCGAAATGAACTAGTTTTGAACTAGAATTATAATTCTATTTATTTTTAAATAAATAAATTGAATTCGAAAAGGGTTTTAAAAATAACCAAAATTCCAATGATTGCATTGGAGTGGATTTGAATCGAAATTGTCTTCGGAATATTTCGATGTTGGAATTCGTGATTATACAGGTGTTGTTATGGAAATTTGAAAGATATATATTTATATCGTTATTTCCAATACGACATTTGTTAGTCGTAGAATTTGATATTGTATATAAGCCGATATATTTTTCTATTCAGAGCCTTGTATTGAATGTCAAATGTGATTTGGGTTTGTCGTGAATGGTGTCTTCACTAACACTGTTCTTGAACCCAGTTGAGAAAAGATTAAATCTTTTTATTTAGATTTAATGAAGTGTACCAATTAAATAATATTTAATTGGAATTGAATTGATATTGATTTTTGGGTTTATCGTGAACAGTGTTTTAAATAACACTTATTCTTTAACCCGATAATTAATGAATGTGACTTTGGGTTTATCGTGAACCGTGTTTTTAAATGACACGGATTCTTTAACCCAGTTAACGATTAAAACTAAGTGAAGTTTTAATGAATCTTTAATTAGATTGAAATGATCGAAAATGGAGTATCACCAGTTTTGCTCCAGGCGATAGTTAAATCTTTAATTAGATTTGAACGTGAAATGGTAATTGAATTTACCGATAACACTGTGGTGTTAGATATGAAGTATTACCAGTTTTACTTCATGGGATGAATAGGTTGGGATTGGGAAATTAAAACAAATGATTACTTCGGTAAGGTTCGCTAATCCCGACTAGTTTGAATTGATATTCAAAAATAGATTAAAGAATAAATTCAAGAATTTATCTTTGATAAAATTAATGGGAACCTTTCCCTATGAATGTGAAATTTAGAAACTAACTGTCGGTTAGCCAAGCAGAATGGTTTTCTGAATATTGATCTGATGTTGGTTTCGGCCTTCGGGGTTAATATTTGGGGAATTATTCTCTTGATTAATTTACGGTTAGTGACTAATGAATTGGAATGAGGCGTATGTTGTGTTTGTGTAACACTTTTATAAAATATACGCGAGTTATTCGGGAAGACCGGGTTTATCCCATTCTGAATAACTGATACGACGATAAGTCGAAGATGAAGACGATGGTCGAAGACCGGAAGTCTTCACGTCGTTTGGGTAATTACTGATGATCTTGATTGGGCTGTACACCCAAGAAGATGGAAACAGTTAGTGATCGTCCAGACGTACTTGGAGATCGATGGATATGCGGGGTACTAGGTGCCTCCGGTTTCGTTCAGACCCAGGACGGACTTGTAAATGGACTATGTGTCTGACATCGGATTTCATTCTGTGTGACTGATATCGGTTGCATAGAATGGTTTGCCTGTGTGGCATGCTAAGATGCAAATGATCAAGGCTTCTGTTGAAAAGCAAAGTCTTGTGGTGATGATCAAAGCACGACCTTTGTGGCGTAGCTTTGTGTAACGTTTACCTCGCGTGTTTCACACCAGGTATGAACCAAAAACGGGAGACGGACCTCAGGGAGGGCCTGCGTTTCCTCCTAGCTAGAAGTGGCGTCAGTGGTTTTACACGCCCTGACGAGTTTGACTTATGTGGTTGTTGCTGTTGCGAGGCGCCTCGGTTAGATCGGACGATCCGGTTCCGATGGAGTCATTCGTTGGCTCGCTTACGCCCCAAAGGGCGGCGAAACGTAGTGCTCAGGCATTTTTAATCCACTCCGTGTGGACCGGCCCTGTCGCTCCAAGGGTCGATGCGTTCTGATCCTGAGACTCGGGCTAGGCAGTCTCGAATCGGTTGAGGACTATCTTTTGCCTCGGTTCATAGACAGAAATCCAATTTCCAAATACGTGACATTTGCGGTTTTAATTGTAAACCTATATATGGTGACATAGTGGCATGGGACGCTCATGTCGTCTATGATTGATACTTATGATTTGAAGTTGTTTTATACACTATGCACTTATAATAGTATCAAATGATTTGTTTTAAACGTATCAAGCATTCTTTGGCTGTTATAAGGGAAAACCCTATCCCCCGGCTTGCGTTGCATTGTGTGATAGGACCTGGGTCTTATAACAGCTTCATTTTTCTTTATTTAGCATTGCGCTGTTTGTTTTATGCACTGGTATTCTTGGGAGGAAACCCGTTCCGTGTTTTACGGCGTGGTCCCTTGATTTACCTAACTTTAAAAATAAAGATTAACTGTTTTAGTTCTCACACCAGTCACATGACTGACCTGGAGTTTATTGTTTTAACCTAAACTCTAGGTGCCCTTATTTTGACACGGGCAGCTAGTAGTTTCGGTTTTGCAGATTTATATTCACAGTATCCTGGTTTACAGCTGGAACGATATCCGGAAAGCTTTGTATCCGTATATCTTCTTCTAGTTGTGTTTGTATTACTTTTCCGCTGCTATGTATTTAAATGTAATTTAAATCTCTGATATTTCTGTGTAATATTCATTTATACTCTGTATATTCTTGTAATCTGATGCACTGTTGTAATATGCATTGAAATGTTCTTCTGTATGCGTTCTGTTTTGTCCTGTTCTCAACGATAGGGCATTTCAAGAGGTCTGGGTCGGTTTAGCGACTGGTTCGGACCGAGCGAAATTCCTTGCCTTCACAGTTGGTATCAGAGCTTTGGTTTACAAAGCTCAGAGAACAAGACACATTAGAACCGTACGAAAGAATTCATCAGATATTGGATTAGCAATATCCAATGAGAATGACTCGTTAGAGATGGGATCAGTAGTATCCTAGAACGAGTGTGGAGAGTATATTTTTCAAATGAAAACAATTCTGTTTTGAAATTTAGATCGTTTTACACGTATTTGAATAATTTATTTATATTGATTTTGGACAATTCAGTATATAAAGAATTTGCATATACGCCTTGCAAACGTATATTCAAAGTTTTAATATACTGGATAGATATGGAATCACATTCTAGTCGCCCGGAGATGATATTGATGATAGCGATCGCATCATCAACATTTATGTTCGAGTTTCGAAGGTGTGATTTTCTATATATTTCCATTAGACTGGTGTGAGAACCAAAACTAATATAGCTAGAATACATTGTTGTGATTTGGCATCAAAACATGATTTTCTTTATATATATCAAAATTGTGAATTTGAGACTCTAATTCACTAATTGATTAATGTTTGTGTTGTTTGTTTATTTGTTTGAAAATTTTGAACCATTATGCCTAATTGAATCAAATATTGAATTGTATTGAAGATTGGTCGCATTTTCTTGCATATACATATGCTTACATTGAACAGGTCATAGCAAGGAGGCTAGAGCCAGAGAATAAAATTTGTTTGCCCAACAAATAGGTACATGTTTACTACATAATTTACTGTTTTGTTTGGGTGATGATGATTCTGTGAGCCTATTGGCTAGCCGCTTGGCTTTTTCTTTTTCTTTTTGAGATCTGAAGGACCGGGGAAGCTATTTGAAATTCCCCAATGCTCCCATTGCAGGGGAGGTTATGGCGAAATTTTTCGAAAATTTAGGGTGTTAGCCAATTTTTTGAAAATTTGAAAATTCTCAGAAACTGAAAAGTTGGAGAATGGAAGCCAGATCGAACGTAGCGTTGATTAATCAAACCACTTTCGACTTTGTTCCTTTTCGGGGACGAAAAGTTTTAAGTGGGGGAGATTGTAACAACCCGTAAAATGCGAGCCAGTTTGAAATTTTTTATTTTGGCCATTTTAGCGAATTTTGAATATTCAAAATGAAATATTTTAAATAATATCGACGAGAAATTTATTTTGAATTGAAATTCGACGTATATATTATATACGTCATCGTTAGAATATATAATAATTATATATAATTATAAAAGGAATTGAAAATGGCGCGGTAGTTCGAAAATTCGATTTCTAATTTCAAATGAATATACAGAATTCAATATAAGTCAGAATTGAACGAAACAAGAAATATTTGAATCTGTATAACTATATCTTTGTAACGAAGTTAACAAACTGAGATTTCATCTTAGAAATGATAAGATATGTCCAGTTTAAAATTAGAAATAGTCGCTGTGGAATTTATATATATTTTTATATATATAAGGCCCTTAAAAATAGCAATTTTGCAAACGACCTCGGATTTCGACGAAACCAGTTTTGTTGGGTCCGTGATGTTAAGTTATTGCTAGATTCCAAATTTCATAATTTTTCGAATCAATATGTGAGCGTGGCAAAGGAAAACGCGTTTGACCAGTTTTAGTTGATTTTAATCGACTGGAAATTGGCCATTTTTCAAACGGTCTCAGAATTCGTCGAAACTAGTTTTGTTAGGACCGTATCGTCAATACGAAGCTAGAAAATATTTTTCTGGAATTTTTCTAGTTAGTATGTGACCCCGGTAATTTGAAATGTGCGTTTAAAATTCAATATAGTGATTTAAATGTAAATTTAACGGAAACGGATTGTAACAATCGAATCAGCTAGCGATACATATCCCATTGTGTTCGGAATGGGGGTAAAACGCTATGGACGACAGGCGGTGGGCCTCGTTTCGAGGTCGTATGTGAAAGTCAACTCTTTAGGTTAAAATAAATTAATTAATTAATAAAAAAATATATATATATATATTCTCTCTTTCCCTATAACCTCTGGCCCCCCCCCCCTGTACGTTTCAGTTCAGAATCGAATAAGAAAAGAAAAAAAAGAAATCGCGCCTGAACCCGTCATCCCCCTCTCGATCCCGTCGACCGTCAGCCACCAGAAGGCGCCCACCTCCGGCGAACTCCCACCCTCCTCTCGCACTCTCTCTCCTCTCCTTTCTGGTGTGAACCGCGTCCAAACCCCCACTCCCCCAAATCAGACCGCAACACCCATCCGAGCCCCACCAGACGACGTGACCACCTGAATCCCCTCCTCCTCCAGTCGACCGCGAGCACTAGGTCCCTAGCGCCGCCTCGCCTCGGCCACAGCTCCGACGTGGACTCCCTTAACCTGATGAAGCCGCCGTAACCCCCACCTCCTCCAACCTAGAACGCAGTAAGTTTTTTTTATTTATTTATTTTATTTTATTTATTTCATTTCTATTTTATATAAACAGTAAAAACTGGATTTTTATATGAAAAAAAAAGCGATTTAAAAAGAATTTTTAAAAAAACTGATTTTAGTTATGATTTCAAAACTGGATTTTAATTAGTTGAAAACTGATTTTCTTTTTAAAGTAAAACTGAAATTTTATATAAAGTGAAAACTGAAATTTTATATAAAGTGAAAACTGAAATTTTATATAAAGTGAAAACTGAATTTTATATAAAGTGAAAACTGAATTTTTATATAAAGTGAAAACTGAATTTTATATAAAGTGAAAACTGAAATTTTATATAAAGTGAAAACTGAAATTTTATATAAAGTGAAAACTGAATTTTATATAAAGTGAAAACTGATTTTTATATATAGAAAAATAGAATTTTTATATATTGAACTTCTATAGAAAAATAGAATTTTTATATATTGAACTTCGATAGAAAAATAGAATTTTTTTTATATATTGAACTTTGAAATAAAAATTCGATTTTTATATATTGAACTTTGAAATAAAAATTCGATTTTTATATATTGAACTTTGAAATAAAAATTCGATTTATATATATTTAACTTCGAACTAAAAATTCGATTTTTATATATTGAATAGCGAACTAAAAATTCAATTTTTATATATTGAACTTCGAACTAAAAATTCGATTTTTATATATTGAATAGCGAAGTAAAAATCATATTTTTATATATTGAAAGTCGAAGTAAAAATCATATTTTTATATATTGAAAGTCGTAGTAAAAATTCGATTTTTATATATTGAATAACATAGTAAAAATTCGATTTTTACATATGTAGAGAATACGGGCGAAAGCGACAAAAAGGCGAGGTCGACGAAGAATTCTGCAAAGGAAGAGCCGTGGAGCTAGGATAGCTATATGTGAGAATTTCTCACCTTTCAATTTATTTTTCTAGTTATATATATATACTAGGATGCAGACGGTGCTTAGTAGCACCCGACACAATCGTCCACAGACCATGGACTTGTTTGTTTGGTTGCATAGATTAGTTGAATTATTTGTTTGAATTGTTTGGTGAGATGAAATTGATATGATTGATGTGTGAATGGCGTGGGCCTTCACTAGACCTGGGATAAGGCTAGGCCTCGTCCCGTTTCTAGTATCGTGCCGTTATGCCACCGAAATTTTCTAAAATATGTTAGAAAATAAAAATATCATTTTATTGTGTAAATGAATACTAGAAATTCATATGTTGGAATAAAATGTTTTATCGTTAAAATTATAATTTTTAACGTGAATATGAATATAGTGAAAGTGAATAAATAAATATTCATTTACAAACCAGACAGTTTGTTTATGTACACTTATTTGAAGGACATTGATTGGGTCGATAAATTTTACACATCGCCCAACTGCACAAATAAAATATTTGTTTGATTGTTTGAAACCCCACACGGGTGTTGGGATGAAATATGAAGTCCACTCATCCCGATTGATTAAATATGTCGATCGATTGATTGACAGACTGTATAAGCGTTAGATATCTATATTTGATGCTTATACAGTGTAGTGCACTTTGGTTGATGGTTGATTATTTTTCAATGCTAATATATACATGTGATGTATGAAAATCCATATAATTAACTTTATATGGTAATTGATTGGGCCTCATTCCAATTTGAAAAATAAAGAATAATATAAAATAAAAGTTCATGTGTTGACAGTACTCATTCATTGAGATTGGTCATGTGTTGAACGAAATATTTTAGTAATAAAATTTACACCTTTATCGATATAAAATAAAAGTTCATGTGTTGACAGTACTCATTCATTGAGATTGGTCATGTGTTGAACGAAATATTTTGATAATAACAACTATTTTTGAAAAAGAAATATTTGAAATAGAATATTGGAAAATAGAAATTTATGAAGCCGTGTTGATTAGATGGACGCCATTTTGACGTGAACGATATTTATATCGATTAAAACGATTTCGAAATGAAATGAATTTAAAACGATTTCGAAATGAAATGAATTGAAAACGATTTCGAAATGAAATGAATTGAAAACGATTTCGAAATAAATTGAATTGAAAACGATTTCGAAATGAAATGAATTGAAAACGATTTCGAAATAAATTGAATTGAAAACGATTTCGAAATAAATTAAATTGAAAACGATTTCGAAATGAATTAAATTGAAAACGATTTCGAAATGAATTGAAAACGAATTCAAATTGAATTGAAAACGAATTGAAATGAATTCAAATTGAATTGAAATTTGAATTGAATAGAAATGAATTTTTAAAACGAATTTATAAAGAAAAATTCAATTTTGATTTGAATTGAAATGGAAGTTGAAATTGCTTTTGAAACGAATTCAAAACTATTTATATAATTCGTTTTAAATAGAAATCGACGAAATATATATTATATATATTATATATATAATATAATGGCCTGAATAGAACGCGCCGCGCCGCGGCAGTTCGCGAATTTCGACCATTTATTTCAAACGGACATTACGGGAAATCCGACTGTCGGATTCTCCTAAAACCGGAACCGTTGGGTTCGTATCGAAAAGAGCTTTCTAACGAAGATTAGAAATTTGAAATCTAATGGTTGGATTTGGAATTATGTCCAAATCAAATTCGAAAAAGGTCGCTGTAAGTGCAGTTCGATGGCCATTGATGGAAATCGACTGTACGGGCCTTGATGAAATTATTAAAAATAGTAATAATTTGTGTAAAATCATAAGAAATGATTTGTGAAGAATTGGGATGAAAAACTCCATATTTGAAAAGATAAAAATAGATTTTTATCGAAATGAACTAGTTTTGAACTAGAATTATAATTCTATTTATTTTTAAATAAATAAATTGAATTCGAAAAGGGTTTTAAAAATAACCAAAATTCCAATGATTGCATTGGAGTGGATTTGAAACGAAATTGTCTTCGGAATATTTCGATGTTGGAATTCGTGATTATACAGGTGTTGTTATGGAAATTTGAAAGATATATATTTATATCGTTATTTCCAATACGACATTTGTTAGTCGTAGAATTTGATATTGAATATAAGCCGATATATTTTTCTATTCAGAGCCTTGTATTGAATGTCAAATGTGATTTGGGTTTGTCGTGAATGGTGTCTTCACTAACACTGTTCTTGAACCCAGTTGAGAAAAGATTAAATCTTTTTATTTAGATTTAATGAAGTGTACCAATTAAATAATATTTAATTGGAATTGAATTGATATTGATTTTTGGGTTTATCGTGAACAGTGTTTTAAATAACACTTATTCTTTAACCCGATAATTAATGAATGTGACTTTGGGTTTATCGTGAACCGTGTTTTTAAATGACACGGATTCTTTAACCCAGTTAACGATTAAAACTAAGTGGAGTTTTAATGAATCTTTAATTAGATTGAAATGATCGAAAATGGAGTATCACCAGTTTTGCTCCAGGCGATAGTTAAATCTTTAATTAGATTTGAACGTGAAATGGTAATTGAATTTACCGATAACACTGTGGTGTTAGATATGAAGTATTACCAGTTTTACTTCATGGGATGAATAGGTTGGGATTGGGAAATTAAAACAAATGATTACTTCGGTAAGGTTCGCTAATCCCGACTAGTTTGAATTGATATTCAAAAATAGATTAAAGAATAAATTCAAGAATTTATCTTTGATAAAATTAATGGGAACCTTTCCCTATGAATGTGAAATTTAGAAACTAACTGTCGGTTAGCCAAGCAGAATGGTTTTCTGAATATTGATCTGATGTTGGTTTCGGCCTTCGGGGTTAATATTTAGGGAATTATTCTCTTGATTAATTTACGGTTAGTGACTAATGAATTGGAATGAGGCGTATGTTGTGTTTGTGTAACACTTTTATAAAATATACGCGAGTTATTCGGGAAGACCGGGTTTATCCCATTCTGAATAACTGATACGACGATAAGTCGAAGATGAAGACGATGGTCGAAGACCGGAAGTCTTCACGTCGTTTGGGTAATTACTGATGATCTTGATTGGGCTGTACACCCAAGAAGATGGAAACAGTTAGTGATCGTCCAGACGTACTTGGAGATCGATGGATATGCGGGGTAGTAGGTGCCTCCGGTTTCGTTCAGACCCAGGACGGACTTGTAAATGGACTGTGTGTCTGACATCGGATTTCATTCTGTGTGACTGATATCGGTTGCATAGAATGGTTTGCCTGTGTGGCATGCTAAGATGCAAATGATCAAGGCTTCTGTTGAAAAGCAAAGTCTTGTGGTGATGATCAAAGCACGGCCTTTGTGGCGTAGCTTTGTGTAACGTTTACCTCGCGTGTTTCACACCAGGTATGAACCAAAAACGGGAGACGGACCTCAGGGAGGGCCTGCGTTTCCTCCTAGCTAGAAGTGGCGTCAGTGGTTTTACACGCCCTGACGAGTTTGACTTATGTGGTTGTTGCTGTTGCGAGGCGCCTCGGTTAGATCGGACGATCCGGGTCCGATGGAGTCATTCGTTGGCTCGCTTACGCCCCAAAGGGCGGCGAAACGTAGTGCTCAGGCATTTTTAATCCACTCCCTGTGGACCGGCCCTGTCGCTCCAAGGGTCGATGCGTTCTGATCCTGAGACTCGGGCTAGGCAGTCTCGAATCGGTTGAGGACTATCTTTTGCCTCGGTTCATAGACGGAAATCCAATTTCCAAATACGTGACATTTGCGGTTTTAATTGTAAACCTATATATGGTGACATAGTGGCATGGGACGCTCATGTCGCCTATGATTGATACTTATGATTTGAAGTTGTTTTATACACTATGCACTTATAATAGTATCAAATGATTTGTTTTAAACGTATCAAGCATTCTTTGGCTGTTATAAGGTAAAACCCTATCCCCCGGCTTGCGTTGCATTGTGTGATAGGACCTGGGTCTTATAACAGCTTCATTTTTCTTTATTTAGCATTGCGCTGTTTGTTTTATGCACTGGTATTCTTGGGAGGAAACCCGTTCCGTGTTTTACGGCGTGGTCCCTTGATTTACCTAACTTTAAAAATAAAGATTAACTGTTTTAGTTCTCACACCAGTCACATGACTGACCTGGAGTTTATTGTTTTAACCTAAACTCTGGGTGCCCTTATTTTGACACGGGCAGCTAGTAGTTTCGGTTTTGCAGATTTATATTCACAGGATCCTGGTTTACAGCTGGAACGATATCCGGAAAGCTTTGTATCCGTATATCTTCTTCTAGTTGTGTTTGTATTACTTTTCCGCTGCTATGTATTTAAATGTAATTTAAATCTCTGATATTTCTGTGTAATATTCATTTATACTCTGTATATTCTTGTAATCTGATGCACTGTTGTAATATGCATTGAAATGTTCTTCTGTATGCGTTCTGTTTTGTCCTGTTCTCAACGATAGGGCATTTCGAGAGGTCTGGGTCGGTTTAGCGACTGGTTCGGACCGAGCGAAATTCCTTGCCTTCACATTTCATTAATTAAAACATCTTTTATCAGTAAAACTCATTTTAACTAATAAAACATCACTTGTCAAATAAGACTTTGCTTATCTAACAAGACTTTATTTTATTAATCAATAACTCATATTCGATTAATATTCCTCTATATACTAGTGTATATATTCAACTTATACATATAAAAAGGTGTATATGTATATATTCTACTACTTCCCTGTTCCTTTATAGTCTTAGTACTTATAAAGGTATTAATATACTTAAACCCTCAGGTATAAGTATAATCACAATTCAATTTTAAGATTTCCTTTCTAACTTCAATATTTCAAAACGTATTCATATACTTATCCCTCCAGTATAAGTATAACTATAATTCATTTCTAAGTCTTCTTAAAATATAATCAAAGGGGTTAAAATAATTGTTTAATAATCAAACTCCTCTCTATTATAAGTTAAACCATCTTATTCCATGTCTTTATCGTGAAAGATTTCTATACTTAGTTCTATCTTTAAAATCCATTATTAAAGATTTTAGTATATCAGACTCGTTAAACTATATATTTAAGTTTAACTATATTCAAAGGGTTTAAAAACAAGTGTCGCTAAAATGGTGTTTACAAAAAAACCCAAAACAATTCCTTTATAATCATCTTTAAATGTTCGTTTAAAGATTCGATTATATTAAGTTTGACGATAGAATCAGAGAGGGTTAAAGACGAATGTAAATAACACATCGTCGCGATAAACCCAAAACCATTTCTATATTTATCCACATCATAAAATAGTCCTTTAAAGAGTAAATATCAAAAAGTATTCAATAAGGTGAAATACTGTGATTTCTACAGCATTGATTATAACCGATGTGTTATAATCCAACATCATTTCCAAACCTTATAAACCAGACTTAATAGATTTCAATATATATATATATATATATATATAGTAAAATAAGTTTAAAAATAGGTTTTAAAAATAAAAGAGTTAGTCTGTTTTATATTTAAAACATTCACTTCCAATTTCCCAGTTCCCTTTCCAATTCGTACAATTTTCCAATTTGGTCCAGTTATTCAAAACACACCCAATTATGTGAAATAGACAAACTCGGTATATTATATAAAATAATATATTCACTTCACGACAATTTCCATATATGATGGCATTATATAATCAATGGGGACCACAGTTAAGTTTTAACGCACAATCAATTCATAATACAACAAATGAATATAAATACAGTAATAATCATATTGAGGAATCCTATTGGATTCCTTCAACCTGTCCCCCTACGTCACAGTTCATATATCAACATATATATATATATATGTGTGTGTGTGTGTGTGTGTGTGTAATACAGTTCAATACTAACTAACTCATATAAGATGAATCTTCTACTAACGCATGTAGTTTCAAAAGATCATCCGTTTACAGATGGGAATTAAATATATCGACAACCACCAATAAAACAATAAATCACCCAAATAGTCAATTGTATATATAAATATGTAAATCAACAATCAATACAATTATATGGTACAATAGTATAGCAATAGGCGTGAGTTATACTCACCATCCACTCCAACCGATCATTACACACTATTTTATCTAATTTCAAACCAGCGTTTGAAATTAGATAAAATTCCAGACTCTCCAGAATGATTCCAATCCAATTTCAACAGGAAGTAGTTGGCGATACAAACCCAACGCAACTGACGGTTCTGCAATCGGATCTCGTATGAGCTAGATACGATGATCACAAGTTAATAAGAGATTTAAAACAATCATTAATTTAAATTGATTATTAAATAAACCCACCCTCTCCTGCAAAACACGTGACCGCCATCTTCCCCATTTCATTATCAAATTAAATTTCATTTCCCTCCTCCTGTAGAAACCCAGTCCACAGAACACTACAAACACACCTCGTTCATCTCACCAACATTCAACATCCTGGTGACGTCGTCACATCTCCCTCCTCAGTCTACACTTTCTCCACATCATAATCCCTCCTCCGATGTTTCCCCACACAATCGCGACCGTGTTGCCTCCCTTCTATATAAAACTATTGATCGCATGTTTGACCGCCAACCACCACTACCTCGTCCACCGACAAACCTCGTAACCACCGCCATCCCCTTCCTCTTCGCTAACGCCACCCGAAGGTCACCTCCAACCCGAGTTCGATGGCCCCTGTAATAACCCGGAAATTCTGAGCCAGTTTAAAATTTTTATTTTGGCAATTTTAGCGAATTTTGAATATTTAAAATGAATTATTTTAAATAATATAGACGAGAAATTTATTTTGAATATAATTAGAACGTATATATTATATACACCGTCGTTAGAATATAATTAATTATATATAATTATAAATAGAATTGAAAATGGCGCAGTAGTTCGATAATTCGATTTCAAACTTCAAACGAATGTACCGGGTGCTAAATAATCCGGATTTTAGTGAAACCAAAAACGTTAGGATCTAATTGGGAATATCTTTCCAACGAATCCGACAAATCGAAATTTCATAGCGGGAATCAAAAGATATGTCCAGTTGAAAATTCTGAATAGTCGCTATGGAATTCAGGCCCTTAAAAATAGACATTTTGCAAACGACCTCGGATTTCGACGAAACCACTTTTGTTGGGTCCGTGAGGTCAAATTATTGCTAGGTTTCAAATTTCATAATTTTTTGAATCAATATGTGAGCGTGGCAAAGGAAAACGCGTTTGACCAGTTTTAGTTGATTTTAATCGACTGGAAATTGGCCATTTTTCCAACGTTCTCAGAATTCGACGAAACTAGTTTTCTTAGGACCGTATCGTTAATACAAAGCTAGAAAATATTTTTCTGGAATTTTTCTAGTTAGTATGTGACCCCGGTAAATTGAAATGCGCGTTCAAATTCAACATATAGAGTTATATGTTGATTTTAACGGGAACTGATCGAAACGATCGGATCAGCCTACGATACATGTCCCATTGTGTTCGGAATGGGGGTAATTAGCTATGACGATAGGCGGTGGGCCTCGTTTCGAGGTCGAAATAAAAAGTCAACTTTTAGTAAATAAAATAATTAAATAAATTAAAAATTAAAAATTCTCTCCCCCTCCCCTTAATTCCCTCTGCCCCCCTTATTTCATTTCGAAATCAGAATAAAAAAAAGGGGCGCAACCGCGCAACCACACCCCCCCCCCCCCCCGTGGCGCCGACCGCCGTGCGAAGAGCCCCCCCCCCCCCGATGAATCGCGCCGCCGCTCAGGCAGCCCCCTCCATCGCCTACCCCTCCGCCTTCCTGCCCAACCCCGCAACCCCCTACTGCGCCACAGCAGGAGATAGCCACCGCACCCACCCAGCACCTCACCACCGCACTCCAACGCTCCTCCGCGAACCACCAGACCCCGCGCCCTCCTCTGGTCATCTCCGCCAGAACGTCGAACAGTAAGTTTTAATTTTAAAATCTGAGTTCTTTTTATGTTAGAAACATATTTTGTAAAACTGTTTTTTTTATATATCATTAGCATTAATAAAATCAGTTTGTTTATGTGAATTAGCATTTTTATATTCGTATAGCATAGAAAAATATGATTTTTACTATATGAAAGATTAGATTTTTTATAATAGAAAAGACTATATTTTTAAAGGAAGAAAGACAATATT
The DNA here is from genome assembly GCA_030737875.1 of Allium sativum. Lineage (NCBI taxonomy): Eukaryota > Viridiplantae > Streptophyta > Magnoliopsida > Asparagales > Amaryllidaceae > Allium > Allium sativum. The sequence continues at coordinate 258,877,558 of CM060909.1, read as the reverse complement.
TTTAAATGGAGAAAGGCGTGATTTTTACATATGTAGTGGATTAAAAATATGATTTTTATATTTTTAAAGTATTGAAAATAAGATCTTTATATAGAGAATAGCGAGGTAAAAATAGAATTTTTATCTATATAGTAGCCGTGTGAAAGTAGAAATTTTATCCATATAGCATGATTATAAAAATGCGATTTTTATATATTGAATAGCATAGTAAAAATTCGATTTTTATATATTGAATAGCGAAGTAAAAATTCGATTTTTAAATATATGATTTTTAAATTGAAAGTGAACAAATAAAAATGTGATTTTTATTTTAAAGACATCAGTATATAAAAATGTGATTTTTATATATGTAGTGACTACGGGCAGCGAAAGTGACAAAAGGCAAGAACAACAAGATTTTCTACATAAGAAGTGTCGTGGAGTTAGGATGGCTATCGGTGAGAATTTCTCACTCTTTAATTTCTTTTTCTAAATATATATATACTAGGATGCAGACGGTGTTTAGTAGCACCCGACACCCGTCATCCACAGACCATGTATGGCTTGTTTGTTTAATTGTTTGGTTGTGTAGTTGGTTAGATTATTTGGTCTGAATTGAATTGTTTGGTGAAATGAAATTGATTTGATTGATGTGTGAATGGCGTGGGCCTTCACTAGACCGGGGATAAGGTTAGGCCTTGTCCCGTTTCTAGTATCGTGCCGTTATGCCGCCGAAATTTTCTAAAATATGTTAGAAAAATAAAAATATCATTTTTATTGTGTAAATGAACTGAATAGAAATTCATGTGTTGAAATAAAATATTTTATCGTTAAAATATAATTTTTAACGTGGAAGTGAATAAAATAAAATATTCATTTACAAACCGGACGGTTTGTTTACGTACACCTATTTGAAGGACATTGATTGGAACGATAAATTTTACACATCGCCCAACTGCACGAATAAAATATATGTTTGATTGTTTGAAACCCCACACGGGTGTTGGGATGAAATTCGAAGTTCACTCGTCCTGATTGATTAAATATGTCGATCGATTGATTGACAGGCTGTTATAAGCGTTAGATATCTATATTTGATGCTTATACAGTGTAGTGCACTTTGGATGATGGTTGATTATTTATCATTGCTATTATATACATGTGTTGAATGGAATCCATATAATTAACCTTATATGGTAATTGATTGGGCCTCATTCCAATTTAGAAAATGAAGAATATTAAAATAAAGGTTCATGTGTTGACAATACTCATCCGTTGAGATTAGTCATGTGTTGAATGAAATATTTTAACAACAAAATTTATATCTTTATCACTATAAAGTAAAGGTTCATGTGTTGACCGTACTCATCCGTTGAGATTAGTCATGTGTTGAACAAAATATTTTAACAATAAAATTTACATCTTTATCATATATAAAATTAGAAACTAATTGGAAAATAGATAAGATGAGTGGTCTCCTGGATGTTGATCTGATGTTGGTTTCGGCCTTCGGGGTTAATATTCAGGGAATCGTTCTCTTACTAATTTACGGTTGGAGTCTGATTTAATATCAAACGATAGATACCGTAATTTTCACAAAATATAGTAAATAACAAAAACAGTCACACGTGGACAGTACTCGTTCATTGAGATTAGTCGTGTGTTGACAAAAATATAGATTCACATATAGAATAGAATAAATATTCATTTGTTGAATAGAATAACGAATTTATTGAAATATATAAAGCCGTGTTGATTAGAGATGCGCTATTTTGATGTGAGCGATATTTATATTGAGTATATTCGAATTTGAATTGAATATAAAACGATTTCGAAATGAATTGAATATAAAACGATTTCGAAATGTATTGGATATAAAACAATTTCGAAATGAATTGGATATAAAACGATTTCGAAATGAATTGAATATAAAACGATTTCGAAATGAATTGAATATAAAACGATTTCGAAATGAATTGAATATAAAACGATTTCGAATTGAATTGAATAGAAAACGATTTTGAATTGAATCGAATAGAAAACCAATTTGAATTGAATCGAATAGAAAACCAATTTGAATTTAATTGAATATAAAACCAATTTAAAATAAATTGAATATAAAACGAATTCGAATTGAATTGAAAACGAATTCGAATTGAATTGAAAACGAATTGAAATGAATTCAAATTGAATTGAAATTTGAATTGAAAAGAAATGAATTTTAAAACGAATTGATAAGGAAAAATTTAATTTTGATTTGAATTAAAATGGAAGTTGAAATTGTTTTTGAAACGAATTTAAAACGATTTATAAAATTCGTTTTAAATAAAAATCGACGAAATATATATTATATATATTATATATATATAATATAATGGCCTGAATAGAACGCGCCGCGCCGCGGTAGTTCGCGAATTTCGACCACTAACTTCGAACGGACATTACGGGAGATTCGACCGTCGGATTCTCCTAAAACTGGAACCGTTGGGTTCGTATCGAAAAGAGCTTTCTAACGAATATTAGAAATTTGAAATCTAACAGTTGGATTTGGATATACGTCCAAATCAAATTTGAAAAAGGTCGCTGTAAGTGCAGTTCGATGGCCATTAATGAAAATCGACTGTATGGGCCTTGATAAAATTATTGAAAATAGTAATAATTTGTGTAAAATCAAAAGAAATGATTTGGGAAAAATTGGGATGAAAAACTCCATATTTGAAAAGATAAAAATAGATTTTCATCGAAATGAACTAGTTTTGAACTAAAATTAAAACCCATTTATTTTTAAATAAATAAATTGGATTTGAAATGGATTAAACAAAAATTGATTTGAGGGTTTATCGTGAAGGGTGTTTTAAATGACACTTGTTCTTTAACCCGATAAATAAATAGAAAGTGATTTGGGTTTGTCGTGAACTGTGTTTTAAAAAGACATTAGTTCTTTAACCCAGTAAAAGGAGTTTTTAATGAAATCTGCAATTAGATTGAAATGTGAATCGATAATTTAAATTATCAACTTTAGAAAATGAGCGAGAATGGAGTATCACCAGTTTTGCTCCAAAGCGATAGTTAAACCTTTAAACAGATTTGAACGTGAAATGGTAATTAACTTTACCGATAACACCGTGGTGTTAGATATGGAGTATTACCAGTTTTGCTTCATGGGATGAATAGGTTGGGATTGGGAAATAAAATAAATAATTACTTCGGTATGCTTCGCTAATCTCGACTAGTTTGGAAAACCATAATTTGGTTTGATATGACATCCAAAGGAAGATTAAAGGATAAATTTTAAAGAATTTATCTTGGATAAAATTAATGGGAACCTTTCCCTAAGAATGTGGAATTGGAATGAGGCGTATGTTGTGTTTGTGTAACATTCGTTTTTAATATACGCGGGTTGTTCGGAAAGGCCGGGTTTACACCCATTCTGAATAATCGATTCGACGATATGTCGAAGATGAAGACGGTGGTTGAAGGCCGGAAGTCTTCACATCGTTTGGATTATTACTGACGATCCTGATTGGGCTGTACACCCAAGAGGATGGAAATAGTTGGTGGTCGTCCAGACGTACTTGGAGATGGATGGATATGCGAGGAAAGTGCCTCCGGTTTCGTTCAGACCCAGAACGAACTTGTAAATGGATTGTGTGTCTGACATTGGATTTTATTCTGTGTTGATTGATTTCTATTAAATATACATCTGTTTGGCGACGGAGAATTTATTCTTTTGCTTAACGCCCTTCTCTGAGACGTAGAGCTCAGAGGTTGTATATCGATGGACATCAGTCGCATGGCATGAATTGCCTGTGTGGCATGCGGAGTTGCATGGATCAAGGCTTCTGTTGAAAAGCAAAGTCTTGTGATTGATGATCAAAGCACGGCCTTTGTGGCGTAGCTTTGTGTATAACGTGAATTCGCGAGCCTCACACCTCGGTATGAGTTAAAAACGGGATACGGACCGTTGGGAGAGCACGACGTTCCTTTCTAGCTTTGGTGGTGTCAGTGACTTACCAGCCCTGACATTTATATACTTTTCACCTTTGTGGTTGTTGGAATGAGGCGCCTCGATTATAGGACTGTAAGGACCGGGAAACGTGTGTTCAGGAATAAATAATCCTCTAACGTAGGTGAGGACCAGCCCAACCGATCCCGGATTTCCCAGAGTGTGTAGTCCTGAGACATTTGCTAGAGTGTCTCGAGCGCGTAGAGGAGCTTGCCCCTTGCCTTGACTCATGACGGAAATACAATTTCCAATACGAGTATTGCGGTTTTAATTGTAGAACTAGTATGGCGACATGCTATATGGTACCCATGCCGTCTAAGATTTATATTTATGATTGAAATTGTTTTGACACTATACACTTATTATAGTATCAAATGATTTGTTTTAAACGTACCAAGCATGTTTGGCTATTATAAGGGAAAACCCTATCCTCCGTCTTGCGTTGCATTGTGTGATGGGACCTGGGTCTTATAATAGCTTCATTTTTTGAAAAAGCATTGCGCTATTTATTCTATGCACTAGTATTCTTGGGAGGAAACCCGTTCCGTGTTATACGTCGTGGTCCCTCGAATTACTCTCTTTTAAAGTAAAGTTTTAAATAACTGTTTTAGTTCTCACACCAGCCACATGACTGACCTGGAGTTTATTGTTTCAACCTAAACTCTGGGTGCCCCTATTTCCGCACGGGCAGCTAGTAGTTTTGGTTTTGCAGATTTATATTCACAGGATCCTGGTTTACAGCTGGAATGATATCCGGAAAGCTCTGTATCCGTATATCACCTTCAGTTGTGCTTTGTATTATTTTCCGCTGCTATGTAATTTATTGTAATCTCTGATATTTATCGAATGTAATTTATTCATTTATACTCTGTATATTCTTGTATCTGATGGAATTGTTGTAATAACAATGAAATGTTCTTCCGTCTGTGTCCATTTGTGTGTTGTTCTCAAAGTATCCGCACTTTCCTTCACGGGGAAGGAACGGGTTCTTACAGCCCCTCTTGAAATCGAGCTGTTGTTGCCCACTCGCGACATTGACTGTCGCTTTCCACGGTCGTGCACCAGAGATCACCAAAATGTCACCACCCAACTCGCTTTGCCTCGCTGAACGACCCTATACCCATAAATCTAACTCCGGCATCCCCAATTCAAATCCGACTCTTTATCTAAACTCCACGGTGAAAAATCCCTTGCACCCCAAATTCCATCGCATTAGAATCTGTGCATATCATGTTGATGCTCTATAGCATGCAAGTTCAACGAAACTATTTTCCTTTGATTTCATTGAGTATTCATTCCAATCTAATTTCCTGAATGATATATATGTGGCGGCCTATTTTCCTTTTACAAAAGAATGAAGTGTTTTGGTCTTAAGGGAGAACGAACAGTATTTATAAGCAAATGATGCGAGATATTTTCTGGATATTTCAATATTATATTCTATTATGTTAACGTTTGCCTGTTAAGCCGTACGACTTCATAACAAACTTGTTTTCCATGAAATTTGGCAATCTGCTATGTTATAATATTTTGGATTTTATGAAACTGATTTCGTCAATTTCTGAGATGGTTTGCGAAAACATTATTTTCATGTGGTAAATAAAATCGAATTAATATTTAATCGATTTTCAAACACTTCGATTCTTTAATAATAAATTAATATTATTGCTCACATCAAAATAGAATTTTCTATAAGCTCCAAAATAAATTTAATTCCATATTAAATTCCAGATTCAATTCAGTTATATTAAATAACTCGTATTTACTGAATTCAAGCTATTTAAATTCTAATTTAATCACACACATATTTAAATAAATTAAATATTCTAATACGAAAAAATTTGGGTCATTACATTCTTTCCCCCTTAAAAGGATTTCGTCCCTAAATCACAGTTAAGTCGAATGTCAATAAACCCACTAATTTTATTTCAAAAATTTATTTCAAAAAAAATGTTAAATTTTTACTAATGCCCAAAATTTACGGAAAATTTCGCCAGCACCTCCTTTGTGCGGCTCGATCCGATCAATCCCAAATGCCACGCAAGGCCTCACTCAATCCAAAAAGAAAACAAAAGCAAAGTGGCTACCTATATCCGGGTCATAAAATCCATCAAACCCAATCAATAACATAAGTGTGTACCTATTTGTCGAGCAAACAAATCTGTACTTATGAAATCAAAAATTGACTAGCGCCATTTGCTTCCATAAACCTGTATATACTTACATAACCCAAAAGAGAGTAAAGCAAATAGACAAGTAACATAATAACTCCAATATGTGTTAAACTAGCATAACAATCATATGCAATAATCCATGTATGATGCAACTGATAATAATGGTGCAAATCCATAAACAACAATCATAAAACATTATAATATAGCCTTTTAATCAATAATAATCATACTCACGATTAATTCAAGTTTTGAAGCCCCATCATCGCACAAGGATGATAAACAACCCATCAAACATCACCTTATACTCAATAGTCTCAAGTTATTGCTTAACCAATCATTCACGCTACCTCAAACAATTCAAGGATTCAATTCCCAATTTATACACAAGTCAACAACATAGCATGAGTTATTTATAAAGCCCGTATTATATACATAAGTCATTCGTACACAATATCGAATTCAATCACTTATTCGATCACGTAATTTCACTTCCAGACTATTATCATTCTCTCGATCACTCTAATGTGGAATTAGATCTGGTCCTTATATAGCCATATCCTATGATAGAGAATTACAGAATATTATCAAAAATCCTGTATCTTACTTCATCGTCAAGAATCGAGTGAAAAATACCAACTTTGATTGATATTAGCTACCACAAAATCACGCATTCGAATCTGGATCAAATTGCCAAGCCAATAAAAAAACCTATGCAAATCTTACGTACTCATTCAATTGGTTTATAAACATTCCAATTTTTTTATTCATCTTCATACTTATTATATTATTCTGTACTAATATCATTTATGAATCGATTCAGACAGCTTACTTCAAGTGTCATATAAACCAAACATTTACTTTCACAACACTTAGCTTTTGAACTATTTTCCATAACCAATATGATTATATCTCTATAGTTCCTTCATATTAAAATTCTTATTATAACATGATCAACTTCTTTATAATCCACTTAATACTATATCCAAATTTCAGCATACACTTATGTTCGCTAAATGTAAAACTACAAACATACCCAATTTACTCTGCAGCTAGTTCAATAATCTCAAAACTAGTTTAAACTTAATAATTCTCAAATTCCAAATTCCATAATTTCATTTCACTTTTATTCTAGTTTTAAATCGCGTACTGCCTAATCGTGGTTTTTCTGAAAATTTAATATAGCCATAACTCAAAATCTACAAGATGAAATCCAATTTTTTTTCTCTTCTATTAGAAAATTATATTCCAATAGATTTGGATGATTCTTGTTTCAAAGAATTCCGACTTATACTGGATCCTTTATATTCGTTTAAACTTCAATTCGGAAAATTTCGAATTGTCGCTACGCTATAAGCTCATTTTAATAAAATTTAACTAATTAGTTCAACTTCATTAAATTTATAAATTATAAAATTATACTCTTACATTTTCACATAAACTGGCTAAATGTTCAAACTCAACTTGGAAATACCGACTATCCAAAATCGTCGAACATTTCCATTCCATTAACAGAAGAAATCTATCAAACATCAAATCAACCGAGATACAAAATTACATAACTCCAATATATAAACTATATGCATCCATATATAACTTAATTGAAAATTTTAGAATTGAACTTCTGGATTTTATACTTCAAACAATTTGGATCCAAAATAGAAATCTATTCAAATCCAAATTGTTATCCATGGTAGCAAGTTCTTACTTAGAAACTCGAAAATGAATCCCGATGATGCTGCAATCATCATCAACATTACTTTCCAGCAACTCGAGCAAGAACAATACTTTTATAATCTTTTAAAATCCTTTTAAAAAAATTCAATCAAACTCAATATTTCTTTCAAGCTTTGAAAATCATTTTCAAAATTTTCGGAATTCTAATCTTCAATTCTCAACTCAAATTCAATTCATATTTATAAATCAGGTTTATAAACTACACTTTCACATTCCTTATTTAAATTCATTTTAAACAATTCACATTCAGATTGAATACTTACACTACATCATTATCGAACGCCTTATAATCAAATTGTGAAACTGAATTCACAAGGAGTTCGTTCGCAATGTTCCCAGATTACAAGTCTACCCAATCCATGCAATCAAATGGATAAGATTAATCTCACCCAAACACTATAGTCAATACCCATAAACTAGTCAGGCAAAACTACTAATCAGCCAATAATAGTCAATGCTCCTAAGCGACAATGACCAATTAACGAACAATTGATAATAATTTAATATCATCATTCCCTAACAATCAACTCATCCTCATAACTGATTTAGTTATGAAAACCTTCTTTATATATATAATATATATAAATTCCTGGTAAATTTATTTCATTTACCAAATTCATAAATAATATCGAATCAAATGACTTGATTGAGTGTTTCAGAATCTTTATCAAAACGATGATCACTCGATTGATTCGGATCCAGAATTCAGACTTAAAAATCACACAACATAGTACAAAATATTTTGTATTTACTAATAAGTATGCACTCAAATATATACAATATATATACTCTCAGAACTCAATCTAGGGTGTCACTAACCCTATCTCTAGTGAGCTATAACCCCATACAAAGCCAAGGTGTTCGCTCAACCTCGTGCTCTGATACCAAATGTAATAACCCGACTTTTTAGCTCCTGAAAATCAACACTAATACTTCCTCTGTATTTGTGTATCTCAAATCAAGTGCCAGAAAGTATGATATATTAGGAGAAAAGAAAGGAGATAGAAGAATAGAAGAAAGAAGATACATAACAGAATCTCATAACGGAACGAATAGTCTATAATAATAACAGTGCTCTTTTACAAAAAGAGGAAAAACTTTAAAATATACATGAACCAATTAGAGTACACAATGAATTAGCCTGAACAGTTATAACAACCTGTCCTTACAACTACTGATACATACAATAAACATACATAGCGGAACAAATAAAAGAACATGAGTATACGTCTCGACACCAACTTCTCTTCTGAAGCTCCAAGCAATCCAAGTCCAATCTGAAAACATACTCGGTCTGACCCAAGCATTACCGCAAAATAACACCCAGATCAGGCTAGCAACTGCGTGAGATAACTCAACATTTAAGTAACACATATCAATACATTATGGCGCCGTACACAAGTACGTAACGGCTATTCGCTCAATAACATCCAACCATTTATTAGGAGAAGTATAGTTGTATATTAGATAATGTTTAGGTGTAGAATATAAATAAATTCACATAGAAGGAATGGCTACATTGGTTACATTCGACACTATTAAGTGTGCAAACAATACCGATAAGGCACGTTCGCATATTGGATTTCCCATTAGAGATCGCTCAATACAGATCTGAACTCCATGCACAAGGGTTAGAAAGTACCTCCGAGCGTCGTATATCTCTAGATAAAATATATCATAAGGTAAACACAACTGGCTCACGTACGAAAACACCGAAGTGCACCACATGGAAGAAAATATACCCAACTCCCGTGCGCAACTTCAAAGAGCTCCCGCAACGATTCGATAATAAGCATACACTAGATATGGAGTTTATATATCCTGTTGTAGGTTAGCAAAACCCCAGACTGTGCTCCTACTTTGTTTTTAGTCATTTCCGATGTTGAGGTTTCGTTCGACATCTTTCGCACGAGTCTTCATCACTCAGACAGAACAAGAATTCCCAGATGGAATCCTACAGGTTAATATATCTTGGAATGACACTTAGATTCCTTTATAGATCTTGAAATCACACATGGATTCTAATACATCAACAGATCTTGGAATCACACATGGATTCCTTCAAAGATATTAGAATCACTATATGTGTTTTTGCATCTCAACAGATCTCGAATCGCCACATAGCATTCACTTCACAACTGCTTCCAAAACATAGAACTCGTATACTAGTTTTGAAGTGGTTTTCGATAAGTACACCACTTACCAATCCCGGTCTCCTCAAAACCAGTCGCTAGATTTAAGGTCAAGTTCTATAATCGATTAACCGACTACATTCACACAATAGATGATTGCATATGGAAACAACCTCGCTTAATTTCCACAACAATTGAATAAACATTCAAGGCACTATCAAGATCACAATGCATGATAAACAGAAAAGCACGATTAACTCCTACAAATGGCTTTTAATCCCTTTCCCGTATAATTAACCTTTCATTAATTAGAACATCTTTTATCAGTAAAACTCCTTTTAAATAATAAAACTTCACTTGTCAAATAAGACTTCGCTTATCTAACAAGACTTCATTTTATTAATCAATAACTCATATTCGATTAAAATTCCTTTATATACTAGTGTATATATTCAACTTATGCATATAAAAAGGTGTATATGTATATATTCTACTAATTCCCTATTCCTTTATAGTCTTAATACTTATAATGATATTAATATACTTAAATCCTCCGGTATAAGTATAATCACAATTCAATTTCAAGATTTCCTTTCTAACTTCAATACTTCAAAACGTATTCATATACTTATCCCTCCAGTATAAATATAACTATAATTCATTTCTAAGACTTCTTAAAATATAATCAAAGGGGTTAAAATCATTGTTTAATAAAGAACCTCCTCTCTTTTATAAGTTAAACCATCTTATTCCATATCTTTATCGTGAAAGATTTCTATAATTAATTATATCTTTTAAATCCATTATTAAAGATCTAAGTATATCATACTCGTTAAACTATATATTTTAGTTTAACTATATACAAAGGGTTTAAAAACAAGTGTCGCTAAAATGCTGTTTACAAGAAACCCAAAACAATTCTTTCATAATCATCTTTAAACGTTCGTTTAAAGATTTGATTATATTAAGTTCGATGGTAGAATCAGAGAGAGTTATGTAGGATCTAGATTAACCCTAGAGGGGGGGGGGGTGAATAGGGTTTATCACAGTTTTTAACTAAATTAAAAATCTAACGAGATATGTAATAATAAACAAATCACAGTATATAGCAGAAAAACAGAAATGCAGAAAATAAATCACACACAGATATACCCAGCTTCGGCAAAACCCTGCCTACTGCTGCATTTCTAAGGTTTCTACTAGGTGATAGAACAGATCCCGCATACAAGACCGTGTACACTCGCATACCCTGCTCCTATTCTAACCCTATGCTCAAAACCGTAGACTGATTGATATCCCCTCGATCAGATTTCCCCGAATTACAACCTTGTAATCCATAACCCAGATTTTACAGACTCTGAAACTGACAGTCAACACCTTAACTAAACCCCATAGTATTTTACAGACACTAGAACTGTTTTTTGGTTCGATTTACAAAACAAAATTTAAATACAATAAAAATAAAAACAAAAGAAACCCCTTGTGAAATTTGAATAAAGGAGTTTAAATATAAGGGGTCATTCCCTATTTTTTTTAAGAACAAAGCCCAAGCTCCTTTTCATTTCTTGGCCGGCCCTTTTCAAATTAGTTCAGCCCGTTCTCTTTTGCTCTGGAACTCAAAAATGGCGGCGGCGATTAGAAATTGCTAGGGTTTTCTGCTTCGTCCCCAAATCGATTCGATGCTTCTGGAAATTGACCGAATCCTTATGGCTTTGAATCACTTGATGATGTCTGTTGATTTGCGATGCTCCTTGCTTCACTGTTTTTGGGAAATTTCATGCGATCGAAAAACGATTTAAGTTCTCTGTATTGATTTATGCTCCTTGAATTTTTTGAGCTGATTGTGTTGGATTTTCGATCTCTAGTTTGCCTGTGATGATGTGGTGTAGACTATATAGGGTAAATAGAAAAATGCCTAAAATTGATCCTCTGATTTCGAATATATGACTTGGTTGATCTGTGATGTTTCCTATTTGATTTGCGGCTTGATTGAATTCCTTTGACTGTTGTGAATTGAAACGTTGAACCTGGACATGAATTTTTGACTTCTCGCAAAAACAATTGATCCCTTTTTAAAAACAGTTGCCAAATTTTTTTACTGAATTTCTGGAATTTATTCTTGCCGAGATTTCATACTTGTCAAACAATTTATCCACCATTAAATTGTTGTTTGCTTCACCCAGAAACAAAAATGAAATTCTTTTTTTTTTTTGAATTTGTGAATTGAAAACAGGAAACACAAATTAATTCTTGCCAAACATATTTGTGCAATTAGCTTGGATGTACTTGATGTTTTTCTGGAAATATTTGTTGCCAAATATTGGTTTGAAAACATTGCCACTTATGTTCATGCTGATTTTCTGAAGAAGAAAAAATTACCCCAAAACAAATGTCGAATCACCATACCATATATGTTTGAAACCAATGTTTCCTTTTGATTCATAACATGATTTCTGAAAATGTTTAAACCTTTCCCCTTATGATGCATTGATCTCTTTCCAAAACTAATGATTTCCAGAAACATTTTTAAATACATTGCCAACAAAAAATACTGACTTGATTTCTAAAAAAAATTCCTTTATGATTTCTGAACATGATTTTAAAGTCGTGGATATACTTACTGATTTCTGGAAATCTCTGAATCATTTATATTTCTGGAAAAACAATAAATACTGGCCCCTTGCATGATTCCTTGATTGGTGCTTGATTTACACAGAACCTGGTCATTTTTTGAACTTGTATATTCACTTGAAATTCTGGAAATTTGTTGATGAATTGCCAAAGATGATTTGCAAAACTCTTTGCACTGATTTCTTAAACCTGAAATGTTTTAATGCACTGCACAATCTTGTGTGCTCATTGCTTGACCATGCTTGACATCATATTGCAGAGCCACGTATGCAGCTTTTAAAAAAAATCCCTTGTTGGCTTGTGCACTTGCACATTCTTTATTTGTGTTGAATCATGTTTTGCTTGCTTGATTATTAATGCATGTATATTGCATATATACTCTTGCGTTGTATTGTTTGGCTTAGTTTTGCTGCTGCCTTATAATATTTGAAGAGCTCGGCCTTGTGCTCGTCCACTTGCATGTTGATATTGTTTTGCTGAAAATTCTTTGCTGATTTGCACTCCACTTTGAGTTGATCACTTGAGTTGCACTTGACATGCTCCATATAATTATTGCTCTCTTGTTTGTGTTCATGCTACTTAGCTTTTGACCATGCTGACATGTCCTTGCTGCATTCCACATGCACTTGTATTTTCACCACTGTATTGTGTATGAACTAGTTTTTGACCATCTTGAGAAACTTGAACATGTTGCACTTGAGTTTTCTTTTGCGTTTGTTTGAGCACTCTTGAATTTGGGCAGTCTTGAAATTTCTTGGCTTTGAACCCGAGTAGCTTTGCCATGCATAACCATTTGACTTGAAAGAGTTTGCATTCATTTGCATTTTTCACCTTATTCTGTCAAGTTTGTGACACTGGCTCAACCACTTTGAAACTGCTTTTGTTGACTTTTCATTGAGTTTTTTTTTATGTGTGCACTGAGTCGAGATGGTCCACGTGGCTACTCCTTAGTTGCACGCTGATTGGCGTGGCAGTGCACACGTGTATAAATATACACGTGTGTATATGCAGCCATCAGACAATATTTTCTGTCCCTGTTCGTATACAAAATAGCTAGATACAGATCAGATCAAGTCATAAAAAATGATGAAAAACACACCATAATTCTGAGGCAAATAAAATTTTAAAAATAAAATTTATATTCGCATGTAATTAGAAAATTATTTCTGTTCCATATACTGTGTGTGTATTTCTGTGAATGACAGGTACGAAGACTGGACTGACTATGAAGTGAAGACAGAAAACTGAAGAAGCCAGTGTGTCAATATGTAAATGAGTGTATATAAAATTGTATATTGAAATGTATGAAATCACAGTGTTTATATATACGAGTGTGAGTGTTGTAGTGAGAAGCTGTGTATTGAAATGGAATTGTACTGTAATTTGTAATACACAAGTTTGATTGAGATAAAATAATATTTTTTTGTTGTCAAACAAACTCGTCTATTTCATTCTGTTATTTTTAGTACAAATATTCTGTGAGTGTTTAAATAGTGGAGTTTATAAGATTTGCACTGTTGTGTTATTGAAATAGAATATTCAACTTAAATAGCAGTATGAATATATCAGTGTCTGTATGGTCGTATTCCATTTAAATATAAATATTATATTTCAGTCAGTGATGTATATATTTAACAGTACGATTTCAAACACATTTATAATAATATTTATTTGGTTGTTATCATCAAACAAAAATCATATAATTGTGTATACAACAACGTTATATACAACAAGTTAAAGACGAACGTAAATAACACGTCGTCGCGATAAACCCAAACCATTTCTATATTTATCCACATCTTTAAAATAGTCCTTTAAAGAGTAAATATCGATAAGTATTCAATAAGGTGAAATACTGCGATTTCTATAACATTGATTATAACCAATGTGTTATAATCCAAAATCATTTCCAAATCTTATAAACTGTACTTAATAGATGTCAATATATATATATATATATATATATAATAAAATAAGTTTAAAAACAGGTTTTAAAAATAAAAGAGTAAGTCTGTTTTAAATTAAAAACCATTCACTTCTAATTTCCCAATTCCCATTCCAATTCGTATAATTTTCCAATTCAGTCCAGTTATGCCAAACATACCCAATTGTGTGAAATAGAAAAACTCAGTATATCATATAAAAATAGTATATTCACTTCACGACAATTTCCATATATAATGGCATTATATAATCAATGGGGACCACAGTCATGTTTAACGCACAATCAATTCAGAATACAACATATGAATATAAATACAGTACTAATCATATTGAGGAATCCTGTTGGATTCCTTTAACCTGTCCCCCTTTGTCACAGTTCATACATCAACGTATACATACATACATACATATATATATATATATATATATATATATATATATGTAACACAGTTCAATGCTAACTAATTCATATAAGATGAATCTTCTGCTAACGCAGGTAGTGTCAAAGGATCATCCGTTTACAGACGGGAATTAAATATATCGACAACCACCAATAAAGCAATAAATCACCCAAATAGTCCATTGTACACATAAATATGTAAATAAATAGTCAATACTATTATATGGTACAATAGTATAGCAATAAGCGTGAGTTAAACTCACCATCCACTCCAATCGATCATTACATGCTATTTTATCTAATTTCAAACTTGCGTTTGAAATGAGATAAAATTACAGTCTCTCCAGAATGATTCAAATCCACTGTCAATAGGAAGTACTCGGCAATACGAACCCAATGCAACTGACGGTTCACCAACCGGATCTCTTATAATCTAGATATGATGATCATAAGTAAATAAGAGATTTAAAACAATCAATAATTTAAATTGATTATTAAATAAACCCACCCTTTCCTGCAAAACATGTGACCACCATCTTCCCCATTTCATCTTAAATTAAATCGCATTTCCCTCCTCCTCTAGAAACCCATTCCACTGAACACTGCAAACACCAACACCTCGTTCATCTCACCACCGTTCAACATCTCGGTGACGCCATTGCATATCCCTCCTCGGTTTCCACCTTCTCCACATCACAGTCCCCCCTATGATGTTTCCCCATCCAAATGCGACCGTGCTGCCACCCTCCTGTATAAAACTGTTGACCGCATGTTTGACCACCAACCACCGCTACCTTGTAACGACCCAGAAAATCTGAACCAATTTAAAAATTTTAAATTGGCTATTTTTGTGGATTTTAAATATTCAAAATCAATATTTTAAATAATAACGATGAAAAGTAAGTTTGAATCGACATTTGAAAATGAATATAATTAATTCTAATTATAAACAAGGCCTGAAATGGCGTGGTAGTTTCAAAATTTGAATTCAAACTTTGATTGACTGTACCGGGTGCAAAACAAAACGGATTTGAGTGAAACCAAAAATATTTAAATCTGTTAGTGAATATATTTCTAACGAATCTGAAAAATCGAAGTTTCATAGTGGGAAGCAAAAGTTATGGCCAAATGAATTTTCAGAAAGGTCGCTATAGAGTTTACATAGCCCGTGAAAATGGCCATTTTGCAAACGACCTCGGAATTCGACGAAACTACTTTTGTTGGATCCGGGATGTTAAATTATTGCTAGGTTTCAAATTTCATAATTTTTGAAGCTAGTATGTGAGCGTGGCAAAGGAAAACGTGCTTTGGTCAATTATATTTAAATTGGATCGACCAGAAAATGACCATTTTGCAAGCGGTCTCAGAATTCAATGAAACTTGTTTTGTTGGGACCGTATCGTCAAAACATAGCTAGATTTGTTTTTCTGGAACATTTCAAACCAGTATGTGGCCCCGGAAAATTGAAATGTATGTTCAAATTAAATATTGAATGTTTTATATTTTTATTTGAATGAAAACTGACTGAAACATTCGAATGGGCCTTTGAAACATATCCCATTATGTTCGGAATGGGGGTATTTAGCTAAGGACGACAGTCGTTGGGTTTGGATTGGAGGTCGTGTTAGAAAACACTCTTTTAAAAGCCCACGGCCAATCAATTTTATAAAAAAGGGAAATTCTCTCTCTTCCCCCCCCCCCCCCGATAAACGACGGAAAGCAGCTCGAAACTTCCCGAGCTTTTTGCCGCCGCCGCGTCGATCTTCAGCCCCGCCTCTAGTTGGGTTTTTTGTTCGCCTCCCACCTCTTCAAATCCATACCACCTTCTCCCCTCCTCGCTTCGTGTACGTCGAGATCCAGGGCCAAGGAGTCACGCCGCCTCGCGTCCAAATCCTCCACCATCGTGCGTTCGAGTTCAGCATGGTGGGGACCGCCAGGAAGCTCTCTCGGAGCTCTACGCCGTGGTGAAACCCGATCACTCCCTCGTATGACGGATTGAAGGTTATTAGCAAACCTAGTTTTGAAGATTTAAAAGGAGGTAACGACCTATTTTTAATAAACTATATTATAGCACTTTAAAGCGCTATGGTTTTTGATTTCACTGTAAAAATCATATCTTTTTCGTTTTTTGACGAAATTCAGTGAAACAAGAGACAGTGGACTCGTGTGGACATCTTCTACATTCTTGAAGAGACCGCGTATTTTTCTGAGCCTTCTGCTATTTTTGGTGGAGTGGAACCCAATGTGAGATTTCTAAATTATAAACGATATGGAAAATGACGATGTATAAATTATATAGTCGATGTATGAGTTATATAAGCATTGTACACCTCTTGTATAAGTGTTGTATAAGTTGTACATTCGATGTATAAGTTATACATTCGTTGTAAAAATTATTTGTGTGTTGAATAGAAGTGAAATGCTTATATACATACATACATACATACATATATATATATATATATATATATATATATATATATATATATACGCCCCTCGTCCACAAACCATGGACGATATTTATTGGTTGTGATTGGTGTGAAAATTGGCTGATTACGAATGGTTGATTAGAATTGTTTTGGTTGAAATTGATTGATTGTGGTTGAAAAATACCCGTTTGTGGTTGAGAAATATTTGATTGAAACCACATAGGATTAGTTTGTGGAAATGGAAAAAAATATACATGCCGCCTGCGTGCGAACTAGATGCATGAGATCCCCATTGTCAAAAGCTGCGAGGCTATAAGGTAGAGCGAGGAGCCGTATTAGGGACGGCCCCGGTTTTAACTACCCTGCCGTTATGCTGCAGAAATTTTCTGAAATATTATGTGTTGAATGGTATTCGTGTTTTGAAATAAATAGTTTTACAATAAAAATCACATTTTTATTATATCAATAAATTGTTAGAAATAGTAAAGTGTTGAAATAGAAGTTGGATAAAAATATCATTTTTATCGATGGTATGAAAAGAATATGGATTTGAAATCGATGAATCGATTATATATATATATATAATTAAAATAAATCGAATAACGAAGCTGCAGTTCGTATTTTGAAACTGTAATTTCAAACGATTAATGCGGGAGATCCGACCATCGGATTTTCCCGAAACCAAAACCGTTGGGTTCGCTTTGGAAATATCTTTCCAACGACACCAACTTTTTGAAGATCCAACGGTTGGATTGTCTGGAATGCTTAATTCAAATCTAAAAAAACAGCGCTAGAATCGATTATATTTATTAAATATAAATATAATTATATTAAATCGAATAACGACGCTGCAGTTCATATTTTGAAATCGAAACTTCAAACGAGTGTACCAAGAGATCCGACCGTCGGATTTTCCCAAAATTGGAACCATTGGATTCGTTTTGAAAAGATCTTTCTAATGATATAAAATTTGTGAAGATCCAGCGGTTAGATTTTTAGATATGTGTAAATCAAATATGAAGAAAAACAGCGCCACGGCCGCGTTATGGCCCGAAGCATCGTTTGAATAAATTGGCTATTTTAAAATAAATAAAAATAGCGATAAATCGTTATAAAATATTATAAATGATATGGATGTGAAATTTAGAAACTAACTGAAGGTTGGCTAAGTCGAATGGCTTCCTGGATTTTGATCTAATGTTGGTTTCGGGCTTTGGGGTTAATATTTGGGAAATCGTTCTCTTACTGATTTATGGTTAGTGACTAATGAGTTGGAATAAGGCGTATGTTGTGTTTGTTTAGCACTGGTTTATTATATACGCAAGTTGCTTAGAAAGACTGGGTTTATCCCATTCTGAATAACTAAATCGACAATAGGAAATCGAAGATGAAGACAGTGGTCGAAGACCAGAGATCTTCACCTTGTTTGGATGGTAACTGATGTCCTGATTGGGAGGTATCCCGAAATATGGATAATGAGTGGTGATCGTCCAGACGTACGTGGGGATCGATGGGTATACGAGGTATATAGTGCCTCCGGTTTCGTTCAGACCCAGAACGGACTTGCAAATGGACCGTGTGTCTGACATTGGAATACATTTTGTGTGATTGATAGCCTTCAGTTGCATGGTGTGAATTGCCTGTGTGGCATGCTAAGATGCAGTGATCAAGGCTTCTGTTGAAAAGCAAAGTCTTGTGGTGATGATCAAAGCACGGCCTGTATGGCATATCTTTGTGCATAACGTGAATTCGCAAGCCTCACACCCCGGTATGAACCAGAAACGGGAGAGGACCTCAGGGAGGGCATGCGTTTCCTTCTAGCTAGAGGTAGTGTCGGTGCTTAAACTGGATGACATTTATATTATTTTCACCTATGTGGTTGTTGCTGTTGCGAAGCGCCTCAGATATATCGGTCGATCCGGGACCGATGGAGTCATTCGTTGACTCATTTACGCCCCAAAGGTCAGGGAAACGTAGTGTTCAGGCATTTTAATCCACATCGGTGGACCGACCCTGACGATCCAAGGGTCACTCGAGCTCTAATCCTGAGACATGGGCTGGATTGTCTCGAAGTCGGTAAGGACTATCTTTTGCCTTGGTTCATGACGGAAATCCAATTTCCAAATACGAGACTGTGCGGTTTTGATTGTATACCTACATATGGCGACATGATATATGGTACCCATGCTGTCTATGATTGATAGTTATGATTGAAATTGTTTTTGAAACTTATAAACACTAGTAATAATATCAAATCTTTTTGTTTTATTCGTATCAAGCATATTTTGTCCATTATAAGGTAAAACTCAATCCTCCGGTTTGCATTGCATTGTGTGATGGGAACTGAGTCTTATAATGGCTTTATTTTTATAAAAAGCGTTGCGATGTTTAAAAGATTGACTTGTTTTAAAGCATTGGCAATCCAATGGAGTAAACCCGTTCCGCGAAAGTGGCGTGGTCCTGTGATTAGCCATATATTAAATGTGTTGAGTAGATTTCTCATACCAGTCCCATAACTGACTCGTAGTTTGTTACACTTGCAAACTCGGGTGCCCCTTTTTTCTACACGGGCAGCCTTGTGTTTAGGTTTTAGCTGGCTCTTTCTGGATAGCTGGAGCTGAAGATGGATTCTATCATTTATCTCTTTTTATGTTGTTCAGCTCCTATTGTACATATTATGATTGTTTTCCGCTGTAGACATTTATGTATAGCTGAACTGTATTTGTACTAAGTATGATCCTGTATACTGTGTAACTCTGATGATTACGTTTATCCAGTGTATTCTATTGTACATTATTTGGTGTATTTATTTATTTCTGTTCTGCTATTATCTGTTTATGTGTTATATTCCAAAGATTACCCTTGTCACCGTCAGTATGGGATTTGGGGTCGTAACACACCTCATCCACCGACAGACCTCGCAACCACCGCCATCCCCTTCCTCTTCGCCAACGCCACCCAAAGGTCACCTCCAACCCGAGTTCGATGGCCTCTCTTGAAACCGACCTGCAGTTGCCCACTCGCGACATTGACTGTCTCTTTCCGTGGTGGTGCACTAGAGATCACCAAAATGTCACCACCCATCTTGCCATGCCTCGCTGAACGACCCTATAACTATAAATCTAATTCTGGCCTCCCCAATTCAAATCCGACTCCTGTCTAAACTCCACGGTGGAAAAACCCTTGCACCCCAAATTCCATTGCACAAGAATCTGTGCATATCATGTTGATGCTCTGTAGCACATGAGTTCAATGAAACTATTTTCCTTTGTTTTCATTGAGTATTGTTTCCAGTCTAATTTCCTGAATGATATATAAGTGGCGGCCTATTTTTCTTTTACACAAGAATGAAGTGTTTAGGTCTTAAGGGCGAACGAACAATATTTATAAGCAAAGGATGGGAGATATTTTCTAGATATTTCAATATTATAATTTATTATATTCACATTTTCCTGTTAAGCACATATGACTTCATACCAAACCCGTTTTCCATGAAATTGGGCAATCTGCTATGTTATAATATTTTGTATTTTATGATACTGATTTCGTCGATTTCTAAGACGGTTTGCAAAAACATTATTTTCACGTGGTAAATAAAATTGAATTAATACTTAATCGATATTCAAACATTTCGATTCTTTAATAATAAATTAATATTATTGCTCACATTCAAACAGAATTTTCTATAAGCTCCGAAATAAATTTAATTCCATATTAAATTCCAGATTCAATTCAGTTATATTAAATAACTCGTATTTACTGAATTCAAGTTATTTAAATTCTAATTTAATCACATTCATATTTAAATAAATTAAATATTCTGATACGGAAAAATCTGGGTTATTACAAAGAAGATGAGACGAGCCTTAGAACTATCTTGTAGAGAAGCCTGCTAGTTGTGTTCGACTTGAACACTAGGATCTCTTTCTTCATTATATAGTTGCTACCTCAGAAATAATGTATGCTTTGTCAAAGCTAACTACCTAATGCTCCCTGGTATTTTGGGGTTTCACACAATCTGCATTTCTGCTTTTTCTTCTTCCTCATGCGTTTGCCCTCAAAGATGCCCTCGTGGGGATACTGCCTAGTGTAATGACCTAGTTAGCATTGCGACAGAGCCGGCTTTGGATTTTTGAGAAGTGGGAGCGAAGGTTGTAGAGTGAAAACAATGAAGGATTATAATTATACCAATATCCACTGTTAAAAGGTAGGCTTCTGGGCTAATTTCCAAAACACTAGTGACATGCTCATTTTCTTCCTCTTCTTATCTTTACATATAAAACCTATTTCAATTTTTTTCTTTAAAATAATGTATTATCTTTATCCTTTCCATTAATTTCATTAATTAACATTGATTATACATCAAATTAATTACAACCATTTGTTGATATTTTTTCACTTTTATTATTTTTGAATATGGTCGAGAATATTGCACCCAAAAATGCATTATGTGTGCATATGGATATAAATATACATGCATTAGGACCCGTATTCTTTACCATATTGGTTGGTATAATTGTTTCCGTATTCAAATTAATTTTATTATTTTTCCTTAATTAATAATGAGATAATTTATTTTACTATTATAAGTCCTTCAAAATAACCCTCCTTCCATGCATATCCATTTTAAAACGTATACCATAAAATATATTCTTTTTGTTTAAAAATATTAACTCGTTTTAAAACATGTAACATATATTTCTATTAATTATAACAATAAATTCTATAACATGGCAATTAATACTTTTTCTCTTTGTATATAATTGTCGTCTTCCTTTTCTTTTAATTCATTAAAAAATATAGTCGTTTAAAAGCAATTCATGCACATATAATTTATTACTTAATAAATAAGTATTGATTTATTCTTGTAACTTATTCTTATAGTTAATTTCAAGATAGGTGTAAATCTTCAGAAGCATGTTATGGTAAACATTTCATATTTTCTTCATACCATGCCCCTTATTGATAGTTTGTTTACGATTTTGGGTTAGACAAATGTATTTGACACATTGGAAAAGTTAGGTTCTTAAGTTTATCCCTTTCTAAAAGTTTACTATTTTTTATTTTCATGTAAAATTGCATTTTTATTCTTTTTTAATTATCTATTTTTCATTAAGATTTCTTTAGTGTTACATCATCCTTCCTTAAACGCATTTCGTTCGAAATCTCTAAAGACCTAAAAAAGCAAACCATTACCTAAAGTCATATACTCAACCATCAACCACTTGCATCCACTGTCCCTAGTTTCAATTTTTAATGCAACACATATATGCACATATGAAATGCATATGAGCATATAATAAATGATAAGGTTAGGGGACCTCCTAAACTAGTCAATCTCCTGAAATGCGATTTCTTATGCCATGCGTTCAAGATTTATGCAACGTCCCATATGGATTAATAACCATTTAATACATATGAAAAAATGCAACGCCCATTATGTGCATAACTTTTAAAATTATATAGATAATCTGACGTGTGACATATGCTAAAATGAATATTCACTAATAGCCATAATCCAAAATATGTTTTGTTAACATGTTCTCAACCATTCCTAGCATTCAAACACTCTAATCTATTGAATATACTAAGTTAAATACTAAGTGTACAAGAAATCATAGTAACTTAAATAAAAACATACCCAAAAAATATCTTTGAATGGGTAGTTAGGAATTTCTCAATCCCCAAAGTTCTCATAGGTGGATCATTCTTCTAACTTTAGAATATTAACTTTACTACTATTATGTAAACTTCATACACGTCACTACAAATGTACATGAATAAGTAAACCTCTATAATCATTGCTACCAAATCACATAAAATGATTTTGACATGTACCATAAATATCAATTTGAGCACAGAGTATGCCTTAATGGAAATACTGCCTTTTGCAATCCTCAGTGCACATGCACATAACATTATTTTAAACCATTTCAATAGTATATTAATTACTTTTCTTCTGGGTGCAAAGATAAGACAACTCCAAAGTGGATGTTGTCTTATCTAATGTCAAATGACTATGTGACAACAAAATATGATTATTTCTTAAGTTGGTAAAAATAGTGCAACTTCTTTTTTTAATTTTGATTCAACTTAATCCATCTAGTTTCACATATTGTTTGCTTCTCCCGTAACAACCAATATTCTTCTAGGTATATATTTTGACAAAAATCAAAACACAAATCCATTAGAACATGGATCATTCGTTTGGTACTTAGAAGAAATAATATGAGCAATATTAGATTTTTATAAATTTAAACTCATAATGGAAACAAGATAGGGTAATAAATACCTAATGTGACTGCTACCTTAGAATTAATAAAATTCCTCGAAAATCATAATTCCATACTAATACTAAGCATAAGAGGAAGAAGACTTCAATAATGTGCAGTCACCTTCAACCTAAAAAAAAAATTGTCCCATTAAACCTGTCTTATAGATTGTAATGAAAATGGAGGTCAGAACCAATGTCCTTGTAACTAGAACATGAAAATACCATCTACAATAAAAATATATGTTGATTGGTTTCCACCTAATGATGTTTATTTTCTAGGCTATCTAAACCAAGTATTCGGCTCGTATGCAAAACTACCCTTGATCTCAAGGGATCCAACAAAGCCTATTAATCACTCAATATTCCCAATCCGTCGGTCCCTTAATACGGCCAATAGATGTGGGCTTTCATTCTCTTTCCATTAGTCACTTAATACCCTTTAAGATAGGTAGACCGATAGGCTCATCTATGACTTTCTAAGAAGACTTTAATCATTATTATTCTTATCCTTATTATTTTTAGATAGGTAAACCTATTAAAAAAAATACCTATCAATGTGGTATTTCTAACATTATTATTGCTTATTAGAGGATATTAGCTATGGATACATCTGATTGCTATTTAAGGCTTCTAGCATACACATCACGTCCGACCCCGATAATGTATAATGCAAGAGATAGTAGAGCCACTTATTACCTATATAATAAGTAGACCCATCAGTAACCTTCTCTTGGAGAATCATACACTCTATCTAGGTGGCATCATTAAGGTAATACCCTTTCTACTAAGTACTTCCCTTAGGATAGGAAAACCCATTAATATTTGATACTCACCACTAAGCAGACCATATCCCAATCACTTAATTACGAATAAGATGTGAATCCTTCTAAGGATGCCATTGGTCACACCTATTTAACCATTCAATACTTCTTATAGAAAAAGGAGGTTCTCTGATCACTTAGTACCTAATTAGGGAAGTTCATTTGAGTATTACATGTACTCTTATCGATAAATCCACAATGAAAGGAGTGGGTTCCAATCACTTAATATCCCCAAATGTGGATCTAACCTCTTACTATGCAACATCCTGGCTATTTACGTATAATAATAAATTAAAGTAAAAAAAACAAGATAAAATTTTCTTTCTTTTACAAATGTATAAATTTGGCTATGGGGACTTTATTATTGTGTCCCTAGAGATTTGTAGACAATTATCATGTGTAACTCATCAGACCCAGAAGGAGATATGAGGAAGAGAAGGGTAAAAATAGGTGGTTCGTCAATCCCGACCGAGGCGATCGACCGTCGCCCACGACAACCAACCATGTAAGTGGACCTAGATGTGAATTTGAGTAGGTGTGAGTTGAATCTAGCAGTATTCTGGCAAGTGCAAATTGAACCTTGTCATTAGATAAGGTAAAGGTTGTGTCTAAACGTTTAGATTTCCTTTTTGATATGTTTGAACAGTTGGATGGACATTATGAGATGTTCTAATAGAAAATTTTCAAAGAGCGTCACGATTTAACGAGTAAGATAAGGAGAATGAGGTCTTTACATGGATTTGTTCTAAAACGTAATTCTAATAGTAGTAAGTACCTAAGCAACACTATAATTAGAACCTATTCTTAAAACCTTATTATCTCATTACATAAGCTCTACATTCATCTTCCTTTAAATACTTCTCTCTTCCATAATAAAATAAAGATAAATCAAACTAGAAAGGAAAATTGTGGAGAGAAATGCTAAAGGGATTCTGTGCTATTAGAGCTTTAGCTTCCTAATAAGTTGTAATTACCCGGAAATTCGAGCCAATTTAAAAATTTTATTTTGGCAATTTTAGTGAATTTTGAGTATTTAAAAGACTATTTTAAATAATAACGACGAGAAATTTATTTTGAATAGAATTCGAACGTATATATTTATTTGAACCATCGTTAGAATATAAATAATTATTTATAATTATAAAAGGAATTAAAAATGGCGCGGTAGTTCGAAAATTCGATATCAAATTTCAAATGAATGTACCGGGTGCAAAATAAACAGGATTTTAGTGAAACCAAAAATATTTGAATCTAATGGAGAATATCTTTCCAATGAATCCGAAAAATCAAAATTTCATAGCGGGGGTAAGAAGTTATGTCCAGTTGAAAATTCTGAATAGTCGCTATGGAATTCAGGCCCTTAAAAATGGAAATTTTGCAAACGACCTCGGATTTCGACGAAACTACTTTTGTGGGATCCGGGATGTCAAATTATTGCTAGGTTTCAAATTTCATAATTTTCTGAATTAATATGTGAGCATGGCGAAGGAAAACGCGTTTGACCAGTTTCAGCGAAGCTCCCCCGACCTCCAAGCGCGGCCCACCAGCACCTCCGACCACCTCAGGCGCAGTGAACCCCTCCCCCATCCTTCCTCCGATTAACGCTGTGAGTTTTATAATTTCTATTTACATAAAAATCTTGTTTTTACTAAGTAAAGATTATAAATTTTTAATAGTAAAGATTATAAATTTTTAATAGTAAAGATTATAAATTTTTAACAGTGAAGGTTTGATTTTTAACCACCTAAAGATGTGATTTTTTAACAACATAAAAATGTGATTTTTATGATAGGAATAGAGAAATAAAAATATGATTTTTAGTGATGTAGAGTAATAAAAAATTCGATTTTTATATATATGAAGTAGCATTGTTAAAAATATAAATTTTAACACAAACGGTGTTGAACAGATCTAGTTGGAAGCGAGGTGAAGATTTCCTGCATATGAAGAGTCGTGGCGTTTGGTTTAGCTCTCAGTGAGAACTTCTCGCTTTTAGTTTAGTTTTCTTGTTAAAATATATACTAGGATGCAGACAGTGTTTAGTAGCACCCGAGACCCGTCGTCCACAGACCATGGACGGCTTGTATGCTTATTTGTCTGATTTTGATGTGTAGTTGATTGTGTGATGTGATGTGAAATGAAATAAAATATTTATATAGTTAAAAATATTTTATAGTTAAAAATAGAATTTTTAACGTGTATTTAAAATGCAATAAATATTTATAAACAAATCAGACGATTTATTTATATACACTGATTTGACTGATATTGATTGGGACGATAAATTTTAAACATCTCCCAACTGTACAAATAAAATTTGTGTTTGATTAATTGAAACCCCACACGGGTATTGGGATGATATATGACATACACTAATCCCAATAATTAGTTGTATGTCGATCGATTGATTGACAGATTGTCATAAGCGTTAAATATTTATATTTGATGCTTATACAGTGTAGAATGCACTTGGGATGATGGTTGACTATTAGTCATTGTCGATATATACAGGTGTTGTAGAGAAATCCATATAATTAACATTATATGGTAATTGTTTGGGCCTCATTCCAGTTTTGATAAAGAAATATTTGAAATAGAAATATTTGAAAGAGAATATTTGAAAATAGAAATATATGAAGCCATGTTGATTAGATTGACGCTATTTTAACGCGAACGATATCTATATCGATTTTATTCATTTTTCAATGAATATTGAAAGTGATTTCGAAATTCGAATTATATTGAAAAGAATTGAAATTCGAATTAAATTGAAAAGAATTGAAATTCGAATTAAACTGAATAAAATTGAAATTCGAATTAGATTGAAATAGAATTGAAATCGTTTTGAATTGAATTTAAAACGTATTGGAATTGAACTGAAAATCGATTTGAATTGAAATCAATTTGAAATGAATTTATATTGAAAAATTCAATCTTGATTTGAATTTGAAAAGGAAGTTGAAATCGTTTTGAAAACGAATTTAAAACGATTTATAAAATACGTTTTAAAAGGAAATCGACGAAATATATATAATATATATATATTATATATATAATGGCCAGAATAGAACGCACCGCACCGCGGTAGTTCGCGAATTTCGACCATTGACTTTGAATGGATATTACGGGAGATCCGACCATCGGATTCTCCTAAAACCAGAACCGTTGGGTTTGTATCGAAAAGAGCGTTCTAACGAATATTAGAAATTAGAAATCTAACAGTTGGATTTGGAATTATGTCCAAATCAAATTTGGAAAAGGTCGTTGTAAGTGCAGTTCGATGGCCGTTGATGGAAATCGGCTGTACGGACCTTGATAAAATTATTAAAAATAGTAATAATTTGTGTAAAATCATAAGAAATGGTTTGTGAAGAATTGTGATGAAAAACTCCATATTTGAAAAGATAAAAGTAGTTTTTTATCGAAATGAACTAGTTTTGAATTAGAATAATAATTTATTTATTTTTAAATAAATAAATTGAATTTGAAAAGGGTTTTAAAAGTAACCAGAATTTCCAATAATTGAATTGGAATAGATTTTAATCGAAATTGTCTTTGGAATATTTCGATGTTGGATTTCGTGATTATAAAGATGTTGTTATGGAAATTTGAAAGATATATATATATATATATATATATATATATCGTTATTTCCAATATGATATTTGTTGGTCATAGAATTTGATATTGAATATAAGCCGATATATTTACTATTCAGAGCCTGGTATTTAATATCAAATGTGATTTGGGTTTGTCGTGAATAGTGTCTTCATTAACACTGTTCTTAAATCCAGTTGAGAAAAAGATTAAATCTTTTTATTTAGATTTAATGAAGTGTACCAGTTAAATAATATTTAATTGGAATTGAATTGGTATTGATTTTTGGGTTTATCGTGAACAGTGTTTTAAATAACACATGTTCTTTAACCCGATAATTAATGGAATATGATTTTGGGTTGTCGTGAACGGTATCTTTAATAATGTTGTTCTTAGACCCAAAAGGAGCTTAGAAAATCAGAAATTAACTAGATATTAGTTAAGTTGAATGGTTTCTGCGGTATTGATCTGATGTTGGCTTCGGCCTTCGGGGTTAATACTTAGGGAATTGCTCACTTGCTAATTTATGGTTAGGGACTGATTGAAATGTGATGTGATTTTGGGGTTTATCGTGAACCGTGTTTTAAATGACACGGATTCTTTAACCCAATCAAAGATTAAAACTAAGTGGAGTTTTAATGAATCTTTAATTAGATTGAACAGATCGAGAATGGAGTATCACCAGTTTTGCTCTAGGCGATAGTTAAATCTTTAATTAGATTTGAACGTGAAATGGTAATTGAATTTACCAATAACACCATGGTGTTAGATATGAAGTATGACCAGTTTTACTTCATGGGATGAATAGGTTGGGGGTGGGAAATTAAAACAGATGATTACTTCGGTAAGGTTCGTTAATCCCGACTAGTTTGAATTGATTTTCAAAGGAAGATTAAAGAATAAATTTGAAGAATTTATCTTTGATAAAATTAATGGGAACTTTTCCCTAAGGATGTGAAATTTAGAAACTATCTGTCGGTTAGCTAAGCAGAATGGTTTTCTGGATATTGATCTGATGTTGGTTTTGGCCTTCGAGGTTAATATTTGGGGAATCATTCTCTTGCTAATTTACGGTTAGTGACTGATGAATTGGAATGAGGCGTATGTTGTGTTTGTGTAACACTTGTTTATTATATACGCGAGTTATTCAGAAAGACCGGGTTTATCCCATTCTGAATAACTGATTCGGCGATTAGTCGAAGATGAAGACGGTGGTTGAAGACCGGAGGTCTTCACGTCGTTTGGATAATTACTGATGATCTTGATTGGGTCGTACACCCAAGAGGAGGGAATCAATTAGTGGTCATCCAGATGTACTTGGAGATCGATGGATATGCAGGGTACTAGGTGCCTCCGGTTTCGTTCAGACCCAGAACGGACTTGTAAATGGACTGTGTATCTGACATTGGATTTCATTCTGTGAGACGTACGAGCTTAGGGGTTATATATTGGTGGATATCCATCACATGGAGTGAATTGCCTGTGTGGCATGCCTAAGTGGCAATTGATCAAGGCTTCTGTTGAGCAAAGTCTTGTGGTCGATGATCAAAGCACCGCCTGTGTGGCAAGCTTTGTGTAGCGTTGATTCGCGAGCCTCACACCACGGTGTGAACCAAAAACGGGAGAAGGACCTCAGGGAGGACATGCGTTTCTTTCTAGTTAGAAGGGCGTCAGTGGTTTTACACGCCCTGATGAGTTTGACTTATGTGGTTGTTGATTTGCGAGGCGCCTTGGATATATCGGTGACTATGTGAAGACAATGGAGTCATTCGTTGGCTCATTAACACCCCAAAGGGTGGGGAAATGCAGTGTTCAAGCATTTTAATCCACATTGGTGGACCGACCCTGACGATCCAAAGGTCACTCGAGCTCTGACCTGAGGGGCGGACTAGAGCGTCTCGAATCGGTAGAGGACTATCTTTTGCCTCGGTTCACAGATGGAAATCCAACTTCCAAATACATGATTTTGTGGTTTTAATTGTAGAACTAGTATGGCGACATGATATATGGTACCCATGCCATCTATGATTGATACTTATGATTTGAAGTTGTTATATACACTATGCACTTATAGTAGTATCAAATGATTTGTTTTAAACGTACTAAGCATGTTTGGCTATTATAAGGGAAAACCCTATCCCCTGGCTTGCGTTGCATTGTGTGATAGGACCTGGGTCTTATAATAGCTTCATTTTTCTTTATTTAGCATTGCGCTATTTGTTTTATGCAGTGGTATTCTTGGGAGGAAACCCGTTCCGTGTTATACGGCGTGGTCCCTTGATTTACCTTACTTTAAAAATAAAGATTAATAACTGTTTTAGTTCTCACACCAGTCCCATGACTAACCTGGAGTTTATTGTTTTAACCTAAACTCTGGGTGCCCTTACTTTCGACACGTGCAGCTAGTAGTTTTAGTTTTGCAGATTTCTATTCACAGGATCTTGATTTACAGTTGGAACGATATCCGGAAAGCTTTGTATCCGTATATCTCCTTCAGTTGTGTTTGTATTATTTTCCGCTGCTACGTAATGTATTGTAATCTCTGATATTTTTCTGTTGTGTAATATTTATTTATACTCTGTATATTCTTGTATTCTGATGGAATTGTTGTAATAGACAATGTAATATTCTTCTGTCTACGTTCTTTTTTGTCATGTTCTCAAAACAATCAGGCGTTTCAAACGGTCTAGATCGGTTTAGCGATTGATTCGGATCGAGCGAAATTCCTTTTCATTACATAATTGGGATTCATATTCTAAATTAAAAAAGTTAATTAATCGGTTTTAGGTTCTCTCTCAGTTATTTCATTATATAGAAATATGAATTTGGATATCAATAAATTTTAGATTTGTAAATTAGATCAAATAGGATAAAACACGAGCTTGGTATTTGAGTTGGAAATTTGTCCAATGTTTTAACTTGTAAATCTTAACCAAAATTGAATATGTAATATTAATAAGGTTAAAATAACTATATCTAGAAACCTAAATTAGTATTAAAAATTTTATCAACTTGTAAAGGCCCACAAATCTGTACTATTTGAGTTGAATAAATACACCACACATCCAACCCAAATTGCACAACAATACGAATCATTATGAAATAAAGACGAAAAAGATAGAAGAAGAATATAACAACAACACAGAATCTAACAATCGCAATGAAATATAATATAATATATATAATAACTTTTGAAATACAATTGTATTTGAACTTACATACATCATCATAGTATATCACAAATACAACACAGCGGAATAAACTCTAAACATCTAACATTGAAGACTCCTGCTCCAAGTTCCCTTAGATAAATCTGTAAAATCCTGAATTACTTAACAGCCCGTACAAATTTGGGAACCTAAGAGTTTAGGGAAAACATAGAAAAATAAACTCTGGGTCAGTCATGTAACTGGTATGAGTAAACATTTTAAAACAGTTTGAGAAAATAACGATATCTCATCAGACCATGCCATATAACACGGAACGGGTTTTTCCCTTATGAGAATCCAAAACACTTGATTTAACTTTCAAAAATCCTTTTTGAAAGAAACGATAATCTTTATATCAAAACTCTTTAGATATTATAATTATGTCTATCAAATAAATAACAGTCTAGTGGAACATTTGCAACTCACGCTCCACACATATAATATACGATCAAAACCACGAGCACTTATTGGGTAATGAATTTCCATCTGTGATAAGGTATGGAACCACCTTCCGATAGTGTATCTCTAGATAGGAATACACTGGGTTTAACAAGAACATCTTGTAACCCGACCCCACATGACCAACCACTCATTTCGCTTGAGTGTATCAAATGTACATCACCAACGATTGCGATCAACAACCGTTTTCCCTAATGGGACAACATCGATAGATTTAAGAAGGAATTTATTTTTCTCTAGATATGTGTTAATACACCCTAATTGGGAGCTACCCACTTAGCCATGTTGCCTGCCTGATTTTTGTCATTTCCTGGTTGTTGAGGCCTGAGGCTTCGATAACTTACCTTCCTTTGATAGCAAAATCATTTTGAATGCCACATTGTCAATTCCGTTAATCATTATTTCATTTGCACAAATATATTCTGGATATTATGATAAGAGAATAAATTCTCTGCCGCCATATATATCTATACAAACCAACATATGAGATTATTGGAAATACTATGTCAGACACTCGTCCATACATGTTCATTATGGGACTGAAGGAAACCGAAGGCACAATTTCCATTAATCCTTCCTAGGAAATTTCTATCTAGGATTAACAAAAAAAACCATGCACTTTACTCCGTCTTCGATTGTATTCATATAATTTGATTCGCAATGCTACTACCAATACGGAGTGGTTCTCGGATAATAATCCAACCGGTCTCTCCATATTGACAACGATATTGGTCAATACTTCGATAGTTGGTTATTTAACTATCAAAGAAAAACAAACATTCATTCAAAGCATCAAACAATCACTGGGCCCCTTAATTAATATTTCATTAATTAATCACTTCTCCATTTCCTTATCAATATCGTTAACCCAATATTTTCAATAATCATCTTGTCCACTTATGCCATTTGGAGAACATTTTCATATATCACCTTTTTTATTTTCTACACTTGGAAAATATTTTATATTTATAATTGGGAAACATTCCAATTACTTATCTTTTTCACGACCATTCATTTCTATACTTAGGAAATATTTATTTTTATATTTCCAAAATTATACTTACTTGGGTAAAAACGAATGTTATGTAAAACATCATTACAACAACCCAAAATAACGTGTTCAACTAAATCTCTTCAAACATTGATATTCGAGACGAAATCTTCCTATTTATCGATCAGTAATTAAATTAATAAAGTTGGGGTATAATTACCTCTCAGACCTTGATTAAAAATACCCTTAACTACAAAATAGACAAGACCACTTATCTCGAATAATCAACACCATAAAAACCAATTATTCATTTTAAAAACATGTATACATTTCTCTTTGTATTTTACTATATTTAATTATAGGTTTCCTTTTTGTTTATAATATTCTATTTTAAGTTTGTTTCCTTATTGAATTATATATATGTTGATATTTTGATTCATAATATCATTTTTTCTAAAAACATTCTAACTTCATAAATTTTTGGAAAATTAGGGCAGCACCTCCTTTACACCAGTCAATAGTTCAAACCTCAACTCGCCTCTTTAGGCCCTTTCCATTCAAAAAGAAAATAAAAAAGCCAAGAAGCTTGCCGATTTGGCGCATAAACACTCATATGGAATTTAAACACATACCTTTTTGTCGGGCACTTAAATTATAAACTTCATTCTCTCCATTCTATACATGTTTAACACATATACATCCATTCCCAATTTATTTCAACTCGATACAATCATTTTAAACCACTTCGCTAATTTATCCTTTAATTAGCTCTTTAGCCTATTTCACTTTTATTTGAACATATCACGTTAGTATATATTTTTAATTTACTTAAACCCCAATCTAGTTCCA
This sequence comes from Allium sativum, assembly GCA_030737875.1. Lineage (NCBI taxonomy): Eukaryota > Viridiplantae > Streptophyta > Magnoliopsida > Asparagales > Amaryllidaceae > Allium > Allium sativum. The sequence goes on along the minus strand of CM060909.1, from coordinate 258,843,929 downwards.
TTTTCAACTAGAGTTTCATATTCGATTTCAAATATAAATTAACAAATCCAATTCACTAATACAACGTCCAATTTCGATTCAAAATTCGATTAACTAATTTTTCTTCAAATTAGATTCAATTCAATAATTAAAAAATTCGATTTTTATTTCAAAAATAAATCCATTTACACCACTTGAGTTCATATTTAATTTACAGCTCAAGTCTATGTTTTTCTAGTGGAAATCATAGTTTTTATTTGCTTAAAATCATTTTATTAATTTAAATAAACCGTTATGGTTTTATAATGGTTATGGCACTGCTTTTCTGGAAATTTTATTTTGACATAACTCAAATTTTATAAGACAAAATCCAGATTTTTCTCTTCCATTAGAAAACTATTATCAAATTGGTCCTAACGGTTCTTATTTCAAAGAATTCTAACTTAAATTGAGTTATATATACTCAATTGAAGTTTGAAACGCCAATTTACGAACTACCGCGCTGTGGCGAGCTCGTTGTAATTATATTTAAATATAAATGTTAAACTTCATTTATTGTATAAGTTCCAATTCCATTTCTAAAATATTATATATAAATTAAACCTGTTTTCCAAATCTAACTAAATATTTCGACTATGCCTAATCGTCGATTATTTCGTAACTCAGTTATAAATTTATTTATATTTCAATCTTCTATATTAAATTCCAGTTCCTTTTGTAAATAAATTATGTATAAAATTCGATATAATTGAATTTCAATTATAAATCCAGTGGATTTTTCTCAATTCAGTTTATTCCGAATTCTGAAATATAATCAATCGTTCCATTTCAAAACACTTCCTAATTCACTTTTAAATTCATATTTGAATTTAGATATTTAAATTGTCCAAATGATAATTATCTCACTTGATTTTTAAGCATTGTTTATAAATTTAACTTCCTTGTTTTATATATTAAAACAAATTTCCATTTCAAAATTCTATTTGAACTCCATTCCTTTTATATTCTGAATTCCGGATTAAAAACCGTCGTTTCCCTTTTCGAAATGATTTCAGATTTCTATTTTTAAAATCATACTTGGATATAAAACTCCAAATTTATATCAAGATATTTAATTCAGTACATTTATAATCATTTATAAATTTACTTGTTTTATATACTCGAACAAGTTCTATACAATCTATTTAAAACCCAATTCTTTCTTTGGAATATTTTATTATTATAAATTATATATGAATATAGAATTTATTTTCATGTTATATTTTAGTTTCTATCTAATACAATTCAAATATCCGATTTGGGAATAATTTCTTTTTTTAAATCCGACATAGTCAAATTCAAACATAAATCCTATCGATTTATTCAATTTAATTTACATTCCGAATATCAAAATAAATTTCATCGTTTACAATTTAAAACGAATCTCCATTCTCATTTTAAATTCACATTTGAATTAAAAATATTCATATTATCCAATGATAATTTATTTTCCTTCATTTGTAAACACCGTTTATAAATTTACATCAATTCCCCCACATTATCGTATTTTATAAATGTCGTTTATAAACTTAATACTTGTTTTTATTATTCGAAACAAGTTGATATTTCCTATCCATTCGGAACTCCAATTTCTATTTTAGAAAAATAGAGTTTCCCTTTTAAATCTCAAAATACCATTTCACGACATTTTTATAAATCAACATTTAGGCCCAGTGATATTTAAACACCCAAAACAATCAATTATAAATCACGGGTTTTCTTACACATCATATACAATAATATATTTATGAAAACAAATAATAATAAATTTTGAGGAGTCCAGTTGGATCCCTCCCACCTTTTTCTTGTATTCATAGATGTTAACCAACATAAATAATACCCATCCTGCTTCGAGGGCAGAATGTCGCGGTATAGGTCATCCACTATCATATTGTGGGGAGCATAGGGTCATCCGCTAATGATACTGCAGGCATCCGCTAATGGTACTGCGGGAAATATCCAACCACCAATATATATATATATGTATGTATATAATAGCCACAAATACCAATCCTATATGTGACGACCCCAAACTCCCGTGTAACGAAAGTAAGGAAAATCATATGGGATATAACATAACTAGAACAATAACAGATCTCAGAGTATAGCAGAACATATAAATCATTGCAGCGGAAAGAAATGTCATCACAAACATCATCACTGAAACATCAGAGTACGTAGCACAGAATTACACTGAACAAAATAGATGTCTCAAAGAAAAGAAATAGAGTCTCAATCTCTCAAATTACATCAATACTAAATACTATCTCAAAGTCTTAAGCAGAAAATAAAAGATAAAAAGAAAGTTTCTTTAGCATCTCCATCAGCAAGCTTCCATCCAGCGAATATCCAAGCCTAACCTGTCACTAGGCTGCCCGTGTAAAAGAGGGCACCCAAGTTTTCAAAAGGTGAAACAAACTACGAGTCATTCATGGGACTGTTATGAGATATCTTAATTAACTAATGGGTTTGACAATCATGAGGACCACGCCGCTATCGCGGAACGGGTTTACTCCATGGGATTATCAGTGCAATAAATAAGGTATAACGTTAAATAACGCAACGCTTTTTAGAAAAATGAAACCATTATAAGTCCCAAGTCCCATCACACAATGTAATGCAAACCGGAGGATGGGGTTTTACCTTATAATGGTCAAAAGATGATAAATACGCAAAATACGATATTATTATTAGTGTGTATATGTTTAAAGAAAATATTTCAATTATAATATTAATCCTGGATGGCATAGCTACCATCTACTATGTCGTCGTACTAGTCATGCAATCAAAACCGCGTAGGACGTATTGGAAATTGGGTTTCCATCATGAGTCAAGGCTAGGGAGGAGCTCCTAACCAATTCGAGACACTCTAGCAATGTCTCAGGATTCGGACGATGGTGAACCCTTGGATACAGCCGAGCCGGTCTACGAATACTTTAGTGCATTAGTTATGCCTGAACACACGTTCCCCGATCCTATTGGACCTACAAATCGGCCGAGGGTGACCGATAAGAACAAACCAAGGCCTCGCAAAAATTCCAATAACCACATAAGCAAATGTCAGCCAATTTAAGCACTGACACCACTTCTAGCTAGAAAGAAACGTGTGCACTCCCTGCATTCCCTTCTCCCGTTTTAGACTCAACCGGTGTGAGGCTCGCGAAGTCACGATATACACAAAGCTATGCCTAAATAGGCTATGCTTTGATCATCAACCACAAGGCCTGCTTTTCAACAAAGCCTTGATCATTTGCATCTTAGCATGTCCCGTTGACAATCCATGCCATGAAATTAACAACTATCAATACACAACCTCTAAGGGTGTTGAGCGAAAGAATAAATTCTCTTGCCACCAACGGTTGTATATTAAACAGAAATCAGTTTACATGGTACGAAGTTCAACGTCAGACATGCATCCGTTTACAAGTCTGTTCTGGGTCTGAACGGAACCGGAGACACCTGAGAGGCTCTCGTATATCCGGACAGTCATCACATACGTCCGGACAACTACCGCCGAAATCCCTTCGGGGCAGCTACTCCTATCGAGGACCTCAGTAGCAATACATCCGTTCGATGTAAAGACCACAGGTCTTCAACACCATCTTCGTCTCTTCATCGACGTGTAATTATTTGAAATGAGTAGAACTCGGCTTTTCAAATAATTATCGAATAATTATTATTTACAACATTTCATATCATTAATATTTATTTATAACGACTTATCGCTATTTTTATTTATCTAAAAATAGCTGAATAGAATCAAACGACGCTTCGGGTTAAGTGAAGCTTTGGCGTTCTTTTTCTCAACATTTGATTTACACATATCTTGAAATCTAACCGTTGGATTTTGACAAAATTTGTCTTGTTGGGAAGATCTTCCCAAAGCGGTCCCAACGGTTCCGGTTTTCGGAAAATCTGACGGTTGGATCTTTCGATACAATCATTTAAAGTCATGTTTATTACGTTAGCTAAAACGTGTTTTTATTTCATACACCAATTTGATAGTATATTGACTATAAATTGTATTGTTCGTTCATTCATGATTTTCAATGTCAATTCATGTTTCAACTTCCGTGCCTATACCAAGTGTAAATTTCTTTTAAAACAAACAAATTGCATATTTTACTCATTTTATTTTAAGGAGTGAAAATGTTGATTTCCATCCAATGAACAAAAATGAATATTTTTGGTCAATCCCTTTTACGAACAAAATGTGAATTCCTTCCTAAGCTTTTAAGCTTACATTAAAATTGTACTTAATACAAAACATATTTCTAAATGAAATATGATTTTTATTCTCTTCCTTTTTAAAATTACATTAAAAATGCAAACTTTAATTCTCATATTTTTATTTGCATTCGGGACTGCAAATAAAAATGTTTCTTATTCTATTCATGATTTATTTGCGTTGAGGAACGCAAATAAAAATGTATCTTTAAATTTGTAATTTTATTTACAACAAGAAATGTAAATAAAGTACAACTCTTTATTTCATGTTTATTTACATTAAGGGATGTAAATAAATAAAAGAAAAATGTAATCTCTCTTTTAATATTTTGTTCGCATCAAGATTTCTTCTACTAATTTGTTTGCATCTAAAATTGCAAACAAAAATGTATCTTTTTATTTATAATTTGTTTGCATCTAAAATTGCAAACAAAAAATGTATCTTTTTATTTATAATTTGTTTGCATCTAAAATTGCAAACAAAAAAATGTATATTTTTATTTATAATTTGTTTGCGTCTAAAATTGCAAACAAAAAATGGATCTTTTTATTTATAATTTTTTTGCATCTAAAATTGCAAACAAAAAATGTATCTTTTTATTTTATAATTTGTTTGTATAGTAGAAGGCAAATAAAAATGTGAATTTTTAATTTACATGCATTGTTTGCATTGTAGAATGCAAACATAACATAAATCTCTTTTCTTTTCTTTTTATAGCGTTTGCATTTTAGAATGCAAACATAGAATGTAATTTTATTTTTCTATCTCATTACATTAAGAAATGCAAAGATGATATTTTATCTTTCCACAGTTTGTTCGCATTAAGGAATGCAACCAAAATGATATTTCATTTTCTTCATTTTTTTTAGAGAATGCAACAAAAATGATTATTTATTTTTCTACATTTTGTTTGCATTAGAGAATGCAACAAAAATGATTATTTATTTTTCTACGTTTTGTTTGCATTAGAGAATGCAACAAAAATGATAATTTATTTTACTACGTTTTTACATTGAAAAGGGTAAAATAAAAATGTACTACTTTTAAAACATATTTTATTTGCGTTGGAGGACACGAATAAAAATACATTTTTTTTATTGTCAATATTTTAATTGTATTTGAGAACACACTAAAAGGTCATTCAATTTTTCTATGAAATATTTGTGTTTATGGACACAAATAAAATGCAATTAAATGTTCTATGTAATATTTGGGTTTCAAATAAAAATGTAATTCAATGTTCAAGGTAATATTTGTGTTTAAGGACACAAATAAAATATTATTCAATATAAGATGTATATATTTGCGTTGAAACACAAATAAAAAGAATAACTTGTTTTTCTATGTGTATATTTTTGTGTTGAAACACAAATAAAAAGAATAACTCGTTTTTCTATGTATATATTTGTGTTGAAACACAAATAAAAAGAATAACTCATTTTTCTATGTTTGGTTCAAAACAAATCAATTCAAATAGAAAGGCAATTTTATTTTTCTCTATATTGAATTGATAAATTAGATCAATCACTCTACTAAACAAATCGTGTTATTTGATATTGAATCGATGATCTAAATCAATTCAATAATATTATTATTATTAATTTTTTTTCCACATGTAGATATATGATTATTCAATATATGAATAAATATTGAATTGATTATCTAACTCAAATCAATTAAATAGAATAAGCGATAAAAAATATATTTGAATAACACATGACAACCAATCATAATAATCCATCATACAACAAACAAACATCATACAACATCTACACAATCAGATCTGAAGATGAATAACTATAAATAAAAAAAATTAATTAATTAATTAATTTAAACAAGAGATATGTCACAGTCATTTGTGATTTTAGCCAAAAATCGAACTGCTCAGAAATTCCCCTCTTCAGTCTAGAATTGTAGTTCAGGATCGTACGAGTCCAACGCTTCAGAAATTGTGTAATTCTGAGTTTATTTGACAAAGTTATGGGTAAAATACGATTAGGAATTAATTTAATCATTAAATTAAGTAAAAATAATTATGTTAATCCATCTTCCTCCTTACAGTATTCACGGCCGACACCTTCTCCTTTTGTTCAAAACTAGGGTTGCCTTTATCTTCCAATTCAAGCCACCAGTGTTCGATCAGAGGATGCTGCAGCGAAGAGGACGGAGAGGCACACGGGTGGGGCCCGGAGTGGTTGAACTCGGATGGGTCTAGGGGGGTGCGACGTGGGTGGTAGGCGGCGGCTTTGGGTGCGTGGTTCGAGGAGATGGTGGCACCAGAGAAGATCTAACCGTATGAGATTGTAGAGGAGGAGAATATCTTCAGTATGGGATAGAGTTTGGGTTTTAATTCGTTGTGGATTGGAAGAAATTGGATGGGGAAGTTTCGGCCATTGAAAGGGGGGGCGGCGGCTGTAGAGGATGATGAATAGTGGATTGTATTTTAGCGTTTTATAAAATTAAAATGTTAATTTTACAAAAAAAAAACCAAATCTCTTAAGGTATTCAGAATTCAGTCCAACAAGAAGCTACCCTACCCAATAACCCCTATTCCGGATCCATCTAACCATGTCTCGCAGGCCCAAGAGGTCAAGTCAGCCCCCGTTTTTCAAATTTAAAATTAATTCTTTTTATTATTAATTTTTGACATATTCAAAAATCCACCGGAGCCACATACCAACCCCGAAAAATCCCAAAAAAATATTTTTGGCTATGTCTTGATGATACGAATCCAACAAAATTAATTTCGTCGAATTCTGAGACTATTCGAAAAATGGCTATTTTCCAGTCGTTCAATTTTGACTGTATTTAACCAAACACAGTTTCTTTTGCTACGCTCACATACTAAATCGGAAAATTCTAAAAATTGAAACCTAGAAATAATTTGACATTCCGGTTCCAACAAAAGTGGTTTCGTCAAAAACAGAGGTCGTTTGAAATTTGACTATTTTCACTGGCTATAATATTATTTAAAAATAAATTTTTTAAATTTGGGCACATTTTCTAACCAATTTATTAAAAATAAAAATTTTAAATTGGTTCCGATTTTCCGGGTTGTTACAATCTCCCCCACTTAAAAACTTTTCGTCCTCGAAAAGGGAAATAAAAGTAAGATAGGAACAAAACGGAAAATGCAAGGTATTATAAATGTACCTCAACATAAAGCTATTCAGAGATATCCACTCTACACTTGGGATAGGCTTGCTTGAAGCTATCCTTGGTCTCCCAAGTGCAGTCTCTAGGATCCCTGCTCCATTGGACCTTGACGAGGTTGATCTTCTTATTCCTCAAAGCTCTGATTTCCTTGCCCACAATTTTTACTGGCTCTCTCTTTACGGATAAGCTCGGAGTAATTTCCAAATCTCGTTGTGCCTCCTCCTCCACAACTAAATCTGGATCATGAACATGCTTCCTGAGTTGGGACACGTGAAATACATCGTGCACCCCTGGCAGCCAGTTGGGCAGCTGTACTCGATAAGCTAGAGTCCCAATCCTTTCAAGAATAAGGAATGGACCAATGAACCTCGGTGCCAACTTTCTAGTCTTTCCAAAGCGAATTACGCCTCTTAATGGAGAAACCTTCAAGTACACAAGATCACCAACAGATAATTCCAGATCTCTTCTTCGAGTGTCTGCATAACTCTTCTATCGGCTTTGAGCAGCCAGCAAACGCTTCTTAATAAAATCAACTTTATCCGATGCTTCCCGAATCGTATCTGGGCCCAAGACTATTATATTGCCTGGCTCCACCCAACATGCCGAAGATTTGCATGGCCTGCCATATAAAGCTTCGAATGGCGACATTTGCAGGCTTGCTTGATAGCTGTTATTATAAGTGAATTCCACTAAGTGCAAATGATCCTCCCATGAACCGCCAAAGTCAAGGATGCATGCTCGCAACAAATCTTCTAAGAAGTGGTTTACCCTCTCAGTCTGGCCGTCTGTCTGAGGGTGATAAGCTGTGCTCATATTCAACTTGGTTCCTAGCTCTTCTTGGAAAGCTTCCCAGAACTTGCTAGTAAATATTGGATCGCGGTCACTGACAATGCTGCTGGGAACTCCATGAAGTCTGACAATCTCTCTTAAATAAAGCTGTGCCAAACTTTGAGCCGTTCTATTGGATTTGACAGGGATGAAATAAGCAGCTTTCGTCAAGCGATCTACAATCACCCATATGCTATCATTCCCTCTCCTAGTCCGAGGCAAACCATCAATAAAGTCCATAGAAACTTCGTCCCACTTCCAGTTAGGAACTCCTGATGGCTGCAATAGACCTGCTAGCTTTTGCTGATCACTCTTGACCAGCTGACAGGTGGGCACTTGGCAACATATATGGAGATGTCCCTCTTTATTGCTCTCCACCAAAAGGTATGCTTAAGATCGTGGTACATCTTTCTTACTCCAGGATGAATACTGAGCTTGGATTTGTGACATTCGTCCATAACTTCCCTTCTTAATTCAGGAATGTTTGGGACAAAAATCCGGCCTCGTAGCCTCAAAAATCCTTTGTCATCAATTTGGAAGCTCGTGGGTTCTCCTTCTCGAATTCTTTTTCTAATCTTTTGGATAAACTAATCATCTTTTTGAAGGACAGAGATCTTGTCGATCAAAGAAGGAGTAATAATGAGATGGGCAAGTATAAGATTGGTGCTGGCCATGTTCTTTCTGCTGAGAGCTTCTGCCACTACATTTGCTTTCCCCGGAGTATTTAGGATATCCAGGTCGTAGGGTGCAAGGAATTCAACCCAACGCTGTTGTCTCAAGTTTAAAACTCTTTGGGTAAATAGATGCTTCAAGGATTGGTGGTCCGTATATAGCTCGAACTTTCCCCCAAGAGATAATGCCTCCATATCTTTAGAGCGAATACAATGGCCATTAGCTCAAGATCATGAGTGGCATAATTCTTTTCATGCGGTTTCAATTGCCTGCTAGCGTATGCTATCACTCTACCTTTTTGCATAAGCACCGCACCAATACCTTAAATAGACAAAAAGGTAACATGTTAAAATGAGATTTGACATCAAAAGAAAATGTTATCTCAGACATTTTTTATTCAGATAGAGAGAATGACCTTCTTTGGAAGCGTCTGTCCAGACCTTCGGATCCTCATTGCCATCTATGATGGTCAACACAGGAGCAGTGATCAATCTCTATTTCAGCTCTTGGAATGCAGCCTCACATTCAGGTGTCCAAACGAACTTTGAATGCTTCTTAGTTAATTTCGTTAGTGGGCAAGATAATATTGAAAAATCCTTAACGAACTTTCGATAATAACCAGCTAGTCCTAAGAAACTTCGGACTTTTGTGGGAGTGGTAGGCTGCTTCCAGTCTTGGATGGCCGAGATCTTTCCTGGATCTACTGAGATGCCTTCTTTTGATACCACGTGGCTGAGGAATTTCACCTCTTCTTGCCAAAATATGCATTTGGAAAATTTAGCTTTCAGCACATTCCTCTGCAAAATCTCCTAGACTTCTTTCAAATGTTTTTCATGTTCAGCAATGGTTTTGGAAAAGATAAGGATATCATCAATGAACACAAGCACGAATTTATTTAGAACCCCACGAAATACTCTATTCATCAAATCTACAAAGTATGATGGGGCATTGCATAAACCGAAAGGCATTACTAGCCATTCGTAAAATAGATCAGGCCCTCTGAAAGCAGTTAAGGGGATACTCTCTTCTGCAATGCACAGTTGATGGAATCCTATGGCTAGGTCCATTTTAGAGAATACCTGTGCTCCATGCAGACGGTCTAATAGATCATCAATCCGAGGCAATGGATATTTGTTTTTCATCGTTTGCTTGTTTAGATCACGGTAGTCTACACACAAACGGAGTGTGCCATCTGACTTTGGGACAAACACCACCGCTGCACCCCATTCTGAGAAGCTAGGTCTAATCAGACCCTTGGCTAAAAGATGCTTAGTTTGATTGCTCATCTCTTCTCTTTCTTTTGGCGACATTCGCCTAATAGGATGCACCACAGGCCTTGCATTAGGAACCAAGTCGATTCTGAAATCGATTTCTCTGCGGGGAGGTAAGCTGTTTACTTCTTCAAATACATCAGCATAGTCTTTGACGATGGGAATAGTTTCAATAGAAGGAGGGGTGACTTCTAAAGAAGACCAGAATTCTTTTCTATCTGTGGCTGATCCGTTGCACGGTATAGTCATTATATTCCCAAATTTCGTTTTAATTTTAACTGCCCTTTCAGCACACAGCAACTCAGCCCCATACTTCGTTAGCCAATCTAGCCCGAGTATGACATCATATCCAGAAAAGTTCATGATGATTAAATTGAAAGGAAATAGGAAGCGAGAGTAAGAAACGGGCACTCTACAGTATTGATCAAGAATAAGTGAACCTCCTATCGGGCTATGGGCTTTTATTGGTTCTTTAAGTTTTCTTGGTTTCAGTTTAAGCTTTTTAATAGTATCACTTGATATGAAACTTCTAGATGCACCAGTATCAAAAAAGACCGTAATGGGAATATCCTTAATGTTAAGAGTACCGCCTAAAACATCAGGCTTACCTGCTCCTTCAGAAGAAGCCGGTGCAGCCGTATCTTCGTAGACGTTAGCTACTTCAGATTTCTTGAGCAGAGGGCAATTCTTGATAAGGTGTCCAGGCTTGTGGCAGTTGTAGCACTCTTTTGGACCACGGGGATTCTATCCACTGCTTTGGCTCGGCCCAGACTCGTTCCTCTTTGGCTTCTTCGGGGCCCTGCACTCGTAGTCGTAATGTCCCATCTTCTGGCAGTTGAAGCATCTGACTTTAGACTTGTCTCTCTTCTTGTTTCCCTGAGGTTTTGTGGTCGAAGAACTACCTTCCCCTGTTTTCTTGTCTGCCTCCTTCTTCTTATTAACTTGATTCTTGGCCTTTTCTAGGTGAGCACCCTTCTGATCAATTTCTTCGTATCTGCATGCCATCTCTATCACCTTGGCAAATGGGCTCTCAATATGGTTGTCACTCTGTTATGGTATCGCCTTGCAAGCCCATTTATGAACCTCTTATTTTTCTGTAAGGCGTCTTGCACTAGCTCAGAGGCATACCTAGAAAGCTCCTCAAATTTCTTCACGTACTCTGCAATGGTCATGGTGCCTTGCTGAAGGTTACCAAATTCATCGTGTAGACGTTCTACTTCATGAGGCGGGATAAACTTTTCAATAAAAAACTCTTTAAATCTTGTCCAAGTTATCTCTGCAATGTCTCTCCCTATCCTGGCTGTTTCCCACCAAGTTTGAGCTTGTCCTTGTATGAACCATACTGCCATAAAACGCTTCCTGTGATCCTCAAGCTCCAAACCTCCCAAGATCTTTTCCATCGTCTTAAGCCATTCTTGCGCTTCTACCACCGTCTATCTATCAGTGAAATGTACTCCTCCAAGATTCTTGATTTTCTTTACCACTTTATCCAGGTCAAAGGCAACTGGGGGTGGTTGTGGTGGTGGCTCCTCGACCTCCGAATTGGGTTGGTCTTGCTCAGTTGGGGGTGTATCTCTCCATTTACCCCTACCAGCTACTCCGCCACGACCTCTTCCTCTTATCCTAGCTCTTGTACTCATCTTTCAATCAGTCTGTACCATCAAGGAAAGAGTCAGACCAAAGGAAATGATAAATTCAAAGAGAAGGTTAAAAGTAGAGACATGTCCAGGTGATAATGAAGTAATGACTGATAAATATGTGCTATTCTGTTTAAGCCCATTCTAGGATATTGTTAGTCCTATCTCTAATGAACCTCTCGTCTTAGAACACTACTGATTCTATCTAGACGAATTGTCCTAAAAATGTTATACTCCAAAGCTAAGTTTAACCAAAGCTCTGATACCAAATGTGACGACCCCAAACTCCTGTGTAACGAAAGTAAGGAAAATCGTATGGAATATAACATAACTAGAACAATAACAGATCTCAGAGTATAGCAGAACATATAAATCATTGCAGCGGAAAGAAATGTCATCACAAACATCATCACTGAAACATCAGAGTACGCAGCACAGAATTACACTGAACAAAATAGATGTCTCAAAGAAAAGAAATAGAGTCTCAATCTCTCAAATTACATCAATACTAAATACTGTCTCAAAGTCTTAAGCAGAAAATAAAAGATAAAAAGAAAGTTTCTTCAGCATCTCCATCAGCAAGCTTCCATCCATTGAATATCCAAGCATAACCTGTCACTTGGCTGCCCGTGTAAAAGAGGGAACCTGAGTTTGCAAAAGGTGAAACAAACTACGAGTCAGTCATGGGACTTGTAACACCCCACCTCCGTTAAGGTCACTCACAAAGGGAATGCCTTAACTTTGATGGAGCATTTTAGTAAACAGAACAGAATGTTACAAGACAGATATAAAAATAGTACTTGAAAAACTATATAACTTTATTGCAGCAGACAGAAATCAGTTTGGTTACAACTTTACCAAAAACTCAAGTACATATATATCAGCCTTGTTCAAAAGCCATCAGAATACAAAACTTTAAAATTATAATCCCCACAGAACGGAAGCTATACAGAGTCAAGCCATACTTTAAGCACTTCAAGCAGAAGGAATCCAGATCAAGCTAAAGTATTCCCTCCTTGGATAACCTGGGGGGGAAATGAAAGAAAAAGGGGCGAAACAACAAGGGTCAGACAAAAAGTCTGGCAAGTCCAGTGATTTTCAGTTATGAACAGATAATAATAGCATGACATGAAAATAAAACTGGATGAGAGATAACCATAACAGATGTAACAGATATAACAGAAGAACAGAATGATATAAGCTATTGCTTTACACTTTTCTGCACTAATACTAGTATATCAGGATTAGGTGTCACCCTAATGTCTAAACTGAAACAGAAATGGGTACAGAATAATTTCCACAGAAGAGAATGCTAGTGATGGGCCTTTACCACCCCAACAGAAACAGACAGAAGCAGAATGCTGATAATGGGCCTTTACCACCCGAACAGAAACAGACAGAAACAGAATATTAATAATGGGCCTTTACCACCCGAACAGAAACAGTCAGATTAATCCCTATGGAAACAGAATGTAGAATTAGGTGTACACTAGTAAATGGGCCTTTACCACCCGAACAGACGGTACCATGCAGAAACAGACAGGTGTTACCACCCAACAGAAACAGACGGTACCAACAGAAACAGACAGAACTAAGTGTACCCTAAAACCCTACCCCAAGCGATCGGCTCCCTAATACATAAATACCCTGTGCCAGCCCCACCGAAGGGTGTATCATTCCCTAAAGTGGCAACCTTTGAATGACACAGACCTATTTACAGATGTCACGGCGTCTTACATCCTCAGAGGCAGACCGGGATCCATGCACGCACATGATCCGGTTGGAACGCACCATCAACACCCCTCGCCATTATCAAATGAACCGCTTATAATTAGTTCAGTAAGCGTGCCCGGACCCTACCTACTGCTGGGTCAAAGTTTTGATACCAGAAAGGGTTACTGACTAATATGGGTCCCAAACAACAGATGACAAAAGTATTTCCCCTCCTAACCTTGTGTCCCCAGATTAACGGATTTCAGATTAACTTGTTACAGGTTTCAGACATACAGAGTTCAGATTTACTAGTTCACAGATCAGACATTCAAGTTAACAAGTTTTCGGACTAACGGATCAGATGTACTGTTTTAATAGACTTACAGATTTTCTAATTTTGTAATTGGGCCTACAGATTCACGAAACGGGTTTGTTAGATTTATCAGTCCAGTTGGTATAACTCTATCCACCCAACACGTTTTAGACATCATATTTATCTCAGATTTTCATTAATGCTCAGACCTCTCACATTAGACTGACAGTTTGCGGCCACTGGTTAGGCCGGTTGGTTCCGGGCAGGTTTCTGCCGCAAACTGAGTCTAACCTCGGGTTTTAAGCATGTTATGACTAACTTCTCACATTAGAACCTATTGTTTGCGGCCACTGGAATGTGCCGGGCGGTTCCAGGCAGAATTACGCCGCAAACTCATTCTAACCTCGAGTTAGCCATGTTTTATGTTTAACAAATGTGCTCATTCATAGTTTTTAACAAATTAACTTCTTTACAAGTTACAGCAGATTATTCGAGGTTCTATTAACAAGTTTTGCTCAATTTTAAATCGAGTCTACAGGATTACAAACTTCAAATTTCAGCATTTCAGTTCCAACAGAGTACGCCATTCAACAGATTAAACAGATAACAAATCTTGCAGATTAGGCGATTTAACATATTTAGCAGATGAGGCAAAATTAACGTAATTAGCAGATTAGGCAAATCAATCTAATTAGCAGTTTAGGAAATATAACAGAACTAGCAGATTAGGCAATATAACAGATCTAGAAGATTAGGCAATATAACAGATCTAACAGATTAGGCAATATAACAGAACTAGCAGATTAGGCAGTATAACATATCTAGCAGATTAGGCAATATAACGGATCTAGCAGATTAGGCAATATAACAGATTTAATTATTCCTTAAGGTTTCATTGACATATCTTGCCTAATTATAAATTTGGCCTAAGTTTGCATGCCTAAATAATTGTCATGATTCATAATTATGATTATATACCAAATGTAGCCATGCATGTCATATATTCAAAGATCTCCCACTTAGGTGTTATTCACATTTAACAGTTATCAAATCTTAATATAGATCTTTACACCTAAGTCATATTCTCTTTTTATCCCAAATCATGAATTTCTATATAAACAATATGCCCAACAATCTAGAACTTTAAATTATAACAGATCTTTAATTCAAAAATATGCGTTATGTCCAATGTCTCAAGTCACATGTTAATATACAATGGTTCCTCTTCTTCCAATTCACATAATATGCACAGATCTAAATCTATTTTACAACCTATGTCCTTTTAGTCGCAGATTAGCCATGTCCAATTATGCCATCATTCATTATTTATCCCAAAGTTTAACGTTCGTGCGTTAATCTCTTATGAGATTTGGAGCAGGCTCGGGGTAGCCTGGCTATAGAACAGAAAGAAGAAAGAGATATAGAATAAAATAGATCAGAACAGAACATACGCAATCTCAAATTCAGATTTACAATCATGCCACAATTATAATTAAAGTTTATATCGGAAAATAACTACACTTGCCTTGGTTGGATTCTAAAAGAAAAAGGTGTTGTAGCTGTTCTCTTTTAATCCTAATCAGAATTGGAGGAAGAAGAAGCACAAGTCCTAGTTAGGTTTCAGTAGAGTTGAGACGCCATTGATTTATTTATTTTTAGAGAGGAAGAGAGCAATGGAGGCTAGAGAATTGTATATGAGATTTAGGTTTAGGTTAGGGATGTATATATAGGTGTAGGAAGTTATTTAGGACCATTAGATTAACCCTGAATCATGAGAACCATTCAAATGCAAAATCTGCAATTGAGCGAATCGGCCCACTTGATGATAGCCAAACACCCTGGATTAACCCCTAGTCGACCCAGCGAGGCTCGGGTTGACCTCAAAAATGGGCCGGTTCGGTTATTCCCCCTCCCAATTCGCTGTTTTGAACCTTTTTGCATGTTTATTTATTTAATTTTTATATATATCTATATATATTTCTCTCATATGCATATAAACTTCAAGGCTTAATAACTTCTTCATAATTAACCATTTTTTTTTAATATTCTCAGAAAATACGGGGTGTTACATTCTCCCCTCCTTAAAGGATTTCGTCCCCGAAATCTTCAAGTTATGAAGAATGTATCCTAACATCCAACATCCATCTACTCAACCATTCAATCACAGGCATCCATTGTCCTTAAAAGGTTTCTAATGCCGTATGAACATATGCAAAGTGTGTGTATGTGTTTCTTATCTAATGCCAAATCAGGCGGTCTACTGATCCAGTTGACCTCCTTAATGCGAATCATGTTAGTGCCATGAGTCCAAATATGTATCCAAGAAATCCTATTTGATACACATCATTTCTATATGAGTGCATAACCATTCATCCAAATGCAACATCCATGTGAGGAGTCAATCATTCTGCATCCAAAAAATTGAAAAATGCACACACATCCATATGCAATATGAGAGTGTTTTTGAGCCGATCTAGTGCCTAGTGTGTGTATATTCATCCACGAGAAACCACTTGCATCCACTTGCAACCATCAAACATAACATGTCTCAAACACATGTTTACACCCATTAGTTTCTACCTAAAGTTCGAAGATTCGATCGATAGGATACAATCGAACGATGGAAGCGAGTACAGATAAAACAAAAACTTAGTTCCCATTAGACATTGGTTGAGAGAATAATTCCCCTAAGTATCAACCCCAAAGACCGAAATCAATATCAGATTGACACTCAAAGGATTACCCTCTTTAGACAATGTCAAAACTGGAAATCTTAACCTTATCAGAGATATTCAGATATTTACAGACTACTAGTACAGATCAGATTACCAAATGATTCTTAGAAAACTAAGCATGATAAAACCCAGAATGTATGCGTCCTACTTGACGCCTAACACAGATATCTCTCAAACCCCAATTTATCACAAGCAGATGAGTCATAACCCTTATGGGTTTGAGTCTACAGCGGAATCAGAAACAATACTAGTATTAAAGTGCAGAGTATCGATTATAGAATCAAAATGCCAGAATCAGAAAGAGTTTTAACTCAACAACCAGATAAAGAAATTAAACCTCCTACAGAAAGTTTTCCTAATCCTATCCTATCCACTAGCCTCGAGAGTGTTCGCCTTCCCTCCAGCAGTTGGTCCTGCCCTCTGCCCTTGTCCTCGTTTCTTCGGGCAGTCCGTAGTGAAGTGTCCCATCTCACCACAGTTGAAGCAAGTTCCCTTCTTTGGATCCACTTTCTTATCGTGTGTCCTATCCATGTCTCCCATGTACGTTCTCCATTCGTGACCTTCCACCAAAATGAAGCTTCATCCTTCATTAACCAAGCAGCTAGTTGAACCTTCCTCCCATCGTCTATCTCAAAGGTACCAACAAGTCCTCCACTTCGTTCAGCCAACTTCTAGCCTCGACAATGTCTCAGTCCCATAAAGCGGTTTTCCGCCCATCGCACGGAAGTCCTTACATATCTTAGAAAAAGCATCTATACGTAGAGGAAGAGATTCAAAAAGGGAAAGAGGAAGGAACTCGAAACAAAGAATCGAAAGAAAGGTATATGGCTTTTGGGGATTATTTATTTTGTTTTTCAATGATAAGCTTTACTTTTGAAAATACTTCCTTTTTAAATCCTTTTTGAAAATAGTTTTCAAAACTTTTTATCAAATCTGGTAACCTTCAGCTCTGATACCAAGTGTAACAGCCCACCTCCGTTAAGGTCACTCACAAAGGGAATGCCTTAACTTTAATGGAGCATTTTAGTAAACAGAACAGAATGTTACATGACAGATATAAAAATAGTACTTGAAAAACTATATAACTTTATTGCAGCGGACAGAAATCAGTTTGGTTACAACTTTACCAAAAACTCAGGTACATATATATCAGCCTTGTTCAAAAGCCATCAGAGTACAAAACTTTAAAATTATATTCCCCACAGAACGGAAGCTATATAGAGTCAAGCCATACTTTAAGCACTTCAAGCAGAAGGAATCCAGATCAAGCTAAAGTATTCCCTCCTTGGATAACCTGGGGGGAAACGAAGAAAAAGGGGCGAAACAACAAGGGTCAGACAAAAAGTCTGGCAAGTCCAGTGATTTTCAGTTATGAACAGATAATAATAGCATGACATGAAAATAAAACTGGATGAGAGATAACCATAACAGATGTAATAGATATAACAGAAGAACAGAATGATATAAGCTATTGCTTTACACTTTTCTGCACTAATACTAGTATAACAGGATTAGGTGTCACTATAATGTCTAAACTGAAACAGAAATGGGTACAGAATAATTTCCACAGAAGAGAATGCCAGTAATAGGCCTTTACCACCGCAACAGAAACAGACAGAAGCAGAATGCTGATAATGGGCCTTTACCACCCGAACAGAAACAGACAGAAACAGAATATTAATAATGGCCTTTACCACCCGAACAGAAACAGTCAGATTAATCCCTACGGAAACAGAATGTAGAATTAGGTGTACACTAGTAAATGGGCCTTTACCACCCGAACAGACGGTACCACGCAGAAACAGACAGGTGTTACCACCCAACAGAAACAAACGGTACCAACAGAAACAGACAGAACTAAGTGTAGCCTAAAACCCTACCCCAAGCGATCGGCTCCCTAATACATAAATACCCTGTGCCAGCCCCACCGAAGGGTGTACCATTCCCTAAAGTGGCAACCTTTGAATGACACAGACCTATTTACAAATGTCACGGCGTCTTACATCCTCAGAGGCAGACCTGGATCCATGCACGCACATGATCCGGTTGGAACGCACCATCAACACCCCTCGCCATTATCAAAATGAACCGCTTATAATTAGTTCAGTAAGTGTGCCCGGACCCTACCTACTTTTGGGTCAAAGTTTTGATACCAGAAAGGGTTACTGACTAATATGGGTCCCAAACAACAGATGACACAAGTATTTCCCCTCCTAACCTTGTGTCCCCAGATTAACGGATTTTAGATTAACTTGTTACAAGTTTCAGACATATAGAGTTCAGATTTACTAGTTCACAGATCAGACATTCAAGTTAACAAGTTTTCGGACTAACGGATTAGATGTACTGTTTTACAGACTTACAGATTGTCTAAATTTGTAATTGGGCCTACAGATTCACGAAACGGGTTTGTTAGATTTATCAGTCCAGTTGGTATAACCCTATCCACCCAACACGTTTTAGACATCATATTTATCTCAGATTTTCATTAATGCTCAGACCTCTCACATTAGACTGACAGTTTGCGGCCACTGGTTAGGCCGGTTGGTTCCGGGCAGGTTTCTGCCACAAACTGAGTCTAACCTCGGGTTTTAAGCACGTTATGACTAACTTCTCACATTAGAACCTATTGTTTGTGGCCACTGGAATGTGTCGGGCGGTTCTGGGCAGAATTACGCCGCAAACTCATTCTAACCTCGAGTTAGCCATGTTTTATGTTTAACAAATGTGCTCATTCACAGTTTTTAACAAATTAACTTCTTTACAAGTTACAACAGATTATTCGAGGTTCTATTAACAAATTTTGCTCAATTTTAAATCGAGCCTACAGGATTACATACTTCAAATTTCAGCATTTCAGTTCCAATAGAGTACGCCATTCAACTGATTAAACAGATAACAAATCTTGCAGATTAGGCGACTTAACATATTTAGCAGATGAGGCAAAATTAACATAATTAGCAGATTAGGCAAATCAATCTAATTAGCAGTTTAGGCAATATAACAGAACTAGCATATTAGGCAATATAACAAATCTAGAAGATTAGGCAATATAACAGATCTAGCAGATTAGGCAATATAACAGATCTAGCAGATTAGGCAGTATAACATATCTAGCAGATTAGGCAATATAACGGATCTAGCAGATTAGGCAATATAACAGATTTAATTATTCCTTAAGGTTTCATTGACATATCTTGCCTAATTATAAATTTGGCCTAAGTTTGCATGCCTAAATAATTGTCATGATTCATAATTATGATTATATACCAAATATATCCATGCATGTCATATATTCAAAGATCTCCCACTTAGGTGTTATTCACATTTAACAGTTATCAAATCTTAATATAGATCTTTACACCTAAGTCATATTCTCTTTTTATCCCAAATCATGAATTTCTATATAAACAATATGCCCAAAAATCTAGAACTTTAAATTATAACAGATCTTTAATTCAAAAATATGCGTTATGTCCAATGTCTCAAGTCACATGTTAATATACAATGGTTCCTCTTCTTCCAATTCACAGAATATGCACAGATCTAAATCTAGTTTACAACCTATGTCCTTTTAGTCACATATTAGCCATGTCCAATTATGCCATCATTCATTATTTATCCCAAAGTTTAACGTTCGTGCGTTAATCTCTTATGAGATTTGGCGCAGGCTCGGGGTAGCCTGGCTATAGAACAGAAAGAAGAAAGAGATATAGAATAAAATAGATCAGAACAGAACATACGCAATCTCAAATTCAGATTTACAATCATGTCACAATTATAATTATATCGGAAAATAACTACACTTGCTTGGTTGGATTCTAAAAGAAAAAGGTGTTGTAGCTGTTCTCTTTTAATCCTAATCAGAATTGGAGGAAGAAGAAGCACAAGTCCTAGCTTAGGTTTCAGCAGAGTAGAGACGCCATTGATTTATTTATTTTTAGAGAGGAAGAGAGCAATGGAAGCTAGAGAATTGTATATGAGATTTAGGTTTAGGTTAGGGATGTATATATAGGTGTAGGAAGTTATTTAGGACCATTAGATTAACCCTGAATCATGAGAACCATTCAAATGCAAAATCTGCATTTGAGCGAATCGGCCCACGGGATGACAGCCAAACACCCTGGATTAACCCCTAGTCGACCTAGCGAGGCTCGGGTTGACCTCAAAAATGGGCCGGTTCGGTTATTCCCCCTCCCAATTCGTTGTTTTGAACCTTTTTTGCATGTTTATTTATTTAATTTTTATATATATCTATATATATTTCTCTCATATGCATATAAACTTCAAGGCTTAATAACTTCTTCATAATTAACCATTTTTTTTAATATTCTCAGAAAATACGGGGTGTTACAGGACTGGTATGAGATATCTTAATTAACTAACGGGTTTGACAATCACTAGGACCACGCCGCTATCGCGGAACGGGTTTACTCCATGGGATTATCAGTGCAATAAATAAGGTTTAACGTTAAATAACACAATGCTTTTTAGAAAAATGAAACCATTATAAGGCCCAAGTCCCATCACACAATGCAACACAAACCGGAGGATAGGGTTTTACCTTATAATGGTCAAAAGATGATAAATACGCAAAATACGATATTATTATTAGTGTGTATATGTTTAAAGAAAATATTTCAATTATAATATTAATCCTGGATGGCATAGCTACCATCTACTATGTCGACGTACTAGTTATGCAATCAAAACCGCATAGGATGTATTGGAAATTGGGTTTCCATCATGAGTCAAGGCTAGGGAGGAGCTCCTGACCGATTCGAGACACTCTAGCAATGTCTCAGGATTCGGACGCTGGCGAACCCTTGGATACAGCAGGGCCGATCCACAAATACTTTAGTGGATTAGTTATGCCTGAACACACGTTCCCCGATCCTATTGGACCTACAAATCGGCCAAGGGCGACCGATAAGAATAAACCGAGGCCTCGCAAAAATTCCAACAACCACATAAGCAAATGTCAGCCAGTTTAAGCACTGACACCAATTCTAGCTAGAAAGAAACGTGTGCACTCCCTGCGTTCCCTTCTCCCGTTTTAGACTCAACCGGTGTGTGAGGCTCGCGAAGTCACGATATACACAAAGCTATGCCTAAATAGGCTATGCTTTGATCATCAACCACAAGGCCTGCTTTTCAACAAAGCCATGATCATTTGCATCTTAGCATGTCCCATTGACAATCCATGCCATGAAATTAACAACTATCAATACACAACCTCTAAGGGTGTTGAGCGGAAGAATAAATTCTCTTACCACCAACGGTTGTATATTAAACAGAAATCAGTTTACATGGTACGAAGTTCAACGTCAGAAATGCATCCGTTTACAAGTCCGTTCTGGGTCTGCATGGAACCGGAGACACCTGAGAGGCTCTCGTATATCCGGAAAGTCATCACATACGTCCGGACGACTACCGCCGAAATCCCTTCAGGGTAGCTACTCCTATTGAGGACCTCAGTAGCAATACATCCGTTCGATGTAAAGACCGTCGGTCTTTAACGCCGTCTTCGTCTCTTCATCGACGTGTAATTATTTGAAATGAGTAGAACTCGGCTTTTCAAATAATTATCGAATAATTATTATTTACAACATTTCATAACATTAATTTTTATTTATAACAATTTATCGCTATTTTTATTTATTTAAAAATAGCTCAATAGAATCAAACGACGCTTCGGGTTAAGTGTACCTTTGGCGCTGTTTTTCTCAGCATTTGATTTACACATATCTTGAAATCTAACTGTTGTATTTTGACAAAATTTGTCTTATTGGGAAGATCTTCCCAAAGCGGTCCAAACGGTTCCAGTTTTGGGAAAATCCGACGGTTGGATCTTTTGGTACAATCGTTTAAAGTCACGATTGCCAGAACACAAACTGCCGTGCGCGATTCGTTTAATTTCTATTTATATTTATATATATAATTCCTTCAGCGATTACATTCACGTGAATATCACACCAAATAAAGGTGTGAATTATATACAAATCATATATTCATGTTTATTACGTTAGCTAAGACGTGTTTTTATTTCATACACCAATTTTATAGTATATTGACTATAAATTGTATTGTTCGTTCATTCATGATTTTTAATGTCAATTCATGTTTCAGCTTCCGTACCTATACCAAGTGTAAATTTCTTTTAAAATAAACAAATTGCATATTTTACTCATTTTATTTTAAGGAGTGAAATTGTTGATTTCCATCCAATGAACAAAAATGAATATTTTTGGTCAATCCCTTTTATGAACAAAATGTGAATTCCTTCCTATGCTTCTAACCTTACATTAAAATTGTACTTAATACAAAACATATTTCTAAATGAAATATGATTCTTATTCTCTTCCTTTTTAAAATTATATTAAAAATGCAACCTTTAATTCTTATATTTTTATTTGCATTCGGGACTGCAAATAAAAATGTATCTTATTCTATTCATGATTTATTTGTGTTGATGAACGCAAATAAAAATGTATCTTTAAATTTGTAATTTTATTTACAACAAGGAATGTAAATAAAGTACAACTCTTTATTTCATGTTTATTTACATTAAGGGATGTAAATAAATAAAAGAAAAATGTAATCTTTCTTCTAATATTTTGTTCGCATCTAGATTTCTTCTACTAATTTGTTTGCATCTAAAATTGCAAACAAAAATGTATCTTTTTATTTATAATTTGTTTGCATCTAAAATTGCAAACAAAAAATGTATCTTTTTATTTATAATTTGTTTGCATCTAAAATTGCAAACAAAAAAATGTATCTTTTTATTTATAATTTGTTTGCGTCTAAAATTGCAAAAAAAAATGTATCTTTTTATTTATAATTTTTTTGCATCTAAAATTGCAAACAAAAAATGTATCTTTTTATTTTATAATTTGTTTGTATAGTAGAAGGCAAATAAAAATGTGAATTTTTAATTTACATGCATTGTTTGCATTGTAGAATGCAAATATAACATAAATCTCTTTTCTTTTCTTTTCTTTTTATAGCGTTTGCATTTTAGAATGCAAAAATAGAATGTAATTTTATTTTTCTATCTCATTACATTAAGAAATGCAAAGATGATATTTTATCTTTCCACAGTTTGTTCGCATTAAGGAATGCAACCAAAATGATATTTCATTTTCTACATTTTTTTTAGAGAATGCAACAAAAATGATTATTTATTTTTCTACGTTTTGTTTGCATTAGGGAATGCAACAAAAACGATTATTTATTTTTCTACATTTTATTTGCATTAGAGAGTGCAACAAAAATGATAATTTATTTTACTACATTTTTACATTGAAAAGGGTAAAATAAAAATGTACTACTTTTAAAACATATTTTATTTGCGTTGGAGGACACGAATAATTTTTTTTTATTGTCAATATTTTAATTGTATTTGAGAACACACTAAAAAGTCATTCAATTTTTCTATGAAATATTTGTGTTTATGGACACAAATAAAATGCAATTAAATGTTCTATGTAGCATTTGTGTTTCAAATAAAAATGTAATTCAATGTTCAAGGTAATATTTGTGTTTAAGGACACAAATAAAATATAATTCAATATAAGATGTATATATTTGTGTTGAAACACAAATAAAAAGAATAACTTGTTTTTCTATGTGTATATTTTTTTGTTGAAACACAAATAAAAAGAATAACTCATTTTTCTATGTATATATTTGTGTTGAAACACAAATAAAAAGAATAACTCATTTTTCTATGTTTGGTTCAAAACAAATCAATTCAAATAGGCAATTTTATTTTCTCTATATTGAATTGATAAATTAGATCAATCACTCTACTACACAAATCGTGTTATTTGATACTGAATCGATGATCTAAATCAATTCAATAATATTATTATTATTAATTTTTTTTCCACATGTAGATCTATGATTGTTCAATATATGAATAAATATTGAATTTATTATCTAACTCAATTCAATTAAATAGAATAAGCGATAAAAAATATATATTTGAATAACACATGACAACCAATCATAATAATCCATCATACAACAAACAAACATCATACAACATCTACACAATCAGATCTGAAGATGAATAACTATAAATAAAAAAATTAATTAATTAATTAATTTAAACAAGAGATATCTCACAGTCGTTTGTGATTTTAGCCAAAATTCCAACTGCTCAGAAATTCCCTGCTTCAGTCTAGAATTGTAGTTCAGGATCGTACGAGTCCAACGCTTCAGAAATTGTGTAATTCTGAGTTTATTTGACAAAGTTATGGGTAAAGTACGATTAGGAATTAATTTAATCATTAAATTAAGTCAAAATAATTATGTTAATCCATCTTCCTCCTTACAGTATTCACAGCCGACACCTTTTCCTTTTGTTCAAAACTAGGGTTGCCTTTATCTTCCAATTCAAGCCACCAGTGTTCGATCAGAGGATGCTGCAGCGAAGAGGACGGAGAGGCACACGCGTGGGGCTCTGAAACGACCCAAACTTCCCCGTAAAGGAAAGCCTAGATTGCCTTGAGAACAATACACATCAGGACACAAACTAAAGAGCATTTTATTGCTGATTACAACAATTACATCAGAGTACAAGAATATATAAGAGTATGAATACTTATTACATAAAAGAAATACAATGATATCAGAGATTTAAATTACATTTACAAAGCAGCGGAAAAATAATACAAATATACAACTGAAAGGAATACACGGATACAGAGCTTTCCGAATACCGCTTCAGCTGTATACCAGGATCCTGTAAATATATCTGCAAAAAGCTACTCGACTGCCCATGTGGAAAATATGGGCACCCGAGTTTGCCAGTGAAACAAACTACAGGTCAGTCATGGGACTGGTATGAGAAATCTTAACTAGACTTATCTAATAATAAGGCGAATCACAGGACCACGCCGCTAACGCGGAACGGGTTTACTCCATTGGATTGCCAGTGCATAAAATAAAGTAAATCGTTAAACAACGCAATGCCTTTTTAGAAAAATGAAACCATTATAAGACCCAAGTCCCATCACACAATGCAACGCAAACCGGAGGATAGGGTTTTACCTTATAATGGTCAAAAGATGCTTGATACGATAAAACGAATTTAATATTAGTGTGTATATCTATGGGTATATATATTTCAAAAAAAAATTCAATCGTAATGTATTAATCATAGACGGTATAGTACCCCATCCTACTATGTCGCCATACTAGTTCTACAATCAAAATCGCAAGGTCGTATTGGGAATTGGATTTCCATCATGAGTCGAGGCTAGGGGCAAGCTCCTCTCCGATTCGAGACACTCTAGCAAATGCCTCAGGATCCCCCGCAGTGAACCCTTGGAGCGGTAGGGCCGGTCCCCGCCTATCGGCAGTGGATTGGTTATGCCTGAACACACGTTTCCCGGTCCCTTTGGACCTATAGTATGACCACTAACGGCCTATAAAAATCCGAGGCGCCTCAAAATCCATCATCCACATAAGTAAAATGTCAGCGCTGGTATGTCCCTGACATCACTCTAGCTAGAAAGAAACGTGTGCACTCCCTACGGTCCGTATCCCGTTTTTGACTCATACCGGTGTGTGAGGCTCGCGAAGTCACGCTGTACACAAAGCTATGCCATAATAGGCTATACTTTGATCATCCCACAAGGCCCTGCTTTTCAACAAAAGCCTTGATCAACTGCATCTTGGCGTGCCACATTGACAATTCACGCCATGCGATCAATCACTATTAATATATACCAGGGTGTTTAGTAGAGAATAAATACTATACCACCAAACAGATATACATTGATAACAATCAATTTAATTCGCCTGGAACAAAATCCAATGTCAGACATGCATCCATTTATAAACTTATGCTCTGGGTCTGAGCGAAAGCCAAATCCGAACAATCAACAATAGTCCGGACGGTAACCACTGTAGCCCCTTCAAGGTAGCTACTCCAATCATGGGCATCAGTAGCAACACATCCATTCGATGTGAAGATCGTCGGTCTTCAATCACCATCTTCATCTTCGGCTCTTCATCGCCGTAGTTATTATTCGGAATGGGTTGAGCCCGGTCTTTCCGAATAACTCGCGTATTTTTATAATAAAAATCAAGTACTATAAAAGCACATCCAACGCCACATTCCAATTCAGAATATTCTTATAAATAAAATATTCAAATTATTCTATTAAAGATAAATCCTTTATCTTTATTCTTAAATCTTTCTGTTAAAGATTTATTAAAACTCCAATTGGTTTTAAATGTCAAAATCATTATTCAATGATTATTTAGATTTAAGAAATAAATCTTATTCTTTACTGGACTAAAGAACTAATGTCATTTAAAACATAGTTCACGGTAAGCCCAAAATCATCTTCCATAAAAATATGGAATCTTCACAGAAATCAAATCAAAATATAATCGTTATAAATTTCTGTATCCGACCAATAATAAAAATGGAATAACGGCAAAGCCTCTTAAATTCCATTTGTAGTATCGGTCTTCTTCTACAGAAACTTATCTCGGTTATTATTAATTCGAGTTCCATTCAACTCCAATTTAATATATATTAAATTGGAAATCTTTACTGTTGGAAAATTCTCATTTAAATCTTAATAAAAGATTTATAAATTCCAAATCATATATCTTCACTGTCAGTTGAGTTAAAGAACATATGTCGCTTAAAAACACAGTTCACAATAAACCCAACTTACATTTCGTCTTATTTCAATTACCAAATATAATTGAAAGCTTTAAAAATCTTAATTAAAAGATTTTTCTTTTCATATGGGTTTTAAGAACAGTGTTATTTAAAACACTATTCACGACAAACCCAAATCCCAATTTATTTAATTTAACTTGAATTACATATCAAATAATTGGAAACTTCATTAAATCTTATTTTAATGATTTGTTCTAGTTAATAACTAGTTTATATCAAATAAATATATATTTTTCTAAAATGCATTCTTTTTCTAAAATATTGTTTCTAGAATATTCTTTATTGGAATGTGACTCAGTCAACAACCATAACTTGCATATAATCATCAATCATGGTAAATAACTATCACACAACCAAATAATCAACCAGAGTGGATTCTACACTAAATATTGGGACTAGTGTAGGATCATCCCAACACCCGTGTGGGGTTTCATCCAACAATCAAATAATAAGTTATTTGTGCACTTGGGCGATGTGTGAAAATTATCGACCCAATCACATAAACAAGTCGGATGACTTGTAAATGGAAGTGTAGTATTCAGTTTTAAATATACTTAACATTATAATTAACACTTCAAATATCTCAACATCACATACAACATATAAACAAGTTCATTTTCCTTTAATCTTTTCTAATGGAACAAAATGAGTATTTTGTTTAATCTTTTCTAATGGAACAAAATGAGAATTTTGTTTTAATACTTTAAATGCAAACAAAATGTGGATTTTTGTTTATAACTTCAAATGCGAACAAAAATGTGGATTTTTGTTTATAACTTCAAATGCGAACAAAAATGTGGATTTTTGTTTTTTTCTAATATTTTCTAATGCAAAAAGGTATGATAATTTTATTCCATTAATCAAGTTCTCACAAGAATGTTGATTCTATTTCCTTAATCAAGTATTCACAAAAATGTGACATTATACTTCACTAGCAAGTTCTGACAAAAATGTTGTTCTATTCTATTTCACAAAATGAGTATCATTTGTGTGTCAACTTTCTATTTTACAAAATGGTAAATTCTTGTGAGTCATTTTCTTTCAACAAAATGAAGATATATTTTGTTGTCAATTTCTATTCTTACAAAAGAGTAAACTTTGCTTATCCTTTTCTTCTAACAAAATATGAAGGTTTTGTTAATCCTTTTCTTTTAACAAAATATGAAAGTTTTGTTAATTCTTTTCTTTTCTTTTAACAAAATATAAATGAAATCATTCTTTTTCTTTTAACAAAATGGTAGTTTTGAATCCAATTAACAAAAGTGTTCATTTTGTCTCTAATTAACAAAAGTTTTCATTTTGTATCTCATTAACAAAAGTATTCAATTTGTATCTAATTAACAAAAGTAGTAATCTTGTCCTTTTTAATCTTAATTAACAAAAGTGATGATTTTGTCCTTTTTAATCTTAATTAACAAAAGTGATGAACTTGTCCTTTTTAATCTTAATTAACAAAAGTGATGAATTTGTCCTTTTTAATCTTAATTAACAAAAGTGTTCATTATGTATCCAATTAACGAAAGTAT
Source organism: Allium sativum (assembly GCA_030737875.1). Classification (NCBI taxonomy): domain Eukaryota; kingdom Viridiplantae; phylum Streptophyta; class Magnoliopsida; order Asparagales; family Amaryllidaceae; genus Allium; species Allium sativum. The sequence continues at coordinate 258,815,121 of CM060909.1, read as the reverse complement.
TCATTTTGTATCCAATTAACAAAAGTATTCATTTAATCTTTCAAATGTAACAAATATGATGATTTCATTTATCATTCTGATGTAACAAAACATGTTGATTTTATAAATCATTCTTATGTAACAAAACATGTTGATCTTTTTATTTTTAATCATACTTGACAAAATGTTGTTCTTCTTATTTTTAACACAGCCAATGAATGTTTCTTTTATAATAACAACAAAAATGATAATCTTCTTCTTTATCATATAATTAACAAAAGATGTTATCTATTTCACTAATCCTGTTTTGACCAAAACGCTATTTTAGTTTTCTCTCTTTTAATGTAAACAAAATGCTATCTTCGTTTTAATCCCTTTTGATGTAAACAAAATGTTAATTTGTTTTAATATCTTTTAATGTAAACAAAATGCTAATTTGTTAAATCTTTTCAAAGTAAACAAATATGATAATTTGTTAAATCTTTTCAATGTAAACAAAAATGATTTTGTTTTAAATCCTTTTTATTTCATTCTTTTTGATGAATAAAAATATACATTTTTATTCATTTCTTTTTAATGTATAAAAAAGTATACATTTTATATTCTTAAAATGATGTATATGTTTTCAATCGTTAAATGAAAACATAACTACATAAAAATGTAGTCTTTTAAATGAAAACAGATGACAATGACAAATGAAAACAAATGTCATTAAAAAGAAAACAGATGACATTAAAAATATCATCTTTTAAATGAAACAAAATTTCAGTAAAGGTGTAATCTTTTTAATGAAAGCAAATTACAATTAAAAATGTAATCTTTTATCTAAGAACAAGTTTACATAAACAATGCCACTTTGTAATCAGTTCTTTTTATGCAGACAATACTGTATAAAAATGTGTATTCTAAATTTTGTTGAAATTCTAATTCAACAAAATAATATAAAATTATATATTCATGTTATATTCCATGTTAAGATTGACCAATAAAAATCAATGTTTTTATTTGTAAACAATTCAGTGTTAAGATTAATAAAAACCAATGTTTTTATTTGTATTAAACATCCTATCACAAATTGACAAATTTAGATGTCAATGCTCATTTCAACAAAAATGTTAAATTTAGATATCAACAAAGAATGACAATTTATATTTGCTGATTCTAATTCCACAAAATGACCATTTACATTTTAATTCAATAGAGTGATAATCTTACAATTTCCATCCTGATACAACCAAAGATCATAGCATCATAACAGCATCAAACCATTCGAATCAAATCACGAACATTCAGCAAATAATTACAACGCAGGTGTAACATTTGATTTATAATTAGCAAATTTTAATTATAAATAAAAGGATAAAATTTCTCACTTTGATTTGTTTTCAGACATCGTTCGTGTTCAGATTTGGCTGAATTTCCAAAGTGGTCCATTTTAGTTCTAGTCAGTTCCATAATGTAATATCTTTCACCACGATCTCCATGCTTCTGAAGTCGTTTGGTTCGGATCTCGTACAAAAGAAGATACGATACATTACACATTTGATAATTAAATAAATAATTGAATTAAATAATTAACTAAATTTTCCTTTAACCTTAATTACATCTTATCGTCGGCCCTTCCTTCTTCGTGGAAATCCCATAACCAGCGAATCCAATACATGCCCAAGAAAACCACCGTCGCACCCACCAGACCTCGCCGTACTTCGATCCACCGTCCACTAGTTAGTCCTCACGTTGATCTTCAGTTTTCATTTAATATTCATGAACTAATTCGCATTAAGATGAGAGCATTTGGAGATTGAATAAGGGACGGTTTCAGCCATTGAATAAGGAGTATAGCGGTTGTACGTTTAGAAAGGGATTAAGGTTTTTATTTTAGGATATTTATAAATTTACTTAATTGTAAATTTATTTAGAAATGAAACTTCCCATTTCCTTTCGTTTAATGTAATCAATTAATGAGGGGGAGAGAAAAACGTTTCATTTCCTTCTTTTAAATTATTACATTAACAGGGAGAATATTATTTACATAGAGAGAGAAACCTTTTATTTTGCATTGATTGATTCATAAATTCTATTAATCAAAATTATTTATGGCATAAATTGATACTATATTAGCATAATATCTAATTGACAATTCAAGCCACTTTTGAATGTAATTAATGGACTATTTACTTTTAGAGGTTTTATTTAGACTTAATTATAGCATAGCAAGAGAATAAACAATAAAAAGTAAAAATAGAATGAAATTATCAATTGATGCTAATTATAGCCATTTATAATAAAAATAAATAGTGAGGGTTATTGTATTCTGATGACTAACAAAACCATTAATATAGTCGTGTTTAAATCTTGATAATTATCCTAGTTTTGTATACATCTATTATAACATAGCTATTTTGAATCAATTTAACACAGCAATTGGAATTTACCATAATTCTTATTATATTGAATTAACTACTAATAATAATGAAGGGTAGCATTATTCAACACAAAGGAATTTTCCATTTTCAAAATTTGAGGAAGTTTTATTTAAGTTATATACAATTAATGCGCTCTAATCTTTCCATGTTTCGATTTTTGAATTGAGAAAAAAATATACCATTTATAAATATTACAGCATATTGATAATAATTAAGAAGTTAGCTTTAACTTAAACAATTAAAATATTTGCAATAATACAAGACGTGCATAATAATACTACAGACGCTATTATAATTCAAATATTTATAACGCGAAAATTTTTATAGAAATATTGGATAAAAATTTGTTTGCAACATCAAGTTGTTCATTTTACTATTTTTCTAGTGATATACATTATATATATATATATATATATATATGCCATTTGTATAATGCATTTACACTTCACATAATTGAAGGTATTTACATCTAATGCACAAAACATAACCATGAATATAAGAGTAACGTCTAAAAATATAAATATTATGCACATTAAATTTTGAAAATTAATGCACAATTGATTGTCAATCTATGCAAATGAATTCTTATTAGCAAAAGCATTAAATACAACATTAAATAAATTCCTAGATGTTACATTCAAAGTAGAATTTTCTAACAAAATTTCATGAAATAAAATTTTAAATTTATCCTCAATTTCCGGGTTGTTACAGGCTCGGAGTGGTTGAACTCGGCTGGGTCTAGGGGGGTGCGACGTGGGTGGTAGGCGGTGGCTTTGGGTGCATGGTTCGAGGAGATGGTGGCACCAGAGAAGATCTAACCATATGAGATTGTAGAGGAGGAGAATATCTTCAGTATGGGATAGAGTTTGGGTTTTAATTCGTTGTGGATTAGAAGAAATTGGATGGGGAAGTTTCGGCCATTGAAAGGGGGGGGGGGGGCGGCGGCTATAGAGGATGATGAGTAGTGGATTGTATTTTAGGGTTTTACAATCTCTTTTAAAATATTATAATGTTAATTTCACAAAAAAAACCAAATATCTTAAGGTGTTCAGAATTCAGTTCAACAAGAAGCTACCCTACCCAATAACCCCTATTCCGGATCCATCTAATCATGTCTCGTAGGCCCAAGAGGTCAACTCAGACCCATTTTTCAAATTTAAAATTGATTCTATTTATTATTAATCTTTGACATATTCAAAAATCCACCGGAGCCACATACGAACCCCGAAAAATCCCAAAAAAATATTTTTGGCTATGTCTTGATGATACGAATCCAACAAAATTAATTTCGCCGAATTCTGAGACTGTTCGAAAAATGGCTATTTTCCAGTCGTTCAATTTTACTGTATTTGACCAAACACAATTTCTTTTGCCACGCTCACATACTAAATCGGAAAATTCTAAAAATTGAAACCTAGCAATAATTTGACATTCCGGTTCCAACAAAAGTGGTTTCGTCGAAAAAAGAGGTCGTCTGAAATTCACTGGATTTAATATTATTTAAAAATATTTTTTTTAAAATTTGGGCACATTTTCTATCCAATTTATTAAAAATAAAAAATTTAAATTGGTTCGGATTTTCTGGGTTGTTACACTATATAACTAATAAATATATAGAATAGCCATAAAAATATTTAAACGCATCCAATCAACAACCAAACAGCTATTTTTTAATGAATAAAATAATTCTAAATAAAAAATCTCAGTGAGATTTACCCACCTTGATTTTTATTTTCCCGATCTAATCTGATTCCCATTTTAATCCATTGAGAAGTATTTGATGATGCAAAGCCAATGCATCTCGTTTCACCGAGATTTATTATCATGTAAATAAATTATACTCATTTACAAGATTCATATCAATAATAATTTATTTATATTTAATTTAATTTAGTCACCATTAATCACTTTAAATTAAATGAACTATTTTTCTTCTTCTTATTTTTTATAAATTGGTCTAGGCAAGTTTAAATTAAATAAATTAACTAGATTTATATATTAATGAATTTAAACCCAAAATGGTTTAAATAAATTACCTAACTACTTAATTTATAAATCAGTTTACTATTGTAAATTTTTAAATTGTCAGAACTTTGATTTTTACCTTACAACCTTTTCTAAATTGCGACCTCATTTTCCTGCTACCGTTTTGCTTCCTTGAATGCACAAATTTCTCTCTGTCCATTCTAGTTTTTAATCACACAGCTCATGTTGATATTCCTACATCTACTCGTGCCCTTTAGTTCACTAAACAATACGCTGCTCCTATCTCTACCATTTGCTTTGTCTTTGCACCCCCCTTTTCTCTTAAGCTTCTTCCTCTTCTGAATCAACGAACTTCACTAATTTTTTTACTCACCAACTCTTTACTGAAACTCGTGATTCCCCTTTTTGTTAAATCCCAGGCTGCGGTGATCGAAGTCCAACCGCAAACCACCCTTCATTTGAAACCTGTACCAACCCCATACCTCGCAATCTCAGCCTGACATCCACCTACTAATATCATAGATTTCGCTTCCTCCATAAACCATGAACTCTAATTGAACGCCTACCATCACAGATCCATGTTAGAACCACTTCGTATCCTACTCCGAACTCAGATCTCGACTTTGCAAATCACGAACCGCGATAAAACCAAAAAACACTGGTTCGAATTCAAATTGAAGAAAATGTATCGCACCACCCATTGAGGATACAAAAGTGAAGCGTCGGTCCTTACAAGCTTACAGCAACAATTTTTATGATTTTCGAATGAATTGAAATGCGAATGGCTTAGGATTTCTATCGTTGGGTAACAAATGTTTTGCTGAGGAGTTTAATTTGATTCATATGAAGGGAGCAGATTTTCTTCACTTAGCTGAGAGGAAGCCAAATGAAAAGAGTGAGGTGAGGGTCGCATATTTATAAGCGAGAATGGGTAAGTACAAGTACATAAAACCATTAATTCTTTGATTACTTTAGGTGGAAGGAAGTGAACCATCGTACACGATTAAGAAGGAGAGGATGGCATAGCTAGGGTAGGTTGTGTACGGTACTATTTAACTTAAATTATTGCATGTTTCCGAACTCCTATCTGAATGCAACAACCGACATTCCTAGGGGTATACCACTATTCCGAACACACTAGTACAAGTTCCAAAGTCTAATTTTATCGTATGGAGAAGTTATGAATTTAAATTGATATAATATACATTAAACTCAAAACAAATAAATTCCTCGATAATAAATTATTACCATTATCGTTTAATTCAAATAAAATTCATATTAATCATTTGAATCATTTGGAATCCATTTTAAATTCGAATTGAATTATTTTATATTCTCGTATTTTAATAATTATAAATATTCGAAATAAAGCGTATTTCGATTATTAATTCGATAATTTAATATAAAAATCGATTTATATTATCAACTCAATATTTAAAACCATATTAAATATTTAAAGTAACTCGACTAAAAATCCGGGTCATTACATTCTTTCCCCCTTAAAAGAATTTCGTCCCCGAAATTACTAAGATAGGAAAAATGATACAAACCCATTAACTTTTCAAAACTCATTTATGTTGCAAAACAAGTCTTCATATTTCAACAAATTTCAATAACCACAAACTTATGGTTTTTATTCATACTGCACACCTCCTATGCTTACATTCATTTAAATTGATTCTAAATCAATTTATCCACTTTGATTCATTTAACTTTTTTAAAGTTAAATTTTAAATTCCCGGGGTTTTGATTTCAAATCCTCTTTGAAATAATATGTAAATATATACATATATTTATTTTCATCTCAAATTCTAACATTTGAATTTTCAAACCACTTATTTTCTTTCAAACCAGTTTCCATTAAAAACTTTTCTAAGGTAGCAATTAATCACTTAGAAACTCGGAAATGAACACCGAGGATGCTGCAGTCATCATTAGAATTATTTTCCAGCGACTGGAGTGAGTTTAGTGCTTTGTCATTTTCAAAATCCATTCAAAACAATTTTTATTCTGAAATCCTCCCAAATCAAAGCTATATTATTTTATTATATTTCAGAAAATATTTTCCAATTTCCCAAGATTTAATTTATAATTCTGGTTTGAATCAACTTTAATTCATCTCATTTGTATAATTCATTCATATACAAATTTTATTTGGTTATACACAACCATTCCAATTTTATAATCTCATTTGATTATAATATTAACATCCAACACATCCATATATTATAATAATTTCAGAAAATTATTCTTTCTATATCAAAATAGGATTTTAGGGAAAATCATTTCATTTACCCACTTAAAACCATATTATGTCGTATCTTCTGTTCAAGTGTTTAGAAATCCCTATCGACTTTGTGGTGTCCCACGATTCGATCAGAATTCATAAACCACTCAACAGACTAGCCAACATAATATAAAACAGTTTTTATATCACTTAACAAATACGTGTTCTCGTATACATACACTCAACTCATTCTAGGGTACTAATGACCCTATCTCTAATGAGTAAAATCGCACAAAAGCCTAGGTGTTCGCTCAACCTAAGCTCTGATACTAATTGTAAAGGCTCACAAATCCGTACTATTTGAGTTGACTAAATACACCATACATCCAACCCAAATTGCACATAAATACGAATCATTATGAAATAAAGAAGAAAAAGATAGAAAAAGAATAGAAACAACAACTCAGAATTTCAAAATCACAGTGGGATAAAATATAATATATAAATAATCACTTTGAAATACAATTGTATTTAAACTTGCATATATCACCAGAGTATATCACAAATACAACACAGCGGAATAAACTCAAAATATCTAACATTGAAGACTCCTGCTCAAAGCTCCTTTAAATGAATCTTTAAAATCCTTAACTACTTGACTGCCCGTATAAATTTAGGCACCCAAGAGATTAGGGAAAACATTGAAAAATAAACTCTGGTCAGCCATGTGACTGGTATGAGTAAACAATTTAAAACAGTTTGAGAAAATAAACGATATCTCATAAGACCATGCCTTATAACACGGAATGGGTTTTTCCCTTATGAGAATCCAAAACATTTGATTTAACTTTCAAAAAACCTTTTTGAAAGAAACAATAATCTTTATTTCCAAACTCTTTAGATATTATAATAGTGTTTATCAAATAAATAATAATCTAGTGGAACGTTTGCATCTCACGCTCCACATATATAATATATGATCAAAGCCACGAGTACTTATTGGTTAATGAATTTCCAACTATGTCAAGGTATGGTACCACCTTCCAATAATGTATCTCTAGGGAGGAATACACTGGGTTTAACAAGAACATCTTGTAACCCAACCATACATGACCGACTACTCATTTCGCTTGAGTATATCGAATGTACATCACCAACGATTGCGATCAGCAACCGTTTTCCCGAATTGGACAACATCGATAGATTTAAGAAGGAAATAAAGTTTTCTTTAGATAGGTGATAATACACCCTAATTGGAAGCTACCACATAGCCATGCTTCCTGCCCGATTTTTGCCATTTCTCGGTTGTTGAGGACTAAGGCTTTGATTACTTACCTTCCTTTGATAGCACAATCACTTCAAATGCCATATTGTCAATTCCATTAATCATTAATTGATTTGCACAAATATATTCTGGATATTATGCTAAGAGAATAAATGCTCTGCCACCATATATCTATGCAGACCAACATATGCAATTATTGGAAATACTCTGTCAGACACTCGTCCATACACGTTCGTTCTGGGATCGAACGAAACTGAAGGCATAATTTCCATTAATCCATCTTAGGCAATTTCTACTTAGGATTAATAGAAAAAACCCTTGCACTTTACTCCATCTTCAATTGTATTCATATAATCTAATTCGCAACGCTACTGCCAATATAGAGTGGTTCTTGGATAATAATCCAACCGGTCTCTCCATATTGACAACGATATTGGCTAATACTTCGATACTCGGTTATTTAACTATAGAAGAGAAACAAACATTAATCAAAAGCATCAAACAATCACTGGGCCCCTTAATTAATATTTCATTAGTTAATCACTTCTCTATTTCCTTATCAATATCGTTAACCCAATATTTTCAATAATCATCTTGGCCACTTAGGCCATTTGGAGAACGTTTTCATATATCACCTCTTTTGTTTTCTATACTTGGAAAATATTTTCTGTTTATAATTGGGAAACATTCCAATTACTTATCTCTTTCACGACCATTCATTTCTATACTTAGGAAATATTTATTTTTATATTTCCAAAATTCTACTTACTTGGGTTAAAACAAATGCTGTGTAAAACATCGTTACAAGAACCCAAAATACTACATTCAACTAAATCTCTTCAAACATTGATCTTCGAGACGGAATCTTCCTATTTATCGATTAATAATGAAATCAATCAAGTTGGGGTATAATTACCTCTCAGACCTTGACTGAAAACACCCTTAACTGTAAAACAAACAAGACCACTTATCTCGAATAATCAACACCATAAAAACCAATTATTCATTTTAAAAACGTGTATACATTTCTCTTTCTATTTTTGCCAGATTTAATTGTAGATTTCCTTTTTGTTTATATTATTCTATTTTAAGTTCGTTTCCTTAACAAATTATACATATATATATCGATATATTGATTCCTAATATCAAATTTTTCTCAAAAATATTTTAACTCCTTAAATTTTTGGAAAATTTCACCAGTACCTCCTTTGTACCAGTCAATAGTTCAAACCTCAACTCGCCTCTCTAGGCCCTTTCCATTCAAAAAGAAAATAAAAAAGCCAAGCCGCTTGCTAATTCAGCGCATAAAAACTCATATGGAATTTAAACATGTACCTTTTTTTTGGCCACTTAAATTATAAACTTCATTCTCTTCATTCCATACCTGTTTAACACATATACGTCCATTCCCAATTTACTTCAACTTGATACAATCATTTTTAACTCACTATGCTAATTTATCCTTTAATTAGCTCTTTAGCCTATTTCACTTTTATTTGAACATATCACGTTAGTATGTATTTTTTATTTACTTAAAACCCAATCTAATTCCATTTTCAACTCGAGTTTCATATTCGATTTTGAATATAAATTCACAAATCCAATTCACTTATAAAACGCTCAATTTCGATTCAAAACTTGATTAACTAGTTATTCTTCAAATTAGATTCAGTTCAATAATTAAAAAATATGGATTTTGTTTCAAAAATCAATCCATTTACTCCACTTGAGTTCATATTTATTTTACAACTCAAGTTCGTGTTTCTCTAATGGAAATCTCAGTTTTTATTTGCTTAAAATCCTTTCATTAATTTAAATAAACCGTTGTGGTTTTATAATGGTTATGGCGATGTTTTTCTGGAAATTTGATTTTGACATACTCAAAATGTACAAGTCGAAATCCAGTTTTTTCTCTACCATCAGAAAACTATTATCAAATTGATCCTGTAATGTCCTGTAACAACCCGGAAATTCTGGGCCAGTTTAAAATTTTTATTTTGGCAATTATAGCGAGTTTTGATAATTTAAAATGAATTATTTTAAATAATATCGATGAGAAATTTATTTTGAATAGAATTCGAACGTATATATTATATACGTCGTCGTTAGAATATAAATAATTTTATATAATTATAAATAGAATTGAAAATGGCGTGGTAGTTCAATAATTCGATTTCAAACTTCAATTGAATGTACCGGGTGCAAAACAATCCGGATTTTAGTGAAACCAAAAATAATGGAATCTAATATTGATGATATCTTTCCAGCGAATCCGAAAGATCGAGATTTCATAGCGGGAATCAAAAGATATGTCCAGTTGAAAATTCTGAATAGTCGCTATGGAATTCAGGCCCTTAAAAATGGACATTTTGCAAATGACCTCGGATTTCGACGAAACCACTTTTGTTGGATCCGCAGTGTCAAATTATTGCTAGGTTTCAAATTTCATAATTTTTCGAATCAATATGTGAGCGTGGTAAAGGAAAACGCGTTTGACCAGTTTCAGTTGATTTTAATCGACTGGAAAATAGCCATTTTTCTAACAGTCTCAGAATTCGACGAAATTAGTTTTGTTAGGACCGTATCGTTAATACGAAGCTAGAAAATATTTTTATTGAATTTTTAGAGTTAGTATGTGACCCCGGTAATTTGAAATGCATGTTTAAAATTCAATATAGCGATTTAAACGTAAATTCAACAGGAACTGATTCAAACGATCAAATCAGCTTACGATACATATCCCATTGTGTTCGGAATGGGGGTAAAACGCTATGGACGACAGTCGTTGGGCCTCGTTTGGAGGTCGAAATTTAAAGTTACTTTATGAAGAAATTAATTATTTAAATAATTAAAATATTATATAACCCCCTTGAGCTCTCTCTTCCCTCACAAGTCAAACCACGGTCAAAAAAAAAAAAAAAAAACGCCCCCTTCCAGTTTCAGATCGCGACGCCTCTTCCTCCCCCTTTGCTGACGCCGACGATGGACCGTCGCTCCCCCTAAAGTCGCGCCTCTTACCCCATCGACCATCCCCCGCTTGCTCCATAGCCCCCTCTCCTTCTCACGACCGTGCCCCGTTTCACCCTAACCACGCCCTGCTCCGACGCGAGACCCCGACGCAGCCCCCACCAAATCGAGCAGCCCTAGCCGCTGGAGATCATCTGCGCCTCCCCCAACCTCCCCTAAGACCGACGACGGCTGAAGAACCCCCCCCCTCCGCCTCGTTGAAGCCCCCTCAGACGCCGACGAGCATGACCAGTAGCCCCCCCAGTAAGTTTTTTTTTGATTTATTTATTTATTCTTATTTTATATAAACAGATTTAAAAACTGAATTTTTCAAGATATAAAAGCTGTTTTTTTTTTAAAAAAAAGGATGCGAAAACTGATTTTTTTTAAGAATTTTAAAAACTGATTTTTAGTAGATTTAAAAACTTGTTTTTGATTTTTTTTATTATATATGGAACAAAGTTTTGATTTTTAACATGAAGAGTTAGGATATTATTTTTATAACATTGGCATGTAAGGAAGAAAATATTTAATTTTTATAAAGGAAAGATCAAATTTTTAAATTGCAAAAAGATGATTTTTATTCATTCGAATAATATAGAAAGATCATATTTTGTTCGTATAGAAAGATCATATTTTGTTCGTATAGAAAGATTATATTTTTATAAGTGAAAAGTTAGAATTTTCATAATAGAAAGACTTGATTTTTAATATAAGAAAGAATTGATTTTGTTGATATGAAAAGGTTATATTTTTATACATGGAAAGACGAGATTTTTAATTTATAAAAGTTAGGATTTTTAATTTATAAAAGTTTAGATTTTTAATTTATAAAAGTTTAGATTTTTGTATTAGGAAAATATGATCTTTATATTTGTAGAAAAATAAAAATGAGATTTTTATAAAGATGAAATCTTTATTTTTATAAAGGCGAAAATTTTATTTTTATAAAGGCGAAAATTTTATTTGGAAAATAGCGTGATAAAAATATAATTTTTATCTATATAACATAGTGATAAAAAGTAGATTTTTATATATTGAATAATTGAATAAAAATTCGATTTTTATATATATGAAGTGATAATAAAAATGTTTTTTAAATTGAAAGTGAATAAATAAAAATGTGATTTTTATTTTAAAGACATCGAAATATAAAAATGTGTGATTTTTATATATGTAGTGACTACGGGCGACGAAGATGACGAAGATGCGATAGCGATGAAGATTTCTATCAATGAAGTGCCGTGGAGTTAGGATAGCTATCTGTGAGAATTTCTCACCTTTCAATTTAATTTTTCTAGTTATATATATATACTAGGATGCAGACGGTGCTTAGTAGCACCCGACACAATCGTCCACAGACCATGGACTTGTTTGTTTGGTTGCATAGATTAGTTGAATTATTTTTTTGAATTGAATTGTTTGGTGAGATGAAATTGATTTGATTGATGTGTGAATGGCGTGGGCCTTCACTAGACCGGGGATAAGGCTAGGCCTCGTCCCGTTTCTAGTATCGTGCCGTTATGCCGCCGAAATTTTCTAAAATATGTTAGAAAAATAAAAATATCATTTTATTTAAAGAATGAACTGAATAGAAATTCATAGGTGGAATAAAATGTTTTATCGTTAAAAATATAATTTTTAACGTGAATGTGAATAAAATAAATATTCATTTACAAACCCGACGGTTTGTTTATGTACACCTATTTGAAGGACATTGATAGGGACGATAAATTTTACACATCGCCCAACTGCATGAATAAAATATTTGTTTGATTGTTTGAAACCCCACACGGGTGTTGGGATGAAATTTGAAGTTCACTCATCCTGATTGATTAAATATGTCGATCGATTGATTGACAGGCTGTTATAAGCGTTAGATATCTATATTTGATGCTTATACAGTGTAGTGCACTTTGGTTGATGGTTGATTATTTTTCAATGCTATTATACATGTGCTGTATGAAAATCCATATAATTAACTTTATATGGTAATTGATTGGGCCTCATTCCAGTTTTAAAATAGAAATATTTGAAATAGAAATATTCGAAATGGAATATTTGAAAATATCAATATATGAAGCCGTGTTGATTAGATTGACGCCATTTTGACGTGAACGATATTTATATCGATTTTATTCATTTTAAAATGAATATTAAAAAGTAATTTTGAAATCGAATATTTCGAAATGAATTGAATTGAAAACGATTTCGAAATAAATGGAATTGAAAACGATTTCGAAATAAATGGAATTGAAAACGATTTCGAAATGAATTGAATTGAAAACGATTTCGAAATGAATTGAATTGAAAACGATTTCGAAATGAATTGAATTGAAAACGATTTCGAAATAAATGGAATTGAAAACGATTTCGAAATAAATGGAATTGAAAACGATTTCGAAATGAATGGAATTGAAAACGATTTCGAAATGAATGGAATTGAAAACGATTTCGAAATGAATTGAATTGAAAACGATTTCGAAATGAATGGAATTGAAAACGATTTCGAAATGAATTGAATTGAAAACGATTTCGAAATGAATTGAATTGAAAACGAATTCGAATTGAATTGAAAGTGAATTGAAATGAATTCAAATTGAATTGAAATTTGAATTGAATAGAAATGAATTTTAAAACGAATTTATAAAGAAGAATTCAATTTTGATTTGAATTGAAAAGGAAGTTGAAATTGCTTTTGAAACGAAATTAAAACTATTCATATAATTCGTTTTAAATAGAAATCGACGAAATATATATTATATATATTATATATATATAATATAATGGCCTGAATAGAACGCGCCGCGCCGCGGCAGTTCGCGAATTTCGACCATTTATTTCAAACGGACATTACGGGAGATCCGACCGTCGGATTCTCCTAAAACCGGAACCGTTGGGTTCGTATCGAAAAGAGCTTTCTAGCGAATGTTAGAAATTTGAAATCTAACGGTTGGATTTGGAATTATGTCGAAATCAAATTTGAAAAAGGTCGTTGTAAGTGCAGTTCGATGGCCATTGATGGAAATCGACTGTACGGGCCTTGATAAAATTATTAAAAATAGTAATAATTTGTGTAAAATCATAAGAAATGATTGGTGAAGATTTGGGATGAAAAACTTCATGTTTGAAAAGATAAAAATAGATTTTTATCGAAATAAGCTAGTTTTGAACTAGAATGATAATTCTATTTATTTTTAAGTAAATAAATTGAATTTGAAAAGGGTTTTAAAAATAACCAAATTTTCCAATGATTGCATTGGAGTGGATTTGAATCGAAATTGTCTTCGGAATATTTCGATGTTGGAATTCGTGATTATACAGATGTTGTTATGGAAATTTGAAAGATATATATTTATATCGTTATTTCCAATACGACATTTGTTAGTCGTAGAATTCGATATTGAATATAAGCCGATATATTTTCTATTCAGAGCCTTGTATTGAATATCGAATGTGATTTGGGTTTGTCGTGAATGGTGTCTTCATTAACACTGTTCTTGAGCCCAGTTGAGAAAAGATTAAATCTTTTTATTTAGATTTAATGAAGTGTACCAATTAAACGATATTTAATTGGAATTGAATTGGTATTGATTTTTGGGTTTATCATGAACAGTGTTTTAAATAACACTTGTTCTTTAACCCGATAATTAATGGAATGTGATTTTGGGTTTATCGTGAACCGTGTTTTAAATGACACTGATTCTTTAACCCAGTTAAAGATTAAAACTAAGTGGAGTTTTAATGAATCTTTAAATAGATTGAAAAGATCGAGAATGGAGTATCACCAGTTTTACTCCAAGCGATAGTTAAATCTTTAATTAGATTTGAACGTGAAATGGTAATTGAATTACCGATAACACTGTGGTGTTAGATATGAAGTACTACCAGTTTTACTTCATGGGATGAATAGGTTGGGATTGGGAAATAAAATAAATGATTTCTTCGGTGTGATTCGCTAATCCCGACTAGTTTGAATTGATATTCAAAGGAGATTAAAGGATAAATTTAAAGAATTTATCTTGGATAAAATTAATGGGAACTTTTTCCCAAAGTATAGGAATATTTGAATAAAAGAATATTCTGAATTGGAATGAGGCGTATGTTGTGTTTGTGTAACACTTTTATAATATATACGCGAGTTATTCAGAAAGACCGGGTTTATCCCATTCTGAATAACTGATTCGACGTGGTGTCGAAGATGAAGACGGTGGTCGAAGACCGGAAGTCTTCACGTCGTTTGGGTGATTACTGATGATCTTGATTGGGCTGTACACCCAAGAAGATGGAAACAGTTAGGGATCGTCCAGACGTACTTGGAGATCGATGGATATGCGGGGTACTAGGTGCCTCCGGTTTCGTTCAGACCCAGAACGGACTTGTGAATGGACTGTGTGTCGGACATTGGATTTTAGTCTGTGTGATTGATCTCTATTAAATATATATCTGTTTGGCGGCGTAGAATTTATTCTCTTGCTTAACGCCCTTCTCTGAGACTTACGAGCTCAGGGGTTATATATTGATGGATATCAAACGCATGGAGTGAATTGCCTGTGTGGCATGCCTAAGTGGCAATTGATCGAGGCTTCTGTTGAAAAGCAAAGTCTTGTGGTGATGATCAAAGCACGGCCTTTGTGGCGTAGCTTTGCGTAACGTTTACTTCGCGAGTTTCACACCCGGTATGGACCAAAAACGGGAGAGGACCTCAGGGAGGGCATGCGTTTCCTTCTAGCTAAAAAGTGGCGTCAGTGGTTTTACACGCCCTGACGAGTTTGACTTATGTGGTTGTTGCTGTTGCGAGGCACCTCGGATATATCGGTCGTTCTCGAACCGATGGAGTCATTTGTTGGCTCATTGACACCCCAAAGGGTGGGGAAACGCATGTTCAGGGTTTAAGTTTAATCCACATCGGTGGACTGGCCCTGACGATCCAAGGGTCACTCGAGCTCTGATCCTGAGACACGGGCTAGAGCGTCTCGAATCGGTGGAGGACTATCTTTTGCCTCGGTTCATAGACGGAAATCCAATTTCCAAATACGTGACCTTTGCGGTTTTATTTGTAGAGCCTAGTATGGCGACATAGTGGGATGGGGCATTCATGCCGCCTATGATTGATACTTATGATTTGAAGTTGTTTTATACACTATGCACTTATTATAGTATCAAATGATTTGTTTTAAACGTATCAAGCATTCTTTGGCTGTTATAAGGGAAAACCCTATCCTCGGCTGCGTTGCATTGTGTGATGGGACCTGGGTCTTATAACAGCTTCATTTTTCTTTATTTAGCATTGCGCTGTTTGTTTTATGCACTGGTATTCTTGGGAGGAAAACTCGTTCCGTGTTATACGGCGTGGTCCCTTGATCTACCTAACTTTAAAAAACAAAGATTAAAAACTGTTTTAGTTCTCACACCAGTCACATGACTGACCTGGAGTTTATTGTTTTAACCTAAACTCTGGGTGCCCTTATTTTGGCACGGGCAGCTAGTAGTTTTGGTTTTGCAGATTTATATTCACAGGATCCTGGTTTACAGCTGGAACGATATCCGGAAAGCTTTGTATCCGTATATCTTCTTCTAGTTGTGTATTGTATTATTTTCCGATGCTATGTATTTAAATGTAATTTAAATCTCTGATATTTCTGTGTAATATTTATTCATTTATACTCTGTATATTCTTGTAATCTGATGCATTGTTGTAATATACATTGAAACGTTCTTTTATATGCGTTCTGTTGTGGCTTGTTCTCGAACTATCCGACGCTTTCCTTTACGGGGAAGTTACGGGTTTTTACACGTGGTATCAGAGCTTTGGTTTACAAAGCTTAGAGAACAAGGCACATTAGAACCATACGAAAGAATTCATCAGATATTGGGTTGGTAATATCCAATTAGAATGACTCGTTAGAGATGGGATCAGTGGTATCCTAGAACGAGTGTGAAGAGTATATTTTTAAAATGAAAACAATTTTTGTTTGGAAAATTTAAATCAATTATTCGTATCTGATTATCTATTTATATTGAGTTGGACAGTCCAGTATATAAAGATTTTGCGTATACGTCTGATCCGCGTGTATTCAAAGTTTTAATATATTGGATAGATATAGCATCACACTCTAGTCGCCCGAAGATGATATTGATGATAGCGATCGCATCATCAACATTTATGTTC
This sequence comes from Allium sativum, assembly GCA_030737875.1. NCBI lineage: Eukaryota > Viridiplantae > Streptophyta > Magnoliopsida > Asparagales > Amaryllidaceae > Allium > Allium sativum. The sequence goes on along the minus strand of CM060909.1, from coordinate 258,798,040 downwards.
GAGTTTCGAAGGTGTGATTTTCTATATATTTCCATTAGACTGGTGTGAGAACCAAAACTAATATAGCTAGGATACATTGTTGTGATTTGGCATCAAAACATGATTTTCTTTATATATATCAAAATTATGGATTTGAAACGTTAAAGTCACTAATTGATTGATGTTTGGGTTGTTTGTTCATTTGTTTGCTAATTTTGAACCATTATGCCTAATTGAACCAAATATTGAACTGTATTGAAAATTGGTCGCATCTGCTTGCATATACATGTATATCATTGAACAGGTCATAGCAAGGAGGCTAGAGCCGAAGAATAAAATTTGTTTGCCCGACAAATAGGTACATGTTTACTACATAATTTCCTGTTTTGTTTGGGTGATGATGATTTTATGAGCCTATTGGCTAGCCGCTTGGCTTTTTCTTTTTCTTTTTGAGATCTGAAGGACCGGGGAAGCTATTTGAAATTCCCCGATGCTCCCGGTGCAGGGGAGGTTATGGCGAAATTTTTCGAAAATTTAGGGTGTTAGCCAAATTTTGAAAATTCTCAGAAACTGAAAAGTTGGAGAATGGAAGCCAGATCGAGCGTAGAGTTGATTAATCAAACCACTTTCGACTTTGTTCCTTTTCGGGGACGAAAAGTTTTAAGTGGGGGAGATTGTAACAACCCGGAAATTCTGGGCCAGTTTAAAATTTTTATTTTGGCAATTATAGCGAGTTTTGATTATTTAAAATGAATTATTTTAAATAATATCGACGAGAAATTTATTTTGAATAGAATTCGAACGTATATATTATATACGTCGTCGTTAGAATATAAATAATTTTATATAATTATAAATAGAATTGAAAATGGCGCGGTAGTTCGATAATTCGATTTCAAACTTCAATTGAATGTACCGGGTTAAAAACAATCCGGATTTTAGTGAAACCAAAAATAATGGAATCTAATATTGATGATATCTTTCCAGCGAATCCGAAAGATCGAGATTTCATAGCGGGAATCAAAAGATATGCCCAGTTGAAAATTCTGAATAGTAGCTATGGAATTCAGGCCCTTAAAATGGACATTTTGCAAATGACCTCGGATTTCGACGAAACCACTTTTGTTGGATCCGCAGTGTCAAATTATTGCTAGGTTTCAAATTTCATAATTTTTCGAATCAATATGTGAGCGTGGTAAAGGAAAACGCGTTTGACCAGTTTCAGTTGATTTTAATCGACTGGAAAATAGCCATTTTTCTAACAGTCTCAGAATTCGACGAAATTAGTTTTGTTAGGACTGTATCGTTAATACGAAGCTAGAAAATATTTTTATTGAATTTTTAGAGTTAGTATGTGACCCCGGTAATTTGAAATGCACGTTTAAAATTCAATATAGCGATTTAAACGTAAATTCAACAGGAACTGATTCAAACGATCAAATCAGCTTACGATACATATCCCATTGTGTTCGGAATGGGGGTAAAACGCTATGGACGACAGTCGTTGGGCCTCGTTTGGAGGTCGAAATTTAAAGTTACTTTATGAAGAAATTAATTATTTAAATAATTAAAATATTATATAACCCCCTTGAGCTCTCTCTTCCCTCACAAGTCAAACCACGGTCAAAAAAAAAAAAAAAAAAAAAAAAACGCCCCCTTCCAGTTTCAGATCGCGACGCCTCTTCCTCCCCCTTTGCTGACGCCGACGATGGACCGTCACTCCCCCCTAAAGTCGCGCCTCTTACCCCATCGACCATCCCCCGCTTGCTCCATAGCCCCCTCTCCTTCTCACGACCGTGCCCCGTTTCACCCTAACCACGCCCTGCTCCGACGCGAGACCCCAACGCAGCCCCCACCAAATCGAGCAGCCCTAGCCGCCGGAGATCATCTGCGCCTCCCCCAACCTCCCCTAAGACCGACGACGGCTGAAGAACCCCCCCCCCTCCGCCTCGTTGAAGCCCCCTCAGACGCCGACGAGCACGACCAGTAGCCCCCCCAGTAAGTTTTTTTTTGATTTATTTATTTATTCTTATTTTATATAAACAGATTTAAAAACTGAATTTTTCAAGATATAAAAGCTGTTTTTTTTTTAAAAAAAAGGATGCGAAAACTGATTTTTTTTAAGAATTTTAAAAACTGATTTTTAGTAGATTTAAAAACTTGTTTTTGATTTTTTTTTATTATATATGGAACAAAGTTTTGATTTTTAACATGAAGAGTTAGGATATTTTTTTTATAACATTGGCTTGTAAGGAAGAAAATATTTAATTTTTATAAAGGAAAGATCAAAATTTTAAATTGCAAAAAGATGATTTTTATTCATTCGAATAATATAGAAAGATCATATTTTGTTCGTATAGAAAGATCATATTTTGTTCGTATAGAAAGATCATATTTTGTTCGTATAGAAAGATTATATTTTTATAAGTGAAAAGTTAGAATTTTCATAATAGAAAGACTTGATTTTTAATATAAGAAAGAATTGATTTTGTTGATATGAAAAGGTTATATTTTTATACATGGAAAGACGAGATTTTTAATTTATAAAAGTTAGGATTTTTAATTTATAAAAGTTTAGATTTTTAATTTATAAAAGTTTAGATTTTTGTATTAGGAAAATATGATCTTTATATTTGTAGAAAAATAAAAATGAGATTTTTATAAAGATGAAATCTTTATTTTTATAAAGGCGAAAATTTTATTTTTATAAAGGCGAAAATTTTATTTGGAAAATAGCGTGATAAAAATATAATTTTTATCTATATAACATAGTGATAAAAAGTCGATTTTTATATATTGAATAATTGAATAAAAATTCGATTTTTATATATATGAAGTGATAATAAAAATATGTTTTTTAAATTGAAAGTGAATAAATAAAAATGTGATTTTTATTTTAAAGACATCGAAATATAAAAATGTGTGATTTTTATATATGTAGTGACTACGGGCGACGAAGATGACGAAGATGCGATAGCGATGAAGATTTCTATCAATGAAGTGCCGTGGAGCTAGGATAGCTATCTGTGAGAATTTCTCACCTTTCAATTTAATTTTTCTAGTTATATATATATACTAGGATGCAGACGGTGCTTAGTAGCACCCGACACAATCGTCCACAGACCATGGACTTGTTTGTTTGGTTGCATAGATTAGTTGAATTATTTGTTTGAATTGAATTGTTTGGTGAGATGAAATTGATTTGATTGATGTGTGAATGGCGTGGGCCTTCACTAGACCGGGGATAAGGCTAGGCCTCGTCCCGTTTCTAGTATCGTGCTGTTATGCCGCCGAAATTTTCTAAAATATGTTAGAAAAATAAAAATATCATTTTATTTAAAGAATGAACTGAATAGAAATTCATAGGTGGAATAAAATGTTTTATCGTTAAAAATATAATTTTTAACGTGAATGTGAATAAAATAAATATTCATTTACAAACCTGACGGTTTGTTTATGTACACCTATTTGAAGGACATTGATAGGGACGATAAATTTTACACATCGCCCAACTGCACGAATAAAATATTTGTTTGATTGTTTGAAACCCCACACGGGTGTTGGGATGAAATTTGAAGTTCACTCATCCTGATTGATTAAATATGTCGATCGATTGATTGACAGGCTGTTATAAGCGTTAGATATCAATATTTGATGCTTATACAGTGTAGTGCACTTTGGTTGATGGTTGATTATTTTTCAATGCTATTATACATGTGTTGTATGAAAATCCATATAATTAACTTTATATGGTAATTGATTGGGCCTCATTCCAGTTTTAAAATAGAAATATTTGAAATAGAAATATTCGAAATGGAATATTTGAAAATATCAATATATGAAGCCGTGTTGATTAGATTGACGCCATTTTGACGTGAACGATATTTATATCGATTTTATTCATTTTAAAATGAATATTAAAAAGTAATTTTGAAATCAAATATTTCGAAATGAATTGAATTGAAAACGATTTCGAAATAAATGGAATTGAAAACAATTTCGAAATAAATGGAATTGAAAACGATTTCGAAATGAATTGAATTGAAAACGATTTCGAAATGAATTGAATTGAAAACGATTTCGAAATGAATTGAATTGAAAACGATTTCGAAATAAATGGAATTGAAAACGATTTCGAAATAAATGGAATTGAAAACGATTTCGAAATGAATGGAATTGAAAACGATTTCGAAATGAATGGAATTGAAAACGATTTCGAAATGAATTGAATTGAAAACGATTTCGAAATGAATGGAATTGAAAACGATTTCGAAATGAATTGAATTGAAAACGATTTCGAAATGAATTGAATTGAAAACGAATTCGAATTGAATTGAAAGTGAATTGAAATGAATTCAAATTGAATTGAAATTTGAATTGAATAGAAATGAATTTTAAAACGAATTTATAAAGAAGAATTCAATTTTGATTTGAATTGAAAAGGAAGTTGAAATTGCTTTTGAAACGAAATTAAAACTATTCATATAATTCGTTTTAAATAGAAATCGACGAAATATATATTATATATATTATATATATAATATAATAGCCTGAATAGAACGCGCCGCGCCGCGGCAGTTCGCGAATTTCGACCATTTATTTCAAACGGACATTACGGGAGATCCGACCGTCGGATTCTCCTAAAACCGGAACCGTTGGGTTCGTATCGAAAAGTTCTTTCTAGCGAATGTTAGAAATTTGAAATCTAACGGTTGGATTTGGAATTATGTCCAAATCAAATTTGAAAAAGGTCGCTGTAAGTGCAGTTCGATGGCCATTGATGGAAATCGACTGTACGGGCCTTGATAAAATTATTAAAAATAGTAATAATTTGTGTAAAATCATAAGAAATGATTGGTGAAGATTTGGGATGAAAAACTTCATGTTTGAAAAGATAAAAATAGATTTTTATCGAAATAAGCTAGTTTTGAACTAGAATGATAATTCTATTTATTTTTAAGTAAATAAATTGAATTTGAAAAGGGTTTTAAAAATAACCAAATTTTCCAATGATTGCATTGGAGTGGATTTGAATCGAAATTGTCTTCGGAATATTTCGATGTTGGAATTCGTGATTATACAGATGTTGTTATGGAAATTTGAAAGATATATATTTATATCGTTATTTCCAATACGACATTTGTTAGTCGTAGAATTCGATATTGAATATAAGCCGATATATTTTCTATTCAGAGCCTTGTATTGAATATCGAATGTGATTTGGGTTTGTCGTGAATGGTGTCTTCATTAACACTGTTCTTGAGCCCAGTTGAGAAAAGATTAAATCTTTTTATTTAGATTTAATGAAGTGTACCAATTAAACGATATTTAATTGGAATTGAATTGGTATTGATTTTTGGGTTTATCGTGAACAGTGTTTTAAATAACACTTGTTCTTTAACCCGATAATTAATGGAATGTGATTTTGGGTTTATCGTGAACCGTGTTTTAAATGACACTGATTCTTTAACCCAGTTAAAGATTAAAACTAAGTGGAGTTTTAATGAATCTTTAAATAGATTGAAAAGATCGAGAATGGAGTATCACCAGTTTTACTCCAAGCGATAGTTAAATCTTTAATTAGATTTGAACGTGAAATGGTAATTGAATTACCGATAACACTGTGGTGTTAGATATGAAGTACTACCAGTTTTACTTCATGGGATTAATAGGTTGGGATTGGGAAATAAAATAAATGATTTCTTCGGTGTGATTCGCTAATCCCGACTAGTTTGAATTGATATTCAAAGGAGATTAAAGGATAAATTTAAAGAATTTATCTTGGATAAAATTAATGGGAACTTTTTCCCAAAGTATAGGAATATTTGAATAAAAGAATATTCTGAATTGGAATGAGGCGTATGTTGTGTTTGTGTAACACTTTTATAATATATACGCGAGTTATTCAGAAAGACCGGGTTTATCCCATTCTGAATAACTGATTCGACGTGGTGTCGAAGATGAAGACGGTGGTCGAAGACCGGAAGTCTTCACGTCGTTTGGGTGATTACTGATGATCTTGATTGGGATGTACACCCAAGAAGATGGAAACAGTTAGGGATCGTCCAGACGTACTTGGAGATCGATGGATATGCGGGGTACTAGGTGCCTCCGGTTTCGTTCAGACCTATAGCGGACTTGTGAATGGACTGTGTGTCGGACATTGGATTTTAGTCTGTGTGATTGATCTCTATTAAATATATATCTGTTTGGCGGCGGAGAATTTATTCTCTTGCTTAACGCCCTTCTCTGAGACGTACGAGCTCAGGGGTTATATATTGATGGATATCAAACGCATGGAGTGAATTGCCTGTGTGGCATGCCTAAGTGGCAATTGATCGAGGCTTCTGCTGAAAAGCAAAGTCTTGTGGTGATGATCAAAGCACGGCCTTTGTGGCGTAGCTTTGTGTAACGTTTACTTCGCGAGTTTCACACCTGGTATGGACCAAAAACGGGAGAGGACCTCAGGAAGGGCATGCGTTTCCTTCTAGCTAAAAAGTGGCGTCAGTGGTTTTACACGCCCTGACGAGTTTGACTTATGTGGTTGTTGCTGTTGCGAGGCGCCTCGGATATATCGGTCATTCTCGAACCGATGGAGTCATTTGTTGGCTCATTGACACCCCAAAGGGTGGGGAAACGCATGTTCAGGGTTTAAGTTTAATCCACATCGGTGGACTGGCCCTGACGATCCAAGGGTCACTCGAGCTCTGATCTTGAGACACGGGCTAGAGCGTCTCGAATCGGTGGAGGACTATCTTTTGCCTCGGTTCATAGACGGAAATCCAATTTCCAAATACGTGACCTTTGCGGTTTTATTTGTAGAGCCTAGTATGGCGACATAGTGGGATAGGGCATTCATGCCTCCTATGATTGATACTTATGATTTGAAGTTGTTTTATACACTATGCACTTATTATAGTATCAAATGATTTGTTTTAAACGTATCAAGCATTCTTTGGCTGTTATAAGGGAAAACCCTATCCTCGGCTGCGTTGCATTGTGTGATGGGACCTGGGTCTTATAACAGCTTCATTTTTCTTTATTTAGCATTGCGCTGTTTGTTTTATGCACTGGTATTCTTGGGAGGAAAACCCGTTCCGTGTTATACGGCGTGGTCCCTTGATCTACCTAACTTTAAAAAACAAAGATTAAAAACTGTTTTAGTTCTCACACCAGTCACATGACTGACCTGGAGTTTATTGTTTTAACCTAAACTCTGGGTGCCCTTATTTTGACACGGGCAGCTAGTAGTTTTGGTTTTGCAGATTTATATTCACAGGATCCTGGTTTACAGCTGGAACGATATCCGGAAAGCTTTGTATCCGTATATCTTCTTCTAGTTGTGTATTGTATTATTTTCCGCTGCTATGTATTTAAATGTAATTTAAATCTCTGATATTTCTGTGTAATATTTATTCATTTATACTCTGTATATTCTTGTAATCTGATGCATTGTTGTAATATACATTGAAACGTGCTTTTATATGCGTTCTGTTGTGGCTTGTTCTCGAACTATCCGACGCTTTCCTTTACGGGGAAGTTACGGGTTTTTACATGTCCCATATTTTTCTGGCCAATTATTTAAATTATTTTATTTTTAAAAGTGTCAATTTGAATTTAAATAATTGAATTTTATTATTTGGAATATGTTATTAATATAAATAATATAATAATATATAATTTCAAAACAGTCAGAAAATGTGTGAACAGGCAATTTAAAATGATTTAATATTGGTTTATATTGAACTATATTAACGCATTCGTTTATTTAATGAAATTAGAACGTTTAATTTATAATTTGATTATAAAACGAGCTGCAACAGCACGGTAGTTCGTAGTATTGCATTTTGAACTTTAAATAGATGTATAGGATCCAATGTAAATCGGATTTCTTTGAAGCAAGAAACACCCGAATCTATTGGATAATTATTTTCTATAAATTTATATATTTTCATATGTTCGAATTAAACCTTGAAAATTATACCTGTGTATTTAAGATGAAGGTTAAAACTAGAAACGTCAGTTGCATCGCTTTGATTGGAGACCGAAACCGTAGGTTATTTATAAAGGACCATCTTTAGAACGTTGTTTTAGAATCCAATCAAAATCTTTTCGTGTCCTTATATTCAGTAAACCAAATCTGGAGCATGGTGCAAATCCTATCTTTTGAAATCTCATGTAGTTTTTTTCAATATCTGCAAACAAGAACATCATAAAATCTCCGTGCCGTCTGAATACATTATTCTCAATCCTTTATAAATTTGTATCATTACCATGTGCCTTCCGTGACCCTTTTAATATCCTATCAAATTGTGTGACGCTATGTGCCTATACAAGCCTGAGAACAAAACAAAATTACATGCAATCTTATCTTGGCACGTCCCTTTTTCTCTTATCTTTTGACTTTAAAACCTTTGCATATGTCCTTTTTAAATATCTCCTCTATATTCTCTGAAAAACTGAAGTCCTGAAGGATAAATCACTTTCAAAGTCAGCGAAAAAAAGTATTTTCTGCAACCTAATTCTAAGCTAGCTGAAAGGAAGTTATTCTTATCCTTCCAAACCAACTGTATAAATGTATGACAAAGACCTGAGATTTTTCTTCCTCTGCAAACAGACAGAAGCCTCCTCATTCATTTCTTTCTCTCACTCACGTTAACATTTCTTCCCACATATATAATCCCTATGCTTTTGTTGTTTCCAATATAAAACAGTAAACCATCAGCCTAAAACTGGCCTCTCCTAAAGCCAATATATTGAGCCATAGTTGTTATAGAATCATGAATCACAGTCACTTCAGACCCTGATGAAGCTGTGTACCTTCTATTAGACTGCGGGTTAGTGCGATTCGGTTGGGAAGCAAATCCTAAGAATGAAAAATATCAGCCAAAGCAGCAGGTGTCGGTAGACCAACTTGTGTAGGCATACGAGGTTCTTGGCTCCTATCACTGACAACAGCATGGGGCATAACCGTGAAAAACAGGGATCGTACGCAATGGTATAGTGGAATGATGGTGTTGTTTTCTTTTGGGTCATGGAAGTAGCCTGCAGTAGTGTTCAGGGGACGGTCTAAAGGAAAAGTGAAGAGCATGGCGAGGCGATCTCCTGGGTGGTGGCACGACAGTCTGGTACGGCCTGAGGTGATAGGAATTTAGGGGAATGGGGTTTTCGGTTGAAGCCCTTTTCTGGTGAGCTCTGTCGATAGGGAGGCAAGGGACTACTGGCGTAGGAAGAGTAAGGAGTGGCGGTTTAGGTGAGGGTCGGAGGATGGCGTTCCGATCATCTATGGAAGAACGGGGGAGGCTCTGAAGGGGATGAGCTCGGTTCAGGTTGAAGAAAAAGGGACGGGTTTGCCGAAGAAAGAAAACTATCAAGGATAGAGAAAATGGGTTTTAGCGAGGGGTGGAAAGGAAATTAGAACGTGATAACGTGGAGTCACTACTGGCTAATCATTTTATTAACCTTAACAAGGTATTTGACTAGGCTAATTTACTTTTAACTTAATTTAATAAGCGTACAAATATATACAAACTTGTATTGGCTATAACTTCCTCATAACCTAATGAAATTCAACGAAAGAGGACTCGTTGGAATCGTGACGACGAAGTAGAGGCAATCAAGCTAGTTTGGTGGCGATTAGAAGCTGTTGGAATTTTATGTAATTTCAAACGTATATTTGAAATTATATAACACAACGCGCGAATCGTCAATCGATATAAAATGTCGAGTTAATTCTCACACTTTTCTAGAATATTGTGATGTGCTAATTTCATAAAATTATAACATACCATTGATAGTATGAATTGGTTGATTGAATGCTATGGGTGTTATTGGTTGCTCATTGTTTGATCGATTTACATTATTTATATTTCATCATTTCATTGCATTATATTTCATATGTTATTATCCAATATTATTGTGATATGTGATGTAGGGAAATGATAGGTTGGAGGAATCAAACCGGATTTCTCAAATTAATTGTATGTTATTTATTGTTCATATTATTCATGCATATGAATTGTTATCCCAAAATGATATCGAAACCTATTCATATTGAATGGATGTTAACCGTTATGATTTTAATCAACCAACAATATTGATTAAGTGGTTGGCAGTGAAGGCCTAAAATCTATTATTTATGACGTCGTTTTTCCGTTATGCAAACTGATGATGATTTAAGTTATAAATTTATTTTATAATTGAAATGAAATTTTAAGTTGTTTTATACAAGTTGATAAAAATAGAAGTTTTACGTATATTTATATTTATAATCATGTCTTATAAAAGGATTTAAATTTATTAAATGTTTTTATAACGAATTCATATGTTGTCTTAAGAACAGAAGTCATGAACTAATATAAGGGCTAGTAAAATTTAATAATTGTTTTTATAAACAATTAAATGATGTGTTTAAATTAATTAAGTTATTAATTAATTTAAAGGGTAAAGATGAATATAATCAGTTAATGATTAACTAATGTTTACGGTCGACAAAGGAGATTGTTTTAATTAAAGTTGATGGTTGGGTTGATTTGATTTAATTAATCAAATTGATAGTTTCCGAATATTCGTTAAACTCAACAAATGTTGTTAAAAGTTAGTTAATCTTGGATTAGCTAATATGAATATCAAGCTAATTATTGTTAATTAAGTTAATTTTGATTTAATAATCTTTCAAAAATGACTAATTATCTTATTTCTAGTTAATATTGAAATTAACTACTTTAAATTAGTAATGTTGAAGTAAATTATTACTTTAAATAACAATAATAATGAAAGCGATTTCTTTTTAATTGTAAATTAAATTAAGAAGTGATCAAAATGGAAATATGTTTTGATTTCAGTCTAGTAAGAGTTTATAAAAGGATTATAATCCATGATTACAAACAAGGTGTGTAAATGTGGTTTGTAAGCTAATGCGAGAATCTAAATAACATTTTATTTAATTAAATAAAATGAGTATGGTTAAATAAGATTTAGAGGGGGTTTAGTAAACATTTATTTAATAAATTAAGTAAAGAGATTATGAGGAGGTTACCAATGTAAACAAATAGTTTGTAAAACTATTTTGGAATTCAATGGTAAATAAGGTTTGTTTAAAGGAAGTTTACTTGATCAGTAAAAGGGGATTAATTAACATGTAAAGCGGGTTTTCAATTATGGAAAATGGTTTATAAAACCATAATAAATGGAAACGGAAATGTTATATTAGTTTCTTAAGTTGCAAACTTTCATTGTCTTAAGATAAGAAAGTTGTCGATCAAGGTCTGAGAGGTAATTAAAATACCCCAACTTGGACAACTTCACTATTATCAAAAGATGATATTAGTTTGTAATGGTAGAGGATGCTGGAAAATTATTTATTGAGAAATTACTACAATATTTATTTGTAAGGGTTTAGTAATATAATAAAACCATTGGGTTTTAAATAGTAGTGTATTAAGTTTTGGCAAGTGTACTTATTCAAAGAATAAATCGATAAATTTTGGTTTTCATGGAAGATAAGAAATAAAGAGTGATATGGGTTTTGAAGTAGAATTTTATATTGGAAATATAATTAAAATTTCCATAAGCATGAGTTTGTTAAAGTTAATAAAACCATTTAAGGTTATATTTTAATATATAAGTCACTTAACGTTATTTTAACCATATAAGGTTGATAGTGAAACTTATATCGATTAGTTAAGCATATATACACATATAACGATATTTCCAATTGTAAAGAAATGGAAAGGGGTTTATGAATATATAGCGATATTTTTTTTCTAGTATAAGAAATACATAAAGGGTTTGTGAATGTGAAACGATAAAGAAACAAAAGATGTTTTATGGAATATAAAAATGGTCCGAGATAAAGGAAATAAAAAGTGAGGTTGGTAAAGACGTTATTCTAAAGAGAGTATTGATTAATGTTTTTCAAAGTAATGAACCAGAAGTGTTTTGTCAAGATAGAATTTATGAAATCGATTATAAGAATCGGTGAAATGGTTTAATGAAGTGTTTCAGTATAAATGACCAGAGCTGCCAATATACTTAACAGTACTGCTATAATTGGATAGTTAACCAACCGACTATCAAATGAATTATTCTATTGGACCTTTGACATGTTGTTTCGAAAAGACCGGGATGGGAACTAGACCCAAAACCACTTCGAATAAACTGTGCGGACGCGACTAACTTGCATGCTATAAAGATGGAGCATTGAAGACCATATAACTTCATAAATGGAAGAACCGCTTAAAATCTCTGAGTCGACGCAGAGACATACTGGGGTTCTGTCATGGTTGAAATCTACGGATTTTAAGGACTTCTCGCTACTGATCCTTGGGGTGATTCCCATATAAGATGCGGTAGGAGGGTGCCTTTGGTTCATCCTGTTCCTGGATGACTTGTATGGACGAATGTCTAACAGAATATTTCCTTAAGAATCATGTACGTTGATTTTTACAAATATTCCAAGTTTGGTGGCAGAGAAATTCTCTTGCTTAACACCCAGAGTGTATTTATGGACGTCAGTTAGTGATTTGACGGATCTGACGATGTGGCATTCAAAGTGAATGGAAATGTGCTTCTTTAAAAGATAAACGTGACCTTAAGCCTCATCAACCGGGAAATGGCACAAAATCGGGTAGGCAGCATGGCTATGTGGGTCGCACCCATTAAAAGGGTATATCATTACCTAATCTGGAGAAATCAAATGCCTTCCGTTGTCCCTTTTTATTTTATATATATGCTATCTGTTTGGTTGGCTGGCCCCCAACCATGGTAATGGTATATTCAGTACTCTCAAGAGAAATGAGGGACCGGACATGTGTAGCTGGGTTACAAGACGTTCTTGTTGAACCCCAATGTATTCATCTCCGGAGGTACATTGTCGGAAAGGTGGTCCCATACCTTGTCAGGAAATCGATTATCCAAAAAGGGCTCACAATTTTGATTGTATACTATATATGTAGAGCGTGACACGTAAGCATTCTGCTAGATTATTATTTATTTGTGGTTCGATAGACGTTATTATAATATCAGAAAAGATATTGATTTCAGAAATGTTTTGGGTTATAGTAAGGTAAAAACCGTCCGTGTTTATGTGCGGGCTAGTCTTACTATTTTCCTTTCTTTCAAAAAGGATTTTTCAAAGTTAAACAAGTTGTTTGTGCTGTGAATTTATCACTGAAAGTATTCCAAACTGATTCGGGTGAATTTTGCTTTGCTTCAAATGTGCTTGGCTCAGACCGAGTATATTTCCAGGTTAGGTTTCGCTTGGAGTTTCAGGAGCTGGAAGCAGGAGGCTTCACCGTTAGCTAATTAGAGTTATTTTCCATTGTGTCTGATATATGTTGTACTCTAATGATTGGTATATATATACTGCTCTTTTGTAAAGAGATTTAATATGTTATATTTTATTCGTTCTGCTGTGAGATGTGTTCTCCTTCTTCTTTCTTCTCTTCTAGCACTTCTTTCTTTCTTCTCTCACCCTCTAACTTCATTCTACTAACAGTCTGGGTTTTTGATACTTGGATTTTTGGCAAATAATACGGGATTACGTATTTTGTTGAAAATTCGAACATCGAATTTTTTTCCGGGCCTTCACAGGCCCTAACGATTCTTGTTGCAAAGAATTGCGACTTAAATTGAGTTATATATACTCAACTGAAGTTCGAAATGCGAATATACGAACTACTACGCTGTGGTGAGCTCGTTTTAATTATATTTAAATATAAACGTTAAACTTCGTTTATTATATAAATTCCAATTCCATTTCTTAAATATTAAATATAAATTAAACCCGTTTACCAAATCTAACTAAATATTTCGATTATTCCTAATCGTCGATTATTTCGTAACTCAGTTATAAATTTATTTATGCTTCGATCTTCTATATTAAATACCAATTCCTTTTATAAATAAATTATGTATAAAATTCGATATAATTGAGTTTCAATTACAAATCCATTTGATTTTTCTTAATTCAGTTTATATTCCAAATTCCGAAATATAATCAATCGTTCTATTTCAAAACACATCCTAATTCACTTTTAAACTCATATTTGAATCTAAATATTTAAATTGTCCAAATTTTAATTAACTCACTTAATTTTTAAATGTCGTTTATGAATTTAACTTCCTTGTTTTGTATATCAAAACAAATTTCAATTTCAAAATTCTATTTGAAACTCCATTCCTTTTATATTCTGAATTCCGGATTAAATACCGTCGTTTCCTTTTTGAAATGATTTCAAATTTCTATTTTTAAAATTATACTTGGATTTAAAATTCAAAATTTATCTCACGATATTTAATTCACTACGTTTATAAACATCATTTATAAATTTACTTGTTTTATATACTCAAACAAGTTCTATACAATCTATTTAAAACCCGATTCTTTCTTTGGAATATTTTATTATTATAACTTATATATGAATATAGAATTTATTTTCATATTATATTTTGTTTTCTATCTAATACAATTTAAATATCCTATTTGGGAATAATTTCTTTCTTTTTGAATCTGACATAGTCAAATTCAAACATAATCCTATGGATTTATTCAATTTTATTTACATTCTGAATATCAAAATAAATTTCATCGTTTACTATTTTAAACGATTCTCCGTTCTCGTTTTAAATTCACATTTGAATTGAAAATATTCATATTATCCAATGATAATTTATTTTCCTTCATTTATAAACACCATTTATAAATTTACTTGAATTCCCTACATTATCTAATTTATAAACGCCGTTTATAAACTCAATACTTGTTTATTCGAAATAAGTTAATATTTCCTATCCACTCGAAATTCAAATTTCTATTTAAGGAAAATAGATTTTCCCTTTTAAATATCAAAATCCCTTTCCACGATATTTTTATAAATCAACATTTAGGCCTAGTGATTGAAATTCCCAAAACACTCAATTATCAATCACAGGTTTTCTAACATATCATATATGATAATATATATATATAATAATAATAAATTTTGAGGAATCCTGTTAGATCTCTCCAACCTGTTTCCAACATCCATATATGTTGGCCAACATAAATAATACGCATCCTACTTTGAGGCAGGATATCACGGTATAGAAGGTCACCCACTATCATATTGTGGGGCTCATAGGGTCATCCGCTAATGATACTATGCGCATTCGCTAATGGTACTGCGGGAAATATATATAATAGTCACAAACATGAATCCTATATAACTAAAAATTATATAGAATAGCCATAAAAATATTAAAACACGTCCAATCAACCAAATTTTTAATGAATAATAATTTTAAATAAAAAATTTGAGTGAGATTTACTCACCTTGGTTTTTATTTTCCCGATATATTCTGATTCCCATTTTAATTCCATTGAGATGTATTTGATGATGCAAAGCCAATGCATCTCATTTCACCGAGATATGTTATTGTGTAAATAAACTATACTCATTTACAAGATTCATATCAATAATAATTTATTTATTTATTTCAATTAGTTTAATTACCATTAATCACTTTAAATTAAATGAACTATTTTTCTTCTTATTTTTTTAAAATTGGTCTAGGCATGTTTAAATTAAATAAATTAACTAGACTTATATATTAATGAATTTAAGCCCAAAAATGGTTTAAATAAATTACTTAATTACTTAATTTATAAACCAATTTACTACTGTAAATTTTTAAACTATCAAAACTTTGATTTTTACCTTACTGCCTTTTCTAAATTGCGAATTCATTTTCCTACTACCGTTTTCTTCCTAGAATGCACAAATTTCTCTCTGTCCATTCCAGTTTTTAATCACACAGCTCATGTCGAGCTTCCTCCATCTACTCTCGCCCTCTAGCTCACTAAAAAATATGCTGCTCCTATCTACACCATTTTCTTTGTCTTCGCACCCCCTTTTTACTTAAGCTTCTTCCTCTTCTGAATCAATGAACTTTACTAAATTTTTTTCTCACCAACTCTTTACTGAAACTCGCGATTCCCCTTTCTGGTAAATCCCAGGTTGCGATGATCAAAGTCCAACCGCATACCACCCTTCATTTGAGCTCGTACCAACCCATATCTTGCAACCTCGTCTTGGCATTCACCTATCAATATCACGGATTTTGCTTCCTCCATAAACCATGAACCCTAATTGAATGCCTACCATCATAGATCCATGTTAGAACCACTTCGTATCCTACTCTGAACTCAAATCTCGACTTCGCAAATCACGAGCCGCGATAAAACCAAACACACTGGTTTGAATTCGAATTGAAGAAAATGTATCGCACCACCCATTGAGAATACAATAGTGAAGCGCCGGTCCTTACGAGCTTACATCAATCATTTTTATGATTTTCGAATGAATTGAAATGCGAAGGGTTTGGGATTTATATTGTTGGGTAACGAACATTTTACTGAGGAGTTTAATTTGATTTATATAAAGGGAGCGGATTTTCTTCACTTAGCTGAGAGGAAGGGTTGCATATTTATAAGTGAGAACGGGAAAGTACAAGTACATAAAACCATTAATTCTTTTATTACTTTGGGTGGAAGGAAGGGTACCATCGTACAAGATTAGAAAAGGAGAGGATGGCATAGCTAGGGTAGGTTGTGTATGTTAACTTAAGAAGGAAGGAAAAATATTTATATATATAGTCTAGTTTAGTTTGAACCGGTATGATTTAACTTAAATTATCGCGTGTTTCCAAACTCCTATTTGAACGTAACAACCGACATTCCTAGGTTATACCACTATTCCGAACACACTAGAACAAATCCAAGAGTCTAATTTGATCCTATGGAGAAGTTATAAATTTAAATTGATGTAGTATACATTAAATTCAAAACAAATAAATTCCTCGATAATAAATTATTACTATCATTTTAATTCAAATAAAATTTATATTAATCATTTGAATCATTTTTGACTCCGTTTTAAATTCGAATTGAATTATTTTATATTCTCATATTTCGATAATTATAGATATTTGAAATAAATCGTATTTTGATTATTAAATTGATAACTTAATATAAAAATCGATTTATATTATCAATTCAATTTTAAAATCATATGAGATATTTAAAGTATGTTGACCAAAAATCCGGGTCATTACACATCGAATCCTAAACCATGATGTAGAATATTTAATTTGAATGTTGGATTAAGTTATAGTGAAAACCATATGTTTGAAGACGGAATCATCACTGTTCACCTTATTAAGCAAGCAATATATCGTGGGTCTAATGGCCTATATCTAATGGTTTATTACTAGGTTTGTTTTGAAAACTTAATTTATGCATCCATATTTAGGAAGGCGTTAGACTTTAACTTTCTTTCTAGTCAGAAAAATTGAGTTGGTATGTTTGTAATATAATCATGAGTAGTCTGTGGAAATAATTATAATAAATGATGGCATAGATTGAATTAGGCGGCCCACTACATAAGCAAATAAGAGGTAGTCCATTAACATACCACAGGCGCAGACAATCTGTTGACACAACATAGGCCGTTGGACAATCCATTACCGATAATACTGAAAAATTAATTGGTTAGAACTTAGTTAGCTATGATGTAGGCATTAGACAGATCGTCAACAAGAACTGGGTGGAGAAAACTAAATTTGATTGGTACCTATCCTAAGGACACGTGAGCTTTCAACTGAGCAAGAATCAAGTGGTCAAATATCAAAATAAGGCAAGAGGAAGTCTGGTCCTGACGATGTGGGGAGCATGCAACATCAAAGTAGGAAATAAAAGGCTTGTCTCGTGGAGAAGATTGAAGAGATGCCACGCACTAGCAAATTCGGGGGTAACTTTAAAGAAAACAGTAAGAGGATGCAATGGGTAGTTCAACCCTGGCAATATTTGTTCAAGGTGAACATTGGAGTAGGGAATAGGAGGCAGTTTGCTGCTATGTATGGAAGAATGGCATAGGTGTATGCAATGAGTTGCATTTCATGTTTACATTTCACATTCTTCTTCGCTAGGCGTAGTGGAGTAGAAAAGGGATAGGAGATATCAATCGATCAATCATTGGTTGAGTTTGGATTGACCTTTACGTTAGATCCCATGGTGTAGATAGGTTTCCATTTTAGGGAATTAGGCCTTACGGAGGCACATGCACGGTATAAACTATGACATTTAGAGTATATTTGAAGCTAATTGTAGTTGATCATTTTCTTTAAGTTTATTTCCCATTCACCTGATTTTATATCTGAGTCAGTCCGATCCATCCATTTTTCCTTATTACAAGTAGATAGAGTAGTGGTTGATCAGTGCAGTTGGGTTTCATATTTCTAAGCTTAGCTAGATGATTCATTATCATTATGTATCTTTTGTTTTACCAGTGGATTTTCTTTTTGTCTTGTTTAATAGAAATTCCATGATGTATTCCATAATGTACTCTGATGTTTTTAAATATGTGTTGGTATTTGAGACTATAGATTTATGATTTGAAATTACTATAATATTTGCGAATGGTTATTATACTCAGTATTTCCATAAAATTATATTATTCTGCTATGCTACCTTTATTATATGTTAATATCTTAGTCTCTGTTTTTCTTATTTCCACTCGACAGTCCACATCCTTTGATATAATTGTATTTGAGGTATGTCAAGAGGTGTGGGTTGTCACATAATCCTAGTCCTGAAGCATTTCCTTTCATCACCATATGACCTGTAACGTTAATATATTTCATAAGTTACGTATCAGGGAAGATTTCGTTTGAGTTAGTCATCATCAAAATCTCACAGGTTTCTTCTTTTGCAGGAAAGGCTGACCCAATGGCCATTTAATAGCTCAATTCTTGAAGTAAAACTTATTGTAGATATCCTCACTGATCTTTAGACTATTTAATACCTTAATAAAAGGCTAGACCCAAGATGATAGTTATTAAAGCCAAGTTAAGTGATATGAATGCAATAAATTTGGTTATATCAAGAAATAAATCCCACTACTAGTTGACAAAACAAAGAAAAGCAAGTTTAAAAATATTAAAAGGAAGAAAAGGGCTTTTCAAGTAACTTGTGATGATTCCAAGTCTTCTTCTTCATCCGATAGAGATAGCAACAATGATTTCGAGCAAACAACTTTATGTTTCATAGCTAATGTTGATGAGGTGTATCCTAAACAAGAAAATGTATGTTTCATGGCTTACACTAATTAGGTACGTCATAAACTTGCTTATGATGAAATATTAGAAATTAGCTTGGAACTGGATGGTAAACATACAAAATTTGAAAACAAATCAAGCAATGAATATAAAGGGAAATTAAATAGAGCAGAAATATAATTTGAAATGTTAAAATATAAGCAAACCATTCTTGGAGAGAGATTAGAAATAATTCAAAGAGATGTATAAATTTATTATCTCAACACAATGCCTTGAAAAACGACTTGAACAATAGAGAATTAGAGATCAAAAACCTAACCAGTAATAAGGAAAGACTAAAACTATTCTAGACATTGCTAATATAGAAATTGATAATATGAAATCCAAGTCAGGAAAAATTAATGGTAAAACTCCCAAAAGTTAATAAAGGCAAGCAAAATTGTAACGACTTGCTATTTCGAACCATTCTAGTCAATAATAAAACCAACTCAAATCGATCGAAGCATCAGATTGTTATAACTATGGGGTTTAATAAAAATCAAATCATAGATATAGAAAAAATTATAACATCTCACAATGGAAATTTTTACAATATATTTGAGTTTACATAAATAAATACATCGAAAGTTTAATACATTGGATTTTCTAATACATATGGAATTAACGGGAATAGAAATAAATAGATGTGTCTTTAGAAATCACCAGTTCCGAAGGTTGAGATCCCAAAGTTCAAATACTCAGTTCGACCCGAGCATTATGCAAAAACACAAAACACTCGAGTTAGGAGTAACATTCTCATATAAATGAATCAACTCAAGTGAAATGCCTAATGAAATGCATCAATAACTTATAGGGTGTTTGGGATTTCCATCCTTTAAGGATCCGTGGAACTGGATACATATGATATAATGCACTATTATAATAATGTTTATTCAGTAAAGTAAATATATTAAAATAGCGTAAGTGGGATTACATTTTAACCCTTACTCTATATATAGGCATTGTCGTACGCATTGCATATAAAACACCAGTACCTCGGTAGATAGGGATGCACCATGATAGGACATTGTCAAATCAAAATCGTAGGGGTTCGATCAGGATAATATGACAAGGCACCGAGGCTATACCTAACCGTATAATTCTACTGTGTTATGGACCCAGGCTGGTGGTAATGCATAGCTGCAACTACCGCCTACCTCGAACAACACTCCATAAAACATGAGTGGCCACCAGTCAATCAAAAAAATAAGAAATATAGTATCGAAGAAGCATGCCCGATAGGAGGTGAGACCTCTCTTGGCCTGGGTATGGCTCCTATTTTAGTCATTTTAATTATGACCGGAAAGTCAAGACCATCCATCATTGTTCTCTTACTTCATTCCAATAGCATTCGCCAAACCATCCTAGTTCATTCTGGATTCTCCACCACATACATTGTTGTTAAAGTGGTACCGGCATTGGAAGAGGGTAGGACTGTCAATTTCCAACCCGACCCGAAACCTGCACGGGAAATTAGTGAGTTGACCCGACCCGTTTAATAACGGATCATTTTAGGGTTAACCCGACTTTACCCGTTTATAAACGGGTGGGGTTTAGGGTTGATCCACGAAACCCGAATTTGACCCGACTAACCCGTTTATAGGCTATATTATTGTAAAATTCTCATCTTAGCTTGAAAATGAAGGATGTTGTCATTAATCAATTATTCATACACACAACACTTAACAATTTTTCACGTTTTCATGTTTATTCGCACATTAACAAATTTTTTCATTTTTGTTCTCATCTTAGCTTGTAACAAGTGAATAAGATAATACCCTTCTTTCATGTTTTCATGTTCATTCACATCTTTTTATACAAATATTTTTCTTAGCGGGTTACACGAATCAAACCCGAAACCACATGATTATAAATAGGTCAACCCGAAACCAACCCGTTTAATAAGCAGGTTGAGCTAAGCCAACCCGAACACAACTTGACCCGACCCGAACCCGACCCAACCCAACCGTGACGTTACCGCGAAACCCGGTAGGCTTTGCAACCATCCCTTCATCCTCCAGTACAGCAGGTAAAACCCACCGTCTGCATCCTAGTATATTTTTCAAACTAGAAATAAAAATAAAAGTGAGGAGTTCTCACCGACTAGCTAATCCAATACACCGCGACTCTTCTTATGTAGAAAATCTTCGCCACTTGCCTTTTGTCAATTTCATTGTCCGTAGCCACTACATATATAAAAATCACATTTTTATATTGTTGCTATATATATAAAAATCACATTTTTATATATATTTAATAATTTGTGTACAATCATAAGAAATGATTTGTTAAGAAATGGGATGAAAAACTCCACATTTGAAAAGATAAAAATAGACTTTTATCGAAATGAACTAGTTTTGAACTAGAATTATAATTCTATTTATTTCTAAAATAAATAAAGTGGATTTGAAATGGTTTTGAAAATAACCAGAATTTCCAATAATTGAATTGGAATGGATTTGAATCGAAATTGTCTTTGGAATATTTCGATGTTGGATTTTGTGATTATACAGATATTGTTCTGGAAATTTGAAAGATATATTTATATCGTTATTTCCAATACGATATTTGTTGGTCGTAGAATTTGATATTGAATATAAGCCGATATATTTTCTATTCAGAGCCTTGTGTTTAATATCAAATGGGATTTTGGGTTGTCGTGAACGGTATCTTTAATAATACTGTTCTTAAACCCAGATGGAGTTAAGAAAATTAGGAACTAACTGGGGATCAGTTAAGTTGGAGGGTTTCTTGGATATTGATCTGATGTTGGTTTCGGCCTTCGGGGTTAATATTTTAGGGAACTGTCCTCTTACTAATTTACGGTTAGGGACTGATTGAAATGTGATGTGATTTTGGGGTTTATCGTGAACTGCGTTTTAAATGACATCAGTTCTTTAACCCAGTTAAAGATTAAAACTAAGTGGGGTTTTAATGAATCTTTAATTAGATTGAAATGATCGAGAATGGAGTATCACCAGTTCTTGTTGCATTCATGATGGGGGGTTCTCACTTCGCGGTTTGGTGGCGAACGGGAGACTCTTACCCCCACATGTCCCTTGCGAGGGTTGGTTAGGCAGTGGCCGGGAGGCTCGAGAGGGTCGCCATAAAACAAGCGTACCAGGGGACCACTTGGAAGCCACGGTGGGTTTTACCTACTGCTTTGGGGGATGAAGGGATGGTTGCAAAGCCTACCGGATTTCGTCGGGCTATTTCACCAACACATTGACAGCCCTAGAAGAGGATATGACAACACCAACTCCAATCTATTTACAACCAAACATTTACATCTTTCACAACGTGTCCATTACATTTGAAATCATATTCCAATATCGAAAATTGATTAACGTCAACTATTGATTTCATTATCAATTTCTCAAATCGATTCAATAATTCCATATTGCTTCAAATTCCAAATTGATATTTACAAATCAATTCATCAAAATTTCGTTTAATATCACTTCAATTCCGAATTCATATTTACAATTGATTTATTATCAAATTTCACATTCAATTTTCAATTACATGTTACAAATAACGTTATTCGATGGAATCTTTATATTTAGTGATGACAGACTTAAATTGCTCGAATTGGACATATTTTTTTAAGATAGTTAAATTAAAAGTAGTTATAAATAAAGTAGTTAATTTGGTACAAACTAGTTTGAGTAAAATAGATAAGTTGGTATAAAATTGTTAAAATAAATAGACAAGTTTAATATAAAGTAGTTTAAATAAAATAGTGAAGTTTGATATAATATAGTTTGAATAAAATGGATAAGTTTTATATAAATCATTTAAATAAAGCATCTTATAAGATCATGATTATATATATATATTAGTTGTAACTAAAGTAATACTAGTTCAAGAAGTAATCCAGTCCAAATCAATTATCCACAATTTCAAAGTTGACTTAATATTAATTCATGTCTCGACGTTCAATTCAAGTTAGATTAATGGACACATTAATTTAAACTTAAACTATAAACTCAATATCAAACTGAATTTTGTAAATCAACTCATTTATAATATTTTTGAACATAACACTAGCTTCATATAACAAATTCAATTTAGAAAAATTCATATTAAATCTTTCATTAAGTCGGTTTTTACTCAAATTCATGAACTTAAGTTAAGAATATCTCAAATCTTAATTCAAGTAAACATATTCAAATTTAAAAATGAATACATACTTATAAATTTCAGAAAATATTTTAATTTATCAACTATGGTGTCCGTATATAATATTTTATCCTATGGTCAAGTGATATATATATATCATTTAAAGCCGTTTTTAAACATTCAAATCCCGACTATAAATCGTTTCAACCCATATTCCAAATTGATTCGAATTTGCCTCCTAAATCTATACAGTCATTCAGGTATGTATCATTTAAACCCATAATGATTATTTATAAATCTAAGGGAAGTTGTAGTGTTAGAACAACATAAAATTAATATATTATCACAATTATCACACAACAATCAGAACATAACATCCAAACACATAACAATTTATATCGTGTCATTTATGTTATTTATATGTGTGTCACATGTGCCCAAATCACATAATAAACAATTACAGATTTTCTAGAGAAATCCAAACATTCCATTCAATACTTCGAAATTTTAACTCACTTAATCATAAGTTAATCGTGAGGGAGTAAACTCACCTTGATTTTGGATATTATCAAAGATATTGGATTTAAACTAAAACCAAATAGTGTTCAATTTTAGCTTAAATTCCAAGAGATGCAAAAAAAATTCAATCCAATTGCGAAATGTAGCTAATGACAACATGAGTTCAACGAATCCAATAGTGTTTGGTTTGGATCTAAAATAAGTTATGATTTGCATTTATAAGTTTTCAATTTCACTTGATGATTATGCTAGTTAATTTAAAACAAATTACAAACTAACATATAGTTACCTTTCCGTTGCTTGCAACAAATGCAACAATTTCACCAAATACCTTCTTAAAACTACCACAATAACCATCAATGACCAAAAATTTGAAGCTCGACTTACATTCCCGATGCGATATGTATTCATAGTGTTCAAACATTCCCTGCTCACATTTCAGAACTTGATATACAATCCTGTATCCATCGAATTCACCTTAAACACCAAATCACCAAATGTCAACCAGCCCAAACCCCTTACCGACAACACCAAAATTTGCATCATATCATTTTTGCATAGATTGATCTTCACGAATCCTAACTTCCACATCAATAGTTTATTCCCTTCAACCAGCCTTCCCTTTCCTCAACTTGCCTTTGAACCCTAAGAATCACAACTAGAGGAAGAAAAAAAATCGCTTACTCCAATAACCAGCACACCCTTCAACTTTAATAACTTCATTGTCGACCCTCCTTTGCACCAAAGAATCGATGGCCACCTTGCCTTGGCCATCTCTATCTCAACGAGGGGTAATCCAAGCCCTAACAATTACAGGAAATCAGCCCTTCCTTAATCGCAACATCCAGGAATCCAAAAGGTACAGACTGAATTCCTTAGTGCTAGAAACACAACGATGCTTCCTTTAGGATTTTTCATTGACTTAAAGGAAATGGAAAGTTTCGTAGAAGATGATGGAATCGATATTGGGGGTGCAGTCGGTCCTAAGAGGAGTGAATGTATTTTCGTAGAGGAGAGGAGCTAATAATTTAGTGATAGACAAATAGGATTTAGATTTGTTGTGGAAATGGAGTCGATGATTTTTGTAAGACTTCCTTTTTCTTTGAGAAGATAAATGCGAAAATAAGAGGAGGAAGAAGGATCTTGTGGCCTATAACTTCTGATTTTTAATATGTGTTATTTTCCCCTCCTTTTCTTTACTCTTATTTCACATATTTTTTTTAAGAATATTGATCTCGTGCGATTACAGCGAATATCTAATCATCGCGCAACTTGAAATTGTACAATAATCTTCAATTCTAAATCCGGTGAAGCTGATTTCGTTGAATTTCGAGATCGTTTGTAAAAGTGACATTTTTTGTATTAAACTACTATTTAGTATTACAATTCAATTATGGATTCAAATCCAAACTAGTTATTATTGTTTACAAATTAACAAAAAGGATTTGTAATCAATAATGATAACTAAACGAAGTTGATTGAGATTATTGAATAACTATTAAATTAAGATCTAATCGCCAATTCATATTTTTAAGTTAAATTCTGGTTAATTGTATAAATTTAAAACATTTGAATTTACGAGTCGTTACACTCTCCCCCACTCAAAAATTTCGTCCTTAAAAAGGAATGATGTAGAGAGTTAAACATAAGTGTATTTTATTCAAAATAATTCATATTATAAAGCACATACATAGATTTTATACCTATCAGAAAGTTAGAAATTTTAGAAGCTCAAATCCCCAAAAATATAGAACTTTTTTGTAGTTTCTCCTTTGTACAGTTTCGGAATTTTTTTACAATACAACATATATCAATATATATCTCATCCACATGATGAGGCATCCCAAACAATGGAGAAACTACAATATATAAAGCCAAATGCAATATATAATCCAAGATACATACCTTATTCAGTGTTTTAAAGCATATTTGCTTATTTTTAGCAAAATAGAGCAAAAGCAAGCTCCAAATTGAAGCATATGCCATTGAAAACTACTAAAATATACTTTTTAAACGGAAACAAATATATATAGAAAAAGGAGAAAAAAGCCATTCTCTGATGGCATTCAAAAACAGTTCAGCAGTCCATTTGAAACCACTAAAATTGTAAAACCGCCTAGAAGCCGAAACAAAAACCCAACACCAGAATATAGACAAACCCAACTCACAACAACAGAAAAATCCAAGAAGCAAAAAAAAAAAAAAAAAATAGAACCCAAAGAATCTGAACTAGATTGGTCGAAAATGCTAAAGACGAGCAAAGACAAAAACCGACAATTCCAAGAAAGCTCCAACATCTCCCAATACTAGAAACTTAAGCACTCACACCTAGTAATGAAGCTAACCCGACCAGTGACACCATCCAAAAATCTAATCCATGACAAAACCCAATGGTCGTTGAAACACTAGTAGAAGAGAAGGTGCAAATTCCATACCAAGTTCTTAAAAAAAGGGTTAGGGCCCTCACCTAACACCAGAGCAAGGGATAGGACCCGTAGCAACATCAAAAGCACGAGCCAAAGCAATAGAACAGGTGTTCAGAACATCCCTGAAAGGCATACCACGAAACACAAAGAAGACATCATCTTTGACTTTTTGGATGATGATAGTTGGCGCTATAGGAACCTCATCGAAAATAACTTTAATTTGAAAGCACTAAAAGTGCCAATAAATGAGACAAGGAAGAAGCTGGAAAAGGATAGATCGAAGTTTCTTTCCCTTCTTTCCTTCCCACCAAAATCAAATCAAGTCTAGTAGGAATAGATTGTTGCCCCCTATACCTACCAAAAGCCAAAGAAAGACCAAACGTCATGGGAACAATCTCCAACGAAAAATAAATGAGCAGTCGGTTCCAAATATCATGCTCCACAACACCTACAACGAGACACTAAAAAGATACTGATTCTCTTTAGGTTGTCATCCAGTGGTAAACTCTCGCGGAGGGTTCTCCACATAAGAATGGAATATTGGGTGGGATTTGAACGTCCTAGATGAAAGAGAAAACGAGAATTATAGGAACTGGAAGCCTAGTCGAATTCCACTCTGACCTAAAGGAGAAAGAATCATCATTCCATTTGAAACCCCCACTGTGGGAGTCAGAAAAAGCCTTCAAGGTTTGGATTCATCTGCATGTCTCACTAGTGTAAGATGGCTTCTTAGAGAAATCCGTTAGCAAAAGAGGATGAAACTTGGCATGAAGAAACAATGCCTAGAGAGAGTCATTAGATCAAAAACTAACCCAAAGCTTATAAGTGTAAGCTTTGCAGATATCCTGCATGTTTCGAAAACCTGGACAACCCTCATGCTTGGGATGACAAATGAAATCCCAAGTGACCCAATGATGTAGCTTAGCATCGTCTTTTTTCCCCCAAAAGAAAGACGAAGTCAATGACTAGTAAAAGCGAAAAAATGAGGAGGTGGATGCTATGGCTGCGAACACATGAGACCCAATAGAATCTAGCATGGACTTATTGATAACAATTCTTCCAGCCTATGAAATAAGAGAAATTTTTTATCTACAAATCTTACCTCTAGATTTGTCGGTCAGAGGATCGAAGAACGCATTGAGCTTACATTATTTGTACTAAACAATACCAACAAAAAGCAAAGGTAAAGAAGCCCGATGGAATTTGGAGAAGATTCAGTCCATGAAATTCTTTCTAGTGCCATCGACTTGGCCGAAAAACGGAACAAATTTTCGACGAGTTAACGAATTGTCACGAACATCTCTCGTACAAATGTAGAAATTCCAGTAGTCGGCAAATTGATCGTCTATTTCCATTTGAAAAAATGATTATGTAATCTGCAAACGACAAAGATGAAATAGTGGGGCAACCAGAAGAAGTACTGAACCGATGGATCTGACCCGAAATCATAAGAGAGCACATATCATGGATGAAGCCTTTTGTGGCAATGACGAACATCATCGATTAAAGGAGATCTCCTTCATGCAATCCCCTTCTAGAGCGGAAAAATCTATTAGTCGAGCTGTTAACAAGAATGAAAAACCAACAATTCGAGATGAGACTCCAAGTTAAGTCAATTAGAGGCTCTAGGAAACCAAATGCGGAAAGAACCCTTATGATTAAAAACAAGTTCATGCGATCGTCAGCCTTCTCCATGTCTAGCTTTATCACTAAGTTAGAGACCGTTACCTTTCAATTAATATGAGAGATAAGTTCTTGTGCAAGAAGAACATTATCAATGATAAGTAGCCCTTTAACAAAACCAACTTGGGCTGACGAGATAACATGATCAAGGAAATGTGCTTGTTTAGAGGACAACACCTTAAAGATGACCTTGTCAAAATTTTGCACAAGCTAATTGGTGTGAAATCAAAACAAGATCAAGGATTCTCACATTTCGGGATAAGAACAACATTGGTGGAGGTCCTTCCCTTAGGAAGCTACCACCCGAATAATGAATGGATCACAAAACAAAAGTCCAGTTGAATGATCGACCATACACTACGGTAAAAAATCCCATTAAATCCATCCGGGCCACTCGCACTAACCTTGCTCAAGTCAAACACACAAGACCTAATTTCCTCAGAAGGTTGAAAAGGCCATCCACCTCATTTGGGAAAGAAATCCTAGGAACAAAAGGCAACGGAGTTAGGCCAAAAAAGGGACAGAAGGGCATTGGATAAAGGTTTAAAAGTGAGAGACGATAGTCTCTTTGATGTCCTCAGGAGAGGTAGCCAAAGACTGGTCTAGGCATAGGATTTGGTGAATAGACAAAACAGCAATCTTCTTCCTAATAGACGAGTGGAAAATTTTAGAGTTTAAATCAACATTGTCAAACCATTTAGGCCTTGCCTTCTGATGAAGGAAGTCATGCTCGATGTGCAATTCGGGCGAGTTGGGCCTGGACCCAGTTCGCCTTATTAGAGGCAGAGGGATCATCGTCGTAAGAAGAATGCGCTAAGACAAGAATCACTTCCACCAAACGAACCCAGTCAAAGATATTCTTAAACACGAAGAATTCCAATTATTAAGACAAGATTTGATGCGCTTAAGCTTAAGCGAGAAAACAACGATAGGTCTAACTATAGATACGGCAGACCAAGAATATTCCACCGTATGATGGAATGTGTGATGGGATCTCCACATGAACTGAAAGTGGAACGATGAAGGGCCCATTAAGGCGAGGGAGAGAAATGAAATATCAACGAAGTGCGGTTCGAGTTAGTGCGGTGGAGATGAGAGGCTGAGAAGGAGAAGGGAAAGTTAAACCAATCTTTCGAACCAAAAACTGGATCAAAACGGGATACGATTTGGTTGGGTCCTTCATTGTTTTTACACCGCGTAAATGCTGAGCCTACAAAAGACACTTTCAACAAGCCAAATTCAATTATGAAAGAACTGAAATCCTCTACCACAGGCCAGTTAATAGGGGACCCCCTCCCTTGCTTTTCCAATTATCACGAGATAACACTGAAATCACCTTTGATGACCGAAGCTTCAAAGCCTAAGTCACCCAGTAACAAAATGTAAGTCAAAAGGGACAAATGATCGATATGATCACATATGCGGTAGACCGCGGAAAAAAAAGGAGTAAAAAGAGAAGAAAGAAAAAACAATAAACAGAAGTTGAGACTAGTCGAAGATAGGATTAACAGAGACGTCTTTAACCAAAGAATCCATATCTTATTGGATATGTTGGAATCACCTCCCCCAAACCTAATAGAAAGAACAATGTTGGATAGCACCTCAAAACCCACAAAAGGCTCTCGGAGTGCTACCAAACAGATAGAATGTTTCTTA